>OY292338.1:4745480-6014361 GCA_958496145.1 Heliothis peltigera | reverse complement strand
ACTATAGATCTGAATAGTACAATTATATGGTACCTATGGGCTGTATTGATCGCAGTTTCGAGGGATCTGGAGCTCAAAGAGCAGTTCCAGAAATACGGATAGGTCTGTAAAGGTCTGACACTTATCTAGCTGGTAGTGGGAGGAGACATGTCATTAGGTACCTAATTCTTCCTAATTCTTTGCCTCATCATCGTTCTATGAATCTTCTTTCAATTTTTATTCGAGATCGGCGTGTCTTCTTCCATAATTCTCTGTCTTTTCACAAGGACCCTTATTTCCAGCTATATCATCTTCTATACAATCCATCCATCGTTTATATTGTCGTAGCCTTGCCCTCTATCTTTTCACGTCTATGCTGAAGACCTTATGGCCTGACCAGGGTTGATAGAATATTTTGTTGCTTTGCCTGTTAACCAGAAAAACTTCTGATCATGATCAAGTTTCCTGGTTGAGGTCATTGGTACCTCGTGGCTAAAATTAGAATCTTTGTGCAAAACGTGTTGATCCAAAATTAGAATCTCGTGCAGGATGCGAAGGACTTCATTTATATGCTCTTCCTTCTATCAAGTTTTGTTACCTAACATTTATCTTTCAGAATGATTCCTTCGACTGTTTTTGGTATCATTTTATCTATGGCATTATGTGCTCAAAGTCATTACTTTCCTTACTATGTGTGTATGTTGACACATCGCTATTTTTTTCAACTTTTCATCTGAAAAGATTCAACATGCTCAAATCGCAAACCACCAAATATTGACACTAAGAAAAATACTTACCAAGTAGTAAGTTCATACAGGTACAGGCGCCAGCACATCAAGCTATTACAATCTGTAAAATTTCCTTAATAGATTTTCAACTTTATCGCTGAAGCATATGGTTCAAAGTTGATTAGGAAATTTGTCAGTTTCGGGTAGCTTGATGTGCTGTCTGTACAATAATAACAAACCTTATGTCAGGTGAACACGATGGAATGTTTATGTTTATGTCACAACCGGGGTGAACGTATTATTGACTCCCCATACATAACCTGTTCTTACAAGAGCCTAAATGTTTTTTATCTCTGTTTACTTCAAAGGACCTTTTGCTTATCCAAACGATGGCCACAGTTATAATAACGGGTTTAGAAACAAAGGAAAACGGTTTTACAGTTAGGTTGTGACTAAGTTCTAAGATGGAGCCTACAAGGTAAACTCTAAATAGGTTTTCTTGTAGTGTCTTCATATGAACCTTAAATGGGAACCTTATTGTTAGGGCTAGAATAGGGCCGTCTAAAGCTTTTAGTAGATTTAAATCGAAACTTGCTTCGTTAGTATTTTTTAGTAAGCGAGTAAGTTTATTTTTGTAGCATATTTCGACTTTATCTAAAAAATAAAATCTTATATATGTAGGTATAAACTTGTTTCTTATTGTTTTAATAGTACCTACGATTGAGATTTTAAATACAAAGTTGACGTAATTGTCAATTGCGTATGCGCATATTTTTTGCTTCATATTCAGCATGAATGTCTCGGCAACTTAAGTAATAAAAACCTTTAGAAGAATCTGGACCCTATTATTTCCTGGTCATATTATTACGATTTTTTTTAATTTTAACCTAATTTAATATATGGAAGAATTACAACTTCATTTACAACGATTGGTATTAAAATGAAAAAAATGCACCTAAAAGCTATAACTTTAATGTCTTGTCAAAATGAAAAGGTTTAATATCTCTATTAACTTCCTCCAGCGGTTTCACCTGCGTCCTCTAGGAACTATCTGCGCACCTGGACAAAAAGCATTTAGCCCTCCTCACTAAATTGGCTATCTAACATTGAAAGAATTTCTCAAATCGGTCCAGTAGTTCCTGAGATAATACAAAAAATCAGGTAACACGTACTAAGTAGAAATATAGCATCGAAACAAGCACTAAACAGTACAAAATAAACAAATGCAAATCTTGTACCACACAACGAGATCAAATCCATGCATTGAATATCATTATTGGTGCGCACTGCTTTCTTCGCCGGCTTTTTGTATGCGGCCCGTTACATCGACCCCGGGCCGACAGGTTTGAGAACTTCGCACCCCGCCATGGGACCAGGCCCATGGGCCCACGGCCAGCAGTCATTGCGACAGTAGACGCCGCTGGAGCAGCACTTCAACAACTTTCTTCGGTGAGTATTTTTCTATTAAAAGCTTCTTAGAAAGTATAGAAAGTGGCCGGCTGTTTGTAGTTTTTGTTTAGAAACGTGTTCGAATTGCGTGTTTACTTTTGTATCGATTCTTAATTTATATCGATCCAATTTTTCTTATTTAAGACAACATTTATCACTTTTGTATTGTCTCGATTATAAATATTGTAGTAATTACTACTGCTTGTCTAATCGACATGGCATTGTACATGTGTCTAATGCAACAATACTTATCGATTGGTAGGTATCGATTAAAGATTATATGTTATTAACAACAATATAATACTTTGTCATCGACGTCAATTACACCCATTTATTTTAGATTCTACTAATATTTTCCGCTTATTTCTTAGTATTATCAGTTCTACGTATTTGATATTCTCGAGAATCCTATTTTTACCGGTATACGTGAAAGTGGAATATATTGAAGAGACCGCGTCGTCCGACCTTGACATTGTACGACTGTTTTGTTTCCTTTAACTTTCTTTGATCTCAATTCTAGTTGTCTCACTTTATTTTTAACGCTTAGAGTGTAGTGTAAGTGGCCTATAGCTTGGCATCTATAGTATTATCTTAAACAATGAGTATACAACTGGTCTACCTCAAGAATTCATTCATTGCCATACTTGCCATGATTAATATATGCAAATTCCAATGATTATTCATTGAGATAATGAGAACGACAATACTAATCCTTTTAGAAAAAGCTAGGCTATTTCCAAGACAGGAACTAAATCCTTCCTTCTTTGTGACTACCAACTTAAGTATTGTACCGTATGACAAAGATCTTTGTTAAAACGAAGAGTCAATTGAGGCCAATTTACCGGTAATGAACATGCGATATTTTGATTGGATGTAAAGTTTTTATTCTTTAAGCTTTTAGCGTATGGATTCAAATTAAACTATCACATTTGACTTCGTTGGTCTAGTAGTCGCACAGCTCCACTGCTAAGCACGGAGTCTCGGATTCAACTCCCAGGTCGGGCCCGAAACGCTTTCTGGGTTTAAGAAGCTCGGTGTCTGGAAGTTGTTGTTTGATACCACCCGGCATTAATGACCAACTAAATGCCGGTCCTGCTCCTGATCTCTCTCAGGTCGTATCGAATTGCCATTCCATCGGGCTAATAGAGTGATGGAATAGAGAATGCACCTGTATCTGCGCAAATGCTTGTGCACTATAATATGTCTTGCGTAGTTACATTTGAATGATTCAGAGCACAAATTCCTTCCTTCCTAAATTATATTGCCCTATTTTCCAGAATATTTATCCAAATGACCGTTTTTTATAATCAGTAATTTCTTATTAAACTACCAGGCAACAATAAGAATGAGGAGCTGGCTGATCTGCTTGTGCGTGCTGACGGTGGTGGTGTCATGCTACTCGCAGGCTCCTAATCGCTACGAGAACTTCAACGCAGACGCCATCATCCAGAATGACAGGATTCTTCTGGCTTACTACAAATGCGTCATGGATAAGGGACCCTGCACTAGGGATGGAAAGAACTTTAAACGTGAGTATTTTATAATGAATTGTATTTTTTTCATCATCATCATCCCCCTGCCCGATAAGGGTTAAATTAAAGGGCCAAGTTTTATTTGGGGTTGGCGCAGCATGTTTTTGTCTTCCACGCTCTTCTATCTGCCGTCATCTCACAAGTTACATTCATTGTAGCCAATCAATGAATTGTATTTTTTTTAACATTGAGAAATAAGACAAAGAAGCTCACGGCGTCCTATACTAATTCCATTATTGAGATGGCGAAGTATAAATTTACTTATTTCTAAAAGTATACCAACAGCTGCTACTTAATGAATAAAAATTTACAAAAAAAAGAGTAGATACTTAAAGGTAAGCCAAATAGGTAACCATTGAAAATGCTATCTTTCGGAACAGAAGATTACCCATTACTTAAAACTATTTGGCAAACGCTTTTAAAATTAGTGGCAATACCGATAATAGTTCCTCCGATGACTAATGACCTAAGCTGGATACATCATCCTCCATCCACATAGTTTTTCGGTTACCGGTGCCACTTTTAAACTTCCTCTTATATACCCATTTCATACTCTATCCATTCGCGTAACACCACACATTCCTCTTAACATTCTCATCTCTGCTGCATGCAGTTGTCTTTCATTCAATTCTTTTGTGGGGCAGCACTCTGAACCATACCAGACAGCAGGTAACCTAAGCTGGATAGAATATCTACTTAGCTAATAGAAGTATACTTGACAAAAGGTCTCATGATACTGACTTTAGTCACGTAGGAAAACTTTATAGATAACTGAATTAAATGCTTTGCACGAACGTAATTGATATTATTGTTAAATAAAACATTAAACCCTTACTCCATTAGCTATCTCAAAGTATATGTTTACATCTCATTTACTGGAAAATAATTGAATTAAAACAAATCTTTATTTATATCACTAATTCTTTGTAGACACTGGTCACTTTATATTCTAATCTCGTATTTTTATAAACATCACAAAGGGTATTTTGTTAATATGTTTTGTTAGATAGAACGTTAAAGACTCCGACATGACGGCTTACAATAATCTTTATACATATATATAAAAATGAATCCCTCTTTCCCTTTGTTACAACATCACGTGTGAACGGCTGGACCGATTTCACTATTTTTGTTGTTGGTTGTTATTATCAGGAGCAGCTTGTTATGACAGAAAAAAAGGGTCATTGAGTTAGCTATAGTTTCATATAAAATCCAGTCATTCATCCAACAAAATCGAAATATTATGGACAGTCAGACTTCTTCATAGTCTAGCTACCACCACACACAGCTGCCAATCGCAAACAAAAAAATCTACTTAGATACTAAACTCTATCCACTTTTCTTCCAGGCGTACTCCCAGAGACACTAGCTACCGCGTGCGGTCGCTGCAACCCCAAACAGAAGACGATCGTGCGCAAGCTACTCCTCGGCATCCGCTCCAAGAGCGAGCCTCGCTTCCTTGAGCTGCTCGATAAGTACAACCCTGACCGTTCCAACCGAGATGCCCTTTACGCCTTCTTAGTCACCGGCAACTGAGCCAATGAAAATATTGAGATCGTCCAAATTCATAACAGTAATTTGCTTAGACTGAACACTTGATTAATGTTGTAAAGAGTTTTCGATCAATTACTAATTACCGTATCAGGTCTGAACCGTTTGACGATACCGTTGTGTTTACAGTATGATATTAACTAATTAGGTAATCATTGTTTGTTGTTAATGTCCAAAATAAGTTGTACGTCGGCGCTTAACGTGTAGATTCCGGAAGATATCCATGGAATCGTTTTAAGGAAATTGTGGAAATCTGTTAAAATGCATTTATAATTTATTAAATTGGTTTCAATTAGAAATAGTTTTAAGTATAAAGATAAGATAATATAAAGTATATTATAAAAGTTATTTTTTTTTTGTTTTATTTGTGGACACCTAGCCTACTATAGGTAAGGGTTGTAATCTAGTGAAATAATGCTCGACATAAAAGGTTCCTATAAAATGCTTGACTCCGTATATCATTAAATATGCGGCAAAACAATCTTCATTGAACTGATAATTATCGTGGTAATATGCCCATGCATAATTACTGGCGACATATTTGTCATACTGTGGTCTGTTCTTAGAAATAAAACATTTATTAGTTCGTATAAATATAAGGCACAACAAGTAGTAAGGCACTCAGCTGTTAGACTGTGTACGAGGTTCACCTGTCTAGTAAGGCCAGTTACCATGAAGGTAGTGCTACTCACCCTCTGCTTCGCTCTCGGAGTGTTGGCTCAAGACCAATACGAGTCTGCCAACGACAACTTCGACATCTCAGAAGTTATCGGCAATGACAGACTTCTGCATGCGTACGCCAACTGCTTGCTCAATAAGGGACCCTGCACTCCAGAGGTGAAACAAGTCAAAGGTAAGAAAATAAGCTTTACGGAAAATCCTAATAACATTTATTCTAAAACTAAGTACATTATCGTAGACAAATCACGTAAATTACTAGTACAACTTATACGCAAACTAAAAATAATGTTATTCAATGAAGCTCTTTAGTCCAATTTGTATTTTTTTTAATTTGTTTTCTTCTCATGTTTAGATAAAGTTCTTTTAAATGTTTCAAATGAAACCCAGCCTTCAGAGTGATATTTTTCTGCTTCTTCCCATAGTAATTTAAACATTTCGTCTGAAAATGTTTCTCCAGCTGATTCAAACACATGTCTGACTATTGCTGGAGACCGCTTAGCAAACATATCTCGATGACTTAATCCAAGAAGTGTAAAAGTACTCGGACTTAAACATGACCTAACATCGGATTCTTCAAGAAGATATGTTGTGTCTGCTTTACAATAACCTCCCGGTATCACAGGGGTGTCCTTATCAAAATATCTTCCAGTAGGAAGTCCTGCTCTCAACCTCTTATCCACCTCTTGACCAGGTTTCACCATCTCTCTATAGGTAGTAGTAGAGTCAATACATAGATCCAACATATCTTGTATTTTTGGCAAAGTCGGTGATGGTTCCCTATAGTTAATTACTTTAATAAATGTTGCATACTCTATTTGTTGACCATCAAATGCATTCCATGTTTCCAAAAGAGGCTCTATTAGGGACGTGTTGAATCTTATAAATTCCTTTCCACACAAGTCATAAACAACATCTTTAGGAAGCCAGCCTGATTTACTTTTATCAAAATATTTTAAACACAAGTAAAACTTATGAAAGAAAGGAGCATCAACTCGTTTTGATAAACATCTGCGCAAAGTATTCAGATGATCTAGACATTGTAAAAAGAAGTGTCGGCCTTTATTTAACTCGCATGTGGTAAGACTTTGTGGAAGATTGTCAGGAGGTTGAAGTTTCCCAAATGAATAACCCGGCGGCACGCAACTAATATTATCATTTGGCGTTTTTGATACACCAATTTGAGCACCATGGGAATGTTTGTAATCAGCTTGAATTGAACTGACTTGTGCATAATTCGCCTTACCTATTACAACTCTTTTGTCAGTCATGCAACACTTAACTTGCTTACCAGTTTTATCAGGCCTATATTTAATACCGAAAGTATAGTTAGGGTTAAAAGCTGGTCTACAATAGTTTCTATCTGTTTGGTAAGCAACACGTCTTGATGGTAATACATCTACGGCTGGAGCCTTCGGCATTATCACATCGTACGCATTTTCACTCACCTTATTAGGTTTCCCTAAAGTTTCTGTAAGAACATTATATCCTTCTGGTAACATGTGCGTTGCATCACGGCCTGCACCTATAGGTCTATGCCAATAAGACTTGTACGACAAACTCTTTAATTCATCAACTAGGCTCTGAAATTTTGTTTTCATTGGAGGATTAATAAGATCACGACCATCAGTGAATATTCCAGCATTTCGCTTGTCAAGTCGATAAGTACGCTTCTTGTAATACCTCTTAGGGCTAGGGCGCTCAGGTATTATTGCATCGTGCATTAGCGCATCAACTTCATCCTTTAATAAGTAATGAAACATATTTTTTTCCACACTTTCTGTAGCTTGAGCGGTAGGCATTCCCGCAGCACATATTTTTGGGTCTCTTTCGATGAACATCCCTTCATTGCCTTTACCCCCTTGCGTTTTTGGAATACACTTTAACATGATTGCTATTAAATATTTCTTAGAAATTATACATGGACTTAAAAAACTTGCACATTGAGCATTCTTGATTGCATTTTGATTGATTTTGATTATCAGCTGACAATTGACAAGTTTTTTTTTAAATCTTGAATGCCAGTATATATTTATGTATACACCAAGTAGAACATATATAATTTATTTAAAAATAAATATTGTTTTAATTCTGTACAAATAATAAAGCACGTTCGTCTGCTAACGTAGTGGTGAAATTAGTTCAGTCGGTTGACAATCACGAACAATATTTTCGTCAGTTGAGTATTTTATTTTCTATTCGTTTTCACAGAAAAACTGCCAGAAGCCTTAGAAACCCGGTGTGCAAAGTGTACGGACAAACAAAAACAAATGGGCAAGACTTTGGCTCAAGAAGTAAAGAAAAACCATCCTGACATCTGGAAGCAATTGGTGGCTATGTACGATCCCCAGGGCAAATACCAACAGGCATGGAAGGACTTCCTTCAAGAAAATTAACTCACGTAAAAGAAGAATACGTTTATTAATTAATTACCAATGAAAATCATAAATATTCACTAAACAGAAAATTTCTAAATTAAAGCTATAATAACAAAATAAACGAATATACAATACTTTTTATGTGTTGGTTTTAATTTTGTCTTCAGATTCAGACGCATTAGAATATTTCTCTAAAGCGCGACGGAATGTCTCGTAACAAACCCAACCTTCCGAGTGATATTTTTTGGCTTCTTCCCAAATCATGTTAAATTTTTCGTCGGTAAATTTTTCTTCTTCGGCTGCTTCGAAAACTCTTCTCACAACATCTGGCTCTCTTTTCTGATACATATCGCGATGTGAAACAAAGAGTAGCGTCAATACGCTGGGGTTCAGACAGGATCTCGCATCTGATTCCTGAGGGAGACAAATTCTGTCTGCCTTGCATAATCTCTCAGGAGTTATTGGATAATCTGCATCGAAATATCGTCCTGAAGGTAAACCAGCTAATGGACTAGTGTTCGCTTCTTGTCCTGGCTTCACCATTTCTCTGTAAGTAGTACGAAAGTCAAGGCAATCTTCTGGTAAATCCGGAATTTTAGGCATTTCGGGAGAAGGCTCCCTGTAATTTAAAATAAATACAAAGGTTTTATATTCAATCTTAGACCCATCAAAAGCCTGCCACATTGCTAATAAAGGTTCCATCAGTTCGGTATCGAATCGTATCAGCTTTTTTCCACATGATTCATACACAATATTCTTGTCAAGCCAGCCGGTCTTTTCTTTATCGTAATATTTAAGTTCCGAGTAAAATGCAGGGAAAAAACTTGGTAAAACACGTTTAGATAAACCCTTTCTTACAGTGTTAAGATGCTTCAAGCACGTTCTGAAAAATTTGATGCCTTTATTTACTTCGCAAAATGTAAGACATTCTGGCAAGTTGTCAGGAGGCCTAAGTATACCGAATGTATAATCTTTTGGCACTTCGGATTCATTATCATTTGGTGCTAATACTTGCCCAATCCTTGGCTGATGAGCATCCAAGAAATTTGACTGTATTGAATTAACCATTGCCCTACCCGCTGTTCCAACTAAAATTCTATCGTCTGTTATACAACACCGAGCACAGGTGCCTCGCTTATCCACACCTGAACGATACCCGTAAGTTAGTTGAGAATCAAAAGGGGGTGAACAATAATTGCGTTGTACCTGAGCACTAGGAGCTCTTGACGGGGGTGTTTTGTCAGGTATAGGCTCTTTAGGCATTATTACGTCGTAGAGCCCACCATCGTACTCTATGGGCTTCCCAAAGGTAGTTCCTAAAGCATTAAAGCCTTCTGGTAACATTGGCACGGGGTCTCGTACGCCTCCAATGGGCTTCATCCAATAAGACGTATAAGTGGTTTGCTTAAAGTCGTCAACTAAGCTTTGGAATTTCGTTGGGGGTGGTGGGCTGATGAGGCTAGCAACTACCCCAAAAGGGCCCGAGTATCGCATGTCTAGAGGTATTGGATGACGTAGTGGTGGAAGTGGGCGTGGTTTGGGTGGCGGGAAGATAGTATCACTCAACAAAGCGTCCGCTTCATCTTTTAGCAGATAATGTTGCAACGAATCGCTCACACTTTCATTAGCTTGAGCAGTCGGCACACCTGCTGCAAAAATCTTTGGATCTCTTTCAATAAACCTCCCATGGTTCCCCTTCCCCCCGGTAGTAGGTCTGTGACATTCTGAAGGCATAATTAATGTTTCCTAAAACCTAAAATGACCATAAAAATATTTATCAATTCTCCAATAAATTACTATAAAGTGACTGTTGACATGATTGATTTTTTTTTGTTTAACTTTTTAAATGCAACAGGGTATAATGGCTCTATAATAAAAAGTTTGGATTAAGGAAATCCTAAGATAAAGAATAACGTGGATTGCATGGGCATTACCTACAAGGAGTGTTTACAGGAAATATTACCAGAAATCAAGTGCGTGAGCCTATCATCATTGGAATCAAGGGTCATCCGGCAGTATGAATCACAGAGTGCGCACCAGTGACGGTGGATCCGATAATGCACCTATTGCTAAAGTACTCACGTCTGGTAGAATGTAATGATCACTTATGGACAATGACAAACAAGGCTTTATATACTACTAGAGACGTTATTTCCTCTGCAGTTGTGTTCCATATTAACCTGGTTAGACATAGTTGGCAGGTAATTATTTGATGTTTGCTTCGAGTATCGCTTTGTTTATCTATCCAAATTGTGTGACTAATAAACTGTTAATAATAACAAGATCTCCTTGTAATAAATTTATCCCAATATTTTTTTATAAATGTGTACAAAGGTAAAAGGTTTATTAATTTATGGTAATATTAAGAGTATAAAGCTGAGTAGTTTGTTTTGTTTGAACGCTCTAATCTCAGGAACTACCGGTCCAATTTGATAAAAATATTTCAGTGTTAGCCCATTTATTGAGAAAGGCTTAAGTTTTAGTATAGGTTCGATACAGGATTAGGCTTCTTTATGCGTGAATTTGTTCCTACGAGACGCGGGTTCTAGTTCCTATGACAAATGAAAAAAAATCGTATATCTTGCACATTAACACTAGACCAACGCAAATCTAACCGATCGATAAATCGATAGAAATGTTTACTACATTCTAAATATGGTTTTCTCTACTAAACGTCTATGATCTAAGCAGGATATCCCGTAATTTCCCGCAATCATTTTGAAAGTGAATTAGAGAGTGTGGTATTGCCAGTTACCTAATAATCAATTTATTTAAATGTTATGGAAAAGTCACTTTCTAACGTTTCGATTTAATGTATCGGAAAAAATAAGACCTCAACCTTCTGCAATGTTAATTTTGCAAAATTAATAATATTGCTCTCGCTAGTACCTATTTAGTGGTTTTGACTTATTAAAAACATGTAGGCTATGCTTCTCACAAACAGTGTCCAATCTCCGTAAAGAAGAGCTGTGTTTGTATGTTAATCATCTATGGGTTTCTAAGCTGTTCATCCAATTTTGATAAAACGATAATTATAGGTATTATTGAATTTGTTTCGGCGTTTCTTTTACCCTTGAGTTTGTTTCGGAATTTCTTCTCATCTCATTTTAAAAAAAAGTGTAGTCTTTGACGTGTAAAAGTGTTGAGTTCAATCTATTTGCAAAATGAATATTTATCATAAAAACGTTGCTGGGCCTAAAAAATCGAGGCATGGCAACGAACGTCTGTAGTGGTCTAGAAGTTATGTTATAAAGAAGACTCAAAATACATATTTTTATGGAAAAATAGTATTAGTATGATTCAAAACAATACATTTATGTATTTTACTAGATATACAACGAATTTATTTGTGCTAGAAGTAATAAAGTATTAATAAATGACGGTCTTGTCTTTATTAGTAGTCAGTGGACTTGTGTCAATAATTCATTAGTTGGGCGTCAGCCGTAGCTGCGGAAATTGCAGTTTCCACGGAAATGTTTATAAAGTGCATGTTATTATCAATGGAAATACTGCCTAGACTTTGGTACTTGATAATACGTGAACATTGTTTACATACATACAGCCTAAGAGCCTGGCTAGATAAACTTAACATTTACCGTGCAGTATATCAAATATATGAAATACTGACCCGACAGACGTTGTCCTGTTTTTTTTTTTCTGTTTTATAAGAATTTTGTCCTGACAATAACAAACACAATCAAAAAGTAAAATGGTCCAGCCGTAGGTTCGACGCGTGATGGCATGACCAAGGAAAATAGGGATTTTTTTTAAAGGTTTTTTTTTTTAACTTGCCGTGTTTGTATACGTATTATATAGATTTTATATATCATTATGTTCCTATTTACCTATATAATAGGGCGCTGTGGATCCCAACTGTTGCGTTTGCTTTCTGCACTCGGTTTTATGAATGTCACTTGTTTCTCATTGGATTGGATTCAAGCTAAAACTAAAGATCTTTTTATTAGTTTTGCCGCAAATAAATAGTCACGTAGCTTAAGTGAAAGTGTAAAAAAGAAAAGGACAAATTAATATTGCATAATAGGTACTCGCTTCGATATCGATTGTAGATAACGCCCCAATTATTCTTTAAAAAAATATTCAATGTACAGTTTTGACTTTTCTACGATTTCACATTAACTATAATACTGGCTTATGTTTGTCACCGTATCACCCGCTAATTTCCTAATTAGCGGGAACCTCCCCAACGTGCTTGGATACACTATTGTACCATTGTCTAGCATAAGGTCTCAGCATCATGCTGAGCGATGGCGTATTGGTAGTACGTGGTTGTGACGCATACTATATATATACTATATATATACATATTCTTGTTTGATTATTTTTTGTTATGTATTATTTCTATTATGTACGCGTCTTCAGTTACGCAATTAAATGCATTTTCTTTCTTTCTAAGAATACATATATCTTCATATTTTATATTAGTAAATCATGCAGTAAGTATGTTTTCCACAGATGTAAATCAGATAGGCAATAAGAGATATCATCATCATCATCATCAGCCTATCGCAGTCCACTGCTGGACATAGGCCTCTCCAAGTGCACGCCACTGAGTTCGATATTAAGATAGTAATTCGATAATAAGAGATATTCCTATGGTTATTGTATATAAAGAATTATAAAGAGTCTTAAAAAAAAATTGATAAGGGATCACATGATTATTTTCATATAATTACTTTTGTAAGCAATCTCAAAGCTCTAAATCTCATACTAAGAAATTATAGGTTGAATCAAGCCACATCAAACGTATATCAAACTCAAGATTTTATATTTCAGTTCATCATGAAGGCTGACTGTATCCTCATCGTCACGCTGATAGCAGTGGTTACAGCTGACTTCTACAACTCCAAATACGACAGTTTTGATGTTCAACCCCTGCTAGAGAACGATAGGATACTCCTTAGTTACACCAAGTGTTTCCTTGACCAGGGTCCTTGCACGCCTGATGCTAAGGATTTTAAGAGTAAGTTTGAATTTTTCTATTTCTTATGGCCCTCTAACATTCACACAACGTCATCTAGTCCCAAACTAAGCAGAGCTTGTACTATGGGTACTAGACAACTGATAAATATTTTGATGATGATTTTGATTGATGATTTGATGAATACTATGGAATACAGGTTATATAATAGGTATGGGCAAAGCTGCCCTTACCTATTAGAAAAATGTTAATAACTAGAGTCTATCTTCTTCTCTCTAAGAAGCAGCCAAATATATGCTTAGGTACTCCTTAATTATGATTTGATAGCTGGCTTTTTTATGCAATTTATTAAAGTAGATTAGTATTGTGAAGCTTAGCTGGCAGTACTCGGTATGTTGCATACAATTGATAAATGAAAGATTTGGTAGTCCTATTACTAACCAAAAATTAGTCACACAAGCATTTTTAAGATTATTTTTTTCTAGTATATTTTGGGCACAATCCTTCATTTGTAAATTATCTAACTAATAATTGATTGTATATTTTCATCTTGTTTTGTAGAAGTGATACCAGAAGCTCTAGAGACTACATGCGGCAAATGCAGTCCAAAACAGAAGCAGTTAATAAAGACGGTGATCAAAGCTGTGATAAATCGACATCCAGATGCCTGGGACCAGCTCACCGAGAAGTACGACAAAGACAAGAAATATAAGGAGTCCTTCGATAAATTTTTAGCAGAACAAGATTGAGCGTAATTTTGGTATCGTGTTTTGTGCAGGCGCTTAGTATATATTGTAAATTTTAATGTAAATTAGATTTTCGTATATTTCAATATTATATTTAATTCGATAAAAAGTATATGAATAAACACATACTAGAAAACAGACAGTATAGTTTCGTAAAAGAGTACTGAATAAAGCATTAAGTGTTATAAATATTCGGAACCTATGACTTTGTAAAATAAACACAAATATTTAATAAAAATAACATATTTATCTAAATAAACTCCAATTAAAGCTTTGGTAACTGCGTCTGATCATAAATTTCCATTTCCACCACCCGTTTCTTCATTTGCTAAGCGACATCCTCGGCAAGACTCCTCAATGCATTACTGGCCCTTCACGGCTTCGATTTTGTTCTTGTACCTGTCTTGATAGATATTATCAGGGTCGTACTTTGTAGACAGCTCCTTCCATAAGTCTGGGCGCTTGTTCACTAAGTGCCTGATCACTTTGTCTGAGCCAGACTTTTGCTTCTCTGTACATTTGCTGCACTCATTTTCTAAGGCGTCTGGTAGGGTTTCTTTGAGAGCCTTACCATCGGGAGTGCAACGTCCTCTATCGAGCAGGCAATCGACGTACGCTTTCAGTAGGCGCTGAGACTCTAAAATTTCATCCACATTGATATTGTCCCACTTATCGGTGTAGGTAGTGGCGGCCAAAGACTCTACCACCACGCATAATAAAACAACTGCGACTATAAGTTTCATTTTGCACCTGGAAAGACCACAGAAATATAATTAGACTTTGCATAATTAAAATTAGAAAATAAAAACAAAATTGGGATTCTTTAATGCTGTTTAGGGCCGGTTTCACAGGATAACCACTATCTACCAGATAAATTGAAAAATGGAACAGAATTTGTATGAAATTATGTGCAAGATAAACTATTTGGAACTTATCAGCAACCTGTGAAACTGGCCGTTAAACTTTTAGACTAGAAGGACTTAGATCATCTCTCACGTGTTCAATAAACGTGAACGTTGACACGAGATTGCTAGAATTATTACCTGTGATGTAACTCCGCAAAGCATGGACGCAGCAAAAATAATCTACAATACACGAAACCACATATCGTACTGAGTCTTCGACATCTGATCTAACAGCAATAAAACACTCCTGACGCAATTACCTCAGTATCGGTTCTAATCATTACATGAACTCAAGCGTAGCATATCTAGTATTTCTAGAATCGGTGATTTTTCCTCTAGGTTATTATGAAACTATCTTACAATGGTTGAGAGCTGGCAAGTAATTGTTCGCAGAGGTTCACGGGCATGCGGTGTTGTTATTAATTACTATGATAACCTATTGTCTCATTGTGACTGTGATAATGGAACGATTGTTGAGATCCTTCGTTTGTACGTATGGATTTTTTATTCAAATTTTGTTGGAGGAATTTTGACTTCATTGTTTATAGGAATACTAAAGCTACACGCGTAAGTACCGTGATCTATGAAAAGGACAAATCTTTTTATCCTGAGAAGTCTTGGTCAAAAATATCCACTAATCAAGCTAATAAGATACCTAAATAGTTGGCGTCCAGACCGATTGTCGGCTACGGCGGCCATTCTCTCTAAGGAGATCAGCCAGCTGCGCAGGACATACTATAGTGCACAAGAATTTCCATAGACACAAATGCACTCAAAGAATATTTCAATATTATAATTCCATATATAATGTGTTCTTTGACGAGGTAAGTCATTAGCAAAGTCTGTAGTTGCTAAAGACACGTACGGAAATATTAATTAAGTTATTATTATAAATGGCAGTTTGCGGTTGTCTATTAAACTATTTCCTTAACAAGATTGCAATAATTAGACTACAAACACTGGTAAAGGTTGCAACTATTATTTCACTTTAAGAGAAAACTCAGTAATTTTAATATCTACAATGTTGAGACCAAAGCGATACGTTAGTTTCTAAGATAAAAACGGAAGCAAAATCGAAGAATTAATGAGTAAATAAATATTAAAAAGTAATAAGAACAAAAAAACCATTATGATAATAATGCTAGTCATGGTGGCATTAGATTCACGATCCTCTCAAGTGAGAGAATTCAATTCCAGGTTAGGCAAGGGTTTCCTAGGTTATATGTTCTTTCTAAGTATATTTTGGACACTAGACGAAAGAAAACATCTTGAGAAAACCTGGACTACAAATTTTGAAATTACCAAACCGCATTGAGCAAGCGGTGATGAACGCTCAATCCTTCTCATTGCAAGAGGAAGCCTATGCCCAGCAGTGGGACGATAAAAAGGCTGATGGTGATACAGTAATTCTTCATAGGCCAGATACCTGTAATCATCTGCACTTATTGTAATGAACTGAAGACCTATGTGACGTTAAGAACAGATCTGTAATGGTATCATCAGTCCTTCACAATATCTTCGACGTAGAACTGTATTGATTGTCTATCTGTCACTTCCACAACTTCCGCCAGCGGTTTCACCCGCGTCCCGTAGGAACCACTCTGCACATCCAGATAAAAAGTAGACTATAGCCCTCCTCGATGAATGGGCAATCTAACACTGAAAGAATTTTTCAAATCGGACCAGTACTTTCTGAGATTCGCGCTTTCAACCAAACAAACAAACTCTTCTATAATTTTAGTATAGATTCTGTTCCTTATCACATCACCTCCCCTTGACCATAAGCTATTACCACTAATGTAGGAATTATCTTGAAAATTTTAAGATTTAAAAAATCCAATAGCTAACCAAGCAGTTCCGAAGAAAGTAACAAACCAATAAAAGGAAAATTTTATTGATTTATTGCAATTAGGGGAAAATTGCTTACCGTTGTCCCGTGAGCTCCGTTCGACCCTTCGCTGGGCTGTGACGCCTGCATCACGCCCATAACACAATTTATACTGCATTCACCTCTTGAATTAATCAGGCATTGTGACGACATTTATGCATATAATGGCGACCGGGATATCATAAACAATGGTGGTTGCGAAGTAGTTTTAATTAGATGAATAAACGCATCGGTCAGCGATTACGATGACTTATTGATTGTCTGTTTGTTTATCGGATGTCTACCGGTATTTTTTTTTCTATTTAATTATCCTGGTTAAGAGAATATGTTTGCTAGACAACTTGGGAATAATAAGACCAACGTATGTCATCTGTTCCTACGTGTAAACTGCTTGCTCTTTTCAGAATAGAGCACAAAAATGAAGGCCGCTTTATACGAGTATATTCGCAATGAAGATTGACAGTTGTCTGTAATTCTTACTTTGGAAACATGTTGGTCTAGCAGAAAAATCAGCACAATTATTTATGGAAGCCAATTTTCGGTAGTAACGGTAAAAAGTCCAACTAGATTTCAACCATTATTGTGGGAGAAAATATTTGAGGCAAGATGCATTATCTAGATTCAAAATCATTTTCAATTTTAGTGGCAACTGACTTATCTATACCACCTCCTTATTTATAAACCACTTCTGAAAATCGAGGAAATTTTAGGTTCTTCCTGTAGGTATATTTTTTATGTATGTCCGCTGTTTGTAGGTATGTACTACTTACATTGCCTATTAATAACTATTTGATATCCTGTAGAAGTGGATGGGAATTAAGTTCAGAATTAAAACTACTAAACCATGAAACAGGAATGATGATGGTTTCAATACATTATTGCATTGATAGAGTATGTGTTTACAGATTCCTTAAGCATGTCAACAATACTATCCTCATTTTGGGAACATACTTTTCCTTTTTCATCTATTTGATACTGTCTACAACAAGAGCATAGTTTCTATATATTTCTATCTCTTTCCCTATATTGTGATGTCGTACAAATTTACAGCACATCATAATTAAAAGTTAGGTACATTTAAGTAGAGTTCAAAAGCGATGTGGCCTTTAGTATCTGTTATTTACATAATTGATACATATCATCACGCCTGCAGTCTCGAACAAATTGTTAGACGTGTATCGACGATTCGCATGGTATGTAGTGCGTTGGGTCACATTTTACGAGTATAATAAAATCTGTAGGAATATATAAAGGATTAATTCAAGAAAGTGCGAGCAGTATTAGAAAAGATTTCAATGTTAAGGGGAGATTCTAACGGTTTGCGGGACTATGATGCACATAAATGTTCCTTCTGGTCTACTCGCTCTAGCAAACAGCAACAAATTGCGTATTAACATTTCTCAAATTTCCGAGAATCTAGAACATTTGTGCGCGAACAAGGCTAGCAGTGGACTCGCGAGAGTTTCATTTTTTTTCGCGATAAATTTCAGTCGGATGAATTTTGCTACTTATTTCTCAAAGAAGACTGATAAACAGCTGTTTTTAGACACGCGATGCAATTCTCTCAGGATGCGGGAAAAACTTCGGGCAAAAGCTACCTCATAATATCAGAGGACCTCAAAATCGATTAATCTCTCCCAATGTTTATAAAGCAGTAAATATGAGAGTAAACAGAAAACAATGCAGTTAATAATAATATCTCTGAAACAATTCAACACATCACAGGAGCATGCAAAGCTATAGTGCAAACCGACTATAAACACAGACACGATCAGATAGCAAACATTATTCACCAGAAACTAGCAATAAAGTATAAATTGATACCCCCTCAACCAGTTCCTTACTACAAATACTCACCACAAACAGTCCTTGAAAATAACACACATAAACTTTACTTTGACCGCGCTATCCTTACCGACAGAACGACACATTACAATAGACCAGACATCACTTTACTAGACAAAATCAACAAAACCGCACAAATAATTGATATCGCCATACCGAACACACACAACGTACAAAATACCATAGCAGAAAAGCTTTCTAAATACACAGACCTCAAGATTGAAATAAGCCGAATGTGGCGGTTAGGCAGTGTCACCATTGTTCCTATAGTTTTGTCAACAACTGGGGTTATACCAAAGCAATTACACCAGTCGCTAAAAACCTTAGACTTGACACCTAATACTTATCAAATTATGCAAAAAGCCGCTATTCTAAACACGTGCCGTATCGTACGAAAATTTCTACAGAACGATAACGAGACATCACACACACAATCACGCAGCCAAAACACACAAACCAATTTATCACACCTTAATTCTTTCATCACATAGGTTAGCGCTTGGCTTCGGCCCGCGCTAAACTAAAAACCCGGTATATTTTATACTGAGATACTAGGATGTATATAACCAAAAATAATAATATTCATCATTTCCATTATGGTATTTGCACATACATTTAATTACCGATTGACGTATAAGAGATAATTAATTCATCAATAAAATTAATTGATCCATTATCTTTTCCAATCATGTATTTTAATAAATGTATGTTAGGTTTCAATTCACAGACGAGAGCAAAATCAGTATAGTATATTAACAAATCATTTTGCTTTTAAATCTTCAAAGCGCTTAACGCTTAATTGAGATAACGTGACGGAGATAAGTTAAAACAATGCTGGATAATATTGATACAAGGGCGGCAACTTACAACTTCATCTGATGGTACATCTTGAATATGTAAATTGAACATTGATTACCTGTAGAGGAGGAATTGAGTAAATAATTATTTTGTTCTAAGATACAGACGTAAAGTCAGCCCAATCAAGTTTGAACCATATGCTTCAGCGATAGAGTAGAAAATCTATTAAGGAAATCTTACAGATTTTAGTAACTTGATGTGCTGGCGTCTGTACTAAACGAAGAGCGGGCTAGTGCGAGACCCGAAGGGTAGCTTAAGAAAAGGGTAAGTCAGATTGCGTCTGTGCTAAACATAGAGCGGGCTTTTGTGAGAACCGAACGGTAAGAAAACGGAAAGTCAGGATAAGACAAAAATAAGAAGAGAAAGCTATAAGATTCACACTTCTCGGGTGTTCTAAGCGAGAGTCTGTAGGCGCTATAACATAGGTAAACATACGCCTACATTCCAACGTGGAATTTTGGCATAAACATGTCTCAAGCATTAATTCCTGATCAAACGATTAGTTGTATCTAATATAAACTTGGTTTCCTTCAAACGGATCTTAGAAAGTAATTACCAGTTGACAAGTAAACTACGAATAAAAAATTCATGATGAAGATGGAAATCACAGATACAAAACAAGTTTAACTAGAACTATCCTTGTTGCATCACTTGACCAGTACCTATAATCAATAATGGAAATCGTATTGCCGTTTCAAGGAAGGATTACATCTTTGCTAAACACAAGTATTCAGGTTATACTCACAGATTCGCACATACGGCCATGAACTGGACAAAAATATTTTTCCCAGTACACAGTGTATACTGGGAACAAATATTAGCAAATAATGTTAACAATTAAGTCTTTAAACAATGTTAGCAATTCCTTTTTATTGCGAAATCCACGACGAATATTCGTTTATTAATACGTAAGTTATTATACCTATTGAGTTCCCTATGGTTTAATAGCATTTCAATTTTATCCGAA
This sequence comes from Heliothis peltigera, assembly GCA_958496145.1. Classification (NCBI taxonomy): domain Eukaryota; kingdom Metazoa; phylum Arthropoda; class Insecta; order Lepidoptera; family Noctuidae; genus Heliothis; species Heliothis peltigera. The sequence goes on along the minus strand of OY292338.1, from coordinate 5,993,918 downwards.
AAGGTTTCCCGCGGCGTCATCCATTACTTGCCATTTATTTGGAGAAATTACTTGCCATCTACATATAATATAAAAATGCAGTTCGCTGAGTCAGCATGTACCTACTAGGATAACTGCCAACAACACTCAAAAATAACACGACTTGTAATAAGAAATTTATAAACACAACTATTCAGATATAAACTCAATAATTTATAATAGTATAGATTGTTTATTTCACCAATAGCCAATAGTTTAGATTGATAAACTCAAGAAAGGACCCAGTATAAAACCCTGGGGAACCCTAAAACATTACGCCTCATGATTCATCCGCAACTGAACACATAAGGTCAAACTAGAACTTTAATCACAATAGTTTAAAGGAGCATCTATTTCTTAGGCAAGAGAGACAAGGTGTAATTCGAGATTACATCAATTTCAGTACCTATAAGGAGATGAATGTAATAGTAGCTGATATATTTTTCACCCATCATTATGGACTAATCAATTGATCCTACTAATATATATACTAATGTAAGTTTAAAATAAACATAAAATTATAATTTCTAAATTCGCCAATTATTTACGCACCGTTGGTCATTTATAATCAATTCATTGCGAGACAAAGTTGTTGGCGTGTCTATCTTCCTTCTAAAGTAATTTGTATTTAAAAGCTTGTTTAGCGTTTAACTAATTGTTTAATCAATCATTAATTCTGTCAATGGCTTACAACGTTTTTACTGTTGTAACAAATTATTATAATTTTACTGTATAGTACAATTATGATAACTTTACTATGCAAAGCCAACGTACTGCCTTAAAATCCATTTAAAAACCTAATTTTTTACCCTACAGAAAAAAATAACCAAGTCGGGAACCGAAGCTTTGTAATGTCTGTATTTATTAAGAAAGCTAAAGTTATTATTATGGGAAAACTATTTATTTATGTATATTACATAAGGAATCGCAAATTCTATCACATAAGCAAAACATATTATATTGACATAAGCAAAGCTTATGCAAACCAGGAATTGAATGCTAAATGATCCTAGAGGCATTTAACAATGGCAGATGACGGTTGCACAAGCGTTCATGATCGATGCGCGAGCGCAGGCTGTATTAGAGACGATTCACACGACGAAAATAAAAAATCACTTTTAGTATTATGATTCTGTTTTCATTGTATTTCTATAAGCTTACTTGATGAAATATAAGTGTCCCCCGTTGGCTCCTGTTGCTAGGTAGCGCTTATTATTTTGGCGATGTTTGCCTATATGGCTAAAGGCTATTTAATCAAAGAAAAGTAGGTGGTAGTGGATAGATGAATAGATGGTGGTGGAAAGTAGATGGTAAGAAGTAAATAGTATTCTTATTTAATTGCCCTGAACGCGAAAACGCAATAATACTAACAGTATTTTAGTTTTCAATGTTTTAATTGTTGTTTGCTGACATATATATTTTTTATTCAATCAGTGTATACCTATTATAACAATCGTATACAGTCTTTGAATCCATCATTTACGATAATTTTTTTAATGAATCAAAATTGAAGCTGGGTTGCAGGGGTTTAATATTAAAACTTTTTTTTGTTATGAACGGTTTTCAACACCTAAGTTGAATTGAATTCTGCAGTTAAATAGTCCTTAACTATCGCGTGTTCACTTACCGTGTATTTGACATTGTTTGCACAGCTAACTGCTTGGTGTTGAGCAAATGCACTTTCAATGATGATGACAAATTATGATGCTTTTGGTGTTCGTTAGTCATTATAAGCAATTAAGCAGTAAATTCATATTAAAGTTTAACATTGTTATTGTGAAATAGCTCACAAAAGGATTTTTTTCCACTAAAGGAAAGGGGAATCTATCATATTAATTTCACTAGAGATATCTAGTCGCTGTCTTCTATATATGTAGATATATATTATGAATCATATTCGGTTTCAAATGCAAGATTTTATTTATTTATTCAGTATGTCATAAGCTAACAGAATACTATCCAAAGCTTTATAACATCTTAAATTCCGAAAGGCCTTATCTAAAATAATTTATAAAGACTTCAAAAAGAAGGAGGTTATCAATTCGACGGTATGTTTTTTTAATTCTTTTTTTGTGTGGTTTTTCTAGTTCAGAAAAAGTGCTTATCATGCCCAGATAATAAATAGTTCAATATTGTTTAATTTCATCAGCATTTCTCCCTATTCGCCAACTGTATTCGTTGCTAGGCAGTCTTCGAACTGAAACTGAAAAACTCCACGGGAAAATACCCTGTAATACTTTACCAGTAGCTAATACTAATGCCAACAAGACGTGTCAAAGACTTCCGCGAACCAAAGAAATACCGTAATCAGTTCATCTGTTTACCTTTTGCAAGCAGTAAACACACAATGAAATTATTCCGCTCAGGTCTCCGTTTTAATTAGCTAATGAGAACACAATCTACGTAACATACGTTCGTCCGTCAATACATCAATATTGATGATCACTTTCAGATGGAGACATCACGACAAAATTATAAAAAAAAATATTCATTTACTAAAATTAACTTTACTTGGACTTATATTGACGATAAGCCACAAATTAAGCACAGTTTTTATTTTATAGCTCAATTTATTTTCTTTTAAAAAACACCTCGGAAAAACATTTTCATAACTGTAAACCTACTTGAAAATCAAAATAAATATGATAACTGTAATTCTTAACAAATTCCAATAGGGTATCACCCCTTTGAATTATTTGTTACGAGATTGCTACTGAAACTTTTTATTACTCCGTGATCATGGCGCTTGCAACAGTGCCGAAATATCGGAAACTCAATAAAAAGGTACAAGGCAGCAATCTCGTAACAAATAATTCAAATGTTAGTGACCATAAAAGTTTAAATCAACATAGGGTATCACCCCTTTTCAAAATCATAACCATATGCAAATGTAATTAAATAAAAGAACCTCGCGGTCTTGAGTCTTAAGAGCTTGTAATAATATGCGCCTTAATAGAATTTAGCCTTTGCGTATACCTAAAGGCTATCTGTATTAACGTCCTCTGTTGTGCACGGAAAAATACTCGATAGTTATTGAAATCGATTGGCCAATACTGACAGGTATCGACGAAGTAATTTTCATAATGAAATCCCATTCTAGATGGCGTTAAGTTAAACTTAGCAGAAATGATTTACATGATTATTCCAAGGAATATTATATTAATGTGTCTATTAGCCTGAGAGTACCAAGTTCTTAGAATAGTGGTAATTATTTAATAAAGATATAAAATTAAGTCATTTAATAAAAATATTTTTATTTAATAACTGATTTTATAATTTAAGTGGTTGTATTATCGTTAGTTATTTTAGGTTACACATTAATTAATATGGATAGGTAACAAAACTATCCTAATTAGCCAGTAATACAGCATTGCCAAAAAAAAAAGTTTTTTACAGTACCTAATTTACATTATTTTAATTTACAGTACACTAATTTTAATAAAACATGTTCTACTACACTCGTAGAAAAAATATACATGAGAATCAACCAGTTTTTATATAAATATATTTACGATAAATAACAATTAAACTTAATTAATAGGTCATCGGAAATGACCTAGACAATAACTTGAACATTCGCTATTAAACTGACGTCGCGACAGGCCGTGCATTCAATAATTATACACAGACAAACAAGATGAAATTAGCGTGATCACGGCTGGATTTTCCCAGACGTTATGTAAATAGAAAAAATATTTCTTTATTCTGTGACTAAACACTACACTATAGGTACTACATTATGTCTTTACCCGACTGCTTAGAAGGGTTATGGTTTTGGCACGTACCTATATGCATAATACCATAATACACATTCAACCTGTCAACCTCATAGTAGCCACTTCGAAAAAACAGTTTTTTTATAATTTATTCAATTTTTTTTTTATTATTTATATTGTTTTCAAACTCAAAAACACAAACAACTGAAAATCATTTATTCAAACTTGTCTGTAAAACAGCATTTTTTGAAAGTCAAAAATTACAAAAGACAGCCCCCAATACGCCCACCCTTCACCACTTCCTTATGTGTTTTTGCTGGGAAGAAGAAGTGGCGCAACAAACTCCCCAGCAACACATGTCTGTCTGTTGGTTTGAAGAACCTTTAAACAATTTCTTTATTATTTTTTAAATTATGTATGTAAATATAAAATTATTAATTATACACGCGTGATCAAAGGGTTAGCCAATAGAATTGGCATTGCCATCCCATGCGGCAATGAATCCTGCCCGTTCACGACACTCCGCTGACAGCCATGCGATATTTTAATTTGTCCTATTTTTGTTTAACTATTAATTCAGTTAATACAATTAAATATTTTAAAGATGTAAATTAATAAATAAAAAAACTTCAAAAAATCTTAAGATAGATATCATGTTATTCATACACTATGCTATTAAAATGATCTTAACATTGTTCATAAAGATAAAACCGCAAGGTCTATAATTAAAACTTACGAAATACCTACTGAATAGAGTCTAAAATTAGTTACGAATTTTGTTTGTATGTTTATTTATAGATCTGGTATTTTGTTAAAAATAACAACACTGTTTTTAATTAGCTTTTGCATGCGGGATGCTAAGTTCATATTAATCTTTATCAACTCAATTCAAAGTTAGTTCATCAAACTCAAACTCAAACATTAGAACAAACTTAATCAGTCATTGGTGTCCAAGATATACTTAGAAAGTACATATAACTTAGAAAAGTTACATTGGTACTTGCCTGACCTGGAATCGAACCAGCACCCTCATACTCGAAAGGCTGGTGGTTTTAACCACTAGGCCACCACGACTTTTTAAAAGTTAATTAGATTATGTTAATCACAATACGCTTACTTAGTTTTTAATTAACGGTACTTTACAGCTAAACTGACCTGCGATTTGGTGGAACAAGATTAAATAAACAGGGGTCCTTAGGGACGGGTACGTCGAGGATCGGGGGTACTTGGGCACTATTATTGGTGTCATATGTGTACTTTTTGTCACAATCACTAGGCTCTGCGTTGCAAGATGTATTTTAGCTTACTTCAGAAAAAAATATGAGTAAATTAATTATGGTACTTTATGCTAAGCTTAGATTTGCCCTCAAAGAATGGACGTATTAACCTAATTTTCAGCGCATGCTAACGCAGGTCAAAGCCTCTAGGACAGCCCAGCTCTGTTACTAATTTGTGTGATTATGTCGCGGTAAACCCTAACAAATGTCAGCCTTGTCGGCAAATAATTATGTACAGACGCCAGCACATGAAGATACCTAAGAAACTGTCAAAGTTTCCCATTCAACTTTGAACCGTATGCTTCAGCGATAAAGTTGAAAATCTATTAAGGAAATTTGATAGATTGTAGTAGCTTGTTATGTTGACATTTGTACGTCACACAATACTCGTGTCATTTCAGTAAGTACACGTTGCCCATCATATAAAATTTATGCATTTATTTACAAAGACTGTGAGGATTTTCAGGTTCCAAAGCTAAGCTACATTTAAATTAAGCCTTTTATTATTTAAGTTTTCCTTTGTTACTTGAATTGGTGTACATAATAAAGAGTATTATCTATCTATCTATCTACATATTTTTTATTCATACACCTTCCTTCATATTTATACAACAATTTAACGGGTCTGTGAAACCACGGAGGAACTCGTCATGTCTAGTCGGTCACCCATCCCCGGACCGTCAGTGCTAAGCGTTGCCTTAATGTGTTTGTCCCGTGAGGCTCTTACAAAAAATTAATAAAGCTACAATCCATATTCCTACGATTACGAGCTTATTTTTCATATTTAAATATTCATCAAACAAATTTTTGCTTTGTTACGTATTTTCCTTAACCGTTACCCAGAATTCGTAAAGACAAAAATAAAATAATTTTAGTTAGGTACTAGTTACGCAAAGAGCTTTAGTTCGAAATAAATCCTGTGCCATTAAGTTTATACCTGCAGTTCACCTCGGAATGGAAAAATTGGGATTTCTGGTAACGTATGTATGTACGTCACTGTCCTGTGCGAAATAAATTTTATGTTGATTTAAGTTATGTATTTCTTGCGGTTTTTCCTCACTACGAATGTTACTTATTTTTTGGATTGGAATCAAAAAGGAATCTATAATTGTCTCAAGAGCCGACCCATCATTATTTTCCTTCGGTTGACGCAACATCTCTTTTTCTTCCATGCTTCTCTTCTTTACGTGAACTTAAGTAAGATTCTGTCGTGCTATATCGTCTTTCTTCTTTCCTGATATATCGTCTACAGTTCATCCATCATTTCTATGGTTGTCTTCTTTTTGTGTATTTGTAATACATCCCTTTGATCCCCGTTGATTTATATCACAGCATAAAGTTATGCCTGCTCATCGTCCAACCGCCAATAACCAGCTAAAGACAATGCATCGCACTCCGCGCTGCCCGTAACCGACACGGCAAATAATTAAACAAACCATAGCTCTAGCATCTCATACACTGTAGTATCCTAATTCCTTACTTCAATCAGGGTTATATCACCGTGCAACCCTAAAAACAGAAACTTACAATCAAATTTATAATATTAGTGAGGATTTCAAAGGATGCATTAACATTCCACCCATATGCTGTACTAAGTTAGAACTCATTCTACCGGTATAATGTTTATTTATAGACTTCGGTGGTTTGACCTTTAACTTCATTCTTGCACATAGCTATTTCGAACAATAGTTCTAACTTAAACTTAACAGCAAGGATTTATGAATAGGCATTTACGCAATTGCATTTAAGGCTTTGTGTAAAACTTTGATCCTAAGTTCAAGATAGATGATGGCATTTTCAACCTTTATATATCTGTCTATCGTGTTTTGAATAAAAATGTTCCTCATATGAACACTATATTCTACTCAAATGATTGAACAGTACCTAGTGACTTGAAAGTCGTGGTGGCCTAATGGGTAAAGAGCCAACCTCTCAAGTGTGAGGGCGTGGGTTTCAGATGGCACTTTAAACTGTTGTTCCCGGCTGTCATTAAACATCTTTGGCAGTTGTAACGGGTAGTCAGAAGCCAGTATGTCTGACGCCAGTCTTACCAAGGGGTATTGGGTTGCCCGGGTTATTGGGTTGAGAAGGTCAGATAAGCATACGCTCCTTGTAAAATACTGGTACTCAGCTGGGGGAGATGATGATGGTTTTACAGTGCCTGCAGTTGCAGTGGCAAAATAGGAATATTGGCATGATTTCTTTCATTTCGTCAAAGTTCTTGAAAACCTTGGTTTATTATGTTTGGAACCGCAGCAGTCACTGTTGCCTTAGAATGTACTGAGGTAAACTCGCGCTCTTAAAACGGTAAACAACAATAGTACCTTCATTACTGCCAATAATACGTGTATTGCATTATTAGTCTTAGGGCCAGTTTCACCGGTTATGGATAGCCACTATCTTGCACTAGCAGGTAAATTAAAAAATGGAACAGATTTTGTACAAAATTATCTACCAGATAAACTATCTGGAACTTATCTGTAACCGGTGAAACTGGCCCTTAGTCTTCTCAATGCGAATGGTTTTTTTTTTCTCTTTATTTTTTAGGGACTTTTATCCTTACAAGGCATGTCAGCCTCATCATAACCTAACCTAACTAATGCGAATGGTTGAACAAACTAGAGCTGACGAGGTGGCAAATATAACTTACTCAAAGTATGCGTGAAGGTCGCACCATGCTTGTTGCGTCTGCCACATTGAGCTGTCGTCTGACCCGAGCATTATGATATCAGCCCAAGTGGAACATTGTTAAGGCGAATATTAAGGCGGGAGTCCAAATATGTAGCTGCTAGCACAAAGGTTGAAATTTCGTGGAAATTTTAGAAATTCTCACGCAATTTGTTTGTATATGCTGGCCAGGGTTGACTAGAAGAATAATTTTCGTGCATTATAGAGCCGAATACCGGTGGATTTTTGCCCTTGAAGTACATATTAAGTTTGTTTGAATTGAAATCGGTTTATATAAGGTTTCTATGGATCTTTTCAAAATTAAATCGTCCCTCCCTGTTAAGAGCAATACTTTTGAATGAAATATATGAAGCCTTCGGTAGCAATTGGTTTGTTCCAGGGGACCTTTTTATATTGTTACAGTGTATGGAATGTAGAAGGCAGTATAAGGTTCTCAGGCCAAACAGTTTCAAATTGGTTTCTGATCAGCGACTCCTGCAATGTTTTGCGAGTTGTCCAAATGATTGCCTCTCCGAAGTCACTCATACAACACAATATTGTTTTGATCGTACATTTTCGCTGTTGCATCATCACTCATGTAATATTAATAAGATAAACCACAATCTGATGTTATACATAAGTCTTAAAATAGCTTAGTGGCCTTGCACTCATTCAATAAAATATTACTTATGTCCAGTAAAAACTTGCCTCCTACGTCAGATTTTTTCCATTTGGTTATTTTCCTGTTACGTATGCCACAACATATTAAACGAGATGTAGGTAGTTTAGCATCGTAAACAATAGCGCCATGCATTTCGTAGTATTTTTTTAAAAGTTAATTATATGTTTTGTTCTAAAATGAACTTAGAGGAAGTTCACACCTTTGACGCGATGATTCATGTTGTTTGTTTTGTTAGAGTCCTCTAGTGAATTAAATTGTAATTAATTACGATAAGCGTTATAGGTGCTATTTAAAAAAATAAGGATGGCAAGATTAGTTTAATAATATAATAAACTAATCTGTTTTGTTGGACTTTATTTATAATATATATTTTACATATCTAATCAATACAACAGTAGAAATTCAGTATTTTTTGAAACTATAAGTAATGAAAAAATCGAATACAAATGACATCCTATTTATCTTTTGTTAAGGTCCAACACAAAAGATAAATAGGATGTCATTTGTATTCGATTTTTTCATTACTTATAGTTTCAAAAAATACTGAATTTCTACTGTTGTATTGATTAGCGTACATCGTTTCCATTAGTATAGTAATTTCGAAACCCTCTTTTATAAAATAGGTCTCATCTCAAAATATAAAGCATTATTTCACGAAGAAATCGCATTTCATTTTGTAAATAAATAATTATTGTTGCACATGACTGTACCCGATGTATGCACTTAGTTCTACGTAATATTGTATTAACATAAAAACATTTATCGAGAACCATTTAAATACGTGGTACACAAGCTTTTGTTAAAAGTTTTCAAATTATCCTATGTGATTGCCTTTGTTTGTTATGACCTTTTGACGAATGTTGTAGTATCAAGTTTATGCTAAATGACATGGTTACATTTGTGTGTGTAAATTGCTTAGTTATTATTTTCCGCCTTTTATTACAAAAACCTGCTGAAATCATCATTTAATTCAACAGCAAAAACAGCTATAGCCACTTACATTTGTATAAAAAAAAAGAATATATTTATAAATATTATAATATAAGTTATACAGCCTAGATTTTATAACGAAATAAAATGACTTATTCAAAATATATGATTTATAGAATAACAAAGTCTTGACCTTTTTCATCATATTTTATTGCTTTGTGTTTACTGGAAGATTTTTATGGCCTATACCATGATGAACAAAAAGTATAAATATGTATATATACACATGATAAACCACTGTTAAATTATAATAACCAATGCACGTATTTTCAAGGGTAGCTAACTGTGGTAGAAACGGAAGACCCTGTGAGCGTTTCCCCTTAAAGTAATTTACGTATACAGCGTGTTCCTAAAATGTGATACATTTGAAACATTATTTTTAAAATTAATATTTGTTGAAATGTATTGTTTTATTTATAAATAGCGGTCGCCCGCGGCTCCGCCCACGTGGATGTCGGTTTTCGCGACAAAAAGTAGTCTACGTGTTGTTTTGATATAACCTATAGAGGACCCCCGCAGCTACGCCTGTGTAGATGTCGATTATCGCTACCAATGCCTAACTTTTGTCGGGATGAGAAGCTCGCGCTCGGACCTCCCGCCTTATTATACCTACCGACCGACCCGCTGATTATCGTATTTTATGTATAAGTTTGGTATTTCTACACCGATTCTTATGATTATTTTTTATAGGATATGTTATAATGTTATCTTTTGTTAATTAGGCATGAGCGAGAATATTATAAACATAAGAGTAAACAAATCACGAAATTACGAATAATCAGAAAGCTCCGAACTGGTAAACTATCGGGAGTTATACGTGTTATTGTGAGTCAACCATTAAAGATAGACATATGCTGTTGTGGATTTTTTTTTAGATAATTTTATGTAGAACATTTCCGTCATACATGATTTCTATGTAGCTTTAACCATTAAGGCTGCACACGCGACGAAAGCTTAAAAAATGGTGTAACTTCTCCCGTTTTCCCAACATTTTCCTTCACTGCTCTGCTCCTATTGATTGTAGCGTGATGAAAAGTATCCTATAACCTGCCCAGGAGTATGAAGAATAATTGTACCAAGTTTCATTAAAATCCGTCCAGTAGTTTTTGTTCCTATTAATAACATACAGACAGACAGACAGACAGACAGACAGACAGACAGACAGACAGACAAAAATTTTACTGTTTGCAATTTTGGCATCAGTATCGATCACTTATCACCCCCTGATAGTTATCTTAAAAATATATTCAATGTACAGAATTGACCTCTCTACAGATTTATTATAAGTATAGATGATGGCATCCAGGCCGATTTTTCGGCTACGGCGACCGTTCTCTTTTAAGGAGATCAGCCAGCTGCGCAGGACATATTATAGTGCACAAGCATTGCATTATTCCCTCACTTTCATAATCCGATGGGATCGGTAATCCGACACGACCGGAGAGAAATCAGGCGCAGGACCGATATTTACGTGCTCTCCAATGCACGGGTGAATCAATCACCAACTTCCAGGCTGCTCTATGAAAATTTCTCAAAACCCACAAAGCGATTTCGGCCCGACTCGGGAATCGAAGCCGAGACTCCGTGCACAGCAGTCGCACCTTGCGACCACTAGACCTAATATAATAGCTGAAGCCGTCGTTAATAAAAGCAAAACTACGAGATAACTTGGTCATGAGTAAAATGATGTGAATTGATACAATTATGAATCTAACAACAACGTTGATATAAAATTGGTATTCTCTAAGCTAAGTCTATTAGCATGTATGAGTAACTTAGTCTCATTAGACCTATTCTTGTATATATTATCTTCCTTGTTACAAAGTAAGTACTGTGCAATATTGGGGCAACTTTACGCTCTGCGTATATTTTATTTTATTTAAGAAAGGCGCGACTTTGACTACCTCATTTGATAGCGTTTTATCCTAGATTTTTTTTTATAATTGATATATATATAAAAATTGAATATATATTAAGTTGAAGTACTAATAACACTAACATAGTACCGACGCCAGCACATGAAGCTACCCGAAACGGTAAAACTTTCCCAATCAACTTTGAACCGTAAGGTTGAGCAATAAAGTTGAAAAGAGGTTGATAAAGTTGAAATCTATTAAATATAAAAAAAAATGGCTGATTGTTGTAGCTTGATGTGCTGGCGTTTGTTCTATACATAAGCTGTTACTAATTCACAAAGTAGGTATGGACTATCTTATGGGTCTGAATAAAAAAAATATTATTTTATTTGTTTTTTATATTAGATATTGATAAAATGTAATGTATGATGAATTGGCTAAGTTAAAATAAATCGACTTACTAGTAAGACAAATATTTATGTATTTCTAGGATGAGATTATGCAAGCGTATGCAGAGATTACGGATGCTTTCTATTTTTATCACTATTTAAATTTGTTAGGATCATATTACGCAGTAGTACATTGTCATTATGTACTTCGACTTTATCGCTGAAGCATATGGTTCAAAATTGATTGGAAAAATTGACAGTTTCGTAGGTAGCTTGATGTGCTGGCGTATGCACGTAAGTGAAGGTTTGAAACGAAACTTGTTTTATTTTTATTCTTATTTAAGTTTATTTATAATCTGAGTTAAATGATAAATTATACGTATGTGGGCTTTAGTTATGCAAATGCCTCATTTATTGAATGCAATACTACGTCGAGTTCAGAATAAATAGTTATGAAATAAAGATGTTCTCATTTCACTGATCTATTCATGATATGTATATAAGAATTTTCTTACTTTGTGTATGTAGGAATGCTATTTATATTGTATTATTGTCTACATTTTTAAAAGCAAACAAGTGATCGCCATTTTAGTGAACCGGAGATTATTTTATCAGGACATTTGTATTTATTTAGTTGAGTGTACAAGTATTATAGATATATAATTTAAATTATAAGTTTTGGGGGCTGTCTTTTGTTTTTTGACGTTTGAAAAGTGCTGATTTATTTTTTCACAGGTTACGGATAGCTAAAAATATATCAACCAGATAAACAGATAATGATAAAGATGAACAGATATACAGAACTTATCAGCAAACTGTGAAACTGGTCCTAAATATCCTAAATATTTATATATCCTAAATAATAAAAAGGTAAAGTATATGCCTTACAATAATCACCATTATATCATAGTTTTTAAACATGAGAAAATCTATGAAAATTAATTTACAATTCTACATTCGTCCTATTAACGTGACTCGCGACTTAAACACAGAAAATGGAACGGCCTGTATAACAACGCGAGTTATGCATCGAAGACAGATAAAATAATGAACCAACCAGGGGCAAATTAGATGTTTTAAGCACACTGCGGACTGGTATATATAGAGGCATATGATTACGACCGACATCATAAGTCATTCGGCTACTTGCGTTTACTGTATACGAGACGAACAAACGGTAGGTCACACTCGTCATGTATCAGTGCACTTTTAAACTATATTTTGTTTAAAAAAAAGATATTTTTTTTTTCTTAAAAATATGATATGGTTTAGAGAACTTTTGGTGAATTTTATTTCATGAAATTTTGACAATAAGTGTAATAGGTCAATATTCGGTGCATTACCTTTCATTTGCGTTTAAAGTTTTTTGTTTAGCAATTCCGTAGAGTATTTTTTTATGGAATAGTTTAATTATATATTTTATGTATTCCTGTAAATAAGTTTTTATTTTTTTATTTTAAGCCAATATGCTAAAGATTATTTCTTTTATTTAAGTTTTTAGTGAGTTCTTAAGGTTTTTTCTTCGAACCTACAAAATTTTCATCGTCAACAATATTTGTCTTTTCCCTTCCATACTTAAACATCACGTCTCGTCCCATCATCATACACCCATACTCAACCTCAGTCTTGCCTGTTCCAGTGAACCATGAAATTCGTCCTAGTACTGTGTATGGTGGCTGCCGCCGTCTTAGCCGATGAAAAATACACCAACAAATATGACAACATCAACCTGGACGAGATCCTGGAGAACAAGCGCCTCCTCATCGCTTACGTCAACTGCGTCATGGAGAGGGGAAAGTGCAGCCCCGAGGGCAAGGAGCTTAAAGGTTAGCATTTTCAATTATTGACTTTATTATAAAAGTTATAAGGTTGATTATTTAGCTGGCATTTCTCTTGTTTACAAAAGACTGTGATTAAATGTTGTTGAGTAAAATGGGTGTAGTATAAAATGTTTGAGCGGAGACTTATACACCTACCATTATACTGAATACGTATATTATACAATTACTGTGATTAGCTCGAACTTGTGTTAACCATAGTTTGCTTCGCAGTTATATCAGTATCTCATATTCATGACATTAATTTAGAAATAATAATAATATTATATATTCCTCACACAATCACAGAACATCATCTAGTCCCAAACTAAGCAGAGCTTTTACTATGGGTACTAGACAATTGATAAACGTACTTATATATTTTTTGTAAATACATGCATATTATACATAGGAACACCCAGACTAAGTCAATCACCTATTTTCATGCATTAGTGTGACCAATGCGGGAATCGAACCCGCGGCTTCCGGCGTGGCAGGCAGATTCACTTACTACTGCGCCATGTGGTCGGCAATAGAAATATAACTGTAATTTAATATTGGAGTAATTGAGTCTTAGTAACTTCAAAGTATTTAAGGCAATCGAACGAAGTTTATTATCCTGTTAAAGAATCTTTACAAGATAAAAAAGGCTTGGGAAAAATTGAAACACCATAATTTATATGATAATTTGTTCTAATGGTAATTTCAGACGAGCCTATATTGCTCATCCATGCTGCAGTAATTTATCTTATGTTTGAACTGTAATTAAAAGAGACTATGACACGGTTAGGAAATACCGACCACATCTCGTATCAAAATATGCTTGACGTGCAAAAGTGTTGATTTCAACTGATTTGCAAAATCATTTCACGAAGGCTATTTTGTGCATCTAAATATACATTATGAAAAGGATAGTGTTTAGTAACATACTTACATATTGTAAAATTTCTAATTTTAAATTAATATGTCTTACAAGATTGCATATAGCAGTTGCATTACTGAAAACCACAGTTATTTTTAAAAATGTAGAACAAGGTGAAGATACGTAAAAGTAAGTTTTCAAACTTAAATAATACTAAAAGTACATACTACTACCGATGCTTAAAATTGCTTAGATTTTAGATTTTTTTATTTTCAATTTGTTTTTAATTATAATATATTGAATCACAAAAATGGATAAAGTACATGTAAATTGATGATGTACGATCTGGCAAATTTCCTTTTCAACTTTATCGCTGAAGTAGATAAGTCAAAGTTGATTGGGAAAATTCGACAGTTACGGGTAGCTTGACGTGCTGTCGATTGTACACGTGCTTGATTAAATGGAAGCAATTACATAACTTCAAATCAAGGTGTGAACTTCTAACCATTCATTATCTGACTAACATTAAGACTACTATAGTCACCATAAGACAATGCAGAAGATTGCTTTTTGTACCTTTTTTGTCAACATTTAAGTATATAATTTTGTTTTGTTCACGACTGTACGGATGACTGTCAATTTTCTTTTTGCGACACCACATTGCATTATGTTTATCTTGGTAATCATAATTTGAAACTACTTTGTAGACTGCACACTATTTTGCTTTATCCGAAATGATTCTGTGAATATATGTACCAATACAAATACAAATTGTGTGTCATAAGTCATGACCTAGTATCATAAAGGCCAATGTGAGTTTGTTTATTCAGACTTAGATGGTAAAACGCCTATTCAATTTACTGTTTTTTTTTATAAATATAAAATTTTCTCTCCTCAAAATGCAACTGGTAATAATATCGTGATGGCGTCCAGCCCTATTATTGGCTACGGCTGCCGTTCTCTCTGAGGAGATTAGCCAACTGCGCACGATATAATTATAATGCGCAAGCCTTTGCGCGGGCACAAGAGCACTCTCTATTCTCTCACTCTCATAGTCTGATAGGACTGCAATCGTCCTATCGCATGACGGACATTTTTACGTGCTCTCCGGTGCACGGGTGTATCTGTCACCAACTTCCAGACTCAGGGCTGTTTTATGAAAGTCTTTTTTTATGAAAGCCCACAAAGCAATTTTGGCCTGACAGCGGGAATCGAACCCGAGACCCCATGCACATAAGTCTTGCTATGCGACTACTAGACCAATAAGGTAGTCAATATAATATCGTAACAAATACGTGGACTATTTAAAATGTATCAAAACTGAATAAAAACTTTTTTGTTTGATTATAGTTGATTATTCTAAGACAATAGGAAATCGAAGGATGTGTGACTAGTAAGGAAGCGTGATGTGTTCATTATTACGGAGGCATGTCACGTCTGTTTGACGATCCACTTCCGTTCAATACAACAGGGAAAATATTGTACTGTATGTTTGTGTCGCATTGTTTGTCGGCGAATATAAAAGGGAAACTAGAATATAGGTACTAATATTGTGTATACTAAAGATGATTCTGTATTTGTTTATAGTAATCGTAGAGTTACAGGCTATTTGTGTCTAGTGACATTTTTGGGAACATAAATACAAAGAGACATGCTCAGTGACGGTGAACAATGTTTAAACCTAGTTACTGTGAGATGAACAGACCAGCACATCAAGATACCACAATCTTTCAAATTTACTTATAAAATTATCTTTATCACTGAAGCATATGGTTCGAAGTTGTTTGGGAAAATTTGACATTTTATTTTGGCGTCTATACCTAAACAATTTAGTCTCCACATAAATCCATTTTCTTTCATTATATCTTCCACAATATCCACCAAAATATCAATATCTTCCAAAAATACTTATAAATAAATACCCTTTATTTTCCAGAACATCTGCAAGACGCCATCGAAACTGGCTGCTCCAAATGCACAGAAGCGCAAGAGAAGGGGGCTTACAAGGTCATTGAGCATTTGATCAAGAATGAGCTGGACATCTGGCGCGAGCTGACTGCCAAGTACGACCCTAAGGGAGACTGGAGGAAGAAATACGAAGACCGCGCGAAGGCCAACGGCATTCAGATCCCTGAATAAACCCACCAAATTAATAATAAGCTTACCGAGATAGATTTTGGTCACGCGATCGTCAATAAATGTCATGCGATCATTAATTGATCGCTTGGCCAAAGTCTGTCTGAGCCATCTCGTATTGCTCAACTTTTCCTAGTACTTTTACTCATTATTTTTTTATTTCATGGTTACCCATCTTGACTTGATATAAAAAAAATATATTTGTAATACAAGCTTAGTTTTGTCAAAATTTATGATTGGAGCTTCCTTATAAATCGCTATTTGTTTTTGTACTGAGCTGAAAATTGTGATACAATTTGTATTTATATTGTCATGAACGGTATTTGTCATGTTTTTTATTGTTTAATAAACCAAAGAAATTCATTTTGTGTCTATTAATTTTTAAGCCTGATAATCATCATCATCATCAGCCTTTTGTCGTCCCACTGCGGGGCACAGGCCTCTTCTCACACTGAGAACGATTGACCGTTGATCACCACGCTTGCTCAATGCGGGTTGGCGATTTCAGACTTTATAGTCCAGGATTCATCGAGATGTTTTCCTTCACCTTTAATCAGTCATTAGTGCCCAAAAACTTCTACAACCTAAAAAAAATCCTAAAAATATTTGTACTATCTATAACTTGAATCCTGCAATAATGTATATACCTAATGGCCGTGATGGCCTGGTCGTAAAATCACCTGCCTCTCAGGTGTGATTCCAGGTTCAGCTTCAGCCAGCGGTTATATCCGCATACCTTGGGAACATCATCATGCCACCGGATAAAAAGAAAATAAAAATCCTAGAATAGCCTTCTTCGATAAATGGACTATGTATAATACTAATACACTAAAATTTCAATTGACACTGCAAATTCAAAACAATTGCAACGTAGTAGAAATTGTTTTTTTCAATCTTTGCCACCGCCATCTCTTGGGCAAGTATGTACAGTTGCTTGTAAGTATAACAATGAATGAAGATTTATGCCTTTGATTTATAGTGAGCCGTAGTGAGAGCGCCATCTAGTTCTTCACAAGTCAAAAGAGTTATTGACTCTTAATGTTAATAAAGATGTACCTATCTTGAACTAATTTAATATTATATGATAAAAAAAAAATACCAGTAAATAAACACTACGTGAAAAAATGGGTACCTGAATGACGAAATATTACGTTGCTACTTACACTCAAAAATTCTTCTTCATAATTATTATACTATACTATACTGCTGTATAATCTATTTTTGAGACATTATTGAAATAAGGAGAGAAACAGATATTTATGGGATAAAGTAATATTTTTGCGATAGTGATTACTTTCCATATAAGTAAGTGTAAATCGTTATGAAAAAGGTAATTATTTGTTCAGGGGAAAAATATGCTTCATATCAGTTTCCCTATACAAACGACATCAACGCACATGTTGAGTCATTGCGGACATAATACAGGTAGGCGTCATAGGTTTTTTTGACGCATTTACGCCATACAAATTAAGACCTGAATACTTTCATTTGATGGATAATTTCACTCATTTAATTCATAGCAATGTTATTAGCTTAACATTCAATGAACTTAACTTGTACCCCTAACATAGGGCCCCTAAGGGCCTAAGGGCCAGGGTCTGCCTGGGCTGCAGGTTTTTCGTAAGAGTTATCATGGCCCTGGCACACAGGGACCTCCAGAAGGAAAATATTGGGATTTTAGTCAGTTAAAGTCTGACACTGGAGGCAGCTGGAGGGAAGCTGCACCCTCAGGATGGGACGGGTCATTTGATGATTTCCCACAGAAAAAAAAGCACGCATGTGCCTTTATACTTGATAATACAAGATGTAGATTTTGGCATTGCAGAAATATTTAACAGGTGCTCATTAACTGTTTTATGCAATACATTAGAGATTTTGTTTTTTTTTTAATGGTCTGAATTCAGATAAACTAAAAGTGATGGTTTTTCTAGTGAGAAAAAACAAAATATTGATTATAAATATGGATATTTCAGTTATCACTTACATTACCGCAATACTGAAACGACGCTTATAAGAGACATGCTATTCGTAATTAATTGCGCTTTTAAAATTATTTTGAGTCAACAGAAGCCGACTCCGACATTGTTGGGAAAAGCCTGGGCAGATGATGACTTAGGTATCGATAGAAAGAAGGTTATTTTAAAATGATTTCTGCAGAAGAGCATTTTGAAATACTGTATTGTTATTTTACAAGAAATAAATAATTATTACTTCATGATTCTAATGATTGCTTACAATAATTTATTAGTCATCACTTTGACCATAAAGGTCATAATTGTAAATTATGAATTTGTATAACAATAACGTTCATAGCATCCATATGAGTCAAATTATCCAAGATGTATGACAGCTGAATCTCTGCTTGTTATTGTTCATGGTAACTATAAATTTTAATGAATAAGTCACGGTATAAAATACCATAGAATCACAAATAACTCTTCAATTTTTTTATTGTTTACCACGAAATTTAAGAATTCACAGAAAACAGTGTAACATCATCAATATACGTATGTATGTATATGTGTTTATTTCGTTTGCAAACGTAGGTGAGCAATTTTTTATCCTTAGGGGAAATTTTACCGACAGTCCATTACGCAATCAGTCGTCTGAACGTCAACGTTTACCTACTTCTGTTCTGTTCCACGCGCTCCTCGAAGAGATGTCAGCAACATAGGGGGGGGCCATAAGGGCCAGGGTCTGCCTGGGCTGCGGGTTGTTCGCAAGAGTTACCGTGGCCCTGGCACACAGGGACTTTCCGAAGAAACATAGTTCGTTTTAGTCAGTAAGAGTCTGACACTCCCTCCAGCTGCACCCTCAGCGGGAGGGGTCATTTGATGATTTCCCACGAAAAAAAAAGACAGGGTTTTCGTGAAATCTACTTCTTGAACAACCTTTCCTTCGGAATCAATCGGACTAGGAACAAAAGTAGGTACAAACGCCAGCACATCAAGGTATTACAATGTAACGTAGAATATACAAATTGCATTAATAAATTTTCAACTTCAACACTGCAGCATGTGTTTCAAAGTACCTTCTGCTATATCTTCGAGTATTGGAGATTTGAATTTATGATAAACTGCTGTTTACCGTAATCTGACGTTTATATTGTAGGAGTTTAAATTTGCATGAACCGTATTACCTACCTGCTAAGCTCATCACGCTCAATTAATCTAAAGATATTTTATTTTTTATATTGTATGGCTTCAGGTAGTGCCTTATTGTGAAAACTTCATAATATTATGACGTCTCTTTAGAATAACTTTTAATGTATTAAATTTAATTATCATCGCGATGTAATAGTTTTTTCCCAAATTTAAGGCCAGTTTCGCAATGTCTAAATAGCTATATCTACCGAATAAATTCAAAAATGGAACAGAATTTGTATGAAATTATCTGCCAGATAAACTAAAATAACTGGAACGTATTCGTAAGTGGTAAAACAAGCCCTTAATGTGTCAAATTGGTCTCAGAAACGGAACCAATGCAACTTGAGTCATAGATAACATCTTACCTATATTTTTTACATCTATTTTCAATGCTGAAACAGGTAATTATAGCCTGTAATTATAGAAAAGTTGCAGGTTAAGTCTTTAACATAATTAGAACAACAATGGGTGGACATTTTCCGCGTGTAACCGTTTCTATCATTCCTATAAATGAAATCGATTTTAATCGGATCATCAGTGTCTTTGTATACTCTTTAACTGAAGAGATTGTTTATTTATCGGATAAAAAAGCAAGTATTCTTATTATTATTTCTATTTATTTATATACATATTAATTTCAGTCTTCAACATATATTACAAAGATATTAAATACCTACCTGAATTTGAGAATATAAAAAATAGATTACCACCCATGGAATACACAAATGTATTAATAATAATTAATACATTTGTTATTCAGACTAACGATTAGAAATAATTATGTGAGCAACCTCGTTTATTACAAAAATAGAGGCAACATACTGCATTTTTAATCGCTGCGTCTGCGAATTTGTTTTTTTTCTCACAAGTACATATATTCATGGGTGCTTCGTAAAACAATATGTGTGACCTATTAAGAATATTATCATTTAATATCCCAGTGTTCATATTACCACCAATAAAGGTTGAGTACATCTCAAGGACCGTCAAATCAGATCAGGTTGACGGCTCCTGGCTTACGTCGAGGCGATTGACCCCTTATACCTAGCTAATAATGAAACTAATAAGTTGTGGTGCTCTAGTGGTTAAAGCACCTGCCTCTCAAATACGAGTGTGCTGGTTCGATTCCAATTCACGCAGATAACTTTTAACTTTTCTAAATTGTATGTGGTTTCCAAGTCTCTCTTGAAGACACTAATGTATACGTTAAAGTAAATAAACAATCTTGAGAAATCCTGCACTTTAAAGTCTGAAATCGCCATTCAGCCTTGAGCTAACCTGGTGATCAACCACATTTGGATCATTCCTTCTTCGTATAAAAATAAGTTTGTGCCCAGCAGTTGGACAACACTATAGGCTGATAAAATAATATACCCACTAAAAAATAAAAGGGAAATTTTATGCAAAATATACTCAAAATGTTGCGTCATACTCTGTCCGTAGAATAAATCATTTTGAAACTTATTACCTACAGGGGCAAAAGGCGAATATCATAAATATGTAAAGTAATAAACAAAATACTTATAAAAAGGCTAAAATATAAGAAGAAAATTCCATTTTATGTAAAGTGTACTGTGTTCACAACCATCGTGTTGTTTTTTTGTTTTCCAAATTTTTTAGTGAATATTTTCTAAATTTTCAGTATGAAGTTTCTCGTGGTTGCTATCCTGATTACTCTGGCGGCTTTTGCAGCTGCCGAGACCTACACGGATAGGTACGACAACATCAATGTTGATGAAATCATTGAGAATAGGAAGCTGCTCATTCCGTACATCAAATGTGCCCTGGATCAAGGAAGATGTACTCCAGAAGGAAAGGAACTTAAAGGTACGTTTGGTATTTTCCCTATTAAGCACCTACCACTTTCATCATCATCTCCCGAGCCTTTTCCCAACTAGTTGGGGTCGCCTCCCAGTCTTACCGGATTCAGCTGAGTACCAGTGTTTTACAAGGAGCGACTGCCTATCTGACCTTCTCAACCCAGTTACCTGGGCAACCCAATACCCCTTGGTTAGAATGGCGTAATTTTTTCTCGTCACCTACCACTTTCATATTGAAAAATAATTTGATAATAAATATGAGCTCAAGTCATCTTCTATTTAGTTTAGTTTTATTAATGGTGGATAAAGGCGCGTTTCAAACAAAATAATATAGAGGCTCATTGTATATGGTTATACTGGCTGTCTACCGACACTGAACCCACGTTCTTGGAAAACAATTTCCTACAGCCGAATATAAATATTTAAATGCTAAATTCTGATTCTAAGTCTAAGCCTAATCAAAATGTGATCTACAATTTTTGAGTGACAAACATGTGAACGGCGGGACCGATAAATGAAATTTTGGTAGACCCAATCTAGAGCCAGAGAAAGAAATTTTTATTTTATTATATAAACTTTTTACAATAGTGTCAAGGATCTTTTTAAATATTATATAAAATCCCTCACACATTCACACAACGTCATCTAGTCTCAAACTAAGCAGAGCTTGTACTATGGGTACTAGACAACTGATAAACATACTTATATACTTTTCTTTTGTAAATACATACATATTATACATAGAAACACCCAGACCAAGTTAAACACCCATGTTCATGCACACAATTGTTTGACTTATGCGGGAATCGAACTCGCAACCTATAGCCAACTTAAATCCCAATAGACAGACTAAAACGTGTTCAATTCTGTATTCTCTAAACTCAATGTTTTAGTGAATAACATTGAGTTTATAAATAAAATTGAAATAAAACTACAAAAATATAGAAACAGATTACGTATGATGTTGATGATTCAAAATCATATTTTTTTATAATTTGACGAGCAAAAAACGTGAACCTTCCGTGAAACACGAGTAAAATTTCAACACCTTGAAGGTACGGAAAACTACCTACATTGTTTACAACATAATGTTATTGTTTGTTTATTAACTAAGTGTTGCTTCTGACTTCGTCTGTTTTTAAACATTTCATATGGTATTTGTGCAACGCAGACGCCAGCACATCAACCTACCTCAGTTTGTCGAATTTCTTTAATAGATTTTCAACCTTATCACATACCGGAAGGTTCGAGTGGTGAAATTTGACAGTTTCGGAAAGTTCGACCTGCTGGCGCCTGTATATATGTATAAGACACATAATTACCTAAAGCTTAGTACTGACCGACCTTACAAATGCAATGTACTCGTAATATGTTACACTCGAAAACCACGAGTCACTCAATACGTACTGTCGGTACCTAGCCCTTGATAAAAACTATTAATATACCGATTGTACCATGGCGGTTATTCTCTGCTCAGTATCTCTAGTCACTATCTATTCTTTCACTCGACTAGACTGATAGGTCTGCAGTCCAACACAACCGTAGGAAGATAAGGCGCAGGACCGACATTTACATGCAGTCCCGATGTATCAATCACCAACTACTAGACTCCAGGATGTTTTTTGAGAACGTTTCCAAAACCCACAAAACAATCGAACCCGAGACCCCGTGTTCATGCTTTATCCTTGTCTACGTTACACGAGGAATTAAATATGTAGTTTACAGACAGATTAACATTGCCATTTATTTACACATACATATTGATTTCCATGAACTTGCTCACTGATCACGCGATTGGCAACGCTAAGCAGATTGACGTGGGCAGATGACGTTAGACTCATAATTTAATTGTGCATATAGAATTAGTGTTTTGTTGTGAGTCATTGATTGCATTTAGAAAAACAATTTATTAAATCTAAAAATACCTATAGAAAAAATTTAAAGGTTATTTAATTACCTAATATTTTTTGTTGTTAATAATTAGATTGGAAAGATTTTCGGGTTTCTATGACTACTGGGTATTACCTTACCAATACTGGATTTCATTGCAAACATTCATTTGTTTTGGAGTTATAAGTTTTAAAATTCGAATGATATACGTCAACATTACTATAATTATCGATGTGATAATTCTCAGTACTTTACTATGATACATGATTTTTGATTCTCTTTGCTAATTCTATTTAAGACCTGTGATTCGTACCATTACTATAAAGACTGTTTGTGAGGTTAGTAAGTTAATAAAATAAAGAAAAATAATGTCTGTATCAACTGAATCAATTTTGGTAATCGTGTTACTAATAAAAAAGATTGACGTGACTTTTATTAGTAACACAATTGTTTGTGAGTATCATATGGTATGAAAAGTAATATTTATGGGAATCGTAATGGTACTAAAAGTACATCCCTAGGGACGTTAACCAAACCGCTTAAAACAGTTGTTAGTTTATAAAATATTTTTCTTTCCAGCCCACATTAAAGACGCGCTTCAGACATCATGCACGAAATGTACGGAGAAACAAAAGAAGGCTTCCAGAAAGGTTGTCAAGCACATCAGGGCTAAGGAGCAAGACTACTGGAAGCAGCTTCTCGCCAAGTACGACCCTGACAACCAGTACGTACAGAACTATGAAACTTTCCTCGCGGCTGACGACTAAGGCCTGTTGGAAAATTCACCAAAGTCGAACATGAGTAGTTTGTAGTGAAAATAATAAATTATTTTGAATATTTACTTTTTGTTATTTCTGCTAAAATTTGTTTTGCTTATATTTAATTTAGAGTCTGCAGTGTACGGAGGACTTTTTTTTTTGTGGGAAATCATCAAATGTTCCCACTGAGGTTGTAGCTGTAGGTAGTGTCAGACTTTACTGAATAAAACCTACTTAGTTCTCTCTGGAGGCATTAGTTTGCTAAAGCCATGATAACTCATGCGAACAACTCGCAGTCTCGATAGGCCTCAGCCCTAGGTGGTTCCACCAATATTTCTAAATGTTGTGTGCCCCCAATGCATACTAAACTTTCGACCGATTCGATTGTTAGTAGACAGTTTATACGGTTGGATGCCAGATTGTTGTAATATGGTCAATACCATTGATCTCCATCCATACTGATCCATAAGCTGGCAGTCGTTCTATTTATACCATAGTTAGTATGGAAGCCGACCCCAATACAGCTTGAGAAAAGGCTAGGCAGATTATGACTCTTGGTATAGTAAGCTACGAGTATTCCAAAATTGAAGTATTAATAAGACGATATATTATAATTATATTAAAATAGCAAGCTACCAACACAATTAATGTATCCTTGATGTTGTAATGTTTCTAAAAACCAAAAATTACATTATAATAACGAAACATTTGCATCCAAAAATAAAATAACAATAAAATTTTCAAATTGTAGGCAACTGTACACCTCACAAAAAATCCTTCAGAGACCTCGAATATGAATAACATTAATTTTAATACTTGTATTTTCCTAACGATATATTTAATGTCTGGTCAGAAAGAGCATCTATTTTTAGCCTAATGATTTATTATTAACTAAAACACATACAAGCCATTGGTTTTTACGGCGATTATATTCTAATTTTAGACTAGGACATCCCAGCATTACAAAAATAAGTGCTAAAAGAACGTAAATAAACTCAAAAGATCTATAAATAAATTACATATTAGCAAGTAATTGATCCTCCCAAACACGATTATAATCATTGAGTGCAGTTCGCCCTCCTACATCAAAATAAAGATAATAAATATCTTGCGTCACGAGTTCCCAGTGTGCGTCAAAAGAGTTATCGGAAAAAGAAAAAAAAAACCTCCTTGGAACAGGCTTCAGTCATACTGGATCTTTTTTGCCCCCTCAGAAAAAAAATAACGAACGTTGTCGAATTGATTCGACAGCGATAACTATTTTTATGTGCGATAACTCGCATCGCAACAAACCATCAACAACACGAAAAAACTAGAACTTAATTCTTTGACGAGTATTATTATTTCAAATATATAATGTTAGCTGCAAAACATGTAAACAAAATATTAAATTCCTTGTTGGATATTTTATAAATATCTTTAATGTCGGTCTTAGTAGTTTCCAAATGGATACAGCATTAGTTCCTCTTGAATAATCATCTGCCTAACCAAGGGGTATTGGGTTGCCCAGGTAACTGGGTTGAGGAGGTCAGATAGGCAGTCGCTCCTTGTAAAACACTGTTACTCAGCCGAAACAGGTTATACTGGAAGCCGACCCCAACATAGTTGGGAAAAGGCTCGGGAGATGATGAATAATCATCTGCATAACCATTTTCCCAACTATGTATGTAGGGGTCGGCTTCCAGTCCAACCTTCTATCTAAATATAAATAATATAGAGATGAAATATGGTTATGTTTGTTTGTCTCAAGGCAATTAAACGACTAAACTGATTTGATGAATTCTTTCACCTATGGGGAACTGTGGGACATAGGCTATATTTCATCCTGGTACTGCAGAAGTCCCAACGGGACACGGGCGAAACCACAAGTAACAGGTAGTCTACAACAAAAAGATACCAGCGTCATTACCCGGGCCACCCGATACCTCTTTAAGACTGACTATCAAACTCCAGGATCACACAGAATGATGAAATCTTTTCAACAAGTTATTGAATTTATCAATGGCGGCCAGTAGTCTATTATTAGTAATATAAACTGTCAAAACGTCTACTCTGCTCGCTAATAAGACCAGCCATATTAAATCGCCGCAAGCGCAGTTTAAGACCCGTTTGCTGCTATTCCTTTTTTGTTTCACAGACATAAAAACAGACATACGTAAGTCGAATACAAAAACTACTTTTTTAAATCGATTATATAACATAATTGGGTAGTCTACCAAACATGTCTATTAATATTGCCTTGGATTAATTAAACAAATAAATACAATAATCTGTCTGTTAGAGTTATAATATCAAGATAACAGTATTCTGTTAAAACACATGTTTTGTCTTCTTTATGTTATATATTAATTATATTATGTGATACACGAAAAGTATTGTAATAGGTATAGGTATAATTCATGTTTTATTATTATTTGTGTAAAACCGGTTCTTCAAACCATACAGACAGAATTGTGTTGCTGGGAGTTTGTTCCACCATTTTTGTTCCCAGCGATAACGCATACGAAGTGGTGAAGGGCGGACGTTTTTGGGGACTGTCTTTTGTAAAATTGACCTTCAAAAAATGCTGATTTTCAACCTACTTCAAATAAAATACTATTTATCTTTATATTTTATCTTAACTGTTTTTGGGTTTTGACTACATGTCATGGCAGGGTTTATGTTATAAGAAGTTACCAAGGCTAGTTTTATTTAAGAAAATAACTAATTCTACACAGGTGGCGCTACGGTGATTAACGAGTGAAACACATTACATAAATCTATTATTTGTTTAAAAAAATATTTCACCAGTAAACAGCATTTTTCTTCTCAAATTTTGATAATGATGTGAATTGAACAAACGAAATTGGTCTAGGAGGGCAGGATTTGGATTTATTCAATATTCAAGAGCCAAAAACGACTGTGACGTAGTAGTAAGTGAATCTCCCTACCATGCCGGAGATCACGGGTTTTAGTTAGTAATAGTCTGACAATCCCTCTAGCTATCACCCATAGCGGGAGGGACAATCATTTGATGATTTCCTGCTCAAAAAAAGGATATTGTGTTCTGGACTTCTTAATAGTGTAAAATAATCTACAAGAAACTACATCTTTCACCTTTGTGACTAGTATTATTAATGTTAACTATTGCGTTGAGTCACACAATAATGAATGCATGGCTGCAGAGGTCGCCGAGTTGACACTGTATGATTGATTTACCTTGAAACGCTTAAGATGTTAATAAACAAACTTAATGTTTGTACACTATTCTTTTCAAATCCAAATTATGTACTTATTCTGGTAAATTCTCATAATCAATGACTCAAATTAATTTTAGAACTTTAGGAACTGGTATATTTGAATCGATTTATTTAGGCTCAAAATCTAAGCTACGAGTAATAGTAAGCTCGAAGCTCGTATATTTACTTATTATTATCTTAATAAGAAATATTAACTAGTACATACTACGGATTACGGTTTCCTTGAATATCATTTTCTTCTTTTTCTTTCATCTCCGTTTTTTTCCATTTGGCCACTGCATTAAAACAAAAATGAGAAAATTTCAAAGACACGTACATATAATAATCTGAAGAAGTCCCAGCTAGAGGTAGGATGGTATCTAGCTGTGTTCACAAATCCATTCTTTACTGTAGGTTATCAACCAGTATCACCAGTTCATTCATCAGATCTCCAGAATAAAAGCAGGAAAGCATTTGTGTACTATTATTATATGGTAATGCTATTTACATTTCTTAGCTAATATTAGTATTATTCACGCTATCAAAGTACAGTATGAAGTGTTTTGCACGTAAAAGAATTAGTTTGTGCAGACGCCAGAACATCAGGCTAGCCGAAATTGTCACATTTTCCCAATCCACATTGAACCGTAAGCTTCAGTGATAAAGTTGAAAATCTATTGAGAAAATTTGACAGATTGAAGTAGCTTGATAGTCTGTACATGAGTTAGTACGAACTCTTTAACATCATGCATATTTATGTAGGTACACTTAGTGATTATAGGTAGATATAATATAAAGTTGAAGGCTTCCAACTATTTGCAAGCCAGTGTACAAACCTGTCAGAGTTTTTGTAAAAGGAAAAAAAAGTAAGAAGCTGTTCATGTGATTGCTTGAGTTGGACAGACAAATAATCCTTTGCGTTGCTTTCGAACATATGTATATCTTACTGATAAAATGAAATCACAGTACCTTAGTATATTTTACGTAATTCTGTGGAAAACGCCACAAAAAGTCCATTTTAAATGTTCAGGCATACATTGTATGCGTCAAGCTGAAGAAGGCTGCTGATTACATTTAGGGCAAACCAAAGAAACAAAACACTAGAGTACGAACAGGAGAATTCTTTCGTATCATTTTAGCATTATTAACTCTTATTTTTTTCTTGTGTGGGCAATCAGCGAGTGATCCCTCCCGCTGTGGGAGCATCTGGAGGGAGTATCACACCTTTACTGGCTAAAACTACTTTGTTTTCTTCTGGATCCCTTTGTGAGCCAGGGCTCTACTAATGGTGTTCCAGACCCATCGAATGACTTTCGATATATTCCGTGACTTCACACTTAAATGGACAAGATATGATGCCCACTACACCTGATTAGCGGGCGGGAAGAGAAGTGACGCCTTCCCTCTCCTTTACCTCGGTCATCACATTCTAGGACCAGGTCCCAGCATTGCGTAGCGATAACTCCGCGTACTTGTGCAGCGTCGGGTCTTCACAGCAGATAACACAGAAGTTGCAAGCGCTGTTTTGCCTTAACCGATCGATTCGTACATCTGTTACTAAGCTACGTGCTCACTCGCTGCTTCTTTTTTTACATAGACAGGTATTTCCAACATTAATGATAACTAAGTTTTATTATTCTAGAGAATCAGACAATTAAATCCAAATTTTACATAGCCGAGAAATTTAAGGCTCTGACAATTTAACTTTAGAATTTAAATTTATTTTTACTCTTTTGTGGAAGTCATAGACCTTGCAGCCTAGGTCTAGAATGTAGTTATCCGCATTTAAACTGTTTCCTACATTTGACCTCACAATATTCAAGCCAGGCCTTAATAAAAAGGCTTCTCGTAAAACATTATAATATAAACAAATACAATATTAAAATTCCCTCAGTAAGGAAGTCAAGTGAAGGCAAACGTGTGAAGGTGATGCTAAACTAGTTTTCAATTATTTCAAGAGAACCTGCAAAGGATAATGGAGGAACAAGAAAAACAATGGAGCACTCTCCACAACATTTATTTGTATGACCCATTCATTCATTCAATGCATCAAATAAACAGTCTTTTAATTTAGAATTTATACAATAGTTCTAAGTTCCCTTTCGTATTTGACGGCGAATTGGCCATCGCGGTCGTATTTGGCGGAGAGCTGTCTCCAGTAGTCGGGCTCGTTGTTGATGAGGTGAGCGATGACGCGGCGAGTTCCATCTCGCTGGACGGGAGTGCACTTGGCGCAGTAGTTCTCCAAAGCCTCCTTAATGTGAGCTGTGAATGGGAGACAAAAGCATTGATAATAACCTGTTTCTGTTATACTATCAGGTTAGATTCTATTAGCTATTACCCCCGTTCGTTTTGCATACTAAGAGAAATCTTATTTTTCTTCCCTATGTACAGGATTTAAGAATTTCAACAATAACAAAAGCACAAATGCTAGATATACTCCGAACTGAACTTGGAAAAGTTCCTTAATAAAAATCTCTACAAAGTTTTTTTAAATGCTTATTTTTAACAGATTTTTAAATATTCATTCATGATTGACGTGTGTCGTTTTTCAAACAATGACTGGCAGTTTTGAAGTAATTAGTCGAAATTTTTATTATTAATTTATGAAAACTATTATGCTACGTTAATTGGGTTTAATTGATCAATGGTTAATTACAATCGTGTCATCTGTCTAGTCTTTTCTCAAGTTCTTTTTGGGGCGGCTTCTAGTCTTACCAGATGCAGATCTGACCTCGTCAAACCATATACCTGGGCAACCTGATACCCCTTAGTAATAGTGGTTGTCAAACTTTTTGGCTTCTGACTACCCTTAACAACTGCCAAAGATGTACAAAGGACAACCGGGACCCACCAATTTAGCGTGCCTTCCGAAACACGGAGGAACTCGTCATGACAAGATGGTCACCCATCCAAAGAGCGACCGCTTCAGGCGTTGCCCTTATGATCGATCGACCCGTGCGGCATTTTTTTAGCTACGAGCTCCTCCTTATCCACGACCTTCTCTTAGCCACGAGCAACTTTTGATAATAACTAAATATTAACTTACATTTGAGTTCCCTGCCGTCTGGCGAGCATTTGCCCTGGTCTAAAGCACACTTGATGTAAGGCACTAGCAGTCTTTTGTTAACTAGGATCTCGTCTAAGTTGACGTTGTCATATTTGTTAGTGTACTGGCCCTCAGGGCGAGCACTTACGGCCACCACGACCAAACATAAGAGGAATACAGCCTTCATGTTGAATAATCTGCAAAGAAAACATTTTTTTAAAAAAAGCTTTTATCTAACTTGCCGTGTATGTATGTTACGGTGGATTCTTTGAACTCAATTTTGTTATTAGTATAGTAATATAATATTCCTCACACATTCACACAACGTTTTCTAGTCCCAAACTAAGCAGAGCTTGTGTATTATGGGTGCTAGACCACTGATAAACGTACTTGTATTATGTACTTTTGTATTTTATACATACATAGGTACATAAGATAGGAACACCCAGACTAAGTCAAACACCCATGTTCATGCCCAGAAAAGTTTGACTCATGTGGGAATCCCCGCGACCTCCGGCGTGGCAGGTATGCATCTGGTATTCATTGCAATATTAAAGGTACTTAGACTACTTTTAGTACTTTATAATCTAAAAGCTGTATAAACTGGTATTTAAACAAATGACATCTTTTTTGTCAGTGAAATGCTCAGCATCATGAAATACTCAACTGCTAGTACAAAAACGTTTCTGAATAAAAAATATCACAGCTAAAGTAGCTATTTTAATCTTTTTGTATAGTTTTTTATAGTGACTGACATTATATAAGACCCATCATTATGACAAGTGAAGGAGCTTGCGGTCAATCTGGGCGGACAACGAACTTTTTATAAACGTAACTAACTAAAGGTAATTATAGATATTAGGAGTCACTAACCGCTTTGTAAATTAACAAATTATTTTAAAACAAAGTTTATTTTGACTAACTTCGCTTTAAAAACAAAACACGGTAAAAAATTCGAAAAAAGTTTTCGAATAAAAGTTTAAAAATTTTGGTACTTACTTTTTTTTGCAAAAGAAATGTGTTGACAAGATCACTATGCGCCGACCACACAACATATGGACTATAGCCGGCCCAATGGTTTTTTATATAGTGCCTAGGACATTGGTCCCATCTCCCAAGACAATAAACGGGTTTATCTTTCTCAGATCTCAAATACTACGTCACAGACATAAATTGTTACTAGTTTCTTGGGATTTTCTATAGATATAGAATTTGAATAAATAAATATCGTATCTTGGAATACTTGATTATTCAGTTAGTTTCCTATGTTATCAGAACAATTTCTTGTTCTTGTTGCAAAGTTAATAATTTAGTAAGAACATAACGTAAGAGCAATGATGATATTGGCTTATGAACTGAGTGCAGTAAAATGCATTTCATATTGTTAATTTTAGCGGAAAAGCCAATAGTTCTGGGATTTAAGATTCTCGAATACATTATTTGTAGATTAACATAAGTATAGTCACAGCCATTTTGAATTATGCCTGTGGTCTGGGCGTATGACATGATATTGATGATTATCAGCCTTCAAAAATAAACAAACAATAAAATAATAACTTTGACATTGACTCAGGAATCAAACCCAAGACTCGCAGCCTCACCTGCTTATAGTAACAAGATCCAAGGTTGAAGGTAGTCGGACGTTTACCTTTACCTACTGGTAACGCAGGTTTTTAAAAGTAAATAGGCACATCTTTTAGCGACCGTCAACAATGGACACTCGAGTGTTGTCTTATAATATTTCCTGAATCTGGTCGTCGCAGTTCATTCGCTAGCTTTAATCTCAGGGGGATTACATCATGATGAGGCAGTGGAATTGTGCAAAAGAGTAACTGCAGCCTCAAACTCAAAAGCATTTATACAAGTTACGCTGAAAAATCAGTACTTTACGAACGACACCCAAAACGCCCACCCTTCACCACGTTCTATGTGTTTTTTACCTGGGAAGAAGAAGTGGCGCAACAAACTCCCCAGCAACATAAAGCTCATGAAGTGATCCAAACGGAACGTAGGTTCGTCACTCCCTTCCGCTACACTCAAAGCGATGGCGATAACCCCCTCATTTGTTGATTTTCTATCATTTCTGTCAAACGTAAACTACTTATAGCTACATGTTATGTAACAACAACCATACGTCCATTATGGTAAAAAATATATTTTAATCTTCAGTTCAATTTCGCATCTCATCTCTTGTTGTTGTTCAATCAGCCTAAATAAAGGAATACTTGCTTCCTACACATATTATCACCGAAACAAGAAAATAGAGGTAAGAGTACTGAACACATTCTAATCGCCCTGAACACAACCTACGAGTATGCCTTAACTATTTCAATTGCTACATTTGGAAAACATATATTTCAAAAACTAGATACACTACATTATTAAGAAAGTTATTATGACTATAACACTGAGAGTGTGTAATTAATACATGGACCAACTCTCAAATGTTTAGAATCAGATGTTCTTCAAAACAACGGACCGGTTTCCTTTAGTCATAATAAGATAATAATATAATATATCAACGCTTTTGTTGCTGGGCAGTTTATTAAATTACTGGTTTTTTCATATTAAGAAGTCAAAATGGGTGGTCATAACAAGACGGGAGTCTGTGCATTTAATGTAATAAATAATGGATAAAACTAATCATTAGGGGAGACATTGATGCCTAATCGCTAGGAACTCAAGCGGCTACTTAGACACAATAATGAGGAGCTACATTGTGTCTAACTATCTTTGGAGCGATGGAGATTTTTTTTTGGATTTTTAAGTACTTGCACAAACTTGAGCAAATTAGATATTGATACTTACTGCAGATGCGAAGCTGACATCGAATATCATATAAATCATAATATCCTAAAGAGGGGTCCCTATATGCGATATTATTATTATATTCCAACATTAATCTGAGTAGCTCAATTTACACCCAAAATACTACTAACTATAATAAAGTGTAACTATGTGTGAAAATAAAAATGATGAAAATAATTAAAAATGGCTCTGACAATTTATAGACACGTAAAGTTAATCAATAACTAATAAAACACATCTTTTGAGAGACAGTAGAGTAGGTGCTAAATGGCTAATGATGACGGAAAACAAAGATATGTAATTAGAAGCTTTAATAATTAATTATAACTGAATACAGTATAGATTCATATAATTGAATTATATGTAATACACTGTTCGTAATGTAAATAATAATTTATAACAGCAATACTTCCTAATCTAAATAATAAAAACTCAATCAGATTATAATCTACAGACGTATACCACGATTTATTATGATCATTAGGAACAATCATTACCATACCAAAGATATTTTTTCTCCTGCAATTAGAACAGTAAAAAAAATATGTAACTTGAATTAAGAACGAGTTTCAGTGTTGCCAACATTGCCGGTATTCCCAGTCGTTTTAAACAATAACATCTACTGGTTTTTACCATCGATCTTAAAGCCACAGACTGGCTGTTTATATTTTTCCACTTGATGATCTAAATATTACTGACATTAGCATTTTTTTTAATTCCACACACTTATTACTTTAAAAATGTCATTCGCAGATAGATATTTATGTGGGATTTCCTTGTTGATTCCACAAAATAATGAAATATTATACTTTCCTGAATGCATAATTATTTCAATGTATTTCCAAATGGATTTCAAGCTTAATATTTGGCTAACGAAAAAAAAAACCTTATGTAAAATCTCACAGACACTGTAGAGTTGTAAGGATAGTCAATTTATAAAGAGTACCTTAACTAATAGTATCCTCCGTGACTATATTTTATTAAAGCATAACAATTATACGAATTTGTTTGTTTCAATTTCACAGTTAAACGGCTGAATTTATTTGGGGCCGAATCAACAAAAGCGATTTCAGTCAAAATTCAAATGGTAATATGAAGACGAGAGTAGAATTTCAGGCAGTGCTTAGTACAGACGCCAGCACATCAAGCTACTACCTAACATCTGTCAAATTTCATTAATAGATTTTCAACTTTATCGCTAAGGCATATGATTGAAAGTTGTTTGGGGAAAATTTTACAATTTTGGATAGCCAATCTGTCAAATTTCCTTAATAGATTTTCAACTTTATCGCTGAAGCATATGGTTGAAAGTTGTTTGGGAAAATTTGACAGTTTCGGTAGCTTGAATACGTAATAAATCACCATAATATTATTTATCTACGTATTGTGTGTACTGATCTTTGAGCCGCGATAATTTCTGGCGCTTGTGATCAAGTTTTTGTTGGCAAGCTAATGAGAAATATTACTCGTTATTATGTTGTTTACACAGCTAATTACTTATGAACTATGCCTTATTATATACGTGTATACGTTTTTGTGAAGTTACTTTTAATAATATTTATCGCTGTTTGTCGCAGTGGTCGCTAACGCAACTGCAGTAGTGGTCCGCGGGTTCCATTTCTGACCCAAATCGCTTTAAGAATGTGGAAATTTTCACAAAGCAGCCTGGAGTCTGGAAGTTGGTTGTGTTATAATCTGGAGGTTGGTTTTCTAATTTGAGAAAAAGTAACAGGTTCTCAATCCTTTGTGGTTTTAAATTAAGTTTCTTGCATTCATGCTGCTGCCTTCGATATAATTTGAAATTGTGATCAAAATCCTACAGTTACAGACTTTTCCTAGGAATAGTGTTTTTGGCATTGCCTTTGAATTCTTACTGGTTTTGATAAAACAAGTTTTATGGGAATTTTATATATATTAAATTTAATAACTTGGATTTGGGAATTCCGAAATATTCTGGATTTCTATGACTGATAAGTTGAGCTGGTAATAATAGTTGCTTGCTGAACATAGTGCATACATATTACTTGTCTTAAAACTAATAAGTAAAATACATAAGTTTTAATAAATCTTTTTTTATTTACATGCTAAAATCACAAAATTGGATATCAAATTGAAACTAAACAGTCGTCAGTGATCACTTAAGCCTTGACTTCTTTGAGCTCCTTTTCGTACTTCTGGGTGAATTTCCTCTCGGGGTCGTACTTGGCGGTCAGCTCGTTCCAGAATTCAACCTCGTTGTTGATCAGGTGGCCGATGACGCGGCGGGTTCCCTTCTTCTGCGCCTCGGTACATTTGCCGCACTCGTTCTCGAGAGCCTCCTTGATGTGTTCTGTAAAGATGAGATTACGAAAATTATAAAATAGTTGAAAATCCATCGTTGTTTGCATAGATTTCATCTTAATTTTCAATTGATCAATTAGGAAATAATAATAAGTTAAAGTTTCCTTTAGGTAAATCTGAAATGGTGCGGTTTTAGCAAATTTCAAAGTTTAAAAGTCAGTCCCCAAAAACGCCTGCCCTTCACCACTTTCTATGTATTATCGCTGGTAAGAAGAAATGGTGGAACAAACTCTCCAGTAACACAATTCTGCTTGTATGGTTTCAAGAACCGGTACCTCATAACAACTTAATTTTAACGGAGGTCTATCTCCAACTTGAACCAGAAGAACAAGAGAAGCTGGTAATGACGAAGTTAAAAGTCCGAATATTACACTTACCCTTGAGCTCCTTGGCGTCGGGGGCGCACTTGCCCTGGTCGAGCATACACTTGATGTAGGGCACCATCAGGCGACGGTTGCCGAGGATTTCGTCCAGGTCTACATTGTCGTACTTATCGGTGTAGGTGGCGCCGTCGGGGCGCGCGAGGGCCATGGCGGCCAGCGACAGGACGCAGAATACGATCAAGGAGTTCATGTTGATGCTACAACGATATTAAAGTGAGTTAATACAGACCGACAAACAATTTAGAATTTTAGTCAGATAGCTGCTTAAAATATATTTCAGGCCCTCTGTTCACTGCGGGTTGTTCGTGAGAGATACCGTGGCCCTGGCACACTGGGACCTCCAGAAGGAACATAGTGGGTTTTAGTCAGTAAGAGTCTGAGACTCCCTGCAGCTGCGCCCTCAGCGGGAGGGAGTGTCATTTGATGATTTCCCACGAAAAAAAAGGCCCTCTGTTCAAAAAACCACAACAAAATAATAATATAATACCATTTTAATATTTTCTATGTATAGTACAGAACCAGCACCTCAAGTTCAAAATTTATTGGGAAAATTTGACAATTTCGGGTAGCTTGAAGTGCTAGCGTCTGTATAATTAGATATTTATCAACACAATGGACAGTACTGTAACCCTCACACAAAACTACTCCACTATATAAATATAAAATAATAACCACCTGTTTGTTGGAGACGTAACTTGACTGAACAGATACTGTGCGTGATCTACAACTGCCATCGGATTTGTCCGCATTTATATACGATAAACTTATGGCTAGTGCGACAAAAACTACACACGTGTATAGGCTTAGTAACATCACACTAGTGTGGATACACACACTAGTGTAATTTTATAATTAATATAATGTGTATTTCCACAATAGACTAATGACTAGATTTTTTTACTTTTCAGTTGCGTTGGAGCTATTAATAGATTGCTATCTTCGACTGCCAAAACGTGGCTGCATATATGCATGTAATAGCCGGCCGAATGGATTACGAAAATCAGGGTATTATTGGATTTTCTCGATTACCCAATTTCGGGAATTTGTTGAAGACATTTTTTTGTTTCCTGCAATTCGGATATCAAATTATAGGGCCAGGGCTCATCATGAGGATTCCAAAATATTATTTCATATAAAAATATTAAAATATGATCTTTATTAGCCAAGCAAACCTAGATAGACTATAAGTTTTTAAGTTAGAAATATAGTAAATATCGTTTGCATCATATTATTTAATTAAACATTGTACGTACACAGTAAATTGTAGATCAATTTATGCAAATATTTAAATACCTATACTGAATAATATTTCTGATGGAGAGATAGAGGTAGACCAAGGAAGAGATGGATTGATTGCTTGAAAGAGGATATGATTAAGAAGGGAGTGGAGAGTAGTATGACGTCTGACCGAAATGAGTGGAAGCGGAAAACACATTGCGCCGACCTCAAATAAAATTGGGAACAGGGCAGGAAGAAGAAGACTTAATAATATTTCTACCTTTCCACTTCTTGAGTTCAGTTTTTGTGTAACGCGAGATTTTTTAGTTTAAAAAGAATACTTCTGCAAGAGCTTTAAATTAATTAACAGGTGTCAAGATGGCGAGAGCCTTTGACCTCTCATTTATGACTTTAAATAAAATTTACTTTTGTTTTAAATTGTTGAAGTTTCGTTAAGGTAAATTCCAAGAAATCTTCAATGCCTGCAAGTCTTATTACCTTGTCATCTTATTAATTTTCTCGGTCAATCATTGCTTATTCGAGGTTGAAGTGTACATACCGCTTCTAGGAAAATTTACGTCTCAGCTTCATAAGAGATAAGTTGACAAGTACCAGGGTCACATGTTAAGTAGGTAGTTCTTTTACTAATAAAATAGGTATTGTTTATGGAATCCGGAATATACTCATGATTATATTCGTAATTGGTGGTTATAAAACCTTACAAAATACAAAAAAAATGTGATATGAAATTTATCATTTAGGTATGCCTGTCTCATAGACGCTTCTATCCTTTTTAGTTATAAGTAGTTAAACGGTCCGGGAGGCTAAAAGTCGTGGCGGTCTAGTAGTTAAAGCACCAGCTTCTCAGTAATAAAAGTACGGCTTTGATTAAGGTCCAGCAAGCACCTATGCAACTTTGCTAAATTATATGTTTACTTAGGTACTAAGTTACTAACTTAGGTACTTAGGTACTAACACCAATGACTGATTAAACGTGAAAGTAAATATCTCGAGGAATCCTGGACTATAGTAAAGCCTGAAATCAGCAATCCGCTCATTAAAGCTAAATCCTTCTCTGTATGAGACGAGCCCTGCCGTGGTCCTGCCCAGGGCAGTGGGTCGATAAAAATGATGACGATGATAGTAATGAGGTGGAAAATTATGAATATCACTCATAATCATATCATCAACTCATCGGAGTCGTCTATCCGATTTGTCTTCAGTTCAGTTAATTTAACATGAGAATTGTTCCTGAAGCGTATGCTTTATCAACCCATGTCAATATATTTATTGGCCCCGGATATTTTTTTAGAATTCTGAAAAAGACACTTAGCTTTTAAGTTGTTTATTGTTCTAACGTTTTTAAATTTTTTTCTTATTCTGCTGGACATAAATTTTTCTGCTTCTATTTATATTCTATCTTCAAATTCCTTTGACTAAGAAAATATTTACTTTTTAAAGTCCAGAGACATCAATACAGATTAGTTTTACAAACATATAAAAAGCAGCATACAGACTTCATCGAATGGGATTTCTATAACTCGATTCTGAAGTTCCTAAGATTAGATTTATAATATTAGTCTAGTTTATTATTTACCTAACGCTTATCAAACCATATTTATTATTTTAACTTATTGCAGTTCAGCCCAGAAATCCCCGTCTCAATTCACGTTTAAATACTTGCCCTATATAAAACAAACCTATAATTATAAAATCCATCTAGTTTTCTTGTAAATTACTTAATAACGCAATGTTACCTAGAACTACTAACAAAGCTTGAATTGTAACGTTCCTTGTATACGAGTGTATTTCTAACTTTCCATCGAGCAATAAATCAAACGATTTTAATTTGTTTGGCAGTTATTAACAATACCGATTCTAAGATATTGACGTCATTTGTTTTATGGAGTGTTTGTGTACAACTAATGGACCGCGCTTTAGCCTCGCGTTGTCGTAGGTACCATAAAGAAGTCTTATTTAATTATCTTTTTATTATAAAAAAACTACGTATGGTAATAAATAATATAATAACACAGTTCTTTAGCGTAGATGGCCGTGTTAATTGAGCTCCCCTTGATTGAGTTTCCGCGGCCTTGGACGCAAAGGGCCGTAGAAGAAATATTAGTGGGTTTTAGTCAGTAAAAGTTTCTTCCAATGCTGTCATGGCTATCATCAGGTGATTTGCTGTATTGTTTAAAATTACCATAGTCCAATGACGTCCCAACGTCAAATTATACAAAGAACGTGCAATCATACAAAGTAAAGGTGGTAAAGAGTACCTTTCTTTAATAAATACATACATATATAATTCTTCGCGCTCTGCCATTATGAGAACGATTTATTTGAAGATGTTACAGAAAAATCTGGTAGTCTTTATTTATGTACATAAGTATAACAGCCGCACGACTAAAAACCCGAAGCCTGAGTAATCGGGTTGAGGAGGTCAAATAGGTAGTCGCTCTATGTCAAATACTGATAGTCAGCATCTGGTTAAGTTGAAATCCGACCCAAAGATAGCTTGGGAAATGGCTAGGCAAATGACATAGGTGTTTAAAAATTAATGCGCTCTTAGTTACGTCTGCTATCATCGCAGTATAATAGGCATGTTGCTTTGATATCTTGCAATTCACAATGACTCTCCGTATAAAATTCTAACCCAATTTTTACATGCATGCATACAGTGATTTTACAAGATTATGTAATGAACTACTCATTGCTGTACGTGCTGATTTCATAGGGTCAGAAACAAATGAGCGTAGATATGTTTTTTTTTTATAGATTATTTATAGAGCCGGGGTCGATTGACAGTCCGGCGCCGCACGACATTTTTAGATAACGAGTAAAAATAAATGTACAATGATACAAATTTATGTGTAGGTGCTGTCCAAATTTCCTACGTAGCTACGTTTCTCAGTCATATTTTTACTCGCCTAAAAATGCGTGCAGTAAGTAATGCGTAAGTCGGTGCTGTTATTCTTTTTTGAATTCAGTATTATCAGCATACTTATGAAATAATATTAGACTACACTTTTAAAATACCCAAGCAAGGACTTTCTACCGTATGTTATCTCAATCAAGATCCTTATCTTTCCTACTTATCATTAGCTTTTGGAATATTTTCGGAAAAAATCATGACGTTAAATCATTCGGAGATTATTTTGATTATTGATTCACTTTTCCACAAGAAAATTACTTACGTATTTTGATCCCATGTGGTTAGATAAGATCTATTTCAAACACCAGTTTATTGACGTCATCACGTCAATACGAGTATGATGTGCATCACTGCGTCTAGGGTTAGATAACTCTGACTTGACCGTGACTCCGCTACTTGTGACGTAATTTTCCATGTCGTTGGATATATGGTGCACATTAAGTATCATGGGTTTTCAATTATAGCTTGGTTATAGTAGCAATTAGCTGATCTTGTATCAATGTATTGGCGAAACTAACTCATGTTTCTACTGCGGGATTGTTCGAAACCCCCATGAGTAGCAACAGGACTCCAGAAGAAACAGGAGAAGCGGGAAGTTCTTACAATGATTTCCCTATCAATCCAATAAGAAAAAGGCAGATGTTTGTGAATTCGATAGCGGCATACAACCTTCTCTCTATTGTAACTGACTACTTTACAGGCTTCTTGAAAATTGGACGTGATCTTGCAACCAATATTTCGCCTGGACGTACCTATTACATTACATAACCTTACTTATCTAATAAGTCATGTTCATTTGTCTATCAGCCTAAAGCCAGCAACGCAGTATCATTTGTTGTCAAAAAAAGGTCTTGAAGTTTTATCTATAAAGCTGAAGAGTTGTTTTGTTTGAACGTGCAAATCTCAGGATCTACTGCACCGATAGGATTTTTTTTTTCAGTGTTACCGCTGGCGGAAGCTAGGTTTACATAAAATCTTAATTATTTTAACCCACACTTTGATATCTTTATAGCCTTAGTTGTTAACATATCTGAACCAGCTAAAGTATGTAAGTTTTCACCAAAATATACACCCGGCTTATCATATTTTGAGTTATGTTAATGAATAAAACTTTACTAAGTATTGTGTACATATAATAACAATATTAATTAACTTAATAAGGCATTATGTATTCATAAGCGCATTAGAAAAAACAAGACACAAACGTGGTAGATAATGTGAGTACATACGCCATTATTTTTTGTTGTTTCCGTGTATCCTAGTGCTTAAATGCTTTAAAAAATCTTTTGTATAAGTATTCAGATTTTTGTGATTATAAGTATGTATATTTGAAATTATGATTTTACTAAAAATAGCAACAGTAATGAAATTATATTTTTCTGCCTGTTTGAAATCCATTCTCAATAATTGCCATCCCTTACAGGACTATGGACAGCCTTATGTATAAATTTATATTATTATTTATATGGTAGAATATTAACAAAAAAACTAAAAGGCGTCAAAACTCATCCCCATCGCTGTCTACTGGGAGTATGAACAAGAGGCTGACATTATTATTCATACTAATATGTATTGTAGAAAATGTTGTAAAAAAACTGCAAAATATTAATAAATATTGTTTTCAAGTTACGAGAGTAACTGAAAACCTTTTTATTAACAAACTAATAATATCACTCCACATTTGACTCGATACCAAACAATTGACGATCATATCACTTAAGCCTTGACTTCTTTGAGCTCCTTCTCGTACTTCTGGGTGAATTTCCTCTCGGGGTCGTACTTGGCGGTCAGCTCGTTCCAGAATTCAACCTCGTTGTTGATCAGGTGGCCGATGACGCGGCGGGTTCCCTTCTTCTGCGCCTCGGTACATTTGCCGCACTCGTTCTCAAGAGCCTCCTTGATGTGTTCTATAAAATGAAGAAAAAGAAGCTTAAAACTCCATGGAATTTTACAAAATACTTCGGAAAATTGTATGCGTAATTATTGCAGTTCCATGAATCATGGTACCAAGCGTCTACATGACAACAAAATGCCGTTATGCAAATTCTGTTTACAAGTTCACAATTGTAGGAAAACGATAATTAACGTGTAATTAACTCTCGACATATTGCTGCAGATTAATATTCGTCTCTCATGATTAAGTGGGTTTTAAGAACTGCTACTGATTTTTCAATAGGGAATTTGAATAAGCAGCTCTCCTCGTACCTTTGATAGGAACTCATTAGTAAATTGCACGGGAAACTTACCCTTGAGCTCCTTGGCGTCGGGGGCGCACTTGCCCTGGTCGAGCATACACTTGATGTAGGGCACCATCAGGCGGCGGTTGCCGAGGATTTCGTCCAGGTCTACATTGTCGTACTTGTCGGTGTAGGTGGCACCGTCGGGGCGGGCGAGGGCCATGGCGGCCAGCGACAGGACGCAGAATACGATCAAGGAGTTCATGTTGATGCTGCAATGACAATTTATTTAATTATAACACTATAAAACAGACTCCTTTTCAACGAATATTTTACACTATTTGTGGTGATGTTTCTAAAATATCTGCTTTAATATTGACATCACCTTATACTAATAAGGTTGACTATCTTGATAAATTTCTCTAAATAGAACAACAGTCCCTTTCTCAAAGAGTTTAGACATACTAAGTGATATTAAAAATTTATATATAAAATTCTTTCTAAAAATTCAAATTGTCGCCGCAAATAGCAAGCAATAACAGGAATAAACTAATGGGTAATTCCAAATTTAAATTCAAAATTTATGTTTTAAGCCAGCATTCGCTATACAATACATAGATTAACAGATTATAGAACAACACACAATGTGTTTTGTTTTAATAAACATAAATGAGCAATCAATTGACAATACCTGTGCGTTTGAGAGAGGTTTGTTCACTGAACAGATTCTATGCGTGATATACTACAGGCACCAACTTTGTACGCACTTATATACTCGTACTATTATAGTTCTCGGGAAAAAAATGTTTACGTACTCAGCCAGTCAAGGCATGCTTAATTAATGTGATGAATAA
This sequence comes from Heliothis peltigera, assembly GCA_958496145.1. Classification (NCBI taxonomy): domain Eukaryota; kingdom Metazoa; phylum Arthropoda; class Insecta; order Lepidoptera; family Noctuidae; genus Heliothis; species Heliothis peltigera. Next base: position 5,950,912 of record OY292338.1, on the reverse strand, counting down.
TTTCACTGGACTAGGAAGAATTATACATTTTTTATCTTTGATCACACTTTACATTAATAAATCATTAGACAACTTCAAAAGATTTTCGGTACTTTAGAATTAATGGAATCCAAAACCGATCATGTGTAATATGTCATATATGTATGTTGTCATCCCACTGCTGGAAAGGGCCCTTCTTTCACGTTAATCATCACGCTTGCTCTGTGCGTAGGTAGGTGAGTTCAGACCTTATATAGACCAGGTTTCCTCGAGACATAAGTCATTGGTTGGTTGCACATTCATACTTGAAAGGCTGGTGCTTTAGCTTCTTGGCCACGATGACAAATAAATAAATCCCAATTGTTAAATTCAATATTGTTCAGGGCAACTTTTTGAACTAAATATAAAGTACAGACGCGAGCAGATCAATCTAGTCGAAACTATCAAATTTTCTTAATCAACTTGACAGATGGTACTTGACAGATGGTACGGCATTATAAAAATTCTACATATATTGCAAACACATTCTATTAAGATTAGAATGTGTTTTTTTAGTTTAAAATGGCTTAAGTTTCATAAACATTCATGGATTACCTAATACCTACATGAAGTAGGAAAAATACAAGAGTGACTTAACACCGTTTTGTAGCCTTCAATTTTCTTATTTACAAACAAAATCGGTCGGAAAAAACAAGTTAATTGAGTACAACGATGGTTTACATTCATAAAACAATTATTTTATTAGATGTGAACCGAATTAAATCACTGCTTGTAAAAAAAAATATCTCGTTTAATTATCGGTTTTTCTCATAAAGCTCATTTAATATTAAATTGTTAGTAATTGTAATAATTACACGTGGAGGTTTGACGGAATGGGAATTTGTTGTTGGTAGTTCGAAATTTAAAAATTGACAGATACTCTTATACTCTTTGCTTCGAACTTCACAGTGTTTACTTGATTTTTCAACTTTACGAATAGCGCAACACTCAATATTAATAACACAAAATTAGCAAAATATTTATGTGTAATATATTTTCATACATTTAAAGGAATAAAATGGTATTTTGGATATAAAATACATTCAATAGTTTTTCGTAAAAGAATGATGATGGCGTCCAGACCGATTATCGGCTACGGCGCGGCGGCGCGGGCGGCTGTTCTCTCTAAGGAGATCAGCCAGCTGCGCAGGACATATTATAGTGCACAGTATTCGCGTAGATACAGGTGGACTCTCTATTCCTTCACTCTCATAGTCCGATGGGACGGCAATTCGACACGAACGGAGAAAGATTTGGCGCAGGACCGATATTTACGTGCGCTCCGATGCACGGGTGGATCAATCGCCAACTTCCTGTCGAATTATTTTTCCGTGCCTTGAAAACGTGCTTTTTGGGTCTAAAGTTGAGTCTATAAAATCAACGGGACTATAATATCTTCAATGACATATATCATCGATTATATTTCCCGTTTAACTCGCGATCTGAGAAAATTAAAAAAAAAGTTGCATAAAGTTTACTATAAATAATATATAATAAACTTTTTCACTTTATAGTAAACAAATTATTGGTACAATAGAAAATAACTCTTAAGCACAATACCTATAATGTCAGGAAAATAATATAAAATTAGGTTAATCGTGTTTTTCTTAGGCAAATATTAAAAAAAAAACTGGTTGTTTTGAACTTTTCCTTGCTTCAAAACCTGCAAGACCAGACTGATCAATTAAGATACAGAATATTATGCACGAGTTGGTAGGTATTTTTGGCATTAGTTTTTTTTTCGATGGTATTTTCTAAGACATAAAGACCTCACTCCAAATTACATATGTATATACATAGGTAAGAACAAAAGCACATTAAAGGCTAATTTCAGCGACAGCCTATTACGTAATCGGTCGTTTGAACATCTTTTTTTTTAGTTTATAACTTTTTATTGGATTAACATTTGTTAACAAGAAATGTGTATCATCAATCCTACATTACTTTTTTTGCACTGCAGTAGATATATTACCCGTGTTTTTTTGTTCTTTTAGCTACTTTTTAGTTATCCTAGCTTTATAAATGCCGTGAAACTCTGTTATTGGCTTAAGAGATTATTGTCATCATCTCGCTATCAATGTTCAGCATATACCTACGTAAGATTCTATCACGTTTTAGGAACATAAGTCACAAATAAGATCTTTGCCTTTGAGTGAATAGAAATATAATCTACAAAAATTACAAGGTTTGTTGTACCTACTTGGTACCTTAAAAGTTTATTTATTAAACAGAAGGGTTCATCTTCTGACAGAGTCTGATATATGCTGGTGAATTCTACAGATGATTTTAATTAAATTATATTTTTATTATTTTTTAGATGTGATTAACGTTAATACAAACATGTATAGATTTCATTTCAATTGCTGACGTACTAGTACTAATTATCTCAACTCGCAATATCCCAATGACACTATCAAAATTGCGAAACCAAAAGGAAAACTAATCTTCCATAAGAGCAAAACAAACTTAGTCAGTCTACACAAAATTGATAAAAAAACAAATGCATTATAATTAGTCGTACCCATACAAAACACATCCAAACTTTTTGCTTCATAACTGCAACGTATATAAGTGCATACAAAGCTGCAGTCAGTTGTAGATTGCCCTGGATCTGATCAGTGAAGTGACGTCTCTCAAACAAACAGGTATTATAATTTGGTGACTTAGTTGTACTTAATTAGTTGAAACTAATCGTTTTGTTTAAAAATATATTTTTGTTTTAACTGGCCCAGAAAATGGAACAGTGCAAGAGTGTTCTCACCGTGTGCATATATTTACTTCCACAGCATCAACATGAACTCCGCTATCCTGCTATGTGTGGTGGCGCTGGCCAGCGTGGCTCTCGCGCGCCCCGACGACACCTACACCACTAAGTACGACAACGTAGACCTGGACGAGATCCTCGGCAACGACCGGCTGCTGGGGCCCTACATCAAGTGCTTGCTCGACGAGGGCAAGTGCGCTCCCGACGCTAAGGAGCTCAAGGGTGAGTCATTGAGGGATTTGTTAGCTACACGTAATACAAACACCATTTTGTTAGACTCGATGTATAGAGAGATGTTATGAGTCCTACAGATATTTTTTGTATGACAAAACTTGTTTCGGTCGCGCTTTGTTCGCAAGAGTCACTGCGGTGACACACACAAAGACCTCCAGAACGAATAAAACTGGGTTTTAGTCAGTAAAAATCTGACACCCTCCATCTAGAAGGATGGATTATTTATAGATTTCTAACAAAAAAAGTAACATAACATTTACAATAACGATTATTACAATTGAGTAGGTATGTGTGCATGAATAATAATGGTTAAATGATTGAGAGCACATTTTATGTTCACACCAGAAGATTAAAATTGATATTCTAAAATTACTTCACATATTGATATAGAATTTACGTAAACCCGCTGCCTCATTATACCGATTGTTAATTGAACTTCTTTATTGCAGAACACATAAAGGAAGCCCTAGAGACCGGCTGCGCAAAGTGTAGTGAAGCGCAGAAGAATGGAACCCGCCGCGTCATCGCTCACCTCATCAAGTACAAGCCAGAAGATTGGCAAAAGCTGAAGGCCAAGTACGACCCCGAGGGCAAGTACACGCACAAGTACGAGAAGGAGCTGGAAGAAGTCAAGGGCGGACATTAGTTAAACTGTTATATTACTTGCGGTATATTAACTCCAAATTCAGTTTGTGATATTGTTAATTAAAAGTTTTTCGTATTCGAAAAGTTACAAAAATTGCATTTTTCTTGTGTAATTTACTCCAGGTTTTAAGATTTAAGCGAGGTAAAGTGACCTTGACTCAAACCTATTCCAAAATAATATGTCTTCTATGACATTCGCAGCACGCGTTTGCCGAAACATTACCACAAAGGTACATTTACCTCTTTTTTGTGGCGTAGTCAATCCATAAAAAATATATTCACATCTTAAAATCCTCCTCATCGCTGCCAACCGAATAATATATTATTCGGTTGCTACGTACGTAGCAACATAGCCGCATTGTAGGGCAATTATTATAAAAGTGCAAATTATATTCAGTGCGTAGAAACAATATCACCATCAGTCTTTTTTTATTGTTCGCTTACTAAGATTACGAAGATTGGCGATTTCAGACTTCATAGACAGATTTCCTAAAGATATTTTCTTTCAACTTTACACAGTCATTGGTGTAGGTATAAGACATACTTAAAGAGTACTTATATACCTTAGTAAGTTACATTGGTACCTTGCCTGACCTGGAATCGAAACCGCACACTTGAAGTTGACGTATTTGCTAAGCTAAACAAAAAATATTATAAACCTGGGCCCGTAGCCAAGATGTCTTTCTACAATCGTAAACTAAAAAATTATGGAAGCTATCTAAAGTATGGAAGCTAGCTAGTCCCACCTGAGCCCACCCTGATAACACTAGGCTACAAGGATAATGTATACAGCATATCATTATCAATTTGACATAAATGTAAGCAAGCAGTGGCATAGCTTTCGCCAAACGCGGTCCATACCTACCCTTCACTCCACCAAACCCGCTAAAAATGGTTTCAGGGTAGCGACTCTCCGATGTTCCGAGCCGCCTTAAAGTTTATCGATATCTATCCAAAATATCAATTCAACACTATTAAATTCAATCACGAATGTATGATCCAACTCTCAATAAATTTTTTTCTGAATCATCTCCAAATTCTAAAAACAGGGTTCTTGACTTGATAAAAAAATTATATTCTATTATATTCTTTTCTGGTCCAAACGATGACGTCGATGCCGATGTCAACGATTCTTCCAATGTCAGTATTGCAAAGCCACTCAATCATTCGAAAAAAAACATTTGCTTTTTTTCAAGTTTCAAAATTTGGTGTAATTTCGCTGCTAAATGTCCCAAGCTATAACGTTATCTCGAGTGCGATACTATAATATTTAGTGGTAAAAAAATAAATAATTTCTATAACATTTTTTTCCCTAAACTATGTGAACCTGTGCGTCGGTGATTCTGCGAAATAACCAAGTAGGGGTTTAAAAAGACAGCTGTGGAACTTTTTGCACAACTTATTAAGTATAGGTCGGCATCGAAACAAAGAAAAAAAAATATTTACACATAAATTATAACAATGTTAGAGGTAAATAAAAATATAAAACACAACCACACGTTTGAATCATTGAAAAGAATCAAAATTTATTGACAAGCTTCTGCGAGTAGTTACAATCGCATCCCGTGGGAACACCTTGGCGCACTCAGATAAAAATTCTGAAAACCCTGAAAAGCCTTTCTTTTTCTCTTTCTCGATAAATGAGTTATCTAAACCTGAAAGATTTTTTAAAATCGCTCCTGTAGTTCCTCAGATTTGGGCATTTAAGCAGACAAACAAAAAAGCCCTCCAGCTTTATAATATTTCTTTTGATAAGTATCTATACATAGATTGCAAATGATATTATGGATTTGCCCATACAAAAAAATAGGTACTTAATACCTCAACAAATAATTAGAGGTCTTTCACACGGTCACTTTTGCAATATAAACTGGAGTACATACTTTTATTATTCTTCTTAAAAAATAAATTAGTTGGAACCGTATTTTTTTATTTTTTTCACTTTGATAAACGATATCTAGATTTTCCATAAATAAGCATCCTAATTATCTGCTTATAAAATTAGGCAAACTATAATTATAATTTATGTTGTTGAGAATATTCCACACATTCAGATTTCCGTATTTCATCCTACATCTTTATTTTTTTGTCTAATTATGCACACATCCAATCACTTACATAGGCACTGTTAGTACATGGTTAGTACCTATAATATTGAAGGATACAATAAAATTACAGCTGCGAAAACCAACAAATTCTTAATTAAAGTATAATAAAATATATATTTCATAGATAAATAAAAGATAAGCTCCTAATAATTTTCTAAATACATAAAAGTTATCGAAACATTAAGTAATATTATATCTCCCTAGCGCTCATCAGCACCGCGAAAACATTTTCCACCCCCAACTAAAATGATAACAATCATCAGTTGTTATGATTAGTCATAGCACACAGAATACGCACAACTTTTTTTGCCTCACTTTAACGTATATAAGTGCAGGCACCGCTGCAGTCTGCTACAGATCGCACACAATCTGACCAGTGAAGTGACGTCTCGCAAACAAACAGGTATTATAATTTGGTGAATTATATTACACTCTGTTTTAATAAGTTACTAATTATTTCGTGAATAAATATTTTATTCTCCAAAATGGCCCAGAAAATGGAACAGTGCAAGAGTGTTCTTACCGTGTGAATATATTTACTTCCACAGCATCAACATGAACTCCGCTATCCTGCTATGTGTGGTGGCGCTGGCCAGCGTGGCTCTCGCGCGCCCCGACGACACCTACACCACTAAGTACGACAACGTAGACCTGGACGAGATCCTCGGCAACGACCGGCTGCTGGGGCCCTACATCAAGTGCTTGCTCGACGAGGGCAAGTGCGCTCCCGACGCTAAGGAGCTCAAGGGTGAGTCAATGAGGGTATTGTTGGCTCCAAGTGAAGTGTTAGGATATTTACAGAGTGTCCCTTTCTCGAACTGTATTACCGATAATTATGATAGAGATTATTAACAAACTAGCGACCCGCCCCCGCCTTCGCACGGGTGCAATGCTGATATTAAATTACACATACATATACATATAAACCTTCCTCTTGAATCACTCTATCTATTAAAAAAAACCGCATCAAAATCCGTTGCGTAGTTTCAAAGATTTAAGCATACAAAGGGACATAGGGACAGAGAAAGCGACTTTGTTTTATACTATGTAGTGATGAGTATTTGTGAAATTATCAGTAGAAAAATTCAGTGCAAATTTTAGGCTTACACCAGAAGATTAATATTGAAGTTCTAAAATACCCTCTCATATAACACGTTTCTTTCATAGAACACGTTTATATTCTTCCACAATGATACAGGTTTTTAACTGAACTTCCTTCTTACAGAACACATCAGGGAAGCCCTCGAGAATGGATGCGCCAAGTGTAGCGAGGCGCAGAAGAACGGAACCCGCCGCGTCATCGCTCACCTCATCAAGAACAAGCCAGAAGACTGGGAGAAGCTGAAGGCCAAGTACGACCCCGAGGCCAAGTACACGCACAAGTACGAGAAGGAGCTCGAGGAAGTGAAGAGCGCGTAGTCCGACTGTGACCAAATTGTGATATGATGTGATATTGTCAATAAAACGTTTTCCTTAAAAACAGTTCAATTTATTTATTATTTTTGGCTTATATGCTATAAAATTACATATATTACACCTGACCTTAAGCAGGCTATAGCCTAGTGTGACCAAGACCCTCTGTCATTTTCAGTAAGATAAATATAAAAAAGCATGCAATGACGAATAATGAAATCCTAAGTAGGGTTAGAATAAAAGGATACCACTATTTTTCCCCCTTAAATGATTACCAAAAGTCATCTATATGTTTCCAAATTAATGGTCCAAGGCCATTGTTTTGCTTTCATCAAAAATAAGCACTGTTTATGGTATTATAAGGGTAAGGGTTCATGTACCTATTTACTTCTTACCCTGTCTTTTGGATAATCTTGGGAAGTGGTCGGGAATGTACCTAGTTAATAGCCACTGTTAATTAATTTTGAGCACTGCCATTTAAGAAGCTACTCAATAAGTACTTACTTAATTATATAAGGTGTTATAAAAATATCTACCATGGCTTTAATGGGAGGTAGAATTCTATTTATAAATTACAATACGAAAATCCCGACAGCTACTAGGAAATACATAATTATAGTGAATGGCTACCAAATGCAATGTAATAATCTCGATTGGAGTTCATTAACTGAACCTCCAAGTTGCAATATCTTGCTGTCGGAACATACGAGGTATCTAAAGAAACATAGGTGGGCTTCAGTCTGTAAGACTCGGACACTCCCTGCTGCGCTCCTTATACAACGAAATTTATTTGATAATTTGAAAGATTACAATGAAAATGCTTTTTATATGTACATAATGTACATTTCCAAGAGCATTGTCGTATAAAGAATATTCGAGTTTCATATATTTTTTCACTGTTCGGTTAAGCAGTAAACAGTCTCCTAGGCTGAACTGCGAGTTGCCAGTATCATATTTTTCCGTGGCACGAAATATTTTACTTAGGTAGGTATTAGATATGCATAGCAACAATAATGAACTAAAATTATAATAAAACCACTCGTACTTCAACAATTTATAAATATGTGTTCTATAATTTTATTTAACTACCTTCCTTCAGTCACAACCTTTGCAAATTATTTGTCCAACGCTGTATAAGATAAGTGTAAGAGCGTATCTACATAATTAACGAAATGCTGACGAATGCCTGCCTCGTGCTAAAAGAAATTTGTAAGTATGCCAAGCGCGGTGCAGTCTGTTAGTATCACTTAGCCCCGCTAGATCGTAGATCCTAGTATCCTTTACACCATTTTTTGTTTTGATTTTCGAACACGAGTGCGGCATGGACCCTATACCCTTCGTTGCAGCATTCACTGTACAAACAAACTATCAGTCCAAGCCAACCTAACTAACTATCGAAATAACTAGGCATATTATTCTGCATCATTTCAAAATACAGTATGGTTAGGTATATTCTCCTTCCAATATAAATTCTGTGCTTCCATAATTTGTTTTATGAGGTCATCACCAACGAGTATATACCTGAACTTTGTCCTAAATACCAAATAGTCGGCTCACTTCTGTTTACTTACTTACTGATCGACCTGTTTTATTATCTACATGAAGAAACTGGCAACTACTTCTTTAGGGTTCAAAACCAAAGAGATAAAACGGGAACCTGTTCCCAAGACTTCTCTGTCCGTCCGTCTAGCTCCAGGCTGTCTGATATACCGTGATAGTTTGACAGTTGAAAATTTCCCAGTGCAATGTATTCTGTAGCTGCTATGACAACAAATACTAAAAACTGCAAAAATTGATATTTGAGAGAGCTCCCTAGACTTGAAGTGATCCTTTTGAGCCGCGACCCCTAAAACGAAAATGCTTTAGATATATATTTCATCGGATAAAATAATGATTATGATAAAAAATATGACCTTTTATTAAAAAACGCCGTATTGATAAAATAAAAGCTTATAATAACTCACTAGCTAATATTGAAAAGTTTGTTCAAATGCTTCGCAAAATATTATTAACGTTCAACGACATCGCAAGAAGATGTAATATTCCTCGCTCACTAAAAATGATAACAATCATTAGTTGTAATGATTAGTCATAGCACACAGAATACGCACAACTTTTTTGCCTCACTTTAACGTATATATAAGTGCAGGCAACGCTGCAGTCTGTTACAGATCGCACACAATCTGACCAGTGAAGTGACGTCTCGCAAACAAACAGGTATTATAATTTGGTGAATTATATTACACTGTTTTAATAAATTACAAATAATTTCGCGTATTAATATTTAATTCTTCAAATTGGCCCAGAAAATGGAACAGTGCAAGAGTGTTCTCACCGTGTGCATATATTTACTTCCACAGCATCAACATGAACTCCGCTATCCTGCTGTGTGTGGTGGCGCTGGCCAGCGTGGCTCTCGCGCGCCCCGACGACACCTACACCACTAAGTACGACAACGTAGACCTGGACGAGATCCTCGGCAACGACCGGCTGCTGGGGCCCTACATCAAGTGCTTGCTCGACGAGGGCAAGTGCGCCCCCGACGCTAAGGAGCTCAAGGGTGAGTCGTTTCACTAATAGTGTTAGAATCGATGCATTTATTTTCCCGAACTGTATTAGGAACAGATCATGTAACGATTATGAATAGATTGGTGATGATTCCGTGCACATTTTATGCTTACACCAGAAGATTAACGATGAAGTTCTAAAATACCCTGTTATATAATACTAGAAGACGTTTATCATTCCTCCACAATGACACAGGTTTTTAACTGAATTTCCCTTCTTACAGAACACATCAGGGAAGCCCTCGAGAACGGATGCGCCAAGTGTAGCGAGGCGCAGAAGAACGGAACCCGCCGCGTCATCGCTCACCTCATCAAGAATAAGCCAGAAGACTGGGAGAAGCTGAAGGCCAAGTACGACCCCGAGGCCAAGTACACGCATAAGTACGAGAAGGAGCTCGAGGAAGTGAAGAGCGCGTAGTCCGACTGTGACCACAGCAGAACAACTCCGAATTGTGATATGATGTGATATTGTCAATAAAACGTTTTCCTTAAAAACAATCCAATTTATTTTTGGTTCATATCCTTTAACATTACATAGATTACAGCTGGCTATTGCCTAGTCTGAGCATGACCCTTCTCTCATTTTCAGTACGATGAAAATAAAAAAAGTATGTAGTGACTAACATTGAACTCCTTAAGAAGGGTAGTACAATAAAACACTTAATGGTGACCATTTAGGTAGCCAGAGGTGGGAGACCTATGGGAACCCTGAAGGGGGTAACCAACATTATATGCGCCAAAACTGCGCCCTTGAAAATGTCTTAACCAGGCTCTTACGAAATTCAGAACCGGATGGATGTTTCAGAGACATGCGTCCTTAGTTTACTATAACCGACAGGAAATATTTCCAACATTTTGACATTTGCATGTGTCAATTTGGTCTATGAGATTAAAAAACAGACTTTAGGTACCTAATGGTAGCAAATAATGGCTGACAAATCAAATATGATAATCTGGATTTAAATATTGGAGTTAATTAGCTGACCCTACGTGCAGTATAGGCTCGCTGTCATTTCAAATATTATGCAAATAAAAATGCGTTTTAAGGGTAGAGTCATAATTTTCAATCCAATCATTTATCTACAATACAGGTAATTATTATGTAAGTGAATTAAGCCAGCAAGCCTCTCCGGATGCACGCGTTAGGAATGTTTTATGTTCCAGTTTTATAAAATGTCTCTATCGTACGAAATAATATGAATTGCTTATTGGATATTTCCAGTAATAAGGGTGAACGGTAATGTTCTATAGTTCTTATCAAAACTGCTCAGTCGCTACGCAGAAACCATTTTCACACAATTGGATAGTTGACTAGGTAAAAAATAAAATCTTTTATGATAAGCATTTGGTAAAACAACTTAAAATAATGTCACTTTCATATATCGGTTTTATTTTTTTATTGATAATTTAAGTTAAATAAGTTGTAACAGTTGAATAAAAGTAATGAATTTGACTAGTGGTCAAAAACCCTACTGGTGCACTGTGTATTTCTGTTGCCGCTATATTAACAAATTCTGAAAAGTATATAGTAAAGTTTAGGGGCTGAAATTAATTAGGTACTAAAGCTACATTATTATTATTATTTATAAAGCGCTCTTACAGAATACCAAGGAAGCGCAAGTATGACTCGCACTTGACGGTTTTTTCCTTTTGTGAGACTGAACCCCCTTGTGACTTTACTTACATCAAGATACAAAAGTAACTCTTTAGCATATTTTATCGAATAAAAAATGACTACAGTCAACAAAATACGACACTCTCTGTAAAAAAATCCCATTCATATAACTTAACCTTTTAACAGTCTATTGAAAAAATCTCAAAATTCTCTGCGAAATATAATTAATGTTCAACGACACCGCGAGAACATGTAATTTTCCTCTCAACTAATCACTTAACTGAAATGATAACAATCATCAGTTGTTATGATTATTCATACCACACAAAATACAAACAATTTTATTGCCTAACAAATTTAAGGTATATAAGTGCAGGCAACGCTGCAGTCTGCTACAGATCGCACACAATCTGATCAGTGAAGTGACGTCTCGCAAACAAACAGGTATTATAATGTGGTGAATTATATTACACTGTGGTTTAATAAATTACAAATAATTTCGTGTATAAATATTTTATTCTTCAAATTGGTCCAGAAAAATTAACAGTGCAGTGTTCTCACCGTGTGCATACATTTACTTCCACAGCATCAACATGAACTCCGCTATCCTGCTATGTGTGGTGGCGCTGGCCAGCGTGGCTCTCGCGCGCCCCGACGACACCTACACCACTAAGTACGACAACGTGAACCTGGACGAGATCCTCGGCAACGACCGGCTGCTGGGGCCCTACATCAAGTGCTTGCTCGACGAGGGCAAGTGCGCCCCCGACGCTAAGGAGCTCAAGGGTGAGTCTCTCAGGGTATTATTGGCTCCAAATGTTATGAATCTTACAGACTTTCCTTTCCCGCACTGTTTTACCATTAATTACAATAACGATTGTAAATACATTAGTGTTTGTGAAATTATCACTAGGCTTAAAAGATTCATTGCACATGCTCATACATTTTAGGCTGCCACTAGAAGATTAGTTTATTATTCCTTCGCACTGACCCAGGTTGCTAACTAAACTTCCTTCTTACAGAACACATCAGGGAAGCCCTCGAGAACGGATGCGCCAAGTGTAGTGAGGCGCAGAAGAACGGAACCCGCCGCGTCATCGCGCACCTCATCAAGAACAAGCCAGAAGACTGGGAGAAGCTGAAGGCCAAGTACGACCCCGAGGCCAAGTACACGCACAAGTACGAGAAGGAGCTCGAGGAAGTGAAGAGCGCGTAGTCCGACTGTGACCACAGCAGAACAACTCCAAATTGTGATATGATGTGATATTGACAATAAAACGTTTTGTTTGGAAATATTTTAAAAAGCTTGAAATTTTTCTTGCAATATTGTTGCAAACTTATCCTAAAAAAAATGGTAAAGGTATAATACCTGACTAAAAACAGGCAAAGTTGCTCTAAGGCGAATTCTGGATGTTGCTTAGTCTGACCGTATCCTTGATACAAATTAAGAAACAAAAATAGATTTATGTCCCTCAGTGATAGTGCAGCTTAAGGTTTTATTTTACACAATACTAAATCATCTAAGACAACTTTAATATGAAAAAGTTACGTTCCAACTACGTCAAGCAACTTGCTTGGTAGGTACACGTCTACCGGTGTATCATCATCTCCCGAGCCTTTTCCCAACTATGTTGGGGTCGGCTTCCAGTCTAACCGGTTTCGACTGAGTACCAGTGTTTTACAAGGAGCGACTGCCTATCTGACCTCCTCAACCCAGTTACCCGGGCAACCCAATACCCCTTGGTTAGACTGGCGTCAGACTTACTGGCTTCTGACTACCCGTAACGACTGCCAAGGATGTTCAATGACCGCCGGGACCTACAGTTTAACGTGCCATCCGAAACACAGTCATTGGTGTCCAAGATATACTTAGAAAGTACATACAAACTTAGAAAAGTTGCATTGGTACTTGCCCGACTTGGAATCGAACCCACGCCCTCACACTTGAGAGTTTTGGCTCTTTAACCACTAGGCCACCACGACTACCGGTGTATACAAGAAAGAATAGCATACATATAAAGACACATTATTTAATCTGTGATATGGAATACTGGATTTAAAACTAGATCATTTTTATAGCAACAATATTCGAATACTATATGCAGTTTCATACTGTTTAATTAAAACCTGTTCTATATTATTATACTGGTCTGCAAATTATTCCAAGAGAATTGTTGCTTGCAATGTAGTGGTCAACACAAGCGTTAATTAAGAGAATTAAATATCACAAAGCTTCAGGTTTCTATCTAACTGTGAGCTGTATCAAACAAATATTGATATAAAAATCAAGGAAAAATAAAGAACATTATTAAAAAAAGACGTAACCCAACAGTAGGCCAAGGTTAACTATATTTAGGTACATACACATAGAAAATTTTGAGTACACACGAAATTGCGCAATGTCTTTTAGGAAAATTTTCACAAATCTGCCCGGATTAAGACCGTAATTTAAAATATTATGAGCCGCAACTGCGGTTTTTTTATCGTCGAAGAAAATGCTCACTGCAATCCTTTGCCTTAGAAATGAAAAATGCTCAGGGGTGTACTGTAATCACGTAGTTCTCATAATTTTCATACAATTTCTAAAAGTTGATATTTGATCCAAGAATCACAGTAGGTATCACTCGTATTATTTCGTGTTGGCTAGATAGCTCTGAAATAATACGTTACCTCTTAGTCATGTATCATTATTTATTTATATTTTATGTACCCTTTATTTAATAAAATGGAATAGCTGTATTAACCTTGAACAAAAGAGGAGTAGATGAAACCAAACTTCAACATATTTTATAATGTTTCCAAAACACTCTTTTATTACAAAACTTGACATCATACGAAAGACATCGTCATCACAATTTAAATTTCGAGTTTACCTTCAGTTATAACGATTGTCTATTGTTTTTCCTCTTGTACTTCTTTGAGTTCCTTCTCGTACTTCTGTGTGTACTTGTTGTTGGGGTCATACTTGGCCTTCAGCTGGTTCCAGAACTCGGGCTCTTTGTTGATCAGGTGGCCGATGACGCGACGAGTTCCATTCTTCTGAGCCTCGGTACATTTGCCGCACGCATTTTCAAGAGCTTCCCTGATGTGTTCTGTGGGAAGAAAGGAATTCTTATTATCTATACTAATATTATAAAGCTGAAGAGTTTGTTTGTTTGTTTGAACGCGCTAATCTCCGAAACTACTGGTTCGATTTAAAAAATTCTTTCAGTGTTAGATAGCCCATTTATCGAGGAAGGCTATATACCATCACGCTAAGATACACGGGAGCGGAGCAGTAACCAAAGATGCGGGTGAAACCGATGGGGACAGCTAGTAATATATATGTATTAATATATATGTACTAGTAATAAATAATGGCTTTAAAGAAGGAAGCAACATAACGTTTGCAGACCGAAAACGGGCTTTGTAAAAAAATAATTACAATACCTTGGTTGGATCATACCAATGCTAATTGTGGGAAATAAAACAAACAAAAAAGAGTGTTATACGGAAGAGTGTGCTACCGTAAACATAAGTATACAAACATTACCATAATTCATTTAAAATGGTCGTAATTGAGAAAATTTTGTATTTTTTCTGTTAAATTTTATAGAGTATCAAAATGAAGTATATACACTTCTTCTTCACAAGTCATTTGGGGTCTATCCACTACTATACAATACTACTATCCACTCCCTTCTTAATCATGTCGTCTTTCTTTTAAAATAAAATACACAAACAAGTAAAGATGGACCTACATCACATCAACTTAAAACGCTTCTCACCCTTGAGCTCCTTGGCATCGGGAGCGCACTTGCCCTGCTCGAGCAAGCAGTGGACGTATGGCACCAACAGCCGACGGTTGGAGAGTACCTCATCCAGGTCTACATTGTCATACTTGTCGGTGTATGTGGCACCATCGGGGCGAGCGCAGGCCATGGCGGCCAGCGACAGGACGCAGAATACGATCAAGGAGTTCATATTGATGCTGCGAAAAATATTTTCAAAATTAGTACCTATATAATGGTTTTCATGTTAAATATATTTTGAGCACACGTAACATTTTAGTGGCGCTTATATTCTTCTAAAGAGACCTTCCTTCAATCATCAAATGACCCCTGCCAATGGGTGCAGTGGAAATGCGTATAAAACCCTTTCTGACTAAAGCTACAGGTTTCTGAAAGTGAAAAGGTCTGGGGATGGTCTGGGGCCTTTCGTGATCCACAGTATTTTTTTCAAACTATCCCGTAGACTCATTCAAATGAAAATGAGTAATGGAGAAATTTTAATTATGAATAAAAATATGAAGGTACCTGCTTGTTTGCGATATGTCACTTCAGCAATAAGTGCGTGCACTCTACTAGTGCCTGCAACTTCGCCTACACTTATATACTATAAAGTTCTGAGGAAAAAAAATGTCGTGCGTATACAGTGTGAGGTCTAATTATAGACCCGTAGATACATTTTACGATTATTTTCATTTGAGGTGACTGACTAGATAATTGTGTCGCTGCGCTGTATTGTGGTTTCATGAATGGAATATTATTTTGAAGTATATATTTTTTTATCAATGGAATATATTCTAAAAATTGAAAATACAAATAAGATATGGTACTCAATTGCGGGATATTTTTGATGCATGAATAACAAATTTTGTAGTTTTAGGGTTAAATCGAAATAAAGTTTACTAAATATCAAACAATCTTCATATTATCTAATCAATTCGACGAGTTTTCTTATAACATAATGTTGTAGTATTGTCACATATTTTGGAAAAGAGCGAAGACCGAACGTCGGTTTGATGATGAGTATATTATTAATTACATGATATCCCTGGGATTTGGCTTCAAACCCCTTGAATCGTGTTCAGTAAAAAAAATGCCCAGAAAACCTGTTAGAAAAACAGTCTTACGAAAATACATGAGTTTTTAGCAAAATTTATCAACTATAATTTTACATACTTAGTACCTACACATCGCTATATTTAGATGCACCATTTATTTATGTTCATATATAATCAGTTTATAGGTAGGTAAGGCACGTATAGCCAGTTGGATTGACGTCATAGCTTCGAGAGCAACCTAGGTATCCTAGTAGAGTGTATTGATCCCCAAGGCATCTCAACTATCCATGTTCAATTTATTATAAAAAAATTTGGAAGCTCTTTGTTTGTTACTCTTTCACGCAAAAACTACTAAATTGATTTTATTGAAACTTAGTAGTAATATATATAGCCTATACATCAGATAATATACATATGTATGTGCTGATTTTTATCCATGTGTAGGAATGAGTTCTCTCAGGACGCGGATGAAGCTGCGAGTGGAATCTTCAACCTAGCATTAGATATGATAACACTTTAGGTATACATTTTTCTTTAGGCTTTGGTATTTTAGGAAAGTCTTTGCGAAGCGTTTTCTACTGAAACTTTGCTATTAACATAATCAATATTAGTTGTAAACCCGTTGGCACTACAATGCAATACATTGCTGGGGAGTTTGTTGCGCCACTTCTTCTTCCCAGCAAAAACACATAGGAAGTGGTGAAGGGTGGGCGTTTCGGGGGCTGTCTTTTGTAATATTTGACGTCAAAAAGTGCTGTTTTACAGCCAAGTTTGAATAAATTATTTTGAGTTGAGTTTTTTTGAGTTTGAATGGACCTTTGGAAACCTAATTCTACCACTGATTTTAGGTAGATTTTCCTCACATATGACAGAACGCCGTCGACATATCACAAGTTAGGTTCACAATACCAGAAGAGTTGCAATGTTGTGGAAGGGTGGGTCATGTTTTTATTCGTTTCTATTCTTCGCTGATTATTTTTTTTAAATAAACTGATTACAGGGACGATAAGGCGGCGCTAACTGGATGTCTCCCTGATTTCATTGTTGCGAATCTATATCAGTCCTTGAACATTTAAGACACACCTCTATAAGATTGATAAAAGGTATAAAATTTAATCCAGTCCGAATCTCAAGAAAACATTTACAAAATTAACAAGAACATTAAAATTTATTGAAAAAAGTCACATAATTTATCACAATTTTGAATTTTGCTGTTGTAACAGTTGACTTAACGTCCGGCTGTCACTTCCTCGAGCTCCTTCTCGTACTTGTGCGTGTACTTGGCCTCGGGGTCGTACTTGGCCTTCAGCTTCTCCCAGTCTTCTGGCTTGTTCTTGATGAGGTGAGCGATGACGCGGCGGGTTCCGTTCTTCTGCGCCTCACTGCACTTGGCGCATCCGTTCTCGAGGGCTTCTCTGATGTGTTCTGTAAGGAGGAAGTTTAGTTAATAACCTGTGTCATTGTGGAGGAATGATAAACGTGTTCTATGAAAGAAACGTGCTATATGAGCGGGTATCTTAGAACTTCAATAGTAATCTTCTGGTGTAAGCGTAAAATTTGCAGTGAATTTTTGAACCTACTGATAATTTCACAAAAACTCATTTGTTAATAATCTCTATCATAAATTATCGATAATACAGTTCGAGAAAGGGAAACTCTGTAAGACCCGTATCTCTTCACTTGGGGCCAACAATAGCTTCATTGACTCACCCTTGAGCTCCTTAGCGTCGGGAGCGCACTTGCCCTCGTCGAGCAAGCACTTGATGTAGGGCCCCAGCAGCCGGTCGTTGCCGAGGATCTCGTCCAGGTTCACGTTGTCGTACTTAGTGGTGTAGGTGTCGTCGGGGCGCGCGAGAGCCACGCTGGCCAGCGCCACCACACACAGCAGGATAGCGGAGTTCATGTTGATGCTGTGGAAATAAATGTATGCACATAGAAAGAACACGTTACTCCCACAGCGCAATACACACCAAAATTTCTGAATATTTTTGCAACAAAATTAATCTTAATAAAAAACAAAGTGCAATTAAAATTATCTAATTGTTATACCTGTTTGTTTGAGAGTACGTTACTTCACTGAGGAGGTGCTGTACGAATTATAACTAACTGCAGCTCTGGCTGCACTTATATACGATACAATTATGAGCAAAAAATTTGGCACGAGTATTTTTGTGCAGGTAGTGACTAATTGTAACACTATTGTTTTTTTTTTCATTGCAGGTCCGAAAATGCATCTTTAAATCAATAGGTACACCTAGATACAGGAGTTCTGAAACAAATGAACCTATTTCAAGTCAGTTCAGCATACATTCTCATTTCTTTCTTTCAAATTATGTTTAATTGGTACGTAATCATCATTTTAAAGTCATCTTTTACGCCGAACCTATACCTACCAATAGCCTTAAGCTTATTTATTGCAATTATCAGATTTTAATATAAGAATATTAAAGGAATTACGGGTCCTTTTTTCAAATTTATATTTTAAATCTTACAAGGTCCTCCTTCTTAGTACTTGGTAGTAAACTACATTTTCATTAAAATCTAATATCAAAAGCAAAATTTTTATTTTTATTACCTGCAAATGTTCAACTTACATTATCAGTTTGTTAGGTGAGATTTTTTGTGCAGGCAGGTTTTGTTTTTAAATAATATTAATTATTACTTCAATCTTTTGTTTTCTTGTTGAAGTAGCTATAAATTATAGGCGTATATTTGACACTTAAAAGTTCACAGACCTACCAAGTCATTCGTCTCGGGTACGATTTTGTTTGAATATTACATTTCATCGTATGTTTATCATGGTAATGTTCTATTTTGCAATCCTCATCATGGGCCTTTCTTTCAATTTCCATATTAACTAGCAGAAAAAAATGGAGGTCTTCTTTTAGTCTATGGTGTGTCGCAGACGAGCGCAGACGCCAGTTCGTTTTTTTTTATAAAGAAAAAAAGAAAGAAACATTTATTACAATAAGTTCTAAGGATTTTCTCTTTCTTCTCTGCCTGAAGCCGCACATCTAAGAATACTTTTTTTAGTAATAATCCGTTCGGCCACTTCGAAGACTTCAGGCAGCCACATCAGACTACAAAAATCTGTCAAATTTCCTTAATGGAATTCAACCTTATCGCTGAAGCATATAGTTCAAAGTTGGTTGGGAAAATTTGAATATTACAATTTATTGAAATATATAACATTTAGATATATAATTTATATTAAACCTTAAATTAAAAAATAATTATGGTGCTTGACTACATATCGAACTGTTGTAACAGCGATCGATATGTACTTGTTAATCGAGTTGAAATATTGACGTCAATGGGTTTTTGCGAACTGTCTCCAAGCCTTGATAGGGATTGAGATAGGTCCACACGTCAAAATACTAATCTTTATTATTATAAAATGCGACCATGTGTTTTTTGTCTTGTTGATGTAATTGTTTGGTATTTAATTGACAATAGGTATCTTAGAAAGATATTTCGCGGATGAAACCGCAGAATAGTTGTAGGAAGGAGGTATATTTTTAGTTTCCCCGCAACATCAACTACTAAAACTTTTACTGTCTAGATTTGAAGGCAAAATCATTCAACGACTAAGCAGGAATATTTCGGCATAAAATTGTTTTTTATTTATTACATCTAGTCTACAAATTACGATTAAATATTCACATAACATATTACATTAAATTTGTTTATACTTATTTTATATAAATTACATTTGTTTATTTCCTAAATAAAAATTAATTAAAATACTGAAATAAATATTCATAAAGTATTATACAGCATGACTTGTCTAAATTTTGTACTGGCATTGAATATCCTAAATACACATAATACTGAAATTTAACATCCGTTTTATTGTTTGAAAACGTTAGGGTGTTACCAGTATCGATCTATCGTCAATCGATCGTTGGTATAATGGATTCGTCGACGCTATCAGTATGGAGGAAACTATCGATCGACGTCGATCATTCCATTTCAGCATCGATACATAGCATCTATCGACAGTCGATCGATTGGTCTGGTATCACCGTTAGATCTCACTAGCTGTTTCAGCGGTTACACTCGTACTTCGCGTACCCGAATAAAATATAGCCCGTGGCACTTACATATAGTGGCCGATCGGTCATAAGGTTACGCAATGCTTGTCCACCAACCAAGATGGTCATGACGAGTTCCTCTATGTTTCGGTAGTCACGCTGAATTGGTGGGTCCCGGCTGTCATTTGTGCATCTTTAGCAATCGTTACGGGTAAGCAGAAGCCAGAAAGTCTGACAACCTGTCTTACCAAGGGTCGCTCAGTCGCTCCACGTAAAACACTGGTGCTCAGCTGCATACGGTTAAGACTGGAAGCCAACCTCAAAATAGCTTGGGAAAAGGCTAGGCAGATGATCTGGCACTCACAAATACATTGGCAAAATGTTTCAAAATAGGAGATTAACCTCCATACATGACGTTCCAAACTCAAAAACCTCTTTACAATTCATATCAGTAGATAAAACAAATTATGAACCAAACATCCAGCTGCTTAAAGCATTTCAGTTTATTGCTGGATTTCCCCATCTATTTTCGGACTTGTATAGGCGGGTCGTATAAATACAACATGTTTTATTTACGTCATTGCTCCCATCATATCTGCATCAGTGGCCAGGATAGATTCTATGTTGACTGCCAGTGCTATGACGTCAGGGAACCGGCCTCGTTCGTTAATTGGCACGGTTGGTTAACCCTAGCGGGGTTTTTACGCCTTGGATAATATCTTAAGTAGCAGAAGAATAATTCTGTGCTCCGTGTGCAGAATGCGGTAGTTTTCCAATACATTAATAGACATGAGAAAGGTTCGCGTTTATTAAGGATCAGTGATTCAATTTTTAAATATCAGAACAACTGCGACAGGATTGCCTACTTTTTCATCGTATCAATAGTTAATTGAAGAAAGTTGTAAGCTACCTAGCGATGATGAAATGAATGTCTCTTGACCTACCCTACCATTAAAAATATGCATGGATACCAAAGAAGATTTAGACATTTAATGGATATACTAAAGTTATTTACAATCTATAATTTTTAAGTCTGGACTCGTGCGTGGTGGTTGATGCTGATTCCTTCTCTGTATGAGATGAAGCCACAGCTCTACATTTAGGACAATAATAAAGGCAAAAATATTACTTCTAATCTCCTAATATAATGTTGAATTTATTAATGGAATATTAACCATGTATTTACAAATCTTTGACGTCAAAATTCCTCTTAGTCTATGCACCATGTCTGACTAGTTGATGTATGTATGATATACATAATGATCAATTAATTTCAATCGATATCCCCCCAGCTGCGGCGCCCACTTTACATGTTATTATACCTATAGTTATTATTATCACTGCATAAGTACTAATCAAGCCAAATAAAAAAAGATAGACTAAAATTACATTAAGGAAAATGAATGAAGAATTGATTGGGACTACTCTAGAGCGATATAATTCGTAATGACTTAAGTTTTTTGAAATTTGAATTTGAAAAAAAAAACAAAAGCCGAATGTCTGTTTTATTTTGTTTCATTTTTGTAGCGCATTTTGGTAGATAATTTTGTAAGTCAGGGTCATAATTATAATATTCGCTAGCTCGCCACTTTGTCTCACTTATATTTTTTTTTAATTTCTCATGACAAGCGCGAGTCGGATTCGCCCATAGAGGATGCCATTATCTAGAAGCATTATAAATACATAGTTCAGTTAAGGAAGCATATTACGAGTATGGTATTTCTGTTATTTTTTCATAGCAATGCGTCCGAAAAACTAAATAAAATGTAGGTACTTTGCAATTTGCTCCTCAGTTGATTATTGACTAGTAGATTTGATTTGAATGTTTTGAAGACTCTCATTTGAAGATTTTGTCACGAATCTATAGTTTTGAGAAATTTTGTTACATTTCAATATTTTCTTGTTATATTTTTTCATATTTCCAGTTTTTCTATTTCCCTTGGTCACGACATCACGCGTGAACGGCTAGATCGATTTTGTACTGTAGTTGCTATTGTAAGAAGGTTCTAATGATAGAAAACAACTGGACAACGTCTATCGAAACAGCTACTTTTTTTATAAAATACTGTCTTCAGCTTTTCCGATAGTTTCAACGACATTCATCATCATCATCGTCATCTCAGCCATAGGACGTCCACTGCTGAACATAAGCCTCCCCTTTAGATCTCCACATATACCGGTTGGAAGCGACCTGCATTCAACGATATTATCATAACTTATTGAGTGACCTGGATCCATAGCTTATAAAATTAAAATCTGCTTTAAGCGGCAATGCGACAGAAGTTTTTCTCAGCGAGTAAAATCACTACATAGTATAAAACAAAGTCGCTTTCTCTGTCCCTATGTCCCTTTGTATGTTTAAATCTTTGAATCTGATGATTCAAGAGTAAGGTTTATATGTATAATAACATCCATTAAATAGTGGAGAAGTACTGTTATTTTACATGCTTTCGTTCAGTTTTTCTGTAGTGTATTTAGTATCAGCATTGAACCCGTGCGAAGCCGGGGCGGGTCGCTAGTGATACATAAAGATTTCCATGTAATGAAATAATTTTATTTATTGATGCACTTCTGCTTACTTTTTTACTTCTGTTTACAATTTGCGTCATTCTGATAAGCTTCGTTAACATTATTTAATCTTATTTCCATAATCATAATACATAATTTACAACATTTAGAATTACTCACATCAAAATAAACCTATTATAATTGGTCACGGAAAACACCAATTAAAGTTTTTAAAATAATTGCAATTAGTGCCGGTTCTGCATGCTTACTTACTAATGACATCTTTGAAACTCAGCTGTTTTGGTTACTGGCAACGCCATCTACCGATTTACTTGTATACTAGAGAGGTTACATTTTCTGAAGTGTTTTCTATTCTAAGTTCGTGACTGGCTGAATAATAATAAAATTAAAATATGGAATCGTAAAAAAATTACCTCCTTCGACACACGAAATAAAAAAAAAAGTTCAAGAATTGTTTGATTTTGTGTGCCTCGTTAGTTTCGAGAGGAGGATATTTGAAAATAGCCTACATTTTGGGAAAGTTAGGAGCAACCTCCAACCTCCATGAATTCTGTAAAGATAATTGTGTAGAATAACGTGTGTTTTTCTTGTACTCAGGCATTACTCAGGTAACTTTATACACTAGGGAAGTTTCATATCGTTCAGTAATCATAATTTCAATAATAATTATTATAGAAATACAGGCTATTTTAATGACGTCGTTACTGGATGAGTTGATAAAATGATTAATATAGCTATAGATAGGGAGGATCCAATACGTGATCCGGTACATAGAAATTTTCATTACATATCAATGATTGCCCACTGCAGAGATAAATCGAAAATTCCTATGAACAACACATTGCAAAGCAAAATATTTGTTCCCAAGAACGTTGAGTAAATGTTTTAAGATTCTATACAAGAGATCGATGTGGATATACATATACTAACTAGTATTTACCTTGCAGATCCAACATCAAGTCAAATAATTGCCTTGACAGTGACGTTAGTGTCAAAGTTTATTTTGTGACAATGATGACACTTGTTCGCGAAATTATTACGAACATTTACTTTATGATTATTATAAGCAATTAACATTTATTAACAACAATAACAATGCAATTAAATCAGATTTTTTATTGTTATGTTACTGCATGAATATTTTTATACATACTCAATTAAGTCAAAATTATTGTCTATAGTTTTTGTTTTTTTTTTTGTTTTTATAGTAAAATATATAAATTTATTAAAAAGGGACACATGCAAAGAAAACATTAACTAAAAACCGTGTCTTTCATCTTAAGTAAAAATAACATTTGGAGACTAAGTTTTGTCCAGTGTGTGTGGATATCGTGATAATCTTCAGGACTAAAGTTCATTAACAAATAAAATACTACACAAGATTAACAAAAAATAATTTATTTAAAAAAATGTACTACACTAAATATAACTGTAACTCACAAGCCTTGATATAACGATTACTCCGTCCTAATCTTATATATACAAATACATATATATTATAAACACATCAAACAGAGAATGGTTAAAAATCGCTAATCATTTCAGTACAAATTTTGCTTCCTCGATTTATTTTCGCGTCTTATTTATTTAAGGAAAGTATATCCATAGTCTACAATCCAGCTTATCCATAAAGCGATTTAGTGCTTAAGTTCCCTGAGTTCGTTTTCATGTTTGCTGGTGTATTTGGACTCAGGATCGTACTTAGCCTTCAGGCGGTTCCAGTAACCTTCCTCGTGGTTGATGAGGTGGGCCAGGACCTTGCGAGTTCCCTTGCGCTGGTTCTCTGTGCACTTGGCGCAGTCCTCCTCTAGCGCTTCGCGAATGTGAGCTGGAATTAGAGTAAAAAGTTTCTTAGAAATGTTTCAGTAAGACGTAATATTCTAAAATGTGATGAAGATGTGAAATAAATTATGATTTCACTATGTTCGTAAAACCAGGCAAACCATGGGGTATTGGGTTGCCAGGGTAACCGGGTTGAGGAGGTCAGATAGGCAGTCGCTCCTTGTAAAACACTGGTACTCAGCCGAATCCGGTTAGACTGGAAGCCGGCCCCAACATAGTTGGGAAAAGGCTCGGGAGATGATGTTATACATATGAACGTAAATACATAAACAAATAATATTTTGCATACATTTAGACAACTAAGTAAAGCTGAACGTACACCTTTTCACAACTTTGGCTTAAGGTTTAACAGCTGAGGTAGAAGATCCCTCTTCTACATATTATAAGTACAACACAACAAATTACCCAGCCAACAAGTTCACAAACATTCAAATAATTTCATTAGTATAACAAGAAATTAATAATTCTAAAAAAATACTGGTTGATCTTTGGAGGACAGCAAAGTGGTTTTTTCTAGTGCCGAAGCCAACAGGTATCTCCAAATATATTCAATTGAACAAGAAATCATCATAGTATTCATAAAACAACTGGCACTGGTTCTGGCCTTGTACATCATCAAGGCTGGCTAACTAAATAATGCTCCATATTACTACACTGCGAGAAAATATGCCCTTAATTATTTGGTTTTTTTAACGGGAAATCATCAAATGATCCCTTATGTGCAGCCTGAGGGAGAACCAGTTCTCCGACCTAGGGAGACATGGGATCATTTCATGGGAGTCAGTAAGAGTCCAGACTCTAAAACCAACATGTTCCTTCTGGAGATTTCTGTGTGCCAGGGCCGCGCTAACTCTTACGCATAACCTCCAGCTAATTATGACCTTCAATTTGAATTTACCCACATTTCAATGGGTTCCGTCTCACGTGAAAGAATCTCACCAACGTCCACAATCTTATATTGTACCTAATATTTTAAATTTTTGTGTACTTACATTTAAGTTCCTTGCCCTCAGGAGTACATTTGCCCTCATCCAGGATACACTTGAGGTAGGGAACCAGCAGGCGCTGGTTGGCCAGGATCTCATCCAAATTGATGTTGTCGTATTTGCTAGTGTACTTGGATTCAGGCCTGGCCATCGCCACGGCTACCAGCCCGAGGAGGCACAGAACAACGAAGGTCCTCATTCTGTAAAGGAGAATAGCAATAATTAAAGTACGTTTCAAGAGTTTCAAAGACAACAAAAAACAATACTTATTAATTTCGTGATAACGGGATAGAATAAAATAGAATAGAAACATTTATTTGCCATATATTAGTAATATCAAAAAGAAAGAAGAATGCTATTGAATGTATGCTTTATTCAAGCTTTCATCATTGTCAGAATTTATGTACAGACGTCAGCACATTGATCTACCCGAAACTGTCAATTTTTTCCAATACGTTTTGAGCCATATACTTGAGCGATAAAGTAGAAAATCTTTTAAGTTCGTTTAACAGATTGTAGTAGCTTGAAGTGCTGGCGTCTGTACACACATACACATACAACACAAGAAAAACAAAAGATAGTATAAGCAAAGTAGAACCCACTCCTTTACTCTGGAATTTAATACGGAACTCTAATATTGTGCAATTCATACCGTATTATTACCTAATAGTTATTTAATCAATTCATTAATTAAGGCAAAAAATCAAATCTTTACAATCCATTATCGCCACAAAAATCCCACGAAATTAGCATTTTAAAAAACGTGTGTGCACGCATTTTGATATTGTCATCGTATAAAAATCATGCTAAACATGGTCATATTTTAATTCAAAATTGATAAAAACGATAAGGAAGAAACCTCATATGATTAAGAAGATTGGCTGAACTTCATTAATTATGTATGCCTTGACCGATTCTGTGACAATGACCCATGCCTTTATGGTAATCTTATCCTTGTAATACAAAATTATACCGAAAATATTACTAGCACATCCCGCATAAAAATACACAAAATATTGAACTTTTATAACAGTTTAACTAATTAATTTGGGTTCCGTATCTCAAAAGGGAAAAACAAAACCCTTATAAATAAGATGACTCTGTTGTCCGTTTGTCACGTTTACTAGGTTCAACCAAAAATTAAACTTCCATCCAACCCCTTGGTCAAGTCTCATCAAGTTGTAAAAAAAATAACATCTCGATAATTTAAAAATGAAACAGCCGATAATTTAGCAAAAAATTCAAATTTCGACACTCCCTGGGCAATCAAACCCTATAAAAAATGTCCTGTTCACCTTGATCTATGAAATATAGCAAGTAAAGTTGTTATATACCAATAGTGTAAAAACAAAAACTCATAGCTATTTTAGGAATTCAGGAAAGGTCGAAATTTGAAATTGACGCCACTTATTTCAATTTCAATCATTACAAAAGGTGTTCATTGCAAAATATATTTTATTATTTTCTACCGACGTATGTATATCATTTATAATAACTAAACTCATTTATTATAAAAAACTCTAAAACAAGTAATAAAGTCAATACACGTGTAGGTATAATAGTAACATTTAACAATCGGCAGAGCGGAGAATTTTAAACAAAAGCCCTTTACTAGGTAGATAACAAATTTCCCGTATTTAAATAATTAAACAGAAGCTTTAATTCTATGTTTACGATCGCTGTTGATTTTTTGCAGTGATATTATGAAAAGCGGTGAGTAATATTTCTTCCAGAGGATTAAGGGCTCCAGGTCATTCTGCTGTACACTCAGAATTATCAAATAATATATACATATGTATATGTATGTAGGTCCCTTTTTCACACGACTTCGAACGTCCGAACTTACGAACAAAAAATCTTTGAATCTCTCGTAACGCGCAAAAGGCACTAGATTATGTATGTATGTATATAAACTAATCACGAAAACAAAATCCCTTTGGTAATAAATGTTTTCTTTTTCAAATCAATCAAAATCAAATCACCTTAAAGACTTTTGTAACTTATTATTTCTTTATTATAAAACTAGGAAAAATATCAAATAAATATGAAAAGATCTTGTATTTGTGGTCCGTTAATTCCTTGACAATAGTGATCCCATTTTTAAATAGACTGACCTACCTTATTTTTTCGTATGTGTAGAACTGTCCTAGAGCCGCGCACTGGGTTTAGTAAATCACCGACTGGCCTCCACCACTTTTTATACTGAACATATTGACGTTTTGGTTGAACAGACAAACTAGTTTTCGTATATTTGACAAAATTCGTGGAACGTGATTATTTCACACACACGTTGTTGCCAAAAACGTGTGTCTCTCGCGTTTAGCCTCAAAAAAAAAACTATCCTATATAAGGTTTTATTTTTTTATATTTTGCAAAAAACTGTTGGCACTACAACTTTATTTTTGAGTCATCAACGATTATATGAGGCTTATCTGCTGAGAATTGCTGATGCTATAAAAAGCGCTAAAACCTGGAAGCGATGGCTTTATCCAAACATTAATTAATAAAATGGGAAGGGCATCAAATCATTTCTAATTGTTCATAAAAAAAGTGTGCTTTGTGTTAGAGGTGAGAATGTAGAACATAATCATACATAGGTACGTACGAGTAGTATATGCTTAAAGGAACCCTATAACTGTGGGTACTCAATTCGAAGAAACTATCACAGGGCTCTTTTTTGAAAATAAACATAATACTATAAAAGATACTATAATAATTGAGGTATCGTAAAAAAAAGGTAATTGCTATGTTGATGTATGTATATTTTGCCTTCCGGAGTTCGTAACGGGAGTTTTTCATTTAGGTAGATGCATGAAGTAGATAATTCCGCAGGGCTTTGTTGAAACTAAACTACAATAGGTAAACAACCAGCGACTTTGTCAAGATACCGAAACTGTCATCTATTCATCTCAAGCTTATTCACCCATTCAGCTCTTAGCTTTATTCACCCATTCAGCTACATGTTAGTTGGGATGAAGGATGAACTAGGATGATGAATAAAAGCAAATAGAACATAAACATTTTCTGTCATACTGGTGTTTGCTCTTGTCATTGAATTCAAGAGACGTGAGGAACAGGTTTGTAATGGATAAGTAAGTGTTGACAAACACTTGTGTGCTAACTCAAGCGACTATTGGTCATGTACAATAGGGTATTTACAATGAGTCTATTGTTGTCATGATAAAGTATAGATGACTATGCTGACTCATAAACATATTTATTTATTTTTGTGGGAAATCTTCAAATGATTCCTCCCGCTGAGGGTGCAGCTGGAGAGACTAAAACCCACTATGTTCCTTCTGTACACACAACCCGCAGCCCCGGCACAGACTCATTCACATCCGTCATACAATTTTTGAGAAGGTCGCAACCTCCTTTTTAGGGAGCCATACAGCCTATTTGCTGCTTCTCCAAAACACCTAGGTATTCTTAAATGGTTCTAACTGACAATATAGAGAGCTCACTGTGAAGAAACTACAGTGTCAATAAAAATGCAACAGAAAACATTATAGCAACATCTTTCGAGATACTTCTATATAACCTGCAATAAATTCAAATTCGTCGACGTTTAACACACAAATTCTGACGAAATCCCCAGGTAATATTTTTATGTCGAAATTAAATCTAGAACACCTATCGAACTCAGATAGCATAACTATCCTCCTTTGTCTAATATTCATTGTATGCCAAGCCACTTGTGTCTAAGACTACCTGCCTAAAGAATTCTTTTATTAAAAGTTGCATAATCTAGTGGTTAAAGCACCATACTCTCCCCAAACAGTATGAGTGTGTGGGTTCGATTCCAGGTCAGGCAAGTACGTATGTAACTATTCTAAGCTATGTGTACTTCCTAAGTATATCTTGGACTCCAACGACTGATTAAAGGTGAAGGTAAACAACCCGCACTAAGCAAACGTGGTGATTAACGCTCAATCCTTCTCCGTGTGAGAAGAGGTCTGTGCCCAGCAGTGCGACAATAAAAAGGCTGATGAAGATGATGATGCATAATCGTTACAAAAACTTGAAGATTTTAGTCTCTAATTCGCACCTAGGTCAGCCATCATGGTAAACAACAAACAAGTGACAATTCTCCTTACTTGACGTCATATATTTAGGTGTTAAGAGATGAGAAGCGCTAATATGAGTACCTAGTATTATCAATAGCTATTGAATCAACAGTCAAAAAAACATGAGGTGCTACCATAAATAACTTGTAGGTACTTCTACCAAAGTTTAAACAGGACAGGTTTTAAAAATATAACGTTGGAATATATTGTTTTAAACTTTATTTAAATGTTAAACTTACTTTCTAAAACTACTGACTCCAAAGACTCCAAGAACAGTATCACTACATTATATAAAACAAAGGAGTTTCCCAGTGTCTATCTGTCTGTCACTATGTCTGCTTAGATCTTTAGAACTACACAAGTTTGGAAGCCGACCCCAACATAGTTAGGAAAAAGGCTCGGGAGATGATGATGATCTTTAGATCTACACAACGGATTTTTGACAGCTAAAGTGACTCAAAAGGAAAGTTTAGGACCAATTTCACCGGTTGCGGATAAAGTGTCATTTAGTTATCTGATGGATAGTGGTATCTACCAGATAAAGGCTGGTTAAAACTTTTTCTGTTTCAACATAAAAATAATAACAGGAGTATAAGAACTAGTGACTCATACCGACAGTTTTTTTTTAAATATTTCCAGAGCAATTTAATAATACTCATAACTTAATGTTTATAGGACGTAAAATGACGTAATTTCCTGATTTTTCTAATGAATAATTATTTTTCTCACTTTAAAAAGAACATGACAAACGAAATAGTTTTGAATTTATCTGCCTGACAAAAGATAGTTCTTAGAATATAAGCCTTACCTTTTTATTCTACTGCACGTAGTTTCCACACACATTCTCAAATGTAACTACAGTAGTCAAGATCGTTCAAAGACAACATGTTATTACACACCTTATAATTATTGTATGTGAGACCTACAATTGTATATGACATGGTGACATAAGAGATGATTTTATTTCAATACTATATGTTTCTCGTGGCTATGGCGCATCCATATGTAGATCACATACGTAACCGCCTAGATGAATTGAGACTAAAGACTATAAAACTCCTTCCTTAGGGGTTACAAAGGTTAAAAGGTACCGCTTTTCTCTTCTTGAACAAATCATCATCAGTTTTATTTGGGATGTTATTCATATGAATAAGCTAAATTTCTGTTTCATCAAAATCCATTCAGTAGTTGTTAATTAAAAGAATAATAAACATCAATCCATCCATCCATACTTACAAACATTTGCAATATTATTATTTATAATATTCTTAGGACTAAGTGCTAAATCATCTGCCTTGGCTGCGGTTTGTTTGTAAGAGTTACCGTGGCCCTGGCACACAGCGACCTCCAGAAGGAACATAGTGGGTTTTAGTCAGTATGAGTCTGACACCTCCAGCTGCACCCACAGCGGGAGGGGTAATTTGATGATTTCCAATGAAAAATAAACAGTCCAATAAAACTGCCGGCCAACTAAAAGTCTGCAGTCTGCGTGGGTCTTCGCCTGCAACATTGTAAAATCTGATAAGACTTTAAATGGGAAGACCAGTAGCGATATACTATTAAAACTGTCTAATTCTATGCATTGTAATGATTGACGTGCGTCATAATAACGTTACGTAGTAGGTACGAAGTTAGTTCTGAGACGCGAATGCCCTTGTAACATAACGACCAAGATCAGGAAAACCACGGTTTATCACTCTGTTTATATTATTCTCGTTAAATCGAGGTTGATACACTAAAAGGAAGCATTATCTTTTTACTAACAATATATGGACACTTAGTCTTAGTCATGAGGGCGATAAAGTCTCAACACTTATCGTAAAAATGTTACTGGCTGATGATGGTACAGTTAAAAGTTATGATATTAAAACAATAAGTAGGTAAATGACAATTTTCCAGATTCAATGCTTCCGTGTAAGTTAGATTCTAAGTGTTTCTGTCTTGTTCATAGCCAGCTAGTAATTCGAGTAATACAGCCCAAAAATATATAAAACTATAATGATTTACATTGAAAAAAAACACGGTTTTTTGTTTTCGTCACCGCTAACGTCAACAACAACGATAGCTATTTTCGGGGAATTCCCTAACTTAGTGGCAATAACACCAAAATTCGGAAATAAAAACAACTTTAAATATTTTGGGGAAACTCCTATCGAGCGTGCGACTATAAAGTTTTTTTTTAAGTATTTATTTCTATTATTCAACTTTACACAGTTTTGTTTTAATATCGTTTCGTTTACTACTGATGGTCACAGTCGGCTATCACCTGCTTAGGGGGTGCGTTCCGCCCCCGCCGCCCCCTTAGCTAGCCGAGTGACTGAACACATTGAGTAAATGATTAAATAATAATTATTTTAGGAACTCCTGTATAAACAAGCATAATTAAGTTGTAAGAATAGGTTACAATTTTCGGTCGTACTTAAAATTCAAATCAGCTTTGAAAAGCCAAAAACAGTCTTAATAGGCAGTCGTTATAAAATCGTGATTTATTTTTAAATTAATATTCAAATTATACCATTGGAAGTCTCCAAATAGATCAATAGCTCATAAAACCACGAAAACTTTTCCCACATATTTATTTATTTGCCTATATTGTGGAAAACCCCAGCCGAAGCAAAAAACGCAACAACATCATATAATTAAATAATTCAATTAAGATCCTCTTAAATCATATCGTTTTACTCTTATAGTTTACTAAATAAGTATTATTTTTAGAGCACAACATTCCGACCGTTGATTAAAAAACTTAGACAAAACAACGTAAACGGGTTGTGTTGTGATACGCTTATAGAGTATCTTAAATAAAAACCTTAAAAAAAAGCAACATGTGGTCTGTCTTCAAAATAGTGGTACCTACATATTAAAAACTAGTATGTAGGTACGCCATCACACCAAGCTACTACAATCATAAATTTTCCTTAAAAAAATTCAACTTTATCGTTGAAGCATATGGTCCGAATTTGATTGTTTTTTTTTTCACTTTTGGGTAGATTGATGTGCTGGCTTCTGTATCTAGTTTCTCCCGCATCCCCGAGGAAATTCTTCGATTACTCAGATAAAACAAAAGTAGCCTATCTTCACCTAGGATAGCTGCCCCCCAGTAGTGAAAGAATTTTTCAAATCAGTCAAGTACTTTTGGATCTTATTAAATTTAAACAAACAGTAAAATCTTTCTTCTTTATAATTTTAGTATAAATGGACAACTTTATTAATAAAATTACAAAGAATATAGTCCCTTTTCCAAGAACGAATGGATGACAAAATAAATTATGATACAGAAGTAGCTGGTAGTACCTAATGGTTTAGGCCAATGTTGACTGCTTTATTTTAATTGAACAATAACCTAAGGATTATTTCTTTTTATTTAGTTTATTCTCCAAAGATTTTACGAGATGGTCTTTGTCCGTCATTGATCATAGAGGTTATTCAGCCTTATAGCTTTTCTATTCACTGGAATACCTTTTAGCTAAATAAAAAAGCGGCCAGGCGAGTCGGACTCAAAAATAAAGGGTTCTGTAGAAGGAAATAGATTGGGAACAAAATATGTACATACGTATATTAAGAGTAATTTTTCTGAATGTTTGTGTCAACTTAGATGTAACTTAGATCTAGAAAAAAACTTTGATTTAGAATCTCAGCTACTATACGTGCCACTGCAGGGCATGGATCTTTTCTCCAATGTGCGGGGGAATAGGCTTAAAAATTCGTTTAAAGTATTTATTGAGGTCGTTGACATATACCAACATAATTTTAGATACATCTCTTTGTTAGTTTAACAACTAGGAGATAAATCTTAAAGGTTCAATTGTGTAGTTCTAATGGTTTCAAAATAAAGTGAATGTGACATACAAACAGATGGCAGACATGCCGAAATTATAAGGGTTCCATTTTTCACTATTCCGCTACGGAACCCTCAAAACCATAGGTACACAACCTTCAAATGATCAAATGTTACTGAAAATAATCTAAAACAACCAAAAACCGTACTTACTTATAAACAAAGGTAGTTTATTTCTAATTATATGGTGTTGATGTTATTTATCTCTTTAAGTTACGAAAATAGATTCTTACCAAATTATTGTAATGCCGAGCTTTATAAATACATAACCTTTTAGCTGCATTGAATGTCATTCTCATAATAATAATGTCTGCAGATACAAAATAAAATAAGTAAGTATTTAGTTTAAAATCTATAATTTATATATAATTAGCTTTGGCCCACGGGTTCAGCCGCATCCCAAAGGAACGATATCCCACTGGTAGGATACTTGAGTACCTATTATATCTAGTACAGACGCCAGCAGATCAACCTACTCGAATCTGTCAAATTTTACCAATGGAAATTTAACCTTCCGATATTGTGATAAGGTTGATAATATATTATAGAAATTTGTCAGATTGTAGTAACTTGATGTGCTAACGACTGTACCTTTGCGAATGCCTGAAGAAAGATAAGGAAGTCTTGGCAAATGAAACAGATTCACCAAAGAGTATCCATTTATTCTACCATTAAGATTATTACGGTAACTGTAAGCAATGATTTCAGTTAACAATGTCTGATTTGCCATCGTTATGCTATTTTCTGTAACGGTATAAAAGTCACTTCCTAATGCCACCCAGTGTTCACTGCCATTGTTGTGAAAGAATTCCACTTCAGCTGCATCAGGTATGTTATTTAACAATATTGTTGGAGGAGATAGGAATGCGAGCTACTTGGGTACTAGTACTATGATATTTTATTCTTGACATCTGTCTACGTTCGTACTTTGTTATTTTTCTCTATATACTTTTACGCGGATATGTTAGTTTATTTCTTTGTACATATTTGTTTTTTTATTTTTATCACGGAATATCCAACAAATATAACATATAAAATTAATAACTATTTAACCCAAGAAAATTTAAAATTGTTTAAAGGTGAATTAAAAATTACAACATTTTTAGTTCATAGTTTTTCAGCAGTCAGTCGTTGGTTGACATTTTTTATTAACATCGCTTAAAACGTATTTACCATATATGTTTTGAAACCTTAAATATTCACAGAACGGACTCATGATGCCCTTTAAGCTTAGTAAAGAAACTTCATGTTAAATTCCACTATTTAATTAAAAATGCTAGCACAAGAATTATAACCCTACGAGCGTGCATTAAATACGCATAATTGCTAAGAAATCTTGAAAGGCATTTGATTTGATAAATGCTACTGTAGAAAGTACTCTCGCTCATATTTTTTTTTTTAATTTCTCCTTAACATCCCTGATTAAGCAAGCAATAATATAATTTATAACTCTGAGATCCACTCCTATTACCCCTATGCAGACCCATCAAGCAAGTTACAAACAGGCCATTTATGAACGCCAAGTCACACAAATACACAGAACCTCTCTAGGCGTTTTGTAAATGAAGGCGATAATGTTGTTATTTGTTGCCACAATTAAAAACATTCGCTGAGTGATTGCTATCTTGTTTATATCAGGCGCTCCTTTGTCGATACATGTCGAGCCTCCAAACTTACATTTATAATTAAACGCCTATATAATATAGTAATTTCATTTTACCACTATGAATACTCATCTCCCGAGCCTATTCCCAACTATGTTGAGGTCGGCTTCCAGTCTAACCGGATTTAGCTGAGTACCAGTGTTTTACAAGGAGCGACTGCCTATCTGACCTCTTCAACCCTGTTACCCGGGCAACCCAATACCCCATGGTTAGACTGGCGTCAGACTTTACTGGCTTCCGACTACCCGTAACGACTGCCAAGAATGTTCAATGACAGCCGGGACCTACAGTTTAACGTGCCATCCAAAACACAGTCATCGGTGTCCAAGATATACTTAGAAAATACATACAAACTTAGAAAAGTTGCATTGGTACTTGCCCGACCTGGAATCGAACCCACGCCCTCATACTTGAGAGGTTGGCTCTTTAGCCGCTAGGCCACCACGACACCCACTATGAATACTGTTTAATATTTATTATAGTGGATAAAATAGCTACTTTAATTGTTCCAGAAATGATAAAGTACACAGCTTTAGGTATGCTGCTACTGGTATACTTAACAATCCAGAGCAATGCCATTGAGAAATCGACCTATACAACAAAGTACGACGGTATTGATTTAGACGAGATCCTTAGTAATGAGCGCCTGTTGACCGGCTACGTCAACTGTCTTATGGATAACGGTCCTTGCACAGCTGATGGGAAGGAATTAAAAAGTAAGTCCAATATTTAATACTTAACTTAATAAAAGACAAAAGAATGGAGAGGATAGTATTGTATTTGTAATACTTACGATGATCTACATTAATCATTTCTGTTTTATATAATCAACGCTAGTAGCCTTGTGCGCATTATTCGTAAAAATATACTTTGACCACTTTAAAACGTGGTCTTAAAAAAGTAACAGCTTTAGAACTAAGTTTAAATCACCATCTTGATAAAAGCTAAAGTCCAAACCTAGCACTAAATTCAATACTCACTCGCTTACATCTATGCACAAACGCACAAACTAAACACCTATTTACAATAATATTATGTCATTGGCGAGTCAGTAGTGAGTACACAGTGTCCTATAGATGAGAAAAGTCTAGATATGCATGAAAGATACCACAATATTATCAAGCAATATTTAGCAGCAACTTACTTTCCCTGTTCTCGTTATTTTGTAGAAAATCTTCCTGATGCTATTGAGAATGACTGTAAGAAATGTACGGACAGACAGCGCGAAGGTGCAGATCGAGTGATGCATTACCTCATTGACCACAGACCCGACGACTGGACCAAATTAGAAAAAAAGTAAGAAAATTAGAACTTTTAAGTTATCATTTATCATAGAAAAACCGTAAAGTCTGCAACACAAAGGAAACGCCTCCTTTTTTAAAAGCTTTTATTTTTACTATTGACTATTAACAACAAAAGCGGCCACTGGCCAGTTTCAGTTAGTTTAAAAAATATAATACATAAACATTCACACGCACATACACAATACTCCAGATATACATTTATTTTTTCCAATCGTCCGCAAACAAATCGTAGTCAGGTTTATCGTCCAAAAGTTCTTTGAGCGCGGACAAAGTGCGTGGGATTGGGGAATGGCAACAGCAAAGAGCCTATTCCGGCTATCTTGAATAGTCGCTAAACTTTACATCTCCTTACTAAAGTTATGTGCTATCAAAGCAAAACTTAATACAAAATTCAATACAATCTCTCACGGCACTGTGTAGGTACGATATATTTCACCTGTCTCAATGTAATATAGATTACAAGATTATAATTATTCGTTTTTCAGATACAATTCAGATGGAAGCTACAAACTGAAGTATCTTACTCGTAAACCAGTTGAAGAGAGTAAGGAAACGAACACCACAAAATCTGAAGAAGACACGAAGAACGAAACCAAAGAATCAACATAACAGAAATATATATAGTTATTTATAAATATCCTACAACAGACAACACAATTTGCAACGGATAAATGGACAATCTGATTTAAAGGAAGCAGCTTATCATAATATTTATGTGCAATATCTTGTGTTTTTTTTCTTAATCAATCTCTACCCATATCAAAAACAAGGAATCTTGCTAACGTTTTCTTGAATTACCTCTAAAGTCCTTGAAAATATTCTGACTATTCGACTGTATTCTTTTCAATTTTCTTAGTTTCATGTGATATATTGAATATTTCTAAATCAGAATTCATAAATTAACGATCTCGAATCAAAATCCTTAACGGCGTCTTTACTGTTATAACAGGTCATGATAGCCATTTAGAAGGAAATGAAAGAAAAAATTACTTTGTCAAACAACCTTTAATTCATATGGCAACACTGATTAAATGTAAGTACCAAGTCCCTAATACAAATTTTATAATGCTATGCTAATAATAAAATTAGCCTATTTATTAGGTATCTTTTCAGGAACGCTCGCGTATCTTTTGACTCTAACCTGAACGCCGGGCATAATGTATCTATTTTTAGGTGATTGTATTACTTCTTCGGGCTCACCTACAATTTTTAAACGAACCTCTTCATGTTTTTTAGGTTCTTGTCTTGATCTTATTTGAAGGGCAGATCTATAACAACGTCAATTAGTGAGAATAAGGGTACATACTAATTATTAATAACCACGATATCTATCTATGCTTCGCAATTTAATCGTGTTTGACGCAATTTCGATTAAACATTTTTAATATTGATTAAAACAATAAATAAATAGGTA
Source organism: Heliothis peltigera (assembly GCA_958496145.1). Lineage (NCBI taxonomy): Eukaryota > Metazoa > Arthropoda > Insecta > Lepidoptera > Noctuidae > Heliothis > Heliothis peltigera. The sequence goes on along the minus strand of OY292338.1, from coordinate 5,913,045 downwards.
TAATAATCAGAAATTAACAAAATAATTTTAAATTCCACTACGAGTACTTACAACATTGCTAATCGAAAATACATTCAGTTACTAACGTGTACATTAACAATGCCTTCGCATAATTAAGTGTCTCATCCTTTATCCTCTATCCTAGTATCCTTTGAACCTTAACGAGGCCGTCGTACCTGGTGAGGAAGAGCTTCCAAGCGACTGGGTCATGCGCCATCATTGAAGCTATCACTTTACCAGCGTCGTCCTTTTGTTTTACTGAACATTTCGCGCAGTCCTCTTTGATTGCTTGGATTAAAACACCTATGGAAAGTATAAAGATATTATGAGACATACAGGGAATAAAATTATAGCTATGGTTACCTACTTGTTATTCTAACCCACGGGAATTGGGAAAAACCGATTTGGAATTTTAAGTGCAGTCATTGTTGTCACTTGTTCTAGATAGCAAGTATTCACTTCTACTTACTTTTCATAGCTCCCATCTTCTTGCTACAATACCGATCGACAGACATCAAGCACTTCACATCCTCTGGTGCCAATGGTTTGATAGCTTCATTCAAGTTAACTCTGTTCTTAACCAAACTACTCTTCTCCGCATCGGTGACCACTTGATTGATGATAGTCATGTCTTCATCCCCGTAGATTAACTTATATCCCATGCTCTGTACTCCATCACTGACTTCTCGCTTTATACCAGGCACTACTTCCTCACCAAGTGCAATTGTTAGAGTAACAGTTAAAGCAATCACTTGAGTCCACATTGTGATTGATCGAACTCGTTGATGGTTCTGAGGCTCAATGAAACGGTCAGCTCAACCGCAGGATAAGGAGAATGAAGGCGGGGCCCATGTTTTGCAATTGTACGTGTGTTGTGCCTAATTATTGCGATAGATTGATGCTTTCAACAATATAGGTAATTAGGGTTGTCAGACACCTGCTCAATATTTTAACATCACTGATATTGTCTTCTGCATAAGTTATGCATAATAGCACTGTAGACATTCCAGTCTTAATTATAACGACGAGGCGACTAGATCAATCAAGGATTATTATTTTGGATGATGAAAATTCCAGTAAAAAAATATTTATTTTTTTAACAAAAGTATCTATTGAGTTACAATTAACAAGCCATTTTCTACACACATTTATCCCCCCTCTTCTACTGTACTCGTAAAACAAGTTTTTATTTTATAACAGCCATCAAAAAATCAGAAAAAGAAGGCGCTGTCATTTGGTAATCACACCCCTATCCTGACTGTTGTGTGTTGTATTCAGGGCGCGCGTCAACAAGTATCGTAAACAAACAACCTTCAGCTGAGCAGCATACCAATTGTGCATGTAAATAAATTGTGGATGTTGTCGTTTCAAAGTCGGACGCTGTCATGTTACACCTATTAGATAATACTGCACGAAGCGTTATACCAGCAGATGTAATCAATATAATCAGAATAAAACAGAATTTTCTTCAATGATTCAGCAGTCTGCTTCTACTATCAAGATTTAGAATGTAATACCTAGCTACATTTTACCTAATAGACCTTGATGCTTCAAATTATGAAGGTACCGTAACTTGGATAACAAATAGTTAAAGCAGCTCTTAATGCACCCAGGTCCTTTCCAACCGGTGTGTGTGGTGATCCAAAGGGGAGGCCTATGTTCAGCAGTGGACGTCCTATGGCTGAGATGATTATGATGATGAAAGCTGCTCTTATATGAATCTTCTTAATACGTCTTGTCATCAGATTACTCGTTTTTGCTATATGTAGCATCTTGCAAAACTCTGGGACTTCTTACCAAGCTGGGTGCACAGGACGCAAAGCTATGATTAGATATTATGGTCATTTTATATAAAGAAACCTAGTATTGTACCCTGGGGGACGCCCAGCAGTCTTGCGAACATTTGCACCGATAGCAGCATGCGAAGCTGTTTTATCCTAACGTCATTCAATTACTACGACATTTCTACCAGAACCCAACCAAAAACAAGATTGAAAATGAGTCACTGTAGAACCATATAACATGAAAGACGAATCAAATGCTATCGAATGTTTTCAATTTATATTTCTAATAGGTAAGTTCTTCAGTCTTCGCTTTACAATAAATGAGAATTCTTAATGAAATTTATAATGCGTGAATATTATAAAGACATGAAATGAGGTTGACAGTCGGTAAAATAAAAGATACATTTTAGTTTTTCCATTTATTATCACTTTTTCAATAACCCTTCCATTATTTTAGACGCTACAGACATATCAATTTTACTGTTGCTCTTAGATAATATTCCTAAAAGTGCTTTAAATACTTTGGTTTTACCATTTTTATACTGATTCACCAATTTAGGATTATTCTCTAAGACCGACATACATAATTTTGTTATTTCTGCTTCGTTGCTTGTTAACATCCAACCTTTTTCTTCCACAATTCTTAAAGGAGAAACATCACTATCAGATAGCTCAATCAGCTCATCTAGAACGTTTCTACAAATTTCTAAATTAATATTTTTACTCAAAAGCATATCAGTCAGTTCTTTTAGTTGCTTAACAGTAACGGGAGAATCATCTGCATCCAATTTTCTTTTATTAAGTACTGTTGTTAGATCATTGATTAGGAAATTTGCAACTTTCGTTGGATTCCTGGCTTTGTCTGATGTTAAACTTTGAAAATATTCCAGCAGGGTTGGCTCATTGACCAATTGTATAGCAGTTTCTGGTCGTAGTTCAAACTGTTCGATTAGGTTCTTTCTAGATTGTTCTGGAAGCTCTGGTATTTTATCCTGTATTAGAGGTACGCTTAGCACGTCGTTGTGGTCTATTTTGGTGTTTAAGTTTACGCGTAGCGGAGGTAGATTGGGTTCTGGCATGTACCTGGACAAAAGAAATATAAAAATTTGAGATTGCTTGTAAGCTACGAAAAAAGATATCAAAACAAAAAATAGATGAATCCATTTTAGATTAGTTTTACAGATTTTAAGGGTCAAAATCTTCTGAATATCTTACCTGTAATCCTGTACGACCTCTTTGTCTCTCATAGGTATGGTAACCCTCTTGGCCGCATCCCAAGCGCGCGTCTCGTTGATAATGCGCCCGCCATTGTCCAGGATCGTCTGTTGTCGTTCGATCTCGTGACGAATCGCGCCTGCCACGCCACGTACTGACCCTATGTTCTTAATCTGAAACAAATGGAGTAGTAGCATTAGCAAATTATCGTTAAAGATATCGTTCTACAGCAACGAAAGAGGTCTACTTAATCTTATTCCCACTGCTTGTGTGGTTCTTAAGTATTGACATCACATCACCAACTCTTTGGGAGATGTTTTTCGCCTTACTTCCCCGTGAACCTTAGCCTTTGTCAGTTAGTCATTTCTTACCGATTAACACAACGCGCAAAAATCTATTACTACGAATCAAAAATGTTATGTACCAATCTCAGTTATTCTAATTGAAACCACATCATTTACAGAAATCGATTTTTCGGTTTTATCTTTATCTTAATTACTTGCGGAAGCAAACCGTACTTAAAAACCTTTTAATATGATATTTGCGTGAAGTTATGTGGTAATAGCCATTACTTTCTAATTAACGAATTGTCTAATTTTATAACCGAAATAGTATGAACCTGTTTCCTTTATTTATTTCTACTCATCGTTAGTTAACGATTACCTAATTTGTGATATAACGATAATTTTCTAATGATAGTCGGCATTGAAGAAGTAATATCAAACAAAAAAAAATTGGCGCCATTAGGTAGGTACTAGAGGGCCGAATTAGATAATTTTGTAATTGTCGGAGTTATTTATCATTTATGTACATATTTATACCCATTTCATAGAGCGCTTTTTTTTTAATATTTATTCAAGTCGATATTGCTCCAATCCCGAGATTAACTTTATTATAAACAGACGAAAAAATATTAAGTAAAAAAGTGAAATTGCCAAACTCAAATCGGACAACGACATCGAATGTCCGAAGTTGCACATTCTGTAACTTACTGTCGCATTCACATATCTCATTCGTTTAAATATCAAAATTCGATGTAAATAAATAAATCTACATAATTTCGACCTTCTCGCTAATTACAGACTTGTTTTTGTCTTTTCCATTTATAGATTTTTTTTTAAGTCTTGTTGTGTAAATGGCAGTACCATAAAATAACCATATTGTGTTTACCGTACCAATCTAATATGTAAATCTGTCCTACCGTGACGTAGGTGTGTGTACATAATTTATCATAAAGTGTCTATTATTAGTTTTTATGGCACTCACTAAAGTTTAAATTACAATTTAACATATCATCGTCAAATACGTCAAAGGCATGGTAACCATAGCTTAACGCGTACGTACGTAGCAAAATTTTTAACCGTTGCAAACCATGATGGCAAAATTACAGTAGGCGCGATGTGAGCATAGCAGACTTTGTACATAGTTGGTTCATAACTTCATCTTGTATAGATAAACATTATAATAGGTAAGTACATAAAATTGCAAATTGTTATCGAGGCTACATACAATCCTAATAGCATACACGTGTTTAGGATATAATTCGAGTTAGCGTTTGCGCGCTAATCATAATTATACGAAATCGTAGTTCATTGAAACAGGACGTTACATCGAATTAACTCGGTTTGCGTGTGAAACTACCATTAAAAGGCACTGAGAAACGTTAGTTCTTTTGACTAAATGATAAATTACAAGGTAGTGGGCATATCACTGTATCTTTACTCTACATGACATCTCTGTTGGAAAATTACAAGAGATTATGATTATTAAAAAAACACGGTCAGTAATAAAAAGATAAGACAATCCTTTAATCATAGATATTGACCGATAATTACCGCCTGCAACGCACCGATGACTTAATCATAGGCATTTTTGTAAGCATGATATTCAAAATATTTTATCAATTCACGCCTACCTATTTGAGAATATGCTGATGATAAGATTCAAAATATTTAAATAACACATTACCTCTATAGAAATTTTTTAACAAAACATGATAGCGTACGCGAATTGACTTGATAGATACTTTTTAAAAAAATCCTTTTAAAACGAATACTAAATTTGGCTTCTTTTGGTTTTATTTTTGATTCCTGTTTACTTCATGACATTATAAAATGCGAACGATTTTTTAATGAATATTTACCTCGGTTCTAGTAGACAGTGGGTCCCCGGGACGCCTGATGGACACGTTTGCATCAACCCTGAGCGCACCCTCTTCCATGCGACCCGTACATGCTCCAAGTCTTTGTACGATCAGCACCAGTTCTTTTACCAATGCCGCTGCTTCTTCGCCATCCTGGAATTAATTTAATAATACTTATTTAAAACCATCCCTGCTACTTCTCTCATTTAAAAAGTGAATACTAGCTTCCGCCAGTGGTTTCACCCGCTTCCTAAGGGAACCATTCCCCATACTTATGAAGTAGCCTATATGTTATGCTGTTGTAGTCTATATATGTATATGACTGCCAACTTTCATCAAAATCCATTCAGTATTTTTTTGTGTGAAAGAGTAACAAACATACATCCATTCTCACAAACTTTCATATTTATAATATTAATAGGATTTGCCTAAGTTACCACTTTATCACAAAACTTGACAATTTAAAGTGGTTTCGTATATAATTAAATAATTGCCTTAATTAAATTCATTATCAGAAATATTAACATCGAAAACAGGTTACTTATACGTCATACTACACCCAAATATGTAAAGAGATATATTTTTAATGACTGAATATAAATACCAGTTTTTAAAGTGATATGTGAATTGAAATCATTAAATTTTAATTATTTAAGTTAAAATGTAATAAGGCCATGACTTTATTGACTTACAGAGACTGAATACTGCTTAATTAAATTCTTTGTAAACAATTGTCTGTTCATTTGTAAATTAATTATACTAACAAATGACGATACAACAAAGTCCAGTCAACAAGAAAATAAAAAAAGACGAATAATTTCTTTACATTTATTATTTATTTATTTTAATTCAATAATATTGGCAACATTCATACATATTAAGGGATTGATAAATATTAATATTTCAATCAAAATATGTGTGGTTTCATAATTTTTAATAATAGTACAACGCATATTAATTTTATTATATTGTGTTTGATTCACATGTTCCAATGTATTATATTCAAGATTTTCTCAATTTATTTACGAGATATGTTCATATTTTTAAGGTGATTTTAATGGATGAACCTATTGGCAATGCATAAACATTGCATAAATATTAGGGTCATAAGTTTTTTCAATAAAATTGTAATAAAACCTCAAACAGACATCAGTTACTGGCAAATAAGTAATATTTACCTCTAAATCAGGCTCAAACACCAGTTCTATGAGCGGGGCTCCTGCTCGGTTGAGATCAATGAGACTGCGCTTAAGTTCTGCATCATGCAACGACTTGCCGCTGTCTTGTTCCAGCTGGATTTGTTTGATCTTTGAAAATTTTCTGTACGGTTTCTTGTGGACGCCAGGTGTAAATACCTGAAAGTAAAGGATAAAGAAACTCTTAGCATAATGTGGAATGGTCTAACACACTAGTGTACAAACGTATTTTATTTCTAATATAGGAGTTATGCGTATCTACAGAATATTTTGAGGTTATCTAACGAGCAACAATAATATACCTGAAAGTTAAGGACGCCATCACTAGCTAGTGGGTTCCTTTGCTGCGTTATTTGATAGCCGGTCGGTAAATCAGCGTAAAAGTAATGCTTTCTATCAAACGTAGACACTTCATTGACTTTACACGATAGAGCTAATGCAGTCATTATTCCTAGTTCCACACATTTTCTGTTGAGTACTGGCAATGTACCGGGCACCGCGGCATCAAATAACGATACACAATTGTTCACTACACCGCCAAAAATGTTCTGAGCACCAGAAAAGAGTTTTGATTCCGTATTCAACTGTGCGTGAACTTCTAAACCAACTACACTTTCCCACTTTCTGTTAGAAACACTAGAATAACCACGTGCAGCGAATGTCTTATGTTTGTAACTTAATAGAGTACATAATTTGTTAAATTTCATTTTGATTTATATTCATTTATCAATATCACATTCACTATATTTTTATCCTCTGCCATCGATCTAAAACAACAGCTGATTTTGACATTTATCCCGATTTTGACATAAACATACAACAGATAAAGTGAAAATTAAATCCTCTGAAAAATATACTGCCACCGCAATATTTTACCTCAATATTTTACAAATCCATTTCTAAATGGCTTGTATCGTCACACTTCATTATTCAAAATACCTAATGTAATTAAATTGCGTTCCACACTCTCGAGGTCACACATGCAAGACGTATAAGAGGCAAGGTCGTAAGTGGTTTAAAAGTAAAGTAACAGATGGCGCTACATACTCTAAAGTAAGAAATACTGCATTGATAATAATTTAATTAAGTTAAAACCCTGAATTTAAAATGAATGCACTACGAAAACTATAGTTATAGATGATGATAAACAAAAATCCACTTACCTAAGTGCTTCTGTTTAATTATCCTGCAGTGTGTTCGATGTTTCAAAATATTCAATGTTTATTATATTAACAACGTACATAAATAAATAATACCTAACTTATTACACCTAAATTGCATTGATTTTTTGACTTATTAACTTAGAATCTAACTAAAACTTCTAACTTAAAATTATAAAAAAAATATCACATTTTGAAAAGTAAATTAGAAATTATTTCCATTTTAAACAACTAATCCTGCTACCACTTCGAAAAGAAACGAAAAGACATAGAGGACAACGAAAGCCAAAGTAACTTCAGCGATGGAGTACATTTTTATTGATCTTTTTTGTAAAAGGTAAAAATGATTTTCGCGGGAAAACGCGGTGAGCGTACGATCGATAGCAACTTGTTGCGAGATATGACCGCGAGTCAAAACAAAACCGTGCTATACCCACAGGCTTGGCGTTGGCGGTATTACTCGATCAAATTAAAAATCACGTTCATCGATAGACTTTAGCCGGTTCCTACTTTATTTACTCGTATAACAGGCGACAGTCCCGCTAATTACTAGAGTGGCTGATAAGAACTAAAAGTATTGACCATGAATCCGGCTGAAAGAGTTTTGATGGCATGATGTACCTATAAGGCGCCCAATTTTATTAAAGGGAAGCTAGGTAATCCAATAATGTCCTAATCTAACCTAACTAGACTGGTATAATTTTCAGATAAATAACTGAGACTATTTTTAGGGTTAGTACTCTATCCGCACGATTTTGACTGGCACGAAAGTGCGAATCATGCATTACCTAGTATGTATAGCTGCGTACCCATTATAAAAGGTGCTTATTATGAAACTTTATGTCTATTAAATCATAATATCAGAGGTAACTAATCGAACCCTAATATATTTAAGCCAATACTTTAATATGTCACTAAAAAAAATTGTAGCGTTAGATAGACCATTAATCGAGGAAGGCTGCTCTTTGTCCAGGTGCTCAGTAGTTCCCTCGGGATGCTAGTAAAATCGTTGGCGGTAACTCGGTACATAGATATAGATAATCCTAATAAAAACTATACCTTGCCTACCCTACTTGATTTCAGGTACCTACCCTGGTAGAGATGCTTAGATACCTACTTGCGTCTTATTTTAGTAATACGATAATTTTATCAGTTCCTGTTCAAAGTACAAGACCGTCTGCACCCTCTAAAAGTCACACTACGATAAGTTTAAAAATAGATTTTACTCAATTTTAGGTATGATTATTACCTTGGTGAGTACTTACTTTTCCATACTTTATTAGTACTGGCATTAAGTAAACATATTTAACTGACGAAATGACGGACAGATTGGTACTTTACGAAAAATATATTTAAAATATTTTCAGAAATCGCAAAATGACGTTTAAACAAAATCTGCTGATACCTCGCTCCTGAAATCGTAATCTTAGATACAAATACTTTAGCTAAACATTCAAGAATGATGTGTAGAACGATATTTAATATGATACCGGCTCAGGAATAGTGTTTTTTTTTCTGCTATCCTTCCATGACTAAGTAACTAATTATTTTACTTGAATAAGTAAATGGTAATTAAGTAAACATATAGCTTTTTGTCACCTGTAGACTATACACTCCTCACAGCATTAAAATATAATCAAAGTATTAAGTAGCTGCTCATTATGGAAGCATTTCCTAGGTACTTGGTACATTATACGACACTAATACAACCTTTGACTTGCTACTTTGTTACTATTCCATGTCTTTGTTGTAACAACGAAAGAAAAGGAACGACGTCATATACACATCGTAGATCCGCTCTCTTCATGAAATGCCCAAAAACTTCATGAAATGGTTGCATTTCATTAAATAAACACATGTCTAATAACCACATGGTGAGAGGAGGCCTGCGCTCTCCAGTGGGACGATGAAAAAGGCTATGATAAAAAAAAGGATGAAAAAGGATGATTGACCAGATGAATATCGATAAATATCGAATCGTTTCTTGATATGGATATGGATTTAGGATTACACGATGATATCGTAAACTAGTACATTTATTCCGGGGACATGCATTGGCTATTGTTATGTGCAATACGGTAGACACTGGCACCCCGTCTTAGATAGGCCGGTTTAGGTTATAGGCTTTTTGTTTTTAAACCACCCATAAAAATTAATGCCGGCTGCCGAAAACTGACTGACGTTTTTAATGTATTAGACATATAGTTTTTCGCATCGTGAAAAGTTTCATGATATAATCGAACATTCCATGAAGTGAGTAAATCTACCATATGGCAATGACATCTGCGTATTTAATTCATCTATTCACTTAGTACTAAGCCTCGCATGTATAATCATTCCAGTCGCCCCGCGGTGATAAATAATATTGTTGTGCCTTTTTTCATTACTTTTAAGTAGGTACTAAGTAATGTTTTGATTTTATACATTGTAACTATTAACTTTGTAAGTCACAGTATTCAGCCTGAGGTATACTTTTATTCAATTTACAACTTTAAAAAGCACCGATTAGTTATTTACCTTTTTAAAAATTATAATTAAAATAATTATTTAAAAGCTTTTATACCTATAAAAACATTACGCCTACTTATCCTACTAAATAAATGTGTGTGAGTTCGTTTAAATTTCAAATAGTGTAACAACATCAAGCTACTTCTATTGTTTGAAATAAATAGGTAATGTAAATTCTAATGATATGCTGAAATCAGGTAAACAGGAATGTGTACAGTGATAGTCTTGCTATTGCCTCTAATCTATACATACACATACTGCATATTATTATAGGGTATATTATATAGGGTCTAACAATACTAGTACACCATATTTTTACAACTCATCTTAGAAGGTACATGTAGATCGGTGTTATGCGTTCTAAGTGCGTAATTTGGCGACTGTGATGATAAATTTAATAAAATATGTTGTTTTTTTCATGACTTTTTTGTGGTAAACATGATCCTTAGCATGTTTTAGACGACATGTAAAAATATGGTGCACTAGTATTGGTAGACCTTGCATATGTACTTATGTTGTAAAGTTTAAGAATTTGTTAGTTTTTGATGTTGTAGGGAGTATTCTTTGCGTATACTGAACCGATAAAAATTGAATTGATAATTAATATTTAATGTAGGTACTGTTAATACGAAAAATTAATATTAATACGCAATCATCAATTTCACACCTGACTTAGTTGCCTATAAAGCTATCCATAAAGGATTGCTACTGAAGCATGAAATTAAGATAAAAAATTCAGCAACGGCCTATCTGCAAGATAATATATTTGCCTATCTAAATGCTAGGAGGTGAAATAATTTGATTAGATTAAATCCCAATTTATCAAAGTCGAGAGCTGTTTGTTTCAGTCAAAAAACTAGGTCGATACCCACAGAACTATTAGAGATAGGTAGTGGCTTATTATTGTTTTGCATATTGTGTTCAGATAGACATCGAGGAATTTGTGAACCGAAAGTAGGTAAGGTTTATCAATCAAAGCTGTGACACACTTGAAAGAAACTATTCTAATCTAGAGCGATAGGAACTGCTGCGAAATTCAATTGTAGATTTTATATTAATTCGAATATCAATACAGTATGGCGGAAATATGCTCAAACTGCAAATAATTTTGGCACTTATTACCAAGATTTCTATTGGCAATTTATCGGTCAGCCCGATCTCTTAACTGTACTTACTTAATCAATGTTTGTTGTCGTTAATTAAATAATATGCCAGCCAGCACATCAAGATACCCAAAACTTTCAATTTTAAGTTGGAAATATATTAAGGAAATTTGACAGATTGTAGTAACTTGATATGCTGGCGTCTGTACCTATCACTAATCTTCTAGAAAATTCTATCGACGAGTTTTAAGCATATTTTAATACATAACTGTGAATTCTCTCGTTGAGGTTTTATTTATTTCTATTTGGTAACGGCCTTACTAGATTTATTAGAAGCATGTCTTCTACTGCAGGAAGAAATGTTATATAAACCCGACTACGGAAAAATCGATTTCAAACGCATGAAACAAGAAAATATTCATGATGGCGACGCACGCTACCTTATTTACTTACCTCATTTAAGTCCACAGGGTGGTCATGCATATTTTTTGTAGATTTGTTTCGCTTTGCGTGAATTAGTTTTTGTAAAAATTGTCTAAGAAGTTTATTAGGCTATTATTTTGCTTGAAAGCAAAACCATAAGTCTGATAGACATTTACTAACTACAAAACACTTACTTAAATCTTTGATAAAGATTTACCTACATTTACTAACTGACGTGAAACAGTAAGAAGGTACTACGTGTAAGTAGGTAAGGTAATATTAGGATAGTGGGCGTCATGTGTGTCTAATTGGTTTATTGATATTATGGGAATTGTTCAATATCTATGAAAAGTTTTCTTCTATCACACTTAGAGTTCTTTAGACAGTCTAGAGGGTTAGTTACCTACTACCAAACGAGTAATTAGGGACAAGAACTGCAATTGCTTAAATATAAACATCATAATGTCCGTATGTATGACGGTCTAAACAGATTTTGTAGAGTCCTAAAGCGCTAATCATAGAAATATAAGAATTACATATATGTATATCTATGGCACAAATGTGTACCTTTGTACTTAACCGGTAAGTATTAAAAAAAATAAACCTCCGTCGAAACCAAGGGGTCGTCATTTTCAAGGGGAATAATAAAAGTGTTAAATATACTGGAAGCGCAAAAGATTTCTTGCGTTGTTTTTCACGATTACCGAAACTATCGTAATAATGTCTCTTTCCACCTAAACTGTCAAAGAAACCATTTTATCTGAAACTATCTTTCTTATTTGAGTAGTTTTGTATACTCGTAGCTGTCTCATGGCATATTTTAACCAACTACTTCATTAAGTATGTACATAAAAGTTATTTACCTGAGAATTATAAAGCAAACAATGATTCCCTTTAGTTTATCTCTGACACTACTATGCAAACTTATTCAATGTATCAACTGTTTTTTTGTATCTTGTTTGCAGAAAAATAAAGTAGATAGGTACCTATATAATTGTACTGTTTCAATGCTAACCCATCTTTTTGTAGCTTCTTATTCTTCTCATGAAGTAAACTGCATTTTTAATCATAAAACTATAAAAAATCCTCGTTAGAGGCTTTCAGTCTATTTCAGATACAATTATAAAAAAGATATTTAGGTAATTGCAGCTTCATTCATTAATTTAATTATTGAACAATTAAAATCAATAAATAAAAATAAATAAGCCTTTATTGCTGGGATTACAAAATTTTCTTCATAATATTATGTATTAGCACCCAGCTTGTCCTTCGACATAGGCCTCCTCTAAATATTTCCACTTTTCTCCATCCCTTGAAATTATCATCCATTCTGGACCAGCAGTTCTCTTCATGTCATCTTCCCAACGTTTTGGTTGTCTCCCTTTGTTCCTTTTCCCATCTCTGGGATACCATTCAGTTATCGTTTCGACAGTAATTCCATACTTTATCTATGTCGAATTCTCGGAGAAGCACAAAAGACATTTATCAAATATGTAGGTAACTTTTTATAATTTTCAAGTGCCCAACCCGCTGACTGAACAAACAGAAAAATATCTTTGAATAGTAGACATGATTAAGCGGAAAAACACTAATGACGGCAGACAAATGTAGTCTTTCTGACGTAAACGTAGGCAGGTACATAGATTTGACTGATTTATATACCTACCATTGATATGTACCTAACGAACGTAATGACCGTCATCGTATTTTCTTCGAAGTGTGCAGATCTGCCTGTAAGGATGCCCTGGGCACGTGCCCAGAGCCCAGGACTTTTTATGGTAAATTAGCCATCTTTGGTGACCTAGTGGTGAAAGCGCCAGCCTCCATGTACAGTCACCCGCACATCAGTGGAAACATTTGAACTGCGAAAACAGCTCTTATGTCGTAGGAAATAGAGGCGGTCTCAAGTTCAAAGTGTGTCTACTGATGTGCGGGTGACTGTACCAATGCAACTTTTCTAAGTTATATGTACAGACGACAGCACATCAAGCTACTACAATATGTCAGATTTCCCTTATCGTTTATCAACTTTATCACTGAAGCATTTGGTTCAAAGTTGATTGGGAGAATTTGACAGTTTCGGTAGCTTGATGTGCTGGCATCTATATATAGGTACTTCCTACGTACTACCCATATCTTGAAAGCCAATGACTGATTAAAGGTGAAGAAAAACATCTCGAGGAAATTTGGACTATAAAAAGTCTGAAATCTCAATCCTTCTCTGTGTGAGAGGAGGCCTGTTCCCAGCAGTGGGACGATAACAAGGCTGGAGATTGCAACGCTCCCCCGATCGTTGTATAGGTAATAGCTAGGTACCTACTTATATTTAATAATGACGTTTAGGTACACTTAAGTATTCAATCCATTCCTACCTATTACAGTACTTGTTCATAATTAAGTATAACAATTATAATAATAGGTAACACTTGACATACGACTGGCAAAGGTCAGGGAACTTTGCAATTCACATTTATAGCGACTTGTAAGCAACGTGATACCTAACATCATTTATCAAAATTACGCATCAAAATGCAAAAAACAGACAAAAGATTGAGAGAGAACAATGATTTCAGAATATTTTATAAGGAATAGAAAAAAAAACTAAATACATTACTTATTTCGTACAAAGAAAAATATCTACACCTTTGTAAAAAAGTTTAAACACTTGTGTTGTATTTTATTACACCTCTTTGAACGTTCTTCTATTTGAAAAAGGAATTCGTAGAAGTAGTTTAAGGGCCAGTTTCACACTATCTACCAGATAATTTCAATTATCTGCCACATAAACTATCTGGAACTTATCAGCAACTGGTGAAACTGGCCCTAAACGTATGTATTAATTTCATCAAGTTCAAGTTCACGGAGTTTCAGTGACAGGCTTTTATCTGCGCATTGACAATCAATAGAGTGATATTAACACCTTCTTTATACGTATTAAGTATCCTTTTAAGTAGTTCCAAGTACTTGACACTTAAACACGGCTAGTTTCAAGTGGAAAAATAACAATCCTTATGACGGATGGTAAATAAAAGCACGTAAGTATATACGTAACATATGTTGATTCAAAATGCACATGCGCAGTAGCCATTAAATGTTCTGGATATCATGCTGGCTGGTTTTTCAACTTCTAGAAAAATAATCATGGCTCCATCGTGCACGAAGTAAACAATGAAGTAAATTTTCCGATTCGAAAAGGTCGGTCAACACTTGTTATTATTATGTAGGAGTTCCTACAATAAAAGGATCAAAAGGTAATTTTCCATGATTATGTTTGATATCAAAGACCGATTTCTGAATCAAATCACTAAACACCATGACTCACACAACCTGCTTGGTTGCAATCTGAAAAAGCCTATTCAAATGTACTAGGTATATCTGTTTTATCACTGACTCCATATTTATAAACAAAATCCTGTTGGTCGTTTCTGTCAAATCTATCCGTGACAAACTCAAATACCTACGTATAAAGTAGACTAGCTGTTTCATCAACTCTATTAGTATTTAAATAGTATTTATACTCAAATAGTAGTGCTTGATAGTCTCTGGGAATTAGTTTCCTTCAGATGCTGATGAAACAGCTAGTCTACTCACGTATAAGAAATATTACTATGAAGTTCCATCAAGATACGTTAGTCAGTTTTTGCCTGAAGCAGTAATATACATATCTATATACATATATGGTCTCAAACTTAGCATTTATTTTATCATTAGAATTTTATAATAAGATACTACAATCTCAAGGACAGTACTGACCCCCAAATCTGATAATAGTACATAATTTAATCAAATAGATATAATGCCTATGTGCCAAATATCCATTGCATACTTCCAGATCTTTTACTGATATCGTATCACAGCATTACTAATTGATATTTTAGACGATTAAGCATATCTTTTATCGTAATGGACTTAGAAACTACCTATAATGTACTAAGCAAAAGCAAGTTTTAAATATGGTAGATGTACAATATTTTGTTCCCTCCCGGATTTAACATTATGAACTATTATTGTAACTGGGTCTATTTTCCTTAGCTAAATGGAAGCTTTTTCTGCATACCCAATACTAACATTAAATCAAAACAGACATACTTTTAGTCGATCTCATAACCGATCATTTTCAGCTCGATACTGATTATGGAGCCCGTACAAATTGTCAGCCGACTAAAAACCTGCAGTTTGCAGGGCCACAAAGAGAAATACCTATTCTGAAAGAATTACAAAATAACAATTATTCTTTCTCTATCTATCATTTATTTAACGTACTCAACGGTGTCAAATTAATGATATATCCTAGCTTTCGCCAGCGATATCACCCGCTTCCCTTGGGAACTAGATTGCGCAATCGGTGCGAAAATCGAAAACCTTGCTCGATAAGGGGACTATCTCGATGAAAGATTTTTTTAATCGGACAAGTAGTTAATGAGATTTCAGCGATCATGCAAACAATCAAACTCTACAGCTTTATAATATTAGGGTATGTAGATTAAGTCTACACCTAATTATTATGTATTGAGGTGCAACCATTGCACATTTGAACAGCAACACCAATACCACTATATTTAGAAGTCCTATAGCTTCGCGTGCAAAATAGCGAGCTGCCAGCATTTTCTTATAGGAGTCATATCGAACAATCTAGAACTGACAACGATTTATGTAGAACGTAATCATTCTAGAATAAAGGAATGACATAATTTCAAGTCATTAGGTGTGACGTCAGCTAATATTATGAGTACCATTTCAATCTTTTGTCGGGTAAACGATTACTTAGCCTTTTTTTAAATTAACGTAAGCCTACTAACAGTCCGATGTCATTCGAAGACCGGTTTTTATGATACCAGTAGTGATTTGCATAAAATTTTTGCCTAGACTCTCAGACCTACATTCCGACAAAAAATACCTTGTATTTTGATAGCTATATTTTAAATGTTTACAGTTTAAATAAAAGAAAAAATTGTATGACAGATAGGTACATTAAAATGTATTACCTCTTTTTCTTTTATTTAAACTGTAAACAAAAGAAAAAGAGCAAATAAATTATATTATTATTATTATGTCTCTTCTAAACCACGGAACTGGAGTCCCGGATTTTTAGAAGGCGAACGTGGGACCGGAGCCAACACGCTGAAGCCCTTTTGAGACAACTTTAATGAAAGTAATGGTTATATTATTTTATTAGAAAGAAAACAAGAAATGTAAGCACCTATTTGCCATACCCAAAACATAAAATATAAATCATATTATTTCTCCTAACACATATGTAGATACTCAATGACAAGGTACAAAAAATATGGCAAATATAATAAAATGCAAGGAGTATTTATTTCCATGACTGTATGACGATGATGAATAAAATTCCCCGATACTTATCATAACAAAGCGATCCATCTAGACACTGACTCAGCTAGAACGCATATTATGTCTACTTCGTAAGTACATATGTATATTATTGCCTTTAAAAGATATTGTTGCGCAATTCGCTATGCCACACCTCCCGACGTAGAACGCGTTTGGCATAGAATAAGTAATTTAAATTCAATGCCTATGTATACAAATAGATAAGAATCTTGTTCGCAAAGATTTAAAATTTATCTTCTGAAATAATTGTAATATAAAAAAAAAACAATTAATTAACAAAATTTATTTATGAAGTCAAAATTAGAATGTGGCTCGCAGACGCTCTATTTTCAAACTTTCAGTAAGTACCTAAGTACTTGTGCCAGGGCCTATGATCTGCAGAAAACAAAGGCTGAGTTTTTTTAGTGGGTGCAAGCCCCACATAACCTCACCGTCTGCCCGGGCGGTGTGTGTATGCGTCAGGCATTTTTCTCAGCTGTATAAAAACCGGTGATCCGTTTGGAAGTTTGGAAGGTTCTCAGACTTGCTAGCTGATGGACAATGGAGATCAAACCGCTTGACAACAAGATTTCTAGACATTTACTAGAAATCTTGTTTTTTTTAAGTACCATAATTATTAGCCCTGATCCACCTCGAGCAGTTAGTAGGTACCTGACACAGCACAATAGAATAACGTTATGTAAGCCTTTTTTACATACGAACAGGTATAAAGGGTATTTACACACTATAGGTATATTTACTGTGCTATAGGTACCTAATGTTACTGATAAAAAATCCTGTTATTGTTACCTTGAATTGTTTACGTTGAGTACACATTTTAAATACCTAGTCTCCGTACTCGAATTCTTATGTACCAGTACCTACCTACTTACTTATTTATCTGAATTTCACACACAACAAATCGCAACACTTAAATTAGATAACAAAAAATACATACACAAAAACAACAACAATTCTTTGAAACTACTACGCTTATTTTACAAACACCCTCTTTTTTGGTGTGCGCTTGATAAAATCTTGTTTTTAGTAGATCAAATAACCACCTGAAAAAGATTAGGTATCTAATTGCCGATTTTTTCTTATTTAACGGCCTACATATAGAGCTATCATATTAAGGCAGATATATGCAACTAGATGAAAATTCTCATTCTCCCATTTGTTAATCAGACGCGCTCAAATTTCATCCCAAACTCCACTCTAGAGCTCCCCTACTACATCGTAGAATTTCCACAAAAGCTTTCTCATAAAGGGATTAGAGGTAAAAGCGTGGAGAAAGCTAGAAAGTTACTATGTAAGGACTGTTACGTTACATACGCGACAGTAATATGCTTTCTGAGATCGACCGACAATTTGCACATCATACATACATACAACGCTCATAATATTATTATGTTATATTGCTGACTTCAACACAGTATATATGACGCAGGGCATTAGAGAAGCCTCAATGATATATGAGCTCCACAAACAATCCAAAAAAAATATAGTTATAACAAATATTAAAGAGTTTTTTCTGTGTTTTTTTTTATAGTTTCTAAAGACAGTCAGCTCGAAGCCTTAACAGGATGTTTTTGTGAAGCTGAGTAGGTAGTAATAAAACAGATAAGGTTCAGGTGCGTCACTGCATTATGCAGTTCCCGAAACTGGTGCTTTGATCGTATTCTTAGGAAACTTTTACCTCACTTAAATCAATCAATACCATATTATAAATAATTTTTTTAGTACTTACTTAGTACTTTTATTATATACATATTTACAATTGAATAATAAAAATATTACACGGCAAAAAATTATAATTGTATCTAATATATACCAATAATATTTAGACACAATGAAATTGCAACGTGTCTTTCCCAGAATAGATGTGTGGCAAAAACTAATTTTGGTAATCATTTGTTCTGATTTCTCCAAAGAAACGGAACCAATTTTAACGCGAGTGTCTCGGAAGTAACTTCATAAGGAGTAATTCAGTATCCTCCTTCCCTTATCCCACGGCAGGAGTAATTATTTATTATTTAAGTATACTTATTATGCTTAGGAAAATAATGCAGTTCCGCGCAATAATTAAACTCTCTAATTGCAACGCAGATGAGGCCACATCAATAGATAAGAAATTCGGAAAATCTTTATCTGCGTTTAAAGAGGTAATATTATGCAATAATAAAATAATACTACAGAGAAATGTAACTACACTAAAGAAAAACAATGCAGCGCAATAACAACTGGCCAAATATCTTTTGTTTTGGTCGAGCAAATTGGCGCATAGCTGTTATCAATCCAGTATATCCTTGTATCAAAGTCTAGACTCCTTATCTAATTGTACTACATGATTAACGTACCTCCACTGACGATGAATTGATCTGAACTTAATCTGAATTCAAGTATACTAAAAGACATCTTATTCTGATTCATTTTGAAGAAAATCTCTCTCTAATTCATTTCAAAAACGTTATGGAAAAATATCAATAATCTGTGCGGGTAATAAAAAAAGACAGGACCTATGAAGCTATAGGTCCTGTCTTTTTTTATTGCCCAATTGCAAAGAAAGGTGACGCTTTCGCACATATCATGTATGCAATGTATGAAATGTTCTTTATTACCTCATATTTTCGAAACGCTCGATCGGATTACAGCAATCAGGGAATCTTCATATTTCTCACGGTTACCCAAGCGGTCTAAGATATTAAAACATATAATTAAGTATTATATTGTATAAAATGAAACTAAAGAGTATATATTTATAGCTTTTCTGCAATTTTGGTGTAAAATTAGCGCTTATCATGAGTATTCCAAAATGGAATCATATCATATTAAAAACAAACAATCTAAATACAAGAAGGTACGCGAAGTGGAAGACTAGATAGGTTTGTGATTTTTAAAGTGATTTATATTGAATTTTAACGCCATAATAAAAAACCGTTCTCAACTCTCTATAAATAAACTGCAGTTTTTATTTAATTATTTTAACGTGCTGCATCATGGGTTCCTTTACGTCAATAGCAGTCGTTGACCCGCGTTTGACTTGTAAGATGTATAAATATGCATGTACATTCTACGCCTTTATATGAACTTTATATCCCTTCACTTGTTTTCATTGATATTGTTTTGTTTTTCCACCTTCTAGAACATTTTTTTCGTCTTAAATAAAAATAAGTTTAGTTTTGTTTACACCGGTAAGGGAAAACCCTTTAACAACGTCTGTCGTGTTTGACTTGTTTGACACGATTTTTTTATCTTGCGACAAATATTCTGAAGTGATTAGAAAGTTGGTTTAGAAAACTGTGTCACTTGACCATATTCTCTTAATCATAAATGTGTCCATTTATTTAATTAAACTCAATAACTCAGTAAGTTTTTAATAAAGCCGTGATACTTCAATGTATATTATATTCGAAGGCATTTTTTTTGTATAAATATATTATTATAATAGCTTGTTTTACACCATTATGTGCATGCAATTATAATCTCATTGTATAAATAGGTAAGTACTTGTAAAACTGGTCCACTCGTGCGCAACATCGTTATAATTACAAGTGCAGGGTTAATTATGGAAATTGCAAATGGCTTCTGTTTATTACCCGTGTTTGTTAGGGTTCCATGTGTACAAGTTTATGTTCAGCCCTTTTATATAGATAACTAGCTACCGTCAGCGTTTTATCCGCTTCCCTAAGGAACTACTTTCAGCACCCAGATAAAAAGTACGCAATATTTTATTCTGATATATAAACTATTATACTGCCAAGTTTCATCAAAATCTTTACGTGAAATAGTAACAAACATCCATCTACACTTATAAACTCACGCGTTTGTAATATAGTAGGTTTTTGTTATGTATTTCTGCTTTTTATGGTAAGTTTGTATCCGTATAAATCATATTTTCCACGATATACGGTGGAAATATAAATACATTGATTTTCAATTTAAGGTAATTTCGTTGATCACTGCAATTAGTGTTTCAATAAATCTCAAAAGTACTTGGTACTTCAAAACCACTTTAATTAAACACGAGCTGACATGAAGAAGATGGATTAATCCATTAACGTGACGCGTATCAATGAATCGTAAATACTAAATTGGAGCATTTCCGTGTTTGCTTATAGATGTCGCAGGCGAATGGTTGAAATAGCCGTGCAATCAAACACCTAGCCCTTTGACTACGCCCCTTCAGTTTTATATTATAACTCATTTTTTATAAAATAAAAGTCGCATGTTAATTCATCGTGATACTTATTCAATCCTTGAGAAAGGCATAAGAACCGAAATCACCATCTTTACAAATACTGTGACAATTAAATGCGATTTTTTCCCCTTTCTGGAGGCCTAATATTCTTTAGGTAAGCAAGCCCGGTTAAGCAGTACACGGCCTCCTAGGCTGAACTGCAAGAAGTCATAACAAATAAAAATGAGATTTTTAATAATAAATATTTTGACCGTGATTATTTCACTCCTTTTTAACGCATATTTTCATAGTTTGTATAAACCAATGTCTAATTATCAGCTTTGCTTTATGCATTAAAATAAGACATTGGTGGTAATCCTTTTTATCGTTATTGCCACGAGTATCATCATCTGCGTCATAAGATAATAAAGAGCTTACGAGTATTAGGCCTTTTATTAAACCCCTTATCTTGCCTTCGCCTCTAAAGAAGCTTATGCAGCTAATAGATTCATTATACCGGACTTTCGCATTTAAATCACTATCAAAACAAGATACGAACGCTATAAAAATGCGGTTTGTATTAAAATTACTTACGGTAAGACTCAGCTCTCACGAGTTCAAACAAGGTCGGCCAAAGTCCGTTTTCGTTTTGCGACGCACAACGACCGGCTGTCTGAGTACAGTGCAATCAACAACTCACATTATGTACCAGATGATGAACGTAAATAGTAAATCGTTGGCATGCTTTTGTCAACCTTATGAATAGAATTAAGGCGTCAACCTTCCTACTGGATTTTGCGAATGTAGTTTTGTAAACACGGAAGTGTTTAACATCCTTGTATTTCTATATGCGGTAAATAAGATGAAAGACCAAGAAAAATACGTATAATCGATAATCGAATAATCGATATAAAGCTACCTGCTTTTGGGATTGTTGTGATTTGTAAAAGGCAAGAGATGAGTCAATTGCACACGTGTAAAAGCTAATTTTAAACTACTTTCTAAAATGGAACACGTCCAAAATCTTCAGAACTAAATCTAGACGTTGCAGAGGAGAATTTCCCTAACCTTTGTACCCTAAAAAAAGTTAAAAGCTGTGTCAATAACACCGACGTTGGCATAGTGCCATACGTCAAAGTACTAATACCAATTTATATTGTAATCAGTTCTTAAAGAATACCTACCGTTTGCATTTTGTATAGCAATCACTCAAAAGTCCAATTGATTGATATTGCAAATCGCTGTCTTTAAAATTATGTTTTTAGAGAAACTCTAGCTAGGTGCTTCTTTATTAAACTGTTCACAGTATTTTACTTAATTATTACGGAGAATATTATTATCAATGAAAAATCGAAGTCCTATCCTCAGGAAGTAATTGAAACGGCGAGGAACAGCCAGTATCCTTTCCTCAATACAAGCAGAATGTTCTAGAATGCTTATTGCAAGCTACGTCGATATTGACTCGTATGGATTTCTGATTCTGTCTAGTAAAACCGCTTTTGAAACCTACTGAACAACTTTCGTAGTCACATATTGTGGTTCTGTTAGCTATGCCTGCTATACTTCGCGACTGATGATCTACAGGGTAAATCCCATAGCTAAGTAACAAATAATAGTTTTGTTTGCGCAAAACAGGATGTCAACAACGAAAAAAAATTTAAAATGTTTTTTGCTTACTTTGCCGATCTCCTTGTTCACTTATTCCCGAGCAATTTTTATATAGGTATAATTAATAATTTATTTTATACCTTAGGACTTGTAGCTGCTTGCACGCGTTAGAAAATTCTTAAAAAACATCTGTACATCGAGTTGAATAAAAAATTAAATATCTACAAATTTCAGGGTCATCTGAATTGTGTATTTGAATGAATATTATGTCGAAAAAAGCCGTCAATAATTCTCTATTGTTTTTCCTACCAACATTGTTTTTAAATACGAATTCGATAAAAATACTACAAAATAAGTTATTTTCGTGATGAAATGTAGGTGTACATACATGTATCGATCGATAATGTTATATAGATTTTCCTGTACAGTAAGCGTTTGCAATGGTCTTGAGAACTGAGTCGTATGCTGGCATTTACGCCGCGAAAAATAGAAAATGTCCTCAATTTTATTTGTGTCCGTACGAGATTTTATTGAAGTACTTTATAATCTATTAAAAGAAAGGCAATTATACGTCTACTTCTGCATACGAAAGATTTTTAAATGTATTTCTGTACAAGAGTTGAACGTAAACTCCATCTCAATAATTGAAAATTAATTTACTGATTTAAAAACAGTGCATCTGTCGGATGCGCCCAGATAAGTAGATCAAGATCCACCACCCAGTGGATCCCTGAAGATTTAAGACGACCTAGAGGGAGACCATGGAAGCGCTAGCGAGACACTTTCTTCGCTGATTGGCCTCAGCACGCTTCAGACACAGATAGATGGAAGACTTTGGGGGAGGGCTTTGCCCAGCAGTGGGACAGTGAAAAAAAAGAACAATTATTCACATAACGGTAATAACACGTTATTATGTTTAAACTTATCCGTTAAAACTCAAAAATGTAGAGCGGAAAGCAACTTAACCTTGGCCGAAATTGATTAATAATTCAAGAATTAATTGCAACCGTTTCAATGCCCACCCAAAGGATTACCTAACAAATTGGTAACGAAAGGTTATATGATGGAAAATGCGAGAACGAATGCAATGAGGTGGCGGGGCGTTGACCCTGCTTTCGACTCTAGAATGTTCTGCAGACTTGCAGTGTATACTTGTCTCAACACATAGGTGTATGTAATAAATGCCCTGACATTCTACATAGTCATAAATATACGTGATGTGACTTAAACATAATGTACTTAATGGGTCCTTGAAACCGATCGTTAATATCTGTATGCGCTCTTTTGTTTAAACGGAACGTACCATTACCTGTTTGCACTATAAATCGGACAGCAAACAAGTTGAACTGACAAAATGTCTAGTTTGCTGAGCATGTGTGACAAATCACGGCCAACAAGCCTTTGTGTCGCAGACGCTTACGACATTTTGGCTAATTATGTTTTACGTGAACAATTTAGGCTGCAGCTGCTGGTGTAAAAAAAATATCATGAGAAAAGGCGTAAGTAGTAGGTACTTATTAATACACGTGTATGGAGTATGCTAATTCCTATTACATTATGCACTTAAGTACAATTATTCCTTTTACTGTGCGGACTCTGTATTATTTTGAAATAGCTATATTTGAAACATAATTAGTGCAATACGTAATTCAAAATATTGAAATCCTTTGTTTAAATTAAAGTGCGGTTTGTACTTACTTAAATAAACATCATTGCAACATTATTAGATTTCAATTTGAATCTTTGTGTTAAGTGTTCTTCTCTATTGATTCGCTCTTGACAAAAGAGTCGTGGTAGTTATGCTTATGAAAATATAGTTTCAGTAGTCATCGACCGCTGTTACCCTGTCCAAGAAGGGCATTGACCGACACGCGATAGAGGTTTCATGACCTCCCCCCAAAAGGCAGAAGTATCACAGAATGCGTACAAGGACAGCCGCAAAATGCCACCTTGTAATTGCGTAGACGCCGAGACTGACACACCCATTGATTACACAAGCAACTAAAAGTGCATGCCTAACAGATTAAAGTAGAAAATACTTTAATTTACAGTAGCTTTGGCACGAACTAATTAATGCAGTTATAATGTTTACTTCAGCGATTATTAATCCAATCTGTGCCATTTGGTCTAAAGTCTAAACTGCAGACGTATTGCGACTAGCAACACTGATATTTATAGAATGAATTTATATAGATAGATTTAGAAATTATAAATATGGCAACAATTTTGTATATCGCTCTCTTTCTCTTTTTTGTTCGAAAATGGAATAAACATGTAGATACCAACTCGCCTCCGGAGTTTTTATTGGGAAACACCAGGACCAGCTCAAGATAAACTAAAGTCCGCTGCTTCAAGACAGAAAAGTTTTTATCATTCACATACGACTTTACACACGTCAGCAGAATAAGCGCTTAAAGTAAAGGCCACGCATCGCGGCAATATTATCAATTTAAGGCGTTGCAACACACCTCTTTAATTGACCACACATAAACCGATAAGCACGTACCAAAGACGTATTGTGTTGAAGTCACGGTTGTGTGACGTAGCCAATAGGTACATACATTGTCGTATCGGTTGAGCAAACGTGGACTTTGACCAGCGAACCTCGATTGTACTACGACCTGCTTTAGGAGGCCAGTATGAGGAGATGTTTTATTTATTCTAAACAACTAATCCGTCGACCAACAGAAAGGTGAACTACGATTATTAATTAATTATTCACCGATCAAAGATCTTTTAAATTAAGTAAATCATCATGACAATTCTATTCATCGCCGTCTGTAGATACAGGTTTAATAAAATAAATATTTTTCTATTTCTCAGACGGTGTGTCTCATTTAACATACTTTAAATTCAAGAAAGGAAACAGCCGGTTTTGGTTATTTCTTAGTCTATATAGCCCGTTTGTTTCCTTGTTGTCACTAAAATTTATATCACGCGAGAACTCGGTACAAATTATGTTTTACGCATGCTAAATTTAATTTTGTTTGTTTGCATTTTTATGCGGAACATATTTTAGAAAACGTACCTAAAACAGGCGTGATATTTTTTATCTTTAAAATCAAATAGATGTCTACAAAATAATCTCTTACCTGACCTAGTACGAAACGAAGTATTTTACTTACCTACCTAAGTACCTACTCCTAAAAATTTAGGACATCCCTCTGCACAGCGCATGATAGGTAAGGTATATCTAATCGTATGTGATATGATTAGATGAAATAAATGATAGCAGAATGCACTGCGCAACCATCTCGATAAAAGTGAAATCGATGGCGTAGGCCTGTGTCGTCATTTTATTCATAGCAGATAGATAGATAGTGTGTTTATCTTGTATGTACTTTGAGTTGTGAATCTAAGCGCCAAACCCATGTAAGATGTATTTCCTATGTCATGTATTTGAACCAACATTGGCACAAAACTTTGTATATACTCAAAGTTGTCTATGAAAGGCAAATTACAAAACGGAAAAATAAATGTTACCTGGTATACTTAATGCTAATTTATTAAACACACAGTTCGTACGTAAATAGGTAGTATTTACATTTTTGTTAATACGTGCGTCATTTCTATATAACTTATTTATTTCTTCTGTATAAATTATTCTACCTTAATAAAAAAAAATAGAAGCATTTAACTTATTTTGGACAATAGAATCCTTTAAACATACAACAATAAGGTAAGTAGGCTGTATGTATATATTCGTAATATTAAATCTTTAACGTAAAAAGTGTATAACTAAAATATAGTAGACATTAACGACACCTAACGCTGCATTTTAACAACATGTTGTACGGATTTTCGCGTCAATAAAATTGATCGAAACGCACGCGCAGTGAAATCATGCGCCGAAACAAAGCGCCATCTTGTGGAAAATTGCTAAAACATCAAGCTTGTGTAGTTAGTAGAATGTCACACTTGATGTGACTAGTTTACACATTTCTGTTAGCATAATACTTTTTGTGTTTCGCAGTGTTCACCAAAGATGGCGTCCCAATTTTCAAGATTTTGGTCATAATTTTCGTAGCATGGTAATGACGTAGCAACATGCGTAGCCCAAAAATGCCGTATGAAATTACAGAGCCCACCCGATCATTTCGTAAAATTCAAGTTCGAGCAAATAGGTTATGAATACTATGATGCTATGTACTTACCAAGTCATGGTGGCCTAGTGGTTAAAGCACCAGCCTTTCGAGTATGAGGGTGCAGGTTCGATTCCAGGTCAGGCAAGTACCAATATAACTTTTCTAAGTTATACGAACTTTCTAAGTTTATCTTGGACACCAATGACTGATTAAAGGTGAAGGAAAACATCTCGAGGAAACCTGGACTATAAAGTCTGAAATCAAAAACCCGCATTGAGCAAGCGTAATGATTAACGCAATCCTTCTCCATGGGAGAGGAGGCCTGTGCCCAGCAGTGGGACGATAACAAGGCTGTGATGATGATGATGATGATGATGTAGGTACTATGATATAATCACTGTAAAATACGATGAATATAATAAATTGCTAATGGTATAGACAGCAAGCATCATCACTCGTCTGCCAGTTAGGCTTTTCCCTATTATGGTGGGGTCTGCTTCCTGTTTAACCAAATGCAGCTGAGTACCAGCTGAGGACCAGTGTACCACTTGGAACGACTTCCCAACCGACCTCCTCAATCCAGTTACCTCTAGGCCACTTCAAAAGTTTTATTTTCCCGTGTTCAGTGCACTTTGATTTTATTTTATTTGCTTTTATAAGCTTATTAGCTTAGTATACTTATAAAATATATTAAATATCGATCTAGCAGTCCCTGAGATCAAGACGACTCAAACTCAAACCCAAACTCGTCGATCGTCAAATTAAAAAAATAGCGCGCTCAAAGCGCCCACCATTCCTATATGTATGTCAAATATACAAATTATTCTTATAATTATATATAAGGTATATTGTATATAAAATCGAAATGTTTACTCTGGATTAGATTACTCATTTCTAAACGGGATTACCTACATTCCGTACGTATTATAAAATTCTAAGTATTAATCATAACTTACGTACCTGTGATTCGTGGAATACAATGTTTTACTTCCATTATAAGTGATCATTCGACAAATATTTTCACATTCAGTTTATCCTTTTAGTGCCTAATTCAATTAGCACGGGCAACCAACGTATTGCGTTGAAGCGATATGCAAATACTGAATAATAGTGCATTACAGTTGTATTATCATAATATATCTTGGTGTGTAACGCAAATAACTTGATATCGACCCTCCTCATGCATTAAGTTTTATTGTCATGCTAAAATCAACATCTATTAGCTTAGAGTACCTACATATCTGTATTTTTTGCCATCAAGTTTCATCAAAATCCAATCAGTATGTTGATTTAAACTTTCATGGTTACTAACATTTGAGTTATTTGTTACGAGATTACTACCATATGTACCTTTTTATTGAGTTCCCGATATTTCGGCACTGCTGCAAGCGCCATGATCACGTTATTGTTACTGGCAGACATCTTACCCGTCTGCCTACATCTTACCTGCAAGCTTCTTCAGTTACTTCATGCAACAGTGCTGCAATATCGGGAACTCAATAATAAAAAGGAACATGGTAGCAATCACGTAACAAATAATTCAAATCCATGCAATAGTTTCTTTTAATGTTTTGTTTTTTGTCATATTTTATTGTTATATTATTAATTTTATTAATTTACTTTAAATACGAACCTTATGTTTTTTTTATTATTATAACGGTATTTCAGTTATTAAATGCCTTACTAACGCAATAGGTTATAAGTACCTGTAATGTTAGTGATAAGGTTGAAAAAAATAACTATAGGTAAATAAACTTGAAAGAGTAACAAATATTCAACCATCCATACTTGCCAATTTTGGCGTTTATAATACTGTTAGGTTTTTATCATATCTTCCTTATTCTGGCAAATATTTGATCAGTATTTTGTTCGGAGATAGAATCTCAAATATCGCCTTCCTTGTTGAAGCAAAAAAAAATATTACAAGCAGGTAGTATTATTACATCGCAACCCCAAATTAGCATCTTAACCAGGATCTGATTCGTCTTGTTAGCACGTTTTGTTTCACAGACACCTTGTATGGAGCAAAAATCATCTGACCATATGCAAATTGACAAGAGTAAATCGTTGACATGGCGATCGAACGGGATTTATCTACTCTTGACCAGTATGGCTGGCACGGATTGACACGAGAGCGTAAATTTTCTAAGGGCATGCCCAATTAGAATGAATTAGCATTGTGTGGTGTACCTCATGGGTCAACTACACACTCTGTTAACTGTATATTTTTTTCTTTTATTCTGATGTCTTGAGCAGTGTGTGCATTGCCTAATAGTATTTTGGTCGATCACTAAGTCGTTAGTGCCTCAAATTTGCACAAACGATGCTTGTTTTCACCATCGAAATGTTTCATGCAACACCACTTAATCACTACTAACGATTAATAAACATTTGCGGTGAACCATTATTCAATATAATTTATACAATTTTATAATAAATAAAAATACATACTTGTGTTTCTATTTTATTTCCAAGTTTGTTTACAAGTTTTTTTTGTGGCTTCATAAAACGGGAATATTGTTACACAATGAGAGATGAACTGCTTATGATGGCGGTTTGACATCAGTGGCTTGATACAACGAATTGATGGCTATGTCTGAAGCAACAAATGCCATGGACTTAGCCAGCGTGGCCAAAGACAAAGTATCCATGACAATTCTATTCGCGACATGATTCAAATTAGCTCCATGCGACTGAGCGGTATATTTCAGAGCCAATTTAATAACTCGCTCGCACGCTAAGGACTTTGACGTGGCACTCTTAGCCTGTTTTCCTGCCTGCTGTGCAGCCGTCTTCGCTAAATTCATCATCAACTCCTGATGATTGGACATACCGTTTTTCGCATACCTCACAGACATTTGAACTTCAATCGAAGCAGTCAAAGCTCGTCTGAGAGCAACCACGCTAGCTGCAGTTAGATAGGCCACGTCGCCGGCGTATAAAATAGCCTTCTTGGCTTTCACTTCGAGTCTTTCCAGTTTCTGCTTAGTTCTTTTCTCGTTGCCAGCTTCGTCTTCAAATTCCGGTTGATCTATTTCTATATCGGCAACAACATCAGGGTTAATAGGTTTGTAAACAGTTTCTTTCATGTCAGCCCATTCATCAATAAGTCCTGGTGCACTTAATTCTTGGGTATCCAAAGTTTGTGTTTCTCTGACGTAGTGAGTGCCATTTAGTGTTTTCTCCAACATAATTGGTTCTGTCTCATTATTTTCTTGTTCTCTATTTTCCAGATCTAATACAGTTTGATTCAAAAAGCCTTTGGTGGGAGCTGAAAAACCTTGTTTGCTATTAAGAACATGCAAAGCTTTCTTTTCAGACCTAGAGATAACTGAGAACGGTGAAGGAAAATCGTTTGTAGGTAAAGATGTAATGTTATGAGTAGTTTTGTTGAGGATTGCATTATAGACGGTGACTGGAGGAGCAGTAGATGGCGGCGTCACTACCGCGTTATCCTTTCCAGTTGAAATAGATCTCTTCTTTCTTAGAGACAAATCTACTGACTGTTTCTTAGAAAGTGCTGTTGAATATGTAGTATCTTTTAACGCTGAGACAATCGACACTTCAGCTGCTATCTGCGCTAAACCGTAAACCAGTCGATGAAGCTCAGGCTCAGTAGAAGCTCTCGTTATGCTGAGTATATGTCCAGAAAGTGTTCTTGAAATATAATCCAGTATGCGTCTAGTTTCAATTGCCGTTATACCTTTATTTTTTCCTGGTGCTTCCAAGGCCTCCCTAGTAATTCGAGTTATTTTATCTTGAATTTCCAATTTTGATAATATAGCGGAAACCAGGTCTTTTGATATCTGGTAAAGATTATCATCCATTTCTGGGTTTTGAGTTACGTTTTTAGTTGCTTTTAAAATGGCATTGTCTAAATGTTTCAAAGCATTATGAGGAGAGGTCAACAAAAACCTTTCGTTCAAACTGTTAGAACTGCTCGCCATTTTTTCTTTAAAGTCGTGCACTGGAGATATTCCCCCGTACGACTCAGGAACCTAAAATATTATTTATTTGTAATACATAACATATTATCTATAACTAAATAGTGTATTGTATATAGTGTAGCGACTTACAAAAAGTAGTATAACCACAGCCCAAAATCGAAATAAAGCCATTTTTCTTAATTCCTCCACTGCCAGGATTGAACTAAGCCCCAATTTAACTCTTTCAGTATTAAATAACTTTATCGTTGTTAGTTTATTTGCTTGTTAACTTTATAACTTTTAGATTGATGGAGTAATTGAATGACTGTACAAAATAAAATAACACAACAGCACTCGTTGTTATATAGAAAAATAATTACCTTAGAAATAATATGTTATCCTGCAAAAGAATTGAACATGGTAATTCTTCTTTTGCTGTGTTGTATTTTTCTGTACACGAAGAGTGGCCTGTATACCAAGTTACTACTCGCTGCCTCTTCAATAATTTCCTTGTTATTACCATTCACATTATCATCAATATCATCTTCAATTATATTCCTTTTTAATTCTGTTTCTTTAACCAAACTTTCAGAAGTAGCTATGTTGTCTTCTGACATTGGTATATTTGAAATGTTCAGATCATCTTGTTGTAAAATACTCGAAGATGAAACAATGTTAAGAATGATCAACGTAAACGCGACTGAAATTATTATCATTGTGCAAATAAACATTATAAATGATTTAACGAGGAGGCGATGCCTTTTATAACCATGGCTAAACCAATGATTGTCTACATGATGATAATTTATATTAATTAAGTTTACAACTCTGCTCTATTACCATGTCTCTGTGAAATTAAGGAAGTACTACAAGTATTAGAGTAAAAGGAATTGAAATAAATGAAGTCAGTTATTCTTAACTCATCTTTATTACTAGACACTAAGTAAAGATGTATATAACATAATTATGTACATTTGTACCCCAAAAGCTTGTTTAATATCTTTAACGATACAAAGATACAACCTTAAAAAAAAATTATGAGATAACGTAATTCCGTTGTGATTGCGAGTCCAGTGGGAACCGTGGCGACGGAGATTGTTCAGCCGAGGTATGCGGGCAGCACCCTGATGCGGCTACGACCCTCAAGCTGCGAGCTTTCACCAAAAGGCGACACGTCGACATCGTTGCTAGCAGGGAGCAGGTCGCTCTCCTGGCCGGCGAGGTCACGGCGAGCCCTGGCCACGTGTTCAGATGCACCAGCAGCCTTTTCCGAAGCACCAGATACCGCAGCGTTTTTTCCTATAACTGATGGTGTTTGCTCGGCTTTTTGGGGGATGTGCTGGATCACATCCTGATCGGCGGGCGCGCACACGCAGAACGCCAGCAGCGCCAACGACGCGACGATAAACAGTGTTGAATGCATTGCCGATAGATCCTATCTTGCTCTCGATTTAACTGGTAACTGAACTGTGCCTTCGATGATCTCGAAGCACCTTATATCTGAATCTATTGCTGACAATAGTGATTAAGTTTTATTGAAATCGTACACTTAGATAATGCGCGTTATTATTTTTAGAACAGTACTGACGCACGATCACACAACACCGGCTTTGAAAACAGACGTTAGTGATCCTTTCATTATGAGCCTTGACTATGGGCAATATGCTAACGAGACGCCAAACGCTCTGATAACTGATAAAAATAAAGAGCAACAAAACAATTTAACACCTCTGTAGATGTAGGTAACACAAGATATTTGTGTTTCAAATGACTAAAAATTTACAATGTAAAAAACAAACATGTAAATCTGCAAAACTTTGCTAGATACGTTTTACATAATAGCTGAAATCGGAACTCAGACTGTTGTTAACAACGAGTAATAAGCAGCCGACTGATATGTTTGTAACCACAACCACAATATGGATAAATGGATAAAAAACAAAGGTATATGGGCTAGTACTATTTATATCTCAAAAGATTTGCAAAAATGGTCTTCTTAAAATTGCGGTAGACACCAAGTAACCGCTGTTAATTTGTTGTGCACCATTCGTTTACCGTTTTATTTGATTAATTTAAGAGCACATGCATCTTATCGTGTGTTAATAGGTAAATCCACGCTGAATATAAATTGAGTATCCATGTCCTGCGTAGAAGAGAGATAGGAGATATGGGATCCCTGTTGGTTTTATCCAATTTCGAAATTTCACGAAAAGCCCAAGTACAAGCGAATGTGATAAATACTAATGCTTAAAACTAATTTTGTTCAAATTAAAACTTCTAAGCATAAAACGTCTCAATCCAAGAGTTTTGTGTAAGAGATCGCTTAAATATATACGATAAGACCGCCCATTGTGTCACCGTTATATTTTCTCTTAACATTTAGTTTTCTTTGTAATTTTTTTGTACATAATAAATAATCATATCTGTCTATCTATATCATTGTTATCAGCTCCATTCAATTAACCGTTGATTACCTATAGAATGGAATGCTTGATCTAAGAGATCTATAAATTACTGTTTAGAATACTGATCACCAAACCCCGCTATAACAAAACGTGTAATAATGCCACTGACTTTTATCCCTTGCGGTTACTGCATTATGTGACTTTTATTAGGACATACGCGGGTTAAGGCTTACTGTAAAATGTCCATTAGTCAATTATTTTAATAATAGTTTAACTTCTTCATGAAAATCAGCCAGCTACACGGCACATATTATAGTGTAGAAGCATTCACGTGGACACAGGTGAACTCTCTATTCCCTTACTCTCCTAGCCTCACTTCACTAACCACCAACTAAAAATCACCAACTTCTAGACTCTTGACTAATTTTATGAAAGTTTCTTAAAACCCACAATTTAATTTCAGCCCGACCCGGTAACCAAACCTAAAGAGTCTGTGCTCAGCGTGCGATTACAAGAACAGCGATAACAGTATCTGTATATAGCAGCCAGTTTGATATCCCCGATTTATTGTAACGTAGTTAAGGAGTTACCATGAAAAAGTAGTTAAGGCTATGGTCTAGTAAATATTTAACGTTCAATTACTTCATAAATTGAGTAACAGGAAACCTACCACAAATATATATTTTGTAAACACAGACTCTTGTTTACGGAACCTAGCTGTTTATATGAATGTGATTCAAATCAACTTCATAGAACTACGAGTAAAATCCTGTTATGATTCAGGGGATTATCAGAATCCATGATCTGTAACAAATATTCACCATTATGCAATAGAACTAGTCACTAACAGCCTTACTCGGTATTAAACGGAAGGATGCGGCTGTCACGTTACAAAATGCGTTTTTTACTCACAAATTACTAGAGTAAATGAAGTGTTTGTCATCGTTTTTCAATATAGTGCACAACAATGGGTATTCATGGTCATTATGTTATTGAGAATATTTGCTTTTCCAATTATTATCAAAGCCGTACGCGTCAATGATGTCCAATTCTGGATAATTTTTGTTAGCACCATCTCATTATTGGTATAAAAACTAAATGCACACCAGAGAATCATAAACACAAGTCAGCATCGGAAGACGGCTAACGTATACAAGTTTTTGGGAACAATTCCCATATCATCGCGGAGAAGTTACTTAGAGGCATTCAACACCATGGCTTCAACTTTGATTGTCCTTCTCTCGATCGCGCTGCTAGGTTGCGCTTGCGCAGCTCCTACAACTGCAGAACAGCCTGCTGAGACTACCACAGTGGCTGACCAAGGTGATGAAGATGTTTCTGTCATAACTGTTCTTGAAGTGATTGACGAAATACCGGCTATAGTTGAGATCGTGGATGTTACAACTACTCCTGAACCTGAAACCACAGAGCCTATCCACAAGGTGGCCAAGAGGTCTGCTCTGCGAGGTGACAACCCCAGCAACGATCTGCTGGCGAACTACGATGGACTGTTGTTTGACAACGGCCAGGCGGGACTGGACGGCCGCAGGATTAAGTTCCTTCCCACTTGGGTAGGCTAAAGTTCAATTGAATATGTTGTTTGTTTACCAAAGCTGTTACCACTTACGTACTTTAAAATGGATAATTGAGATAAAACTTTACTGTATTTATATTTTAAGAAATAAATAATATATTTTTGTATTTAAATTAAATGTTATGTCTTTGAAAAATCCCTAATATACATATTTCACCCGTTAATAATATCAACCAGTAACTCTAGATAGAAATATTTAGGTAATTGATATTTTCTACCATTACCGTCACCTGGTGAAGAGTGATCGATGATATAGAGTGATGGAGTGATAGCTTTAGACACCAAATTATATGAGAGCCAAATGAAACAAGATACGATCATAAAAGTAAACTAGAAAGCGCCGAAAGGCGCGTTGACCTAACTTGATCTCTGGTGAGGGCTCTGGTGACGGCGCTATTTTCCGATAAGTTTGCTTTACCTCATGGTAAGTCGCCAATACAAAATTCAGTCTAATCCGCTTCAAATCAATTTCAATTTCATTCTAATTTGAATGTATAGCGTCCCTGTAATCTTAATACCAGATAATTTTCGATACAAACAGTTTTCTGATCGCAACTCCCGAGGACCGTTAAAAAAGCCTTATAGAACCGTGAAGGGTGCTCATCTATTGGTTCTAACTATATTGACCAGCAGTCTCAGTCTAGCTGTCTCTTCACGGATACTTAAAGCCAGGAAGTTCAATCTTGTCTCTCCTTGTGTTAAGTGAGTTGTGGAATTCAAATACGCAGCCGCTCAATAAAAAAATTGTGGTAGGATTGACTTCAAAAATATTTTAACATTACAAGGACTCCATATATTCAAATGTATAAAACCTGTAAATTAAAAAATGTGTTCCTATGTGAACGGTGCAATATAATGTTTAATGAGTACATTAGGCTGTGGTGTGTGGGATCACCATTTTCAACAAGATAAGTATTTTATTGTATAAAAATATGTGTACAGGCTAACGTTCTTAATTATTAATAATAAATTCAAGCAATGATTGTTGTTTCAATTCTAATTCAATAAGGAACAGAACGTTTGTATTTATGTGTAGGTACATAGATAATTTTGATTCCACACTGTTCAGATAGGTAATAGGGATGCCGCTTAAACTTCATATAGTTGGAATAAGTGTAACCAAAATGACTGATGATATTTTTGTTAGAATAGAATTGTACTCATCATTTGAACATGAGTGACACATTTACACAAAAAAAAAAAACAATTTTAGTTACTAAAGCTGTTTATTTTATATCACAATAATTATAATCTTATCAAATAGGTAGGTCTTACAGAATACTTTTGAGACAAAGAATAATTTGTCCTATGCTTAACTAAACATATACTCATGTCGTTTTTCATTATGTAGAATTGCTATTCGTCCGAATTATCGTCAACAACTTCCAAGACACTGTTAGAAGGTAAAACCGGAACAATCGGAATATCACCGTCTTCCTTGACCAGGTACAAATGATAAGGACTGTAATCCATGTAGTCGTTGCCTATACGTATTTCTATAGTAGTCTTCAGAACTTCTGGGTGCAAATGCAGTCCATCCAAACTTCTTCCCACACAAATTGCCAATAGAACGGAAAGTATGAAAAATGTGAAGAGATTAGCCATCCCCAACTGATTCACAAGAATAGCTTCGAAAACTAGAGTGACTTTTATTTTATATATATGGTGGTACTCTATTGATATAACGAAGTGTTAATTTAAAATTCTATACAGAGAGCAAACTCACGTGTTCAACACTATGGCAAATGTTTGCTCATCCTACGGTTCTATTGTAAAATCGGGAGGTAAATAAGTACATGTTTGTCCATTAATCAGCGTAAAACTTCTTCAATATATATTTTAAATAGCATTGAAAGAATTATTTAATCCTTTGTTCAAAAGCATAGCGAAGGATGACGAAGAATTAACAAAACGAAGGCTTGCGACTTCAAACATTAGACGTGGTTTTTAAGAATCGATGTCATTTGCTGATAAACACAGCAGTAGACAGTCATATTTTTCCAATAAAGAAATCTTCGACATACTGTCTGCCATGTCTACATATTTACATAGCAAACGTTTTAGTCTGATTAACATTGCTACATAAATGTACTTAAAGATAGAACACCTATATAATTATAGAAAAAGCTTTTAAGTTGCCTTTCGTTAAACCGATCCCAAAGAGAGATGGTGTGAAGTGACTTGGTTGACTTAACAATGTATTGATTTCTTCTATCAAAAATGAAGTTGCTTGCCTTATTCCTTATTACAACGTTCCTTGTAATTTCAAGCAGCAAACCAGGACAGAAGCTCGCTCCTTTTGAGGCTATAAACTGCCCTCTAATACCAATCCAAAAACATTCTCAGACTATAATGTTTGACATTGACGTAAATTCAGACCAAAGTGTAAAAACATGCATCCTAAAAAACAGTATTTCTGAACAATCTGTTCTGGTAATAACCGAGTATGGTCGCTCTCGAGCGAATTTAACAAAAAAACGAATTATGACCAATGAATTTCCTAACGTCATTATAATGACTAATAATTTATCATTGAAGGCTGCAGAATACGACAGAAGCCCGTTGCTGGAATTAATTTTAAAATCCAATTGGTCCTTGCTATATATTATCGTAACTGGTGATAACGTGTTCACGTGTACAAATGGAAAGATGAAACCAAAGAATTTCCAATTGTTAGAAAAGATTATGAACACACTATGGCATCGTTTTCAAGTCATGCGAGTTGCGATAGCATTCCCCTTAGCTTGTAAACACAAAATGGTCATTTATCACAAGAAGAGACGATCCACCAAAAATTTATATGATAGGACTATAAAATTAATTGATGTCACCAGCTATAAAGACTTACTCGAAACTATAAATTACAGTGCGGCAGACTTATCCGAACACTATCCCATACAGGCGAATATATTTCTGAGATATCCTACGTCTATAAAAAAGTGTAATAATTTACATTATTACGTTAATTTGAACTTGAACCTGACTTTTGGATACTGCGGCTTGGACGGAATGGTGATGCACGATTTGCTCAGATATTTCAAATTCAATTTGTCTTCTCCTGAAAATGAGAACTGTAACATATACGGTTTTGCTATTCCTGGGAACATAAGTGGAAGTCTGGGTTGTATAGTTCGTAACGAGTTGGATGTGTCTTTTAATTCAAGATTTATGACTCTGTATTCGGACGAGCACATTTACTACCTGCATTACGTTACTACTGACAAGCTGTGTGCTCTAGTGAAGAAGACTGGTATTGTACCACTTTGGCATAGCTCGTTCAACGTCTACAGACCTAAACTATGGTTTGTAATCATTGGAGTGTTAATAATAATAAGTGGTATCATGTGGGTCACTGCCCACGTCAACAAGATAACATCTGGGCATAAAGTGATGGAGTACTGGTGCTACTTGGTCCACTCTGTATTAGCGACCATGTTTGGGTGCTCTCCTTGGAGGTCAAGATCTATGATAATGATAAGAAGCGCATGTCTAACTGGTTCGATATTGTTTTTGGCTGTATATCAGGTAATTTATATCTGGCTGGTATGAAATAGTTTTAAGAACTTCGTGACTTATAAATAAGAAATAAAATCAAGGTCTTGTGCGATGTATTGTAAGTTATACCCTTACAGGGTCACATAAGTCGAGTCCATACAACGCTTATACATTTCGATAGAATAAAAACCTTGGAGGAGCTCTACACGTCTGGCGCCACTTTGTACACGACTCCCGGAATGCGACAATTCACGAGACAGCTGCAGCGTCCAGGAAACAAGCTAGAAGAGGACTTTTTCAATAATTGTCATATCATACCCGGCGAAAAAATTGGTAAGGTGCTAAATTTGTAAGTCTTGAAATGCGCTTACGCCTGTTTGACCTCTGGAATTGGTCTGGCAACTAAAAAGTACATTAAAATAGCCCCTAAATATAACAGATGAAAATCAAGTATCTGGCTGTAAGTAAGAGTAAGTTAATGTTTATTGATGTCGATATTTAAAGTGTCTAGCAAAAGAAAAACTGGCGCAGAACTTGTCTGGCAGTATTTATTTCAAATTGTATACAATATAAGACAATGACATAAAATCAGATCTCAGAATACAAGCAAATTGAGTACAATTTTTACGTACCTACCTGTAGCTCCTGGTGATGATGATGGCATCCAGGCCGATTGTCGGCTACGGCGGCCGTTCTCATTTATGGAGATCAGCCAGCTGCGCAGGACATATTATAGTGCGCAAGTATTCGCGCAGACACAGGTGCACTCTCTATTCCCTCACTCTCATAATCCGATGGGACGGCAATCCGACACGACCGGAGAGAGATCAGGCGCAGGACCGACATTTACGTGCTCTCCGATGCACGGGTGAATCAATCACCAACTTCCAGACTCCAGGCTGCTTTGTGAAAGTTTCTCAAAACCCACAAAGCGATTTCGGCCCGACCCGGGATTCGAACCCGAGACCCCGTGCACTACAGGCGCGCCTTGCAACCACTAGACCAACGGGGCAGCTCCTGGTACCTAAGAATTGGCCGTAGGTCCAAGCTAGCAGGCATGTATACGTTCAGTATACACACTAATACTAACCAATCATATATGTTTTTTTCGTCAGTAAATAAGTTAGGTCCGGGGGCCCTGGGATATTGAACCATAAAGGACGGTAGGGAAGGTAAAGCAAGTTCATCATTTTTGCTACCCTTATTCCCACGCGGACGACGTCGGGGGCAGCTAGTAACAAATAAATTTTATAGCCCATAAGTATGTAGGTACTTCAAATACTAATCATCATTTTCAACCCACTGCCGCAGGAATAACTCTGGAACAACCCCTGGCCACGACCCTGGACAGAAAATCTGACGCCGAGATGAAAATTCTCGAACATTTCTCGGACCGTGAAGGGAAACCTCTCATTGATATAGTTGATGAATGTTTTATGACTTATTACCTATCCTACATCACCCGATCAGGTAAAAAAAATATTTTCTAAAACGAGAACTTTTGTAAATGGGCCCGAAAAACTGGGCTTAAAAAGTCTGAAATTCTCAATCCCTCTCCATATGTTACTAACTATTTGCTACTGTCTCTGCATATGCCTATTTGAGTAGTTCTGAGTGAAAAATAAAAAATAAAGAAGCTGAGGTGAAAACTATGTATTTTTTGTAAACATTTTGTAATGTATATAATACTTCTAAAGCTGAAGTCTGTTTGATTACTTGAACGCGCTACTCCCGGAAAGTACTGGATTGCTTTAAAAAATTCTCTCCGTGTTAGATAGCTCATTCATCGAGCAAGGCTTTAGGCTTTTTAAACTTTTTATTTGGATGCGCGGAGTATTTCCTACGGGACGAGTCATTAAATAATTGTATAAACGCTGTTGTTTCAGGATTCCCTTTCTTTGAGGGTCTACAAATATTTATACAACGTCTTCTAGAAGCTGGTTTGCCGACTATGTACTACAAATGGACTCAACAAATGTTGAATATCCCAGCATTTATGCCCGAGAGCTATAGCGAACCGCGGCCCTTCTCTAAAATCAGCCTGAAAGACCAACGTGTGGCGTTTTTCATACTGTTCGCGGGTTCAGCTTTGTCTGTTATTGTATTTGCAGCAGAAATATGCAAAGGTCATCCTATAGACCTCCGAGCTTAAATTATGTATGTGTTTATACTTGCACTAGTGATACATGAAACTGGAAATAAATTACATATGTATGTAATTGTAGCCACACATAGTTTTGTCCTGTCAACACTCTCTGTAGTATTTTCATTGATATTGTGAAAAAGGGAATGTTCTTATTATAATGAAACCAGAGATTAAATTATTCATGTATGTACCTACTTCGTACAGTTAACAATTAAAGTATGTTATGAAGTCAAATTTTTTAATTCTTCCCTATCAACCTTCTTCAACTTCATAGACTTGAAGTCTACTATCCTGTCTGTGCTAAAGCACCCACCACTCAAGTACGACTTTGCAGGTTCGATTCCAAACCATGCAAGTACCAATGTAAATTTTCTGAGTAATACGTTCTTTCCAAGTTATCGTTCCGTTACACTTGGATACCAATGACTGCGCAAAAGTAAAGGAAAACATTCTGAGGAAACGTAGACTTCGAAGTCTGAAATCGCCAATCCGCCTCGACAATGGTGGTGATTAACACGCATTACTTTTTCGTGTGAGAAGAGGCCTAGGTGGAGGATGCCCCTTGGCAGTCATATTACAATAAGTAAAATGTATAAATCTTTTCTTTCTGTGGCTAGCATAATCTTTATCTCAGCGACGCAAGGAAGTGGCAATCTCAGTTAGTTGGCAAATTTGTAACCAATTTTGACAAGTTCCTGAGAGATCCAATCTAGTCATTTTGTTCTCCATGGATCCAATACTGCCAAGGTACACTTTTCTTACAAAGAGTATCGGCAAATCGACCTTTTTCGCCCCTTTGTTATTTCATCAGTAGGTTAGTACTGAATTAGTACCTAGACAACATTTTTGGTCGACAGTACCTTGTGCCTTCCCCGTCACACGTGTCTAAATTATTATCGTAAATCAATCTAAGCTGTGTATTATTCAAGAACCGCTTACAAAATTGTGATGGAATGTATTTGCTCACAAATGATGTTATCACGTTTACCTACACATCATCATCAATAAATAAATCTTCATCGTTGATATTTGTGAGCTTATCGGATTGACAGGTGAACTTTTATCGTGATTTATGTCCGTACTTTTATAAGTACCTATATATGTTGATAATTATCATACAAACGCTTTTATATGGCAATTTCTAGCACTCGTTAGTGTTAAATCGATCAAGAAGCATACTCGTGGTACTTTGACGAACAACGTGCAAGGTTTTATAATGAAGTATTTTGTGCTCCTCCTTTATATTGCAATTTCAAGCTGTGAACCTAGGAATAAGCTCGCGCCAGCCGCACCTCCGAAATGTCCACTTCTACCAGTACATAAGTATTCGCAGACTATAGTAATCGATATGAATGGATATACCAATCCAGACTTAAAAACATGTTTACTAAAAACAAGTATTTTTGGCCATTCAGTTTTGATAATAAATGTCTTTGGCAAAGGATATAACATTAAGTCGATTGTCGGCAGAAAATTTACTAAAACAACTGACTACCCTAACGTAATATTGATCACAAAATATTTTACAAAGAAGATAGTTAATTCTGTTCTATTGAAGTCAGTACTTAAATCCTTGAACTGGTCTTTGGTATATTTTATCGTGACTGGACAACAGCAGTACCGATGTTTAAACGGCACAATGGATGCAAGTGATTTGTTGGAGCTGGACAACGTCATGAACTCGATATGGCACAAGTTTAGAATCATGCGCGTTATTGTAGTGTTCCCGTATACCTGCAAAAATGGAATTTTAATTTATAACGGCAAGAGGCCGCCAACTGACAGAGATAATTTATACGACAGATCTGTAAAGTTAATAAATGTAACTACCCATAAAGACTTACTTCAAGCTATTCGAAAAAGTGGGGAAAAGCTATCCGAAAACTATCCCATAAAGGCAAGCATATTTGAAAGATATCCTACATCTATTAAAGAGTGTAGTAACTTACATTATTACGGGCGTTTTAATTTAAGCCGATCGCTTGGGTATTGCGGTCTGGACGGAATTTTGATGAACGACTTGATCACACATTTTAATTTCAAATTATCTTTTCCTGAAAATCAATATTGTGACGAGTATGGTTTCGCTATACCCGGTAATATAAGTGGAAGTCTGGGTTGCATAATTCGAAAAGAACTAGATATATCATTCAATTCAAGGTTCATGACCCTGTACTCGGATGAGCACATTTATTACCTGCATTATGTAATAACCGATAAATTATGCGCTTTCGTAAAAAGAAGTGGTGTAATACCACTTTGGCACGGTGCCTTTAACGTGTACTCTCCTCCGGTGTGGTTGCTCATAACGGGAGTTATAGTGATAATAAGCGTCATCATTTGGGGCAGCGCGATCGTCAACAAGAGACTGACTGGTGAAAAGAACAAGTCATGCTTGTATTACCTTCACCATACGGTGGTGATGACTATGACTGGAAGTTCACCGATGAAGAAAAGAACGCTGCTGATTATGAGAAGCTCTTGCTTAGCAGGATCGGTTTTGTTTTTGGCTGTGTATCAGGTGAGTCTGTCAATTATACATTGTATTACAAAATACTTGTATTTCAAGATTACAAATCGATGATTTTGATCATACCCCGGTTCGTTAAGGTAGGCTACCTATAATACTCAAAATAAGATTCTTTTGATTATGTTGAAGGGCCACACAAACCGAGTATATACAACACTGAAACGTATCGAACCAATTAGGACTCTAGACGATCTCTATAGATCCGGCGCAACTCTATATACTTCTGGGTCATTCAGACAAATTTCTAAACAGTTGCTGAATCCAGATAATAAGCTACAAGTGGAATTCTTTAATCGATCTCAATTGACACAGGATGAAACTCTTGGTAAGTGACTATAGAACCTTTTGCTAACGTCCAAGTCCAAGCTTTCAAAATTCATTAACCTACCAATTTATAATTCAGGCATTCTTACAACTGGCAACAAAAATGTTGGGATTGCCTCATTAAAAAACATGGTCTGATATTTTTTACAAACAATATTGTTGTCCCAGAAACAATTCTGCAGCATTCATTCGCCACATCCTTGGAGAGGAAATCCGACGCTGAAATGGAGATTCTGAAGACGTACTCGGATGAGCGAGGACCCTTAATCGAGATGGTAGCGGAATGTTTACACACATACTACTTGTCCTACATTGCTCGATCAGGTTGGTATGCCTCAATTCAATAAAAGAAAGAAAGAAAGATAATTAGGCATCCCTAGCTTGGCGAAGGTAGCTTTTGAACTTCAATGCTCACAAAATCTCAAAGCATTGCCAACACAGCAAAAATATTACTCTTAGGTC
Source organism: Heliothis peltigera (assembly GCA_958496145.1). NCBI lineage: Eukaryota > Metazoa > Arthropoda > Insecta > Lepidoptera > Noctuidae > Heliothis > Heliothis peltigera. The sequence goes on along the minus strand of OY292338.1, from coordinate 5,869,424 downwards.
AAATTTCACTGTATCCAGTAGGTATGCGCAATCTAACAGACTGACATCTGTTGCTGTGGACTTTCTTCTTCCTAGCGAAATTACTGGAAGTTGCTAAGGATGCGCATTTTGGGGACTGTCTTTTGTTTTTGACGTCCTAAATGAGCCGATTTATCAGCCTTATTTGAATAAATGAGCTATTTTAGCTGGAGCTGAATGCAGCCCAATATTTTTATAATTATTCTTAGGATTCCCGTTTGTCGAAGACCTCCAAGTTTTCGCAGAACGTCTAAAAGAAGCTGGTTTGCCTGAAACGTACTACAGATGGACTCAGAAAATGCTTGATATACCTACTTCGATGCCCGATGACCACACCGTACCCCGGGCTTTTAATGAAATAAGGCTAAAGGACCAGCGGGTACCTTTTGCGATACTGATCATAGGTACAGTTTTGTCTCTTATGGTGTTTGCAGTTGAAATCTGGAAGGGTAAAAATCGTCCTATAAAAAAATATACTTAATACATAGAATTCATATTATGCTGCGTATAATGGTCCAAAATCGAAGATAAATCTCAAGGACTTTGACTGTTTTGCTAGTAGCTAATTATTTGTCAGATTCTACAAGAAATTAACACAAAGACGCCTAAACAATAAGTAATAGCATAATGTGAATCTATGTCGATATATTTTTGTTTGATCTATCAGTCAGTATGCTATATAACTTTTTCCTGATAGGATGATGCATTCATACATATTTATTACCATACTGTATATTACTTGTTAAAAATAAAATCTTATAATTATAATCAAGTTAAGAAGTTGGTCTAAGATTTTTTTTAACTACACAATTATTTTCCTTCTACCAACAATCCCGTAAGAAACGATAGGTCCTTAATGAAGATAATAATGAAGGAACTGTGTAAATATTATTAAGATAATATACCACTTTATTAACGTGTATACTCGCAATGCTCAGTGTGACGACTATCTTTAGTAGTATCGAGGGTAACAAAAGGAAACGCAAAAATTCAGTATTTCATGGAATTTACTTTTGAAGTAATCTTTTTACAGTGTCATGTCAAATAAAATGTTAATTAAAATATTTCATCTACCAACATCTGCCCACATTGTAGGATTTCGATGTTCGCATAAGCGCTTAGAAATAATTCACGCAGCAAGGGATACAAATTGCCTAAAAAATTATAAAACTTAACATAATGTACTGTCTTTTACGAATTAAATTCACTAACTACATATAGACCATACAAAATTATTATAATAGTTACACTTAATCTACTTAGTGACTTTAAAAGTATGATATTAAACATTTAAAAAACAATAGAAGCCGAAACTTCAATAAAAATGTCATGGAAGGGTAGAAAAAGATATTAAAATTTGATTTTATACAAAATGCTCTAACCAATTAACATTAGGAACAATTAGCAACTACGAAATGTATTTCTTCAAACATAAACAACAAATATAATACATAATAATATTGTCTATGTCAACTTGATTTAATGACCAGAAATATCAATCACACAATTACGGACTATTTGCATACGGCATCTTTAATGATTATCATTTCATATTTTCTTAAACAAATATTGGCTTCATACAAGATTTGCTATAAGGCAGCAGGCAAGATGCGGACAAGAAAAACAGCGAGACTAGAATATAAATCTGCAGACATTTTTACTTCCCGCAAGCTATTTTACCTTCCCTAAATTGTATCAATAAAATCGGTTTTTGTAGCAAAATATTTTTTATAAGCCCCTTGAATATTATATTTGAAATTCGTAAAAAAAACGATTTGTAGAATGCCTTTGTATTTTAAGCCAGATCCAGAAAAAAAATCGTATTAGGCTTGTGTCCCTCTTACACATTTGACGCTGTCTTTACAAGTATCTGCTCTAGTACTAGATTAAGGGCCGTTTCACAATGTCCGAATAGCCGTTACATAAATTCAAAAATGGAACAGAATTTCTATTAAATTTTCTGCCAAATAAACTAACTACCAATGGCCATTTTTTAATTTATTCGGTAGATGGTGGCTATTCCGACATTATGGAACAGGCCTTTAGACCATTAACATTGTTCAAGAAGATGGTTTGAAGCTAGCACTTAAGCTGGTACTTTTTTATGACCACGTTTTATAATAAGGGGGTTTGCGACAACCGCTTAAAATGTAATTTAAAAACTGCTAAAATAATAAATTTATAGCTTTAATCATACCTTTGAATGCATCGAATAATATCACAAATTATAACAGCTAGAACATAACACTCCAGTCTTATATTGAGCTTGCAACTACAACATCCACATTCTCTTACCATAGACCCTCAAAAAAGTAACGAAAATAATATCATTTACGTCTGATAGAAAAAACTGTAAAATTAATTGTAATAAAATGTGTAGCGAATTGTTCTCTTTAATTACTGAATTTAAGAAATTCTTTGCAACGGCTAATAAATGATTATTTTGCGTCACAACCCTACCAGAGATGTATCTCCCTTTTTCTCCATCTCTTATCTCTCTTTCTCCCTTTTTATTCCTTTCATACACTTTTTAATAATGTTTGTCAAATTAAATTGATTTAATTCTTTCATGGTGTGATGCTTAATCGTAATAATAGTTTTAAAAATGCTCTATAACAAACACACATCAATAAAACAGGATCCACACCAACATAATAAATGTACCTATCAGCTAAACCATGCATACGTCATGTTACACCAATCACCAACCTTTGAGCAGAAATATTGCACATTTGTCTACGTTAAACGCCAACCACACAAAGACCTTAAGCGTATCATAATCGCGTATTTTATACATCATATTCATTACTTATCTTAACATATTATAAATCTTTGATATAGCTTAACAGTATCTCAGTTTATCTAATATAATAACAGGCACTAAACGAATCTTCTCACAGCTATATTGAGTAGTTGATCATCATATTATCCACTGGTAAATTAGTTACAATTAGGGCCAGTTTCACAGGTTACGGATAGCCTCTATATACCAGATAAATTCAAAAAATGGAACAGAATTTTTATGAAATTATCTGCCAGATAAACTATCTGGAACTTATCGGCAACCTGTGAAACTGGCCCTTAAACTTTCAATTTCTGTCGTATTACATTTATCAAGTCTATTCGGACGTTCCGTTTTGTTCGCATAAACGGCCATATTTACTTACGATAAAAATATACAGAGTAAACTTTCCAAGATGTTCGAACTATTTTGTCCATCCGTTCTATATCGATAAGTCTTTATCACGGTAGAACGTGTCTATGGTAGTTTGAACTCGAACTCCTTGAAGAAGTGTTTCAAAGACCTGTATCACCTGCAGAGAGGCAAGCCCGCGGCGAACATGGCGAGCAGGCACAGGAGCCAGCGCTATTTGGGTATACTGCCATTCTTCCTGCGGCCGGCACTTACCTTAAAGCTATTCTGTGGCGTGACCGTATTACTGCTAGAGTCGGATATGGCCTGAGACGACGTGTCGCCGTTGTACCAGCCGCACATGCGCTTGACGGCGTCCTGCCAACGTGAAAATGTTACCTCGTACGCCTTTTTCATATGAGGACGAGGGCTGAACACGCAGTCGATTTTTCGTAACTTTTTCAGTTGGTCCTTTGATTTCCAAATACCTGAAAAACAGAGATGACAGTCAGTTCAGTGGCTTATACTGGTATTTTTATGTTGTAGAACGCGGTTAGAATAACAGACTTCTCCGGATTTCGTAAAAAAATCATCCAACATGATATCGTTTACCTGCACCGTGCACACAACTAAACGATTCATATCGACCAGAGGTGCGATGGGTGATCAAATCTAAAGTCGCCGTACGACTATCGACTTTAAGGTAGCAAATTAAGCTAACTCATAATACTGTCTTTTTTAAATCGGCTTAAGTATGGATTCTCACCTAATTTATATCCAACGATGTGCGCACACCCCTGTGAAGACATCTCCACGTGTACAGGTCGTTCCACGCGTAACCCTGTTAGGTCGGCCACTAACTGAGCTATGAAGTCGTTGTTCGATACACCACCGTCTAATCTGTAATTATATTAATATACCTATTAAAATCGGTAATTAAGAGAATAATGTACAGACGCCAGCAGGCGAACCAACCCGAATCTGTCGAAATTTACCAATCGAATATTACCCTTCCGCTATTGTAATAAAGTTGAAAATCTATTAAGTAAATTTTACAGATTTTAGTAGATTATTCTGGCAATGATAAGATAAAATTGAGATGTTAAGATGCTTAGAATATTCTGAAAAATTGCCGAATTTTCAAAATTTTTCCGATGTTCAATAGACCAATTAATGCGTCAAAATTTCTGAACCATGAAAAAGATGTTTAAAGGAACCCCTTACATATCCTTGATTTTTAAAGTAAAAGTAGAGAAAGGTTATGTATCTATCGATATCGATAAAAAAGTATTTTTTTGTTAACCTTACCTGATGGTATGGAACGCATAGTTAGTCTCGTTGAGCACACAACTATAAAGCTGCGCAGTTCGGAAGGCGAGCGACTCCAACACTGCTCGCACGAGGTGCGCTTTGGTTGTTGACGGCTTCATGCCTATGAACCCTGACGCTGCTGAGCCGTCGTTGTATGGAGGCTGGAATCAATTATAAAGCATGCAATATATTATTCTCTAGGTGCACGGATCGATCGATCATAAGGTTAAGCAACGGTTGGAACAGTCGGTCCGTGGATGGGTGACCATCTTGTCATGACGAGTTTCTCGATGTTAGGCACGTGAAGACACGCTTAATTAGTGGGTCCCGGGTATCATTCGTACGTCTTTGACATCGTTACGGGTTGTTAGAAGCCAGAAAGTATGAGAACCAGTTTTACCAAAGGGTTGCCCAAGTAATGGGTTAGGGTGTTCAGATAGCAAATCTCTCCATAAAAAATACTGGTACTTAGTTTTATGCGGTTGGACTGGAAGCCGACCCCAAAATAAATTGCGCAAAGGCTATGTAGATGATGTATTTTTTTTTTTACAGAAACTAATAGCCCTACTGACCTTTCCTATACAATAACTAAGGACTACATCCTTCGCGCTCCTTCAAGAGATATCAGCAACATAGGAGGGGCCCATTTGGGCCAGGGTCTGCCTGGGCTGCGGGTTGTTCGTTTCGTTCGTGTTAAGAGTTACCGTGGCCCTGGCACACAGGGACCTCCCGAAGGAAGGAATATAGTGGGTTTTAAACAGTAAGCGTCTGACACTCCCTCCAGCTGCACCCTCAGCGGGAGGGGTCATTTGATGATTTCCCACGAAAAAAGAAGGTCTGCAGCCTAACTTTATTATCAATGTTCGAGTTCAACCAATTCATGTTTCATTTATTGGACTGACAGTTCAGTCGCAGAAATAAAACAACAACAAATTGGTCAACAAAACCTTGTATCCTACATACAATGCGGGTTTAGTTACAGACAAATAAGTACCTACATATCTCATGTGGACTCGTATTTTTATTTTGCTTTTTATGTCTCTATTATAAGTGCGATGGATTGTAGTTATAACAGAATATTTAATTAGGTAATATTTTAGAAACTAAATTATTTTTATCTGCCTATTTTAACAAAATTACCACACGCTTCCCACATTTCCAAAAAAAAAATTCCCATGGCCAATCCTTTGTTTTAACGATCATATCTTTTAAATCAGTGACTATGAGTGACTTAACTGTCTATCTAAAGCAATTTAGATGATAATGTGTAAATGACCCGTAATTAGGAAAATACATACCTAATATTAAAAAGAATATTTGCGTTTTATAGCTGCGTGCTATAATCCCATTGACGTCAGAGCTACGTGAGCCAATATTGTAGAACGAACCAAGAAAAAAAAACAAAAAAAAAAAAACAAAAAGACGTAAATAAGACTACGACCATAACTAACAAAAAATTACGTCTATAATAATAACAAGTTTGTGGAACGTGTTATCTTACACAACCTTAAACTGCCAATGTTAATTTGTGGTAATAAAAAAAATATCATCCTATGATTCTTTCATAAATTAGGTACACCATTGTTCACACGAGACATAGAAGTATAAAGTTTATTACATACATTAATGTAAATTAGCTTCTTCACTGTTTTTGTTCAATGCCATAGAATTGTCGAAAATTCTCAAGCCTCTTAACTTTTTTTTGTAGAGACATAACTAGAATACTTCTTTACGATGATCTGTGTTGCAGTAGCGATGTCGCATGTCGGTAGGTATAGGTATTGCATCAAATTATATTATATTTTACACACAATACCTTTGAATAAAATGTACATATTGACATCAACTCCTGTATAGTTTTTTGTTTTTATGTGTGATGTGCGTCATCAGTAAAAATATTTACGACTAGCGGTCGCCCGCGGCTCCGCCCGCGTGGATGTCGGTTTTTGCGACAAAAAGTAGTCTATGTGTTGTTCTGATATATAACCTATAGAGGATCTCCGCGGCTACGCCAGTGTGGATGTCGATTACCGCTACCAAAGCCTAACTTTTGTTGGGATGAGAAGCTCGCGCTCGGACCTCCCGCCTTATTATACCTACTGACCAATTTTATGTATAAGTTTGGTATTTCTACACCGATTTCTATAATTCTTTTTTTATAGAATATGTTATAATGTTATCTTTTGTTAATTAGGCATGAGCGAGAATATTATAAACATAAGAGTAAACAAATCAATAACAAATAATCAGAAAGCTCTGAACTGGTAAACTATCGGGAGTTATACGTGTTATTGTGAGTCAACCATTAAAGATAGACATATGCTGTTGTAGATTTTTTTTAGATAATTTTATGTAGAACATTTCCGTCATACATGATTTCTATGTAGCTTTAACCATTAAGGCTGCACACGCGACGAAAGCTTAAAAAATGGCATAAATTCTCCCGTTTTCCCAACATTTTCCTTCACTGCTCTGCTCCTATTGATTGTAGCGTGATGAAAAGTATCCTATAACCTGCCCAGGAGTATGAAGAATAATTGTACCAAGTTTCATTAAAATCTGTCCAGTAATTTTTGTTCCTATTAATAACATACAGAGAGACAGACAGACAGACAGACAGACAGACAGAAAGACAGACAGACAGACAAAAATTTTACTGATTGCATTTTTGGCATCAGTATCGATCACTTATCACCCCCTGATAGTTATTTTGAAAATATATTCAATGTACAGAATTGACCTCTCTACAGATTTATTATAAGTATAGATAAACTATAACTATATAGGTATTAATTTAGGACCAATTTGTATTATTTTGGGACCAATTTATATTTTCTTATTGCAACAAAACCATAAACATGTTTCTTTAAACATAATTTACATAGTTCTCGTTTTTCTTCACCTTAATATTCGACACGAGGTCGGCGACAAAACATGACGGAAAATAAATTAGGATTTTAATTTATTTACTGATGTCCTAACCTTGTTTACCTTGTCGTGCAAATAATGCGGTCTGGTCCTTCCTTATTTTTTTTATTTTTTTGTTCAATTTAAGGAAGCAATGTTCTAATGTATTCGGAAGTTATTTATAGTTTTTGACGTCGCAAAAAATATTCATTAGAATAGGTAATCAAAATAACTTAAAAGTCAAAACCGAAGTTCCTTTTTTGTTTTGGTTCTGATGTTTGCTAGAATATTGGCTGACTAATTAATGTAGAGAAAAAACGCGGAATGCAACTGAGTTTTCTTCCTTTGGGTTTCTTTGGAACAATTTATCAATACATAGGTACTACTACTAATACATAGGTATTAAAATACAAGAATACTCGTCACTACATAGTATAAAACAAAGTCGCTTTCTCTGTCCCTATGTCCCTTTGTATGCTTAAATCTTTGAAACTACGCAACGGATTTTGATGCGGTTTTTTTAATAGATAGAGTGATTCAAGAGGAAGGTTTATATGTATAATTTTAGTATCAGCATTGCACCCGTGCGAAATCGGGGCGGGTCACTAGTTCAATATAAATTTTATGTCATTTGATGAGTGTAACACACAAGGTCCCTTAAATATAACTGTACGACTTATGTATTTGCAAATATTATTTCCTATTAACAAACTGAAAATTAGTAAAGGCCTATCGACATTTTTATTTCTGTTACCATGCCGAATATGGAGCTCCAATTCCAAAAATAACAACCTCTTATAGCCGAGTAAGAACAAAGGAAATTCGAGGTCCAAAATACTTTTCCTTTCGTGCAATATGTCGCTTTCCATTGCATAGGCAGTTTTGTTAAGCAATCGATTACTCAATAAAATTCGTCACACTTGCTCCAATAATCGATACCGTGAAAGTGATGCATACTTTCACACTCACTTTGGGGTCAGGGCTGTGGAAACCCGTTCGGTGCATTGTGTTATAATAAAACTTGTAGCAAACCGGTTATAAGTGGAATATAAAGCGACAAGCCTACAGCGCAAAAATTGGGTTAACCCTTTCAAGTACGTATTAAAGTGTCTTTAAAATCGATAAATATTCGGCATATTCTCGAATTACGATCAGTACGGTGGAACTGTCATTTTCTGTGTGAAGAAGAATCAGGATCGATATTTCAAGTGAAACGCTGGCGGGCGACTGACAATATCAATATTTATATATTGATATTGTCAATATCGACTAACTTGGCATTCCATATTTAAAGAACTATTCAGTCATGCCTATAACTACATTAAACACAAGAACGACGACAAACGAACTTCTATAAGTACCAACATTCAAAAAGTTTCAGATCCATTTTGCCATATTGTTTACCCGTTTTTAATAGTTTCTTACAGTACTTCCCTTTCTTTTACCTCCCTTTGTGTTTAAACTTTAAGGGAGTATCTAGACGTGGGAATGTGTCAAACCAAGTTCAGGCGCACAGCTCACCGCGTATCCAAATGGAATTTGGAGTCACTTTTGAAACTAGGTACGTTGTACCAGCCATCCCTCTATCCATGTTTCTTCCTCCGCCTTTTATGTTCGAGAGCCGTCGCAACATTTTTGAAGTAACCCTACATAGAAAGTACTGTAATATGATTATGTAAGGTATGTATTTACCCCGAGCCCGCTGAATGCTGGTATGAAGTATACTCCGTCCGTGTCCTGAACTGAATGCGCTATGTCGGCTGTCTCTTCAGGGTTGTCGAAGAGTCCTAGAAAAAATATATATGCATTTTTATAGTTAAACATTTCGAGGAAAAGGATGACATGGTTAGCTAAGTTACTTTATCAATGATAGGGGGACAGATGAAACCTTTAAGAGCGAATAAAGTTCGAACTGTCCCCCCATTGCCGACTAAGGCGGCTAAGAAAGGGGGACAGATAATTTTTTTTATTCCTATCTGTCACCCTAAGGGGATAAAGCGGGGGGACAGATCGGAATAATTCAAAATATTCACCTAAATTCTGCGCCCACTTGATAATCGAAGCGGTATCATTGTTCGCGCCTTCTGCCGAAAACACCAGTTCCTCTCCAAGCCGCCAACCGACGATGGGGTATAACCCTGACACGCTGGCATGTGGTTCCGTCCCCGTGTTTATATTGAAGAACGTCCCAGTACCCATGGTCAGTTTGACGTCACCAATGTCGAAGCAACATGAACCCCACATTGAGGCGGTTTGGTCTGCCATCTGGGAAATTTTAAAATGTGTAAAGGCTAGGGTTCATATTCTTTTCTCCTTTGTATTATACATGACTGTATCAAAAGCACCAACCTCTCCAGCAAGAGTGTGGTTCTCGATGCTAGTTCGGGCAAGTACCGATACATTTTTTCTAAGTTTTAGGTATGTAAGTACTTATAAGAATATCTTGACTACCAATGACTGATTAAAAGAAACATCTTGGAGAAACCTGGACTAAGCTATAAATTCTGAAATCACCAACCCGCATTGAGTAAACGTGGTGACTAATGCTCATTCCTTCTCTGTGTAAGAGGAGGCTTGTGCCCAGCAGTGGGACAATAAAATGGCTGATGAGTACTGATGACTGTTAGCTTTGATGGACATGCGTAGTTTGCAATATCTATCGACTTGTTTAAAACTTTTCTCGTCATAATTAGAACACAACTCCTAATACGTAAACATATTTTTTGTTAGTAATTAGGCGATTCTACAAAGAACTTAATTTATTTACTCAATAAAAGCAGGATTTTAGATGTTCTGACGATGTTTTAGACAGGGCTTTTGAATGGTAGGTATAATACACTCGTACCTATAGGTATATTGTTCTTATGGTTTTACAAGTCACACCTGACATGCACCTTGAAAGGTCAAAAGTTTGATCTTCCTTATATTGATTTGTTTGCATACTAATCAAGTGAATATAAAAAAACGACAATATTTACGTACTGTTAATGTTCAAACATAATATGTACTGGCCTGTATGAACGCAATAATAAACCCGATAACTTGATAATTTTCAATTAAACTTCTACATGTAAATATACATTCGGAATGCAGATAAAAACTGACTGGACTTTGTGATTGTTTACTTGCTTAAACATCGAATCTAAACGGAATATCGAAGGATACCGAAGTGAGCCCAGAAAATGTTTCTATATACTCGTATGTCATCACAGCCTTTATATCGTACCACTGCTGGGCACAGGCCTTCTCTCCCACGGAGAAGGATTGAGCGTTAATCACCACGCTTGCTCAATGCGGGTTGGTGATTTCAGACTTTTTTTATAGTCCAGGTTTCCTCGAGATTTAAGCAGTCATTGGTGTCCAAGATAAACTTAGAAAGTACGTATAACTTAGAAAAGTTACATTGGTACTTGCCTGATCTGGAATCGAACCCGCACCCTCTTCGACTCGAAAGGCTGGTGCTTTAATCACTAGGCTACCACGACTTTTATACTTTACACTTATACTCGTATATACTACCAGCTAATTGTATACTAGACTTCTAATTATTTTTCAGTGCCATTCAGATAGTGGTAACGATAGTGGCAAAAATATACATACATGTATAGTGTGACGACCTCGTTATCTGTCACTTAATTACATTGAAAATTATTTTCCGTTCTCCATTTTTGTCAAGGGCTTAGTTCTAATCACACATCAAGACAATATAAACATCCCGAATAGAGAACCCCCTTCTCTTAGGAAATCGGTTAAAAATGACGTACAGACTAACTAGAAATGAAACCTAATCCTGTAACCAAGACAAAACACATCGCAAAACCAATAATAATACTCACACAACTGAGAATACGTATCGGATGTCCCCATATCGATGGCAGCGTGCTAGTGAAGTGATCCCCCGCGGTGTCCACAACCTCAGGCAACGCTGCTCTGGGTATCTTCAACATAGTCATGGCCCAGCCTGCCCATTGCATTGTGAATGGGTCATAGAAACCGGTGGCCGAAGCTGATGACACGTCCGTCATGTGAACTTTCCCACCTGTAGGATAATTGATCGTTACGGGCTTATCGATATCGGGCTCGTTTTGAGGTAATTACAGGCCAACGCGAATGATGGCGGTGGTCGATTAATAGGATGCATTCGTTCTTGATGGGCCTTAATGGATAAACCAATGATATAATCAATTAAATAAGTTTGACGGACTCTGTATAATAAATCAGAAACCCTCGTCCAGTACCGAAACTAGGAAGGCGCTAGTGTTGCGGAGGCACAGGGCATACGACAGGTAGCAGAGGACCGCAACGAAACCAAACAAAATTTTGCACATCATCATACCCTTTCTTTCAGAGCACACAGCTCACGCTCGTAATTTTTTTATGTACCTACTTTTCTACCTGTCAAAATAAAATGCAGTAAGTAGCCTTTTCACGACTGATAATAACATCGATAATGATAAAGTCTCAGATGATCAGCATAATTTAAAGAAGAGGATAGGATAGACACCTAGATCTTGGTAACGTTAGTGAAGCGGTTGCGTGCAACCACTTAGAACAGCGTCTAACATAATTACCTGTCAACTTGTATAATAACCACGTGTCCAAGGTTCCGAAAAGCGCATCATCATCTTGTACTGCAGTCTTGAACGCCGGCACGTTTTGGAACGCCCAGTACAATCTCAAGCACGTCTGCAAAAACATTGTTGGGATTGGCAAAACATAGGGGTAGTCGTCATGACTAAGATAACTGGGTGATATAATTGTAACAAGTCAACAACATATTATAAGATTTGATTTGTTCATAAGTTTCTGTGTTAGCATTTTCATAAACAGGCGCCCGGCCAGCAATCCATAAATGTAATAGAATGGTGATCTTATTTCTTACGAGTCAAATGAACATTTCGTGTCTATGGAAACCTAGAATAGTTTCTTTCTTCCTTAACAATCTCTATAATTTATTCGGCAAATCTATGATACGAAGGTCAACCAGAATTCAGTTCCTGGATGCTACTAAATGATTAAATAAATACAGCACTATTTAATTAAAAAGTTAAGACGTTACTACGCATAACCGAATAAACTCTTATTAACAAGTAGGTGGTAATTGTCGAGTGCATCTAATAACGTCTCCATCGGCATTTAGTGCGCCGGCATTCGCCCACGCCTGTCGTCGGACGCGAGTTGAAAAGGTCAAAGATCGCACGCTACTGCACATTTGACTTCTATTTATAGCTGCACTCACTGCTTCCCGTGGTTTCACCCACGTCCTGGGAGTACCAGGTTTACTTTTATATTTGACCGTTTTAAGGCAACACACACACGACCTATCATCGTCTCGTAGCTCAATAGAATATTCCGGTGTCAAAGATAAGTTCAATAGGTGCTAATAGGACATGTAAATCATACATATTGGACGTTCTTTTATTGTCTTTAGCTGATTTAAAAGCCAATTGAACTATACGTACTTCGAAAAATAATCCATTTATGTGGAACAATTTATAATAGAATGGGAGTTCTACTTGAGTGTACCTTCCCCAATCTACCATGAGGTACTCTGATCTCCTCAGCAGTTTTAGCATGATTACCTTACGCAAAAACTTGCTTTGTTGTTTGTCAAAAATTAAAGTAGGATTAAATCCTAAGGTAGTTTAGTATCTATTCTTTCTAATTACTAAGGCGCTTCCAAAGAGTAGGTATAAGTATCTTCTCATTTACATGTCCTCAATCAACTGCGTATGTATTGTTTAAAAATAACACAGTATCGTCTGTAAATAGCCAGTTACAGTGTAAATAAAAGAAAGCAATATAAACAATGTAGCCACACGCTTCCGACAAGAATCGCGGCTAATATTAGAAGTCCTCATGGATTGCCACTAGGACACTCGTTTATAATTCAAACGAGTAGAATAGGCTGACACCTCTTTTGTATAAGTTTTATTAAATTTTCCGTACACTGTCCTTAAAACTATTCAAAACTTTCGTATTATAGAACCGAATAAACGTAAGAAAAAAAAGTTAACTAAATTCATTAATTCATTGTCTACATGCCGAGCACATTATTTGCGCTTACGCAATTACAGAAAACTTAGTTAGGTATTTACTTGCATTTATTTTGGAACAATACACAAAAAACAAAGTGTTTCTTAATACAAACACTTAATCGAAATTCTAAATACATTCCTGTTTCATCAAAATTTACAGCATTTCACCGCTCTTTTGGGACAAAACGTCTTCAATACTTGCCTTTGAGCTATGACTTTCAATAGGTGCCTATACAAAGCCAATTCATGCTTATTTTGGATACTTAATTCTTGATTTTCTACTACTTTGACTTTGACCGTAGACCGTGTGTAACATATTGTATACCTAATTAATTATATGATAAATACAATAACTTTGAATATTAAAATTACGTTTTTACGGATACGGGTGACATCAAAAATGTCAACTAAATTAATGTCATTCAGTGACCTCGAACAAGTTCCTGCTGTGAGCCGTTAGGTCATAGAAATATTAACTCGCGCCACTAAATCACTCCCTACACTTACTGTGCCGTCAACCATTAGCAAAATGATGATAAACGGTCGCCTCTTTCGTCGCTAGGGAACATTGGCTAGTAGCCACGAGTTCTCATTCATATCATCTACCGGGGTGTACCTTTTTTTAATGGTAAATCATCAAATGACAACTCCCTCACGCTGTGGGTGCAGCAGGAGAGATTGTCAGACATTTACTGAATAAAACCCACTTTTGTTCCTTCTAGGGATCTTTGCGTACCAACGCTGTAAAGGTAACTTTAAGGTTTGAAAACAATCACGCAGCAACGGCAAACAGGGGTGGGTATACATCAATCGGATATTAACAGTTCCCGTTAAATTACTTTGCCGCTGTGACGTTGCTACTACTAGCAGTAGCTGGACCTTGATTACTTTTCACTCAAAAAAAGCTATAGGTAATTGCTTGTAAGCAGCTGAATTTAAAACTAGAGATCTACGACATTTAGCCTACTTCATGGAAGACTTTAAACTTCAACCTTCCATAAGTTAGTTCAGTCTTTAGTGAATTATAACAAGATATGTTTTATAGTGGCTAGTGGTTAATGGTACAGTCAACCTGAAAACTTTATGTGGTCTTGAATAATATAGTCTATGTTTACTCTACCGGCTCTGCAAATTTTCCGAAAAGCATATGAATAGAATATCGTTTTTATCCAAATTATGGATAGTAATAAAAAATAAGGAAGTACTTTACCGTGTGAATATAAAATTTAAAAACCTTACCTGAGTGTTCATAAATTTAAATACACTTCCTGCTTTAAATCTTTTGCTTCTAAGGATAAGATACAATATGTAGGCACTTGCTTTGAACAGCTGAAACAATAAAATATTTGAATTAAGAATATTTTGTTTTTGAATCGTCTACCCCTTACATGAAATCCGATTTTTGCCACAACTGTACCTTCCATATGTAAGAATTGTTCCACTGTTTGACTAGTTTGTCTGCCCTAAGATCCTTCCATGTTATGAACTTGTGGAATGGCTTGCCAGTTTTGCGGGACCAGTTGATGAATGTGCCTCTCTGTGTTGATATGCCCATGGCTGTCATCTGACCCGCTGTTAGGTTGGCATCTATGAATAAAATTTAATATTAAAAAGAGAAAAACAGAACAAAGGTTGTACTGCAACTTACTAAACCCATGCTAAGACAAAAGACAAAAAAAGACAAAAGCTGTTTATTAATTTTAATTAACAAAATTCAATAAAAAATAATAAGTCTGGAGATACTACTTTGACTTGATGATTATTTTATTTTAACTTATTTACTTTCTACCCACTTCCAAAACTGGAAGTGGAGTTAATTGAATTATTAGGCTATTTTTTGATACATAATAACTTTTTCGCAATAGTAAATATTTAATAAATCCTAAACTCATTCTTGTTTCAAACATATTGGACTAAGTTATTTTAGAAACTAATCAGACACATTATTCAGGAGAACTATTATTTTTTATCTGCTCCCAAGAGTTAAGAGTCATCACTATATCACATTATTCTACAATAGCTAGTTAAATAGACCATTCCAGTAGACATAATAATTTCTATAATATTCAACAAGTTTGAATAATTTTGTTTTGACCACACATGAGTATGAATCAATTGATATGTTATCTTATCATATTTTTTTGAAACTGACACAATTAGCATAGTCAAAGATAATCATACCAAAGTGGGGCAAACAACTATTCTAAGAACAGAGACTGAACTGACAATTAATAAAAGACTTCATTTATTTTCATACTATGCAGTAATACCAAACACAATAGCTGCATTTTTTTGTTTTTTTTTTTTATAAAATACTTGACAAACTCACCTTTTAAAGATTTTTGAACAACATTGAGTACAGAGGTCCATAGCTCATCAGGATCTATTTCAACGAAGCCAGGATGTGGATAATGCAATACTACCTGTATATATATAAAAAAATAAGAATCAACCGTTTTACGTTTGAATTTCAAAACTGTTCACCACAATTAAATGCACAAAGTATGTTATAAGTCAATGACCAAAATAATTAAGATATTTTTTTAATTTTCTTAAATTCCAGTACCTGATCAACGGCTTTCCCAACTGTTTCGGCTCTTGAATTATAAATAAAAGAGCGAATAGTACTAGTGCCTATGTCTAAAGTTAAAATATATTTTTCTTCCATGATTTTTATCAACACTGAATCTTCACCAAACTATTTTAATGGTAATAGCTTAAATGAATATTAACGTATCGTGTTCGGCCGCACTCATTTCTCTTTGATAAAATACAATACAATACGTAGTATGCGTAGTTAGATTGGACACACAATGCAATTTACTTTGAAATTGAAATACAGGTTACAGTCGGTCAGTATCTGTCAGCTGACTGTCATTTCTGATAATAATCTACAGTCAATGCCATTGTCAACGTCAAATTACAACTACTGTCACAAGACACTACTCTGTTTCACGCTTTCCTGCATTATGTAAAACTTAAAATTGCTACCTACATATTATTGAAGTGCTTCAATTCCAACTTGGAATTGGAATTTCCAAGAGCAAATTGACCTTACTGAAGAAAAGCTAACATTATCCCAAAATATACTACTTGTCATTTATTATAAATTAAATTACAAAGCCTGCTACCTGAACATTTATCTGGCCCGTGAACTTAGTAAAGCTTTAAATACCGAGTTAACATTGATTTCATAATATTCTGATAAATTACTAAGGCTAGTTGTTTTCCTATATATTTTCCAAATTACCGACATATTTTCAACTGGATCCAGCTGAGCACCAGTGTTTTTCCAAGTATTTCTAAGTCGATTAATATAATTCATTTAGATCGACTAAAGCTTAAAAAAACTTAATTCTTTGTGCGAGGTTGATGACATGACTATTTTTTTTCTAAAATGGCAACACCAGTCTGTGGCTGACAGTCAAGCGCGTTTTGGATCTTTGAACGCTAAAAATTGTGATGTAAAAACGAGAAAAATAAATGTTTACTGGCCATCATGGCGAATCCAAGAAAATTTAGTGAAAAAATTGCCCTCCACCATCAAAAACAAGCAGAGGAAACAGCTGCTTTTGAACAGATTATGCGCGAAGTTTCCGACGCAACCCAAAGGGTATGTCGCCTATTTACTCAGGCAGTCGCTTCCTGGCCGTCAAATGTGCCCGCCGACGTAAACAATAATCCATTACATTATACTTATTGCGCCTAAACAACAAAGTGAACATATTTTTTATTAAACTCGATAGCAAAATACTACTCGGTTCTGTGTGTATAGTTACAATTATTGTCATTGTCAAAATGAATTGTAAGTCTATTTGGTATCATACACAATAGCTAGTTAGAATATTATGAGTGTAACATCTCCTAATGAAACTGTGGAAATATAAAGTTATATTCCTCAGTCATAACTGATAACAATAGTAACTTGCCAGTGAAGATAATTTTGTGTTGAGTTCTAGATTTCTAGAGTCAGACATATTGTGAGTCTAGATATACTAACACCATGTTTTGTGATAATAACTGATTTAAATTGATAGTTACATAATTTAAATGAAATTTTGATTCATGCAATCTGTTATGGATATTTGTTTGATTCATTTCAATAAATATAATAATTTAAAGTATGAGAGTACAGTCAAGGGATGTTCAGGCATCATGATTGCAGGTTAATTCAAGTAAGGTAGCAAGAGTCAAACCGCCCCCCGAGCCTAATGATAATGTTGAGACTTCACTCCGGCCCGCACAGCAAGGCTTGGGCACATTCCGAAGTGGCTCCCTGCCAAATGTGGCTGCACCACAAGCTAGCGCCAATGAGCTGGAAACAATTAAGGTTCCTTTGTTTTGGAATCTGATCATTAAAATCCCTTTATAGCGTAAATCTACCAGTTTATGATCTTGCATGTAGTAAACACCCTGAGGTATTCCATTGTGATTCTTTTTCCATTATATAATCAATAAACTACTTTTTTCAATGTTTTCACGACTTATCAGGGTAATTACCTGCAAGATTTTGATTGAACATGTGGTTTATGGTAGAATTTGCTATACCTATTTTTTTTTCGGTAGTGGTGCAGTTGTAGCTGGCTGATTTTAGTATTCTTTTCAAAAGTTTCTTTTATTTTGTATATTCTCTTTGGTTCCCATGCTGTTATTATTTTTCAAAGCATATAAAAAATTGCCCAACAGAAGTACATAGGTACATTAATTATAATAAATAATAATTAGGGCCTCTAATTGCTTTGTCACCTTGTAAAAACTTACTTGAATATTGTTAATAGAATCAAATGCCTGTAATAATAAACAAAGTATGTAGTAATTCTTGTTAACTGAAAACTGTGTCGAATTCATATTTACATTATAACATGTGTTCTACTAATCTTTCTTGTTCACCAAAGTGAACTCCGTCATCTGTTCACTCACACACTACAAACAGATTTATCTATGAATATCTTATATTTTATAACAGTGTGCTGTTATGTTATTAAACATATACATTCATTAGTATATAATTTATTTTTATGTCTGGACTTTAAAAGAGACTATGACTCTTGAGTTTGTTTCGGTGTTTCCTCTCAAGGTGGTCGATTAGGAAATGCCAACTTCATCTCTTTTTGAAAAAAATGCATTGACATGTAAAAGTGTTGATTTCAACCTAGTTGTAAAGTAAATATCATTTATTACTAAACTTTTTAAATAGCAGAGAATTTGTTTTTGCTTCTCGGTAGTGTAGCTTCAAAATATTATTTTATAGAAATTTTTGGTTAGTATGATTGTTTGGCAATAAGGATTAAAAGAAGGCATGTTGCATCCTTGAAATATTCCATTTTCATATCCCCTGCACTTAAAGAAGTAGTGTTCTGATTGTATTAGTCATGCTATGTCACCTTTTTGAACAAACCAATAGACTTTTTAATGTAATGTAATGTTTGATGATATATGATAGGAATATGTGCAAAAATATGTACAGACAGAAGCTATGTAATTAATTTAAGTAAAAATAAAATTTTAGTTTATTTCAAAATTAATAGCAAATACTGTTTCCTAAAATCCAATTAAAATAAATAAGTACCAAAATTGTCGAGCTCTAATCCAAATTTTTTTTTACATATTTTTGCATACTCTTTTGTAATATCGTATATAGTCAAATGCATACATATTTTGTAAAATCCCATGCCTTTAGTCACAATATCTTCCTATTGGGTAAAATTATTAAATGTACAGGAAAAATAATGTAGATATCTCAGCGTCATTCATGCTTGTTGGCGTTTCCCGCCAAACTAGCCGAACCGGAATTGTAGCGTTGGCGTAAATGCAGGAGAACCCTTTATTTACCGGTGATTCAAGGCTACATTTTGAAAGGAAATGTCAGCAATCATTCTTTAGTTTTTACTATTTTTTGTAAACATTTGTTTATGTGTATATACTTCTTGGTGAGATGTATTTGTTTGTTTGTCCTAGCCGGAGGAATTACCGCTATCGAACCAGTATGCTATGGCCGGGGGCAGGAGCGGCGGAACATCGCCTTCACGCTCGCCGGCAGGCCAGAGGGGCCGCGCTTCCTCGTCAGTCGGGCCCATGCGCCGCCCGGCAGACCGGAGGCACGACACCAGCCCCTACGGCAGCACTGTCTACTTAAGGTAACGTATACTTAATCACAACAATAAAAAAACAGGTACTGATGATCTAATAATCCTATAAAACACTCATTTCCTACATATGTGCCGTTATTATTAATTCTGACAGAATGTCATGATGTAGCTGTACCTATGTTAAATAATAATTATGTACCTAACACAAATCCACACGCACACAGCCGGTTTCTTCGTAACTAATAATAAGAAAAAAAAACGTTAATTTATTGTTTTCGACACAGCAATGTTCTTTTGTTTTAACCTCGGTAAACACTGAACAAACAATAAAAAAAATATATTTACCATATAATTCAATGATCATAACCTGCACTATATAGCCCTCGAGGTTACGATAATTAAATCACTCACTAACTATATTCCTTACGTCACTGCTCTAATCATGGTAGTCGTGAATTATTATCTAAAATACCAAGTCGCAAGAAGCCGCCGGACGCACAATTAATTCCAATTTAAAACTAGAAACGTGTTGATAATATTTAATTACTAAGTTCATGAGGTAAAATAGTTTATGAGTCATTTACATGTCATGGTAATTCAAGTATCATTGTAAGTCGTTCTAAGAAGCCTCATTCATATTTAACAATAATAATTGTTTTATAGAACGTGTCAACAAATACTGAGGAAACAACGCTAAACAACTACATATACTATGTTATGAGTACACAACTTTATAGGAAATAAAAATATTAAATTCTATGACGTAAAACTGTTTTCAGTTCACTTAGCGTTGAGCTTATTTTATTTAACATAAATATTACCTCGAAAAATAGCTATAAAACGATTCAGGTTTTGCCTTTCTACGAAGCGCTTTAGATTGGCGTATAAATTATAAAACGTGTATGAATTTAATTTATTCTGTAGACAAGCTTATCATGATCTCAGTTTTAAGGCGAGTTTACCGTCTGAGTGCTTTAGTGAAACTGCATTAACATTTTAGAACAACCAGCTTATGCATTCTAATATCAAAATTCTAAACGAAAAAAACGTGTGAGTAATCGATTGTCTGTTAATCGATTACTTAAGTAACCGTCTTCCTGCTTATCTCTTGTAAATTAAACGTGTCGTGTTTTTGCGATGTTTTAAATATGACGTCACGACTGTATATTACAATTCGATTAAAATGCGTAATAACGTATGCGTAAGGAATGTTGTTAGACGAATTTAAAAACAATAATAAACGTTGTGTTGGCAATGTTTAAGTTAATTAATCGATAACTTGCAACTAAACGATGGGGATATTTAATTCGAAAAGGATACATCGGCAATTAATTCTTTATAACGAACAAGCTATATTGTTTATTTCCAGACTACGAGTGGTCCATTCTTGACACCTGTTCTGGCTGGGTTCTTTTGTAGAATGAGGAAATTGTAACACGCAAACAGAACATTCCTTTAAAATGAGGTTTTATGCAGTTGGCAAGAGACGTGGAAAATTTTAAGTCAAACATTATATTGAAAAGATTAAAAGTTCACCCAGTCTGCTAAAGACTACTTAGGATACCCTAGTAAAAAGTAAACTTAAACCGTCTCTAGAAAGTGAAAATTTCTCCATACGGACCCATATTAACTGATCAAGGTCCTGCAAATCAAAGTCTTACTTTACGATCATTTTTGTAACACCCTGTGTAAAACGTATCATATGCCTATGTCTCCCAGTTCTAAGCAATCTAAGCAACCCCACCATGTCTTTATAGACTTTACTTTTTCGTTCTTGGAAGGGAAACCGAAATCAATCTTCAAAACTTAAATAGAGCCCATCACGCATACCAAAACACCTTTTTCGTAATCAATTACAATTCCAATATGTTTCTGACCCTAAATTATAAAGACGAACAATGCAATTTTTACGTATGAAGTATACAGGTCTATTTCAACAAACTAGGAAGTGGTGAAAGGTGGACTTGATTGTTGTTATGTCGTGTAATTATTGACGCGAATAAATCCCGTTCCATTAAAAGATTTTGCACCTTTTACTCATGAACAATTCGTAGGTACCGGCTGCCATTTGTCTCTCTCACAAATTAGACCATGTGGTGCCGACTTACCCGTTGACTGGAGTTTATTTGTCAGATGGCATAGGTTAAATTTCAATAACATACTAGGCATAGGCATATGAGCTTTGGTACTGTTAAAACAACTGCAGATTTGAACATTGCCTTGATACCATTGACCAAGGTTTAAATCTATTATCTACGGTCAAACAGGAATCCATCCTAGTAAAAACCACTAAGGACTCCTTCGTTCCAACTTGAGCTGGAGTTATCATTTGAAGATTGAACCAAGATAGATCAGTTTTTAACGGCAACATCGTTTTGTTCCAGTCCGCCGCCGGACAGTAACTGGCGGCGGACGAACTCAGACTCGGCGCTCCACCAGTCATGTGGTGTGGAACAACAGACGACGGCGCAGCCGCTCTCGCCGCACCGGACTATGCACTCGCACGCGCACCCACATCTACACCCTCACCAGAACCATCATAGGAGAGGTGAGTATTCTTCTTCATAGGATAAACGTCTAAAACGTTTCCTGTTTATAGTTTTGGTTTATATCGATGACATCTCCCCATTGTATAGCTGCCTATAGTACGGTTGACGGATCTAGAGAATCCTGAAAGTCAACTGTTTGTCTGAGTTGTGCTGTAAGGAAGGAATTTGTAGCTAATCGGTTAAGATACGACCGTAGTACTGTAACAAGAGTATACACTGAAACATGACAGCCTTCACATTGATTATAAAAGAGGTTCACAAAAACTAGAACTTTAATCCCTTGTGGAACCCAACTAATGTCTGCCAGTTATGACTTATCGTCTATGGTCTATCCTATCATAGTCCAATACGGCTAGGACCGTATATTCCACGGCTTTGCTTCTAAAATAACGGGTCAATGAACTGTCTCCGATCTCGGTTTTCGACTTCCAATCAAATATTTTTGTAATTCATTCCAGGTGACATCCACTTAGATGTGTTAGCGCCAATGAACCCAGCAAATCGACCAAGATCGTCATGTGAAATACCCAGAATACCTAACAATAATAAGTGAGTATGCATTACGTTATGTTATTGACGACGGAAAAAACGTCTTATTTTATCCCTAAACTCGCAACTTGAATGGCAATACCATACATGGTATGCTGTGTTATGTAGCTGAATAATTACATTTATTGTTGTGACTCATTCTCATCATCTTGCATCGGTAAAATGACCGAATGTCAAATTAGTGCCTACAATGAAACCTTATGGGCAGAATAACAACACACTTATTTTTAACCTAATCAACCCGTATTATTATCATGTATGGAAAATTTTATAAGATTCTTTGTGTGAACGAAAACTTATTTCAGGGTTGACTGTCGTAAAATCTTTGGATGATGAACTACCAAATATGAATATTAAACAATGTAATGTACTACTAATACGTTTTCTGTTTAGCACGTATGACTGTTTCGACAGCGTATACGCGGGCGGGGAGGGTGGAGGGGGGTTGGGGAGTGAAATGGCTGTGCCGGGCGGCTCGCTGCCCGACCTCACGTCGGTGCACTTCCCGCCGCCGCACTACGCGCCGCATTCGCAACACGCGCCGCACGCCCACCCCGCGCACCGCGCCTCGCCCGACTACCAGCCGAGATACGTACGTACCTCACCCACCACCCAACATCAACCATCATCACATACTGCTCTGTGATTCGTCTCTCTGTGTTAACTGATCGCTGATCCGGGCCGCTCAGCCTAAAGTATAGAGCCACCGAGTGAGCTCTTCATGACAGTGCTGCTAGTTGGATTTGGTGTTGCCATATTAAGACATAGTTTTGCAGAATCGTCGACATATGCCGACGTCACCATACCGTTTGCCATAAATAAAAGAGTTTTCTAAATTTATAATGGCGCCTCCACACCTATTACCTTCTGAGCCGCAACACAGCAATAATGTTTTACAAATACTAAAATTAACTTGAAATTATTGGTTAGATTTGAAAATAAAACTTCGTTGGAATTTCCCATATCTAACAATACTGAACTGAATGGCTGTCGTGCCGTAGTTCCTAGTATTTCCGACTGAACAGCTGACTCGGTGGCTCTGTATATATGCTAACTGATCGCCGATCCGTCCCGCTCACCCGACCGTGCTGATAACGAGAAATGCATCTCACGTGTTTCGCACGCCACACTCGCGTGATACCATTAATAGGTTGAAGTTGAACTGACACTCAATGCAATGCGTTTGCGCAACACGTGCGATTAAGGACCTAATTACTGTCTGCTAATAGAGAAATAAATAATCGCTGATCGTCGAGAAATAATTGGATTGTCGTTTATGTAAATTTGTATTTCGAATGCCGTCGTGATAAAGAGTCTCAGGTATGTCTCGCGGTCTAACAAGAAGAGTTGGAAGCGAATATGAGTATGGATATGGTATATCGGAAGCATGCGCTATAGTAACGCCATCTGGAATTCGCAACTTAAGCGGGTTGTGTCAAACAATACATACCTACACAAAATAAGTAATTATAATTTTGAAAAGTGAAAATGGTATTTGTAGAAGTATTAACTAAAAACAGAGACAAAAATTCCCCGTTCCAATTGCGAATTTCTACAAAGGCGTGCCACGATCGCTTTCGTACGCGAATAGCCCATGAGAGAGGTCGTTGCGTGGTTGCAGTCGCCGACGTCGCCGGGCGCGGTGTCGCCGGGCGGCGGCAGTGTGTCGCCGGCGACCGGCGGACTGTCGCCGGCGTCGGGGTCGCCGGTCGGTGCCACGGTGCCTCTGCACCAGCAACACCACGACCAATTGCCGCAAATCTACGACGCACAGGTCTGTGTCGCATGACCCTCGGCCAACCACTTCTCTAGTAGCTGTGTGACTCGCGTACCGAGGAAACAATTTCCGCACCCGTATAAAAAGTAGCTTATATTTTATTCTGATGTATTACAACAAAGTTTCATCAAAACACGTTCAGTAGTTTTTGCGTGGAAGAGTACCATACAATCAAATTTTCACGTTTGTAATATCAGTGTGATTTAACTGCTCACTAATATTATAAACGTTAAAGTTTACAGCTCTCGTCATATAACATTAGCCCTCCGTAGTCTGCCATTTAATACCTCGCGCCTGCGCGCGCGCGTACATTTTGACTTTTGCGCAGTCAGCAATATTTGGCCAACTTAGGAGGGGCAGTTATCTTACGAGTTCCTTTCACAGGTCAAAATGTGTAAATGATTGAAATAAGACTAGAAATAATATTGCTAAATTTAGGATTCATAGATGCTTGTTTTTAGAAATTTTACGTTTTAAGCGTTTAATTAACATTAATTTTAACGTAGGTAATAATAATAAACGTTAACACTAATTTTAATATTTGTTAAAAAATATTCTTTAGAGGAAATCGCGCAAAATAAATTTCGATACTGTACTGTGTTTGTGTCGACTTGACTTCTCCAATAGTTACGCACAGTCGTATGACTCACGATCTTGGACGCCGCGGAAATCGCACACAATAATCAATTTACATTACAAATACAATCTGTCTTATTAAAAAACTATTTCAGTATCGCTTGATCGGACATTACTATGCAAGAATTCATGCGTTGGTCTGACCAAACATTATTGTTTATCAAAAATGGCGTGCAGTTCCCTCACCCGAATGGCAGCAGCGATGCATAATGTGTACAGCCACTGGCTAATTAATAAGCTGATAGCGACTGAATCATGTGTAACGAACTAGCTGTAGTACAGTGTACAGTTGCTCTAACACCGGCTTGGAGAACGTTAACAATGTGCCTCACTGAGCACTCACTACGATACGAACTTTTAACATTTTTGTTGTTTTCGTTATGTTTGTGTTTATTTGCTTTCTACACAAATCATTTTTTTGTTTATTTCAGAATCACTTATCTGTACCAAACACAAATAATTATCTTCATCATAATAAGGTTCGTTTTCTTTTTTAACCTCCTCTTAAATTTTTATCCCGCTCATTCTTTACAGGCGGTCGCTTGAATGCTTTGATACGCTGTCTGTTGTTGGTGGCGATATTTTTGATTATCTATAACAGAGCTGGGTCTCGCTAATATCCTACGTAT
This sequence comes from Heliothis peltigera, assembly GCA_958496145.1. Taxonomy (NCBI): domain Eukaryota; kingdom Metazoa; phylum Arthropoda; class Insecta; order Lepidoptera; family Noctuidae; genus Heliothis; species Heliothis peltigera. The sequence goes on along the minus strand of OY292338.1, from coordinate 5,843,788 downwards.
CTATGTCTTTGACATTCATTCTATATTTCGTCTCTTTCATTCATCACATTGGTGCTTCGTGCATGAGTCGACGTTACTAACTTGTTTTCAGCCAACCATGTTCACTAACAACATTTCGAAGCAATATATTGCTTATTTCAGCACCTCCGCACTTACGACACTACCGTATCCTTTATCGTTATATATTTCAGATTCGTCAGATCGTTTTTATTTATTGGTGACTTTATTGAATAAATATGAGATTTTTAAAACTTTATTATGGTTATTGATGGCACGCGTACGTGGTATTTGCGTTCTAAAACATGAATAACATGATATTAATTATAAATAAATATATAAATAAAAGTCGTCACTCATAGCATGGGTTATTCAGCTTATATGAGGGGAGTATTAAAGGGATGGGATAGCTGAACAACTATCAGAACAATGTTTATGGATAAAAGAGTTTTCTTTGTAAATGTAGGAAAGATTCCTCTACCCTAACTTTACTATAGGTCAAATCTTACAAGCGCTTCATATGCCAAAATCTAGTAAACAGGTAAAAAACCCACATTTACCTAGAGTAAAATATATAAGATATTCCTACTACATACCGATTATATCTTACTCAGTTGATAGAAAATTATATTTAAATTCAACTGCGACAATAGTTGCCAATGGTCAATCGAAATACTGAAAGAATGCACAGAAAACTTTTTTGGCCAAGTGTAACAAATGAGTGATGACTCTTAAGTTTATTTATTATTATTATTTGCTTTTACTACTTCTGTTGTATTATCTAACATAAAATTATTTTAAGTGCATGTCATAATCCTAACTTTTTTCATTCTTTAACGGCTATGATGAATAACTGCATAAATCACGATTGAATTATGACATGTGGAATAACTAACATTGGAGTATTACTCATCGCAAACAATTATATTAACACGAGCTACAATATTTTACTTAAGCTTGCAATACAAAATTTTTAATATAACTGTCAATTGGCATGATTACTTGTATATATTTTCAACCAGTTTCTTTTAAATTATTATATAATCTATATTCGTCTGTCAATAAGAATGTGGTTCTTTCTTTGAATTTAAAAGGGCGGGAAGTCATTTGGTTTTATGGTTTGTATGTAGTAATATTATTTGAAGAATCGACCACATAAACAGGATGATCATTTTTGCTACTTCGAGGAATCTACATAACGGTTCACTTCATGATTATTTTTAATTAGCTTCAATAATTAATTCGATCCTAACATGCATGTGAAAATTGGCTTCTGGCTAAAAGCAGTTTTTTTTTTTACAAAATAATTATTGCGAATTCAGTAGAGGCGGCGGTTGGTATCAATACATATGAATTAGTTAAATTTTAGACAGGACATTCAACTCTGTTAACTCCATATATGGACAGTGTGAAAAGTTGTGATATTCATACTATGTAGAACAGTTATTTAAACTTACAGTTATTCGAAGTATTTGCTGGGTCGGTTAAAGTCGCCTAGCTTTCTGCTTATTTGACCTAGTTCATGAATCTAGACATATTCAAGCAAAAACATTTTATCGAAGACCATAAAGATACCAAGCTGCCAATGCCCTACATTTCTAACTAAAAAAAGCATTTTGTAAATTTCGCTTTTAACAACTAATTCGAAATACTGGTCACACTGTTTTCTATTTCCACAAAACGGTGTATTCTCATGTAACGTGTTCGTTTCGGCTGGTTTCAGAATATGTCGCCTCTGGACCACGGTTGGATACCCTCCGGCTACCAGACGCACTGTAGTCCGCCCTCACAATATTCCTCAACGTCGAATATTAACATACCTTCGCCAACGGTAATATAATCAATAATTAAAATAACATATAATATTGATAAGTCAGAAGCCAGTAAGTCTGACACCAGTCTAACCAAGGGGTATTGGGTTGCCCGGGTAACTGGTTTGAGGAGGTCAGATAGGCAGTCGCTCCTTGTAAAACACTGGTACTCAGCTGAATCCAGTTAGAATGGAACCCGACCCCAACATAGTTGGGAAAAGGCTCGGGAGATGATGATGATTGATAAGTAATATTTTATTCATTAGTTTGAACTTTAAACAGATCATTTATGAACATGGATGCTAGAAATTCTTATTCATTGCTAACAGGCGGTTTCGCTGTTCTAGGAGTCAATGAACTCTGAATTGCTTGTAAGTCATTTGCAAGTTTTTAATCTTTTCACTCCTAGACCGATGTAATTAATGTCAACTATATCAACAACAGAGCTCTAGATTTTTAGTTTATATAATTTTCCGTATTCCCGGGGCCGTGACCGTGGCAAATATTTAAATTAATTTTTATAAATTAATTTAAAAATAATTTAATTAACTTTTATAAATCACAATGTACCAATAGTAGATTTTTTTTAGCATTAACGGCTAAACATGCCACATTTTTTTTATTATCAAAAAGTTATTAAGTGTAAGTTTGATTATTAATAATTTAATAAAATTTCAGATGGTGCACAGTCCAGGGAGTCCGGTGGAATCACCACAGACAGACTACAATAACTTACATCAAGCACTATTACAACCCTTCGAGCAAATCACAATGGTAAGTTAAACGCCAAAACTAACATAGCATACACACTCATAAATCATTGAACGCAAATCAAACTGGTTTCCGTACACGTGACGTTAAAATATTTATGTTCAAGGACAATCTTGAACAGTTAGCTAAGTTATAAATAAGACTATCATTTTGTGCTGGCCATTTGTAATTCCATTATAAATTAATGCGTGACACGCCTGCGGTACGGCGTTCGGTCGGCCTTGACCGTAACTATCATTATAAGTACAAAGGAACTGAGGCAAACAATTAAATAATATACTACTCTTCCTTGTTCAGGTACTTATACAAAAATAAAATTATATTTTTGCATTTTCAATATGATAATAAAATGAAATAAAATACTGTCCATCAACATTTTAATGAACTTAATCCAAACCAGGCCGAAGAAATTCAACTAACAACAAAGTTCAACAGATGAACTCTTAAACAAAGGACATACTTTTTATAAAATACTCATTTCATAAACTCGAGATTGTAATGACCATAAAAGTGTCCACAAAGTAATTATTTACAATAAAATTGTTAATTTAAATTACACTAATACTGAATAAATATATAAATAACATTAATTAATAGAAAATCAGCAACAACGTTCGTTACGTACGTAAATAACGTAACTTTTGAAATAACAATAACATTAATTTATTTATACTTATGCTTCAATGGAACAGCAAGGAATTGTAAGTAAAAAAAAGAATAATCAATTGAAATGCAATGTTTAATGACACTGGTATATACTCTCATCATCAAATCTGTACTTGAAAGTAGTTAAATTATATCTAAAGGATCAAGACTAGTTACTAATTTTGGCACATTGGAAAGGAATAAAGTATTTAAACGCACATAATATAATAAAGCTGCACTTCATCAATCATTGAATTAAAGCCAGCACATAGAGAATATACCTTATATCAAAATAATACACTGAACTATACAGGATGGTTATTTGAGATGGAACAAATTAGGGCTGGTAACTCAACCGGTGTATAATATTCCAACGTTACACCATAAAATTTTATTATAGAATTACTGAATATTTATGACAGTATAATTATAAAAAAAAATGAGATTAGAAGCAAATTATAATTTGATAATGGGTTTAGGTTATATCGGTTTAGGTACCACCCTGCATATCAACAGGTATGTGAGACTGGTTTTATAATCACACTAGTAAATACATAAATATTTATTGCTCTGAGAAACTGGTCTCATGTACTTGACCTGTTGCTGTGATAACAATAGCAAGTAAAGTTACTGTCTGTCAAATGCTAATGTGTGTGATATATACCTTGGTATACGTTACTATACATATAAATATCACTAATATGTGCACTTACAAAACTGGTGTCTTAGTACCTAACAGTGTTTATTTATAAATGTTAACAACATATACGGATTTTATTGAACAGAAGAACTGGATTTTCCGCTTACCAAAAAGGTAGTTTAAATTGATGATATGATCTTCAAAATCCTACTACTATTATAAAGGCGAAAGTTTGTAAGTATGGATGTATGGATGTTTGTTACTCTTTCACGTAAAAACTACACAATGGATTCGAATGAAACTTTACCACAATATAGCTTATACATCAGAATAACATATAGGCTACTTTTTATCCGGGTATGGAAAGTACTTCCCTCAGAAAGCGGGTGAAACCGCTGGCGGAAGCTATTATTATATACTTTTGGATTATATGTACGTATACTCGTATGTAAGTATAAGAAACAGACATACAACTAGAATGATATTTAAAATGCGCTAAATGACGCATAGATAAACAGGTTTATTTACGCCTCAAAAGGTTTTTTTGACATGTTTTAAGAATTTACAATGTCGATAATTTTAAAATAACAGTTATGATACGGTGAACGGTTTTATCTCTAGTTCCATTGACGCAATTACACCACACCTATCTTGCTCATAGGCGTATTATTATTTGTAGTGATATTTTAAATATACAGTTAGGTTTGGCTCTAGTTCTATTGACGCAATGTCGCCACGCCTGTCTTGCTTATCGTAGTAGTGGTATGCTCACCATGGGATATTTACCTGGAAATGAAACAGAGCAGGTAATTAAATATCAACAACAGGTTAATGTGGAAAAAATTCACGTAACCAAAAGAAAATTTCTTAATGAATTGCTTCAGAAATTCGCGTAGTCATGAAATGGTGAACTTTTGCAGCGCGAAAAGCTATAAGAGGTGGAAATGACTACGTCAAATCACATTAGTAATATTTTTCCAGCAGATTTTTTTATAACACATTTAGTATTATTTTCTTATAATTAAGAGGATTTATACAAAAAAAAACTTTTTTATGCCCAATTCAAAAACATGTTCATTTAGGATTTATTTAATTTTTTTGAAATACTTGACAGACTGTAACTAGAGTTAAGTGTGCTAGTGTGTAATATGTGTAATATTGGTGGATGTTGGCCAAGGATTGGGCGCAGCTGGTGCAGAGCCTCGTGGAGTCAGGCTGGACCGCGCACGTACAAGTGGCGGAAAATGTACGACACTCCCCCCTCACGCATTTATAGTGATGTTTATTGTGATTGGTGAACGATTTTACCTTTTACTGCATAATTGTTTTTCTATTTTTGGCATTGGCAACTTTTTTGGGCCTCCGTACTTTTACTCGGGTGGAATACGTTCAGAAAAAAAAAATGCGTTGACGATTTTGAGAATGGGACGACCGATGCAGGACACGGTGAAATCGTACACTTGTCACTGATTCAATATTGAGTTATTATTACGTGTCGTAACACTTAATTCCACGGATATTATTATTAGCGCACGTACCTTTACGAGTTTAGCATTTACAATAAGCTGGAGCTCTTTTCACATTTCATTTTGTTATCGCGACTTCTCTTCTAGAGGAAATAAACTTGAATTTAATTCGTAAAATTATTTCATATTGCTGTTGTAGTAAGGTCCATTTTCCTTTGCATTTTTTTTTTATTAATTGGACGGATCGGGTTCGTTTTCTCTAGAAGAAATCTACAATAGTACTATTTCTCTAATATTCTACATCAGAAAATCATTTTTAAATAAAAGCCAAAGAGTATTATAGTACTATTGAGAATTTTTTACCTATGATTTGCATATTTCTTTCTGAAGAGTAAAGATGTACCAATTTAGGCATGCTCGACAATTTTTAAAGTAGGTATACAGTAGTGAATATTGTCAAAAACGATCAGTCTATGATTGGTATTTTATTTGATAGTCTTTGTAAAAGTTTTTTTTGATTCCAGTAATAAATTATCTTATTTATTCAGAAATAAAGACCATTTCGTATTATTGTCATGAGCATGGTTATCGCACTCTTTAGTCCGGCCAATTACATTCATAAGCATAATGCTATGGCTATGAAAGTGTGTTACACTACGTCCGATGCTAATGTAACAGCTAACATTACATATTTTTGGGCTTAATCATCAACATTATGCTTATGACATTTAGTAAGTACGTAATGTATAATTTTATATAGTTATTATTTTGACAATCCTTATTTGTAATACAGTCAGTGTTTTATTTTCCAATGTTGTTCAGTGGCTGTATCGCTTCAGTATTACAACCTCATTAGACATTGTACCTAACGTTACCATGGATCTGTTATTGCGGTAGTATTAGTTACGTCATGTGTTTTTATTTTCAGAATTTGCTGCGTTTTTCTCTATGTTTTCTCTCGCTTGCCAGTCTTAAGTGTGTGCGTGGGGCGCAATAGTAATGTGTGTGTTGTGTTCACAGCTGGACAACCCGGTGTCGAGTTACAACACGACGTACCTCAACCATGGGTCACCGCACTCGCCGCAGACGACGAATTCGTCGTTATCATACCCTCAGGTGTGTATTGTTTTTTTAAGTCAATTAATAGCGTTTCACCTGGCATTGTAATATGATGAAGCTGGAAAGCCCCAGAGGTTTTGCATGGTGTGGAGGAAGAGACTTGAGTCCCGCGTTAGACTAAACCAAGCTAATGTTGATCTACACATTTTTTTTGTTGTTGTACCGATCCACTTTATTATGTGTGTTTGTTGTTCTATAAGCCATTTCCACCTTGTCCCGCAGTCGACGGCGACGAGCTGCGGCAGCGGGTCAGGGTCGATGGGGTGCGGGCGACACAACGCGCGCGACCCGGTGGCAGGCGGCGGCGGCTTCGCGGCGCTGCAGCCGCTCGCCTCGCCCTCCGCGCCGCCCACGCCCGCCACGCCCGCCAGCATACCCGACATCGTGCTCACAGGTACCCGCCATACAGTCAGTGTGTAGCATACAGTGAGGCGGCGCTGCAGCCGCTCGCCTCGCCCTCCGCGCCGCCCACGCCCGCCACGCCCGCCAGCATACCCGACATCGTGCTCACAGGTACCCGCCATACAGTCAGTGTGTAGCATACAGTGAGGCGGCGCTGCAGCCGCTCGCCTCGCCCTCCGCGCCGCCCACGCCCGCCACGCCCGCCAGCATACCCGACATCGTGCTCACAGGTACCCGCCATACAGTCAGTGTGTAGCATACAGTGAGGCGGCGCTGCAGCCGCTCGCCTCGCCCTCCGCGCCGCCCACGCCCGCCACGCCCGCCAGCATACCCGACATCGTGCTCACAGGTACCCGCCATACAGTCAGTGTGTAGCATACAGTGAGGCGGCGCTGCAGCCGCTCGCCTCGCCCTCCGCGCCGCCCACGCCCGCCACGCCCGCCAGCATACCCGACATCGTGCTCACAGGTACCCGCCATACAGTCAGTGTGTAGCATACAGTGAGGCGGCGCTGCAGCCGCTCGCCTCGCCCTCCGCGCCGCCCACGCCCGCCACGCCCGCCAGCATACCCGACATCGTGCTCACAGGTACCCGCCATACAGTCAGTGTGTAGCATACAGTGAGGCGGCGCTGCAGCCGCTCGCCTCGCCCTCCGCGCCGCCCACGCCCGCCACGCCCGCCAGCATACCCGACATCGTGCTCACAGGTACCCGCCATACAGTCAGTGTGTAGCATACAGTGAGGCGGCGCTGCAGCCGCTCGCCTCGCCCTCCGCGCCGCCCACGCCCGCCACGCCCGCCAGCATACCCGACATCGTGCTCACAGGTACCCGCCATACAGTCAGTGTGTAGCATACAGTGAGGCGGCGCTGCAGCCGCTCGCCTCGCCCTCCGCGCCGCCCACGCCCGCCACGCCCGCCAGCATACCCGACATCGTGCTCACAGGTACCCGCCATACAGTCAGTGTGTAGCATACAGTGAGGCGGCGCTGCAGCCGCTCGCCTCGCCCTCCGCGCCGCCCACGCCCGCCACGCCCGCCAGCATACCCGACATCGTGCTCACAGGTACCCGCCATACAGTCAGTGTGTAGCATACAGTGAGGCGGCGCTGCAGCCGCTCGCCTCGCCCTCCGCGCCGCCCACGCCCGCCACGCCCGCCAGCATACCCGACATCGTGCTCACAGGTACCCGCCATACAGTCAGTGTGTAGCATACAGTGAGGCGGCGCTGCAGCCGCTCGCCTCGCCCTCCGCGCCGCCCACGCCCGCCACGCCCGCCAGCATACCCGACATCGTGCTCACAGCTACCCGCCATACAGTCAGTGTGTAGCATACAGTGAGGCGGCGCTGCAGCCGCTCGCCTCGCCCTCCGCGCCGCCCACGCCCGCCACGCCCGCCAGCATACCCGACATCGTGCTCACAGGTACCCGCCATACAGTCAGTGTGTAGCATACAGTGAGGCGGCGCTGCAGCCGCTCGCCTCGCCCTCCGCGCCGCCCACGCCCGCCACGCCCGCCAGCATACCCGACATCGTGCTCACAGGTACCCGCCATACAGTCAGTGTGTAGCATACAGTGAGGCGGCGCTGCAGCCGCTCGCCTCGCCCTCCGCGCCGCCCACGCCCGCCACGCCCGCCAGCATACCCGACATCGTGCTCACAGGTACCCGCCATACAGTCAGTGTGTAGCATACAGTGAGGCGGCGCTGCAGCCGCTCGCCTCGCCCTCCGCGCCGCCCACGCCCGCCACGCCCGCCAGCATACCCGACATCGTGCTCACAGGTACCCGCCATACAGTCAGTGTGTAGCATACAGTGAGGCGGCGCTGCAGCCGCTCGCCTCGCCCTCCGCGCCGCCCACGCCCGCCACGCCCGCCAGCATACCCGACATCGTGCTCACAGGTACCCGCCATACAGTCAGTGTGTAGCATACAGTGAGGCGGCGCTGCAGCCGCTCGCCTCGCCCTCCGCGCCGCCCACGCCCGCCACGCCCGCCAGCATACCCGACATCGTGCTCACAGGTACCCGCCATACAGTCAGTGTGTAGCAGACCGTACTGTACCGCCGCTTGTTGCAGACTACTCGGGCGAGCTGGACGCGGGCATGTTCGGCGGCGAGGAGGCGCAGCTGCGCGCGGGGCTGGACCTGGACGACCTCAACCTGCTGGACGACCCCACCGCGCTCGTGCCCGACTCCGCCGTCGAGCACGAGTTCCGCCTCGACCGCTTGTAGTACCCGCCACATTCCCTGCCACTCGAATATCGTCTGCACTCTCTTGTCGCTGCATCAGCCCGCACGGCTCACCCGCTAAGACCCTTCCGACACTGGGGTACTTAAGTTTTCGATATTGTGTGGTTTCCAACTTCGCCGATATCTTAGTTTTTATTTCGGTAATCGCTTTGAAACCGAAAACGTATCGAAGATTTACTTTACCTGGTTTACGAAGGGACATTCTTAGGATGTGCCATTATGAGGCGGTAAATGTAAGAAACGAAGTTATCAGGGTTTAACCAGAATTCAGTACATACTAAGTTTTACCAGTGAAGTTGAAAAGTTGGTTTTGAATATTTCATCAAGTGAATGGTAAACGTTCTAAATAAATGATGATCACAGAGCGGTTTACAGATTTACCCTAATGGAATTGGTAAATCTTTGGTTTTACTGGAAAATCCTATGATTGACCGCAGTTCGGGCTTTTACAGTAACAACACCACTGTTCAACACGGTGATTTGTACATAAAATAAAGAAAACTAAAAGTGTTCACTTCGATAAAATTGCATTTAAATCGCTAATGTTGCATGCTAGTATAACTACCAGTCCTCGGTTGCATTAACGAATTGTCAAGTGAATTAAAGTCGACTCCGAAGCACCATTATTATATTTCTGTCAGACATTTTTAGCGTCATTCAGCGATTGCTCAAGCGTTGACTGAATTTTAAACTTAACCGCAGACGTCCATCCATCGTCAATGGTTGACACGTGTCATTCCATTGCGAAGTGTGTACAATGATACACGAAGGTGTTTCTACGTTATGTAGCATGTGTACATTGTGTCTCAATGTCCCAATTCCTTTCTGAATATAGTTGTTTAGTGTAAACAGTCTTTAGGCCATTGTAAATATGAGGGATGCTGTTTATGAGGTTTTTAATAAGCTTTTGTCGCAAACATATCTATGTATGTGCGTATGTATGGATGCGCGGCTCGAATTGTATACATCGATTAATTAAGATCGATTATTTTTTATTTTTTTAAGTACACCTTTCGTCTTAATGTGTGTGGGTGAAATGGTCGCACTCAGTACCTAACTGAAAAGGAACGATTTAGTTGAGAACTACATTGTTGTCAATAACTTTCTATATCTCTTGTTTAAAAGAGACGTGTAGACATTGAAGATCATTGTGAAGTAATTATTCCTATTCGTTAGATATATTGAGTGCAAATTTTATTGTAATTACCTTGTTTGTAATATGACATATCGCTGGCGGTCATAAAGACAAGGTTGTGTAAATATGCCGCAGTTGAACTGGCCAGCGACTTCCTGAGACGGCGACGCTTGCGATACCTAGATTGTTTCCGACAGATACTCGATGCTAGATCATATCCTTGTTCTCTGTTATACAACAGTAACTATCTGAAGTTAAACTTTAAATAGTTATTAAGTTTCGATATATTTTAGTTGTTAATACACATTGCACTCGTAACATTAATTCTGTTTATGTTTTCTCTCTTGTAATGTTATGTGAATTTATAGTTCTATAGTTTTTGTAATAAATGTATGACATATAAATTATTTTTAATACGACCGCGCGGTTAATGTGACGAGTGCACTGACATACAAGTAGACATTTGTGTTTTTCTGTTTTGTAAATGCTCATTATATTATGTTTTAAGAGTCTAGTCATCAAATTATGTTCAGGAAGTTTTTAACAGTTTTCATACAATTCAACTGATTTATAATGTACAGATTTCATTCCATTACAATAATGAGGCAATTTTAATACAATGATTTGTTATAATATAGAAGACCCGAAGTGGGGCGCGTCCCCGCGGCTATTTGATATCTGCTCGTTTACAAAAGTCATATCTATTGCGACATATGTGTTGTATATCTTTGTGTTGTGTACAGTGTACGCAGATTTACGACTGTTCGTGTTGTTATGGTTTTAAAGTTTTATTTAAAATTCCGCCATAGAGGTATGTACTGTATGACAGATGATATACTTGTACTGTATAAATAGTAAATGTACGATAATTGTGATAAAGTAAAAGCACAACATAATTCATTGTGAAGCCTAATCTGACGTTAAAGTAAGTTTCTTTTTTCTTATTAAAGTTTAAATAGTGTTTTCTAAATTTTAGATACATTATGTACATGTTATATAAGCTAGTGTCTGCCAAATGCAGAAGATTACGAATATCGGTCGGGTTTGATTTTGAGTCAGTCAGGTGCAATATCGTGTATGTTGGGATGTTTCGACCTCGTCATGACACTCTATTTGAATATACGTTCATATATTGTTTAGTTGTTCAATTCGAAAAGTACAAAGTCAAAATTGTGAATGTTTTGTTGCGACTGTGCGTGAAGGTGCGGGGCGAGCGTGGCTGTCCGCCACCGGCCGCGACTGTACCGCCGCCGTCCGCGACTGTACCGGCCGCTCTCGGCTCGCACGCTGCATTCGAAAAGTACTCATAGTTATAAAACCTGTTGGATTTTTTTACCTTTTGCATTTTGGACTTAAGTTATAAATAGTAATAGGATAATTGTATGTGCAGTTATGAGAAAGCTTTCGATGCCCTCGGAAGCAACGAGACACCATTCTGTGTGATTGAGTATTTCTACAATTCTTAAATCTATGGATTCATACGACATTTAATTATAGGACATATGTTTTTTCTCAAATATGCACAAACTTAATGAAGATTTTGCGGTAAAATGTTTCAAAGGTTTGTTTTATTTAAACCAAATGTACATAAGTGTGATAGAGATGAAACGGTCTCATTTAAAAATAAAGTTGTTGTAAGTATTTGTTTATTTTTCATCATTACCTCACCTTTCCATATTTTTTTAGTTATTTTACTAAACTATATTTTCTGACTATAAAAAACGCTTTGTGACGTATTCATTGTACTCAGTTTATGTAACCAAGAAGGATCTAAATGTCTCAATTAAATTCAACCTCTTTCCTAAAACATTACCAACTGGCTGGAAATAAAATAAACGTCACACACATTCAAATTTTGCGCACAATTGTCAATCAGCATATTTTATAAGTGATTTTTGTGTGACATTGCAAACATGCATTCTTGGTTCGTATTAATCTTATTTGGATGTCTACTAGTACAGATTCTCAGCAGACCACAACAGGCGGAGTATAATAATGATAGGTAACATCACTTTTTGTATGTATTGTCTAAGTAATTTTTAAAGTTCACCTTGAGATCAGTGTGTAGATGAAGTGTGCATATCATACCTACCCGGCTAGTCGTGTGTATCTGTGTGTGATCTACAGAAAAATCAAAGTTTCCTTATATGTAGTTGTGATCATGTAGAAGAATATCTTTAAACAAGTAGTAAATAGAATTTTCATCTGGCACCATATCTAGAACTGAAGATTATACCTTCTCTTAGTATCATATTAAGAGGCCGACTTGTATACGTGTCAATGCTCCCTTTGATTAATGAATTGTTACCACTTATATAGAAAAGTATAGTTATATTGCCTTAAATGCGAAGACCATCGTTGCAGCATAAATCTGGTAAATATAGCAGCATTAACTGGACATATGGAGTTATTCTGCAGTACAGGTATTATTTTAGAGCCTATTGTATTTTTCGGTATTTCTTGAGTCTTCAAAATTAATTCCTCCTTCCTCTAGTTACCTGCATTTGGAATGAGGACGATAAAACCTCATTTACTCTCACTGAATATTTTTGATAAATGTTATGCGTTACAGTGATCTTGAAGAAGCAGACGATGAAGAAGAGAATGAACCTGCAGCGGACGAGTTCCTGACTGATGATGACGACACGCGTCTGATAGAGCAAGTGAGTTCAAACAATTTTTGTGACACTATTTTTATACTATTTGTGGCGCTTATTTAGTAATTGATTACTTTCAGGACACTGCTGTTCAAGAAGAAGAGGTGCCGCGGAGTAGACACTTGCTAGACCTCACCGAAAGCAGATACCTACAACGGAACTTACCCGATGACCGCCTTACTCGGACCAAAACCGATAACGTACGTAGTTATACATTAACATGTATCATGTTTGAAGATGAAAATGTGCAAAATTGTTACAATTAAGAATTTTCTACAGCTTTCAGATTCTAAATCCAACAGAAATCGCGATACACGAGAGGAGAGCCCCGGCGGAACTCGTTACAACGAACAGATGCGGTCTTACCCCAGACGTCGTCAGTCAAATAGATACATTGAGGCTAGCGACGAGCAACAGGAAGCAACACAACATCTGACCAATCGTGATGTCAACAAATCTAATCGCGTTGTTCAGGGACAAGGAGATAATCTAGTCAATAAAAGAACCGTAGAATTTGAAGCTGCTTCAAACGAAGAAGGTGACATGTTGTTTGAAAAGAACAGAGACCAGATAAGCAAAGTAGACAAAAATGAATACAGTAATAATGACGCTGAAGCCAACGACCAATCTCGATACTATAAGCAGTACTATAATACGATGCAAGCTGAGAATAGAGAGATACTCGAAGATAAAAGTCATGATAATGCACGTTATAGCTTAAGAGATAGGCGTGATGTGAAACAGGCCAACCCAGCTGATACTCCCAATGTGGCTAATCAACGAAATAAAGAAAACAATGAAAAAGCAGACAGTGAGGATGAAGAATCTGCTATTAAAAGGCACATCAAAAAATTATCGGGAGATGAATTAGATCAACTGTTGAATTCTCTAACTGATGAGAAAAGAGAGCTATTGAAAAAAATAATAGACGACGTTGATGCTAGTGATAATGGATTCATTAACAAACGAGAAATTACGAAGAAAGCTGGTGCTGTTGAAGAAAATAATTTTATTGAAAACTGTCAATCTGACCTGAGTAAAGTTCAAGGAGGCAGTCCAGTTGTGGATTTAAATACGGAAGCTTCACCAGCAGCTAACACAGAAACTACAGAGATCAGTAAGCCACCAGAAGGTCCAACTGAAGGTAATGAAATATCTAGTCCAAAAAGTGCAGAAACGAGTATGGGTTCTGTGAATAAAATAGAACTTACAAACCACATTGATGAAGGTGTTCAGAAAAAAACTGATAGTAGTTTAAATGCATTCTCGATTAATATCGACCCCAAAAATCAAGGCGAAATGGTTGCTAACCTACAAGTTACTACGAAAACAGAAACCAAACGAGAAGCTAATATAGATGATATGGATTCTATGTCATTCGATGACTCTAAAGCCGAAAATGATATGAGTCTTCAAAATGGGCAGGACTATGCTAATGACCAAGGATACTTCTGCCCTCAAGACGAGAATTTGTCAAAATTATTGGATGATGACTCTCAGGTCCATCAAGATGGTAAACCCTACAAACGAGATACATATTCGGATAAGCAATCAGACTTATCTGAATCTATGAAATCACTGGAAGAATCTTTTCCTAATTCCAATGCCTATGACGATACGGTGCCTTACTCTGGTCCATTAGTCAGGGTGAAGCGAAAAAATTCTGATCAAGTTATAAAAAAGAGATCTGCTGGTCTTTTACCCGATGCCAAAGTAGCTTACTTTCCGTACAAAGCAGAGAACGAGGATGAAGACAACGACGAGGGTAATGAATTCGATGACGAAGGCTTTTATGATCGCACTTCTAACTTCGCAAACAGCAACAAAGGATTAGAAGAGGATACTGCTAACGCAGCAAATGCCGCACAGCCTAAAAACTCAAATATTGACAATTCAAAGGCACCACATGAAAATCTAGAAAGTGACACTATGAGTCTGGGATCAGACACTGATAGCGTGTTGTCTGGTGTGGAAGGAGTCGATGATAATCTTATGTACAGTAGTGGTGCGAGGAACAGACGCACCGCCGAAGAGAACTGTAGCGACACAGCAGATGTCAAATCTGAGCGATCGACGTCATTACTTGAAAATGAAAAGTCTGCTTCAGAAAATTACTTCAATGCCCCACATTATCAAGAAAATGATGCCTTCGGACCGCTCCCGCGAAACTATGACGGAGATTTAGCCAGATACAAAAGAATAAGACGAGTAAAACAGTCGCACAATTCTCAAGAACTCGCACCTTCTGATGGTTAGCAAGGTACTACGATGATGATCACAATAATTTTTAAGTATTTTAAATTATGTTTGCATTAAAATACATTAGTTTGTACTTAACTTTAATTTACATTATTTTGAATTTGTTTATAAGTATTCAAATAAAAGGTTATTTAAAATTAGTTTTTTTATTCAGACTTTACAAAATAAATCATACATAATGGTTTTTGTAATTATTATTAGTTACAGTAGCACAAGGAGATACTTATTTAAAGATACTTGCAATCCGTTTGTAACTAATTTTAAATAACCCTGTATTATTTGTAGGTATTGTTATGTAAACATTTATAAATAAATAATCAAAACAATAACATTTAGTTTCATTGAAATCTATTGTTGTGTAAAATAATTAAACAATCTGTAGCTAAGCCAAGTGATTGTAATATATTATAGTATAATCGGTGCAAGATATGAATAAGCAGTAAAATGAAATATCGAGTAAAAAAATGTTATGGTGGGTAGTATCTACACATGGTGTGGAGTCATGGAACAGCATCATCTGGATATAATTTTCATGTAAGGGTTCGGTTTCTACATTTTAACCAGATGCAGCTGTATACCGACTGTGTTTTACTTTCAGCAAATGCCTACCTATCTTTCTTTCATATACGAGTACGTGTATGTTTCTTTTTTAAACGTCTGATATAATACGAAGGTAAATAAAAGTCATTTTTTTAATAATATAAAAGTTTATTGCATGGCAATGTTTGACAAAAAATAAAATATAAACTTGTTAAATTAACAAATTAAGTATTACATTATGCATATTATACATATAAAGTATGTTAATCATATTAAGACTAGCAGTTAGCTTGCGTATAGTAAATAACATTAACAGGATTATAAGAAGCTTCATAAAATAAGGAATGAAATATAGCTTTTTCTCGGCTCAAGTTGTTTAAACAAGAATTTATTGTTGCTGCGTTATTTTTGTAGCATAAAACTTATGTTCTCGAGAATCACGCGTGTGTTTAAAAGGAGTACGACTTGAGTCGATCAAGGTTGCTGGGCAAGTTCCATGGACATGAGAAGTAAATTCCCGCTTGTAACTAGTGCTGCCGTCACCCAAGACAAATTGCGAAGCATTTCCGTGGCGCGTCACCCGCTCGACACGCTCAACTCGTTCAGTACGGTCTACTTTCTGAGCATGCTCTGAGCGCGAAAAGCTTCCATACCGCGCCTCCGATTGTCCATAAAAGTCGCCACCGACTCTGAGGTTATCTCTAACAACTCGTGTAGGCTGACGTTCAGTTGCTAGCGTAGACTGGCCGTCTCTTCTTGTTTGGTTACGCCGAGAATCAGTACTCTCGTGCTGAGAAATAACAGCCATGTTGTCTCTGGTAGATCTATGCATAGAACTGATGCTTTTTCTGTCCGTGCTGTGCGTGGAGTTGCTGATGTACTCACCACGCTCTGAAAGATTTCCAATACTCTTTCTCTGAGCAGCAGCCGTAGAACTAATCGAATGATGAGCTTCAGTGTTTGAATGAACGCCCTTACGATGCAGTATTGAATTTGAAGAAGACGAGTCTGAAACCAAATCTGAGGTACGTTTATGATGACCACTACGTGCGGAGCTATCTATAGCGCTGGCTGGCGGATCGTTACCCCCACCGCCGTGCATAGCTCTTTGGAATTCAATGCTCGTCTTAGTTACGCTGTCACTCAGTTGGTTTCTGTTGGTCGAAAGGTGAGTCGACCTCGAAACGTGCTGCTCCGAATGGCTTCCTTTATGTACTTGTGTCGATGAGCTTACATTTTGTTGAATGTGACTTTCAGACACAGAACCCTGATTAGACTGTTTGCCATCGTAAACAGAAGAAACAATTCTTTGAGTTGTATCTCCACCCCTGATGACATGTCCATCAGTAGTAGTCTGCTGGGTAGATTTTGTAACATTTTGTCCTGCATGGTCTCGGATGATATTTGAACTGCCTGTGATTCTTTGTGAATGATGTTGATTGGAAGTTAAATTTTGACTTGAGGTTGAAGAAGTAACTGATTGCTGTGACGAATGTATGCGTTGAGTATTGTCAATGTATTGCTGGTTCGTTCTTGAATGTTGCTGATCAATAACAGTTTTTCCTCCATGCGTTGTATGAATAGCTTGATTACTTGAAGATGTTACATGATCAGATGAAACAATTCTTTGAGTTTTATCTCCTTCAACATGTCGTGGACGGTTCGTACGATCGTCTAGTTCTCTCTTTGGAGTAGACTGCTGAGGAGTGTGTTTTCCGGAATCATCAGTCACATCTACTTCAACATTTCGTGTAACTGTGACCCACTTACCTCCCCTTAGTTTCTTCTCTGATATTTGTTTAATTGTTTTCGTAGTCGTTGTAGTCACGGTTTTTACATTTTTGGTGTCACTTCTGTTCACAATCGTCCTGTCTGTACTGCTGCGCGAAACAGAACGATCCGTGACACCCACTATCTTGTTCCTATCAGTAACACTATCTTGTGACGGTACTCGTTCGACAATCTTTTGTGTTCCACTGTGATCAACAGCATCGTGTGATGTAATAATATGTTTGCCGTGTGTTCCGGATTGGATATGTTTAGAAGTAGAATGGTCAGTTGTAACGTGCGAGTGTTTCACGTGTGTTTCCCTGTGGGACGTATGAGTCTGATTATCGCGATGAACTTGAGTGTCATGACGAGTAGTAGTTTGAGATTTGATGTCATGATCATCATGTCTGTCATGTCCAATAACAGACTTAGATTCTACAGTTTTCCTTGATGTCTCACTCGATAGCGTTTTGCTAGTGTCGTGCTTAGTGATGTCACCATTAGTATATAAGTTGTCTTTTGGTCTTATAAGTTCAGATTTTTCTGCAGGTCGCCATTGATTAGGCCCAGGTCGTTCAAAGTCACCTGCAGGTTTTAGGTTATCTTTCGGACGAACCTGTGAAGGTGTTTCCCCAGGTGCCCACTTAGATGGAGTTCGTGAAACCATGTCACCCTCCGGATATAAATTGTCTTTAGGACGAACTTGTGAAGGCGTTTCTCCAGGCTGCCATTGAGTCTTGGGTCTGTCAGTGAATTCTCCTTCAGGACGTAAGTTGTCCCTCGGCCTAACCTGATCGGGCCTATCACCAGATGTCCATTTCGGCTTTGAGGGTCGATCAAAATCACCTTCTGGCTTCAAGTTATCTCTTGGTCTAACTTGAGCTGGTGTCTCACCCGGTGCCCATTTGGTAGGAGTACGCGAATCCATGCTGCCTTCCGGTTTTAAGTTATCTTTCGGACGTACCTGACTTGGTGTTTCTCCAGGTTGCCAATGAGTCTTTGGTCTATCAGTGAAGTCACCTTCAGGACGTAAATTATCCTTTGGCCTGACCTGATCTGGTCGGTCTGCAGATGTCCATGTTGGTTTTGAGGGTCTATCAAAATCACCCTCTGGTTTCAAATTATCTTTTGGTCGAACTTGTGCAGGTGTTTCACCTGGAGCCCATTTTTTCGGAGTACGAGATTCCATATCGCCTTCAGGTTTCAAATTATCTTTAGGACGCATTTGACTTGGTGTCTCCCCGGGTTGCCATTTTGCTCTCGGCCTGTCTGTAAATTCGCCTTCAGGATGCAAATTGTCCTTAGGACGTATTTGATCAGGTCTCTCTGATGTCTCCCATTTTGGCCTTGAAGGTCTGTCGAAATCGCCTTCAGGTTTCAAATTATCTTTAGGCCGAACTTGTTCTGGCGTTTCTCCTTTCTGCCATTGAGATTTAGGTCGGCTCGGGAAATCACCTTCAGGACGTAGATTATCTGGGTGTTTGATTATATCTGGTCGCTCTGTAGTTTCCCATTTTGGTGTTGAAGGCCTGTCGAAATCACCCTCTGGTCTTAAGTGATCTGGTTGTTTAAGCGGTGTTCGTTTTTCGCCAGGTTTCACCTCTTCTCTTGGCCGTTTTTCAAACTCACCCTCAGGTTTTAAGTTATCCCGATGATATACTATGGCAGATCGTTCTCCTTTAGTCACCTTGTAATCATCTCTGCGAGTGTGATCTTCAAATACTCCTTCAATTTTCAGATTATCTTCTCTGCGAGTAAGTTTGACTCGTTGACCCTTAACAACACGATATGTGTCGGATGATCGAATATTTTCCATAGTTCCTTCCATTTTCAAATTATCTTCATGTTTAACAATAGCAGCACGTTCACCGGTGACTTTAGTATAATCTGTCTTTTGTTTCATGTCTATAAATTCACCTTCAATCTTTAGATTATCTTCTCTTCTGATTATATCAAGTCGTTCAATTTTTTGCCTTTGTCGTAAATCGACATCCCTCTCAATAGTTATATTGTCAACCTGTTTAAATGGTTTTCGTTTTTCAGCTGGCTGAGATGGAACCACTTCTGGCTTATAAAATTTGCCATCTGGTTTAAGGTTATCCTGTGGTCTTACAACAGGTGCCCTCTCACCTTTAGTAGCACTGTAATCATTGCGAACTGTAAGGTCAATGAATTCGCCTTCAGTTCTCAAGTTGTCTTCATGTCTTTGTATGACAACTTTCTCCGTTTTCTCTATACGTTTATAATCATCTCTTGAACGATGAATATCAATAGTCCCTTCCATTCTAAGATGATCTTCGTGCTTAACAACGTCAGCACGATCTCCTCGAGTAGCAATATAATCAGTTCGTCGAACTACGTCCATATCTCCTTCAGGTTTAAGGTTATCTTCTGGCTTCTTCTGCACTGGTCTTTCACCAGTAACATGTTTCGGCTTTTCCGGCCGTTCAAACTTTCCTTCAGGCTTGAGATTGTCTTGTGGCTTTTTCGGAGTTTGCCTTTCAGCTGGTTCCCATTTATCCTGTTTCGGTTTCTCAAATTCTCCTTCAGGCTTCAAATTGTCTTTAGGTTTTTTGACTTCAGGTCTTTCAGCAGGACGCCAATCATCATGTTTAGGAGTTTCAAATTTACCTTCAGGCCTCAAGTTATCTTGTGGTTTTTTGGGCGTTTGCCTTTCCGCTGGTCGCCAGTCGTCCTGTTTCGGTTTCTCGAATTCACCCTCGGGTTTTAAGTTGTCTTTAGGCTTCTTTTGAATAGGTCTCTCTGCTGGTCGCCATTCATCGGGCTTATGTTGCTGGAATTCACCTTCTGGTTTAAGATTATCTTGTGGTTTCTTTTGGGTGGGTCTCTCAGCTGGACGCCACTTGTCGGGTTTAGGAGTTTCAAATTCACCCTCCGGACGCAGATTGTCTTGGGGTTTCTTAGGTGTTTGACGTTCCGCAGGACGCCATTCATCATGTTTCGGTTTTTCAAACTCTCCTTCAGGTTTCAAGTTATCTTTTGGCCGTTTTTGAGTTACGCGTTCAGCTGGACGCCATTCGTCATGTTTAGGAGCGTCAAACTCACCTTCTGGTTTAAGATTATCTTGTGGCTTCTTTTGGGTGGGTCTCTCTGCTGGACGCCATTTGTCGGGTTTAGGTGTCTCAAATTCACCCTCCGGACGTAGATTGTCCTGAGGTTTCTTAGGTGTTTGACGTTCAGCAGGACGCCATTCATCGTGTTTCGGTTGTTCAAATTCACCTTCAGGCTTAAGATTGTCTTTAGGTTTCTTCTGAGTTACTCGTTCAGCTGGACGCCATTCATCATGTTTTGGCTGTTCAAAATCACCTTCAGGACGCAGGTTGTCTTCTGGTTTCTTGGGCGTTGGCCTCTCAGCAGGCCGCCATTCATCGTGTTTGGGTTGCTCGAATTCGCCTTCGGGTTTAAGGTTATCCTTGGGTTTCTTCTGAGTAACTCGTTCTGCGGGACGCCATTCATCGTGTTTGGGTTGCTCGAATTCGCCTTCGGGTTTAAGGTTATCCTTGGGTTTCTTCTGAGTAACTCGTTCTGCGGGACGCCATTCATCGTGTTTGGGTTGCTCGAATTCGCCTTCGGGTTTAAGGTTATCCTTGGGTTTCTTCTGAGTAACTCGTTCAGCTGGCCGCCATTCATCGTGTTTTGGCTGTTCGAAATCTCCTTCGGGCTTAAGGTTATCCTTAGGTTTCTTTTGAGTGACTCGTTCAGCGGGACGCCATTCATCGTGTTTCGGCTGCTCAAACTCACCTTCAGGTCGTAAATTATCTTTTGGTTTAGTTGGAGTTTGCCTTTCAGCAGGTTGCCATTTATCCTGCTTTGGTTGTTCGAATTCACCTTCTGGCTTGAGATTGTCTTGAGGTTTCTTTTGAACCGGTCTTTCAGCTGGTCGCCACTCGTCATGTTTGGGTTGCTCAAATTCACCTTCGGGTTTAAGATTATCCTTAGGTTTCTTTTGCGTGACGCGTTCAGCAGGACGCCATTCATCATGCTTGGGACTTTCAAACTCGCCCTCGGGGCGTAAGTTATCTCTTGGTTTCTTTGGCGTTTGTCTTTCAGCTGGGCGCCATTCGTCATGTTTGGGTTGCTCAAATTCACCTTCTGGCTTAAGATTATCCTTAGGCTTCTTCTGAGTAACACGTTCCGCAGGACGCCATTCATCATGCTTGGGAGTTTCAAACTCGCCCTCGGGGCGTAAGTTATCTTTTGGTTTCTTTGGCGTTTGTCGTTCAGCTGGGCGCCATTCGTCGTGTTTGGGTTGCTCAAATTCACCTTCTGGCTTAAGATTATCCTTAGGCTTCTTCTGAGTAACACGTTCCGCAGGACGCCATTCATCGTGCTTTGGTTGTTCAAAGTCACCCTCTGGTTTCAGGTTGTCTTGAGGCTTCTTTTGGGTAACACGCTCTGCTGGACGCCACTCGTCGTGTTTAGGCTGCTCGAAGTCACCCTCTGGCTTTAAGTTATCCTTAGGTTTAGAAGGAGTTTGTCTTTCAGCTGGCCGCCATTCGTCGTGTTTGGGTTGCTCGAATTCACCTTCGGGTTTAAGGTTGTCCTTGGGTTTCTTCTGAGTAACTCGTTCTGCGGGACGCCATTCATCCTGTTTTGGCTGTTCGAAATCTCCTTCGGGCTTAAGGTTATCCTTAGGTTTCTTTTGAGTGACTCGTTCAGCGGGACGCCATTCATCGTGTTTCGGCTGCTCAAACTCACCTTCAGGTCGTAAATTGTCTTTTGGTTTAGTTGGAGTTTGCCTTTCAGCAGGTTGCCATTTATCATGCTTTGGTTGTTCGAATTCACCTTCTGGCTTGAGATTGTCTTGAGGTTTCTTTTGAACCGGTCTTTCAGCTGGTCGCCACTCGTCGTGTTTGGGTTGTTCAAATTCACCTTCGGGTTTAAGATTATCCTTAGGTTTCTTTTGCGTGACGCGTTCAGCAGGACGCCATTCATCATGCTTGGGAGTTTCAAACTCGCCCTCGGGGCGTAAGTTATCTTGTGGTTTCTTCGGCGTTTGTCGTTCAGCTGGGCGCCATTCGTCATGTTTGGGTTGCTCAAATTCACCTTCTGGCTTAAGATTATCCTTAGGCTTCTTCTGAGTAACACGTTCCGCAGGACGCCATTCATCGTACTTTGGTTGTTCAAAGTCACCCTCTGGTTTCAGGTTGTCTTGAGGCTTCTTTTGGGTAACACGCTCTGCTGGACGCCACTCGTCGTGTTTAGGCTGCTCGAAGTCACCCTCTGGCTTTAAGTTGTCCTTAGGCTTAGAAGGAGTTTGTCTTTCAGCTGGTCGCCATTCATCGTGTTTTGGTTGCTCGAATTCGCCTTCGGGTTTAAGGTTATCCTTGGGTTTCTTCTGAGTAACTCGTTCTGCGGGGCGCCATTCATCGTGTTTTGGCTGTTCAAAGTCACCCTCTGGCTTAAGGTTGTCTTTCGGCTTAGTGGGTGTTTGCCTTTCAGCTGGTCGCCATTCATCGTGTTTGGGCTGTTCAAATTCACCTTCGGGCTTAAGGTTATCTTTAGGTTTCTTTTGTGTGACGCGTTCAGCTGGTCGCCATTCATCATGCTTGGGAGTTTCGAATTCACCTTCAGGACGTAAGTTATCTTTTGGTTTCTTCGGCGTTTGCCTTTCGGCAGGGCGCCACTCGTCTTGTTTTGGCTGTTCGAAGTCGCCTTCAGGTTTAAGGTTATCCTTTGGCTTCTTCTGTGTGACACGCTCTGCGGGACGCCACTCGTCATGCTTCGGTTGTTCAAAATCTCCCTCAGGTTTAAGGTTATCTTGGGGCCTCTTTTGTGTGACACGCTCTGCTGGACGCCATTCATCGTGTTTTGGCTGTTCGAAGTCACCTTCTGGTTTCAAATTATCCTTAGGTTTTGTTGGGGTTTGTCTTTCAGCTGGACGCCATTCGTCATGCTTGGGTTGCTCAAATTCTCCTTCAGGTTTAAGATTGTCTTGTGGTCTCTTTTGTGTGACACGCTCTGCCGGTCGCCATTCGTCATGTTTCGGCTGTTCGAAATCACCTTCGGGTTTTAAATTGTCCTTAGGTTTCTTCTGTGTTACGCGCTCTGCGGGACGCCATTCCTCCTGTTTCGGTTGTTCAAAGTCACCTTCCGGTTTTAAATTATCAATTGGCTTCTTTTGCTTAGGTCTTTCAGAATGCTTTGGCCCGTAAGTATCATGAGAGACAGTTAGACTATCAAATGTGCCTTCCATGTGTAGATTATCATGCCTTATAATTCTCTGCTGCCTAACATCGATTTCCTCGTATGTCTTGTACTCTTCCTGAGAAGTGGTAATTTTTTCGAGCTCCTCGGTGGAATAAAACTTTTCGAAGTCCTCCTTCGTCCACGTACGCCTTCGCTTAGGTCTTTCAACCGGTGTTACTTTTTCTGTGTAGTCTTTCTGATTAGACGTAACAAATTCTATTTCACCTTCTCGTATTAAATTATCGGTTCTCTTCGCAACCAGTGTTGTTCTTTCTACAGTGTCTGTGTAATCAACAAATTCCGAATGAGATGTTGTTTCTGTGGTCATGTCTCCTTCTATCTTTGTCCAGGTGTTACGGCGGACTGGTTTCGGCCTTTCCACTGGTTTAACAGTATACTCTGTACGTGAAGTAGTAGTATCTGAAAAAGTAAAATAAAAAATTTACTAATTTTGCTCAAAAATTGTTAAAATGGTTTAGTTAAAATCATCAAAAAAAGTCTCTTCCTGCCCTGCCTTTAGGTATTTATTGTCGGCGCAATATACATCACTTCCATTATACCTAGTCCCTTTCTAATCATGTTCATTAAAAACTATCATGTCTTGCTAATTTCATAAATACAGACTTAAAGTATGTTTTAAATGAAGTACCACATTACTATAATTACTACTTGAAATATTTCATATGAAATAGTTCAATAAAATATTACCTGTAAACTCTCCTTC
Source organism: Heliothis peltigera (assembly GCA_958496145.1). Classification (NCBI taxonomy): domain Eukaryota; kingdom Metazoa; phylum Arthropoda; class Insecta; order Lepidoptera; family Noctuidae; genus Heliothis; species Heliothis peltigera. The sequence continues at coordinate 5,819,398 of OY292338.1, read as the reverse complement.
TGTGATGATGTTGTCAGTACGACGGATGATTTCAGCTCGTTCCCCTTTTACCACTCTGTAATCTTCCGTTATGGTACGAGTTGTTGTAAAATCACCTTCAGGCCGCAAGTTATCTTCAGGTTTCTTCACTATCGCTTTTTCTGCTGGGACAAACTCATCGGGGTGACGCTTAGCAAAGTCACCTTCTGGTTTCAAATTATCTGTAGGTTTCTTTTGCTGCGGTCTTTCAGCCGGCTTCCATTCATCCTTTTTGGGTGTTGTAAATTCACCTTCGGGTTTAAGATTATCCTGTGGTCGTTTTTGGGTGACACGTTCAGCAGGCCGCCATTCGTCGAGTTTTGGCTGCTCAAAATCTCCTTCTGGTCGTAAGTTGTCCTTCGGTTTTGTGGGCGTTTGTTTTTCAGCCGGACGCCACTCGTCGTGTTTTGGTTGCTCAAATTCTCCTTCTGGCTTAAGATTGTCTTGAGGTTTTTTCTGAGTAACGCGTTCTGCAGGGCGCCACTCGTCGTGTTTTGGCTTTTCAAAATCACCTTCAGGCTTAAGATTATCATGTGGTTTCTTTTGGGTAACACGTTCTGCTGGGCGCCACTCATCATGTTTTGGCTGCTCAAAATCACCCTCTGGTTTGAGGTTATCTTGAGGTTTCTTTTGCTTGGGTCTTTCAGCCGGACGCCACTCATCATGTTTTGGCTGTTCAAAATCACCTTCTGGTTTAAGGTTATCTTGAGGTCTCTTCTGTACAACTCTTTCTGCCGGGCGCCATTCATCATGTTTTGGCTGTTCAAAGTCCCCTTCCGGTTTCAAGTTGTCTTGGGGTTTTTTCTGAGTGACGCGTTCCGCTGGACGCCACTTATCTTGTTTTGGCTGTTCGAACTCACCTTCAGGTCTTAAATTGTCTTGTGGTCTTTTCTGGGTGACGCGTTCTGCAGGACGCCAGTCATCCTGTTTCGGCTGTTCGAAATCACCTTCAGGTTTTAAATTATCTTTCGGTTTTGTGGCAGTTGGTCTTTCAGCTGGACGCCATTCATCGTGTTTAGGTTGTTCAAATTCACCTTCAGGTCTTAGATTGTCCTTAGGTTTCTTCTGAGTGACGCGCTCCGCTGGGCGCCATTCATCATGTTTAGGCTGTTCAAAATCACCTTCTGGTTTAAGGTTATCTTGTGGTTTCTTTTGCTTGGGTCGCTCAGCTGGTTGCCAACGCTCTTTCTCTGGTGTTGTAAAATCACCCTCGGGTCGTAAGTTGTCATCTGGTCGTCGAACAGGCGCTCTGTCGCCGGGACGCCACTCCTCTGGTTTTCTTTTCTCGAAATCACCTTCAGGTCTCAAATTATCTTCTGGACGCTTGACCGGTGCCCTTTCACCTGGTTTCCACTCTTCTGGTCTCCGTTTCTCAAAATCTCCTTCGGGGCGTAAGTTGTCCTCGGGCCGCCGCACAGGTGCTCTGTCACCTGGCCGCCAGTCTTCTGGTTGACGTCTCTCAAATTCACCCTCCGGCTTTAAATTGTCTTCTGGGCGGCGAGTGGGAGCTCTTTCACCGGGACGCCAATCTTCAGGTTGACGTCTCTCAAAATCACCTTCAGGTTTTAAATTATCCTCTGGCTTCTTCGGTTTTTCCCTCTCAGCCGGTCTCCAGGGTTCCTTTTCGGGAGTAGTGAATTCTCCTTCTGGTCGCAGATTGTCATGAGGCTTTCGGACTGGCGCACGGTCACCAGGACGCCATTCTTCGGGTTTGTGTCTTTCAAAGTTTCCTTCGGGTCGCAGGTTATCTTCTGGTTTTTTTACGGGAGCCCTCTCACCAGGACGCCATTCATCAGGTTGCCTTCTCTCGAAGTCGCCTTCAGGCTTAAGATTATCTTCAGGTCTCTTTTGTTTAGGGCGCTCAGCGGGTTGCCACTGTGGACGCTCTGGCTCCTGAAAGTCGCCTTCAAGACGAAGGTGATCCTCGTGGTGGACAGCGGTGGTGCGGGTCACGTGTTTCTCGTCGTAGTCGCGCTTGTACGCGGAGACCACGCTCGTCGTGTGCTCCACATCGAACAATGGCTCCGGGACATCGTTGTGTGGGCAGCGATGACGCCTGTAAACGAATATGCCACATAAGTCTCAATTCACTATCAATATCTTATGACATTCGTATTAGAATTGGAACTGGAGATAAGGAACTCAAGATAATGTTGTTTTGTTGTTTATTGATATTATGACAGAAGCATACAATTTAAATCACACCTTTTGACACGATACGGATGAAGGGATAATGGGAATCTCCTCGGTAGCGGCAGAGGTGGCAGCGTCAGTGAATCGGCCATCACACGCGTCCATCGCGCTCACCTCACCTGTCCCTTTGAGAGACCCTAGGCAATGGTACTTAATGCACTACACGCCTGTTCCCTTTAGGAATATATCCTTAGATATTTGTACTTACTAAGTGTCCTACATAGAAACGCTTTTTTTAGATTTCGTTTTTAAAAGTCGCGCCAAATACAGGTTAAATACTTTTAGAAATCTTGGCTTGGCACATAGTGTTGCACACGAACATAATTTACCTATACTGAATAACAAACGCTTAATTCGATGTAAGTAGATAATTAAACAACATATCTACTGTGAAAGCCTATCGAATCAAACAACTGACTGCCAAATGACACTTTTACTAGTAAATACGGAACTTTCTCAACTTCTAGGTAACTTATAATTCATTATGTACATGTCTTCTAAAGTGGGTCGAAAAACTGTTTTAGGGAATGCATACACCGGCTTTGCATGAGCTCGCGACGCGGACTGCCGTATGCCGTATACCGCCTCATGAAACTGAAACGGCTTCTCATGTCAACAAGTAAGTACGTATGTATAATATACCAAACAATTAGTCTACGTCTAGACATGAAACCAGAAAGGGTAGCTATATAATCGGCTTGTATTTTTAAGTATCGATCGCTTTGAAAATAAAGCTATTCCAACTACCCGAAACTGGATTCAAATTTAATCTCCAATGAAAGGTCTCTATAAAAACGGCTCAGTGACCGCATTACCGTTTCCATAGCAACAGCTGAACATTTCATGAAACTACGTACGTAGCAAACCTTAGCAAACAAATAAGGACGGGCGCATTCTTCGATTTCAGATTACACATAGGTCTAACTATAAACATAATAATATTATATCTATTAACTATACACACGCATAAGTACCTAAATCAAAATATCTAAAGTAAGACTCATCACATTTGAAAGATTAATAAAAAGCACGCTTTCGTTGCCGTTAGATTGATTCTAAAACAATTTGCAAATCAAAAGATTCAATTTAAGCTAATGGTAATTCAACTCAAATCTCAAATTGGTTGAATCAACACTCTAGGTAGGTACTTAATCGCACTCATTCATTTCACTGTTCTTTCATCGCTGCTACTTTGAGCGTTGACGTCACCGATTACAACGGTCACTGTATTAAATGAAGCTAAATTCGAGGAGGTTAAATCAAATGGAAAGAGTTATTTATAATTTTGTATATGGCTACGGAATGCATGCCCAGAAGTACCTACCTATATAAGTGGCTGCAATTCGCAAGACGCAATCCAGATAAAGTAGGTACCTACCTAATGAATCTAGAAAATGATGGTCCTCTATGGTAGCCACTTAGCCAGCAGTGCGACGTAAAAAATAAGTTATAAAGCAAGACCAAGCATACAAAACTACCTGAAAGACAGGCTTTCAAAGACTTTGAATTAATTTTGAATCGAATTTTCATCATTGAATTTTTCACATTCGTTATTCTTAAGATGAAAAATCAAATCTATGCATAAAATAAGATGCCTTGTTTATAAAAAATGAAAGGGTTTATCAAAGGGTTTTACAGTTTAATGGCTTTGCTCCAGTTTTATTGTCGCCTAGCGATAGGAACCAAACACGTCCTAATCCCTTACGCGTCTGTTCCGATCAATATGCTGTCTTGTAAAGGTCAGTGTTCTTATGACCACTGTGACTGCGATAGCTTGTTTATGTTTACTAACATTCATGTACAAAACATTAGCTTCCAACTTTCCTAATGCTTTATGGAAGGAAACTAGAGATACATGACATTTAGGTGAAGTTCTTATAGAAGAACTTCAAGAAAATCTAAGCGACATCACCCTTATTTTCTTATTATTTAGAAAAACTATTAATCCGGACCTATTCTAAAACAGCTCTAACAATGTTTCTAAGGTGTGTACTACGATAAATGTCAAGTAAAAAACTTTATCGTTATTTTTTTTCTATAATCTAACAAAACCTTATAACGATACTATTATCTAATGATATCGTATTTTATTTGTAGAGTGATTAGAATCGCTTTGTTTCAAAATGTCGGCTAAAATTACCGGCAAATTGAACTTGTTTACATGTGTTTGGTGACCTGATAAGTTCCTAATACATATGTTTTGGAACAATCGTGATCTACTAATCAGTTAGCATTTTGAAATATATTTAACGTATAGAAGTCCTCTTGGTCAAAAATGGTTTCAATAACCTATATGCAATCTCTAAGCATCTATTAAAAACGCTAGATTTCTGCGATTATTTTAACGTTTTAACAAAACAAAATCTACATAAAATCAATCAGAGTACCTCGTCATATTGAGCGCAATCCCAAATTCCAGGAATTCAAAGGATCACATTATATGTTCGTATCACGAAACTAAAGAGCACCGACTACTGAATACTAAATACCGCTTACGAAGCGTACAGCATTAGTTATTACATAGATAACAATTGGCTTTTAGTTTTACACATTGATAATTTGCGGCCATAGGCGTTACCGTGCGTGTCGCCTCGACAACCCTTATCAGCTTAGTTTTCACACTTTCACATCATATGATTATCTCGAATGGTTGTGATTAAACAACCTGCTCCTAGTGCAACTGATTATACGCCTCTGCGTTTTTATTGTGTTCACTTGTATGTACACGCAATAGATCTTTCGTACGAAAGGAATTTACGTAGAGTAGGTATGTAGAAAAAAATCCTACTTTAAAGTTTTCATTTTGTAGGAATTCGTAATACCATCTGCCAGTTTTTTATCGAGGATATAATGTTTTACAAAGCAATCAAAGTTAAATGATTAATAAAAGATGAATGAAGTCATCAGGAAATATGTAGTTACATACACAAATTACAGTACAAGTTTTCTGCGCGTTAAGCAATAGCAGCCTTCGTTATTCGCTTGCAGAAAAAAATATTATTAATTAATATAGGCATTGGTTAAAAAATAACTATTATCCTCATTAATTGAGGTCGTGCAAAATGCCTACGCGACCACAAAGAATGAGATTTCGTGAATCAGTGGCAATGAGGGATACGCAGAAAGAGGCCCTGACACGAGTGCATAAAAATATTTATGACTTCACCACTCCTTGAGTAAACGCGTTGTCCGAGCTATTTATGGTTATTCAGTAAACACATTTTTTGTAAACATATTTATGCACCAACTTTAATGCAAATGCACACCTACATATTCCAGTAATTGCGTAAATGTCGAACCTTTAGATTGCATAAGGATAGAAGCAGCTAAGCTAACATTACATTGATAAAACCTGACTTGACAATACAGAGCAACCAATATGGACCTCCTAAGAATTTCCGAAATAGGGCATTATTTAGGACAATATTCGCTAAAATTGCATTTATGTTAAGGCTATAGAACATTTCGATATTTCATAATACCTGGCCCGGCTAAAGTGAAAGCTCACAGGCAAAGCACGTACCTATTGTCCCTACACATGCTCAATATTCAAACAACATCATACCTATTCCCATAAAATTCATGCAACGAATCTAACTCCGTGTTACGTACAAAAACATTACCAAAATATGCGAATAGCTCATGCAATTTTGTTGAAAATCCAAGCACGTAACAGCTCGATTAATAAGAATTTAGATAGGATCCCAGTACATGAAGGTCAGTAACCCAAGTTTATTAGATAACTTGAATCTATTCGGAGAAAACGTAATGTTAGTTTTGGTATGGAAAGGATACATCTCGGCTGTTGCTGGAATTTGCAACTAAGTATCTCTTCGGAATTCAAGTGGCGTAAATCTAAATAGGCACTTGTCAACGGGTCATGAATTAGCCATTCAAGCTGCAAATGCACATATGTTTAAACCCTGAGTCATTGTGAGAGCATCAGATGACGGGGTTGATGGCGCCTTGCTATATCGGGACGGTTACTCAACGCCATTTCGAATGTGCTCAATACCACTCGCTGGTAAGCAAGCTCGCGCTAAGCTTTGTGCTCTGACTAACCAGATTGTTTCGAAACACTTCAGGCTACAATTAGCTGTTGCTTCATTTAGTAGGAATTAAAGAACTGATTGTGCAATTACTAAAAGTTGTATTTAAGTTGTTTGAATTGATTGAAGGCGAATAAAACTTGCCGTATTTATTTGTGGGACAGTTTCCAGATTATATCTATTGTATCAGTGTACCACCCTACCTGTTTTATTATTATATCAAAATACGATTTCCATAACCACCAGCCATAGATAATTATATCATTATCTCCCCTAAGATCAGTCATTGTCCAAAGTCCAGTATCCCGCAGAAATGTAACGTTTTGACGCAGAAAATAAAACAGAACAGTTAACACAGGTGGAAGTAATTATAAAACTTTTACGAAGAAGAATTAATATTAGGAAGAGAGATAAAAACATGTGGTCAAAATTAATTCTCGTTCACATAAAATTTGCATTAACTTTATTAGTCACATCTCGTTTCGATGTTAATTCGCGCATGGATTTCAAGATAAATAAAAAAAAAAACAAAGTCACCAGCATTGTATACTGTTATGGTAGAAACATGCAGCTTTACCATACAGTTATGGATGGTGATTGTCAAAAAACTCGACCCCAATGCGCAGGAGTTGGAAAGTTGCCTTAAGAAGCTACCCAAAAACGGCTTGATGCCAAACTTGTATGTAATTTACAACGTAGCTAAAAATGGTCGCCCGTCTCATACCTACTGAAGAGATATAAATCCCCGAACTGCCATTTTATAATGTAAAAACCTGATTAAATAAATCTGAATTAAGCTCCTGCTATATGTAAAATAAACTAAAATTTTGCGAAAAAGAGATAAAAATTGCAAAGTGCAAGATCCATTTCAAAGTAACTAGTTTTATTTCAAAGTGAAATGTTATCTTGGTGTCTTAGACGTGTCTAGTTTTATCGCATATGATTATATAGTCAAATCGCTATTTATTTCCACTTTCGTTGAAAACAAATAACTTTCCAATTTGTCTGCCTCTTTATTTTGAAAGCTATCAGGTTTATATTTCAGAATTATTTAAAAAGGTCACCGCTGTTTTAAAACCTCGCAAAGATAAGATACTTAATCTTTATACTGTAGGTAGGTACACATAAAATATAAATAGGAACGATAAGATTTTAAAATAATATGAACTCATATTTTTCAAAAGTGGTTTGAGGAATTGGAAATTGTTTTTGCGTGTAGGTGCAGGAGCAGTTTGCCAGTCACCGCCAGTGCTGGGCAAGGTCGTCGACCATATGGCCTACCTGTCAATACACTAACCAAGCTAGCACGTAATGTAACTCTCCAAATTACGCAACCTAGGATTACGCTCAATAATGGTCTCTTTTTGAAATATGATCAACTAGCTTCTGCCCGCGACTTCGTACGCGGATCCAGTCGCTTATGCCAGCGACTACAGGGCCGTCAAAATCGAAGATTTGAAACGTCTGATATCGAATTCTATGAGTCCGGGGACTTCTTTTTGTAATACCTCAAATTGAACATTTTGTTAACGTCAATCCCAATAGTTAACAGTGTAGCTGGGCGCTTGGAATACCATAACAGTTGTTCCAGATCTCCAATTTTATACGTCTCTTCCACTTTCTAACTGCTTATGAATGCTGTGCACGGGGTTTCGGGTTCGATTCCCGGGTCGAAATCGCTTTGTGAGTTTTGAGAAACTTTCATAAAGCAGCCTGGAGTCTGGAAGTTGGTGATTGATTCACCCGTGCATCGGAGAGCACGTAAATTTCGGTCCTGCGCCTGATCTCTCTCCGGTCATGTCGGATTGCCGTCCCATCGGACTATGAGAGTGAGGGAATAGAGAGTGCACCTGTATCTGCGCGAATGCTTGAGCACTATAATAAATGTCCTGCGCAGCTGGTTGATAAATTTTTAAATTTGATAAATAAACAAAAAAGTTGATAAGTCCATAAAAGAGAACGGCCGCCATAGCCGACAATCGGCCTGGATGCCATCATTCTGGACAATGTATGATCATCTCGATCAGAAATTAGTCGTGCATTAGGTTAATTACTGCTTTCATAAGCGTTAGTAGATGTGCGAATACGCTGAGAAGTCAAGCATGATTCTGTATCGGTAATTGGTTTCTCCGAACCAGCGGTCAGTGGCGCAACATACCCTTCTTTGGTCTCTTTATATAGAACTGGATGTGGAAGCGTAAATACGCTGAACACTCAGGCGTAATTCTCGATCCGAAAAGGTTTCAACGGTGCGAGTTGCAGCCTTATGTCCTCGAACAGCATCAAGCCTCTCCACACTTAAATTAGCTCTTCGTTGGATTCTATGATCCGATGAATCTTAGCTTCTTTCGATAATGGAAACAATTTAACTTTTTGTAAGCATAGTTATAGTTTTGTTGTGAAGATACTTGATCTTTAAAAATCTAAACGTCTGCTCTATTGCACAACCTGGCAGGCTACCGTGTCAATTCAAAAAATCAAAAGAAAATTAGAAACTGAAACAACGTAAATGCGAAGGAATATCAATGCGATAAAATAAAAAAAATGGGAGTTTTGGCCGGAATCTTCAATGATGCAGCACATTAAGCTACCAAAGTCAAAATTGCCAATCTGTTAAATTTCCTAAATAGAATTTCAACTTTATCGCTGAAGCATATGGTTCAAAATTGATTGGAAAATATTTACAGTTTCGGGTAACTTGATGTGCTGGCGTCTATACGAAACGCAGTCCTAAACTGTTACAGCTTTCACCGCGCTGAGGTAGTTTCAGCTGATGTTGTTTGTAACCGACTTCAAAAAAGGGAGGTTCTTCACATCAAATGTGTCTGATCTTAGATTTTTATAAGTCAACCGGAAATGCCTATCAGACCGAACAACTTTTTCTAAGACGTCAGTCCTATATGTTTGATGGTGTAGCTGGGCTCTTAGAGTTCCATAGAAGGTGTTCTAGATCTTCAATTTTTATACGTCAACAGCAAGTGCTCATCAGGCTGAACAACTTTTGCTAAGACGCCATTTCAATATGTTTAATGGTGTAGCTGGGCTCTAGGAGGTCCAAAACAGCTGTTCCAGATCTTCAAATTTTATCTCGCAGAAGAAAATGCTCATCACGTGGAACAGTTTTTGCTATGGCAGCATTTCTCTATCCCTTATAGTTAAGCTGGTCTGTTGCTGTTCTGCATCAGGTGTTCAAGTTTCCAAGATAATTTATAGCCTATATGTTGCCCCGACCTAACACCTATACAACAAAAAAAAATCATTCAAATCTGTCCAGTGGTTCCGAAGATTAGCGCGTACAAACAAACAGACAAACAGACATACAGACAAACAGACATACAGACAAACAGACAAACAGACATAATTTTTTTTTCGGATTCGTGATCTATTGCTTTTTCTAAACCCCCCTCAGTTATTATTTTTGTCAATATATTATTTGTACAGACACGGATTTTTTACTGTTTTATTATATGTATAGATTACATTCACACAACATCAAACCGAGTTTTGTCCTCGACAAATTTTAATAACGCTTGTGGCCACAATAGCAGTTTATTAAAGGTTTCAAAACCGACAAGTTTCCTGTGCAAAATTATTTTGCTCTTGAAATTTGGCAGTGACTGATTACCTCACCACTTCCTATGCAGCGCAAAAAATGTGCTTCATCTTAGCATAAAAACAGCACGACACACACCTCAGCAAACTATGGCTAAAATTGCCCTGCCTTAACTAGCTCTGGAAACGACAAAATTGCTGTCTTAAATAAGGATACAGGCCATTTTTGAGGTGATAAAATCCAAAATATAGTTAACATGACGTAAACCTCGTTTCACTTGATACCGAACGTCCTGTGTTCGAAAATGCTAAGTTCTTACATCGACGCGAGTAAACAACAAACGAGTTTGAGCGAGGCGAGGACGTGGGCCCGGTGAGATCATCGCCGCGAATACACCCGCCTGAGGTCGCAGCCTGCACCACTTTACACGTCACGGATCTTTCTAATTGGCGTGCCGATTTTGTATACAATGCCCGGCTTTTTACATCACTCTCACGCTGTAATAAATACTAGAGAATGCTATATATCACGAGAAGAAAGCAACATAAAGCAGCCCACGGTGATACAAATAAACAATCCGTGTCTTCATCAATCTAGAAGCTGGACTAATTCCCTCCGAGTTAGCATTAAGTCGGTAATTATTCGGAAACGTCTTTGGTTTTAGCTTGAGAACTGTAGGATGTAGGCACTGTATAATAAGCCGGCTCACCAAATTTGGTTATAGACACAAACATTGATATTGAAAGACATATCTTCCTATTCCGAGACGAGACGTAGGATGTTCTAAGGTCAATTTAGCGACGAGGAACATTTTTCAATTGAGGATCTAGTGACGAGTGGGCGCCTAATATTCGCCTGAGCACTTTACTTGTTATTCTCGTTAGCTTGATACAAGTCTATCACTCAATCACCATCTCACCAGACGACAGGTGGACATCATGATGCAACTTCAAATTGAGGTTTATTGTCGTTATATGAACGCGAATGCAATTGGCCGCAGTGCAAAGTACATTATTACCGTCTTTATCTTAAGCCGTGAATTCTTGCCATATCGAAAGATGACATCACTTTAAATTTGTCAAAAATGAAACATTTGTAACGTTTTTAACGTCCAAGGAACTATTATGTGGTAGAATGTGTTAAACGTCTTTGTAGTCACGACTGAATTATGTCGTATTATTGCTGCTTAACAATGTTTTACAGCACCGACCTAATAGAATATAGCACCCTAGATTTTATGGATGTCACTCATGTGTAGCGTGGCCCGCCAGTCCGAGGTATGTGCTCCCACCAGGGATTTGCATACAATACCTCTAGCTCACGTACAGACTGCTAAAACCGAGTTTGTGCATTCGTAATGGTAATATCTTTCGACATAAAGCATCGAACACTTATGGATAAATTTCCATATAGGTTTTTCAATTTCAATACTTTAATCAATCGTTGTGATGTAAAAGAATACAAATACTGTGGAATTTCGAAAGGAAAACCAAATTGTTGCTGATGTAAAATAACTTCTTTAATTGAAAATTCCTTCTCTCATATTATTTTACCTTTTATGTGTGTAGAACACCTTGAGCGTTAATGATAAGTTATGTTAGGTAAAAGAACCCATTCGTCTCATTTGAATTCTTTAGCTATACGTAGTACAGTCTACATGTACAAATTAAACAGGTTCTACCAAACTTAATGCTCCGCTTGGAAGCCAGTAACTATAGTAACAAAAATTCTTCATCCCAGACACTGTGAAGGTTAGCTGGTTAGACGATGCAAAAAAGAGGCACGTAATTATCTTTGGGTCGTGGTTTCCTTTGCCGTTTTTCAACCTACATTGTAGTGTGGATACCTGATATGGCTATCCTACTTGTCAACCCATCTTGTGGTCTAGACGTGTCCTGAATGCTTAGAACGGCACCACTTATCGGGCGGGCGCCAATCCAGTCACGTTCGTTGATAGATGTAATAAACTATGTACAGCTAATTATTATTATTGTTTAATTGTAATGGCGCTATTAATCCTGCAATAGCAGATTAGACTGTTGTATGGCGTGATTTATTCTTTAAAGAGGCCATTGTATGAATTGTAAAGAAATCACCGTCAACAAAATAAACCAAAGCTACTTAGAATAACATCGCCAATTTACCTGTTAGGCAGTTAACACAAACAAACATTAATCATACTTTGTTTCTTTAGAGCAACAACAGTGCAACTTCAGTTGTAAGGTAATTACCATTCCTGTACTACTGATTGGAAGCATGCGACCCAATATCGTGCCCTCGTGAGCTCGACCACAAATGACATCAGACGATCGGCCAACGTGATCAATAACGTGACATATAAGAGGACATAGCATTTTGCCATGATGATACACAGCCAACGGAAACTGCGATCACAGGACATACGTCTAATCGTTTAGTTTCCAATTATCCTTATAAACATGCTAAGTTTTCTGCATAATAAACGATCGTTCTTTCTATGCTAATGTCAAGGAAAAATTATGTTTAATTCCTAGATACCTTACCTAAAGGACTCTATCTATATTTAAACGTGACGTAAACCGTGCAATCATTGGCAAGCTTTACATAAACCCCACTTAAACTACCATACATGTCATATCATACTGTAAGTTAGGTAGTCAATTGGGTTTGATACAAGCACTCGAACAAGGCAATTTGACGAATGATTTACTGGCACAGTACGACGGACCAGTAGCATATCCATTAAGCCCTTTTTGGTCCACAGTAGTCAATAGAGGCATGTTGCAAGCCATAACAAAACTCTCTCAGTCACGGTGGTCGCGCACGTAAGCCTCACGTGTCACAGTCGAGTACCCTGCGCGGGCGCAAGCCGAATCTATGATCTACGAACTACCACTGTCGCTATCCGCTTTCACGGACCAACCATGACTGTCGACCAACGGACCAGTAAATCGCTGACACTGTTAATTAAAACAGTATTTATGAACGCCAATTAATTGAATTAATGGCAACTGGGATTCGCTTCCTTCGATAAACAGCAGCAGTTCTCATTAAATGCAATTCTATTGGTATGATTTGTGATGAAAGCCTTCGAGGGCTATACTTGGAGAAGCCGGTTCGATTCCTCTAGCAGATTATCAAAGTTGCAGACTCACATATTTTTAGCTTAACAAAACCTACATATATGGTATTTTGACGACTATTAACTTATTAAAAATAATCATTAGTTATAAATATTTAGTAGAAGATTTTTCCTCAGAAAATAAACGAAGTCGACTATTTTTACATATATTTAACTTAACAAAACCTACATATATGGTATTTTGACGAATATTAACTAATTAAAAATAATCTTTACCTATAAACATTTAGTCAGAAGTTTTTTCCTCAAAAAATAAATGTAGACGACTAAAATGCAATTTAACTGAATTTGATGCATACAATATTACTCCGCATTAGCTGATTGTCATCACTGTATAGAATGAAAGTTAAATCACTGTTAATTTATTATAGAATCTATGGATATGTTTTCATGCAGCAATAGAACACGGAATTGATCGATCTATTTGACACGCTATCATTAATGCTGTTGTCTTACCGCCTACGTAGCTTTCATTATTCAAAAGTCTACTGAAATCAATAAAATACTGAAAGTATAACCGTATTGTTATGAAGGTTATATAAACACATGACATGACTAAGCAATGATCTATTCTCAATAAGGCTAAAAGTTGCGAAATCTTACAGCTGTTGCCATTTCTAAGAATCGGTTGATGATAAATAATTAGTGTCATCTATTTAATAAATAACACGTATTTAAATCACAAACGATGAGCAACGATATTTTTCTCTGATTGCAGACATAGATACCATCACTAAAAATAGCTAACCTTACAATTGGTATGCTAAGCTGGTTCTAGGAAATAGCTGCTGAGTATAACAATGTAATTAATTAAATACTATCACGACATCTTTAGCGAACTTCTGCCTTCTATGTTTATTTATTACCTCGCGATACGGTTTAAAAAAGGTCATTGTTTTAACTTTTTTACGTAACTGTAACTTAAATTTTATTTTACTGTAGTATGTTTAGTCTAAAAGACGATGATAATTTAGTATCTAGTATTTAGATAAGTTACAGTAACTTGGAATGCGAAAACACGTAGCATTGTCAGCGCTTATCTCTGGTCGAACTGACATCAGTCGTGCACTCCGACGAGGACAGGTGGCGTGACGCAACCCAATCCGGGACGAATGATCGAGTCTTTGTATTGTTGACGAAGATAGATCTTTACTCTATGACACAAACAGAGTTCATGTGTCATTTGAACGTTTAAGACTGATATGAGTTAGTTATTTGTTCTCGGAGTCTATATAGAGCGCTCAAATTTTAGGGTTGGTAAAATTACTTCACACTAAATACCTACTAATTAAGACCATGTTTTCAAGCAAAATTAAATTCAAATAATCTGCAATACGTATTGTTGCAAGTGAATAATGCACTTGTATCTGAGACACAAAGGTCAACAGAAGGCCACGCCTGGCGCAACTAATAATAGAGGCCTACGTAACACTTTAGTGCTTATTCATTAAAATATGTATTTATTTATTATTTCATATTTTTTTCCCTGCAATTCAGCGTTAATATTATAAAGTAGGTAATTCACTTTTATCTGATACACGAATTCAGATAGCGTAGCCTGCATTACATTGATAATACAATACAAATTAACGTTGATACAAACTATGTATCATTAAGGGTGTTTAGACTTGTGCTTCAATAAAAAGGATATAAAGACGAAAACTATAGTGAATAATATTTTTGTAGCACCATTACTTTCATTTAAGTTATCGCAAAAGGACTCCGGCGTGGTGTCCCACATTCGCCTTCTAAAAATCCTGGACTCTTTAGTCCCGCGTGGTCTAAAAGAGACATCCATAGACAATAAATCGTGCTTGTACCTTCGAGGTTTAAATAATTAGAACAATAGATTGGAAATGTCAGGCCGAATCGGGGTTAAATCTATAAAGCTCCCCCTCGGGGGTATTCTTGCCATGTCAAGGTAACATGAAAACTAAAGTAGGGGAAATACGAATGCGTTTTTAAATGGCTCTTTATTTTCAGTAACCGTTCATAGCCATGTCATTTCATACAAAAAATCTGAATACTAGGCAATGAATGTAACGTTCTTAAAATAATCAAATGAGTGTAAGTAATCGAGCAAGAAAAAAATGAAGATGAAACAGAACAATTGGAATGCAAGGACACAAACACAAAACGAATTACATAAATAACACAACTTTATCTAATCGGCGATTAAACAGTTGCATTAATGATAAAAAGTACCTAACATGCGTTTAATAATCTTATCTATATGCATATTTATTTGGAAAGCTAGAAGATTGGCGTATCCTACGTAATCATTTCGCAGAAAATTTGTTTTAAGTATTTTTCCAAAAGACAAAACTGGTGCAAGTTGAAAAAAAAAGAATTTAACTTATAAATCATGCAGGTTGTTTTATTTTGAACTCTTTTCTTGAGTGCAGGAAAAAAGCACTCACCCATAGGTGTTCATAGAGTTGTATGACTTTTGAGAATTCAAAAATGGAAACAATATTGTTCAATCATTCTAGAACACACCGTCAGTTGACAATCTTAAATGTCAATGGTTTATAAAATAGGAAAGGAGAAACTAACTGCTTTCTCAAGAGTGTTATCGGGAAACTTGTTCCGATTTCATTCAAGCCCGTTAGAGACCTGTCAATAAAAACTTGATTGATGTGGACAAAACATTGCCAGGCTTATTATTTTATATACTCGTATAATTTAATTCTCCAACATTTTATACTACGATAAAAATGCAGAACCATCATCAACGGTTGGGAAAATGTTTTAAGATTTCAAGGTGTCGATAAATTAATAACAATGAAAAAAGAAAAGTCCCATGATTTCATTGTGTGCTGTAGGTAGTTAGATAGACTTATCAAATAATCTAAACGACTAGATAAACACTAATGAAGGGTAAGATAGAATCCATGACTTCTGATACGTTTCCGAGTGGTGATTAAAGAGAATTCTTTCTTATTTATTGGCATAAACAGTGATATCACTGTATATTTTAGCATTTTTAGCAATATTTTAAATATCTTACAATTTAAATTCCAATAATCAGAAACAGGTATTTGTGAGTTGTCCATGTCCATGCACAAATGTTTGAACATTGAGGATGAAACAACACGACGTCATCAATTTAAAGAATTCCGAGACTCGATCAACATTAATTTATACTTTTGATTAAAATGAATCGAAGTTAATTAACCGGATCATCAGTCTTATATGATGAAGATAGGAACGTTGAATGTAGACAATTGATGTTAGATAGTGTCTGGCGCGGTACGGCACCACAGCAATTTCTCAACATGAATAGGAAAACATTTTGCAGCAGCTAGTTAGAATTTACTAACTAAAGTTTACACGTTGCGTGTGTACGCAATTGTAAATCTTAACGTCGTATAGTTTGGGTTGATTCTCCCGTGACATTGCAATAGATACATTAATGCTAGTGCTTTATTTGACTTTAATTTTAAAAGTGTCCTTCGTGCTCGGTCACTGCGAACAGAACACACGCTATAGCGTGATGTAATGCCATAGTGGGCAGCCAACGAGATACATTTCGTTCAAGTATTTCAAAATTAACAATTTATTGCAGCAATCCTTTAATAGGTCGACACTAATATCCGCCAACATTTCAGTCTGCGAATTTTAAATGAAAGCGTTGGTGTGCCTGTTTGGAAATTTAATATCTAAGCCGATTGAATTGAACATTCAGGGGCCTGATGCTGCTAATTTGATATTGTGTCAATTGAAACTTAATTGGATCTTAATAGCAATTTTTACCTCATGGGGTATTCTGTTACTAATTTAAGACCAATGGTCTACGTTTGAACTGCCACTGGTACGCAAAACGTTTATTAAAATAAACAATATAATATATCATTCATCATTTAGCTTTTGGTAGAATCAGAATAGCAACTCCGATAACCATTGAACTAAGACTCACATAACAATTCAATTACGACTTTATTGAGATTGAAAACAAACTTTTCGGAATGCCCTATTTGTCTCAATCGACATGAAGTCGTGATTGAGTATCAGTTGAAAATCAATTGCGTGTTCTTTAAACTAAATTAGCAGCATTAGGCCCCTGGTCTGCCGCACCCTGCACCTATAAAACTACACTCTCTGTTGCTACAAAACAATAATCTTATGACTGACTCTAGGGACTTCTTCTTAATCTAAAACATTACCGTGTTTAGTTTTCGAATACGTACATTCACCTACAAGAATGTAGTTCTAAAAGCTATTGTACTAAGGTATTGTTTACTCAGATGTGGGAATATAAACGCCACCTATCACCGTGAAGCGAGGAAGTGTGATGCGCTTGAGTACACACACTACCTGTGAACGCACTTGCTACTACTTCGACGGAACTTATTCATAGATTTAGATGTGATTTTTACGTTTGTTTATGTGTCATCTCTGTTCCTATTTACCGCCTACGTTAGATGATATTGAAGCGAGAATTAGTTAATGAATTCATACGTAACTTTGTTTCAGAAAAGGCATCTTACGATTACTTCTTGGAAATAATGGCTTCTTAGAACTTAGATCTTAACATTATACATAATAACAAATCCAAGTAATGTATCTACTATCAAATTGTCCCAATTAACTTTGAAGCTTATGCTTCAGAGATAAAGTTGAAAATCTTTTAAGAGAATTTGGCAGCTAAGTTTGTACCTATTTAGAAGGGCTTAAACATTTATCATAAAAAATCTATTGAGTTTTCTGTTATCGTAAACACACCCAATTTAATGCATATTTTATGGTGTTATGATTAGAACAGTCTATATATCTATCTATAAGCCTGATAATGGGCCGATATTATTCGTCAATGCTAAATTATGCAATGTCATTAATACTTCTATTGTATAAGAACCGGTAGATAACAAAACGATACGTTATCTCTCCTTCCACTGTTTTATAAACTACATAAGAACCTAACTGTTCATAATGAATTTCATTTGTTTAATAATGAATAATATGTTAATACAAATTTACAAATATATTTGAGTAAAACGTTTTGTTTAGAGTGTAGAAGACAGCATTTTGAGCGACATGAGTTCATTTTTCAGCGTGATCTAAATATTCAGGTCGTTAAATTAAAAGTAATTGGCAGTAATTATATCATTCTATACGATGTAACAGCACTTACAATAAACCACAAACATATATAAATTTATGAGTGTAAACCATAAAACAAAAATATGTACCTACAATTTCAATCTTTTAATACTAATGGAATTTTATCTTAATGGATGCTCAAACGTCAGAACTCTTTGTCCAAACGACGCACCATTACCAATGACGAAAACAAAATATGCCTAAATAGCCTTCTTAATGACAGGAGCCAGGAAGCCGAGGATAATATCACTGCATAATAAAATACAAAACGAGTTTCAGATCGAGGGCGATACTAATAGCATTATCGAAATACAGCCCACACCTTGTGAGTTAAGCAAGCAATAAAAGGCTGTTGCTAAACCGATAGAGTCGAACCATGACTCATACATTAAGTATAAATTATTTTACACATTTATGTAACTTCCCGCTAAGTCGAGAAATGGTTTGTTTAAACAGAGTTCACCGATCACATGGCCAAAGCCGTGATTGCCCGTGACATTGGGAATACACAAGCGATAACAAAAATATTTACTTCGACTAGGCACTCTGCCAGATGCGAGTACTATGAAAACCGAAGCACACTATACAATCTCTTTGAAAGATTTGTGTACGTGTCATACGGTAGAGATTCGATAAGCTACAAGAATTTGGAACATTGGGGTCAAACACATGTCAGACAACAAACAAGAATATGAACTAATGCATATTAAATTCATTGACTAGTATTGACACCCACCTGCGAATATAAATCAATGAACTGTTATAACTAAGTAACTAATCGAACTTTATCGTCATTTTTCTTTTAATCTATACTAATATTATAAAGCTGAAGAGTTTGTTTGTTTGAACGCGCTAATCTCCGAAACCACTGGTTCGATTTGAAAAATTCTTTCAGTGTTAGATAGCCCATTTATAGAGGAAGGCTATAGGCTATATACCATCACGAAGACACAGCGGAGCAGTAACCAAAGATGCGGGTGAAACCGCTGGGGACAGCTAGTGATATTACAAAGACGCACTACTAACGTTTAGCTAGAAAATCCTACAAAAAAGTATGGAGGTTCAGATGTTAAAATTTGTAATATTAGCAGTTTCCTCAATAACTGAACAAGAATGCTTTATTTTGTTCTTGGTAACGATCAATAAGTCTGTTTTCAATAACAATAAAGGCATGTGTTACATGGACATGGCATTAACGATGACACACACGACACGTTTGGTTAGAATCAGTTAGAGATTACGCAAGTAACACCTCATTAGACAGATCAACGGGTCATAGACCATCGAAACGCCGAGTCGGTTACCAAGAAGTTATGTACGGAACATCTAGCCTTTGATACTGTATGTACAAATAATAAAGATAATTTAAGCATAATATTCAGTTTAGCTGTGGGAATAGTTTAATACAATCACACACTTCAAACATTTCAACAGCGGTTCCGATAAAATTGAATCATCGTAACAGACTATCCATATTCATTGATTCTAGTGTAACAAAAAAAGGTGACTACACAGATGATTTTTCACGGTCATCGCGAAGCTCACTCACACATTCAAAAAAATTAACACAGCGTCAACCAGCCAGGTACAAAGAAATTATTACCAAAATAAATCGTTACGTCATGCCTTAGTAACAAACTACGTAATTTAACGTCACGTTTGTCGTTATTTTTTACATTCCAACTAATTCTTGAACCGTAAAATGATTCCACGTTCAATCGGTGTAAACTTAATATTTTTTTATTAGCAAATGTAGACGCCACAACACCATTATTTGATAAGAATTGTTTGGCTTCTATCAACATTTCTATTGAATTCTTAACCTCAGATCAGATGATGCGTAAAAATATATTCTTAAATAAAATTTTTCTACGTTGTCATTTTAATTGCATCTCTTCAAACAATGCTCACATCTTTCTTCATATGACCTATATTATCAGATAGATAATAGTGTGAAACCTACAAAAGTTATCTTAAGATCAGTGGAGCACCTGACGACATTATCTTACATGCAATAACGTCGTCAGTTGTGACCGAGGATTATAGTTATGCCGAATTAGTGCACTTCCAAGAAAGCAAACACGATAACACTACAGGTGATAATATGTCCCAAATACAAGCTGCTGACGTATAAATTGTTTGTAAAAAATATTTAAATGCAAGTGAACTTATGTAATCTTTATTTATAGCTTTTTATTACGTCAAACTTCAAGACAGATGACTTGATAATGTCCTAACACTAGACTCTAGAGCAGTTTTTATTGATAAAAACTTGTTACTTTGGAAAAAATCTAGAATTTTCAACTTCCCAAATGATTCATCTCTATATTTTTAGAAATATCGTTCTAAATGTGATCAATGCACTAATTTAAATGCAGTCTGAATGACTATTACCCAGAGCATACCACGTTCATTAACTGCCATTACTATGGATGCACACAAGGATGCCCTAATAGGCTACTGACATTTGGCCCCGTTGTTTATGATGCACGTAATTTCGCATAACTGTCTACAATGGAGTTATATTACGTTACTACTCGTTTTATGTCAAAAGGTGCGATCACAGACACAAAAATAAGGAAATTCTTGTTGTACTCACCCACAAGTGCAGATTTCGCAGATGCACTGTTCCTTAGTGACAATCTTCTCCGGCTTCTTGGGGCCACCTCTTGGCCTGGTCTCATCGATGATGACGGTCTCTTCGATAGTAGTCCTGTCGTCTCTCATTGTGGTCCTGTCATCGGTAATCTTCTCATCGTAGACGGTGCTGATGTGAGTGGTATCCTCCCTCGTGGTGTCCGTGATAGCACGGTCCACCACGTCGTATTCTCGAATAACGTCTTCGGTCGTTTGGACATCGCGCTGAAATGGATAAAAAGTTTTATCTCCTGCTCTAGATTGTCAAATGTTTTCTCCGTGCTGATAAAACAATAAAATTTGGATATCGACTCAAGTGAAAAACTAATATTTCAAAGTTCTGTCTGAGAATTAACCGATGATGATAATATCTGGCTTGACACATGAGCGTTCACCCACGATTTTAAATAATAAAAAAGTTAAGTTCTTACCAAGTTTTTGAAGTCTAACGCGCTCTTGTCGACGTAGACGTCCGTTCTGATCTTATCGTCTTCTTTAGCATCCTCATAGGTCGTAATTTTTCTTGTAATGCCATTCTCAGTGATGTAACTAGTGACTTCAATTTGACTTCTATTCTTTTCTACTTCAAAAGCTTTTCTAGTTGTTTCGCCAGTAGTGGATGACAACACAGTAGTTTCCTCTGTATCAATTCCTTCATAAAGATCTTTTACATCTTCATTAATTTTAGTTCCCAATGTCACTTTTTCAATTCTTTTAAATGGATACTTCTTAACAGTCTCAATTATTTCCTTCAGGATACGGTCATCAATGTTTCTGTTAATAACTATATTTTTGTTGCTTACTCGTACATCCTTGTTAAACTTCGAAGTTTCAATAATCTTCCGCAGGTCACTAATAGATGTAAAATCTTTTATGTCTCTTGACGACAAAATTATGTTTTCTTCTGTATCTTGTCGCTTTAAGTGGTGTCTTGGTTGTTCAGGTCTACCGAACGGCGACATTTCCTTGGGTCTTTTAGGCCTGTCATCATCCTTTTCATACACAAACTTTCCATTCCATGTCCCGGTGCTCCTTTCATAAGTAGTCAAAGTATCCTTCGATTGAGAAGTGGTGGTAGATGTGGATTCCTTTGTTAAGTTTTCTTTCTCGGTAGTCACAAAGTCAACAGTGTCTTTCACATCCCTAATATCTGTTGTGTGGGACTGAGTGTCAGTTGACGAGGTCTTATGAGTCGTAGAATGAATATTTTGATCAGTCGTGTCATGAATGCGTTTGTTATGCACATCATCTCTATCATCAGGGACATATTCAGTAATTGCTTTTTTCTTAGTAAAATCACCACCGTACCGGTTGCTAGTTGATGCTATTTCTTTCCCATTCTTATACAAAGCTGATTCTTCTGACACTTGTAAGGAACTTTTTGGTATCCCATCTTTGCCAGTGTCATAGTGGGATTCTTTATCAAGTACGTGTCTTGTATATTCATGTTCAGGTTTCAACCCTGTACCACTAACATTGTGACTTTTCTCGTAAGTAGAGTGTTCTTTATTATCTCCCCATTCTCTGTGGGAAGTATCAACGATTCGCTCCTTGCCATCAACAATTTCTACAACGTAAGAGGAAGTAGAAGCTTGCTGAGCACTGCTTGTGTTACTCTTCATAATTTTTGTAGAAAAGTTTATGTTTTCTGTATTAGGCACTTGTAATATTTGACCTACTTTCTTCAGTTCATTTTGAATGGTGGTGTCGTAGCCATAAAAGTTGGATGAATCCGTTTGATTCATATTTCGACGCCGCTCATCAGTTGTTTCTTTATTTATTGTGACATTATCAACCACATCTTTTCGGATTATATTGGTGTTGTCAGAAATGTTCCTTGAATGATAGCGATCATCTTTAGTGGATGATGTTTTTTGATCAGAAGTTAAATATTCACGAGTTGTGTACTGTTCATCTCTAGTCGTATGATCATGTGTTGTGTACTTTTGATCAGATGTCAATTGTTGTCGAGTTGTGTTTTGTTGTTGATTAGACGTCACATTATCGTGATGAGTTATATACTGCTGATCGCGGTTAAGAAGATGTTGTTGATCAGCTGTTAAATGTTCGCGGTTCGTGATATATTGTTGATGCTTGGCAACGTTATCTTTCTCTGTGATGGCACTGGAATGCGAGGTCATTTGTTTCCCATCTTTAATGAATTTAGAGTCTTCCTTAACAACCATTTCACTTGTTGGTTTCTTCCCATCCTTGCCTGTGTCGTACTTTGATTTCATATCATAGTTCTGGATACTGTGAGCTGATTGTGGTTTTATATCGGTGCCACTAATACTTGCATACGCTTCTTTTGATGCATGTTCTTGAGCATCGCCCCACTCCCTCTTAGAACTATCAATGATTCGTTCTTTTCCATCAACAATTTCGACAACATAGGAGGATGATGAGGACTTTGTGATGTTGCTGCTTTTAGTTTCACTTGTTTGTGAAGTACTGCTATATTCTTTGACATCTCCTCTTTTGTCCAAGCTGCCTTCGCCACCATAAAAGTTTGATGAATCAGAACGAACAGTTTGGGTTCTCTGCGACGGTTCAGGAGAGTTGCGGTAAGTTACGCGGTCGCCTTGTTTAATATTTTGGTGTTCCCTTGAGTTAGATTTCGACGTTTGATTCACTAAACTCTGGCGCTCTGACTGAAGAAAAGAATCTGTAGCGTTTGCATTTTGAGATCTTTTCAAATATGTGTTAGAGGACGAAACGTTAGCCGACGAGTTATCAATGAAGCCGGTATTAAGAGTTTGATTGGGGGCAGAAGAATCAGTAGTTCTGTCAAATGTTTGGCTATGACTAGAACCCGACTGCTGCACAGAAGTCGATGATGTCTGGAATGTTTCCGATTTGGAATTCTGTTGGTGTGTCGAGGAAGATTCCTGTAGCACCGAACTAGATACGTATTCACCAGAAGTTGACTGTGCCATATCACTTACGTGATGCTCGAGAGATCTGGTTTGAGACAAGTCACTAATAGAAGGAGCTTCTGTTATGATGTAGTGCGGGTGACTGTTGTAATGCTCCGATATGGTAGAGCCGGCGATCGAAGTGTGATCGGAAATGTCGGTTATCATAAGTGGGTCATCTTCCTCGACCTTTACCTCGATATAGCGGACCTTCTTACCAGACGAGCTGACCTTCTGCAGTGTGTTGCTGCTCTGCACCGAAGTGGTTGAACTTGTCTTCTGAACACTAGTCGATGCACTACCAGAAGATGTCACTTCTGAAGTTTTTGATTGCTTAGTCTTTTTATTTTTTATCGTCATTTTGGTCCCACAATTTAAATAACTAACATAAAACTTTATATATATTTGATATAGGAGATTCTTAAATTACCACGTATAAATATTTTTAAATAAAAACTTATCACATAATATAATATCGTCAAACAATTGCCATGTACAAAGTAAATAATGGTCGCGAGAGTCGTTCGTATCGTGTGTCGCAGAGTGCGCGCGCGCTCCTCGCAACTGACTCGCGGATTGTGTGTCTGCGCCGGCGCCCCTCACACCTTGATGCCGCGCCATCGCGCCCACCAGACCTTTGCGACACGTAAGCGCTTACATCTCACTGTTGGACTCATACCAAAAATGGTGTAAAAGCCGCTAAACTTATTGCTTACTTAATCACGAACCTTAGTCACAACACTGCACTGTTTGCGTACGTACACATCACACACGATCTATTTAATAATTCAGAAATTACCATGGTCCGCAATGCCACTGTGTTATCGCATTGTTTCATAAAAGCCCATGAACCACTAGATTGCGATTTAAGTATCAACTTGCTATAAAATTTACATTTAGGTAATGGTAATCAACTTAAGGGTCAACTCACTTGCTAAGCACGGCTATAATTAAAACACTTCACAAAACAATATCGGTTCCGTGCGAGTCACTCGTGATTGTGGAATCTCTTTGAATACACTAGACTTACATGGCTTCAGGCGTGTATCGACTGTAATCCTATGAAAAGCAAGCGCGAAGTGGGTAACTTGGGTGAAAATGACCTAGTTTTATACATTTCTGTTTATTCATGAAAATCACGGTTATTAGGAGCTGAGGGTCATAGTTTGTTTGATGTTGGTATAGGTTCTTGTATTACATTTTTAACTTTCATTGTAATTGCTTTAATGTTGAAGGGTTCATAATACATTTATTCTGTATTTTTATCCTCATATTGACGTTTACTTTTCAACGGTAAATCATCGAATCAATAGTTCCCCAGCTTGCAGGCCGTTCTGAATCTTAGATAAACTTATGGGATGCAAGTTTAATAAGTTACAGGCCCACGCAATCTTAATCATACTCAAGCATAGCCCACGCTATCCAACATCAAGTTAATAAAATGATTCGAGAGAATTGATCTCAGGGTAGGTACAAGTTGGCTATGTGACACAGATATTTGCATAATATTTTGGTGCAGTGCAACTTCCAGATTGAGCTGAGCCGGCCTGCCATTGGCATCGGTGCGGGGCGCTTCGATCCGTACCTGCATTCGAATGACCTTAATTTTTACACACATCAAGTGATTATACAAATAATTGGTAAGAATACATGTACAGGCTGTATATGCTATGCCTCTGTAGTCTGTACTACTATGATTATAAAACAAGAAATACACGGTTGCATCTTGGTTGTTTTAATCCCGTGGAGGGTCGAACCTATGTATCTATTTGTAAAAATAACATTTCAAAATAAAGTTTTTTTTTTAATAACTCGAAGCAATTTTCGCTTGCAGGAATAAATACTTTATTTTTTAAATTTATGGTATGGTATGGGTTTCATGCACCGCGGTTCGACCCTCCACGGGATTAGAATTAGAACGACAAAAATGTAACGGTG
The DNA here is from genome assembly GCA_958496145.1 of Heliothis peltigera. Taxonomy (NCBI): domain Eukaryota; kingdom Metazoa; phylum Arthropoda; class Insecta; order Lepidoptera; family Noctuidae; genus Heliothis; species Heliothis peltigera. Next base: position 5,793,871 of record OY292338.1, on the reverse strand, counting down.
TGTAATATTAAATATTTAAAAAAAATATGACAACATAAAACACTAAGAAGGTACTAACGCATGACTGAAGTTTTATTTTAGATTGATTGAGGCATAATGTTTACTCGTAAGAGCTCCAATGACCAGTCACAGTTATTCTAAGGAAAAGTGCAAATAGGTCGAGCTGATGTGAATCACGTATTATTGTTTCGCAAATTTATACAGCTGGAAGGTCTTAGCTTACACAGAGAGGCTGATTAACGCTACGTTCGATAGCAATAAGTAAACATGTTCAGTAATTAAATTGTAATGAAAGCAATCATACATTATTTATAGTTATTATTTTATCCTCATCTTTCTTGACTCAAATATATTTTATTACATCGTGGACATCGTCGTTACCTAATTAATCTTTTTTTACCCCGTATTTCCTTAACTATAGAGTTCTGTTTTAAATCCATAAAAGTGTAAACATATTTCGACTCATATTTCAAGTAGGTCATCTGTCCTCAAGCTTGAGAACCTGTCTGCTTATTCTATAGGTACTTATAATAATAACGATAGACATAGGTATCTTGAGAACTCAGGCTTTTATAATGTATTTTTCAATTTTCATAGGTAATATTAATCACACCTGCACTACTCAAGACGGAACACTACGATTTCTATACTGTTATTTAGAGATGTTTAAAATAGGTTCTTCTTTTTTATATTGAAGTTCATCTTCAATTAAGAATAGAAAAAAGAGCCCTAAATTTCTGTGTGTCTTTTAGGACACCAAGACACTCATTTTACAACACAAGATATCCTAAGGGAAATTAAAAAATAAGTATAGGTACTTATATTTAGAAGTTATTAGTATTTCGCCGAAAAGACTAATTATCGAATTATCGATATCCAAACCCGATGCTTTAAGGCATTACACCGTGCCAGACGTGGGTTGCGCAAGGCCCCGTTGCCTTTGCCTATACAAGGCGCTGGGTGGGCGACTTGTCTTTGAATCACGCGCCCACGGACCAATTGTCTTGTCTGAATGCAACTGGCTCACAAATAAGCACTTTGTTACTTAATCTCAGATTTACACCGTTAGTTTATAGCGGTTGATTAATAGTTTAAATTATTTTCCGTCTATTTCTTCTTCCGCTCACATTTAAAACATCATTTAGATAACCGCGAAACAACGGAATATATTTAAAAAAAATGTCTTTCCAATGTTTGTGAATCCAAAAGCTGAAACCGCTGCCGGCCTCACTCTAATTAACTGTGCTAGTATTCGGATGATTGCACCTACGAAGATGATGGAAATACTTTTTTTATGTTATAGAATTCTGTACAGGCACCCTCTCTAATGGCTATCTTACTGCAGCCTTAGTTATTGCTTAGTGAACTCACTAAGCACTAAACCAAGATCATTCAATCAAGATCTTTGAAATCTGTTCACAAATGTACCTAAGTAGTGGCAAGAGCTTTGCTTTGAAATCAGTAACATTCGCGCATACATATATGTATACAAAATCCCAGATGTTCAGCTCTCTTTGGATATACAGAACCAACTACTTACATTAATAAAATAACTTGAAATTAAAACGTGTGCTGCCATCTAGGCTCGTGTAAAAGAAAAAAGAAGAGATATAACCAAAGACAACTTGTCTGTTTATATCACAAAAACAAAAGAGGACGTTAGTATGGCTAAAGGGAAATTTTACTTGAGTCGTACTGCCATCTCATTACGACGTTGCAAAACATTAAAACTATTCTCAGGTTGACAAACCATATTAAATACAAAGTCGACGCCAGGGGCCAGCACAGGTCCCAAAAGTCGATAAATGGCCGCGTGCGTCACGCCACTGCGCAATCAAGCACGGAAATAAAATAACAGCTGTTCTACAATATTCGCTCGGGCAACTCAGGCAGCAGCTGTACCACGCAGCCGTTTTCCTTGGGATCGCGATTGTTTGGACGTTGCTTTCTCATTGTTGAAATAATCACCGTGTAGTTTGGACTATTCTTTCGCCCATTTTTTTACGTTTATTACTGTGGAAGTAATTACAGTATTGGCGTTCGAAGTGTGTGAATCATTAATCCGTAAGCTACGCTGGCGCTATGTTTACCAAAATTCCTCATTCGTTGTTATTGTGACTCAAGTTGAAATGCCTCGTGAATACGTGGACCGCAAGGAGAGTTCTGCAGTGTTATGTTAATAGAATCTCTTTTAGATAGTGATTTTAGTAAAATTAGTTCTTGACAATGTCTAACACGGTTCCGACCAGTTCTGCACTGAGGGCCCTGGCCTTAGAGTATAAAAGTCTGCAAGAGGAGCCCGTGGAAGGGTTCCGAGTGAAACTTTTAGGAGAGGACAATTTATTTGAGTGGGAAGTCGCGATTTTCGGCCCTCCTGACACATTATACCAAGGTGGATATTTCAAGGTAAGCACTTAATTATTTATCTGCATTAACAATGACCAGCAAGCATCATTTAACTCATATGAAAGAAATGATGGCTTTAATTCCCCTGGTACATATTTAACAAATGCCTTCAACTTGAACAAAAGAATTTTGTGGGTATTATTGGAAGAAGCATCATTTTCAACATTTGCCTTGGGTTCTGCTAAAAATACCATTTAGCAAACATCCAAATACCTGGTCTACCTGGTGGTTGCATTGTTTGCTTGGGAAATTATTTCAACCATGTATTCAATGAACAATGTCACTCAGAAAATTAACCTAATAATGATGATATGTATTTATTTTTGAATAACCACAAAAAAAATGTTGTGAATATTGTGAAGCAAATAATTACATGTAAATGATTCGTCTACAAAGTGTCAGTTTTCTGCAACAATTTAATTATATTTCCTCAATCTATATTTAGAGACAATACCTTAAAACATTGTTATGACTGACCCTGCAGATTATAATAAACCTCTAATTTTATAACATAATCACCTGTCCCAGCAACATGTTACCTCAGTATGTGTCCAAATGTCTATCTCATTGCAAGCCGTAACATTCATAAAAAAAAAGTTTTGCAGTATTGAGACATATGTTATTTCTTGATAATATCAATTATTTTCTAAATAATTTCTTATTGTTATGAAAACACAATGATCTTCATCTACTTTGGAATTTTAAACTCAAAAATAATATGTCATTCATTAATTAAATTTGAATATGATCGCAGTTTAATTAGTTATCTGTTCTTTGTTTCCTTAATTGGTGTCATCATGCAAAGTAGCTTTGACCATGTTCATGCTTTCTTAAAATTTATTGTTTGTAAAAGAGTATTTCTTAAAAATGTTAATTTGATGTATAAGCTAGATTATTGCCAAGTTGCTTAAAAATTAATTTAATAAAAATATAATATATAGGGAATTATAAAATTTATAAAGTTTTGAAATTATTATTAACACTATCATCAACATTTGAGGAATGAAAACCTGGCAACCTTATCTTGTATTAACAGTCTGCCAGTGACTTTGGTTTTAAAGTAGAAAATAGGGAGGCATGTAAAGTACAGTAGCACCTATAACTCCCATAACTTTATGCTTTTCACATGTAAGTAGAGCAGAGTGTAATGATATATATTTTTTTTTTAATAAAATTAATGAGTCTGTCAATGTTTTTATTTAAATACATAGAAGTGACCAGATCTTCATTAAGGAGTGTCTTTTCAAAGGAGGCTATTTCAGTATATCTACTAACAACTGTATTCTACTGATACCCTAAAGCCCCATTTACATGATGCAAGTTTCTTGCCTGTTGCATACAATAAAATTTAAGCAATAAATTACCTGCATGGTCTAAACAGTACGTAAAACTTTGATCTTGTGCGCAAGTTTTGCTTGCCAAAATTTTCTTGGTGTAAACAGCACATACAAAAATTTCTTAGGCGATGCTTGCGTTCAATTAGTTTTCTCTAAGGTCCTATCACACCCAGTATTGAGCCTTGATTGAAAGTGATTAGTTCTCTGTAAAATTTTACACTCATGATCAGCATGTGTTTATTTTTATATGTATTCAATTTAATGAATGCAATAAAAATAAATAAACAATATACATCACTGCTATCATGAATAATGCTAAACAATTAGGCCAATCAACATACTTTCTTGTTTTTAACCAGTTAATAATGTATGTTATTGTGTTACTTTGTACACCGCATAATTATCATCTTGAAACTGAGTGAATACCCATCGCTACAACTGGATTATACAACAAAGTGCAGTGCCCAACCAACTGCTTTTAAACAAATTAAAACAAAAACAATTTCCTGTTTATTTTATAAACTAAATAAATATTATTTTGGTGTTATAATCCAAAACTATATGAGTGAATGAGGTAAACCAGATAGGTAATTAACTGAAGAAATTATATTACTTATTGTTATCACATGATATAAATATATATATATATATATATATAAACACAGTCTGTGTCAGTACAGATGCACCTCAAATGCATAACATAACAACAATTACGATTTCTTAACAACGTCATCATGTGTTTACATCCCGTCCCTCTTTATTTACTTAAACTCATCGTAAAACAGACAAAAGTTGTCAAATGTGATGTATTTCTATGATTAATATTTTATGTTCACTGTCCATGCCTCACTTGAATTTAATGTTTTGATTACGTACCATAGTTTAGTCAGCTAAACACCCTGAACCAAATATTGTAATAATTTATATTGATGTACCATACTTCTAGCAATATTGGATTTTAATTACTCCCTCCAGTCACGGTGTAAAATCTATATAGGTACGCTTACATTATTGTCTATTGTCATGTTTCTTTGAATTAAAGTATTGCTCAAATATTAAAAATGTGTCCTCACTATCACTGTACCTACACATATAGTAATGATTCACTTTTTGGTCTATCTGGTGTTTATTTTAAATACCAATACATGTAACAAGATATTTTTGTTTCAGGCACATATGAAATTCCCACCAGACTACCCATACTCACCACCTTCCATTAGATTTTTAACAAAAGTGTGGCATCCAAATGTGTATGAGGTAAGTAAATAGTTATTTTGTCCTTTTTTTGTGGGGAATCATCAAATGATTCCTCCCGCTGAGGGTACAGCTAGAGGGGGTGGGACACTTACTGACTAAAACCTACTATGTTCCTTCTAGAGGTCCCTGTGTGCCATTGCCATGGTAACTCTTACGAACAACCCGCAGCCCAGGCAGAAACTATTTTGCCCTTTACTGTTATTTTATGTTCTCTAATTAAAGTGTTCTTCACAAATCGCACTCCAGTAGCTAAATAAGAACTGTCTTTTGGAATAGGCAATTATTGAACGATACTCACATGTTATCTGTATCGCAAATTAACCATCAAAATACAAAGGCTATTAAAATGTAGGCAAGGACTTACATAAATAAAAAAAAAAATGTTTTTTATTACCTACCTATGTATTTCCGCTTGACCTCATTCAAGTGTTGCAAGCAAATGTAAGTGCCACGAAATCATGGAAGCGCAAAAGAGTTACCACGTTTTAAAATGGGTCACATAGATAAGGGTTTACTTCAAATACGTAGGTTTTACTATTTGGCCGCCTTCTGAACTGTACTTACTATCACTAGGCTGATAAGATCGGTCACTCCTGGCCATGATTAAATTTGACTAGATACTCCGATTTTTATTAAAATAATTAATGATAGGGCAAAAACATAGTAGTTCAAAAAATGTGGAAACATCCACATGGAATTATTTTTTGTTCTGTTTCGTATGTTATATTTATTTCAATAAAAAGGCTAGAACTGAGAACACATCTGTATAAAAAAAAAAATAACACAAACAAGCCCCGGACTGTCCGGCTTACACAATCAATACTAATGTTGATCGGATAACTCGCTTTTCCAACTTTCAAACCACTCTAAACTAGGTTCTGTCTTTTCTGTACCTGACAAAAAAACTAAGCTAGTAAATTTTTACTTCTTTTATTGTAAGTGTGTAATTAAATTCTGAAAAAAAAGAACTAGTGAAGTGAGGGTACGGTCTATGTCTAGTCTAGTCTATGTAGACCTAGACTATGTCAGACTTACTCGTCACAAAAAAAAACCTAAACTGAAGAATGATGGAAAATCATAGACATTACCCAGACGCTGGAGTTTCACCCGCGTACCGTCGGAACTACTTTAGCCAGGATAATAATAAGCCTAGGTATAATCCCTTGATAAATAGACTATCTAAAACTGATAGAGGTACTTTTTCAAATCGGGTCAATGCTTCCTGAGATTAGCGCGTTCAAGCAAACATACAAACTCTTCACCTTTATAATATTAGTACCTATAGACATAAACCTAGTATTGTTCCAGTTTATAATTTAGCCAATAGAAATGCTGCAATAAGTAGTCCTTTTATTCTGGATAGCGACAGTCACAATAGTTTTTAATGAGCTCCGATACTTACGGGAAAACGTAAAACAATAGCGATTGTTGATGCAAGACTAAATCAGAACAAAGTAACCTATTTCCCGTATATATAAAACAATTTATACGTATCTATAATCTTTGGCAAGTTTTTCAGTCGATTTTAAATTTCGATATGTATTAAGTATGTAATATCATCAAAATCGCTTACTGTTTATTTGAAATTATAAGTCAAAGATTGTACGTAATAATATGTCCTAATGTCTTAGAGAACATTAATTGAATAGCTTTAATTGCTATTTTTGTGACGTAGACAGATAAGGGACCGCCGTACCGTTGAAACGTTTATAAGATACTAGAAAATTAATTAATAACCACTTCACATGGATTTGCTATAGATTACGGTCGTATACACCTTTTCATTATCTCATGTTGGAAAGGAATAAGGTTCTAGAAGTTTCGGGCACTCTGAAACGAATGCTGTTGAATACCGATAGCAAAGTCAAATTTAAATATCTAGTGGGCTTGGATGACAAAATTTTCACCCTTAAAGCAACCTGTATTTTCAGACGTAAAGCATACCTACTTGGAAATAAAGTAAATTGGAAAAATAATTCTTTGCTCTAAAGAGCAATTACCTGGCCTGCTCTGTTTTTCTAAGAATTTGCTGAAAATTTCACGACGCGACGCAGTATGTGCGCCGCTCGCTTTGTTTACTAATTAGAAAATATCCTAATATATTTTCCCTAGCTAAAGATATAAATGATTTTCCAAGAGATAAATGACGTACTTTTTCCACGTAGAAATATTTTATCCATTACAAGGAGTCTACGTCAAGCGAAGAGGTTATTACAGCGTTGCAGAAACAGACACTACCTACGTATGCAACACGCTGACTGTTTTTTTTAAGTAGGTATATCCTATTAAGATATTTTTGTTAAAATAAATTATTTAGATTCGAGAAAATTCTCGATCCAATACTTGTTACGGGAATCCTTTACAAAGTTCTCGGTAACCTTGCCATTACCGAGTATTTCTGCTTCGAACTTAGTTGGCTTTGCAAAACCAGGTTTTCGTAGAATCTATGCGAGATTTTCTGTGAGCATGTCGTCCCTTGAGTTATAATATCTCGTGGCTGGTTCCGAAGTGGAAAGTTCTAGACCAACCAAGCCCTAACTGATAACAGGGCCAATCTTGCAACTATTTTCTCAGTCTATCAAGACAAACAGGAAGAGAATGATTGCTAAACTGAATATCTTTCTATTTCATTACATACTTTTTGCAAAAACGTATTGATTGTAAGTGGATGATGTGCTAAGTAGGCGAGACGAAATTATTTCAGGTACAACGAAGATTAGTTTAAATGCAAAACCTTAGGAATTCCTTTGTTGAAAATACGGCAAATTAGCCTTAACTAAAGCCCTAGTAAGCACCTACAAGAACAAATTGCGTTACATATCAGTAACACTCCGGTTCCAAAATGCAAGGCTTCCTTGTACACAACAGTAACAGTTATCGTATAAACCAGTTATTATAAAAGTGGTCCAGGTAGACCCTCAGTGCTCCAGATGGACCCCCAGAGGTTCACGGGAGAATACATTTTTTTTCCCTCGTGATGGTGCTGTAAATACAAAATAATTTGCGCTCGTTTTGCCCCCTCTTTCGTTTCTTAGGACCTGTTATTTTAGTGTCTATTCTTTTTATGCTCTCAGCCGTACAATAAAAATGTTGCGCTCGCTTCGCTCGCGTATTCAGTGCCTACTTTTCTCCTTCTTGTCATCCTAGAACTAGGAATAATAAAAATGCTCATAAATTTACCATTGACAAATTACGTAATAGGGATTTCATTTTTATTCCTTTTCCAAATGTTTTTTTTACAATTTGCCAATAAGATCCATTTTTTTTTTTTTTTTTATGTACAATAATGATAAATACCTGCTAGAAATGTAGCAGAAAGGTTTAAAAAAGATTGGGAACCGCTGATATGAACTGTGGAATAGTAGAAACTATCTACTAAAGACCAAGCCTCCTAGTTGACTTCAACAATCAAATTACAAAAGAATAGCTTTCAATGGGACACGTAGAAGGGATTCCTTATCAGGGCGCTTTGGTTGACCTTGATACCCTAGATTGAATTACTTGTATCCAGAGTATGAACGATTTAACTAAGCATCCAGACTCTAGATTAAACAGATGCAACTAGAAGATTATTTTCTGATATAAAGATTCGTGAAAAAGTATTACCTAAATAAATAGGGACAATATTGTATAATCATTAATAGCAACAAAAGTGAGATGCAGCTATGTTTATTTTAACAGGCCATGTAGACAATCCAACAACTGCATATCTTAGCTATCGTAGTTATCTAGTTGCGACTTGCGACACACTCTTGGCGTCTTTGACCCTCGGGGCGACGAAACGTTCCACACTGTATAACACTTTGCCCTACTTTGTATGAATTACGTTTTAGTATTTAATTTGATCCTTTTATATTGTCATTTTTCTCAAAATCCTTCTTCAATCAAACAGCTATTATGGTCGCTTCTCAGTTTGCTGCTTTGTTGCCTACTTATGTGCTTCATATTCATTGAAGTCAGCGCTCACAGGATATTTGATGAAAATTTCAATTTCAATATTGGTTTCGAAAATCAAGGCATTTTCAATGGTAAATCATTTATTACTCATTTGAATAATGAGCTTCATACATTGACTCGCACGTTGACAATATCAATACTATTTGTATTGCGTTGCGGTAGATCAATATTGGAGTAACTGGGACACAGCGTGCAATCTGTTTTCGACACGATCCTGTGGCTTTCGTGTAACATAGACTTCTCGCTCCTGCGGGCATCAATACCAAATATAATTAAAAAAAAAAAACATTTTTGTTTTTCTGTGCATAAAGTTGTAATGCATTACATTTTCTTAAAAAGTCAACTCACAGCCGGTTGTACAGTTTTCGCGTCGACTGCGCGTTACCGTTAGCATTTAGGAGAGTCAACTGTGAGTCGTCGGCATAAAATAATGTAGCTTGTATAGTCGTGAAACATAGCAGGGTCATCAGTCTGCTTGGTTGATTCATAGTGTGACGCATCTAAATGCCCGGCCTACCTTATTTAAAAAAATCTTATGAGTCTAAGTCAGATCATGTGTTGCACTCAACTTGATTCTTTTCCTATATATAGGTTCTTGTGCAGTTTAAATCTACAACGTAACGCCCGTCAAGTATTGTAAACCAGTTTCATAATCTACTTTCACGATTCGTTTTCATACGCTAAACAAACACGACAGTCTTTTCTTGATCTTGAATGAGACAATCTAATTTTAGGAAGTGTTTATAGTACTGAGTGTGACGTAAACATTTAAAAATATTTAGTTGAGAATACTTATAAAGAAAATACTGTAAAAATAATATATATTTTTACAGTAAAAGGTAAAATATAAACCACGAAAAGAGCTACAACAAACAGGATGTAGTGCAAGTTGAACGACCTTTTGCATGAAGCCACCGGCGGCGATGGTAACCAACCAACATATTTAATTTAAACGCCTGTGAATCACTTTGTAGTCAACTAGCTTATGGCGGCTGCTTCGATCATATTGTACATATTTTATATGCTTACTCACGAAAATCATATGTACTAACTTCCCATATTCTCGATCAATTTTATCGACAAACAAGAGTTCTGCTGCCCAACTCTCGGCTACTATTGGTAATTTCCTTTTACAGGTTCCAATCTCAATGTTCGTTTACATAGAAGTGATCGTCGCGTGTCGTCCCGCTACCTACTCAGAATTACTGTCTGATATTAGACACGGTACAGTGATTTTTCCTTTTAGGAAGCAAATTATATCCTTCAAGATACTTTAGCAGTAACGTATCCTCAATAAAACAATTAGCACAAAGAGCTATAAAAATAAATATTTCGAATTCAAAACTGTATCATTAGTTCTTTTCAAACAAGTAATAATGGCGTTATATCAGCTTCGATGACGACGTTCACTGTTTTGTCCAACGGATTATAGGCCGTGATAAAGTAAGACTAAATAAAATCATTTTATAAACAAGTCTATCTGGCCTGGCACAATGTCAAGGAAAATTAATTTGTTTTCATTTCCCTGTAGAGAAGCATTTCCCTTGAGGATCATCCCGGCTGATGTTGGCTCTCCCCGGCCTTGGGGTAATTAACCTTATTCTCGATCCCGTCGACCTGCGTCGTGGTGGCCATTTGAACTTGTGCTACATTCACACGCGTTTCTTTAAATAACGCCCCCTGAGACGCGATCGGCCCAACAGTGGAGGCGAGTGCCAACATCTCAATCACACTCTTTTATACTGGCCACGTGGTTTTGGCTGCACCGGCATCGACGCACTATTGAACGCCCAAAAATGAATCCGTCGATATGTATTTGCTAGCCAAAGTTTAAAAGAATGGTCGATATTCTCGCAACAAAAATGGAAATATTCACAAACGAACAAAGATTTTCGTAAATACAGATAATTTTCTAACAATGTCATTCAGGTTACATTACTGGCTTTTGAAGAACATATCCGTGATAAAAACAAGTGACTTTGTAATGAGCGGGGGCGCTTCCGTGGCCAGTCACGTGCGTCACCGGGCCTGCAGCCCACCCGCGGCCGTCACCAAGGTCCTCGCCCCACGGGCCAGACTAGCTACTTAGTCTTCATAAAATATTCTGCTAACTTATCGGAAAGTCAATGCTGAATGTATTTCCACATGAAATTCAAAAAGAAAAACGTTGTTATACTGATTTCTTGGGCGAATGACGCAGTAACCTCAGAATCTAATGTTTATATTTTCTTTAAGTTTTCTCGGGCGTATGAATTTGAACCTATAAAGTAAAACGCAACGCGAAGTTTGACCAATAAACTTGAATAACTTATAATAAGCAAGGGTATCTGAAACTGTGAGTAAATAGTGAACATTTAGCTACACACACCTTCTTCCGTACAGAGTATTTTACCTACCCATCCAACTTATCATTAAAAGCATTTAGGCGAATATACTTACGTCTATACATTTTGCAACCCTCATATTTAGAAACAACGAAATTTCCTTTGAAACAGTAGCACATGCCACAACATCAGCTCGAGTGGTAGCTAATATTGCCAAAATAAGGTCTTTATTTACCAAAATACGTTTAGAGGCTATGAGGAAACCACATAGAATAGACTATTCAGATCCTCAGTAGTACATTTTATAAATTTCCGTTTTCCTTACTGGGGTAAAATTCTAAAAATACTATTAACATTTCCTTCTTCCGCAGAAACAGAGAAGCAATATTATGGGAAAATGGTGCAAACTGAAATATTAAGAGCAGTTATATTTTCTTTACGGAAATCCCTTTTGATCGAAACCAAACATTCGTATCGCTGGAGATAATTACACATTTTGATGAAGATTTTATTTTTTATTCCTCCGACATGCGAATTCGTGATAGGTTTTCCGCTCTATTAACGTATTCTTGACCTGCACCTTGACATGGTTCAGAATTCTCAAACTTGTTGAAATTTTGACTAGCCTCTCCTTCTAGATAAATCTACAGTGTACGTTCCATAAACAATTAATCTTTTTTTCAAGTGTTTCCCGATTTGGAGGTCAGACTCAGAACGCACGCATTTTCTTTGTGAGGAAGCGCGCAGTGAACCGCTGGCATATTTTTAGCCGAGGGCGACGCTCCATGCCATCACCGTAATGTCCGCGTCTTTATGCTCTATCATCATGACTTCACTGCACAAAAAATGAAATTGTGTCTAAACAGGAGCTTGGTTTGCTTTTGTTTCACTGACAAGCTATCACAAATAGGAGGCCCGCGATATCCCCTAGAAGTTCATTCAAAATAATACCTACCTACTTAATATGCCCCTATCTTACACCTCCCCCTTCAGATACATAATGTAACTTATTTATGATAACAACACGAATTTCAAACAAGTTGATTTGAGATCAGTCGATTCTAACACATAAATAATATACTGCGTTGTTCGCATTCAAATACAAATTGTGCACAAAAGCTCGTATACCGTAGACCCGTCGACTGCGTCAGAGAGGACCGTTAGTTAGGAGAAACACTTTCGCTGCGCCATTGTGCTCTGCTCGGTAGCAACAATTTATACTACCAATTTTGAGGCTTCTTGTATAACTAACAATCGATTTAATAGTTGAAACAAACAACTCCACGTAACAGTCGCCACACATGAATAACTTGGTACTGGAATCATCCAGCCGAAGCCTAATCATATAACCACTGAGTATAACTTGCACAATTGAAATCGATTTGGTTTGAAGTTTTCTTCAATACGCTAGATTTTCAACGTTGTAACTCGATATCTATGACTGTATCACCATTCATTGAGGTTAAACGACAAGGTTTAACATACAGCATTGTCATGATCATAAAACATTTATATTATCTCCTCTTTCCAACTCCAATTGACCTTAGATGGCATTACTAAACAAAAGCAAACCAATTGTTTCAATTTTAAATGTTTCACAGAATTATTAAATCTCATGCACAGTAATTAATACCGTATTATGATACTGTCTTAGTTATCGCGATGGACAAAATGTATCTGGGTCATGCGAATACTAGAGTAGGCCACGCGTTAGAATTGAACAACTATAGCAACACCGAATCTATTTGTATTAAATTATCCGTCAATAGACAACTAATAGTGCTCCTCAATCACTTCCATACAACAGTAAGCTTATTTGAAAAATGAGCTGAGAACAACCTTCGTGAATCGTTGAGCAGATTACAAAGTAAATGGGGTGGGCCGTCGATATGCTGCTTTACAAAGATTGTCAAGGGCAAATTGCGGAGGTAAGCCTCTTGGCCTTTCCGTCTCGCTTACCTCCTTCCGCTATCTCCTTAGAAAGACATGTAGCTAGATATCATGCGTAAAACATACGAAGTGTAAAGACCTCGCCGACGGTAACTGCAAATTGATGAGTAATAAAGCTGCTATTATCAGGTGAAGGGCTCTACCAATGGGCGATGACCTTAACATTCATGCCAATGAGATCGCATATCGTACCGTTTATTGTGAGCTACACTCTTAATTGTAATTCTAATAATCATCGTAAAATAATAGTTGAGCTAGTGTAAATATAGGGCAAGAACACATAAATAAAGTTACTGCCAAATCTTGCGATAATGTTATAATGCTGTCAGCATAGAACGTGACGATGTCAGTGTCGCCATTTCCGCATCAATAGCTGCGGCAGTAGCTTGCGCTCTGTGGTTGATCGTTATTGAGATTTCTTTACAAAGACATACTTAGTACTTATTCAAAAACTCCAGTAAAGAAAATTATTTAAGCGAATTATTGCTATTGCTGACCTATAAGAAATCCTTCTGTTCGGCTTTCATCTATAAGATCTTTTCATTTTGATAATGCCTCTACAAGCCTATACCCTCATTTTTAGGCGTTATTGAGTAAGTTAAACCTGGAAGTACCTCAAGTACCTACGTGCCTGCCAGTCAGACAACACCCTTAAGAATAATGTATTACAACTTTACGATAGCCAATACATCTGCCAAATATATTTACTGCATTATTATTCATGATTAAATTTTAAAGGTAATCTTCGCCAATGTTAAGCCGACTATGAACATGGACTTAAATTAATTGATCATCAACGCGTTCCTCTTTCCTTCCAATGATATAATTGTTGTTTTTATAAATTAGTAAGATCAGGAAACTTGTATGATTAACGATGTAATGATACACACTCGTTGAGTTACTTCCAGGTACGAACCGTTGCCTCCATAACCATTTGTAGCTCGTGTATGTATCTAGCTACTACGTATTAAATTGTATTATGTGCATTGCAACGAAGTAGCTCACCTGTTCTTTCTAATTCAGTGGATCGATTTTCCTATACTTAAAATACTGTGACTATTCTGCAACTCTTCACGGAGAAACTATTCAAATGTGTGAAGAAATTTGCTTTTTTATTTATTACAATTTTTTTTTTTTTTTTTTTTCAAAATATTGGACTTATTTCATGGTCGGTCAAACCGTTATTTTACTTTCTTTATGATAACTGGTTTAAATAAAGTATATCAACCTATATATTTTCATGTGGAATGAAATTGTTACCGACAATGCTTCCTTTTGATATGGTCCTGTTACCTAATATGATTACTATAATTTAAACAATCCATTTGAGAATGACATAGTACCAAGCATCTTCATTAACTCAGTTGTAGGCGCATGTTAAAAAGAACTCTCGTGGTTACATCGTTTTTTTGTGATAGTAACGGAACTCAATATCCCAGTTTCTCCCGACACGTGTTGCGAACACGTAAGTATTGTTATGAAGGTTGCTTGTAATCTGCGAGTCGGGGAGGCGAGGCAACAATGGACTTTATGTAACACTTGTATTACGCGCTCTCTAACGCAACGAAAACGAAATCTGTCTTCCCTACCGTGAAGCATTAAATCGTATCAAGATTTAATAACTCCGGCCTTCGCAGCTTATTGTGCAAACACCAATTGCTGATAGACAGATAGCATAGACTGCACGTCTGCGATTTGTGTCCGAATCCCGTGGTCTATGCTAACCTAACTACGTATCAATGATGTTGAATGTAATGTACAGAGACGCCAGGACATCAAGCTCAGGACCGGCCCGTCCATACGGAGAACGGAGCAGCCGCAGAATTGGATCTCGCTCCATTCTAAAATTTACTTCAGGCCAGCGCTCAAGCTACTTTATTCTGTCAAATTACCTTGATCGATTTTCAACTTTATCGCTGAAGCATATGGTTCAAAGTTGATAGGGAAAATTTGACAGATTGCAGTAGCTTGATATGCTGGCGTCTGTACACGCCTTGTATTATTTGGCAATAAAAACTCTGCTAGATATCTGGATCGTATCAGTAGTGGAAATCCTAGGCCGAATAAGTGAAATACATAACAGCGCCGCCAGATATTACAACAGATTCAATATTTGATTTAGTAATGGATGAATCCCGCGGCAGTATTTTATAGAAACATGCATTGGTATTGAGTTTTTTTTGCGGGTTTATGTGCACCCGTGGTTTACCTGCGCTATTTCGGATGGAGTGTCGATCAAATCACAATTCTGTAGTTTATTTTGAAAATGTTTTTCGTATACCGAAAATCGAAGGCGTAAAGCAAATTAACAAGAGAGAGTTAGGGAAAGCAGCTAATTTGAACGAAAACCAGTTAATGAGTGTGCTCGATTGCTTGACCTGATCCGGCGAGGAGTTCAAACAAACTGTAAAAAAAAATGGCCTTCTTAGTGAATCTGACAAAAATAAAGTTGTCATAAGTACTAAATAACAAAATTGCAACATACTTTCAGCTCGAGCTAAATTAATCATTCTATTTGCTATCTGAAAACAATGTTGCATCTCTTTTTGGTAGCTTTTTTTTTACTTTTTTTGTTGTATTTATTACAACCAGCCTGCCTAGTGCTCGATTTAAAAACCTATCTGACTATACCTGAATGTACGTGGAGATCAATACTTGTAAAAAACAAAAAAACGACGTGCGACCTACCAAACTAAACCGTCTCTTCAAAATGTTCCAGAATGGTGACCTCTGCATATCGATCCTGCACCCGCCGGTTGACGACCCGCAATCGGGCGAGCTGCCGTGCGAACGCTGGAACCCAACGCAGTCGGTGCGCACCGTGCTGCTCTCCGTGATCTCACTGCTCAATGAGCCCAACACGTTCAGTCCCGCCAACGTCGACGCCAGCGTCATGTACCGCCGCTGGCGCGACTCCAAAGGGAAAGATAAGGAATACGAGAATATTATCAGGTGAGTCTATGACCCAACGCCTATGTCTTTTGTACTTCCAATTGTTCTTTTGAATTTCTCATAAATTAAGCATTAGTAATAATAAAATCCATCATAAACACCACTGTTAAAAACTGCCTCAAAATGCCCTCGATTAGTGTTGCCATGTTTTACCGTCTATCGGAATATTAACAACATGCCAAACTTGGCAATTTATATTATGAACATATTCACTTTGCAGAGAATATAAAACATAAAGAGTTAAGTATAAATAAAACGCTCGTACGTGCATTTCAGCCTATGATTATGTTAAATAAGCTGATGACATATTTAAAACCCAACTCACCCCCGCTAGATAGTTAATACGTGATATAAACTGTCAACAAATTGTTTTCGGCCGCCATTCGGTGAAAGTAATATAACATAATGAGTTTATTCGGTCGCGTCCTCGTTTTACTGAATCTGTAACTACCTTTGTCGAAATTTCCAACAATGAAGATGACACGTTAATTTAGCCATATTTTAAATGAGGAGTTTTTATTCTGTACCTAGAGTGTTTGTTAGTGCGACTGGCAAGTTGTATGCACCTTGAGTAAAGAAATATAAACCCGTATGAAAGACTTGCACCATGCGTACTTTTCTTATTTATAACTAGCGGTCGCCCGCGGCTCCGCCCGCGTGGATGTCGGTTTTCGCGACAAAAAGTAGTCTATGTGTTGTTCTGATGTATACTATAGTAGACCCCCGCGGCTACGCCTGTGTGGATGTGGATTACCGCTACCAATGCCTAACTTTTGTCGGGATGAGAAGCTCGCGCTCGGACCTCCCACCTTATATTATACCTACCGACCGACACGCTGATTATCGTATTTTATGTATAAGTTTGGTATTTCTACACCGATTTCTATGATTCTTTTTTTATAGAATATGTTATAATGTTATCTTTTGTTAATTAGGCATGAGCGAGAATATTATAAACATAAGAGTAGGTAAACAAATCAATAACAAATAATCAGAAAGCTCCGAACTGGTAAACTATCGGGAGTTATATGTACGTGTTATTGTGAGTCAAACATTAAAGATAGACATATGCTGTTGTGGATTTTTTTTAAGATAATTTTATGTAGAATATTTCCGTCATACATGATTTCTATGTAGCTTTAACCATTAAGGCTGCACACGCGACGAAAGCTTAAAAAATGGTGTAACTTCTCCCGTTTTCCCAACATTTTCCTTCACTGCTCTGCTCCTATTGATTGTAGCGTGATGAAAAGTATCCTATAACCTGCCCAGGAGTATGAAGAATAATTGTACCAAGTTTCATTAAAATCCGTCCAGTAGTTTTTGTTCCTATTAATAACATACAGACAGACAGACAGACAGACAGACAGAAAGATAGACAGACAGACAAAAATTTTATTGATTGCATTTTTGGCATCAGTATCGATCACTGATCACCCCCTGATAGTTATTTTGAAAATATATTCAATGTACAGAATTTACCTCTCTACAGATTTATTATAAGTATAGATATATAGATTATTATTGTAATAATGTTTTTGGTCTAGTGGTCGCCAAGCGCTACTACTGTGCAAGGGTTCGAAATAGCTTTGTGGGTTTCCCATCAGACTATGAGAGTCCGTGCAAAGCTTGTGCACTATATAATATTATGTCCTGCGTAACTGGCTCATCTCCTTCGAGAGAATATGCCTTTTTTTCGTGGTAAATCAACAAATGACCCTTCCCACTGAGAGAGTGTTAGACTCTCACTGACTTAAACCCACTATGTTCCTTCTGGAGTTCCTTGTGTGCTAGGGCCACTATAACTCTTGCGAACACCCCAGGCAGAGAGAGAATAGACCCTGTGGTCGATAATCGATCTTCATCATTATTATAACGTGTGAATTTATCTCCTGTGACTTGACTTAAATAATAAGGAAAAGCAAACATATTAACTCTGCAAGTACCTGTACACGCTTGTGTAAACGTATATAAAAACTATGAATTGGCCTCCTTTGTTACAAATTACAGATAATGTAAGCTATAGTCATGAGTACTTGCAGCCGTTATCGTTCGTTGCAACCTTATCGGCCGTAGTTAAAGAAACATGCTCTTAGTTATATGCTTTGTTTTACAGAAAGCAAGCCCAAGTGGCGCGCACGGAGGCGGAGAAGGAAGGCATAGTAGTACCCCTTACGTTAGAAGATTATTGCATCAAAACCCAAGTCAAGTCAACGACGCAAGAGCCACAGGTTTGTTTCTCAAATCATTATCTCCTAAATTTCGTCCACCTTCAAGAAGTTCAACAAGAAGAGAGAGACATAGGTCACGCAATTTGTTTTTTTTTACTTTTACAAGCGCTAAGTCAATGTAGATACATTATCTGAGGTAGAGGGTTTAGACTCTGCAAATAAGAAAACTGCCGACAAACAGAGAGTTCACGACCATTATTCTCAGCCTCAGTCGGATAAAAATAAAGGCTTGTCTGCGTGCCAAAATACAAACATCCGTAAAGGTGTGATGGATTAAGAATCAACTGTTCTCCAATATTGTCTGAAGAATGAAATAATCTTTTTTTTTAATCATAAATCCAATTTAGAGCTAACATGAGATGCTATAAAATGAAAATAAGTATTGAGCTCCAATCATTTTGATATCCGTGACTGTGGATAACATTTGCCAGTCATTCTATTAATACAAATTACCTCGTGTATCAATGGATCGGGTAGTATTTATAGACCAACCTGATGGTCGCAAATAAATGGCAAACATTTGGCTTATTCCTAGGATCCACTACTAGGCCTGATGGCATGACGCTCGTTGAGTGACCACACAATCATCAGAGCATCAAAAAAATTGTGATATTATGTCTTATTTGTCTGCCGTCTACTAAGAGAAAATAGAAAAGTTTGGAAAAAAAAACTGATTTTATTTAAAACGAATAAAGAAGACGCAAAATTAGCCAGTTTTCGGTATAATTACGAAGTTTTCTCCCAATATTCTAAAACGATATTATCCCTATTTCCAGTTGGACATGACAGACTTCTATGACGACGATTATGACGATCTCGACACGGATTCCGACGAAGAAGTGGACGGTGGCGACGGAGACGGCGACGACAGCGGCAACGGCGAGTCGTGAGGCCGCGCCTCGCACACTGCGCGCGATCTCCCGCGGCGGACGGACCACGGTAACACCCCCTTTAACACGACAACTAGTACCGACCAGAACTTCAACCTTGGTATAGATCCCACCAACTTAATGGCGGCTCGTTCGTTAATAACTTTTAAGCACTACTCCTGCGATGATCCGAGCCGCCATTAAGTTTGGCACGAACTAAAACAACCCCCTTTAACACGACCGGGCAACACTTCAATTCATTTTTTTTCTGTACCATCTACACCAAAGTTACATTTTGTTGCGGTCACATGTTGCCGAGTCACACTTGGAGACATTAATGTATAAAAAGTTGCTCCGAGGTGGATGATTCACTCAAAATTATTTTCTCAGAACTATCATATAGAATCAATATTGAATCGTTTCGTTTTCTCTGACTAATTTCTCTAATACTGAACTGGCAAATTTGAGTTTCCTTATAGTTACGTATCACCAAGGCTATATGCCGCATAGCCATGAGTTGTGACTTCATTTAACAAATGACTGCCCATGCGTGTTACAGCCAACTTTCGTAGTTATACAGTCGGGTTATACAATCTTACACGCTGTTGTTATGTTAACATACACGTTAAATGAAGTTCAATTTATTTACCAGCTATTGAATGTAAATGCAACAGATTCTTTACAGCCTTTCATTCTTTATCAATGTAAAACATTTTCTACTACTTTTAAATTTCTTTATTGATTTATTATCTTAAAGTGGCCTATAGAAAAACGAAGCTTTTCAATAATCAAATAAATATTCATTTTCATGATTTTAATTGAAATCGAATCTAAGAATTGGATTGTTTTAACAGTGTGATTACAAAAAGTTAATGTATGATTTTATTTAGAATCCGATTAATTTTAAATGTATTTTTTAAATAACAATATCCATTGAAAAAGTAATTTTAAAACAAAGAAATGGTGAATTCTCGAATCAGTGTAGTATTCAGATCAATTCCGATTATCCTCGGAACTAAACGTTATTTTAAAACTGGCAACATTTACGTAGCCGCCATCTTGGCGTGATTCGAGAATGCTCTGTTGCTTTGCACAATCCTATAAGCAAAATATTAAATCGAACTTTTAACAGAAATTATAATATGAATAATAAATAAATCTGTGTAACGGAAATATTAATAGATTCACTGGATCTACTATACTTAACATATTATGATATTCATAAATATCTTGTACCTATCTAAACAGTACTAGACTATAAACTATTTTTGAAAATCATATACTTATTAATTATAAATTGTAAACAATGGCATAATTATATCAGGACTAACTTTAATGCATTTGAATTGTTAATTACAATAACTGTTTTCAGTTGTCCGTACCGCTTGCCTGAACTGGATAGTTAATATTAATTTTATTATAATAACAGTGAATGAGTCATTCTTGTTTCTATTATAATATCTATGGCATTATGGCCATTATGTAAATGTTAGAATCTTTCTGAAATAGACAATTATATAATTAGTTTTGTTTATATTATGTGTAACAATACTTCTGTGATTGTAAAACATTATTGCCTGAATATTTGTTTGTCTTTATGTTTAGTTATAATAATTTTTAATTATTAGAATCATTAAAACATAACAATTTTTTTGGCATTTTATTTTCTAAAACACAGTAATTATTATCAAAGTAGTTAAATGTTTGTAAGGGAATTAAAAGAACTGGCAAGTCAATGTAGCTGTATAATCTGATGTGTTCTAATCTCTCCTATTCATATTCTCTATGCTACAGTCATAATTATGATCCTAGCATATGCAGTGTGTACAGAAATATATCTTAAAATGTTCAATGATTCTGGAGTATGCTCAAACCATATTATATGATAATACTAAAAATGATACAGTACATTAATAAGAATGTTTAGTGATTCATGAACGAAATTATTTGTAATGTATATTAAGAAAAAATGAATTTTAATGGTTAGTGTGCACTAAGTTAAATTTATATAGATTTGTAATGTAATACTTGTATGATTTGTATTTTTAAGAATTAGAATACCCGCGACTTTGGCTTCTAAATTCCTATTAAACTGTATTTAACATGTTAGCTCCTATCGCGATGCTACTTCGTAACATTTAATGCGTTAATAGATACTCACCTATTCCTGTCAGTCAGAACATAATATTTTCGGAAATCCTGCTAAAATCGTCCAAAAGTTATTCATTAGTTAGATGTAAGTTAAAGTAAGCGGTTTGGAAAAAACTATCGTAGGAAAATTCACGATGAGAATGTTAATTACGTATTAAATAATAAACAGAATGTGTTTGGATGAGATATGTCATTCTTTCATTGTCCCCTATCTTCTGTCCTTCAGATCGAACCTGAATTGATACATCTATTGTTAGTTTGACAAAGAATTAATAATGGTAATGAACTATAACGCCATTATGATGTCCAAAGTGAGACCAAAAAAAGGTCATCCCACGCGTAGACCCACGTTCTCGTAGTCTGCGCAGTTGTATAAGATTTCCTTTTGTGTTTTGTGGCACGAGTTTATCTTCCCTGTAATCTTAGCAATTACCATACAAAACCTGGCGTACTACGTAATAAAGGTTATCTCAATAGCGATGACATCGTGTCAAGTGACTGTAATCAGTGGAAAAATGGACGAATTATTTCTGACCACAATGACCTCAAGATACGATATTATCTTGACTCTCAATCAAAATTCCTAGTTAAGACTATCCAAGATTTAGTCCTACCTGGATGAATGCATATTGCATATAGGTATCATCATTTATCTGCCTTTTTATCGCACCTCTGCTGTGCACGGGCCTCATCTCACACAGAGAAGGATTGAGCGTTAATCACCACGCTTGCTCAATGTGGTTTGGTGGTGCATAGTTAAAAGATAGTTGGAGTTTAAACATAGTGTAGCGGGTGTGGACCTAGGATGGTCATAAATACCAGTGGAAATTATTTGAGGAAGGTGGCGGTGAATGGATTTGTGCTGCTCAAGACGGGACGATTGGCGCTGATTGGGGAAAATGAGGACCATTCCTGTCCAAATATTAGGCTAAATAATCGTTTTCCAAATTGGAACATAAAAGGACTGGAAACCTTGGTGGCATGGATGTGGCTAGTGTAGGAAAACGCACTGTAGTTATATACATTTGGACCGAATGAAAAATGAATTGTGTCGGTGTGAGTCCTCTATTTTAATATGATGTGTCTGGCGCATAAAGGTTGCAATTGCGTGGACATTTTAGAAACTAAACTGTAATTTAAAGTGTATAGTGTGAGTCTGTATGTACGAAGTACCTATTATCATAGTCTCATCATATATATAACCTACCTAAGGTACAGGGTACGGTAAGGTAAGGTACAGAACTATTGATTCCTAATTCACCCGTCAAATGGTCAGGCGGTATGGTCGAAGGACCTTAGCCTTAAGAGCGAACAAAAAAAAATCAGTCGTCAAAAAATGACATTTGCTGTTCATTTGACAATTGGGAGACGTCAATAAAACGTCATTTTTATTTACGAAGTTCCTGCGATAAGTTGAAAAACGTTAAGTTTTAATGGTTTATTCTAAGATTTGACTTTTATTTTAAGGCAAATCGTTAGAAAATAACAATGAGTTGCGTCAGTGAATTGTCTCAGTCTAATGAATATCTCAGTTTTAGAAGCAGCATTCCCTTGAGGAAAGTTGTAGTTGACTCAGATGGATCCAAGGTAAACAAATACTATCTATCAATTTGTTAATTTCGCTCAATGCTGACCCACTTTTAACAATAATGTTGTCTTAATCTGAATACTTTTAAATCGATAATATAGCTTTGTATTTCTGTAAAATAGGCTTGGAGAATTTTCGACAGTGGTCCAAAATCCGTAAGCTGTCCCTTGATATGCCTGCCGCCTGTGTCCGGCACTGCCGATGTATTTTACCAGCAAGTCTTAGGGCTTGCTTCAAGGGGGGTCCGAGTCATAGCTGCAGAACCTCCACCATATTGGAACATAAAGGAATGGTGTGATGGCTTCAAAAGACTGATTGACTACCTTGAACTAGACAAAGTACATATTTTCGGGGCTTCCTTAGGTTGGTACTCAAAAGTTTTGTAACTTAATTTGAAAATATTGTTAATACATTAAGTTTGAAAATAGAAAGTACATAAGTATGTGTCATCACAGCAATTTCCATAATGAGTTCAACAAATCAATGTGTACTGGAGACGTTATGATAAGTACTATGCATATTTAATGTTCATACAGTACAGCAAAGTGTCAAACAGTAGATAAGTTATCAGCATTTTTGTTTTACATCCTAACTAGGATATTATTGGCCAAGAATTATTATTATGACTACATTTCAAAATATACATGACCAACATTTAGGCTCAGTTTCACAAGTTCCTGACAAGTTCCAGATAGTTTATATGGCAGATAATTTCATTCAATTCTGGTCATTTATCTGGTAGATAGTGGCTATCTGTAACCTGTGAAACTGGCTCTTACTATTGCATATTTTTTTCTAGGTGGATTCATAGCACAGAAGTTTGCAGAATTAACAAGTAACTACCCTCGGGTTGCGTCCCTTGTCTTGTGCAACACGTTCACAGACACCTCAGTATTTGAGTACCATGATTCTTCTGCCCTCTTTTGGCTCTTACCTTCATTAGTCTTGAAAAGAATGCTCATGGGCAATTTCACAACCGATAAAGTTGACAAAAGAATGGCGGAATCTATCGACTTCATGGTTGAAAGAGTAAGTTTATCCAAATTCTTAAAAAAATATTGCAACATTGTTATTAATACTCATGTTCCAGTCTGCTGACCAGTAGTGTAACATTATACAAATATAACAAACAACACTTGAAACATAATATTGTAGTCTTGTAACAAATTTCCAGTTGTTACATTAGAAACCACATTCTTAGACGCAGATTTGATGCTTATCTAAATAAGATAAATTATTTATTCAGCAGACAAGAATATTCTACTTAATATTAAAATAATTGGGAAATTTGTCTGTCTGGATGTTTGTTTCTCAATCACACTTAGAGGAAAGAATCAAAAGCGATGAAATTTTGCATAGATTGGGGTCCAACTTAAAACATAGAATACCTTTTTATCTCGAAGCTAGTAGAGTGTAACAAATTGATATTTGAATCTACCAATTTAATAAAAACTTGTGTTTATTTTTAGCTAGAATCTCTAAACCAAGCAGAGTTAGCATCAAGACTAACGTTGAACTGCACTCCTTGTTACATAAAACCTCAAGCCCTTGTTAACATGCCTATCACAGTGATGGACGTGTGGGATGAATGTGCCCTGAGTTCTCGAGTACGGGAGGACCTGTATAAGTCATATCCTCAAGCTAAACTGGCTCATTTAAAAAGTGGTGGCAACTTTCCTTATTTGAGCAGAAGCGATGAAGTCAATTTGCATTTATTAGTGAGTATAATAGTAATTACGTAAACATAAAATAAAATATCTGAGATTTCTCATCCATTCTAATATTAGAGCAAAAACACCTGGAGAGTTTTTTTGTTTGCATCAACACACTATCGAGAACTACTGGACCGGTTTGAATTTATTTCATTCTTAAATGCTCCTATTTATCAAGGAAGACTACTTTTTATCTGGATTCGCGAAGTGGTTCCCTGGGACGCGGATGACATGGTTGGTGCAAAATATTTCTGTATATCGATGCTATTTTTTCGTTTTTTTAGATTCATTTGAGACAATTCGACGGGACGGACCTGTCAGCGTCTTACCTAAGTCTCCACAAAATGCCAGCAGCTTCCAAGTTAAACCAGCCAGAAGAGGGCACAGTCAGCTACTTTAATCAAAGAGATAAAATCGTTAAAATATCCTAGAAAGATACAAATCTTAAATCCTTATTATACAGGTTTGACTTGTTTGGTACTAAATTATCGTGATGTGTTCATTGAATTTATCACTATTTATGTATATTAAAAGCTTTCAGTTCATAAATATTCCATCTTGATAATTTAAATAGCAGGAACCTTTTGGTAAACAAGTTTTCATTTGTACAGGTTGGATATGCAACTATAATGCATTTATTTATAATGTTTTTTTTTTATATTAATTTGTTTTTAAGTTACTTTTTGAAGAGTTTAAGGAAGTAGTTAAAATGGGTTTGTTTTAGTTTCCATAAGGAACAATAATCGTTAAGTTTCAAAGATTGTCAATAACATTCATTCAGAATAAGGTTATTGTAATCAATTTTCAAACTGTAAGTCACTTCAATCAATGTTTAATTTAAAATTGAGAAAGGGGTAGGAATCTTACAGATCCTTAATTGGCTTTTGCTGCAAATAAATAGCTTGACAACAAAAAACAACTACCTTGACAAGACGCATGCTGCTTTATTCACCACAAGTAGACTGGCTATGAGTGGTTCTAATTATTGCAGCTAAAGTTTGTCATCAATAAAAAGTGGTAGTTTGTTGTTGTTGTTTCTAACATTGTATCTTTAATGGATTTGAATCTTTTCTGCTAGAATAGTAGGGTCAGAGTTCATTGAAATTTTAGAAAGAAAAAAATATGTAAATACCCAGATAATGAGATAACATTCCAACAACTAAGCTGTTATTCAATATAGGCTAGTATATTATTAAGTATCACATAAGATATAAATGAAACTTAATAGAAGCTTATGATAATGAGACTTATGTTTATTATGTTTGGATTTATGCCTAGATATTTAGTTTTTTCTATATTTTTGTGGTGAAGAAAAGATATATTTTTATATTTTATAAATTTTTATTTTCTCCAGAGTTATTTCACAATAAATAACTTAAGATGACCAACTAATGAGATATGATTTGTTTTAAAAATATTGCATATCTGTACATTAACATTTTATTACACTTGGAACAGACTGTATTGTACAATGTATGAAAATAAATGCATTTTATTGCAGTTGTCTAGTTTTCATTCAGAACTAGTCCCCAATGCACCAAGTTACACAACAAAGTTTCGTAGATACATTTGAAATGCAGAGAGAATCTTATTATAATTTTAAGAAGGTTGCTAATGCAATAGTTCTATGTGTCCTTTTCTATTTTGTCTAGTTTATTTAACTGCTGTGTGTGGTAGTCCCTCTTCTCTTTGTGAGCCCTTAATGCCTTTTCTCTTTCTTCGTCATCTGAGAAGTATTCTGCTAAAGAGTCATCTACGTTGCTCAGGGCCGGGCCTGCTAAAGTGGAACCTTTTTCTGTTAATGCATTAATTTTGACTAGAGGTTCCTCATACTCCGTGATTTCAGGCTGAGTCTTTGTCTGTGTGTTGTGTGCTGTCACTGTAGAATATATTGACATGGCCTGAAAAGAGATCAGAAATTAAAAAACAGAAAGAACATATTCTATTGTAATTAAAACAAATATGAACATTTTTAAAGAAGTACCTGTGCAACTAAGTTGGACACGTCTCCAGCGTTCGCCGGTAAGATGAGAGTGTTGTTCGTCCTCGCCAGCTTGTTGAACGCCGATACATATTGCTCAGCTAGGGTCAGTGATGCAGCATGCTTGCTATCCTGTAAACAGAATTAAATTTTTCAACCAATTCATTTCATACCTGTTTCTTTTCATAGATCACTTATCTGCAATACAATTATTAAAAATAGATTGAAAAAATGACAAACACAAGCCCCAATATTTAAGGATATTTATTTAAAATAATTTAAAAACATAGTTTGCTTAAAAAAAAACAACAAACCCTTTGAGCAAGTGCGCTGCCAATTAACTTCAGACCTTGCGCACGCGCCTGTGCAACAGCTAGCATTGCCTGAGCTTCTCCAGACGCTTTGTTTATCTGTTCTTGTTTCTCAGCCTCTGAAATATCATGCAAGAATTAAACAGTAAGTGTTAGTACATATAGTATTTTTTTTTCTTGCGTTCCAAGTAATGTGTAATAAAATTACCTAAATTTCTTGGATTCACCTGCATCATAAAAGGGAATTACTTCCCATGCCAGAATCAAATATACAGCCTATGTTACAACTTGGTTTGAAAAGTGACTTGGTTTGACTATTGATAAATAAATAATCAATTGTATACCTGAAGCCAATATTCTAGCTTGGCGCTTGCCCTCAGCAACATTGATGTCTGCAGCTCTGACTCCCTCAGACTCTAAGATGGCAGCTCGTTTCCGCCGTTCAGCTTCCACTTGCATCTGCATAGCTTCGTGCACTCGCGTTGGCAGCTTTATATCACCTGGAAATTATATTATTTTAATGTGTTATCTCAAATAGGAGGTCTATACCAATAAGTAAGAATTCATAGTTGGGATATTGGTTATTGTTGTTGGACATTAGTGATTGGGACATACTGTAATGTATGAACTTCTGAAAATGGTATTCATATTGGTTTATCTGCAAGTACAAATAAGTTAGTTCCTCAGAGGCAAATGAAGTGTAAGCACACACTAAAATTACAAAAGATCTTAGGGTGACATCTGGCGAATGTGTTGCAAATGCTCAGCTTGCGAGCCGTTTGCGTTTGCAACGCACTCAATTCTCGCACTTATACACGTAACTTACTAGACTAAACCGCCATTCGCGTGCGGTGCTTAGGTAGACGGCGCAGAAGTGGCGCACGAAGAAAAATGCATGCAAACGGCTCGCGGGCGTCTCCCAAACGGCTCGCGAGATACACATTCGGCATATGTGGACGCACCCTTACTGTTTTCAACTGTATTACTTACGGATCTCATATCGAAGACATGTGATACCCCAAGCTTCACTGGCCTTGTTGATAGCATCTACAATAGCCACATTCAAAGATTCTCTCTCCCTGAACACTTTATCAAGTGATATCTGACCAAGTTCGGAACGCATTGTTGTTTGAGCAAGTTGGGTTATGGCAAACTCGGGATCTTCAACACCGTATGATGCTGGAATTAAAATTATTTACTAATATATATATAATAATTATTACATTGAATCATAAAATTTTTGCACATTTTAATACAAAATAAATATAACATTTAGTATTGCATAACATATCACTTTATTACTCCGAAGTACTCTATGTAAATCAGAGTTAGAAGCTTTTATTCTAACGAGTAATAAAACTCTCATTTGATTATTTCTCAAATTAATCAAATATTAAAGCATTATTCAGAAATAATTGTTTGATCTGTTATAATACTAAAATGGATATCGGATCTTAAGTGTAAGTTCCATTCTTACCTAAGTAGGGGTCAATAATACGAAGATAAAGCACTCCATCAATGCTGAGTGTGACATTGTCAGAAGTGATGGCACTTTGTTTGGGAACATCTATAGCAATCTCCTTTAGGCTCTGCACATACTTTATCTTATCGACTATAGGCCACAGCAGATTCAACCCAGGCTCTAAAATCCTGTGAAATTTTCCCATACGCTCCACAATCCATGCCTGAAATTGTTCATGTATAAGTAATACTGTATTTTTTTATTTTGTAAAAGGAAATTGTTACATTTTGAAATAAGCGCAAGAAACATGCCAAAGATTATTGAAAAAAGTATTAAATTATTCAAGGGAAGGCTGCTACATGATTTGAATTGGTCACGGAATTTAATATTTGCGAAGTTTCTAATATATGTACTGAATGTTATCATACCTCTTGCTGCGGAACGAACATTACAATAGTATTAAGTGGGGTGGTAGAACGACTTCTTGTAGCCGTAATGCTGTACAAGAATCTGCCATTGTTTTGATATTCCACGTTAAAAACATTCTGAAAACAATATACAGCAATTGTAAGGTTATGTATGATAATACATAGACGAAAATTATTATGTAAATAAGTATTCAACAAACTACACTGACGCGCAAAGGAACAGTCCTGGAGAAAAACAACCTGGAGCGAGTGAACATGTTTATGTATTTCAAGAATATTCCCCTGAAATTTCACTTTCCATTCCATAAAATTCACTTTTTAGTCAGAATTTGCTACAAGATCGGGTAAGAATGATGAAACTAAATATCATGTCAAGTAAACTTTTTTTATCTGTATGTTCAGTAGGGATGTTACCCAAAATTAGTACAATTCTCATAATAGTCGATTTAAAATAGTTTTTGGTTCTGGCAACTATAATGATTTAAGTCAAACTATGCCGTTGCTAGCGGCAAAATCAAAATATTTATTGCAGTTTGATCAATAATAATTCCAACAAAGAGTATACAATATACTACGTAAATTCCAATAGAGATTTAGTCTGTACAACTAAGCTTCTGTATATTGTAAAATGGATTTAACATCTATAAAGGCTAGCAGTAGTACTTCAAATGTGCCACATACCCTAAGTTTATCAGCTAAAATGAAAAGGTTACAAATTGAGGAACATCTTCTTCTGCAAAGTATTAATAAATGTTTATCAGACGGGTACCAAACAGAGGCAGAGTCTGGTGCAATTAGTTATTCGACATTTGCAGAATTCAAAGCTTTCACGGGAAAAACTAAAAACTCGTTTAGGGAAATAAAATTATTATTCCAGGATATAAAGACAAGCACATCTTCTAAAGAAATGTTGGAGGCGCTAGGTAAGTACAAAAAAATATATAAGACGTAGTTATCCCTTATAACTTTGGGTTTAATAATAAATAATGCTAAAATAAAAACTATGAAATTCCTCCAAACCACAAAACGTAAAAAAAAAATACATTTTATCCTTTGTATTGTTTTGGTAATTTTGTGAATCATTGTTTTCATTTCATTTTTCAGACATTGAAGATGTTAAAAAGAGTACTATTGAGTTAGAAAACCGTATCAAGGGATTTAAATTATATTTACAATCAGAACTAGCGCGTCTTAAATCTGAAGAAAAACAACTGAATCAAAATGTAAGTAAGAAATGACGAAAAAACCTCCATTAATAATGTTATATTACTAAAAGTTTTTTTTTTTTTTTAGTTAAACGAAAATCCAAATGTAACGAGCAAATTAAAAAGGCAACCAAGATTATTAACGGTTAAGTACAATGAAATTGTTCCTAGCCCTGTAAAAACCATTATGACTTCCCCTTTTAAGTGTTCGGTAAGTTGGCGTTTTGAAGAATTTTCTATTTAATAAATAGGCTCGTCGAGCATCTAGTTAAATAACTGTGCAAGGGTGCTCCCACACAGCAGTTATAAATATAACGTTATACAATATTGTATAACAAGATAATATTATGAATTTTATCGTGTTACACATGTTATAATGTTGTATAACATTATATTACTGCTGTGTGGGAGCACCCTAACAATCACGTGTTGGAGTATTTCTTCATTTCGCAGGAATTTAATTATAATTTTGTTTTCGCGTTTTAAGGAAGTCCAAGAGTTCCAAGACTTTATGATGAATAGTGGTAATCGGTACGGGGGCTGGAATGAATACCACCACAACATATTTGTAAATCATTGGCAAAAATATTTTGGGACTCAAAATGGAATCGTTTATGATGGAAACAATGAACATGTGGAACATACTCCTGTGTTTAGTTCCTTTTTAGATGATCTTTTACCAAAACTACAAGGTTATTAAGATCTTTTTTTAATGAAATAAATAAAATAAACATGATCTTTGTTATTTTTATACCGTTTAAAAAATGAGTTGACAAGTTTTTTTTCAGATATCCGTGAAGACGAAGTTATCTCGCACATCAAATGGTACTCAAAGTTTCTCTACCTCAAGGAACGCCAGCAGAAAGCCATTGATAAATGGAGAACTAATAGAAAAGTAATGAAGTCTGCTAAGGTATAATTATATTAGAGACTCAACGAACACACCCTCTGCCTTGGTAAGGTGGCTTTTTATTATATTATTCGTAATTGACGCTTATCATATACTTTTATTTATTTATTTAACAGGTAGATCTGGGATTAAAAGAGGATTTGAATTTAAAAAACAAGATAAACAGACCAAAAACTGTAATTAATCACAAGATTAACACTGATAGCAGCGGTAATTATGACTGGTGTTCCATTTATGTAGAGTTGCAAGCTTTCAACTTTATCGCTGAAACATATGGTTCAAAGTTGATTGGGAATATTTTGACGGTTTCGGGTTAGGGCCGGCGCCCACTGCCGGCACGGCACGGTGTGTCATGGCAAAGGATTTTAATACTAATTAAGTTATTTTGAATCTTATTTCAATGAGTTTAGAATTTATGTTATTTTATTTTGATACCACGATGCCGCGACGTGCCGCAGGATGCTGCGGCATGACGCGACACGCCGCAGGATGCGGCGGCATGACATGTCTTGCTTTTTCATTCCACGGGATGCCGCGGCGCGCTATTGCATCCCGCGAGACGTATGGGTCACTTTGGGGTCAAGGAATTATGATTGCTAGCTAGTTGAAATAAGGTTGAAACTTGTGCAGCATATCGGCGGCATGACATGTCTTGCTTTTTCATTCCACGGGATGCCGCAGCACGCCGCGGGATGCCGCAGCACGCCGCGGGATGCCACAGCACGCCGCAGGTTGCCACTGCACAACCTGCCGTGCCATGCCGTGCCACGCCGTCAGTGAGCGCCGGCCCTAACTTGATGTGTGTCTGTACCTCATAATTATTACACGAGGAGTTCATTAACATTGATTTAATTTCAGAAAATGTGGAAAGTACCAGCTCTTTAGATTCTCAATGCATAAGTGAAAGTAAAAGGTAAGTTTTCATTGTTTATGTACTCAAATGTACCTCTGCATGAAAAACAATTCGACTCCTTCAGTTTTAGAAGAAAATGTTGCAGTGGAGACCAACATCGTGAAAATTATGCAAAGGACAATGCCTACGGAAATGTTGCGAAGGATGAAACACAAAAAACTTCCGAAAATAGTGAGGAGAGTCACAACCAAGAGTTGCATAACTTGAAAAAATCTAAAACACAATGGAATATTAGACGTAACAGTAATAATTTAAACATGAACACAAATAATTATAATCTCGAAAACATACAGAAACTGTAAGTGTAACAGAATCATATAATCATTTATCGGCTTCATACAGCCGTAACGGCTTCCTGAATTATATATTATAAGAATGTATGCACGGAATTATATAAAAAATACCAATAACATATATATTTCAAATAGCAATATTCACCTCACACATTCTATTTTCTCTAGTGTACAGAGTTCAGTTTTTTTATATTTATGAAACGGAATTCAGAAAGCCATTCCGCCTGTATGAGGCAGTCTTACATATTTCGATTATTTTATAGATATAGTTGTATTTTCGTTTTAGGCGAATTCCAACGTGGAGGAGTGGATTGTGACTTTCTTCTTTATAAGCGTTCAAAAAGGAGCAGGAAAGGAGATCTAGGAGATGTTTACTCCAGAAAAATAGAACATGCGATCTCAGAATTTTGATCTTAAATTCATCGCTTCGAATAAATTATGAAAAGGGCCAGGAAAGTTATGAATCCAGAATTATGGGCCATAGGGATCTGTGAACTACTGAAATGATATTGGAGAACTTTAAAATAAACGTTTATCGAACAGTATCATGTGCATTTATTGGAACTTAAAACCTCTTAGAACGTAACGTAGTTAAGCAGGTAGCTATCTCGTCACTTTCCCTCTATTTGCTGCTTGCTGCAATTATACACCTGCTCCTCAGCTCGCAGCATCATCTCGAGTCTCCGCACCTACGCGTGGCAGAGAAGACTATCTGGAGACTGTATCGGAAGAAACCCTAGTAAGTATTATCTGTGGGGAGAGCATGTAATCTGTGGACCTTTAAACATGACGTGTACTTTTGTCAATTTGACAAGTGTAATCGGAAACGAGTGAGCGAGCGATATAAAGCGATAAAGCGATCGTCATCATCTTTCGTTTTTGTCGTAGTTTTTGTAACTTGCCGACAACCGACGATTTGCCAGTTTGCCGGCGAAGACGCAAGCAGGATAGACTTCGCTCCGTCCAAATAAATTTAAATCAGAAATACGTGTCATCCTACCCTAACTGGGGTAAATCGTAAAGATATTTAGGAAAAGGATAAAACTTATTTTAATCATGAGCGCTTTTGCAGCAGCTCTTGGTCTTCTTCTGATCATCTCCTCTGCGCAATCAGAGGAGGCTCCGAAGGGACCTAAAGTAACTCACAAGGTTAGTATTGTTATCTACTTGTCTATCTATTGTCATGTAATAGAAGCCCTCGTGCATTAACAACACATTCCAACAAAGTGCAAAGAGTTCGTTGTTCGTGATTGACGATGATCGGTCGGTGACCTTTTGTGATGACGCTACAAGTTTTTGTTAGCCAAAGGTATCATGGCTCTTTGATATTCAATGCATGTATTCAAATTATTTTTATTGTTGTCACATCCTGCTTAACAACTTCTAGTCCATCTTCTTCAAGGCAGTTATGTTTCAAATTATTTTATTTGAATGTCTGAGGTATGTTGATGACAAATAAATCATCCATGTGTGCATCTGTAATGTCTTTGTCGGACAACCATTGCTGTCTAATGACTAAAAGAAATAATCCTGTTTATTTAGTAGCAATTTCAAATATTTGTAAATTATATTCCGAGAATCATGTTCATATCTTAAACAAAAGAGGCTAGATTTTTTTTTAAGTTCATTCTTATATTAAATATTTAATAAATTTTATTATTTTTATTAAATATTTCATTAAATTTTATCAAGTCTTATGAAGTTTAGAACTTTCCTGAAATTCATATGAACTTTTTTAAATACTGTTATTGAATTGATACTTATATCAAAGAGATAAGAGGCATGTCAACTTTGCTCTCCATGTCTATCACCAAAGGATGTTAGCAAGATAAAAGCAATATGTGATTCCAACTTATCATATTTTTACATTGTAATATTAATTATTATTTAATCTACTGCCATGGATATGCTAACAACCAATCATAGCTAATCATATTATACTGTGGAAAGTAATATAAATATATTAGACTATTTTGTAAACATTAGAAAACTATATTCTGGTGTATGCAAACATAATCATCATTCCCCTGTCCTTATCCCAATTTATTATTTGTGGCCAGCACAACAGGTCTTCTACCATCATCTTCTTTCACATAAACCATCTTTTGTTTCATTGGTCATATTTTTTCTCTATATCCATCCATATTCATGCTTAAAACTTGCTATACCATGACAGTTGGTTTCCGTGCAGCTTCTAGACTATCTAGATCTAAACTGATATTAAGGAAACTAAAATAAATCCCCCTTTTATACTATTTTAATTTATCACTAACAATTAACTTTTCTTGTATTTTTCAGGTCAGCTTCGAAATGAAGATGGGTGATGAAAATATTGGCACTATCGTCATTGGATTATTCGGAAAGACTGTTCCAAAGACTGCTGAGAACTTCTTCCAGTTGGCACAGAAACCCGAAGGTGAAGGTTACAAAGGCAGCAAGTTCCACAGAGTCATTGATAACTTCATGATCCAAGGAGGTGACTTTACTAAAGGCGATGGAACTGGCGGTAAGTAACTGGGAAGAGAAATGTTGACAAACAAAAGTTTTCATTGCTTTTCTGAAAATAAGAACTCTTTCACATTGCTTACGAAGTATTGAAATAACAATAGGTATTCAAATGCCAACATTGCCCATTGTTATGCACATGTTACCCTTGCATCCATTTCCAATTACCATTAAAATTGTAAGTACTGATAAACTTCCAATTAGTTTTGCAAACTTCTAATTGGTTGTTACGTTTAATTGTCAAATAAAGCTTGTATTTATTTTAATAATTAGTTTATAGCTTATTAAATTTTTAGATCATTTGTGTAAACCCAAATTAGTACCCAGATTAGTAATGGTTATCAGTAGTTTTAATACAAAATTTTAATTGACCGTTATTATTCATCAACAGGACGCAGCATCTATGGCGAAAGATTCGAAGACGAGAACTTCAAGCTCCGCCATTATGGTGCTGGATGGTTGTCCATGGCCAACGCTGGTAAAGACACCAATGGCTCCCAGTTCTTTATCACAACCACCAAGACTCCCTGGCTTGATGGCAGACACGTAGTGTTCGGAAAAATCCTGGAAGGCATGGTAAGAATATTAACGCGCCTCTGTGCGATTCGATAGGTAAAGTGTGGTAAAACTACTAAACATTATCGGCGTAGTCGTGAGCAATAAAACAACATTCCTAAAATTCAAATTAATGTTGCAACTATTAATTTCCAAGATAGAATGCTAACTTGGACTAATTTTGTTTACAGTAGATTACCTAAAATGATATTCACTTTTACTTACACAAATATGCATGTACCAAAACAAATATTACTATCTTAATTATGTAAACAACAATATATAGGATATTGCCTGTTACTACATTTCTCTTCTATAAAACGAAAATAATTACTTATTTGCTTATGGGAGAGAGTCCTAACGCTTGACGTTAAGGCGCTGGTAGGCGATATAGTATTACATGGGGTAGTCGCTCCATTACGATTATTCACGTATTTTGCTTTAAATTTAACACTACGATTACTTATGATTTTTTAAATTATAACTTTATTTTTAAGTTTTAAAATTAAAATCTTAACACCCGCCGTTTTTAAAACGGGATAAGTAGGTAAAATGAATATCAATTTAACTCGAGTATACAGTATCCATGACTATTTTTTAATCGTGTGTGCAATTTTTTCACGTGTTGCGTACATGTTTTAGAAATTGGCATTGTTATTTTAAAAGTTACCTTGGAACTGTATAGTTTTGACCGATTTTGTTTTGTGAAATCAATTCTTTAGGTACAGAGTTTTGATACAGTTTCATGACAATGATAATTTTGAAACGAATTGTTTCACACATACCTTTTGAATAAAGTTGTATATAGTTAGAAAATGTACATGTTATTGTTCATGACTACTGAGTATTGTAAAATCTCTTAATATCAGAGATGCAAACTTATAATACCTACTAATTTGAATTTCTGTAAAATTGACAGCAAGCAATGAAACTTAGTATGAACACTGCATATTTTTAAGGGAACTCATTCTCTTGGCATGTAAACATCTTTCTGTTGTATTGTTACTAACAATGTTGTTTGTTCACAGGATGTTGTTCGTAAGATTGAGAAAACTGTGACGGCAGCCAATGACCGCCCTGTCAAAGATGTGGTTATTGTTGACACCAAGACAGAAGTAGTAGCAGAACCTTTCAGTGTCACTAAAGAGAGTGCTGTATAAATATATTATTAGGAATACAATAAGATGTTTACTTTGTAAGACATTCAAGTTCACAAAGTATTTACTAAAGTTAAAAATAAAACATGGTATTAATTTGTGCCAGATTTTCGTTGTCATACGACGGACATTGAGATTTTATTAATTTAGTTCACAATAGTTATACAATATTAAAATAAGAAAAACATGCCAACTCTATTTTTCTTAAATAAAACATTGTCTAAATATGGTTGTTTATTTGTTTGATACATAGTTCAGCTTCTTGTTTGACATCCTGATTTTTTGCTAAAACTCCCAGTTTCCAAGCTTGGCCACAAGACTTCCTTGCTGCATCTAGTAATTGCGTTTTAAGATAAGCTCTCCCTAAATTAACATACATAGTCCCCAAGTCATCCATTTCTAGAGACTTGGCCAAGTCAATTGCTTCTTTGAAATAACTTATACTCTCATTTGACTGACCTAAACGGTCACACACAGTGCCAATGTCATTCAACTGCACCACAAGATGTTCTTTCTCTACATCTGGCACCTCTCTCATCCTGTTTAAGGAGTTCTTCATGAGCTTGAGGCCATTCTCACACTTATCGAGATCTAGAAACAGTCGGCCATACCAATCTTCAGCCATAGCCAGGAGTTTTTTTGTATTATCCGAAGGATCAGTTTCTAATAATTTATGCAATTTCTCTATACACCAGTCATATCCCAACTGAGCAGTTTCATAATCCTTCTTCAGATGGCTGACTCTTGCCAATTTCATACTGAGATGTAAAACTCTAGGATCATCTTCTTGCGCACCATTTGCCATGATCCTTTGAGTCACAACAATAAAAAGCTGCTTTGCTTTGTCCAGCTCTTCCCTCTGGAGAGCTAAATTCGCCATCACATCATATATATATGTGATTCCAAGTTCATGATGAATCTGTTGAGCCTGTCTTAACGCTACATGAAGTAGCTGTTCAGCCTTTTCAAATTCATTCTTTTGTATAAATAAAATACAATGCTTAATGGTGTGAACAAGTTCATCTTCAGCACTTAATTTTTTTTCGAATCCGAGCCAAGTGAACAGAGAAAATCCTAATATGAATGGTTTCGTTGTCCTAGGAATACTTGAAACATTAATAACTGAATAATTCTGGATAGATCTAAAACAGCTTGT
The DNA here is from genome assembly GCA_958496145.1 of Heliothis peltigera. Lineage (NCBI taxonomy): Eukaryota > Metazoa > Arthropoda > Insecta > Lepidoptera > Noctuidae > Heliothis > Heliothis peltigera. The sequence continues at coordinate 5,756,261 of OY292338.1, read as the reverse complement.
CGTTCGGCAAAATTTGCTCCAAATAAATCTATATCTGTTCAACATTTTATCACTTAGATTTGATTTATTTTAAATAAAATCACAAGGCGCATTACATAAACACCTGGAAATTTTATTAAAATTTATTACAAACTGCTCTCACGTTGATCAAATAATCAGTTTGTTTTCATTATCAGATTATAAATAATAATAATCTTCGTTCACTACGTGATTTAAATGTAAGAAGGATATGAAACTGGGTGAGAAATGCGAGAAATGAAATATTTTAAACTATGAGAAATAAGAATTTTTCATTTTTTTTTGATTGTTGAATGACATTGACATTTGATAAAGAAAATAATTCAAATGACATGACATTTTCTCATAGACAGGCAGCTTTACCGACTGCACGGCGAAGCAAAAATCTAATCGCCACTATGTTATATGTATGTTTGTCACATAATACATATTTACACTTGGTTTTGCCGCTAGTTTTACCTTCAGAGGCATCCCGAGGGAAATACTTTCTACACCCTTATATAACATTTGTTCTTTGTAGCATTTGTTCTTTTAACAGACTTTCAAAAACATGTAGACTCTCGGGTATTTTTATGTTTTTAACGCTATTATTTTAACAATATAAAATTTATTTGTTTGAATTTCACCAGGTCTAGGATGTGATGAAGGAAACATTGAGAAATGGTCAACTCATGCATTAGGTTAAAACTATATTCAGGTGCATGCCTGAAGATACTACAAAACATTGAGGGCACAGCTACCCTGATGGAGACGAGATTAAGTTGAGGATCGAGGGGACCCCTCAATAGTCAACTGTATGTATTAACATTAACAATCTCATGGATGGGCTTCTACTATTCATATTGACGAGTACCTTACATCGAGATGGGTTTTGACTTTCATTGCCGGCTCTATACTACTGACGAAGTAAAGTTCGAGGAACTCCTAAACAATTTATAGCGGCTAAGTCGTTTGGGCTAATTTAGTGCTAACTGCTAGTATTGCTGAAAAATCTCCACAAAAATGACCCTCAGACTCCCACTGTGGGTGCGTAGCGTAGTGTGCATAGTGTGGAGTGTTTTTATGATTTCCCACTGAAAAAAAGCCTCATTTAAGAAGACATTTTTGCTTTAAATGTGTGCTTTGGGTGGACGCCTATTGAGAGCGAAATGAAAGACGATCGCTTTCCCGATTTGATATAAAATCCTCTCGGCTGATGTATAGACTACAGACGTTCTTTGATTTATGGTTGCTAACCAGTGATGGCTGTGACTGTCAATATACTATACGTCAAATTATCGTAATGTATTAAAAAAAAACTTAGTAAAGCAAAAAGGCGAAGCGAATGAACGTAAAAGGATTCTTTTACACAACAGTACATCTTGTGGTGTGATCATTTGTTAGTGTTGTCATTTTTAATTAAATTAGAAAGCTAGCGAACTAGTAGTGCAGTCATAGCGTGTATGTTTATAATGTTAGGACTAAGTTGACGTAACGTTGGCCTATTCCAATAACTTGATTATTGGAGTAATGCTGCCACGGGCTCAAGACGCTTCCGTAACTAAGTAAATGGCAAAACATTAGATGATTACAAAGATGTATGGTACCAATGGTTCAGATTTTCCTCCCGTTACGGAGGACACCTTTTGTAAATATGTTTTGTACTACGAGATAAATAATTCAAGGTACGTAAATGTTTTGTGTGTCCTTGGTATTTTTTTAACGTGCTTTGCTCAAGTTGTTGTTCTTTCGCAGGGTCCGTATTTGGGATTTAATTATATTGATACCAAACGCATTGTTTGTGCTGTTCTTAGTGGTAAGATTTAACAAGGCTCAGTTGAAACTGCGTGCTACAAGCAGTCCTATATTCTTGACGTTTTACACATTGGTATGGGGCAATGTGATCATAAGCTTGGTGCGGTGTGCTGTGTCCATGACTGTCAATGCATCTGTGCCACTGGGGGGTCTAGTGGACAAGGTCTTATGGGTCATGGTACGATTTTTCCTGCTTGCTACAGAGATGAGTGTTGTGATATTTGGTCTGGCTTTTGGTAAGTTTCTAGTTTCTAAACTTCAGTTTTTTTGCTCTATGAATAATCTTGTTCTAGTTTAATGTCTCAGACAGCATTGTTACCTCTTTTTTGAGATTATTGTCATTTATTTTTATGTTAACAAAGAGGACCATGTAGTTTCTCAAGTTGTCACATTCTTATTTTAATAATCAATTTCAGGCCACTTGGATAGTCGCAGCAGTATTAGATATGTGTTGCTGGCGACATCACTGCTATCCCTTGCCTTCACAGTATCGCAAGGCACCCTTGAGATAGTAATGCCGGACGACATGTTTCATGTTGACACAAGAGATTATGACCTGTTTGGACACGGAGGGATGCTATTTTGGTTCACTTCATCCTTAGTCTTTGCCCTCATTTACTTCTTAATACTGCTATTGCCATGGATACCACTGAGGGAATATCTTGCTTTACCAAGTAAGTAATTCTTAATTAATATTTAATTTATTTAGCTGTTCTAATCTATATTATCATGTAATTAGTTCTGTAAATATCATAACAATCAAATTGATCAATTCAATTAAATACAACAGGCAATTAATTTAATGTGGAACGCTTTTACATTCATTAAAAACAATATTCTCGTAGTAATGCCTCAATAAAATAGTAGACTATTAACACTAGATGTTAATTTTCCATCTATATTACTTTATTATTTTATATAAAATTGCTTGTATGAGCTATTATAGCTTTTTAATAGCAAGGAGTTAATGCAAGAATTGTTTCCTCTTTCTGTTATCAGCGTTTATTGCTTTAAGAACCATAAATTATGCAAGCGTAACTTGCAGTCAATAATTTATTGTTGAGATAGTGTTGTTTATAAATTGAAGATGTCTCTCAAATGCGTCATAAGTGTTACTAAGCTAAATGTACACAATATTAGAGCCTAGAACATCACTGGCCATCAAACTACAACTTATTCTCTAAATGAAGTTGTAGGTTGTATTCACTTTAAAAAAAGAATAGGGAAATAAAAAAAAAACTGTATGTATGATTGGTTTGCTTCATGTCTGCAGTGTGACACTCAAAGTGTTAATTTATATGACAGCCTTAATACACTGTTGCTACAGAACTATTATTATTATTATCAATGTCATTGAACCTCTGTTATTATGCAGTGACTTGGATCTTTTGTCGTATTTGGTTGAAGGCCACTTTGGAACGCTTTTATTAAAGATTGTTCTCAATGCAATCTTTGATTAATGATTCTCTCTTTGATGTGTGTACGATGTAATGCAGAATATTAGTAAGGCTGATTAATTCAACCTTTATAATTAGTTGCTAAAGCTTCTCAATTTTTTGTTATTAATGCACCTTGGTCTTTCTGACTGAAAAGTTTTAAAGCAGAATTCTTCTTTAAGCATAGATTTGTAGACCTTTGAGGCTATGATACAGATTTTTAGGTAAGAAGAAGAACCTCCTTACTCAAACTTTTAGTGCATTTAAAAAAATACTTATTGTAACAAAATGATGACTCATTCTAATATTAATGTTATGCCATCCTTCAAGAGCTTTGTATGGCTTCCATAATACAAGACTGATTAGCTAGGTGCAGCAGGAAAAAGAGTAATAAACATTGCATAATATGTGAATTCATAGAATTCTGTCGAATATAAATGTATATGTAAATAGAGATATGGATTGTCATTTCTATAGAGCTGTTAATTTGAAGATACATTCTTCATTTAGTCAACTATTGACACCCGATTATCTGTATACCTCTCTAAGCTATAATTTTGTATGCAACAGGTAATATACGCAAAACCTTTTTGATGAAAATGTAATCAGAATAAGTTTCTATGTTCTTGTAAAGCTTAAGCGTTGTATTCAAAAAAGTACGCGCGTCAACTTATGCAACCTTATGCTAATGGTCTTGCATAATATGTAGGGCACCATAATAAACAAATCTTACCAGCCAGTAACATAATATCACATTAATATTATAAAGGCGAAAGTTTGTGAGTGTGTGACTTCTCCGTGTCCATGTCTGAACGTATTTTAACGAAACTTGGCAGTAATATTACTTATTAATTGTACACTAGCTTCCGCGAGCGGTTTCACCCGCTTCCTGGGGAAAGTAGTTCCCGCACCCGAATAAAATTGTAGCCTATATGTTATTCTGATGTGTAAGCTGTATTACTACCAAGTTTCATCAAAATCCGTTCAGCCGTTTGGCCGTGAAGAGGTAACAAACATACACACACACTCACAAACTTTCGCATTTATATATTAGTGTGATAAGTGATCAGAATAACATATAAGATTTTTATCCCGGTATGGGAAGCAGTCCCCCTGGAGCCCCTGGAACCTTAGTGTTAACTAAAACCTCTTTTCTTGCAGCAAAACTGTCATTCTACATCTACGTGTTGTTACTGGCACTTTTGGATACGACGCAGGCCGTCGGCGCAGGATTACTGGCATGGGGTAACATGCAGTCGGGCTTGTGTGTCGTTGACGTCACAACTTGGCTTTATTTCTCCCTCTACACTCCATTGGTTTACCACACATTCCTAAGCGAATTTTTCAGGTGGGTATTGCATAATCGACGGAAATTGTGGGATGAGCATTGTTTGTTTGACTTTTGAGATTGTTTGTAACGCCTTCACGCTGTAAGAGAATTCTATGAAATTTGATGAGGTGGAATTTAAGCCTTGATGTAATTCAAGGGACAGACACCAGCACATCAAGCTAGTACAATCTGACAAATTTAGGTACCTAATATATTTTCAACTTTATTGCTGCAGGATATGGTTCAAAGTTGCTTGGAAAAAAATTACAGTTTCGTATAGCTTGATGTGCTGGCGTCTGTACATACGACAGATTTTATACGACTGTATGATTTTGTTTATTATTGCTTTTTGCGCTTATTGCGATTAAGTGACTAGTTTCCGGGCCTGGTACGTAAACTGGCTGGTGACTGGTTTCCTGCCATCTTTACTTGTATCATTGTTATCAGTTGCCATAATTTCCCCTTCCCCACTAGCTATACCATGACAATAGCTCAAGTAGTTCATATCATAGTAATCAATAGTTCATTACAATCCAGGGATTGTCCTTTGGTATATTTCTATAGTATATACAGGAATAATCGCCGGTTATGTGTCACCATTACTTATATTAAAATTGACTCCAACAAGTTCCAGCGTGTTGGCTTCGGCCCCACGTTCGCCTTCCAAAAGTCCGGGACTCTATAGTCCCGAGTGCATGGCAGATATAATAATGGTGTCTCCAGTTAATTTCCAAACTCCGGGCTGCTTTACGAAAGTTACTAAAAACCCACTGGACCGACTCGGTAATCGAACCCGAGACCCGATGCACAACAGTCCCGCTTAACCACTACCATCATTCTTTATTTACCTATCCAGTTTCTTTAAAAACGGATGTTGTTAATTGCGTGAAGATGCTTACAAAACATACCTCATTAGTTTATCTTATTAACAAAAAGGACTTTAAACGAACATAAAATAAATTGACGTCATCTTCTAATAATAGGAACATTTTGTCTCCTATAATTATTATCTACTTGTTTGTTGTCGTGACGACTTTGTATGCACATTATCATCTCCCGAGCCTTTTCCCAACTATGTTTAGGTCGGCTTCCAGTCTAACCGGATTTAGCTGAGTACTAGTGTTTTATAAGGAGCGACTGCCTGTCTGACCTCCTCAACCCAGTTACGCGGGCAACCCAATATCCCTTGGTTAGACTGGCGTCAGACTTACTGGCTTCTGACTACCCGTAACGACTGCCAAGGATGTTCAATGACAGCCGTCTGCACATTATGTATTTTTGATTCGTGGTTTCAGTGTCTCTCAACCGAGCATCATGTTCTCGTACAAGGCTCAAATGGATGAACCTATGGACGAAGATCAGGTTTCATTGCCGCACCAGCAGAGTTTCAGCTCACTTAAAACAGATTCCGATTATATTTATCAGGTAATACTCAAATAACTCGACTTTTCGTCTTATGTGTAATAATGGAGTCCAGACCGATTGCCGGCAACTGCGGCCGTTCTCTCTAAGGAGATCATCGCTCAGGATATTATATAGTGAACAAGCATTTGCACAGACAGAGGTGCACTCTCTATTTCTCACTCTCATGGTCCAATGGGACGGCAATCCGACACGACTGGAGAGAGATCAGGCGCGGGTGTAACAATCACTAACTTCTAAAACTTCTGGCTGCTTTATGAATGTCCCTTTAAACCCACAAGAACTTTATCGGCTCCATCGGGTATCGAACCCGAGACTCCTTGCACAGCAGTCGTCCTATTGGACTACTAGACTAAGGTTTTGTGTACTCCTATAATTCTAAAGTCTTGAAAAGATTGTACGGTTTTAAAACCCAGGCCTAGTAGTCCTACAATTATTTTCCAATATATTATAAAGATACATAAAATTCATAGTTTCAAGTTAAATTTGTGTTTTTTCAGCAGAGCAACAGCGTATACGACAGCACACTATTCGAAGCCGGTGGGACTACTCCCATGAACCCTGTGTACAGCGCCTCTCTACAGAGTCCCGACTCGATAGCGTCCGGACAGTCTATAGAGATCGGCGGCCCCAATGCAGGCTTTCTGAGCCAAAACATGCCCTCAACATAACAACAATCACGGCACTATAAACGTTCGTCATTGTGTTATAAAATTACACACATCCAAAGAAAAAACATTACTAACTATATTACTAGAGTCGCGTAACTATAGAAACTAAAGAGAGTTTAGGTAGTCGATATAATTTCTACTTTAAAGAATCTGATAGAAAACTTTTATATTTACTAACACGTTATGTTCTTCGCGTACCATTTACTTTTGTGATAAATAAATAAGCCAGTGATCAAATCGAATTAATTGAGACTGCATTTCATCCCATTTCTGCTAACTAATTATACCTAATTCATCGTGTAATGGCTCCATCCATAAGATTTTGACATTAGATTATATGATAGAGGTTTAATGTAGATTTACGAAAAAAAAAAACCAGTTGCTGTGACAGTAGTGACTTGTCTTGTGATTTTATATTTAGTTGCTTTGTTCAGTTTTAAAACATTGCAATGAGAGAACTTAAAAAGTTATATGCAGAAGTTTGGCGAAGATTTATTATAAATCTTCTAATATAAATACCACTGAAATATTCTGTAGCACGTGCGGTTATACTACTATTGACCATGACTAAATTGGAATTAAATCTACCCACAGAGTAAGAAGTATTTTAACTAGAGTTATTTTGGTCTTGTGAATTTCAAGTTGAGTATGTAGTTAAAGGTAAATCGAATCTTACTTTAATTTAACCATATCGTTTTTAATTATACTAAGTGAATCTCATCAAATAAACATATCTAAAATAAGTAACCAGTATAAAGCAATCATTCAAAATAGTGTTCATATTTTTTTCAGTCTTTACCAATTTACTTCATCTCAATTAGCGTTTGTCTCATTACTACAGTATTCATACTTGAAGTATTAGATGACTGTTGTAAAATGTATCGATTTATTCTGTGAAATGTGCTACAGATACTTTATTATAAGTGATAAGTTCGTTTTTTTTAAGTTGATTGTTATGATTATGCTGTCAGCAAAGTCTGCAAGCTGTACAACATACTTTGTGCTACAAAATCTGGGTTTAATAAAAAAGTAAGCCATTCTAGTCCTTAAATGGTTGCCTATAAGGTTGGTTTTTAAATTCTCAGATATAAAAATGGCTCTCATGTGCATGCTTGCAGACTTTGCTGGTTACATACACATTGGTTTATGTGTTATTTCTACTGTGATGCATTATGTCTACTTACTTTTGTTGTTATTTTTATTTTTTTGATGAAATAGAGTGAGAAATAATAAGGCGAAACTTGGAATGTAAGCAATGTTTTGTATAGGTTTAAAGAAGGCTATATTGTATTTATAGTTATATCCTAAGTGGTGATCCTATTGATATATATAATTTTCTTTCGTTTTAGTATCATGTATACATATAAGAAGTTTTGACTACATAAAGATCTAAGTACTTTCTATTTGCGCCTACTCCAATTTCGTTACCAATAAAATAATGTTTCCCACCTGTAATACATTTTATTAGTTTAAAGGATTTTCAAACAGAAGCACTCAATAAAACCAAATTCTGTATACATAAGCCTATTTATTTCCAACAACAATTTGAAAGTCAAGTATCTGCTCTCATTAGCTTTGTGCTTGTAAGAAATCTGAAGTAACAGGTCTGAAGTGGTCATGTCAATTTTACACAACAGTTTAATACCATTGATGACTGAGTCAATTTTCTTTTTTAAATTGTGATAGTCCATATATTATATGAAAACTTTAAGTGATATTCGGTTGATGGCATATATTTTTGTTGTTTTGTCTCTTAGAAGTTAATAAAGTAAATTTTATTGAAAAATTGTTTTATTAAACTTTATCTTATTGTAACAAATTCAACAGGTTTAGTGTTTTTTGATAGCATCTTTCTCGACTTCTTCTAAAATAAAAGGATGCTTTAAGCAATCAGTCACTGATATTCTTTGACTAGAATCTAGCATTGTCATTCTGTCCAGCAAATCTTTAAGTTGTGTAAGTTTTTTTTCTTCATTTAGAAATGCACTCTTATAAGATTTTTTGAGCTCGTAGAGTAAATCTCTACTAATAGGAATATTGCTCATTTCAACAACCTTTTCCCTGCCAGTAAATTCATCTTTTTTATGTAGAAGAAAATTATTATTGTAATTGAAATGTTGGTCTTTGAATTTACCTTTTCTTATAAGTCTGCTGGAAAATTTTCCTTTTAAATCCATAAAGCACTTCAACATTTTATTATTGGAACTTCCTGTGAACATAATTTTCCCAGTAGCCATTTCATAAATAGTGCATGCTGCTGACCATACATCAACACCATGTTTGTATGGCACACCTAGAATGATTTCTGGTGCTCTGTAAAATCTTGAGACTAAATAAGGGGTAGGCTCATTATCATCATTCTTTGTAGCTGAGCCAAAATCACATAACTTTAAGATGTTTTTCTTTTCATTTACTAAAATATTATCAGGTTTGATGTCTGCATGAATAATCCCGAGTTTCTTGAGTAGTCTTAATGCAAGCAGTAACTGTCTGCTATAACTCATTAAAGCTTTTAAGTTGATGCCATGATGTTTGCCATATTTCTTAATTACACTTCTTAAATCCATGTGTAGAGATTCAAGCAACAGACACAGATGGCCTTTATGCATAAAATGTCCAAAGAACTGAACACAGTGATATTTGTTATCAGGGTCTGCTTGTCTTAGTTCCTTTAGAATGGCTATTTCTTTCAGACTTGTTCTATACATTAGATCATTGTTTCGAATAATTTTGATTGCCACATAATCATTACCGTCTTCATTATCTTGAGCTCTAACAACATTTGCAAACACTCCTTGTCCCAAAATACTTTTAATTGTATATCTATTGTTAATAACATCTCCAATACGTATTACATAGTACCCATCTGTATCATCCCAGTTATCAGTTAAATTTAAATTAGTTTCGTTGTCATTATGTGTTACATTATTAGATGTGGCATTTGACTCAAACTCATCTTTTTCTGCAAACATGTCTGTTACTTGTTTAGTGATATTTTGAGTAATTTCAGTGCCTTTAATACTTTTGTTGCTTTTAGTCTCAGAGCAAGTTTCGTTAGCATAAGCTTCATTGTTTCCACTATTTTTATTATCCTGTGAAACATTGAGTTTCTCTAAAAGTTGTTTTCGTAGCTGTCTTCTCAACTGTATAATAGATTCTTCATCTTCCGAGTCCGCTTGCGTATTTTCTAGTTCAGGTGAAGATTCATGCATAGATTTTCTTTTAGAATTTGTATTGGGTTTAGTCTCATTTTCTTTGCAACTCTTTTTACTACTAATTATTTCATAAGCATAGTCTTCTTTGGAATGCCGACGTTTTTTGATATCTTTAATCGGTGCGGTATCAGGATGCTTTACAATTTTTTTTAGTTCTTGTTTAAGGGATTCTCTTCTCTTTAACAAATCTTCTAATGTTGAAGTGCTTCTTGTGGGCAATGGAGGTGTTTTAGACTCCACTCTGTGGTATTTCTGATCAGAATATTTAGATCTCCTAGATTTAGATTTTATCACATCTTTTTGATATCTTGTTGATTTGTTTTGAGAATGTCTGCTATAACTGTCAGCCATTTCAACTCCTAATGATTTAATTAGCACTTGAGAAATTCTGTAAGAACAGCACCTCTTATCTGTAAAGATACAACACGCTTATTAATCTCAACAAATTATGTTAGAACTAAAGAAGCCAACTTTAAAAAAGGGTTTGAAGTATATTGGATAAATAAAAAAATACATTTGTGTGTATGAAAAAGCATTAGCCTCGTGTCACTTTCATGAATGTTGTTTAAAGACCCTGTGTTTGGTATGTCTTAGAGTGTTTGAAGAAGATATTATCACAACCCTCATGAAGTTGACTGCTTGCGTCTATACAAAGTATTGTTAACTATATCTTTGATTACATTTCCACCCTGGCACTATGATCAGGTCCAACATTACTCAGTGGACAATACTTTTCATGTTGATTGTTGACCTCTCATCTCATAAATCCCTCCATCACATTATATTGTCCCGTCACTATGTCCAGTGATCAATGTGTCACTTAATACTTCCGTCCATGATTATTATTTGTAATGGACTTCAAGTCATAATTTCTATGTGCTTGCTAGAAAAAATTGTGCTTATTAGTCAAAATACACAATCATTATAGAATCAGTTTCCGATATGTAATTAGAATATGATTTCTCTTGATTCTTAATAAAAACATGTTTGGCCTCACAAACATGCAATTATTAAGAATGAAACGCTGACATGCTCATTAAAACAGTATTCATAGCATGACTTAGGGGCAGTTTCACAGGTTACGGATAGCCACTATCTATCAGATAAATTCAAAAATGGAACAGAATTTGTCTGAAATTATCTGCCAGGTAAACTATCTGGAACTTATCAGCAGCCTGTTAAACGGGCCCTTAATGTACAAATATTATTATGTGAAGATGAATATTTTTTTTATTTACAAGCCTTCATGGCATGGCAAAATCAGAAATTCATGATATGAATACTGGCACACAATTTTAAATGTTGTGTAACACAGGAAACCTTACACTAATGATTACTGTGGTTTCTTGAGTTACACAAAACGACTAGATTCTTTCACAAATTCTTGGACGAATATTACAAAAACTTCATAATTCACAAGGATGATTCATCAGATCAATAGATTCATCTTTACATTCGTGCCACAAGCCACACTACAATGTTGTCGTTTTGTAAATAATTTACACGGATACTTCGCGATTTTTTGAAATTGAATAACATAAACAAAGGGTTTTCACTAAGGCGACGCCAATTCTTTATAAAATTGCTAACAATCAAATATTTTAGAGAAAATAAGTTTATTAAAAAATTTACATTTTCACGTAAACACCTCCATTTGTATTGTTACCATAGACAAAAGAAGAAATTCGGGATTTCGGTTACGTCATTGCATCTTTACGCTGCGTTCCGAGTGCGTTCCGTATTCCTCTTTTAATTTAAAAGTGTGAGCGCTCAAACTCGTTCCGCATGACTGTGAGTGCGTCTGCAAAGTTGACTACGGATAGCGTTATTAATGCAGCCGAATGGGCGTTTACAGTGCTCACTTTTAAGAGATGTTCGTTCATTTAGTGACCTCTCCCGCTGCCTCCTGCAGCGAGATTGTTCGAGTTTTGCATTAAAGCATAACAAGGACTGAAAATGACTTCCAAAATAGATCGACGATATAACGATCAATAATAGCACGCCTAACGCTTGCGTGCAATAGCGTACTAACTATCAATATATCTCCTAAAACGATGCAACAACTAAAAGCGGCATGCAAAACACCGCCGGTATACCCACAGAGTATTTTATTATACTTATATGGGAATACCTTTTTGTTTTCTCATTTTACATTATTTTCCGAATTACAGCGTTTTTTTTTTAATAATAAAACAATAGCTGATACCTACCTATCCAAATATTTGGCCGTGACATAAAATAAAATATTAAACTCAGGATTGTCTATAGTATAACCTAAATTACAATCTAAAATCATTTCGGCAAACGGCGTATACTCTTTATTGAAATTAAAATGACGTTAATAGCAAATTATCTAATTAGAACTAGTGTTTATTCAAATTTGCGTCTAGTCTCACCATACAGGACTATATATGCGACTCAAGGTTCGTGATTTAATTCACATTTTTGATGATTTTATGCTACAGTATTTATTTTGTTGAGAATATACTGAAGTATTGTATCCTTTCAACAATTTGTGAGGCATTATTCTATATTTTTATTATTCTTCCAGTCAGAAATCTTTATTCGCCCAATGCGTTAGGCATCGATGGCTTCTTGCAAACAAGGAAAAGGGCCAAGGAACAGTTCACAAATTACACTGATAAATTTAGAACTAAGATGAATGAATTCGTTAGCAGCAACGAGACTATGATATTTACAGAAGACTTAAAAAATATGTTACATTTAGCAGAGCCTACTGACCTGAAACTAGTTTTGGATATGATAAAAAAGTGAGTATGTACTATAAATTTTTATATGTATATGTTTGTTTACTTTTTTTTACTAAAATAATTTTGGTTAAAAAGTTATAGACAATGTTTAAAATGGTGGATAATTTTATAATCATAGCATGTTGTGTATGGAAAATTCTCTATGATTATTATTTAATAAGAAAATTATAATCACTTGTTTTTTCAATAAATTCCAGGTTTAACTCTCAAAATAATGAGCTAAGATTCGGGTCATATGTGTTCGGACCAGTTGTGATGAGAATGTTCCATTTCTTGGACGCACCTAAAGAGGCCTTAGAGGTAAAAATATTGTTTATGGTGTGGTAACAATAATGCTGCCCATTAATTTCACAATAAATAAAACTTATCCTTTTGTTTGCATGTCTGCACAAGATGCAATTTATGGTATATTGTCTTCATTGAAATAAATAAGAAACACAAATTAGCTAATCTCGAATTGTATACAGTCCATGCTTAGCTGTGCCATTGTGAAAGACTAGCTTTGGCCATGTTTTCACCCATGCCCCAATTGACCTATTCACATTTTCTGTTATTAGCATTATACTTAATTTATAAAATTTTCTATTGCAGTGTTTCTATGACCCAAAAAATGATGGTTTCTTTGACCAGCTTGTGTCATACCACATTCTGTTAGATTTGCTATACAGTCATGAAATGTATGATGAAATGTACAAAGTTTTTGAAAGGGCTCAGGAGAAACAAATAAACATGACAAAGTTCCCTAAATACTGTGTGGTAATGGTACTGGCTGCATGCTATAAACAAGTGAGTATTTTGTGAAGTGAAAAAAAAACTACTTTCAAATTAGGCTTTTCAGCCTGTACTGTCTTAAAGGAAACATGTTTAAAGTACACATTTATTTTTCAGAACACACCAAAGAGTTTGGAGTATGCTTCAAAACTATGGTCAGATATGGCTAGTGCTGGGACTGTGCCAGTAAGGAGAGCATGCGCGTTTTTCGCTGGTATTATACCTTTTTAATGTTCCAATGAATAAATTCATCAGCATTATCATAAAATCAAAATGGTTTTATAATCATACTACTTTTCACAGCATTGTCTTTGAAGCAAGGAGCGCCACACATAGCAATGGAATCAATATCATCCCAAAAACAACATTATGTAACTATTAGGAACATAAAGGTTGGTGATTTTTTTCCTGCAAATAAATAAGTAAATTCCTTCAAAGTTTGATTATATTAGTAAACCTTATATTATATCAGGTAATGGCGCTAGCAGACATGGGTAGAGCGGAAGATACATTGCCAATATTGAGATCAGTCTTGGACATAGACAGCCCTACGCAGAGGGATAAACACACATTCTTTCAAGAAACTGTATGTTATTTTCTTTATCTAGAATTTATATTGAAGTAAACCTAATAGGCTGTCTACACGATCCAAACCGACCTCCGACCAAGGTCACCTTGGCCGCGTCTCCCGTTGTCCGGCAGCGTCCGCCGTCCGACCACGGACTATGTCGCAATAGTAACCATTGGACCTTCCTGACCAGCGCGCTCATAATTCAATGGTTACGGTCCCGACCAAGGTCGTCCAAAGTCGTTTGACTCCGCCCAGATCTGATCAGCCAATCAACGTTTACACGGTAGATTTTCATACTAACTGCAACACAAGGTGATCTCTGTGGGAGGTTGATTTGGATCGTATACTGTGTAGACCGCATTTAAACATAATACGACATAACTAAGTGATTTTTTTACAGTTGGTATTGCACGAGTGGATCTCTAAATAATTTTAATTTTCTAGATTGAAAGAGTACAATCAGCAGTAGAAAAAAGTAATAATAAAGATTTGCTGAAGCAGTTTGAAGACATCAAAAAAGCCTTGAAGGATAGAGGGCTTATTGAGGCTAATAAGGTACATATATGACTTCGTTATTAAATAATTATTTTTATGAAATACAAAAGGATTGCTTAACCCACAACCACACTCATGATGTAAAATCAGTTTTCAGTACCTAGGAGCTTAATGGAAAAAAATTGTCGTATCCTCGTAACTTGTACAATATGGTATTTGTTTAATATTTTCAGACCATAGATCAGCTGCTCAACACTGAGATAGAGAAACCACAGCCTGGAGACTTGGCTCGTGGTCAAAAACAGTTTCAGTATAAGAGAGTGCAACTAGGACCTCGCCAGAAACGGATTGTCTAGTATTTGTAGTAATTTTATGACCATTTTTGCCGACTTCCCCTTAAGTGCCGCCTACCTAAGAAATCGATACGCGCAATTTTTGTACCCGAATAAAAATAGTAGTCTTCCTCAATAAAAAGACTGTCTAAAACATTTTTTCTTAATCGGACCAGTACTTACTACGATAAACGAGGCTAGAGTCGCCTAAAGGAGCCTTTAAATTACTTAGGTAATATCCTTTCATCATAGTTTTGTAAATCTAGCCTTTAGGTACTGATAAGACTTGGGGGGTGTCTGTGAAAATGGGCATGAGTTATCTAACACAGAAAGTAGCTTGTTATTAGTACAATTATTGGTTTGTATATATTACGTTGTTTTACAATTGTATGAATGAATTGCCATGTGTAAAAATCTATGACTTGACCGTGAACTTTTGTTGCCATATTACATATTGTAACTTAATTAATACGCATTTTGTCTGAGTTGGGTTTTTGTTTGCCTGAAGGAATATAACGCGGGTCAATTTCGCGTTGTTATCATTTGTTTGAAGAAATTATTATTGTACCATATGAGATGCGTTCATAGATATAAGATAATGGATTACATATCTACCTTATGACCTTATAAAATGAATATGATCTTACGACTACATTAGTGTTTGTATAATTTTCAAACAGATCAACCAAAAAATTTTGAACCAAAAAGTTTTTTCTATGGTCCAAATTTATTATTTATTCTATGGCAATAAGAGTTCATGATAAGTCCTCAGATTTAAATATGTAAAAAGTAACTTTATATTTTGTTAATCTGGATGTTTGTTGTGTCCATGAAGAAACGAGAAATTTAAAGTTGACAAAAAAGAATATTTGTTTTTATTTTTCAATGTTTATACCTTGCCTTAGCGACCCTTCTTGAAACACGCGCTGTTTAAGAAAATGTCTGCCCTATTCTGGGCCGTGCCTTTTGCCTCTAACAAAGTCATTCGGGAACAGATTCCATGCGCTGAACACGAATATCAGATGTTCCGGTACTCTCATCTATAAGACATTTCAAACACCCTCATATGACGTTTTCCATTGCTTTACGGAATACTTTATCATCATCAGCCTTTTGGTCGTCCCACTGCTGGGCATAGGCCTCCTCTCACACTGAGAAGGATTGAGAGTTAATCATCACGCTTGCTCAATGCGGGTTGGTATCGCTTATAGATTATTATAGATATACTTTATATTATACATATAAAGTATTATAGGCATGCGATATAAGCGAAACGAGTCTATAATTGTTGCAGTTTTTCGTGGAAACTTCTGTCAGATGCCTATGAAATTAGATCTGGTCATGGCTCACTTTAACAGGCACTTCAAATTTGGGCTATAAATATTGCTTTTTGGATAGAACTAACGAGAAGTCTGACGGCGGAATTAAACAATGGTTTTAGAAGAAATAATTCTAAGAACTTTTGGAGTTAAGCCCATCACATATTACTTTGAGGTATATTATACCTATCATGACAGCGAATCATGCCTCAATTACACGCAACTTAGGTAAACTATAAAATATATATATATAAAAAAACTTTAAAATGGTATTTTCAGCTTCTTGTCGTCGCATCCACCTTAAGGTTGTTTGTCTCTAGATCAACATGTAAGCCTGACGAAGTCGTTTCGGGCGTGCTCGGTTTATTTTTGGCGAGATTAATGCTTTACCGAGTTGTTTCTATTTTGAATCGAAGTAGCGATCAATTCTAATATTCAATAGGTACTACATTGATTGCCAAAGGACGAATAGTTTGAATTATATTGCATTCAATCCGTTTTTTACATATTTCTAAAGAACATCTAGAGGTAGCTTTCAAATAACACTTAAATGTTCCTGCGTTTACTTGCATCACCTAAATTCAGTATGAATTGAAAAATACTTGTTCATTTCAATGTTACAGACATTTTCCAGGAAAGCATTACATTAGTCGGGCTCCCATTTCAACTCATACCTAATTATGAAATAACACACTTAAGACGAATTACATTACACATTTAATATAATTTTGGCCAACTTTTAAGTCAATTTTACCGATGCGTGCCCACGCCGCCGACGGTTTCACACTTGAATGGTTCCCTACGTTAGTAACTGCGGAGAGAGCAGAGATGATTATATCGAGCAATCAAGCAAGTCGTCTTGTTTGTAGGTGGTAGAACTGTGTAACCATGCACAGAAGGTACAGCATGGATGTCCGGGCTGGCCGGGCGCACTGTTCGGCAATATGTAGCGTTAATTTTTTACCAACATGACATAAACATAGGTAGGTAAATCCGTTCATAGCTGGCATATTAATATACTTATGTGTAGATACATCAATCAAAAATGTCAGAAGTTAAAAAGGTAGTTACCTACTTTAATCATGAGAGTTTTAAAGTTGATTTCCTTAACGTGTAAGATCAAGGACGCTGAGATTTCCTGCTTTCCCTCGGATTTTTCCTTGTTTCGTCTTAATGGGTCATCATTATAAACACCTGAGGGAGGTAACAGGGAAAATAAAAAAGGTGGAATAGCTACAAAATAAACCAAGAAGGTTTTTTAAAACAAGGAAATCCGTTATGTTGAGAAAGCGGTTTATTTTAAATTTATTGAACCAATCTGTTTGTCAAAAGACAGCATTAAGAATGTTCTTCACATTTTTACGGCAGACGTATTTCACTTGAAGTCTTAGAACGTAACGGTTGCAGTAATTACCTCACTCCATTCATTGCATTACCGCTCGTTCAGGAGCGGAAATTAAAGTCTTTTCTATAGAAACTAGACACGTCGTGAAGCAGAGGTCTTATAAAGAAAAATGCTCTTTATTCTTTTTGTGGAAGTTATAAATGAGGACTGATTTCCTTTCATGAATGGTTTGTAATTATTTACTTTAAAATAACTCTCGTTTTGGTGGAAAAAGAATTACAAATGCTCGTAGGTACCTAGCTTTCTATTGTTTAAAATACCGAAAATCAGTTCTGTAATATCTTACGTAGCTTACGTCACGCGTAGGTATCTAAACTCTGTCTTCAGAAATTCTCCAAAATAATTCTGGACTTTTTCTTGGAAATGTTACTAAACAAAAAACTTTTCCGGACCTAGAGTGTCTCAGAAATTGTGTTAATGAGAAGCTAACAACACTCAAGTGTTAACTTGCGTTATAAAAATCGCAACTCCCGTCCCCAGTGCAAAATACCCATGTAAAATATGATCCAATTTGGCGGTATGCCCGTATATACAGAGTCAGCGAAACGGGCGGTTAAAAGTAATTAAATACCTTTGTCCAAAGCCCGCTTGGCTTGTGCGACGCTCGTGAGGGCTATTCTGGTACATTTTTGTGTGGGAGGTAATAAAATTATGGCATCAATGTTTAGGGAAGCTTAGGTAGCCTACAGACACTGTGTTCCTAGTCTACTGCGATATCAAGCCTTCGGGGAGACTTACGGGAGGCTAGAGGTACTCGGGACAGTTGCACATTGTCTTCATACCTACCTGGCTAATGCTTATGTTCTTCATGTAGCTGTCTAGCTTTATGGACTTCTAAAGCTAACTGTGGGTGTGTAATGGACATATATTGTTTGAGAAAAAGAAGGGTAGGTATGTTACCCACGGAATGTTAGGCTACATTTCGCTACCTTTTGTTTCTACACAAAAGAATTCGAATAAATAAATTACGTCAAATTCAGACCCAGTAATCTACAGGGAACACAAGTAGGGATCCAGTAATAGAATTTCTAGATCAGACACTACATTTTTTTTTCACAACCTCTTGCCACCTAATCGTTGTAGACACACTAACACCGAATTTTCCTGGATAAAACAAACATGGGTAAGTCTCGTCGTATTTGGCATTCATTTCCTAAATGGGTGTACCATGCGATTGATTCTGCGGTACATTTGTTACTTCGCGGCACTGGGTGTGGTGTCTAAATTAATCACTCAATTTAGCGAAGTGCCCGCTCCACATTCATTGGGGTCAGGTGGAGGTATGTTCGGTAATACCGGGTTTTTGGAAAAACAGGAATGATTTCCTCGCAGACACGGTACGTTTGCAAATGTAGGAGTTAAGTCGGTCTGTACACGATTTAGAAACATTTAACAACCTACAATCTCACCGATAAGTCGTTTCAGACTTCCTGAACGTCACTGACGTCACTAAGGATTGGGCAGCTTTTGAATATTGATGAGATTTTAGAGATTACATTAGGAAATTACTTATTTCTTCATATAAAATGAAATCTTAATTTTATAATAGTAGGTAATTCTGAGATTTTAATAGTAGGTAGTAAAGATTTTGTATTAAGTCTTTTAGCGATTACCTAATAGTGTTTTATTAGCAAACATTCTAATTCAAACTTTCTAATTCAAAAAAAGAATTCAAACGTTCTAGATACGTGTCAGGTATAGGTTTAAATATTTTAGAATATACTTGGCAAATATGTATTTGGTACCTAACCTACTAATGCCAGGGACGATTTAGCTAGTCCACGTTTGGTTATAAGACATACCTAACACTTGTGTTAACAATTACAAAGGTTTGCTCCAATTAATTGTTATTATTTTAACAATCACTATTATCTATCGTTTGTTTATGTAGGTATTCAAATAGAAATATTGTTAGAGTCAATTTTGAAAATTATGTTTAGCTTCTGAAATTGGACGGAATATTTTTAAATAATTGAGCGTTCGTTTGTGATATTTAAACACTAAAAAGTTTAGCTTTGTACACAGTACGGCGAGTTATCGGAAAGATGAAGGTCCTCAAAGATAAAATTCAACGTTATATCGAGAAGATCTCGTATGTGGAAGATCCTATTGAAGCAGGCAAAGACATGATCAGCTCCATACAAAGATGCGTTGGCATACTCAATGTTTTTGGGGATAATAAGCGAAGTAAGATTTTTTTGGATTAAAATATATTTTTATTCGTAAGCAATAGGGCTTGGCTTACCCATTTATTACTATGCATTTGTGTGTAGGTACAGACGCCAACACATCAAGTTACTACAATCTGTCAAATTTCTTTAATAGATTTTCAACTTTATCGCTGAAGCTGAAATTTAAAGTTGATTGGGATTTTTTTTTGAGTTTGGGGTAGCTTAATGTGCTGGCGTCTGTACAAGATATCCCGTAAAATATTATTTACTTGTTACTGCAAATATGGGGTATATGTTCTTACCAACTTACTTCAAATATACTCCAAGCACGGTTAAATATTTATTTCCAACGTACTTAGATATTTATGTATGTATGTTGTTACTTAGTGTTTGAAAATACCCTTTACCTTTTCGACTTTTTGGTCCCTATGTCCCTATTTATTAATGGAACTATCTATCAAATATGTAGGAACAACGTTTCCTGTTTTGTTCTAACCTTATTTATTTTTTTAGGGGCAACAGTTTTCTCTACCATTGTCACACTATTATTCGCCTCAACATTTATATATGTGGGCACCATCAGCCAACTTATCTACCTAGTCCAGGTGTTCCCTGATAAGATCGAGTGCTTCAAAGCTATAAATTGCATCAGCGCTACTTCTGTGCCACTGTCTAAGTTTTTTTTCATGTTAACTTCCAGGTATGAACATAGTTTTATTTACTACATCACATTTGTCTAGACTTCTACCAACTATGTAGGGGTCTACATAGCACCATATATATATATATAACCATTTTCTATACCTATACTATAAAGTGAATTATTGAAGGAACATTTGAGGAAGCTGCCATTTAAAAGACATGATTTTTTGACTGTTTTATAAAAAATAATGGAACCCTTGTGCGTGAGTTCGACTTGCACTTGCCGCTTGTTTTTCCAAGTTTTATTTACTACATCTACAACGATGTTATCGTAGAATTCCATCGAAATGGGAGCAAATGCATCATGAATATAATATTATTTTCCTTTCAAAGCTCTCGTTTGAAGACAGTGTTTGAGCTGAGTCAGCACGGGTTATCTCTGATACCAGAAGGCACAGCTTCTAAGAAGGCGATGCTAAGTATTCTGAAGCGAGCTCGGTACTTTTCCTGGTTAGTGGTAGCGAACCAGGCTGTTACTCATGTGACGTATTTGTTGATGCCTTTCCTCTTCACTGTTTTCGGAAATGATAGATATTTGCCCACTACGCCTGGAGAAATTTATGGTGAGTTTACTTTGATAACAAAAGAAACTAAGGGCCAAATTCACAATGTCTGAATAGCCACTATTTATCTAATAAATTCAAAAATGGAACAGAATTTGTATAAAATTATCTGTCAAATAAACTAACTGGAACTTATTCGTCGGTGGTGAAACAGGCCATTAATGTGTCAATGTAACAAATTATTATAGAAAAAAGTTTGAACTTAATAGTATTTCTCTCGTTTCTAGGATTGAGTCCAAAATACGAAACCCCATTCTTCGAAATAACATTTGTCCTGACGTGCGTCGCTACAGCTTTTTCCGCCATTAATCAGACCGGCTACATTGTGCTCTTCGTCACCCTCATCTGCCACGAACTAGGTCATTTCTACGCTATCACAGTAGCTCTGGACGAGATTCACACTATCTTGTTAAAAGAAGAACGATCCCGGAATAATTCTGAAGATAAATCCGTCGATAAACTATTGATATTCTGTGTAAAACATCACCAATTTCTGATGGACTTGCATGGAAAAATCCGAGAGATGTATAAGCTGATATTCGGGGCACATTTCCTGAGTATGACGGTCGTGTTAGTGACGACTCTACAGACGATGAATGTGTGGGACTTTAGGAACACGATACTAACAGGGATGTCGGGAATCATGCCATTATTTTTGTACTGTTTCGGAGGGGCGAAACTAATATCTGCTGGGTCGCAAATGTCGTCGGCTGTTTATTGCTGTGGTTGGGAAATGATGGAAGCAAAACAAGCGAAGGTGATCCTGCTAATGTTGTGTCTATTGCAGCGCCCTCTACATTTGACTGCAGCTGATATATTCATAATGAACAGGGAGACTTTTGGGGATGTGGCGCAGGTAGTTTACAAAATATACGCGGTATTTAATTAAGTTGGTTGCCTTTAACTCATGCGCTTTAGAAGAAAATATTGTAAATGTATTGTAGTATAATCCTTATCTAATTTCT
Organism: Heliothis peltigera; assembly: GCA_958496145.1. Taxonomy (NCBI): domain Eukaryota; kingdom Metazoa; phylum Arthropoda; class Insecta; order Lepidoptera; family Noctuidae; genus Heliothis; species Heliothis peltigera. The sequence continues at coordinate 5,734,310 of OY292338.1, read as the reverse complement.
TTTTCAGTCACTGAATAAAAAATGCCTTTTAAAAATTTTGTAGGTACTTTAATTTTTCCATTTTCTAGTAAATAATAGTCGTGGTAACTAGATTTCATTACTATCTAGATTTGAATGGAAACTTGGTTATAAATAATAATACCTTTTCAGCGTTAAACTTCGCAATGAAAACTAAAAAGCTTTTGAAATTGTTATTTAATATTGCATTAAAATGCACGAACAAATTCACTGAAGAAACTTGAATTTGAAGTTTTAAATAAATGCCTATTACCAAAGTTGAAGCTTTGAAACGAAACAGTTACTGTTGATAATATTGTTGATCGAATAATATATTACAACCGAAAACTCTAAGTATTTTTATACGCTAAAACTGAAAGAAATACATTTTATAGTCAAGTGTCTCCAAGTTGAAGGAAATACAAGTCGAAATGTAGCTGCAATCAAAAATAACCCTGAAGTATGATACCTCATATATAATTTGGGCTAAGAAAGCAATATTTGTGCTTATTTTTCATTGTTAATAATGGCCTCAAGTTGACAGCAATTTCTTCAGAGACGTGGATGACGCGGCGATGGTAATTTTTTATCCACTTACTTTTGTTTATGGCAGGCCCTTTGTCAGGCTCGTAGGATTTTAATATAAATAATTTAGTATACCAATCTGTAAGCCTACATATTGAAGAATGTAGCTATTCTACATCAATTTCTTTGATAGAAATAATAAGTTGCTTCATCATCAGCTTTTTTTATCTTCCACTGCTGGGCATAGGTCTCTTCTAACAAGTAGAAGGATTGAGTGTTAATCACCACGCTTGCCCGCATCAACCCGCATTGAGGGTTGTTGATTTCAGACTATAGTCCAGGTTTCCTCTAGATGTTTTCCTTCACCTTTAATCAGTCATTGGTGTCCAAAATAAACAACTTAGAAAGTACTACTAAAGAAAGAAAAGTACTAGAAAGTACTCATACTCGAAAGGGCTTATATTAGAAGTATTACTTTATTTTATATATAGTTTATTGTATGTAGCAACACGATCTGGCTATTAGTATTAAGCCAAAGTTATGATGAGATATAATCCTGACGGGTTTTGATACCTACATTTGGCAAATAAATGATTCTTATTCTTATTCTTATTCTTAGATATAGAAGACACAAACAATAAGGTTTTCTAGAAACGACACGACATAAGTCACACGTCAAACTATTTAGCTGACGAATGAACACATTTCTATGTTGAGTATAATCTTCGGGATTCATTCTCAAAGCACAAGTATTTTCTTGAATTCAAGGCAAAGTTTTACAGGCATTCGAGGTCGTCAGTATTAGAACTTCTAGTTCTTAAAAAAACTTTTTTTTTAAACTTATTTTCGTTAAATTCAATTTTAACTAATATTGACTTATTTGAAAAAATATTTAAATAAGAAAATGTGTTAGTCAATAGTTTACCAGATCACATTACGTATCAATAAAAAACGTTTGATAAAATAAAAATAAATTCGTTGCATCGCTGAAATGTTCGCAATCCACTCATTTGCATGACAAAGGTAAAAACTAATAAACATTTTCCAATTGTTTCTGAATATTAATAGCTTTTTGTTGTTCAACGAATGTTTTTTTTAATAAAGTTAATGATCATTGGTATGCCTTAATGAAAGCTCAAATGAATAAAATAAACACACCAGACATCAACGGAGCGTAAAACGAAACGAGCAAAATTAATTAAGTTGTAGGTTCTACGCGTAAAGGAAGAATTTAATTAAAAAAAAAAACTGTGATTTTAAAGTCTAAAGACCGGATCATATTTGATATTGAGCTCGATCTGAAATGCAGTGGGTACGTACTGAACGGCAACGTGATCACAATACCGAACGACTCGGGATATCTTGAACAGAAAACGTTCCGTTACACTTCAAAGACAAAGTGAGTCAAAAACGTTTCTTTGAATAGCCAAAGCAATAAATCGTTGATCCGTGCCGCTATAGACACAAAGTACTCGATACTCGGTCGAGTTGCACAACTTGCACATCCAATACAGATGCTTACACACCAAATCCTTTGTAGAACATTTTCGTTTGCGGAGTTTAAGAAGCACTAAGTATTGAGCTTCTTTATCGCATTAAAACCTAAGGAGAATAAAGTGCTAAGTACCTACTTTTACTTAAAACGTACTTGCTAAAGGAAATTATAAAGAAATGCTGCCGATGAATTCTCGAGAAAGTTCCATTGTAAGAAGAAAAATCTCAAGATTTATAATGTCTTCGATCCAGTTTTCCTTCTTGATGCGACTTCCTCAAGGAAAGTACTTATTGACGAATTAATTTTGCAAAGATTATCACCATTATAAATAGCTCAAAATAGCTTTTAGTCTACAAAACACCTCTACAAATTACGGTTAAATAACGAAATATAATAACGAACCGCTAACAGGATTGAGACTCTTGTCTTTGATTTTGTTATGTCCATAATAATATGTCTCAATGTTTTTCTATAAATTTAATTGAATATTATTAAAAGAAAACCCTATACAGGGTGCTCCTTGAAGTGGTTCAAGTCTTTTTATAATTGTTTGACGATTGTTTTTTCGGATCAAAGTTATTCCTAATTTTAATATTATTTTATTGTTTGTTTAAAAAAATTAATGTCACTACTTTCACAATGTAATACATTTTAATCCATTTGATCCATACTTCGAGGCACATTTTGTATAAAATGTAGTTATCACATTCTCCAAGTGACGTCGTGCAGTTTTCGCAGTTTCGCAGACACGAGTAATCGGAGGTATGCTTTGGTCGGATCGTTTATAGCTTTTCCACAAAATGCTCACGTACCACTAGTGCTATAAGGATTCACAGGAATGTATAACGGTCTAATACGACTGATCCGTGATGTATGAGTGTTATCGACATTCCTATCGGTTTCAAAGCTATAAGTTCACCTTTGAATGGAAAGACGGCAACGTCAGACTTACTCCACCGAAATCGTGTAACTTCGATCGTAATTCGCTTCGTTGTCCAGTCTGGCGACTATGCGATTGACAATGGTAGGTTGCATATTGCATATTGTAGGTTCAATTTGTTCAATTTTTTATACCTCATCATCTGCCTAGGATTAGTACTTAAAGGGTACGAAACAGGACCTTATTATTAAGACTTCGCTGTTCGTCTATCCTTTGGCTGTATTTGGACTTACAATAGCGGTGTTGCTTTTTAAAAATTGTTTAGTTTTAGGGAAGTTGCAGCGGTTTCGAGGTAAAAATTACACACATTAAAAATTCATTATTAATGGGTGTAAATGCAAAATTCATATCGTTTACATGCGTGAAAATTAAACATTATTATTATCATTGTGATGAATATAATAGATTACTTTTTTGGTCATGTTATTACCTAACCCGTATTATCCTTTCGTTTCCGACGGGATAATCTTTACATATTGTATTTAAAATTCATTAGGTGAACTCGATGCTATCCATCACGCCGTTACTTTATTATGGAAATAAGAGATTGTCGCCGAGAATGACTGATCGTCTGATGATATATAACCTGAAAAATATTCACGTTGTGGCAACCCTGATTGGAAGTGACACCTGGGTTTCATGAGGGAAATTCACTTTTGTGTTTACTATCCAGAAGTTAAAATTGAAAGTTTAAGTGATTTACAAAGCTTAGAAGCAGTAGGAAAATTTACCAAAGAAGTGAAAATTAAGTAAAGTATCAGTACCTACTAGTGTTTTTAGATAGCTACACTCTAGTGAACTATTAGTATCCAACATTAAAATTATTAAATTATTATTTCAAAATAAGGAAAATGCATTCATATCAGGGATCTGTACAGACGCCAGCACATCAATCTACCTCAATCTGTCAAATTTCTCTTTAAATAAATATATTTTCAACCTTATCACAATACCGGAAAGTTAATATTCGATTGGTAAAATTTGACAGTTTAGTAGTTACATATAGTCGATAATTTGACCTGCTGGCGTCTGAACAACACGAAAAACCTAAATAAAAGAACTAAATATCACCTAACCTACACCACCAAACAATTTAAAACAGACTACAGCAAGAATTCGAAATTCCTCCAAAGAGAAAAGAAATCCGATCTTATTTTTGTGGTGGGTTCGAGAGGAGCCACCCATTTCCTTCGCTTTGCATAGAGCGCCGCACTTTTCTCCACTCTGAAACGTTTCCACGTTTCGATTCCGCTCTCCAACGACCTTTGGCTGCAATTGTCCTTGATTATACCTACTCATTACCCCAAGAAGAACGGCATTTGTTTCTGATTTGAAGTAAGTATTTTAGGGCCAGTTTCACGATGTCCGAATAGAATTTGTATGAAATTATTTATTTTGTTTTATTTTGTTAAATAAACTAACTGGAATTTATTCGTAGGTGGTGAAACAATCCGTCAGTGAATTTCAATTTTATAGTATTTTTTTTTCACTAAATGAACGATAACAGTAAAAACTAACGTGTTCATAATCATAATCATAAAAATAACGTGTTTAATGTAAAAATAAACTTTTAAACAGTGATTACCGTTTTAACATTCCTACGATATATCAACGATGACAAACGCCTACTAGAAAGTATTTTATTACATTTTCTGCCATATCTGATAGGAATACATACATTTATTGCCTACAAATGATATTCAGGATCGTAAATCTTTAGACCCGTGACGCAGATACCGGCTGCATCGAACTTAATGGCGCGGCCTCATGCTAATGACGTCATAGATAATTACAAATGTTCTATGTATAGAACTCCTTGTTTTTAGAACGCACCTTTTTTGATTGACCCTCTTTGGAACTGGAGATATATTGCATGTGTTAACGAGATATTTAAAAAGTATTCGTAAAATGAAATTAAAAAAAGTGTTGCCATTTATAAAATTTATTCACTTATGAAAATAAAAAACGAGATTTAAGTGTATGTTAAATGCGTGCAATTAAAATACTGAGTATATTTAATTAAATTGACTTTTTTTAAAGCTCAGAATGAGAAAACCAAAGCTCTAATTTAAATTATTTATTGGATGAATAAAGCTATCTAGCTTTTTAGAAAACAGAGGTGATTTAAATTAATGTCTTTTTCAAAGCACGTCTGTCCTTGTGAAGGGGCAAAACATTATGTTTCGCTTTTATTTTATTTAAGTACTATTATTAACAAACGCTTTATACTTACCTAACTCGTTAAATCTGGTAATCTAACATCGAAAGTCTATCGAAGTTAATAATTATCAAAGTTTGGAACATAAAAATATATGCGTGTTTTTAGACTAGGGCATAATTTAGAAGTACGCTCACTTAACTGTAATATTTAAGCAGTAAGAATCAACATCATCGTCATAAATGTGACTTTTTATTAGTTAGAAACTTCTCGAATGGAATGCTCATTGCTACGAGCTACGTGATTGCTACGAAAATTCGTAGCACAGTGTTAATAACATTAATTTGTCATATATCTTGAAAAGTTAAGTAAATAATCTAATTGTATGTAGTCACAAATCTCATAAATCTGTAATCAAAAATCTGTACTTAAAGGAATTTATTAGTGACACTCCCATGTTTCGCGGGCTTTCGAGGGTAATGGGAGGAGTAGGCAGCGTTAATTAGACGTAAGATAAAAAAGTTCCTAGAAATATATAAGTACCAACTCAACTACCTAGTTTTTAAGTAAATTTGCTGCGCCCTAACAGGGGTAATTGCTTGAGTGAATTAATAAATAATAAATATTTCAATAAATATGGTGGTTTGGTTTTTATTTGTCGATCGTAGGACAGAAAGATAAAATTTTAAGTGTAAAAATAATATTTGAAACAATATTCGACCTTGGCTTTGTTTTGAGTTCGTGAAGGATTTTTTTTTTATTACTACAAAAATTATGCAAATAATTCTTTACATTAAGTTATTTAAATTAATTCATGCATTCACCAATAAATATACTGCAGTGATATACACAGAGTTGTAGGTACTTGAAAAACCATAAAACCATGTGATTAGGGAAAGTACACATAGTCCCAATTTTACGACCTCAGCCGGCGATAAAGTTAATCTTTTAATTTTCCCCTAGTTGATATTTATGTTGAACTTTTATGTTTTCAATTTGTACTTGAAAATAATTGGAGCTTTCGCCATTTTTATTGTACAATTCGTTTTGTGATTTAGTTCTTTGGTTTTTATTACTTTGTGGGAATCTTTGAAAGATTTCGCTAGACAAGACTTTAATCTACGTGGGCCTTGGAGATCTAATATGTAAGTAATTGTTTATTGATAAGGCAGCGATAGAAACACCCAAGATAGCATTTGAATTTTTTTTAACAAGCTATGCCTTTCTACTTTTTAACCGACTTCCAAAAAAAGGAGGAGGTTTTTTATGTATGTACACCGATTAATCCGGAGTTTCTAGTCCGATTAGTGTAATTATTTTTTTGTTCGATGCAGTATACTTGCCATTTAGTCCCATAAAAAATTTTAGTACTCTAAATTATCTGTATAAATCTACCTGCCTACCCTTTTCCCAATTGTATTTTGGGGTCAGCTTCCAGTCTAACCGGATGCTGAGTACCAGTGTGCAACTGCCTATCCGACCTCCTCAAACCAGTAAACTAGGATACCATTTCGTAAGTCTGATTATCGGACTTTCTAGCTTTTGACTACCCATAACGGCTGCCAAAGATGTTCAAATAATAACCAATTCAACGTGCCGTCCAAAACACTGAGGTACTCCTAATGAAATAGAAGGCCTATTGCGTATACAATAAAGCATTAACGATACACAGGCCTTTGTAAATAAATCCGTCAGTTCTAAACGGCTCCTATAGGTAATGAGAAGCGCGTTAATTGTCACACGAGAGATGATTTATACTTAGGCGCTAACAACCTGGGTCCGAGGCAGGTCGAGCGGTAACATTTGTCAACGTGACATATTGACGGGGCCCTGACACTTCATTTATTTACGCTGAGTTTCAACTTGGTGGCGAAACATGTAATCTGGGAGTCAATACATTTATGTGTCCTTATTATTTATTGCTCTGTATTTAATCTGTTTAACGATCAATCAGTGTGATGGAATTGAAATAGACTCAATACTTGTATATAATGCTCTTTTTATTTTCATCCAGGAGTATTCAATTGCAAATAAAATCTTTAACTAGACGTCTAGTTGAATATTTAGTGCTAAAAAGTAGTCTGTATATTTTGACCGCTATATCTGTTTGAACGGAAAGATAGTAGCGTCCAGACCGATTCACGGCCACGGCTGCTGTTCTCTTAGGAGATCAGACGGCTACGCAGGATGTATGAAATTATCTTAAAATCAACAAAGCAAATTCGGCCTGACCCGGGCATCCAAAACAGCGTGTTCAGCATTCGCATCGTACGACTACTAAGCCAACGAGATCTGATAGTATTAGGATTTTGATCGAAGTTTATCTTCGAGCAATTTATGTCAACATTCTATCAATAGTATCTAACCGATAGATTGTTAATTTTAGGCACTAGGCGCTCGTCTTAAATGTCTAACCAACGTAGGTATAAGCTAACGATGCTATTTCGTTGGATTCTAAGATTTTCGAAAGCTACACGCAATTAATTTAAATGGGCCTTTGACGTGATTAATTTATTCTTAATTACAAAATAATGCGTTGTTGAAAGTAATATCAATAATTATTACAGTAATGAAACTGTTTTAGTTAGTTAGTAATTTTTTAATGGAGTTTATTAGTTTTCCATTTAACTAATAAAATACATTGTATAGAATAATTTATATTAAAAAAAATATTAAAACTTTTTCTTTTAAGTTATAATATAAAATGTTAATAGAAACTACAACTATTAATATCATAAAGGCGAATATAACTTAATAGAGCCTTACAAACGACCAAGTTACTTTTTAGCCAGGTGCGGGAATTAGTATTACCGGGACACGGGAAACAGCTAGTAATTAAATCGTTTGTAAAAGGCATTTTTTTTAAATAAATGTTGGAACAATAATAAAATATCGTTTATTTTCTTTTAAACGTATAAAAAAGAAAGTAGTCTTATTTTTTATCGTTCATCAATTCTTTTCAATTAACATTACCTACAAAACGTTAATTATATAGATATGAAAGAACACAGCACGCGCAGTGATTTTCCACTGTTTAAGCCTGTCTCTCGGGATACAAGCGGCAAGATATTAGTTCAGGGAGTACAACTGGAATCTTGGTTTCACGGCTAATCCTCATTGGTCACAGCTAACAAATTAACACTTGCGAATAATTGGATTACGAGCGAGTAATTAATTATTTAGTTTATGATAACTAATTTGATATTTGGGCTGTGATTTCGCACATTTTGACCTATGAGTTAGTTTTATTATTGTTTTTTTTTAAAATATTCTAGTCTCATCTATTCATAATATCCAAGTAGGCGTCTTAAATATTATTTATATATTTTTTTACAAATAATGTATAGATGACTTTTTTCCTTTCATTTATTTAAAAGAAACTATTTGGAATTTAATCCCTATGTCTTTTTCAAATGTTACTTTTAATGCAAAACATGACACATACCTCTTGAAATCCCACGAAGCTCCTTGAATCTTCGCTGCACAAAACTAATTAACTACATCCAAGTTTCACAATGTAACCAACATATTATACCGCAAGCACCGTGGAACTATAATGCGGTGTCACGGTGACAGCCGAGACACTGACTCTCCAACTACCCTCTTTGAATAGATCAAGAGCTTTAAACTCATTACTGAACTATAAGTTGGTTGATCCTTCGTCTTGAACGATAGCCGTTTCTATGTATGTATGTATAGACGGCAGCACATCAAGCTACCAGGCACTGTCAAATTTTCCCAATCGACTTTGAACCATATGCCTCAGCGATAAAGTTGAAAATTTATTGAGGAAATTGGACAGCTTGTCTGTTTGGTTGATTTGCACACGATATTGAATTTGCTTCGGTGTGCGGTTGCAGAGATTATAAGCTTGATTCAGAAGTTCGTGTTTGAAGTTCTGTTTGGAAGATTTCTCGCACGTGTAGATTTAATAGAAGTCAGTGAATATGTGGTTTGCCTGAAAGAGATACGACAGTCGGGAAAGTTTCAATGTGTTTACTAATTTTCTTTTTGTTTTAGCTGGGAATAACTTAAGTTTAGGCCTGGGTTCCGTAATGCCATTACAGGTTTATAACTTGCCAGTAGTTACTAATGCTAATACTAACGTATAAACTCTTGAAGTTTGTTTAAATGCTTGAACGCACTAATTTCAGGAATAACTGGAACGATTTTAAAATAATTCAGTGTTAACAAGCCCTTTGGAAGGCTTTTTATCCGGGTGCGCAGGGAAGTTCTCTCGGGAGTCAGGTGATATCCGCTGGTGGAAGCTATTCTTATAATAAAAAAAATATACTAATATCCAAGTAGCATATTTTATTAAAGGTCCCACAGGACGGAACAAGCAAGGTTAAATTCATTCTTTTGTCGTTTTAAAACAAAAAAGCATGACGGGCGCTATTGTGAAATTCACTTTAGTTGGGTTACTTCTAAACGAAGATCTAGTTTCAGAGAAAATATATGATCTCCTTCGCCGAGTGCTTCCAGTATTTGCTTCGTAAGTTTAATAAATCTACATAAATCTGTAGTAATCCTGTCCGTGGCGCAAATTGCTTTTCTCTAGACATCTGTCGTGTCACTGACGATCTAGTGTTTCTACGGAAGGTGCTTTTTAGAGTAAGTATATTTTTTTGCTGACTGTAGATAAACGGCCGAAATTAATAACCTATCTATCCGTTGTTTTGCTTACTAGAGATAGGAGTTTGACACAGGTTATATGGGGCTAATGTCAAAATTCAGTCTCTAGTAAGCAAAACAATGGATAGATAGGTTATTAATTTCGGCCGATAATAAGTACCTACAGATACACATAAAGCTACAACAATCTATAAAATTCCCTTAATAGATTTTCAACTTTACGGCTGAAGCTTATGGTTCAAAGGTGATCTGAAAAAAAATACAGTTTCAGGTAGTTTGATGCTGGCATCTGTACCTAAATAAGAGCTGTGGTGACGTGAAGAAATAGACTTACTTTGAAGGTAATACGAAGACTGTTATGACCGGGTGAGTAAAGGCATTGTTTTTGTGTTGTGTTTTTTATAATTATAGCTTTTAGTACCAAATTTTATATCATCAAACTATAATTATGATGGCCTAAATAATACCGTTATTTGATAGCCAAACTTCCAACTTTGAATTTAGTTGATAGCACACCCACAACTTACACTGTTGGTTTTATTTATCAAATATTTCATCAGTTCCATCAGGGAAATGTCCCTACTCTAATGACTTTTAAGGACATAATTTGGACACGGAATTAATTTTCTAAATCAATTTCATGACCAACATTGTCCGTAGACGATTCCTTAATTAGGTATAACAAATTAATGAACATTCTATCTAACTTTAGGCCTACACTCCACCGAAGCGAAGCGGAGAGATTTTTAAACGACTTATAGATTTTCTCCGCTTTGGGAGAGGTTCTACTGTGTAGGGTGAATCGAGATGTTTGAAATTCGAAATTCAATTGGTTGTTTAAAACCTTCTCCGCTCCGCTTTGGTGGAGTTTGGCCTTTAATGCGCAACGTTCCAAACGGATCGCCGACATAAGCGACCACGCGTCAGCATTCCACGTGGTTCGGACCGACCACGGACAATGTCGCAATGGTTGCTCTTCAGACCAAGGTCGTCCAAAGTCGTTTGACTCCGCCCACATCTGGTCGGCCGACAAACACCGATTTTCACAGCAACTTGACTAAGGTGACTTATATCGGCGGTTGGATTGGATCTTGTAGAAGGCCTTTTAAGCTTGCATAACGTTCCATTTTACTCTCATAACAATGTATGGAATTCTATAGGAACATTTGCGTTTAGCCGTGTATCCGACCCGCTGATATTCCATTGTCTAAAGCTACCGGCAGGCTCATTAGCTAGTGAATGAGCCATTACGTCGGCCACAATATAACGGAGCGAGAGTTGTATTGTTTTGTAATTCATAGAAAGTACTTGGAATTCGCAATGGAATACAAATAATTGAGACGCATGCCGATGTATTAATTACAGATGTTCTAACTGCTGTGTATAACTCCTATAATGATTGTAAAATAATAGGTTTCTTGGAAGTTTACAAGTAGAATTGTATCGTCTAGAGTGATGGTTACCTAACACGGTCACATAATAAGAAGTATTCCTCCCTGGAATCCATTGCAGGAACTATCTTTTTCGAACTATCTTTTCAACTTACTTGGTCGATACTATTCGTATTTTGTAGACTTCGTGTTTGATTAGACTTTTGAAGAACCTGTTCTTGCATGATATACAATTTTGAAAGATGCACTCCTGCGTAGGAAATGTAAGTCAATCCGAACCGAGGTCCAAAACGACTAAATAACTAAGCATTTTATTTACTGTATAATAACAGTTGCATTGACTAGTGTATCATCACATACATCACAGATTAATAATAAAATACCAACCTATCTGTCCATTTACTTCCTCACTCCGTTTCAGTTGCCGCTATCACCCCGGCAATATTTTGGAAATTATCATTACAGTTTAACGGGGTGTCTCTAATGTCGGAGAGAACATTATACGGCCCACAATTAGAGTGGTTGTACTTACGAATAACCGCTTTAATTATGCTGTGATCCGTGTAACAGTAGGTTATGAAGTTATTTACCCCACTTAATAGATCATGCGAACATTATACTTTAGGAACACTTTTCACTATGGATGTTCTTGATTTGAGAATTACAGTGGATATTCCAGTTCAAAGCAGATATACCACAAAACTAGCAAATATAGTACCTATATGGTACAAATTATGTATAAAACTATGTGTAAAACTACTTTTTTTATATATAACGTTTAACTGGCTTACATACAAGTAACATATTTATACTTTGTATTTTATGTATCTTCCTTGTATGTAATGCTTGGTGTGCCAATAACTAAATAAAAGCTGTTAGGCAATTAAACAATAATGTAGTCGAAAGTTCTGTTCGCCATACATTACTGAAATAATTGCCTCCCTTTTTGTGACCTAGAACGTCATTTAGGGGAGTGTAAATAAACAAAAACACTGACGATCACAAATTTTATTACAGTGAAATGTACAAACATTAAATCATTTTAGAATTTACATATAAATCAAAGGATATCATATACATACATTTATTAAGTTGTTTATCGAATAGTCGTAGAGTTATTTCTATTACACAATACATAGCTAGCATATTTAATTCTCAATCTTAGCTTATTCATCTAATGTAAGTAATAATAAATTGGTAATAATGTTACGCTCATAATTTTCACATTGATGACACATTATGAATAGTAATTACACAGAAAGTAACGTCATTGTATGTAAAATTTACGATATGCTATAAAATTTATGATACAAATAGCGCATTGTTTCCCAATTTCATCCTTACAGCTAGATACTTATGTACTATGACAATTTTATTATTTCTACAATAATAGTTATTCTATACAAGCTGTCGTAGCTTTGGCAACATTTTATAGACTGGCTTATTTTACGTGAGATACGTACAAAAAGTTTAGATCGCATAGACTATACGTAAATATAAAATCTCTATTTGCTAAAGAGAATTCAGCTTTTCATTTTACATAATAATTCTAAGTATAGGTATTTTAAAATAGATATTACCTATAATAATTTTATATCGAAAAACTATCTTTGAATTCTACTGTTTGTTTAAGTAGTAATATATGTTCATAAATGTTTTTTTTATTACCTATGACTAAGTCCTTCCATGCATCACATAGTTAATACATATACAAAGTTGATACGATAGAGGGGTTTTCCTTTTAACTTCCTTTACTCGGTACCATTCTCAAGCTCTGTACCAAAAATCAATTAAATAGGAGCAGCAGTAAATAGTCGCAATTTAAAAAATAATAATTTTGCTTTGTTTAAACACGATGTATCTTTTCTAACAGCTGATTATGTCTAAACGCAGTGGTCACGCATAGGTCGTGCGACGTTGCCGCTTTATTATCTACCTTGGTATCTAAGGGGTCAGTAAAATTTATTTACAAAGGGTGGTTGCGTTTTACTCTTATGGTAAGCTATTCAGTTTGTTTGAAAAAACAATATAATTATATTTAATGCCCCTCTGTCATATCAACTCTGCATATTATATAGTTAATAAATAGCTTGTATATATTACAATAGTTACAGGAACGTTAAATGCGTAGAGTTCAGTATTCAAAATAATTAAGGCTTGAGTTCGCCGAGTTTGGAGTGGTTGCATTAGATACAGTGTCGAGGCGATTGCTGAATAAAAACGGACCGTTTGGTGCGGTTTTATCATTCTGAGGGGGTATTTTGGGGTCTTTTTGGTACCCATTTTGGTAGTTTGGGTTGGGAAGGATTGAGATGGTGCTGTCAGTCTGCTGTTTGCTGGGGCAGTGGGGAGACGAAGAGGCGGGAGAGGCGGGAGAGGGAGCGTCCTCCTCGGGCAGGGTGCGCAGGCGCGGCAGCCTCCCCCGCCCCCCGCCTCACACCGGGGACTGGTCGCCACTCGCGCTCCCACTTGTGATGTAGTCCTGCGCAGTTTATTACTTCTATCATATTCATATTTTTTTTTTATAAACATATTATTTACATTTTTAAATATTAATATAAAACAAAAACATTTAAAAATTAGCTTCCGCCAGCGGTTTCACCCGCTTTCTTAGGGAAGTACTTTCCATACCCGGATAAAAAGTAGCCTATATGTTATTCTGATGTATAAGCTATATTGTGGTAAAGTTTCATTCAAATCCATTCAGTAGTTTTTACGTGAAAGAGTAACAAACATCCATACATCCATACATCCATACTTACAAACTTTCGCCTTTATAATAGTATTAGAAAGGATATAAAAAATAGTTAGCCACCGATATCGGGAACAGGGTCCAAGCTACCGGTGGTTAGGGTCCCAGAGACAGAAACCTCCTCACAATACGTGCCGTTTCAAGGAGTACTGCCTTCTGAATCAGTCCCTTGATCCAGCCGCCTAACGAAAGCCTCTTCAGATGTTTGCGACGGCCAGTGGTCTAATACTAGTGCTATTTACTAACTTTCCTGATCTTTCGTACAGTCAAAGCTAAAATACTCACAGCATGCAGATGCCTGCCATCAAGAGGAGGCAAGAGTGAAGTTCTTGGCACCAGCAACGTCGTAGTGGTGGTCTCCGAAGCAGCCGACTCGCGTTTAGATGGGTGGCTGTACAACCTGCCCCACAGTCTTCTTGTTAACATCCGTATTCAAACACTCTCTGTGCATATACGCTAATATTTAAGTAACTCACAAAAGTTCACCTAGAACATTCCATGGATAGTACAAAATCAAAGAATTTACTGTAAAAATAAAACAGGTGGACAACTTCAGAGATAAGCAATAAGGTAGAAAGAGATAGAAGAGAAGAAAAAGCAGTCAAAAGCTAATTAAAAAATGATTTTTGGAATTTTTATAAAACAAAAAAAATTGCGACCACAAATGTTCAGTACAGATATAAGGCATTTTCATGATCTGAAGTTCTGCACTTTACCACATGATCAGAGAGTAGTTAGGTTCAGACACCAGCACATCAAGCTACCCGAAATGGTCCAATTTTCCCAATCAAATTTGAACCATATGCTTTAGCGATAAAGTTGAAAATCTACTAAGGAAATATTGACAGATTGTAGTAGCTGGATGTGCTGGCGTCTGTACATGACTCTAAGGGAACATCTTACGAGGAATTGTTGTGAATATTCCAGATTCAAAACAGTAAGTCAAACTAATCTATTGCAATAACTGATCAAATTCCCAGAACCTTTCAATACCTATTATATTTTGCAGAGGTTCTATTACAAAGGTTTACTTATAATATTGTTTACTCTGTGCGACTTTCAGTTGTTTAGAAACTTGAAACAAGGTCGGAATTGCAATACTAGGAAAATATTGCATAAGTTTGGCTCTGCACGGGAACCGCCACACCATTCGGGATTTCAACTTTGTTTTGTACATATTGTTTTCACAAAGTCAAATGTTTATTTATTTATACAAATAAGTTAAAATTGAAAAGGTTTTGGCTTTATACTAAAGTGAAGAACAGACAATAAACTCTTATTAAGTTTTCAAATGGATTCATCAATAGTACTCGAGGTTATTTGGGAACTTGAAAGGAGGCCAAGATTTATTCCACTTTCCTTCCGTTCGTTCGCACTTTGTTGTCAATAGGTATGGAAATTTACCCTTTTAGGTGAGCCTCTTTTGAAATATACCCTTTTTGAAAAGATATCTACGTAAATTCGAACGGTATACTTGGAAATAAAAACTATTAGTACCTTGTAAAATTAGATTTAAAAAAGGGAATCCAAGAAGTTTCTAGAAAAACATGCTCGCATTTTCCAAATTCCAGCTTAACGACTATCGATAATAAATTAGAGAAAGTTGGATAAATAAGAATAGCATTAAATCAAGCGTGTCATTATACTGCGACTGTAAAACGCGAGCTTCGATTTAATCCCATGAGTAATGAGAGCCTCGCTTACAACATCAATGCAAACATTAATACATTTCCACCTAACTGCTTGTGGCATGCAAAATTATTCTGAAGTCGATGATATTAAATAGTATTGAAAAATGAGGACGACAGACCCATACAATGAATATGTCATGAAAATTGAAATGATAACTATGAAGGGGAAGTAAAATTAATAAATAAAGCTGATTAAACATTGATTTATTGTAAAATTAATAAAATATACGTAACAAAAATAAAACAATAAAAATTCCATCCAAATCCACATTATATCTTAAAATCATCTTCTTAAATGCATAAAGTCCATTCCAGTTAGCAAATTCGTTGGATGCTTATCCAGATTGGAATCCCTGGGCGTCTTCATACTGTGAGTCTATTGGGAAATAAAAATACTTGATCAAATATGGATTTGGGAAACTGTTAGGGGATGCAATTTGGGTAAAGCGTGCACTCAAGCGCTGCGTAAATACATTGGAAAAGATACTCGGATAATTCTGTTAAAATATCCATCCTATTCGTATCGTAGACGACTTGAAAGTAAGAGCTAAGTTATTAGAGCTTCAGCTTTCAGTTTGAACGATGTCATCATCCTGTCATGCCTAGCCTTTTCCCAAGCTATGTTGGGGTTGGCTGCCAGTCTTAATCTGAGTAACAGTGTTTTACGAGGAGCGACTGCCTATCTGCCTTCCTCAACCCAGTTACCTGAGCAACCCGATAACTATGGTTTGAACGCTGTACCTGACATTTTACCTTACGTATGTTGTGTACTAGTTATTTTGTTCATTTGTTTTTTTGCATTTTGTTCCATGGTTGTGTACCATGAAGACGAGATCGCTACGTAAAATATTCTGAATCGGTTACACTGCAGCTCCTCGATTTTATTTTGTTTTGTTGTATGCGACCGTTTCCAGACTGGGACATTATTTTACCATTTATTCTTTTGTACATTCTTTAAAGCGGTACTAGTGTGCTATTGTGCCTGACTTTAGCTGACTTTTTTAACAAGTTTCAATGTATTCTGCAAGTCACTCCTTCATTATTATACGACAATGACACAACGAATTCTTGAAGTGTATGAAAACCCTTATTGGGAGTCGTTAGAAAGTCTATGTAACTAACGGTATATATTTACTTGAAATGCTGGTAATATTTTTCCTATCTTTTCTTCACTATCACACAGTAAACGTGATATTGCCAATCTTGATACCATAAAATAAGTTTTATTACATAGAAGTGCTGCAAAAGTGCACTATTCGATGCTAGGAGACCATTTTATGAACTTTACAATGGCACGTCACGCGATGTTTTAAAGTTACTGAGTTATTTGGAAACTTGTGATATTTTATACAGACGATTTGAAGCGATAATAACAATGAAATACATTCTGAATTTAAAGGGAAATAATACATATTACATTTCCTTCTATATACGTAAAGTTCGTCAGATACACTTTTCGTTTTAGGTATACTTTTGTTCGTGTAGCGTCAGTATAAAGATGATTTTTAATATACACAATACGAGATTCCTGAACCACATCTGTCGAGTTCTATTGATTTTTAAACATATTGTAAGGGTTAATGAAGGGAGGAAACCCATCAATGACATGGTCCCTGGTGTTTACGTATTTTTGAATACCCCATATATATTTTTTTGTACTATTATTTTCAGCCAAGTTATTGCGTGCATACGACCTCACTTCGTGTATTATTTTTAACATGCATTGATAGTTTTGTATTATGTTTTTCTTACCGTATGCTCTCCGTCCTCGATCTAGGAGACCAGTCCTTGGAGTAGGAGGCGCCCCGTCGTCTGCCGCCGCCGATGGTCCTCCCAGTTTTCCATCTTTCCACGTGGTACCTGATCGCGTGGCGCACTTCAGTGTTCATGAAGCAGTAGAACAGTGCCACTGTGAAACCCTGCGAAAGAAAATTTTAATGGTAAATTGTTCCGCTATGGTCTACACGTGTTGTGTGGACGGCGATGTGGAGGAGTACTTTGACGCCTAATGATGCGCACTTATTTTATTATAGATATTAGTTTTAGGAATTTTTTTAGGTAATTTGTGACATGACGGCAGATAGAAGACTGTGGAAGACAAAACATGCTGCGCCGACCCTAAAATTTGGGATAAGGGCAGGTGGATTAGGATGATTAGTTTTAAGTATTTTGTAAGTGTGATTATATTTATT
This sequence comes from Heliothis peltigera, assembly GCA_958496145.1. NCBI lineage: Eukaryota > Metazoa > Arthropoda > Insecta > Lepidoptera > Noctuidae > Heliothis > Heliothis peltigera. Next base: position 5,716,534 of record OY292338.1, on the reverse strand, counting down.
TAAATAATGAGCTTGTGTATGATATGTATATTTCTATACATGCTGAAGCGTCATCACTAACCACATAGATATCGGTAACAAGTCACCGAGCCTATTTACTTTCGACACATTAATCCAACAGCGGGAAAGGCAAGCATGACTCAGCGAGCACACAGACGTTGGCACAAGTTCCAAACTTCATTACGACGCGAACTTGCCACAAGTTTAGGCTCACGTTTGATTGTTCTCGAAGAGCCTCCATGTTTCAAGTCAAAGGAAGCAGTTTCTAAGCAAACATAAACAAGAAATTTGAGACCTGAAATGATCTTGCGGTTGCCTCAGTATTCAGCGATTTTGTGGTACTTGAGTGGCACTGCCAGACATGTTTAACAACCGCTGACTGCATTCAGTGTGTGAATAATGTATTTTATACGAGATAAACTGCAGTCTGGGTAGTAAAGATTTTGTGGCCGTGTTATGAAATAGTGCGGATTTATGCTTTTGATCGAAACACTGGCTGTTTTGATTGATTTAAAAATGGAAGTTTATGTCAATGATAACTTGTTTATGGATACCATTGAATTATTTAATATTATGCTGTTTTCTAGGCATGTTGTGATGTTTAAGGCTTTTGCATGATATATAGTTACGTATATTTGTATCGTTACGTATACATATATGTATATAAGTTGCAGTTACATATAGGTCTAGCAATCGTGACAAGGAACGTGTTTCAAGTACTTATTGTTAAGCGGTTTGTTTTCCCTAGCAGTACCAACCCAGTATCTCTGGGTCATCGCTCTGGGTATTCTTAGGATGATCAGTACCACGCGGCGTATATTCATTTGTATGGAGGAAGTATGTGTTTTCTGGTTTTAGGAAAATACTTTCCACGTGGAAATGAGATCCATTACCGTCCACAGCGTTATCAATTTTAAATGGAAAGTGTAAGCAACTTACACACTGGCATCTAACTACAAAAATATTTTGAAAATAGAATAGAATTTTATTTTTCAAATATGGGTTGCTAAACCATATAGGTAATTCAGGCCAGCATTTTACAAGCAAATAATAAGTGTGAATTACATACCTGTGTCGACAGCATGAGTGCCCTCGTGTAGTCGAAGGCATGAGCGAACCAGGAGTCATCGCTCGGCCCACACAGCACGAGTAAATTGGTGATGCCCAGCAGTGGGATCAGGACTAGAAGCGCTTTTGTTGCCTTCCTATACTGTTCTGTTTCCAGGGTATTTGCTGAACGGAGTTTCGTGATTAATACCTGTTTATATAAGGTTGAAATCAACACTTTTACACGTCAAAACTTTTCGGTGAGATGAGGTCGGCATTTGCTAACTTTGAGAAGAAACGACGAAACAAATTTAAGGGTCGTAGTCTCTTTTAAGATCTCGGCATAAAAATATATTATAGGTATACTAATGTATAGTTATTTAAATAAAACATTACATCTTTTTTTTGCCATGACATATATCTAAGTCAACCTTTTTTTCAGTGGAAATAGGTTTCTACTTATTGAAAAAAAAATACGTTTCCTGAACCTGAAAAATAACCCCAGGACCCCGTGTTCGGCAATCGTACGTAATTGCGCACAGTCTTCGGGAAACAAACAAATTGGTGGATGGAAAGGCCAAAGAAAATTGATGTTGTCAATTTATTTCAATTTCCTACCGATTTGCGCTTAATGCGATATTCTAATTTCCCAAGGGATGGTTTAACTTCTGCTGGGTCATTATTCAAATTAATTTAACCCGTGTACCGTACAAAAATCTTATCGAATGATTTTATTAAAGAGAAAATATATATATCGGAGATTAGGTACCCACATTTAAATTATATTTGATTAAATATTGGTTCATCTGATAATGAAATGGAAACGAAAGAGCTGCTTTTTACTTAATCTCTATTGCTTTGCTGCTTTTTTCTTAAATAAGTAGTAATAATAATTTCTTTGGAATAATCATGAGTTGATTTAATTGCCCAGAATCTAAAGTTAAATAATCTATTTTGACTTGGCTATCTTTATGATATTCCTCGGTGGCATTACTTCCTTTTACAAAAAAATCGTATAGATAACTTTTGTTTGAGAGAAATCATCGAATGACCCTCGAGAGAATCTTCTTGACTTAACCCACTATGGTCTTTTTAGAATTCTTTGTGTACCAGGGCCGCGTTAACTCTTGCAAACAACCACCGTAGATGTAGCCTCGGCATGTTATATGTAGGTAGATAACTTACCCACATAATCCTGATAAGGAAGAACAGGTTGAGGGCGAGTCCTGCAAGCGCCGGAGCCTTGTGTATCCAGTCCACCTGGTGCTCGTGCATCCATATGCACATCTTAGTCTCCCCTGCTAAGGCCAGCTGTAAATGGAGATATATTTTATTCAACAGCTCGTTGTCAGTTGCAAGGTACAGGAAGATACAGAAATAGGCGACATATTGTAAGGATGTGACAATAATGCCGTTGATTAGTTACTACTTAAATACTTAAATAAACAAATTAGTAGTCGTGTTGGCCTAGGGGTTAAAGCACCAGCCTCTCAATTATAAGTGTGCGGGTTTGATTCCAGGTCAGTCAAGTACCAATACAACTTTTTTAAGTGATACATATGTACTTTCTATCTTGGATACCAATGGCTGATTAAATGCGAAGGAAAACATCTCCAGGAAACCAATACGCATTGAGCAAGCGTGGTGTTTTACGTTCAGTCCTTTTCTGTGTGAGAGGAGGCCTGTGCCTAGCAGTGGAACGATAAAAAAGGCTGATGATGATAATGAAATAAATAGCTTGAATTTGTAAATGGTTACCCCATCTGCTCCGTTGGAAGGCACTACATTGACGAAGCACCTGCATATTACCCACACGATGAGGAACACCGCTGGGGCACCTGTACACACACAAATAAAAATTATAATGAAAACGATAAAGATTATATCATTTTTGCAAACGCTATAACGGGCAGTTCTAATCGAAATTCATTTATTTTTAAACTTTTTCAAATGTGAAAATGAAAATACTTAATATTATAATGAAAAATGTTTTCTATCTTTGAAAGTGCTATTCAGCGATTACAAATAGAAAGTTGGCAACTAATAACTGGGAAATTTGTTCAATTCGTATGGAATTTTCTTAGTAAACAATTGAAATATTTTTAAAAATATTTATTAAAAAAGTCAAAAATTCGATTACCACAGCTCAGTACACATATAACATTAAATTAATTATCTATTAAACAAACTATCTTAGTCTATCGTGCAGATCAAAGACGAAGTTTATGTATAATTTAAGCGTTGCTGGCTCTATTAAGTACCAGTGTAAAGTAAAAATGTGTAATTAATTGAGTTTTAATCATTATTGATTTCCATTGTTTTTATATAAATTAGCCGAACCTTTTTAATTGCTTAAATTTTGGTACCAATATTAGTAAAGTTTATTGATTTTTAATGAAATGGTAAGTTAATATAATAATTAGGAATGATAAGCTAATATTCATGGTTTGTATATATTTCTGTTCAAATAATGTTGCCTAATATATGAATGTATAGTGACGATAGTCAAAAGCTGCACATCAAACTCGCAAAATAGTGCAAGCGTAATGCTAAATGACGTCAGCTGTCAAAATCAAAACAATCGAAACTTCATTTAACAATTAAAATTCGGCGCCAGTTTCACAATGTCCGAATAGCCACTATCTTCCGAATAAATTCAAAAATGGAACAGAATTTGTATGAAATTATTTCCCAAATCCTAAACTAACTGGAACATATTCGTAGGTGGTGAAACAGGCCCACTAACTGACTACCCCACCGACAAGTAGCCATGACTTCGCTATACCAATAATATAAATAAGTCTAGCTAATATAGGTACTCACCCCATCCAATAGTAGTATACACCTTCAGTTTAATGTTCTCGGCAGTGAAAGTTTCCACTACCAGCATGTACAGATAAAGCCCTGAAATTGCCAACTCTTGATAAATATCTACGTAACAGATAACGAAGTTATTAATAAATTATGATATAACGTATAAGTAGTTGTTCTGTGTTTAGTTTATTTTTGGATTCATCGCCAGCTTTATAATGTTGTCATATGTCAAGATAGATTTTACCTCAGATTTTACCATTCGATTAATTATCATTTTTTTTTATTTTAGTTTTAGAACAGACCTTCTTTATTTTTATATTATTATATATAAAAATATTATTATATATTCATTATTCAAAAAGTATTTTAGTGGTAATTTTAAATCATCTTCTAGAACAAAGTTAATGGTCAAAACCTAGTACCTACTAAAGCCGGTACTTTGTACCACCACAAGTTTTATAAAAAGGTGGAATAAGTTCGACATATCTGATTTTATTATTTAAAAGTAAGAAAAAAAAGTGCTTGCTGATCATACTGTTCTGATCATCATACGGTAGGTACCAGACCAATTTATAATCGGTATAGTAGGTACCCGTAGAGAAAATATTCTTTCTATGTCGGAGTTATAAATGAATGTATCCCTTGACCTTTTATCACAAATGTCGTTCCAGAAAGATCTCACGGTCACTTACTGGCTGATGAACCGGAGATTGACATTCTCTGTGTTTACTCAAGGCTCGACTCTATGTAGATAGGTATACGTAAAAAGTCTGCCAAGGACTTAGATATAAAATTGTAACGATAATGTCAGTGATTTCTTCATTCGAATATGTGAATATCCATTTGATAAAAATACGAAAAGGTCAGTTTTTAACGTGAATATTTGTAAATTATTCAGCTTTAAATAATGTGTCCCATACAGGATTTTCATTATTATCTTCTGTCGTTTAAAGAAACAGAAGAGAGAATGCATGTATATCTAATTTTTTGTTTCCTTAGGCTTATTGATTACAAGAAGGGACGTTCAAAATGCTTACCTTCTACTAGCATCCAGAAGAAATTAGTGAGGTAAAAGTAGTGCATACATATGACCAGAATCATACATGAGGTTTGATCTTGTTGGGCCTCGTCGGACCAATTCTGAAAACAAAAGACGGCATTAAAAATAGAACGTCTAACAAAAAACAAACGACTGTTGTACTAAAGGAATCAGTCATCCTGCCAGTTGCGTGATTCTTCGAAAGAATTGCCGAGGCAATGGAAGTAAAAGGGGAAAAAACATGGGAGAGGGAGGATTAGGTCAGCAAGAGTATGGCACTGCTTTGCGCTCCATTCGCAGCAAATGTACTCACTATTTGACACCTCCGAAAAGGAAGCATGTCATCGAATTTTTGTAGTTATTGTATAGCGAGCCAGCGACTGCCAGATATACATACTATATTTTATAAAGGCTGTGCACAGAAAATTTCATCCTATATAAAGTATAGCAGCACGTCGATTCTGTAAAATTCGAACAAGAACTCGCATTCACTTCGCTATTCACTCTCACTTCAAATAAGGTTTGAAAATTTTAATCGAGTTTAAGTGCGAAGTGAGCGTCGAAGTAACAGGGAAATATCTTACAGAATACCGCTATTTAGGTACGTCATCTCATACTTTATCCGTCAAAATCTCGAAGTCAATTTAGTATAACTCGCAAACACGCTGGCAAGAGTAGCGCTAGTGTAGATTCGAATTATGAACCGAGTTTTAGAATGCCAATCAAGAAACTCGCAGCGGATTCAGATTCGAATTTTAGAATGAAGTCTTACAGAATCACACCCTGTCTAGCAGTCTCCGGCTCTGTTACTTATGTTATTCAGAATTGATAAGATTGTAAACCGTGACGGTTACTACAAACGTACCTACGTCACCCTTGTCTCATAAAATGTCCAAACATTTAATATATTAAATTAGCTTTTACGAGTTAGACGGGACTCAACAAATTCGGTTTATTTGATTTTATGAAGCTTTCATAAAATCTAGATTGAATATATTAAACAGTTTATGTTGTTGGCGGATTTACGCAATGAAATGTATGTTGTAGTAATAAATAACTGCTGTATATTCATTTCTGTATCATGCTTAATTATTGCTTCGAACAAGAGAGAGAGATAGTGGGAGACAGGATAAAACATACTCATTGATATCTTTCCTCGTAATTGTTATTCTGGTATAGATTTTTTATTACTATTAAACTACAACTAGTATCAGAAAAACGAATTGAAAAAAAAAAAACAGACAACTGTGTATTAGACTCGGTTACCGAGTATTCCGTAGGTACCTATTATGTATATATATACGTAGGTATTATTATAAAAAGCTTAGGAATTGATCGGATCTATCAGTTAGGATTGATCAGAGACCGGATCGGAGACTATAGTAAAGTGATTATATAGTATATATTTCCTTTTGTCCTTTTCTAATACGGAACCCTAAAAACAGTTAAAGATTCTAATAAATTAAATTTTCAATGTAATATATTATATTAATGTTAAAAGTCATATTGATACCTCACTCAATTCCAACAAAAAAAGGGTATCCATAAAATGTTAAAACCGTTAACGTTAAAATCGTTTAAATAATATCGAAAACAAATCGTTTAAGCCCGGGACCTTATAGAGTAATCTGTACATTTATGTGAGATTTAAACTGGCCATTATTCGCTTTAAGTGTCCTATTAATTACCAGCAGTTAACTACAGCTTCCCTGTAACAAAAAGTAGTGGGGAATTTTCTAGAGCGCCTCGATTTTCCGAGATAAAAGCTGTACTCGTATTTCTAGCGAAGTAAAAACACATTTGTTTGTGAAATCTGGGAACTGTCCAACTGCATTTGTGTTTTAAATACTGAAAGAGAATGCTTTACTGTTAGGTTAAACGGTTAATGAGGTTGTTTGATATTTAAAGCTAATTACTAAAGTAGTTGGTTCGCTATTTTTTTTATATGGTACAGCGTCAGTGTACAGACTGATATTATTGTATCCTGCAGTAGAGATATGCTATATATTTTAAAGTACGGTATATTTATGAGATTAAGGGCCAGTTTCACAGGTTACGGATAGCCACTATCTACCAGATAAATTAAAAAATGTAACAGAATTTGTATAGAATTATCTGTCATATAAACTATCTGGAACTTATCCCTAACCAGTGAAACTGGCCGTAAAATTCCTAAGTACATATAAATTAAGACCATCAGCAGTTTATGTTATATTCTGCTGAAAATTACCAATTTTATATATATTAATATACAAACAAAAATTGTTTAAATATATCAGTGTTTTCAAAAGCTTTTATTTAACTTGCAATGAATGTATGTTACGGTGGATTCTTTGAACTCAATTTTGAAGTAGATATCTTCAACCGATTTTAAAAGTATCAACCTTCCTCAAAGAATGTTCTAAAATGCTTCTAAAACCTGCATTTTATAACCCACGAAGGAGGTTCTTATATTGACGTGTATATTCGTATATATTACTTTATCTATCTATGTATTCTGATGAGGATTCAATTACGCAGTGTGAGATGAAAAGTCAGTTGTCAGCACGAAGGGCACTTTATCCGATTAATTAATGGCGCTCATGCGACCCTTGTCCATGCATGATGCTTTGTTACGATCTGGTCTTTTGTCTATGGGCATTTACTTGATTTAGGATTTAATTAGAAAACATTTTTGGCTGTTCGCAATGGTTCATGTGCAGGAAAACCCGAGAATAGACGAGGAACAAAGATTGAAACCTTACGATATATACGGAGGAAACCATTACTGTGAACAAATGTTTCTCTTTAATTTAGAACTGAACCCGCGCAATCAATTAAATATATTACTGAACCTTTAAATTTTACCATATAACCTCGTCATTTTTTGTTTTTATAAGTTTTGACAAAATCTATACCTATAATAAAATCGTAGAGAAAGTCAAAAGTGTACATTGAATATTAAAACGAAATTATAATTGGAGCGTGATCTACAATCAATATTGAAGCCAAAAATATAGTTTTTAGAATTTTTGTCTGTTGGTCTGTATGTACATATGTCCGGGCTAATCTCAAAAAGTACTGCAGGGATTTGCTTCAAATGTTTGGCATGAATATAACTATTGCCCACGCGGACGACGTCGCGGGCACCAGCTAGTATGGAATAAAAAAAGATTATTATGCACTATATATTTACGAAAACTGGGAATATTCCATTTCAACAACAACAAAAAATTCCTTATAGTTTATCGTAATAAAAATCAAGTGTTATGCTGTTGTTAATATTAAAACACTCTTAACGTGTAGGTATTTTATTTCAAGCGCATTTTTAAATTTTGATGTCTATCTCTAGATAATTATGTGACGTCAGTTACCTAGTCTGAACCCGTAATAAATCAAATATTATTTGAAGTAATACATTTTATATTATTGACGACACTCAAATTTGTAGCTATACAATCAAAGCTCTGAGTTTTGACTCTCTTTATCAGCGGCACATATCTTTATTCATGACTGCTTCATTAGGCACAAGAAGGATAGCTATTCATTTCGAAATACTTCCTTCGCGCAGCTACTAGAATATTCTATAGAATATACAATGTTGGCCTCTTTGGTAACCAACTTCCTTGAAACAACAGCACTTTATAGTTTTTCTATGGCGCGCAAATTACGGTACTCTTGCCAAGTAGTATGTTTTAGCACTATTTCCAAATTAGCATATTTGCATATTCAGGCAGTTGTTAGTTGCATGATGAACTTTATATTTCGAAACTTGTAAACTACAAGTATACATATAGTAAGTTTACGAAAATATGTTGAGATTTGAGTCATAATTCTGTATTACACAGTTGTATACATTTTGTTATAAGCAAGTTTGAACAAGATGAAGGGGACTGTCGAGTTTGTCAGTCATTGTAGCTATTTCGTCAGCTTGAGTTGTTGTGAATGCTGTGGAGCGAGAACGGAGACAACTTCAAGTATCTAACTTCAAATAAATATTATGTAGATGTTCACTATACATATATGAAATGGAAATCTAGGGACGAGCGTGAGAGTTCGTTTGTTCGGTTTGAAACAGAAAATTATAATGGATTGTTAACAGCTAGCGTAGCTGTGGTGCTGCAATGGTCTTGCAGGATGACGCAGCATGCCTAGAGACAGATTTGAAATGATAATTGACATTTATTTTGCAAATACATAGGTTGAAATCAACAGTTTTACACGTCAATACACTTTTTTTTTCAAAACGGAAAAGATAAGGTCAGTATTTCCTAACTGACTGCCTCGAGAAGAAACGCCGAAACTTACTCAAAATTCTGAAAAAGAGACTAGGATTTATTTTTAGGTCCGGACATTAAAATAAATTATATACCAATGTACTAATGTATTATTGATTTTAATACGATTTAGATACAGTTTTTGGTAATGATTTATTGAACGAAGTTTCTGAACGTATTTTGATAATACCATGCAATATAAATTAGAATAAGTTATACATAAACTTAACTTTAGAACTACTTTGGTAAAGTAAGTTTTACTTAAGTATCTCGACTTTAGACTTTCTACTTATTGGCATTAAATAAAACTTAGTGTACAAACAGCTTGCACGGTACGAAATAATAAAATAATCTGCGTTTGAAAATTTAGTTAGCAGCAAATATTTACAGTTTAAAATTAATTCCAGTTTTTGCAATAAATAGCACACTGTAGCGAGATTTTAATATACCTACGTTTCGTATAATATGAGAGTATTATTTTGCGGAGTTTTATTTTGAAATTAATGTTATTGTAGTTGTTTTATGAATGAAGTATACCTGAAACTTTTATAAACAATTGAAAGAAATAAACTTGAAAATGTATGAGATAAATGTTTCAAGACACGAATTAATATTTGTATCAAGCCGAAAAATAAGATAAGTCGGAGATATTCATAAGTAGGTATAATTTACTCTGTTTTTGTAAACTTTCAAAGGCGATCCTCAGTCGATTATTGTTTATATATTCTATATTATATACCTATTTATTCTTGTCCCAAACTACTTGACAACTGATTAACGTACTTATTTACTTATCTTTTACATGCATATCATACATAGGAACACCCAGTCTAAATCAGACTCCTATATCCATGCAGACATGTTTGACTCACACGGGAATTGAACCCACTACCTCTAGCGTGGCAAACAGATTCACTAACTACTACGCCATCTCGTTGTGTTGTTAGTATTTATTATGAATTCCGTTTACCATGAAATTGTATTTTGATCTGCGGTCAATTTTGAATAATATTTGTAGTATATTTAGAAGCAGGCTTTAATCAATATAAACTTGATTTTAATTTTAATGAGTTTCAGAGTTTTCTAAACGTAAATATAAAAACTTGGTGTTTGACACGTTGCCGTTTCATAAATAACTTTGTGTCAACATAACAAATGTGTGTTGGTTGAAAAGCTTTGTGATCAGCTGACATTATGTAGGTACTCGAGATGGATAGGTATTTTTATCAACACCAAAGTAATGGGTCGGCGTATAGTAATAATATATAAGCCTCACCTACGAACACTGATTTTGTTTTTTTTTACTAGAAAACAAATGAAACGCGATTAGTATCGTGTTTGATTAATTAATACAGGGTGTAAATATATTGTTTCGAGGTATTTGAACCAAATATCTAATATTTAATAACACAGTGAATAAAAATATCAAAAAGCTGGATATTTTGTGTAAAATATAAATGTAAAAAATGTTAGACCTCTTTGCGACGCCCGAAAAGGGGCGCTGAGTTTTTTTTTCTAATCATTTATTGATGATGAGGCTTGAGCACTTCTGTGTCAAGTCAGCCTCGTTAGGTCACACATCATCATCATCTCAGGCATAGGACGTCCACTTCTGAGCATAGGCCTTCCTTTAATCGACCTAACAGGTCGCTTCCAACAGGTATGTGTGGACAGTTAATAACCACTTAAAAAACACAAAAGGAGTATCCCTCCTTATTGCGCATCAAACAAACGCCACCGACCACCGTGAACAGTGTTACTGTTTATAATTCCTTAGCAAGCAAATAAAGATTTTGAGTTTGAGTTATAAAATGTAATATTCCTTACTTATAAGATACGTTATAAATCAGAGCCCAACTTAATTCACATCAGTTGTATCGTTGTTTACACTCGCTATCTCACAGATAAGATCCGGTACTTACTTGTAAAGCTAAGTTCAACACCCAACTGCAGGCTGACAGAATATACGTAGACATGAGGTTGGTATGTATCGTATTCCTTAGACATCGGAGGTCCCTGAAAATGAGAAAATAATATTAGTTCAAGCGAACGAGAGATAAACGTATCTAAGATATACGTACGTACCAGTTCGTACGTCTTCAGAATAAATATCAGGCATAATTATAATTGTTTTAAACAACGCTTTGTTCTCTTTGCGAAACAAGCTGGGGTAAAGACAGCCCGCACATCTCGTCAAGGTGGCTGGAAGGCGTATAATGACGTCATTGAGTCCCACTCGTACGAATATTTGGTACAATTAAAATGCCCGTGAACGGAGCCTCGCGTTCGATTCCCGGGTCGTGTCGAAATCGTTTTGGGTTTTAAGAAACTTTCGCTAAGCAGCCCAGAGTTTGGAAGTTGGTGATTGATACACCCGTTCATCGGAGAGCACGTTAATGTCGGTCCTGCTTCTAATCTCTCGCCAATTGTGTTGGATTGCGTTCTATCGGGCTATAACAGAGATAGAGAATAGGGAGTGCACCTGTTTCTGTGCAATTGCTTGTGCACTATAACACATATGTCCTGAGCAGCTGACTGATCTACTAAGAGAGAACATTGGCTCTGGCCGACAACAATCGATCTGGACGCCATTATAGCAACTATAATATTGAAAATAGAAAAAAGTGTTTAATCAAAAGAAAATCACTATGTACTACGTAATACATCCAAAACAAACATCCAAAGCGTAATATACGTATAATTTACATACACCTTAATTTAGTATCTATAAAAAAAAAACAGTACGTACTGTACTGGGAGTGTGCCCAAGTAGCAACATCCAAAACGTAATATACGTTTTGGATGTAAGTACTGTTTTTTTCTATGGATACTAAATTAAGGTGTATGTAAATTATCAGTTTATATGATGATTATTTTCTACCCTTTCCCCACTAATCCTGAACAGCACTAATTTTGGAAACTACACGGTTTTGGCTTCCCCAAATTGGTTCTAGGCATGCCTCTGGCGGTAATTGTGGCTCAGCTTAACGCTTAAGAGACATTTTAGTACATTCAACCCACATTCGTGCCAAAGAGGGCTCAAATTAGTCCTTTGGCATGCGTCCTTATTTACCTTATAATCTTAAATATTATATTGTGACTATTTCCCTCGAAAAGCTTACAACAAAGGCCATTTACAACTGTTATTTTATACCACATGATCTCTAAATTCAGTATTATACACGTAAATGTATTTCTGTTTGACATAAATTTAGATACATACATATTTCGAAGGCTTCTGTTCAAATTTTGAGAACTGTACCTAGTCCAGTGGTACTCCCCTTCATTTATGTAACGTGAGGAATAAAACATATTTTACTACAGTTAATAACAATAATTTTGTAAATATAAATGAAGAAAAATACGTGTAAATCTATACGAATATTATAAAGCTGTTTTGTTTATAAGGTTGAACGCGCTAATCTCAGGAGCTGCTAGACCGATTTGCTAATTCTTTCAGTATAAGATAGCCAATATTTATGCGAATGGAGTAGTAGCATTATAGTATAAATTTGCTCGTAGAAAGCAGTACGTAATACAAAGATCTTCTCAAATATATTCTAAGTAAGGCGACTTGACGGTCAGACAGATGCAATAAATATGCAACTTTAGATGCAGCATATGTGCCGGCGCGCGCTAACACGTGCTACTGAGTCTGTATACAGTGTGTTATGTATTATGTAATAGAGCTAACTGTGTTCCATCTGCGTAGTCGTAAGTGGTACAATACTGAGGTAAATTGACGATATTAGTATGCAAGCACTTAAGAAATGCATTGAATTAGCATAGGGATCGAATTACTCGTGATACTACAATTTAGGGGTACATCCTGAGGGGCTTAGGTATATGGATACTGCTGGAGAGAGGCTATTGTAATTATTAGGTTTCTGTCTGGCTAAACATAATTATGTATATGCTTTACTAATGTTAATGATACAGTTTTACTGGCTAACCTAAACCACTTTTATAAAATATGGTCTTAAAAAAAGTAGTAGCTTTAGTGCTAGGTTTAAACCATCATCTTGAATATAGTTAGTGATTGAAACCTTGGCTTTGAATCATTCAAATCGGTACTTTGTGAAACCACGTTGTATATTAAGGTAGAGACAGCCAGTCTAACTATTCGACTAACCAATTTTTCATCACTAGTCACTAGATAATATGACAATACATAACTTAAGGAATATATTTTTACCAATATTGCCTAGCGTCGGATTTTAGATATATCGCTTCTTCATTGGATAATAGAACTAGAAGCGATTGCGTTTAAACGCTATTAGACGTCTATACTTAATGGTGCATGATATAAAGACCAAAAGTTATGAACTTGCTAAGTTCCAAGTTATAATGGAGTGTAAGATACTTGTGACAAATTGCAGACTGGGTGCATAACTATCTAGTGCTTAGTTCATAAGTTATATTACTTGCGAAGAGATATTCTCTTCGGATTTTATGTACGAGTAGTTTCGTTCAAGGAAAATTTATGAATATAAACGCGGAGATTTTTAGGATGGTACAGGCGGAAAGAGCGTGCTATAGGTATATATTATTAATGTAATTTTGTTAAAAAACTTATGTGGCCATCTCTGGGAATACTAGATGAGATAAAAAAATATTTCAGTATGAAACCTACACTATCCCAGAACATAGAATAATTTAGTTTTTTATACGTATAAATTCAGATCCTATGGGAATTCTAGCATAAATTCTAAGTAAAGGCGTGTGAAAATAGAATTTTATTTCACGAAGATATTGAAATAAAAAAATTGCATTGCAATTGTTGACTGACAAGCGGTTAGCATGAAATTTGAGCCGAACACCAGGCAACCTAACCAGAATTGCGTTTTTATATCGTGTAAAACTTAGTGATAGGCGTTTTTTCTAGTATTTCCGAATATACAACTGGCTTAGGTACTAAAGCAGTATGATAATACATTTAGGGCCGGTTTCACAGGTTACGGATAGCCACTACCAGATAAATTAAAAAAATAGAACAGAATTTGTATGAAATTGTCTGCCAGATAAACTACCTGGAACTTGTCAGCAACCTGTGAAACTGGCCCTTAGTTCGCGACAACCCTGAAATAAAATACCTATTACTTTTGTACCTATTAAAAAATATCCGCAAATATATGAATCCGTGTTTTAGCTGTAATGGAAACACTATAGTCGGTCCATAAAGAGCACTTTAACGCTCGATATCAGATATTACCATGGTTTGATCGCATCGTTTATATGTATGATGTTAGTTAACGGCCATAATGCGCGTATGCTTTGCCAAAAGTGATATTTACCATATTACCGCCATAATGTCAAGGGTGATGTCACAGTCGATTGCGGTACTCATACAGAACGGTACTTTTTGGGTAATGTCATTTTTTTTTTTTTAGAATTTTACATATGTTCTAAAAGAAGTAATAGGTACCTACTCAATAATTATGTTTTTCATAATGTTAATTTAATTCTTGACGCAGTTGTTCCATAAATAGGTGACCATATTGTCATGCTCCGTATTTCGGTAAGCACGTTAAATTGGTGGGTCTCGACTGTCATTTGTAAAACTTTGGTAATCGTTACGAGTTGCAAGAAACTATGACAACAGTCTTTCTAAGGGGTAAATATGTAGTTGATGAAGTCACATAAGCAGGCGTTCCATGTAAACCACTGGAAGACTGGAAGACGATCCCAAAATAATTGAAAAAAGGCTCGGCCATAGCTCGGCAGAGGATGAACAATCTGTCTCATTACTTGAATATTTTTACAGGAGGCTGATATTTTTATGAATGTGTAAAACCATATACAAGCTGTTGTTTTGCATCCTCGTCAAATTCAAGGACGTAATTATGCTAATGATTCTCGATCCAAATCAACAATAAAATAGGTAGGTCATTTTTTTTATTTTTTTTCCTATCCGTAAGTGTGAACTAGGCGTATTTAAAGGCGGCGCGTCTGTAACTAGCCCTATAATCGCGCGTCCACACGCACACAAACGCAAACATTCATACACAATGCATACGCAACGATCATTCACAAAAATCGTAGGTAGTCAATGCCACCCCAACCAACCACGGCGCGGGCGCTCTCTCGCGCATGCGTCTTGCCACCACAGCTTGCCACGCTCCCGCACGCGGCCCCTCGCACCCGAACCAACAGTGTGTTTGATGTCGCCGCAGCGAGTGCGTGTTTTGCAAATTCCGCTCCTTTGTGAAGCCATAGCCGAAAGTGCAAGTTGGCGGACAATTACTCTAATGTCGAGTTGGTGGAAATGGTTCACCTGTATGCCATCAGTGGAAAGCCATTCGGATGTTCACGGAAATGTTTCGCACATCGATATAAGAAATGTCTAGATGCCTAGTACGCGCTGTCAAAATGCATTATGATCAGAGACACCAATGTGGCTTATCCCCACCCACAGGCCGCCATTACGCGACAGACGTTTGTCGCGTGTTTACGTCGTAAATATTTCATAAAAAATTGCAAAAATGGCCGTTTGTGCAGCGAAATGATATAAAAACTACACTCCAAGAAAAAATAAGCATACAAACATCACTTTTCATAAGTAAGTTTGCAATTTTATGATAAATATGTATAGATATCTATGCATTTCTTTGAAAATATTACGACGGCAAAATAACAACAAAACGACTCCATATTGTTTGAGTATTGCCAAGGTATGAAATATTTTTACCTTCTTTTTTGATGCTGCGATTAATATTGTAAAATGGTATTACGAAATCAACATTATTATTTTATTGTAATTTAGTAAGATACTTATTGATAATACATAAGTTTATTTCTTCAATAGATTTCCGACTGATCCTGTGACATCCAGTCATTATATTTATATTTATAAGATAATTTTATCACCTATGTCAATGTGAATAAAACTGCACAAATTTTAATTTTCCCACATTTTGGGGGTAATCACTTTGCGCTGGTATATTAGAATGACACGCACACAAATGCAGACGCGATAATCATACACTTTCGGCACTCACACGCGCATCAAACATGCTGTCAATATGAACGTTCCGTTTTGTACTGAACACTCCATCTAGTCTTTCCTATATCGATGGTTTCGCAACATTTTTATACTAAGTAGATCGGGATAAGTGTTATTGCCGATCCTAAGCCCGTTAGGTAGGAAGGAAAATTTAAAATCAACCAATTTAATCCACAAATAAAAACAAAATCACTACGAAAAGTTTAGCTAAACGATAGGAATAAAGCAAAACTTAAATTTTATTAATCAGCTGATCGCAAGTCAGTGAACTTTTTACGGCGTCTAGTGTTAATACTGTCATTAGTAAGATTCCCTATTATACTCGTACTGATGCTTAAAATGAGTTAATTACCAAACTAAAATGTGGATGATTTTCGAAATAAAATTAGGTAAAATTATTGCTACCGGTCGTCGCAAAGGTCATTACTCGCACTCAGCTGTTTGTCGTTGCGTGCGTAGAGTGCGTAGCCTGCGTAGTTGGGTGATTCGCTTAGTTTTGTATTAAGGTTTCAATTCTGAAAATCTGTTAAATTTCAACAACAAAAAAAAGCGGCGCTTATTTGTTATTTCCCGGTACAGTACTTTCAATTGATTATTTATGTCTTTTATGACAGCCACCTGAAATTTGACGAGGATGCAAAACAACAGCTTGTATATTTTAGGCACAACCAGCTGGTATTGGTACATAACTAGATGTTTATACACAGTGATGGATAGATCGTAAACTTTAGACGATATCATAGCGACAATAATATCTGGCACATTACTATTCATAACAGGAATACACATTTTAGATGGCCATTAAATTGACATTGGATGCTGCAGTTACCATCACAAACAGATTTGCTAAATAAATTCTAAGGGCATTCAAATATGTATGATATATGGAGATTGGTTTTTGAATTTCGAATTGAATATAAACTCTTTGAAGCGCTTTTCATACTGTTTGTCTCATTCACAGTAAATAATTTACATGTTTTTCTAAATAAATTTCGTAAATATTTACGAGAGTGTATGTAATATTATTTGTAACATTTTGTACTTAAGAATTCATAGACAATTAAAGAGGACAATGATATTATTTTCAGTTTTTTTTTAATCTAGCAGTCTCGGTAAACACATTTTATAGTTACTTGGTCTAGACACAAAATGGCGACACAAATGGTACACAAAAGTAACTCGGTTAATGACTATTTTTTCTTAGTACAGAAACATTTTATAGGTCTACAGACAAATTTTAACAACTAGAAGGAAAAAATATTTTTTATAGATAAAAAACAAAACTTTTTCTTTTCTATAAAGATAAAAGATAACAAAATAAATAGAAGGAACAACCGCAATCAGAGTTACTTGAAAAACTTTATCTCAGTTTGTATTGTTAAGGAAAATGTTGAAGTTTTTTTTTATATCTGTAATGATGTCCCGCTTGTGTATCCGATTGTACTTGTAATGCCATATCTAGAAGTTATTATCTTATATAATAATTGTTTACTCATATTATGTGGTAACGAGTGTGTAAATATTATAAAAAGCCAGTATAAACTCCGATGACATTTACATTCTTTTAGAAATGTCATGGAATGAGCAAAATGCATAATTAAAGTGTTTTATCGTAAGTCATTTTTATAAACAAAAACTTCCTTTGCTACTGCGTAGCTTACAAAATGACTAACATAAAAAATAGCCGATTAGTAAGATATATGCTGTCAATCATTGTTAGAACTTGTCATCTGATTGAAATCATCTCGTCAGTACTCCATAAGATCTTTTGCTAGTGCGTTGTAAGTATTTTTGTGCCTTATGAATACAAATAGAAAAAAATACATAAGTTTGATTAGATACTTACTCCAAGCAAATTCCATTTTTGAATGTTGCAAGTTTGAGGTTTTTTAATGTATCCACTTCTGAACAAACGAACCTTTTCAGCAATGAAGAAGAAAAATTATAAATTCTTTGAAAGATTTTTTTTTGACAAAATAAAATAACAATGCGATATTCATTGCCGACGGTTCATTTGAAATTCAATTTGCGAAATTGTAAAAGGTTTACGATTCGTTCTCGGTTAGGCACAAAAATCATATACCAAATTTTTCTACCACAATTTTATGTAGGTACCTGCACAAATTACATTAATATGGCAACACTGGCTGTTTGGAATCTGACGTTTGCCGTTAACGAATAAAATGAAGAATTTTTAATCGTGTTTTATTTTACTATAGGTATTTAAAAAATACGCGTTTTATGAAACCAACTTTCTGTCTCTTGTATAAGATTGAAAATTCCATATTCACCTACGCATAACATACGTTTTTAAAATAAGAATAACGTATACGTTCCCGAGTTACGGCTTAGGCAAAGATTAGAACAAGTAAAGGTTCTAAACAGCTTCCCTTTTGTTATGTTACGGTTTTTATCTAGGCTTCGCGTTTATCTGAGTTAATATTCAAAGATCTTGAACCCTTCATTTCCTTGTAAATGTCGTGTATCTACTACTAACCCTGGGTTTATTCAAAGTCCAGGATAATGGGGTGATCATTATCTATGTAGGATGTGGAGGGTCATACGCATTAAGTAAACAAATTATTGTACTAAACCTTATTTTGGTACGGTGTATAAACATGTAAATAGGGTCGTTTTAATGTAACCTACTAAATTATTTATTGAGAGGCCATAGTGTATGGGATAGGTAAAAATATATTGCAAGTGATCATAAATAAAAATAAATAAATAAAATATACATACATCTATTAATAGTATAGTTTCGGTCTTCTTTTTTGTAAACGTAGGTATATTATTTTTTGATAGTAGATTTCACGTTGACAAATCTAATAAATATTTATCAATGTAAGATGATAAAAAAAAATCTGTTTATTAGATTAAATCTCACGCTTGAGATATTTGTCTCCTTTTTATTTATTCTTCCATTTGTCGACAATTTATTTATTAAATTTGAAAGAAGGCTTACAGACTAATAGAAAAAAATATGTAAAGAGTCTAATATTATCAAATAGCTAATTACAAGCCTCCACACTTATAATATAACTGGCGTATTTGCGACTTACTTGTGTTACAAGGGAAATACGTCTCCAGAGAACTATTTATCAAACAAAGTATCTATAAAAGGTATTTAAAATTATAAATTATATGTATAAAAATAAATTAAAGAAAAACATTTACATAGTACTTTTTCCTTGTAACAATTAATATGAAGTTAAACCTAGTCTTTTAGCAAAAAGTCAACAACTCAGAATTTAATAAGCCTAAAGCTAAATAATAAATGTCTGTCCAAACAAGATGTATTGACGCGTCTCGATATGAGCCTCCTTTTACGAGGATACCCAACGTCCTTACGATATAAAAGTGATGTAATTCTTTATACGGTTATTGGATTTTAGGCTCAAAAGCTCTCAAGTTCTTACGTCACATAAAGACGAGCAGATATGATGTTATAGTTATGATGGAAGAGACATATTAATTTTTCTGTTACTATAACTAAAGAGTGCGCAAAGTAATATGTTACTACTTGGCTTTTTTGTACCTTTATTAATGATAATATCCTCCTTAGTTAAAGTAGTTGTTTTACCATGAAATTGTGATAAATACAAACTAACAGTTTTACATTCCAATTTATTATATTAGTTTGCATAATAAGTCGGGATCCGTATAATTTGATATACATATGTATAATTAAGAATAGCGTCCAGACCGATTGTCGGCCATGGCGACAGTTCTCTCCTAAGAAGTGTAAAAGAATTTGCACGGACATTGGTATACTCTCTATTCCCACACTTTCCTCGCCTGACGGGGTCGGCAACCCGACACGACCGGGAGATCAGGCGCAGTACCGACATTTACTGTGTGTCCTATTTAGACTCCGCGCTGTTTTTTGGGAATCTTTCTTTAAACCCACAACGTAATTGAGACCCGACGCGGGAATCAAACCCAAGGCCCCATGTTCAGGGGTGCCTGCATGAAGACCTCCTCGCGTGCTCGGTGGCTGCTGGTCCCTTTCGGATACGTCCGGGGGGAAGAGCAGTCACTGGGCCTGGTGCACCCTGGGTCACGGACAATAATCTCCTCGCGGGGGGTTGGGTAGAGGAGTATTATTGTCCGGAGCAAACTTCTGCAGGAGGGGTCGCTCCCGCCCTGTCGACGCAGTCGATAGGCGAGGACGCGACCACACCCGCTTGGGTGCAGGCGCACCTAAGCGGGTTTGGTTTGTCTCCTCATTTAATGAGGAGCAAACCTTCCGGCGGGTCCGCTGAGTCGGGTTGGCCGGACAGCGGACGGAGGCATGCGTCAATGCCGCCGTCGGGGGGCTTGGCTTAACCGCCCGGCCCCAGAGGAAGGACACCTCTAAGATAAAAAACCACCCAATCCCAAGTTTTGGGAGCGCGGCGAGGGGATGAATGGCCGTTGGGAGTACGGTCGTTAGCGCTCCCACCTGCTGGTACCTGCCGACCCCAGCAGTATGTAGGCTTACCCGGGTACGTCAGCCTCTGCCCGGGCGGACATTTATTTGCTAGACCACTCGTGGGAATCACATGGATAATAAAACAAAAAAATTTTTAAAAGACGTCGAAAGGGAGGCGTGGGATGCGGAATCGGACATCGAATCCGTATCCAGCGCGGGGAGTACCAGGAGCTCCAAGAGCTCCCGGCGGAAGGAGGGAGGTCCTGAGACCTTCAGGAAAAGGCCTAGACCGGAGAAGGACCTGGGGTCCTCCTCTGGGGGCAACACGGTCTCGGCCAAAAGGACCAAGGGGCGAGGCAGCGAGGCGGCTGTCGACAGGGCTCAGAAGCCCTCAGTCGAGAGCCGAGGGCCGCAGCCGAGCTCGTCGGAGGAGGATGTAGCCGCCGGCTCCGACCAGGAGCGGAGGACCCGGTTCGCGGAGACCGTGGCGGCGGCTATGAAGGACGTGGCCCTGAAGCGGCTCGGGGCCAAGAAAAGGATGGCCATGGAGCAGGCCTCTGCCGCAATCATGGCGGCAGCGGAGGCCAGCTTTGCCCGGGCCCCACCGAAGGAGCGGGGGGATGATCTAGCGAAGCTGCGGGAGGAGATCGCACGCCTGTCGACCGCCATGGAGCTCCTCCTTGAGGAGAACAGGAGCCTGCGGGCGGAACTGGCTAAGGTGCGGGAGCACGAGGCCGGACGCAGCAGGGCTCCTGAGGAGGAGCGGCAGCGGCCCGAGCGGGCCAGGTCTTCCCCCCCCCCGGCCGAGAGCCAGATACTGGACCTGGTCCGGCAGGAGCTGGCTGCCTTCCAGGCGCGGTTCTCCGTCCTGGAGGGCATCGTCCTGCGCCCGCCCCTTGCAGGCAGACCGCCGCCGACGGGCCAAAGACCGGCCTCATATGCGGCTGCGGCAGCGCCGGCCCCAGCACAGGGGCCTGTTCGGCGGGCACCTGGCGGAGCTGCAGCTCCAAAGCCGGCGCCGAAGCCGGCGCCGAAGGCGGCGCCGAGGCCGGCGCCGAAGCCGGCGCCGAAGCCGGCGAAGAAGACTACTGCCCCAAGGCAGGCCGCAGGGGCACAGGCGTCGGTCGTGGCGCCGGCGCCGGAGATCGGCAGCCCGCGGAGGCCTGCTGCCCAACCCCCCGCCAGCGAGCCGGAGTGGCAAGTGGCGGGGGAGAAACAAAAGAGGCGCAAGGCGGCAAGGGCGGCCCGAAAAAGAGCGCAGCGGCAGCGTCGCAGGGAGCGGGCCGTCGCGGGGAAACTTCGCGCCCCGAGGACCGCGGCTGTGGTACTCACACTGCAGCCGGACGCGGTCAAAAGGGGCGTGTCATACCGCGACGTGCTCGCCAAGGCGAAGGAGACGGTGGTCCTCGAAGAGCTGGGGATCACCGGGGGACTCCGGCTAAGGGTGACCGCAACGGGCGCCCGAATGCTGGAGATCCCCGGGGCGGCTAGTGGGCCTGCCGCGGACGCTCTGGCCGAAAAGCTTAGAGCGTCCATAAGCACGGAAGAGGCCCGAGTGTCCAGGCCCGTCAAGTGCGCAGATGTGCGCATACTGGGCCTGGACGACTCAGTCACTGTAGAGGAGGTGACTGCCGCCGTCGTTAGGACGGGCGGGTGCTCCGCTGGCGATGTTAAAGCGGGCACCATACGTCCTGACCACACGGGCATGCGAACCGTCACGGTGAGCTGCCCGGTGACGGCGGCAAAAAGGATGGTGGATGGCCGACGGCTCCTGGTCGGCTGGGTGTCGGCGCAGGTCAGGCTGCTCGACCCCAGACCTCTGAGGTGCTTCCGTTGCCACGTGGGACACCACGTGGGAGTCCGCTGTACCTCGGAGGTGGACCGCAGCGGGTTGTGCTTCCGCTGCGGTCAGCCCGGTCACAAGGCCGCGACTTGCGAGGCCGCGCCGCACTGTGTTGCATGTGCGGCGGCCGGAAGGCCGGCCGAGCACCGGGCCGGGAGCAGGGCCTGCGCTCCGCAGGCTGCGACCAGGGGCAGAGGAAGGCCCCCCGCCTCCATAACCTCCTCCACAGCAGCCGGCCCCGCAGCTCCCGGGGCTGCCGCCACCAGCGCTGCTGCTGCCACTGCTGCCGCAGTTGCTGCTGCCACTGCAGCCGCTGCCACAGCCACTGCAGCCGCCAAACCCTCAACGGGGAGCCTGGAGGAGGACGTGATGGAGTGCCAATAACGGCCCCATTGCGCTTCCTCCAGGCGAATATCAACCACTGCGCCCGTGCTCAGGATTTGTTGCTCCAGAGCATGGCGCAGTGGGCGATTAACATCGCCGTGGTCGCCGAGCCGTACTTTGTCCTACCCAGGGATGACTGGGTTCAGGACCTTAGCGGCTCGGTGGCCATCATCTCGTCGGCCGCCGCCGGTACCCCTTCCTTCGAGGGGGTTGAGAAGGGTAGGGGTATAGTCGCAGCACGGTTCGGGGAGATTGTGGTAGTGGGTACCTACTTCTCCCCGAGCCGAACTCTCGCCGAGTTCCAAAACTCCCTTATGGAGTTGTCGGTCATCGTCGGTCGCTATTCCCTCCCTGTGCTGGTGTTAGGGGACTTCAACGCCAAGAACTTGGCCTGGGGTTCCCGACGCACAGATGCACGGGGCAGGATGGTGGAGGACTGGGCGCTAGAATCAGGCCTAGTCGTCCTAAATCGGGGTTCCGTTCCCACGTGCGTACGGATGCGGGGCGAGTCTGTGGTGGACATCTCGTTCGCCAGCCCCGCTCTGCTGCCGCGTGTCGTTGACTGGCGCGTTGAGGACAGGGTGGAGACCTACTCCGATCACCGGTACATCCGGTTTGACGTCTCCACCCGCAGCTCCAGTGCGCCGGTCCTTCGGACCCCGAGTGGTCCACATTGGGCGCTAAAGCAGCTGGACAGGGAACTGCTCCAGGAAGCCTCAGTCGTGCAGGGCTGGGTGCCAGCACCGGTCAGGCCCGCCGACATCAACGACGAGGCGGAGTGGTTCCGGGAGGCCATGTCGGAGGTGTGCGACGTGGCCATGCCCCGAGTCCGGCCGAGACGCGCCCGGCGTCAGGTGTACTGGTGGTCGCGAGAGCTGACGCTCCTTCGGCAGGCATGCGTCGAGGCGCGACACCGGTATACCAGGCATCGCAGGCTCCGCATCCGCCCTCCGGATGCGACAGCCAGGGAAGCGGAGCTATATGAAGGATACAGAGCGGCGAAGATCGCCCTCCACGAGGCCATTCTCCGGGCCAAAGACGCGGCCAATGCGGAGATGCTGGGGACTCTGGACAGAGATCCGTGGGGTCGCCCATACAAAATGGTGCGAGGAAAACTTCGCACCTGGGCACCCCCGCTGACACAGAGTCTCCGGCCCCAGCTAGTGGAGGAAGTGGTGAGCGCTCTGTTCCCTGCGCGCGGGGAACACTCCCCGCCGCCTATGGCTCCGCAGCCTGCGATGCCAGATGTGGACCACGAGACCGACGATGACGTCCCCGAAGTGACCGGGGTGGACCTGAGAGCGGCGGTAGCCAGGCTGAAAGCCAAAAATACCGCCCCAGGGCCCGACGGCCTGCCTGGAAAGGCCTGGGTCCTGGCCTTAGAGGCTCTCGGGCCTCGACTGAAGGGGCTCCTAAGCGCATGCTTGGAGAGGGGCCAGTTCCCACTTCGTTGGAAGACGGGGAAGCTGGTCCTCATTCGGAAGCCAGGGCGCCCTGCGGACTCTCCGTCCGCATACCGGCCCATCGTGCTGCTCGACGAGGTGGGCAAGCTCTTTGAGAGAGTAATTGCAAACCGCCTTGTCGAGCACCTTGTGGGGACGGGGCCGGACCTTGCGGAACACCAGTTTGGTTTCCGCAGGGGGCGCTCAACGGTGGAAGCCATCATGCGCGTGAGGGCCCTCACGACGGGGGATGCGGTGTCCCGAGGTAGGGTCGTCTTGGCGGTGTCTCTTGACATCGCCAATGCCTTCAACACCCTGCCTTGGAGTTGCATAGGGGAAGCACTCCGGTATCACCGGGTGCCAACCTACCTCCGTCGAGTAGTCGGGGCCTATTTATCGGACAGGTCCGTAATTTACCCCGGTCACAATGGGGCATGGAACCGGCGAGACATGTCGTGCGGTGTTCCACAGGGATCGGTTCTGGGGCCGCTCCTGTGGAACATCGGCTACGACTGGGTGCTGCGCACAGACCTCCCTGACGGCGTCAGCATAGTGTGCTACGCCGATGACACACTGGTGCTGGCGCAGGGGAGGGAAATAATGACGCGCGGGGTTGCGATGGTGATCGAGAGGATCCGGCAACTGGGACTCGAGGTGGCCTTGCACAAGTCCGAGGTCATGTGCTTTCATGGGCCTCGGAATAAGCCACCTTCGGGCTCCCAGGTATTGGTGGGAGGGGTTCACATCGGTGTCGAGTCGACGATGAAGTACCTGGGACTCGTCCTCGACAGCCGGTGGAACTTCGTCGAGCACTTTCGACGTTTGGGCCCTAAACTGGAGAGGGCGGGGGCTGCATTCAAGCGGCTCTTGCCCAATCTGGGGGGCCCAAATGCCTCCTGCCGGAGACTCTACGCGGGAGTGGTGCGGTCCATGGCCCTCTACGGGGCGCCGGTGTGGGCGCGCTCAATGCGCTTGCGAGCCGTCCACCACCTCAACGTCCCACAGAGGGTCATAGCCCAGAGGCTAGTGCGGGGGTACCGCACTATCTCCCGCGAGGCAGCGGGTCTCCTTGCCGGACTGCCACCGTGGGATCTGGAGGCGAGGGTCCTCTCGCGCCTGTACGACTGGCGCGAGGAGGCACTGCGTCGGGGGGAGTCCCCGTTGCCGCGGCAAGTCGCTGCGCAGCGGGCAGTCCTCCGGCGCGATCTCATGGTGGAGTGGCGAGATCGCCTCACGCAACCCCGTGCAGGGCACGCCACAATAGTGGCCATAGTGCCCCTCTTCGAGGAGTGGATTGGGAGGAGTCATGGCACCCTCTCTTACCGCCTGACGCAGGTCCTCACCGGACATGGATGCTTCGGGAGGTACCTGCATCGCATCGGGCGGGAGGAGACGCCTGGGTGTCACCACTGCGCGGACCAGCCAGAGGACACGGTGGAGCACACGGTGGAGGAGTGTTCTGCCTGGGCGGAGCACCGCCGTGTCCTCACAGCGGCAATTGGCGGCGGCGACCTCTCGCGTCCGGCCCTGATCCAGGCCATGGTCCGGAGCGAGGGAGAATGGGATGCCGTCGCCTCCTTCTGTGAAGCAGTTATGCTAGCAAAGGAGGCGGCGGAGCGGCTAAGAGACCGCACCGCTCATCCCAGCCGTCGCGGCAGGGCTGGTACCGGTCGACACCACGGGCGCCGGGTGTCGAGAGATGACTCCCGACCACCGTAGGCGCGGGTTTGTGGGCGGTGAGTGTGGGTAGCTCATCGTCCGTACGTCTAAGGACGACAGACCCGTGTCGGCGGCGCGTTCTGTTCCACGCGCTCCTCGAAGAGATGTCAGCAACACAGGAGGGGCCCATAAAGGGCCAGGGTCTGCTTGGGCTGCGGGTTGTTCGTAAGAGATACCGCGGCCCTGGCACACAGGGACCTCCAGAAGGAACATAGTGGGTTTTAGTCAGTAAGAGTCTGACACTCCCTCCAGCTGCACCCTCAGCGGGAGGGGTCATTTGATGATTTCCCACGAAAAAAAAAAAAAAAAAAAAAAAAAAAAAAAAAAAGGCCCCATGTTCAGCAGTTACGCCATGCAGCGACTAGACCGATAAGGCATTATCATATATTGTTATTATTTGATATTAGATAAAAGGTTGAGTGCCTCGTTGAGTTGTTTTAGTCAGGAATTAATCACCGTAATACCCAATACTAGTAATCAGAATCGATTCGATCCTAATTTATTAAAACAACATCAAACGACGAAAGAGGAAAGATTTGAGGGTGTCAACCCGTAATCTGGGATAAGCCTTATTGTACATTTTATTCCCATTAGGAGATACCGGTATAGGATACCATAGCCTGGTCACATTACTTAAAATACAAATAAGAGGACAATGATCTGATTTGAATGTAAATAAATGGGATAGATGATGGGACAACTATGTAGTTAACCTCTTCTACTATGTGAAAAAAAATTGAATGCATGAATGACAATTTAATAGTGTTTTGACTGCACTTAATGAAATGAAAAATATTTGTTTTAAGAATATAATAAAATATAGTTTATAAAGTGGACATTGTCTATTTGTGTCAGCTGATATAACAGTCCGTTTTACCCATTGAGTGCGAATCCCTTAAAATAGGATAATAAGCAAAATTGGCAGAAAGGCCTGAATAATTAAAAACATAAAATACATTGAGTAAGAAAATTTCTTATGAATTCAAGACGTTTCGAGAAGTATTATGTAAAACTATAATTTGCAATAAAATAATAATTGAAAAATGCCATACGATTTATCTTGTTGAGACACAAATATTAGGTATATTACACATAATCATAATCTACACAATCTTATGCAATCTTTTGACAAGTGTGATTGATCTAAGAATATATCTTCGAATATTGAATTTGCATCTCATGTTCTGATCTCAGTTCAATGACCTACTTACGATGTCTTTTCAAAGCACTGTTATTCTGAGAAAATAGTATTATTCGAAACTACGATTACAATTTCAGATTTGAAATTCCTTCTAGATCTACCTACTAATATTTAACTTATATTTTATTGGAAAACTGACAGTTACAACATGAAATCGTTTCTCCATATTGTAATCCTAATATGTACTACAAGTCTTAATTGCTAAGATAATATTGTAAGTATTTGAAAATATAATTATAATATATACCTCCAAATATTATCAGAACAACATCGGGCGCTTTGGAGTTCACGAAATCTGACTAATGTTTAAATATCTATGTATAGTTAGCGGTAATTTCATTTAGTTAGGAATAGTGTGAACCAACCCTTAGTAAGCAAAATTACGTACACGCTCTAGAAATACTTCGAATTAAAAATAAATACTTTTTCTAATTTTCATCCTACAAAATACCTAGTCGAGAAAATCTCTCGAAGCCATTGTGCCGTCACCAGGCTTCCAATTTATGACGCGATATCTCTGAATGAACCGCCTAGCGCGTTATGTCTGACATAAGTAGCGCAATTCTTGTCACACTAACAACGACCAAATAAATGTGGGAAGATTAGTTTTATTTTTCGCAATTGTAACAAAAGAATCACTTAGGAACTTCAACACTTATGGGCGCACTTATTTTTGGGTCCTAATAAAAAATAACAAATGTTTGTAATGTTTTACTTAGATGACGGTGACAACATTACGTATAAGGAGTCCGACTATATTATTCGTATTAACCTTTTGACCGCCACGTCAAAAAAAGAAAGACGTGTCCTCAGCGCCAAGCATCATAAATACCTACAATGTATGTATGTATTAATGAGTTCGGAATTATGACGATTGAAATTCACTATTAATTTTAAACTTTTAAAGTTTGTCATGTATACGTGACTGTGGCGTGCTGGGCGCTTTTTGGTTTGTCGTCTATAGGTGACTGTGGAGGTCAAAAGGTTAAGGTAGGCCATAAAATAATAAACTCGTATATTTACAGACGTCTTGACAAAATATTTGAAAGTTAACTTTACGTTGTGGTTCCAAAGTTGGTTTTAGACTGCATATTAAAGATTTTTAACTTTAAAATATGCTGTCTTATATGAGTAGGTGTACTAAGACAAAAAAAAAACGACGATAGGCTCCATGTTATAGGTTTTCCACTTACTTGAAATAAAGGAACACGAATACAGCAAGCGATAACACGGCGAGGCTGAGCGAGTAGCCGGCGAGGTAGATGAGGCTGGTGACGTCAGTCGGCGACACGTTGGCGATGCGTTCGGTACAGTTCGCGTAGTTTGAGTAGTTGCGCCAAACGCCGTCCATGCACCATCGGGACGCGTTCTCTGTATCATGAATGTGATTACCATCATCATTATCATCATCATAATAATCTACTTAGCTTTTTAGGTTTGCTTTTAGCAGGCTCAGCATGGCAACCGTAGAAACAAATTTTGACTACCGGAGAATGGTCATAACGACAGATAAGTGACAGATTGACTTGAGATTTCTTTTGACACGTAGAAAAGATTGTTTTCTTTTCTTCGATCGACATCAGTCTGCAAGTTACTATATGCGAGTTGACAGGTCGCGCCATGCTCGGGCAGATCACATGTTGCCATGGACAGAAAGAGCTTTGTCTTTTCTTGATTGAATAGACATAAAATCGTCTTGCTGAGCCTGCAGGTTGACCAAATACAGCCAAGTTTTATGAGTACATGGAGTGACTGCCTATTTGACCTACAGTATCATAAACATGATCTTTAACGCAAATGCCACCGTTAGACTATTAATTTAGTAGAAGGTACGGAGATAAAATGTAAACCCTAGGTAAAGTTTATCATATTACGGAATAATTTTCGTGGTCTTGTGGTTTACCTTTGGCGAGCCGTAAAGTTTCGGTTGATTACCGTGATTTGAACGTGAGAAGTCACAGAATGTTTAGAGAAAGTTGGAAAATAAATTTTGAGACTTAGGGCTAGTTCCACCGGCTACGGGTAGCCACTATCTACCAGATAAATTAAAAAATGGAACAGAATGTGCATAAAATTTTCTGCTAGATACACTATCTGGAACTTATTAGTAGGTGGTGAAGCAGGCCCTTACTTTAAATGAAGAATTGTATTATCTACTTATGTTAAACAAATAAATTATACTTATGATTATTATCGTGTGTTGGGCAAATAAGTGTACTTCAAAATTATGAATCGCATGGGTGTTCTATATTCTTGCATCATAGTTTGCCATAATTAATTTTTACAAAATGACGTTTGTTATGACCCAGCAGTTTTTCTTAGTTTCTCTCCCATCCCGAGGGAACCGCTGAACATATCCGATTAAACACTATCCTAGAACTTCTCGTTCAAACGGTGTACATACAAATTTTAATTGTAAAAACACAGTCACATTTTGGTTTAAAACAACATTATTTAGGATTCATTCCAGCTGGTCAACTTTAGAGTTGAAAATTGATCAATATTTTTGATTCATTAACGTAGGTTGATATTATGACATTGTCACATACAGATCATTAAGTTTACATTTAATTAAAAAGGTACGTGAATAACTGCAAGTAGAATGAGAGCGAAACAAAAAAAATATGTGACTCGGAGAGTCGCTTAGAGTAAATATTCAACACTGAGAAAAGAATAAAATGGTTAAAAAAATATCATAAACCCTTCAAATACTCTAAGCCTTTGGGAAACATAAGGACCAGAGATAAGTAAGTAACGAGGTTTTTAGGATTTGAAGGATTTGCATTTACTGAACGTTACTTTTTGTGGAAAATTGTTTGAAACTCTTGAATGTGTATATCAGAAGGAGTCTGATAGTCCCACCAGTAACAGATACACGACAAGTAAGCGGTTGTATTATAATCTGTCTAAAAATCGTAATTTATTTGTTAACATATAGCTTTTGAGTACATTTGAGCTTATAAATGTATGTTTTATTGTTTCTAAGACTTACACAGTCACCAATTCCTAATTATTAATTGCACAAAAATGTTTCAAGATTTCTTTTTTTAATGGTGAAACGACTGTATGTAAGCTAAGGCAATAGTTCTCTCGGGACGCGGGAAAATCATAGTCCACTTGTGTGATGGTACATTAAATAGTATATGTGTAAATGAAACACAAACATACACGCATGCACACACACATCAATAATGGATAATAGTCTGCTGGTAATGGATTGCGGTTTTGACTAAATCTACAGGTACACTCGATGTTTACTGTAGTGGTTTGTGGAAATGGTGGGTAAACAATATATGATAGGAAGGGGGCTGTGAACTTTATTTGTTTTACATATACGATTATATTCAGTATCTCCAATCTACATGAACGTATGCCGAATTATACCGTATTATAAAAAGTATCAGGTTTAGTGCTAGGTTTGGACCATTAACTTTGTTCAACACGATTGTTTAAACGTTACACTAATCCTGGTACTCTTTTAAGAAGACCACGTTTTATATTATTATAAGGTGCTTGACGTTCATTGCTTTAAAAGATATTTTGAAAAAGGATTTTTTTATCGCTTTGTAAAAAAAGTCGCGTTTGAACGCACTTACAATTGAAATTTTGAATTTTGACAAAGTAAAAATGACGTATTAATTTCCCCAAATACAGACACATCAAGTGTTTCTCTTATAAGAATAATACAGACTTTCTAAAACTTACCATCTATAGAGCTACCATGTATCAGTATATACAGGGCCGGCCCGTCCATACGGCGAACGGAGCAGCCGCTCCAGGCGCCAAATCCAAGGGGGCGCCAAAATGGCAAAGGATTTTTTTTTCTCTATTTATTTTAAGCGAAGAGAATGCGCGGGTGGCGCGGTGGGGCGCCTTGCACCAGATAACCCCACTAACCTCACCCCACGCTTACCTCGCAAATTAGTTAGCTGGCTCCATCAGGATGGAATTTGGTGTAGACATATGTGAGTTTTAGAATCTGAGGTACTACAACTCTCAGATTCTATAAGGACCGGCGCCCACTATCGGTCGGCATCGGTGCGGCTTGGTAGAGCTCGAGCGCTTTACGCCAGCTGCTTTGAGCGCCTTAGGGCGCTTAAGACCGGCTTTGGGCGCCTGAGAGCTGCCTCGGCAGTCGTAAACACGCCTAAGGACGCCGTAGCTGATTTTGGGTAGCCTAAGAATAGTTCTGGCTGCAGAAACATCGCAGAGCAGTCACTCCTAACGTTCCTTGAAAACAGTCATGTGTGTGTATTTATAAGTATTTGTTTAAGTGTTTATTCATAAGTTATTTTTGTAGCTTTTAGTCTGAAATTGTTTTGATATTTATTTTTACTTGGTATTACGACATTTTTATTAGTATTTTAGTTAAAAAAAGTGCCGATAACAGTTTTATTTACTAATGTACATGCGCAGAAGTTCGCAGAGCCTATGTTCAGGACTGCCAAGTTATTTTGCGTCTACTTGTACGATACGAAAATGAAGGCGCGGTGATCGAAATGTCTGTTCTGCGACGTGTTTGATCCGAACGGCGTGTATACGACTGCCAAGGCAGCTCTCAGGCGCCCAAAGCCGCTTTAAAGCGCCCTAAGGCGCTCTAAGGCGCCCTTAGGCGCCCCAAGGCGCTCTAAGGCGTCCTAAGGCGCCCAAAGCTGCCCGAAGCCGGCGTAAAGCGCTCGAGCTCTACCGAGCCGCAACGATGCCGACCGATAGTGGGCGCCGGGCCTTAACCTGATGTCACTCTCAACAAATGATACCTCCAGATGCATGGGTATTGCAGAGGGGTTAGGCATCAATGTAGCTGACATGAAACAAACATAACAGGAGCGTTTCTTTAGGCGCCTGAATAGGATTCTTAAAAGTTTCTTGTCAGGTGGTAACAAGGCCTTTAATGGTTGTGTCATACCAGTCCTGATTCGCTGCCGGTCGTGGTGCGGAGGATGGTCGGTAGCGCAGAGTCGTGGCACGCGGTGGTGTTCTCCTGTGAGGACGTGATGTCGCAGAAGAAATCTGCGGAACGGGAGAGGGAGATTTCGTCTCCCCTTCCCCGGCTGAAGAACAGCACCAGGCGCAGGAGCGCCTCCTATGAATGGGTCCAGGGGCGAAGGACTTGGGAAAGTCCCCGCCTCCTATTCAATGGACCCGAGGCGGAGGAGCGCGCAGGTGTCGGCGCGCGCCTCTGAGGCGATGCACGGGGTAGTTCAAAACCTCACTACGGAGCCAGCACTAGTGCGGAGCTGCGGAAGAATCTGGGTTCCCGCGGCCTGCGGAGTTTTACCCGGTAAGAGTGCAACACGCCACTCCACCTTTCCTCAGGCGGCGGATAGTCCATCAGGATTTCACCCCGAAAAAAAACAGTCCTGATGTTACTCTTAAGGACGGACTGGTTAACGGAATGGTTATGCCGTTTTACTGAAGTGGAGTCAAACGGAATTAGACACTCTGGCTAAGAGAGCCTGGATACCGCTGACTGCAGAACGAATGCATCACCCGAGATCGTCGATGGTGAGATTGTACATCCCACGGAATTGTGGAGGACCAGGCGTTTTTAATGCTAAGACCCTTATTCGGAGCTCTTCATGGCCCCGACGTAGACTTCAAAGCATGCATTTCTTGGCTATGATTAAGGCGCGACTGCTGTGCACGGGGTCTCGGGTTCGATTCCCGAGTCGGGCCGAAATCGCTTTGTGGGTTTTGAGAAACTTTCATAAAGCAGCCTGGACTCTGGAAGTTGGTGATTGATTTACCCGTGTATCGGAGAGCACGTAAATGTCGGTCCTGCGCCTGATCACTCTCCGGTCGTGTCGGATTGCCTCCCTGAGACTATGAGTGTGAGGGAACAGAGAGTGCACCCGCGCAGCTGACTGATCTCTATAAAAGCGAACGGCCGCCGTAGGCGACAATCGGCTGGGGTGCCATCAATGCCATTATTTAAATATTTAACAAAATCTAGAACAAATGCCGACCGAAGAGTTTGATACGTGACTTAGAAAAGTGTAACACCAAATACCATGTCCCCGTAACTTTACACGAGTACGAAAAACTTAACAAGGAATGCACGCTTCCTGCCGAATGGCAGGATCCTACCTATCCCCTGGGGGAAGAAAGCGAAATATCTAGAAGTAATCCTAGATAATCATCTTACTTTTGGTTCTCATAAAAGAGCGGCTCGTGTATGAACAAGCTCGTACGTTCCCGGAGCACACTCAACGTCCCCAATGACCCTATCTTCGTACTCCAAGAGTCGAAAGAGTCGAGTCTTAATACCCCCCCCCCCCCCCCCTCTGGAGGCCTTAACTTTTAGGCATCCACAAAAAAAGGGGCGCCATAATTTGATCTCGCTCCATTCTAAAATTTACTTCGGGCCGGCGCTGAGTATATATATTACTAAGTTACTTCAAAGCTTCAACCTACGATACAACACAGCTGCACTCAAAGCCTGCAGTTATTATCGTTGCATTTAACACTCGAGTTGCAACAGTGCTATCAGTTTTCCCAACAAAAGCAACGGCTCCCGGATAACAGTTGTATATGTATTCCTATTGTTTTAAGATATTTTAAGACGTCGTTACTGTTACGTACAATGAGAGCTCTTTCAGAACGTTTTGTTGCAATGATAGAAGATGACAATGTAATATTTTAAGCTGTTTTTTTTTGTGTCAGACTTTAAGTTTTGTATTGTATTCCATTGTGAGTCTGAAGATTTACATGAAGACAGTTGAAGATAGAGTAGGTACAGGGTAGAATAATTGGACATTGCACTTGTTATAATACTGTAGGTATTGAATAATAGATCATTAGAAAAATGCGTTTGTTACTATACCATAACAGTGTCTTGATTAGGTAACTAACTACATCGGTAATGATTACCTACTTAAAACTCATTTGTTAAGAAAAACTTTGGTAATGATTGAACTCTCTTCAATGATGTATGTAAACAAGGGAACGAAAGTAACATAAGGAATAAAAAGCATTAACTAGTAAAGAGTAAAAAGAAAATGCGGGCATGATCTACTTACACCCAAAACAACGTCAACAGATTCCATATAAAATCCTCCAACAGATCCGTCAACACCACGTGATCGCTTTGTTTACATACTTCAGAGAGCGGCGTAATAAAGGATTAGAGATTAACTTACGTGTGTCATCGTACTGGACTCCGTGGAACTCGCTGAAGCAGCGCTGTATCGCCAGCGTGTTCCAGGGCGTGGGGTCCCAGCACAGCAGCCCGTCGTAGTACGCCGGGCAGTACTCTTCCAGCGACAGGTTCTCATTCTTCGCCAGGCACTCCCCCACCTTTGCACTGACATTCTCTATTTCTTCATCAAACGTCGTTAGGTCCTCCAGCTTGACGGTTTAAATCTCTCTCGACTAGGAATTTGAGCTAATTAGCTTTGGTTTGTTCTTTGGCTTGCCTATTTACACTAACATTAACACTTAGTCACATAAATTGTCACTGTCACACGTCTATCTGTGGAGTTCCATTGCGCCATGTGCTGGCGTGGGAGACGAGCAGCCAGTCCGGAGTCTCAGGTGTTTTGCTCTGCGCGCCTCAGCGGAGCGGAGTCTGTGCAGCGGCGCCGAGTCCCCGGTAAGAACGTTACCATGATAACGATGTTTGCACGCGGCTTGTGTTCTAACTTATCAAGTGATAACGTTCCGAGAGCAAACATCGGCAGTCTGTGCGAGTATTTGCGTATCGTGCAAGGAACTTAATTTTTAATTTAATTTCCTTCGCCCCATTTAAGCCTTGTTGTCCGTGCAACCTGCAAAGAGACACCTTAGGTCATGATATCGTGATGATAAGTTGTGTACACAATGCGATTACACTTTTATATGAGTTATTATATGATACAGTCGGAATATGGGGTTAAGTATTCAAGGAGCGTGCTAAAGATAACAAATGTGTGGGTATCATTGTTTCATTTATACGGTATATAAATGTTAATAGAGAAAAGTGTTTTGATTGCAATCATTCAATGTGCTGTATCTACGGCGCAGGTATTTAATTAAATAATGGAGGTGGCGCTATAGGCACGCGTTATTGGACGACGGTAGCGAATGCCTCGGCATTTATATAGGTCATAGGTTTGGATCGTCACATCGGCCAAAAGTAATTAGGTTCTCCTGGCTACAGGCCTTTATTGAAGACACCATGCCGAAGTTTCTTTCGTACCTAGATAATGTATAATAGAGATAGAATCTAATAAATTATGCAGGAATGTGGAATCCGAACACGATACGGTCAATTAATTATAATCAACAGAAGGCACTTATAAACTTCAAGTATAACGGTCAAATATTAACAAAAAAACGTGAACTAAAGTAGGTTTTAGTCAGCTACACCAATGGCAGGAGCTATTTGATGATATCCCACAAAAGTGGTCATAACGTGTTTTGAAATGTCATTTCCATACTGTCATGTTTTCTCTTTCTCCTAGCGTTCAGAACTTAGGTTCAGAATAATAGGAAGACATCTTGGTTAACCCCGTTGATATGTGATTACCACTATGCAAATGTAGGTGTATGTTTAATCTCCTTTAACTAAATGCAAAACAGCGTTCTCGTGCTGTTCATTAACCGACAGACGATATCATGATCGTATTGCATAGTGAATAAGCTGCGTTATTGGCGCTTACTATTATTATTAAATATCCTGAAACTGACAATAAAATAAAATAATTAA
This sequence comes from Heliothis peltigera, assembly GCA_958496145.1. Classification (NCBI taxonomy): domain Eukaryota; kingdom Metazoa; phylum Arthropoda; class Insecta; order Lepidoptera; family Noctuidae; genus Heliothis; species Heliothis peltigera. The sequence continues at coordinate 5,680,686 of OY292338.1, read as the reverse complement.
ATATTTTTCTTTCTTTCTTTCAATAAAAACTCTGGTGATACCATATAAACCTTTACTCCAACAAATAGTTTTTATTCTAACTCGACCACTAAACTGATATTTCATGGGTAATTATATTAGGTATGCTTTTATTCCCGTACCGTCCATAGATATTATGGACTTCAAAAGTTAAACGGGGTTAAAAGCATTTCGCGGAATTGTGTAATTTGCCGGGCGGTAGCAATGACGTTGGGACGAAGCTGAATGACCCGACTGAGGTGTACGATAGGTATTGGCGACAGAAATGAAATTTAGGGCCCTCGCCCACGGAGACTTTTTGTAGGGATACAGTCGCGATACTGTCGCACGTAGGCATCGATACAGATGTGCAGCTGTGTGATTCAGTCGCTATGTATGCTACAAAAAGCCGCCGTGGGCGAAGGGCCTTATACGAGTACGTCCCTTGGAGGACAGTTTATATATATTTTATCTAGTTTTCTCCCTTTAATTTATTTACTCGCTTTTAATTATAGGTGCCTGTAGCAGCAACATCCGAATATACAAATGAATAATATATTTTCTCTATTTATTTATTGAATTTACGAATATATTAATAGAAGTTATAAACCGCTTTTGAATTCACGCTGTATTTCCACTCTTCGTTCATAAAACATGATTTATTTATCTCTATACGTTTTGTTTATGATATTAGCATCATATTTCTAATTAAAGTATGTATGGGTAAACACGCAATACTCATCTATAATATTCGCAATAGGTAAGCTTTATTTTAATAGATACCTACCGCCAGATTGGTTGCAAAATTCAATTAATAATTGAATGTTGCCACGAGGCGGTCGAAGCAGCGAGACGGCCAATTATTATTAAACTTACTTTGTGAAATAAGATGGTCTTTTGGTTTCAAGTACAAAATGTAAGGTAGATTATGATTAAAACTGTTTTTTCTTTATGTTAAGGTGAAAGATCACTAATTCTCTCATTCACTGACTCACTTATCCTGATAACTCAAAATTACAAGTGCTAGTAGACTCTAATGTTGCATGGGTATTCTTTTTAGGAGTTGTATAAATACCTCCTTTTTTTCGTGGGTAATCATCAAATTACCCCACCCGCTGAGGGTACAGCTTGAGGGAGTGTCTGACTTTTACTGCCTAAAACCCACTATGTTCTTTGTGGAGGGCCCTGTGTGACAGGGTCACAGGGATCGCAGGCCCCGCAGAAATAAATATAAATACCCTTAAGGAGGTGAAAAGAGGTCACAAAGTTTGTAGAAAACTTCTATAATTTTAATAGTTAAAATTACTTGAAATATCATACATACAATGTAAAGAAAAACAAGATCAAAGGTTCTCGTACGATGTACAAAAATATTCTTCAGTACAAATGACATTATGTAGGTTATGAGTCGGCTTTATTTTAAGAGTTCAACGACACATCATGATTAATTTTGAAATTCTAGCTAGTGATATGGCTGATTGATTTATATGTGTTTATTTACTGCGTGATAACAATGTAACGCGAAACTTCCATAAATCTACGAGTCTATAAAGACTGAAATGAGTTTATAAACTGATGTTGTTTTAATTTGTGGTAATTATCATGTACACATTGTAAGAATGAAGATAATTTTAAATTTAGAACTATATTTTAAAAGTGAATGGACGTAACGTAAAATCTAGGAAGGGATGAGTTAATTAGTAATCTGAGCATTAGGATTTAAAATAAAGCAATAATTTTATAATTGACAAAAGTTTGTCATTCATTGTCAAATCACTACATAGTATAAAACAAAGTCGCTTACTCTGTCCCTATGTCCCTTTGTATGCTTAAATCTTTGAAACTACGCAACGCATTTTGATGCGGTTTTTTTTAATAGGTAGAGTGATTCAAGAGGAAGGTTTTCGTATCAGCATTGCACCCGTGCGAAGCCGGGTCGGGTCGCTAGTAGTTAATAAAATAGTCGGAACTTTTAGTATAACAATTTTAAGATCCATTTAGGCGAATAAATATTACATTTTAGATTACACTCTAGATCACATTTATTGGCCCTATTTTAATTAGGACTTCAGATGCTTACATTAATTAAAGTTCTGAGATTTTGACAAGAAAATGCCAAAGAATTTCAATGTCATCACCAATTATGTACAAGTCTATGTAAATATGACATAATTGATTTTTTAATTATAAAAGTAAACTGTCATAGATTGGTAATTTTAATTCAAATAGACTGGCCATGTATACGTAGATACCTACATCTATGCAAATTAATATATCATTGAAAACATACAAATATAACATTTAAAATTAACGTAAAATGTAAAATATTGAAGAATTGAAAAGTCAGAAACCTAATTGCGATTTTTATTATATTATACTGATGCGTCTGGTTTTGGGTACGCATTCGTTTACATCCGCCAATTTCGCAGAAAAGCACCCATTAGTAGACAGAAAAATATAACAAACAGTTTTAATCTTTCATTTAATTTCATGTCAGCAATTTTACACCAATAAAGAACTTCTGCCTCCGTAAGTAAAAAAGACGTATGTTTTCCAGGTTTGAGTTATAATTATATGTATATTACCGGAATGAGAAAGAAAGACACATCTGCCTGTTTACACAAACTGTTTGTTTCATCAGTTATGGTTACAAAAGTTGAAAAATACCGCGAAACTTAATCCAACGGAGTTACCCAATCAATACATTGGGAGCGTGTTTGAAATATTGAATCCGTATACTCTATGGTTGTTATTTTAACAAGAAAAGTTTTTATTCACGAAAAAAAAAAACAAGTAAATAACAATCCGCAGCGGGTGGCGTTTCAATTTTGTGAACAAATATATTTTTACGCTATTTTGAATTAAAAGTACGCGCATTATTCTGATACCGGTTTAAAATCAACGTTTCGTTAACCATTAAAATGATGCCCGAGGGACCGCGAAAAAATCCATTTAACGTACTACCGACCTTTTTCAATTTCTATAATATAAGACTACAGGGACATGTTTTTAATATTTGGGGAATTAAATATATTAGTTTCTTCTTGAGCGTTTGTAGTGTTTGATTTTTTTTGGTCATTGAAAATACAATCCGCATTGAGCAAGCATGGTGATTAATGCTAGATATAACGTCGTTGCGCTTGCCAAAATCGTTATGAGTGCATTTTCTTATTTCTTTTTTATTCCCTCAGATGTCCTTGAAATCGAATTGCGCATCGATTACAAAAACAAGTATGTGTTATATCCGCTTAGTAATCGATTTAACAAGATACATATGTGCACTTTGTGTACAATGAAAATTGATTATGGGTTCCTCATTATCCTTCTATGTGTGAAAGGAGGCCAAGCCCGTGCTCAGCAGTGGGGCGATAAAAAGGCTATGGCGATGACAATAAAAAAATAGGAAAGGATAATTAATTGGAAAACCCTTAATTTAATTAACGAGTGATATGTTAATTTACGAACTAGTATAGTGTATAAATTTATGTGACGCGTTTACTATTTCTTTACGGCAGCAAACGGACGACGGGACGGTAGCAAACATCATAAATAAGTTAATAAGGTGCAATAACATGTTAATAGTAATCATAAAGAAATACCACATAAACAACTAAAAAAGTAATAACAAACCAAATAAAAAAGGTATTATTATATTCATGTATTTATATAGCTTTTGTGATGGCAGTTTGCAAGGCGTCTGTGAACCTCGAAATTCATTTGGCATTCACAGCGAAAAGCCTATGATTGCCAATCGTTCAAATCAAATAACTTCATCAAAAAGGTTTAAACACCAAATGGCTCCATATGCTATCACAATAATATCAATTAACTGCCTCGTTGGTTTAGTAGGCGCGTACCGTGACTGCTGTGTACGGGGTAACGGGTTCGATTCGCGGGTCGTGCCGAAATTGCTTTGTGGGTTTAAGGAGGCTTTCATAAAGCAGCCCGGTGTCTGGATATCAGTGATTGATACAAGTTTGCATCGGAGAATACGTAAATGTTGGTCCTACGCCTTATCTCTCACCGGTCGTGCGGATGGCCGCCCCTTCGGACTATGAAAGTGAGGGAATAGAGAGTGCACCTGTATCTGCGCAAATGCTTGTGAACTATAATCTGTCCTGCGCTGCTGGCTGATCTCCTTAAAGAGAACGGCCGGCATGGCCGGCAATCGGTCTTAACGCTATTATTATACTAAAGTATCTTTATGATAAAAATCTAATAACGACACATTAATTATAGATGTCTGCGAGCGCACGCTATTACAAGAAAGGCCAGTGACGTCACGACTACATGAACCGATCAAATATTAAAAAGATTTCGTTCCTCTCTAGAGAAAATTTGTTGGCGCGATTTTACAACAAAGGGAATGGAAGATATGATGCCTACAATAACTAATTCACGGTGGAGACGGCCCACCGACGTGAACTTGTTTCCGTCAATTTATAAGGAAATTGTGCTATTCGCGACTACGCAAACAATGGAAATATTTCTCACTTTTATTGGTTTTATGCACATTTGACACTCCTTCGTTGGTAAAAAAACAAATACTTGTAGGTCGTAAGTGTAGCGCGTAATTATCTTGTTTGATGTTGATATGATCTGATTTATCACACACTTGTACTCCGTACAGTCGAGTAGAGTTTGATCGCAGGTTTCCTCGAGTGGCTGCGTGTGTACTCGACTGTACATCGTTAGAACCTTGGGGAGTAATAAATCCCTACTACTACAAGTATTACGCGCGATAACCCAAATTGCCTTTGGGTCCGAATTCCTCAGCTTTCAAAGTCTCGAATCTCTTATAGGTATTTTATTTCTTGAAGGTTCCTGTGTTTAAGTATTTGTGAATAAATAAGAATGCTCCTTACCCTACTTGGTCTATTTTTTTGTTACGATTATTTTATGGTAATGCGAAAAGGCTCTAACACTTGCCAACACCAAATCTCGGGTCTGTTAATTATTATTTATTTATGCTGTTTATTTCCCTTTCTTCTTAGCAATTTTCTAGGCACATCGCCGGATACTTAATATTTTCTCTGAGTAGTGATGGGTACCAAGTAAATGTATGAAGGACAATGGATGTTATTTTTTAATAACCTCTCAATATTCTCGTATAATTACATACAAACCAAGAAGTAGTAATTTAAATAAGATAGAGATACAAGACTCTAACACTTTATATATCATATATTTTACTTTGCACTCTTCCACAATTTGTACCAAAAATGCGCAACCAGTCACAAATAAGATTGAAAAAAAGAGCGCAAAATATAAAAGTTACGGTGGTAAAAATAGAAATAAAATGGGAAGTCGTTTGCCGCGTATTGAGGCGTAATCGGACCGTTCCGTGACGTTTGTTTCATTTTGACAATCGTTCGTACCCGACGCCAACCGATTCCGCACGATTCTGTACGTTTAAAAATGAACGCGCGGCGAGCAACGTCACCCTCGTGAATATTCATAGTATTGGAATTGCATACTGATGTAAAGCATCATGTAATTTAATTTCTCAATTGTACATTGAGTGAGTTTAATTTCGTTATGGTTGAATTAGGCATTTACATTTTATTTAGAAGAGAATTCATCTTAATTTTCAGACATCATTATCAAGGACAAATTATATCAAATGGCAGCAAGTACCTAGGAAAATGAATCTAATTGTTCATTATTCAAAAACCTTTTCTATATAAGCAGTCATGCATTCTCTCGCTTTAAATTTTTGCTCAAAGCTCAACAATTTTTATAAATTCATGTTACTAAAGCCCCATTTATGGCGAAAACAAAACAACAGACAAAATATACATTCAGGAAGTCAATGGGATACATCAACTACCACAATGCATAGCGCTCACTTCCATTATCGTCTTGGCGATAACGCACGACTATTATCCAAGCCAAGCGCCCACTAAACGGAAAACGATAAAGATTAATATACCAAACATACAGCTGACTGCATCGGGGTTTCAAAGAGATATAACTACTAGCATTTTCTTCACGTCTCACTTGCGTACCAGGGGAGCTTCTTCACGAACTTAGGAATACACGGCCTGCTCGAGTTATATGTGATGCCCTGGACCTGAGGCAGATACAACTGCTAGAGCAGTTCCATGTATATGTGTTTGTTTGTAAAGGATTGTAGTTTACTACGCATTCGCGACTTGATTTACTTGTCTATCATAACCGCTTCAAGCCGTCCTTTTATTTTCGGCTCCAGACTTCTTTTTACCTCCTGCTGGCTGCGGGTTTTTAACAAGAGTTACCGTGGCCCTGGCACTCAGGGATCTTCAATAGGATTTCTTCACTCCAGAAGGAACATAGTGGTATTTATTCAGTAAAAGTCTGACGCTCCCTCCAGCTGCACCCTCAGCGCGAAGGATCATTTGATGATTTTACACGAAAAAAGCCTTTTTTTATCTTTGTACAAAATCTTGATCTCATAAAATTCAAGCATTCGACATAACAAACAAACATACAAACTTTGGCACTTATGATATTGGTATAGTAAGGATGCTGGAGTCAGCAAAGCACTCCTCATAATGTGTTTGTGGAAACCGTTTCAATTTATAACGTTATTAAGTTAAAGTTATAATAACTGTCTCGTTTAGACGTAAACTGGAAACCGGATGGCACACTAACTTAATATTAAAGTTTGCTGCGAAAGCAAATACTGAAATACTTAATAGAAGGATTAACATTCGCTTCGGGGATTTTATTGTAAATTTAAAACAACCAATATCGTAAGATGATTATGCTAAAATATTTTCACATAAACTCGCATTTGTAAGTGGGGTAGAAGCAAAAGGTTTAGTAATGGGAATTTTACAAATTCTGTTAAGTACAGAGTAACTTTCCTTTGAATAAATTCTCTATAAAAGCTATCAAACTTTGCAACGATATTCCCTGTTGGCAGGAATTACGGGATTTCCTGCAGGTAAAAGGTTGAAGGATATCCTGTGATGGAACACCTATATTTTCTTAAGCTACATTCACACTGGCGTGCATTGAAATGGTATTTTTAGTACTGTATATTTTTTGCGGCACACCTGACGCCGCAGCGTGCAAAAATTCGAACAAATTTTTTAGGTACTCCTCTTGAAATTTTGCTATAGATTTTCATTTGCTGGACGTTTCACGTTTTTCAAACTAAAGAGTATCATGATACATAGAAGGGAACAAAAAAAAAAACAAAAATCAAAACTGTATATTGAATATTAAAAAGAAAGTGGGGCGTGATCTACAATCAATATTGAAGCCGAAAATAAAGTTTTTAGAATTTTGTCTATTTGTCTGTATGTATGCCATATGCTTATCTCAAAAAGTACTGCATGGATTTGCTTCAAAATTGGCATGAATATAACTAAGAGGTCGGGTCAACATATAAGATACATATTATCACGCTTACGCGTACGGGTGTGAGGGGTGTGAATGTTTAATCACCTAATGCCCTCGCGGACGACGTCGCGGGCAACAGCTAGTAAATAATATTACAGAGAAAGACTGCTCAAAGATAAAATTAATATTTTCCTAAAGGTATAAAATAAGCGTTAGTTATTTAGTATGCTATAATAATGCTGTTAGCTATTTATTCAGACTCCGGAGGTCTCCTATGAGTACGACTCATATTATTTTACGTGTTCCGCGTGCAGATAGGCCAAATGTAATAGGTCCTACTTTTATTGGGAGGACAAACGATAATAGTGGGGTATAATTTGTGAATTATCTTATTATACATTATAGTAAAGTCGAGTAGAAAACGCATTAGGGGACACAACTATTTGTATCACTGAATTTAAAGTATAGGGTGTACCTAATTGGGGTTTTGTATTAATATCTCGTCACTATCATAACGTAATAATAAGTATATAAAACAATGGTCCTTCGCCACGTCTGTCTGTATCAAAAACTACTCCGCGAATGTTCATGTATGGATACCTCCTTCAATCTGTAAAATTTCCGATTTTCAACTTTATCGCTGAAGCATATGGTGCAAAGTTGATTGGGAAAATTTTACAGTTTCGAGTAGCTTGATGTGCTGGTGCCTGTACTGTTTAGGAATTCATGAGGAAGATTTTAGTATATGCATACCCTGGGCTCCGTTAGTGAGTTAGTTTCCTATGTTAAAAACTTCTAGTATAAAACGAATTTGTAGATTTTATACATATTGTACGATTGAATACTTTTGCGATCCTGACGCTTATGAGTACACAACTGCACATGTTAACAAAGTATTTATAAGACGTTGGTGCTCCTGAATTAATTCTTTGTAATCTCGCTCTAAGTACTCGAGTACGCAGACGTGTGTAACATTTGTAAGCATCAATATCAAGTGAGTCAAACTCAAGTGACTGATAACGTACAGATTGTTTGTTTGTCATTATTACTAATACTCTGCTATCTGCTGTTATTTTCACCTATTACAGTTGCACCGGGCTTGTGTTGTTATCATAGTGTTAATATAATACAATCTACTATTATTTAACTGGGAGCTGTTTGCGTTGCGCTTGTGGTTCTTATTTTAGGGTTCCGTAGCCAAATGAAAAAAAAACGAAACCAATGTAGATTCGTCATGTCTGTCTATCCGTCCGACTGTCTGCCGTATGTCACAGCTACTGTTCTTGGAGTAATATCATCTCCCGAGCCTTTTCCTACCTATGTTGGGGTCGGCTTCCAATCTAACCGGATTTAGCTGAGTACCAGTGTTTTACAAGGAGCCACTGCCTATCTGACCTCCTCAACCCAGTTACCCAGGCAACCCTATACCCTTGGTTAGACTGACGTCAGACTTACTGGCTTTTGACTACCCGTAACGACTGCCAAGGATGTTCAATGACAGCCGGGACCTACAGTTTAACGTGCCATCCGAAACACAGTCATTGGTGACCAAGATATACTTAGAAAGTACATACAAACTTAGAAAAGTTGCATTGGTACTTGCCTGACCTGGAATCGAACCCACGCCCTCACACTTGAGAGGCTGGCTCTTTTACCACTAGGCCACCCCGACTCTATTCTTGGAGTAGTAAATTTCGAAAAAACAGACGTTTGAATATTTGAAGATTTTCTAACCCAAATTCACTGCTTCGCAGTGTTAATTTGATTTTTTACGATCCTCTTCGACATCATAATTGACAGTATTGTGCAGACCAATAGAGCCCCAATTTCATGCTGGCTTTCATAATTTCGAAGGAATTGCAATCAGGAAACCATTAAAATTATAACCGATGTTCGAGACGTCGCACAGAATTGGAAATTATCTTTGAACAAGTTCCTCCGATCCCATTGACAGTCTAATTGGAGACCAACTGGAATTGATTTATTTGATAACTGCTTGCAAACCTTGGAATTGAGTCGAATATTGTACAACTATTGGAACCTTCTGGTCAACCCGAGAGAATTTGCAATATGCTTGAATATAGAATACGGTTTGATTTAGTATGTTGCCAGTTGCTATCTCTTTGACAACTTGTTTTAGATTCCATATTCAAACATCTTCTTTACTGTATTCTTTTTTCAAAATAAGAAGTTGTTTTCTTTTTTGAATGGCTTGGGATCGTGGGAACATTTTATCTGCTTACAGTGCAGACCTACTTTCTTACTATTAAATAATTTAATGCTTAATTCCGGAACATTTTATGTTTTAATTAAGGTGCTCCCAAGTGTTTTCCGGACTACATTTTGGACTGTTTTCTTTCCCTTAGGCCATCCCAGCGCCAGATTACAACGGTAATAAGGAAAGTTTCATTTGAAAACTTAATGAGATATCAAAGGAGTTATTTTTATACGAGTATTCACTTTAGGGATCTTCAAAAATCTTATACATGGATACTGCAATATTATTCTCAATAAATTTAAAATGGCAATAGTAGCATAAAAATACTTTCAGATTTAAAGGATTTAAAAAAATAAAAATAGAGAATCTATGAATAAAAAAATAAAATCAGGTTTCCATAGTGACACTAAAGTTTATAACATTACAGAATAACCCTTTGGGGAGAAACATTAAAAATCCTTTAGTGCTGAGCGAACGCGGGATGCACTAAACTCGAAGCTATTGGCGGTAAATGTCACGTGCGGTTATCACCTACCGACGTCAAAGTAACTGCTTTATTTATGATGCAACCGTTAAAAATATCCGATATCAATTTATTGTTTAAACGCTAAGTTCGTCTATCTTAACAGTTACGTCTACGAAAGCCGAGATTGATTGAAAATTAATAAAATAAATAATATCATTAAAAAATTGTTATAATTAACACTGAACTTTGGATGATTTGTCTATGATTGATCTATGTTTTTACACACATATTATCCTAAGTAAAATCCCTGTATCTTGTGCCTCATTAACGAAGTTTCTATCTAACAGAAACTCTGAAATAAACTAGTGTCTTAAAACACCTACGTATTATTTTGTCATTCCATTCACAGTACAAAACTATTCATCATTGTTCAGTACAATTTAATTTAAAATTGAACATGCAAAGCACAGTTTAAGTTAGAAACTATTTCTATAAATAGTTTCCTCATGATTCTATTAGATTCTTCATGTGACCTTGAACTCTGAACAACACATAGGACAACGAAAGCGCAAAATGGGTGGTGTAATTTATAAAGCACTAATTCCATATTGTGAAGATTCGTAGCAAGCCGCTACGCAAAGTCTACGTCGTAGCCGGCTATTAATCCGCTTAACTCTGAAGTCAATGTTTTGAGGCATTTTTGCTCAAGCAATTAAGGACCGCTTCAGGGCACAACGTAGCGTGATCGAAGTTATGACGTCATAAAAAAGTGCAAAATTCAACAGGATTTACCTATTGATAAATCATTGTGGCTATCATGCTACGAGCATGTAGTGCAGAGGAATGAGGATCATGTTGTGAGGAAGATTTTGAGCATGAACGTTGATGGGTATAAAGAAAGGGGATGACCAAAGAAAAGATGATATATATGGGTGGAAAGAATGTTACTTGTCAAATGAAGATTATGAAAGATAAGGGCAGGAGGATGATGATGAGGTATATTATAACATGCTTTAGCTGTAACATGTTAGGTAAATGAAACAATAAAACTGAACACAATAGAACATTAAATACAAAGCCTCCTTTTGTGTGCGTTTAACAACAACAGCGCTGGACATTTGTAACCACATTCATGATAGAGGGACAATTACACACATTCTGTCGATTACGAACTCGATACATATAACGATTACGTATGAAAGCGTAATGATTTAAATTGCATTGTTACCGATACGTTGGCTTATCAATGTATTTGAAATATTTGGATATGCAACTGTAAATTGCTTTCTAGTTGTGTGTTAGGTAGAAAATAATGGTCGAATTCTGTTAATAATATAATTTATGATTTCGATATTTATAATGTTTGTACGCTTCGAGGCAGGACAAGGAGGATGTACCAACTTGTAACATCTCAAACTGCTGTAATTTCACCTATGTTGACAAAAAAAGCATTTTGATTCTGATTAAAACCATAGGCAAAGCATTTTTAAACTATGGTTAAACTATAAACTATGGTTAACCTATGGTTAAACTATGGTTAAGCTATGGTCAAATCGAGGTCGAACCAAGTATGCTAGTAAATTTTCTATCTTCATTTGAATCCTTTCCTTTTCTAGTTTGCGTAAAAAAGTAAGTTGAGGAAATTGTTAACAAAAAAAAAAACTCATTCTACATCAAAATACTGAATATAATTCGAACCTTTTACACAGCCAAATGAAATCGTTTGTATTTTATTGCTAACGAAACGAATTTCACAAAAAAAAAAAAAATTGAAGTATTTGTAATATCCCGTTCACCTGTTTTTGTCATAGTTATGAACACAAACTGCACTCGTGACTCTGACAGATAATGTAATTTGTCGGAAACGCCGAATGTTGAACTAGACGGGGAAAAAATAACTGGTTTTTTAGTCTATGTTCGGCGTTATTATATGCAAGTATAGGTTTAAGTCTAGATTGCTGTTAGACACACTTTTCAAGCACAGCAACATATCACTGGAACACAGATAGGATAAGTTATATGTTAATATCATATGCCTAGTCTTTTCCCAAGTTATGTTCGGGTCCGCTTCCAGTCTCACCGGTTGTAGCTGAGTACCAGTATTTTTTCATGAAGCGACTGCCTAACTGACCTTCTTATCCCGATAACCCTTGGAAAGACTGATTGTCTTTCTGGCTTCTGACTACCCGTAACGACTGCTAAAGACAAGTAGAAATGACAACCATGGACCAAGCAATTTAACGTGCCCTCTCCAAGGACCCAACGCGCTAAGCGCTCACTCGACCCGTGCGGCTTAGTCAGCCACGAGCTCTTACTAAGAGAATTTACAAGTCTATCCCAGTTTAATTATAATTCGTACTTTTCTTAAAGATTTAAATAGAACTATGGACTTCTTAATGAATGTGTCTCAGAATTCCCAATTTTAGAAATTATTTTATAACTATTTTTGAATTTATTTATTTAAATTCTGTCTTTATTTATATTCTTTTGTTAATTGATACCGGTCCTTTAAAGCATGAAATACATTTTCATAGTAACACCCAAAATAATAAACTGAAAATAAACATAAAACCAACCAATAAGTCAATAGCTTAAAATAGTAGTAACAACAAATCAAAACTTACTTCAATTGAAAAGGTCACTGTTAAAGTAAATAGCAATTTTATGAAAAAGATAACATGTATACGAATTTCATGAAAACTGAAACAAGAGAAATGCTAATTGCTTACAATTACATACAAACAGTTTTTATTCAACGTAGTGCCTATAAATTAGTTTTAGGCGTCATGGTCAATACGACGAGTGAATGTATGGTAACGAGTATCTATGGCTCTGTTATTATCAACTTGCACACTTTACTGTAGTTAATTGTTTAATTGTCAGTTCCAATGGAATTTCCCTGAAGTTATTAAGTCGTGTTTTGTTTTTCTAAACATTGCATTCTTATTTACTTGCAATTTTTAAGTTTGTTAGCCGAAAAACTATGTGGGAACCGACTATCAGGGTACGGGCATGTAATGTGAAGCAATTAAGAGCATGTTTTGAGGAAGGTTTTGAGCATGAATGTGGATGGATATAGAGGAAGGGGACGACCAAAGAAACGATGGATGGATTGTGTCAAAGTTGATATGGGTAAAAATAATGTAACTTGTGAGATGATTGCAGACAGAAGACCGTGGAAGAAGAAAACATGCTGCACCGACCCAGGACCGATAGGAGCAAGCGTATTATTTAAGGGTTATTATTTTATATATATGTAAGTATAATAAGATGTTAAGTTTGTATATGACATAACCGATGTAAATAATCAAAATCAAAAATACTCTATTTAATTAGAAATATTTCGATATAAACGAAAACTATGAAAATGTTGAGAGCTGAGCATTTTCATATAAATGTTCAAAGTTAAATAAACAATACATAAAGTGTACAGTGCAGGTATATTCAGCAATAATTTTAATACAATTAAGTGGCGCCATTACCACATATTTCACCAAATAGCGCATTTAATTCCAGAATTTCTACTGGTCGCTTTTAGAATATTATTTGGTAAAGGCAGTTTGTTTCTGTTGGTGACGTAACTACGAGTATGATAATATATTATAGCGAAGCATATTAAACACGCCCGCAGCGTCACAAGGTATATATAAACTTCTTGATCTATTATTAATATAGTTAAACCTAGCTATATACATACATATCATCTCCCGAGCCTTTTTCCCAACTAAGCTGGGGTCGGCTTCCAGTCTTACCGGATTCGGCTGAGTACCAGTGTTTTACAAGGAGCGACTGCCTATCTGACCTCCTCAACCCAGTTACCCGGGCAACCCAATACCCCTTGGTTAGACTCAGAATTACTGGCTTCTGACTACTCGTAACGACTGTCAAGGATGTTCAATGGCAGCCGGGACCTACAGTTTAACGTGCCATCCGAAACACAGTCATTGGTGTCCAAGATATACTTAGAAAGTACATACAAACTTAGAAAAGTTGCATTGGTACTTGCCCGACCTGGAATCGAACCCACGCCCTCATACTTGAGAGATTGGCTCTTTGACCACTAGGCCATCACGACTATAGCTATATGCATACATATGTATAAATAAAATATTATAAATTCAAAGTAGGTTGAAAATCAGCATCACCTTTTTATAGGTCAACTCTACGAAAGACAACCACAAAAACGCCCGCCCTTCACCACTTTCTATGTGTTATCGCTGGGAAGAAGAAATAGTGAAACATACTCCCCAGCAACACAATTCTGTCTGTATGGTTTAAAGAACCGGTTTTATACAAAATAATAACAATAATGAGTTTTGTGTAACCATTTCATACATAAGTTAAAGTTGTCTCAAAAGGGCTTCAGCGTGTTGGCTTCGGCCCCACGTTCGCCTTCTAAAAATCCGGGACTCTGTAGTCCCGTGGTCTAGTAGAGACATACAAAATAATAATGATTCATGAAGCATCAATTCAATTAAATATTTAACCAAGTTGATAAGCACACACCTTCCTACCCATACCGAGTACAAGTTAGTACTTAAAATACAAACCTAATAATTGTCGACAAGTTCCAAAAAGCCGATGCCCCTTACAAACTTGTTTAAGATGAAATATCCATTTCCACGATTCTTGAGAAGTTTAGAGGTCACATTGTCTAATTGCAGGGCAACAACCTTCCTTCTCCCTATCTGCCTATTACTACAGCTATATTAGAGTCTGGATCTTTAAGCAAAGAATATTCCGTTTCTAAAACACTTTTATGCTAAACGATGCAAAATCCTAGACCGACGCATAAGCCGCTGGGCAAAGAACTCTTTAAATAAATCACTCGCGTCGCGTCTGAAGTTTGAAAACAAAGAACAGAAGTTTCAGGACACAAAAAAGCTGGAATTCTAAGATTGTACTAATAGGCGTCTCTTGCTCGGCTCCTTGAAAGTTTAAATTATGCAAAACACTCGTTGCGCGTCGAGTGGAGCCGTGAAGGATATACGACTTAGACTGCGCTATGCCTGACCTCTTAAGTTCTGAGTAGTTAACCCCAGCATACTGGCTGCATCGTCAGGCATGTTGAAGTATACAAAAAATGTACAGACGCCAGCACATCAAACTATCCAAAACTGTTAAATTTTCCCAATCAACTGTGAACCAAATCCTTCATCGATAAAGTTGAAAATCTATTAAGGATAATTGACAGACTGTAGTAGCTTGATGTGCTGTTCAATCGTTATAAGGGAAGTTAGTTTTAAGGCGACTGTTATTTTCTTTTTAACAATACCGACCGGTTTTTTATATTACGATTCTGAAAATAACACCGGATTGCACAACTATACGGAACAAGTCATTTTATAAACATTGATACTGGTATCTATATTTTAAGTGGTAATAATAAAAAGTGTTGTCTACAGAAAACTTACAACGTGCACCCGACGTATCGTTTCTCTCATAAATTCTTAAAGCTCAGCCTATAAATACGCAGAAATCAGTTCGACCTACTTAGCACGGACACCAACCACCGTCTATCTACCGTCCCATAATACGTCCTACGCCCTTAGTGGGGCATGTCACGACACTACCCAGCCAATTTAATTACTCCAATCAATAGATTGATAAAGTTTGCGCGGTATCAATGAACTTAATTGAATTTCGTCTCACTTAACATCGGACTACCCCATGTTATTAATTATTGTTTGGATATTAAATTAAGTTTAAGTGTTTTTGCGGCAGGGACATGGAAGTTTGTAAGTGCTGTTGTAAAGATTTTGTGTTTTTATTTATTTACCAGCTTTGTCAGCGGTTTTACTCGCTTCCAGACGTTACTGCTTCCCGCATTTGGTTAAAAATAGCCTTTATCCGGATGAATAAGCTATATTATTGCTAATTTTCATCAAAATACATTCATAAGCTTCGCCATAAAAGATACTTAGAAACTTTTGCGTTAAAAACAAACTATAGGAGAAATTGGAATATTTTTTTAATAGAAAGGTACATAAGCGAAAATAACTTAACTAGATATTTTTGACAGGAACTAAGTTTCAACTTAAAGGTAGGAAAAAATAGTAGGAACCTTTCATGAAGAGGACGACGTCTGTTGACGTTTATGAATGAGATTGATTAAATTCATTTAAGGAAAATAAACTTTTACGCTTATCCAAAGTAAAGGTACGTAA
Source organism: Heliothis peltigera (assembly GCA_958496145.1). Taxonomy (NCBI): domain Eukaryota; kingdom Metazoa; phylum Arthropoda; class Insecta; order Lepidoptera; family Noctuidae; genus Heliothis; species Heliothis peltigera. Next base: position 5,664,509 of record OY292338.1, on the reverse strand, counting down.
ACTAAAGTAAGTAAACCAAACTTTTAGTACGGCAATAATTGCAGTTCGAAAAAAGTTAGAAACACATCAATGCTATATAGCTTGCTTGGTGTACGAAAACCATCGAATGGCCATATTATTTATTCGGTTCAGCCAAAAGACGTCCACTGCTGGACAAAAGCCTCCTCAAAGTTCGCTATTTCGAGCAACAACACTCATCCACATTCTTCATAGTGATCAGCAGATTATTTGATAACTATTCTTCACTTTTCACAAACAGGTCTGGTATTTTGTGTTTATGTAGCGCCGTATTAGAATAGGTAAACTAATGTTAACATAGCAATCAGTATTCATAAATGATTGTATACGAGCTGAATAATGTGTTTAAAGTATTTATAGTTCTGCGAAGTGAGTGAGAGTGGACTTTCAGAGGACGAGTGAGTGTGCCTACTGAACACATATCCCCAGTACCTATTCCAGGTCTTCGTGAAGGATTAGTAGTAGTACATAGTGTTTCTGTTACTACCTGAAAGCGTGTTTGAGCGTCAGCAGTTATCGGTGTAATTACACGCACGAAATGTTTTAGCCTAGTTTCTAGAACAGCAAATACGTTGCTCATAAAATAGAGCCAAGACCAATTTGCGTTTCGTAGGACCAATTCGTTTGCTTAAAATTATTTGATTTGCTATAATATACAAAGCCGAATTATTGATGGCTGATGTTGGTTCAGAAATAAATAATTTATCGGAAAAATTTAAAATATCGGACCATCAGAAAAATGTTTAAAATTGAACCACTGCGTCCTTTTTTTTTTTTTTTTTTTTTTCGTGGGAAATCATCAAATGACCCCTCCCGCTGAGGGTGCAGCTGGAGGGAGTGTCAGACTCTTACTGACTAAAACCCACTATGTTCCTTCTGGAGGTCCCTGTGTGCCAGGGCCGCGGTATCTCTTACGAACAACCCGCAGCAACCACTGCGTCCTTCATCCGCGCATCCGAAAGCTTAAAAATAAGGTCACTTGTTATATATTTTTCTTTTCGATAAGTGACAGTTGACCCATGGACTATCATGTCCTAACTTAGTTCTTGATTTAAATTCAAATTCCTTGAGTTCGTGACTTTAGAAACCAGTCCTATTTACCGGTAGATGGTTTACGTGACAGGCAATCTTGCCATCCATTCAGGCTGGCATTGTACTATACTAAAGTAGGTATGGTTTGTTACATTGCACTAGTTTTTTTCATCTAGTACCGGTGCCTCGCGTTCATTCTCTTTCAGTGACTTATCACCCTGGGAATATCTTTTTTCATTCCAAGAAAATGTAAGTACTTCTGGGTTTATTTTTGTTAGATATCAGTAGGTAAGTAATGTTGAAGAAATCTCGAAGTGACCTTAATTGGAGTAATCTATACTTATCATATTATAGAGCTGAATAATTGTGTGTTTGCTTGAACGCGCTAACATCGGTAACTACTGGTTAAATTCGAAACTGCTTTTGTGTCAGATAGTCCGTTTACTGAGTAAGTTTGTAGGCTAGTTTTTTTCAAGTGCAAGTAGGACTACTTCGCGCTTCGAAGAAACTACTAAAATATAAATTTTGTTTATTTGGAAGGATCATCGGTATATATTATGCAATATATTGGATAATTGGCATAAATTTTGTTGTTTTTAAGAAGGTATATATTTTTATAGGCACCAATAGCCAGCTAATAGTTTAAAATGTTTGAGTTCGCTCGTATATATTTTTGGAGAGATAAAGCAGACAATCTCTAAAGGATTTTTCTACGAGAAAGTAATCTGGATTACTTAAAGTAAGTCCATCCAGTAAGTACCTTATAATGTGGTTCTTTGTTTACAAAGAGGTATTTTTAACGTTATACACAAACAGATTTATGAATAAAAAAGGCTTTGATCTGAAACCAAGTAGGATTATGAAGTATATCTTTTATTTAATACATTGTAGTGTAGCGTTGTTAAATATCGCAAATTATAGGCAAAGAGCAAGCAAGTTATCTCTTTCTCGAGACAGTGATCATTAGTCATCAGCAGGCTTAGCATGGCAACCGTAGAAACAAGTTTTGTTTATAAGAGAATGGACATAGTGACAGAAAAGTGACAGTTTGACGTAAGATATCCTTTGACATTTTTTAAAGTTTTTTTTTTTTCGATCGACATAAGTTTAGAAGTGATTATATGCGAGTTGACAGGTCGCGCCATGCTCGGGCAGAAGACATGTTGACATTGACAGAAAGAGCTTTGTCTTTTCTTGCCAGAAGAGATATAAAATCGCCATGCTAAGCCTGCAGATGGCACCTGAAATTAGAATACAATTCTGGCACATAGATTCGGTATGCATTATTATATTATGAACATTGCGAAGGCTGGAGCAACCTTAGAGAATTTAATCAACTGGAGACGCCGTTGCCGTGCCTTCACATCTGGCAAGGGTACAATGGCACCGCTCATTCGTCATGTGCGTAACGATGAGATTGAAAATGAATGGGGGGGACTATCACAGTTTGTTGCGTTGCCTCGCCTTCTGCGAGTAAATTGCCAGACTTTTACGAAATTTAAGAACTAGAACGTGACGCAAAAGAAGAAACAAATGAAGAACGGAAAGAGCGGTTCGATTAATGAAACAGTTAGCCATTTATTATAAAACCTGGTCTTAAAAAGTATCGGCTTTAGTATTAGATTTAGACTATTAACTTTGATCAATAAGATGGCTTAAAACTAGCACTAAACGAGGTAAGTTTTTCAGAACATGTTTTATAATAATGGGGTTAAGGCCCATTTTAAATACCCTTTATGAGACATTGGCGGCCCCAAAAATCACTCCAAGCGTACCTACACCTGAAGAAGTATTATAAAGTTGAAAAGTTCCGTTATTATAAGTCGCAGTCAAACTTCGATATTATTCTCATCGATTTAAACTTTAAGTCACGCTCAATTAAGAGCAGTAAAAACTTTATTTACTACTTTTACCGTAACTCTGGAGCGTTCATTATGAGCAATCTTTCCTCTTGATGGTCCTCTGATCGTTTTATTATTTTAATTTAAAGAGTTTAACTACGTGAGTTTTAAGCGATATTTGTGAAAAGTAAATGTAGGTTGTTAATGTTTGAACGTTTTTTAGAACGGCCTTAACTAAGGGGTGTCTATATTCTTGTGTCACGAGTTTCTTAGAATAATGTCTGTGAAATGAATTTTGTATCTACTAAGAAATTTATGTTGCATTGAATATAGAAGAATGAATGTCTGTGACTACACTTATAACCGATTCTTCAAATTCTCCTTCCAGCAGGCTCAGCACGGCAACCGTAGAAACAAGTTTTGTCTACCGGAGAGTGGACATAATGACAGATAATTATATATGCTAGTTGACAGGTCGCGCCATGCTCGGGCAGAAGACATTTTGACATTGATAGAATATACATAGAATCGCTACGCTGAGCCTGCAGAAATGAAATATATTTTATTACATACTATATTGCATATTTAAAAGTCGACACGCGGGAGGCATTTCAAATAAATTATAAAATACACTGTACATATTTCTAGTTTAATTTAAGCGAAATAAAAATGTATGAAGTCTCAAGTACCTTCTGCCTGCTAACGGCATCTATACTAACAGGGTACACATTCATATTGTTTGTTTTCACAGGCCAAACTTTGAAAGGCACTTTAACATTAAAGGTCACCCCACCTTAACCGCGGAACTCAAATAATCTTTATATACGAAGGGACTTTTGTCAAGTTTTCTTCTGATCCCACGAAACTTCAACGACGGGGTACTTCGAAATTAAACTTGTTAACTTTTGGTGTTTTTAATTACGGGTCCACTTAAACATTGCAAAAGATAAATTAGCAACAGTTGGATGAGGTAACTTATTTTCTGCTGTATTCAAATTAAGTGTTGCTTATTTTAGATTTCGAAGACGACTTAAAAATATGTACGATCATTGTTAAATATGTAAGAATCTATACCACGTGTACTCATGGACCTTTTCTCGTGGGAAATTATCAAACGACGTCTCCCGCTGTGGGTGCAGCTGGAGGGAGTGTCAGACTCTTATTGGCTAAAAGCCACTGTGTTCCTTCTAGAAGTCCCTGTGTGCCAGGGTCACGGTAACTCTTGCAAACAACCCACAGCCCCAGTAGACCTTGGCCCTACGGGGCCCCTCCATTATTGCTGACTTCTGTTCGAGGAAGATACAAGAGACGATAGAAGATACTGGAAAAGATAGAAGATTAATCTTTATTCATATTACAATTCACAAAACAGACGTACAGAAAGAAACGTAAAATAATTTCCAACTTTTACTAAACACACAAAACCGATTTACGAGACAAATATTTGGATTATTACTTTCATTTAGTAACAAACATTTAGGTTTGTAACTATGTAAGAGCATTGCACGTGGCGGGTAAGTAAGTTGTTATTTACGGCCGTACGGCTGCACTGCAAAATGCATTACCTAGCATAAACGTTGTGTCTCAGTTGAACGCAAGGCTTGGAATTAAGATGCTGTTTACTTTTGATTTATCAACTAGTGAGTTTAGTTGTTCTTTTGTCTGTGGAATTTTATTAGTATTTCTTCTGGAAGGAAACATTAAGACTCTTTGAAGATTTCAAACAAAAAATAATTTTAGTATTTTACTTTCATAAGTAAAATATTAGGTACAATTATTTAATAGGTTCTCATGAACCTAAATAAATTATTTTTTGACTCAAGACTTTTTATTCAAAATGTCTATCTGAATACTCTCTCTATGTAAACTCTATCTCAAAGAGAATATAGAATTTAGAGTCGTAGAAACGCCAACCTACACGTAAATCCAAAAATTACAAGTTGAATAACCATGTTCAAATGTTTCTTCAAATACCAAAGAATTTATGTTAAAATATGTAAAAGATAAACGTATTTGTAACGCCTGTTGAGTTCTTAAATTAAATATTGTTTTTTTTCTCTCAATATGTTATGCTACACAGAGAAGTTTCAATGACTTAACGAAGCGATTTCAACAAAAAACGTAGCATATCAAAATAATATGTTGTCAAGCCTAAAACTAAGTCAATTTTTCTTCGATATCTTGACATTATTTTTGGCACTTTTCTTGTAACTGACTAAACTCAACATTATCATCATCCTTTTTTTTTTCTTTGGGGCCGGCGCAGCATGGTTTCTTCTTCCACACACTTCTATCTGCCGTCATCTTTCAAGCAACATTATTTCTAGCCATATCGACTTTTACACCTACCATCAATCTTTTTATTGGTTGTCTTATTCCTCTATATCCACGTTCATACTCAAAACCTTCATCCTCATTCCTTGATAGCCGATTTCTAACGAATCAAACTCAACATGAAAAAGAATATTTTCTCCGTCACTGTACCACATTATTACGTCACGCTTAACTTAAGTCTCTAGTTACAACCGTAGTCTACTTAGGTTCACCAACGAGAAACCTGTCATTAAGGTATATATATACCTACGTAGTTTATATATATATGTATACAAACTCAGATAGCCGTCTGTTTGCAGTGTGTGTGTTTTAATCAGGCCTGTGGTTTAATGATCGCGGTGCCGGATTTGCGGGCTAAAGTAATGCTGCCATGGGACGTTTGAGGGGTTATTTGCAAAATTGGCTGCAGTTGAAAACAACCGGTTGTACGTCAGGTGACGTTGCCACAAATAAGCTCTGTTGGTTTTTTTATGTCGCGATGTTACTGCGACATACATAATTCATTCTTCAGCATACCCTGAACTATCATGGTTCGGGCGCTATGTTTACGGTCGCCGGCGCGTTACTAGGCAAGGATTTTGACTTTTTAATGAGGATAAGTTCGCACATTGGGCGTTTGGTTACACATAATAGTGGTTCCTTTATGTGTTTTCATTAATCTATGGTTATTGCCATGTTTTATTCGTAATTATGTCTGATTCGAAGCAATATGATATGTTTTCTCTTAACAATTTTTCCTAAGTTATGTGCCGGGTAGTATACAAGAATAGTTGCAATAAAATAAAAGAAATTTAAACAATAACAAGAAATAATTTTTTCTATGACATTTAGAGAAAACAAATTGAAAATATTGTAGCATTTAGTTTTCGCATCGCATTTGACTGGATTATGTTCAATTCCTTAAAGAATTTTGTCATTGTAGAAGAAAATACAATACTGATGCCCAAAATTTTTGTAAAAAGATATTTTACCGAGCCCGTGAGCGGAACCTATTATATTTCCATTAGGCGAAAGAAACCGAAACTTGAAAAAGCTTAAGTCGGCTGGACCTGAGCCAGGATCCATATCCTAAAGAAATCTTTACGAGTGTATTGCGTCGCTGGGAATCTTGCAAATGGAAACGAAATTAACTTTCAAATCCATGTTATGTAAGCTGACCAATGTTATATTGAAACACTAAATGAGGTCTAATCTCATGGGTTTTTAGTTGTCGTTGTAACAATGTATGGTCACTATTCTAGCTCGTTGATGATCTTTATGCAGGGTGCAATTGAATTCAAGAACATTACTTTAACTATTGAAGCTACTATTATGCAAATAAAAATGTTATTTATGGAAGTTTTATAAGTTTTACTCTTACGTGGCGGGTCTGCTGGAAGAGAGCTCGTAGGAAATAAGCAGTGCCTTTGTACTTGATTGTTCTATTTTTCTTCTTGTCTCTTCACCTGTCTATATTTATAAATTGCTAAATAAATAAACATTTTATTTGGCTAAAATAGGTCACCAATTTAAATAGACTTATTGCAAGGAGTGGCCCTATTGGTTAATATTTTAGAATTAATTTTAAGATTTTAAGACATTTTAGTCTACTTTGTTTATGTCTGTGTGTAAACTTAGTTTATTTTAAAAACAATTTACACGAACCTGAAAAGTTGTGTTTTTCCTCAGAAGTACTGGGTATTTCATAAGTCAACTTTTACGACAACTACTGGAGCTGATAAGGTGGAATATTCTTGGCTGAATTCCAAACGGTAACAGGTATTTAATTTGCTTTTGCACCTATATTTTTATAGGGTACCCAAACACTAGGTATTATAATAATCACGTACCTGCAGAGGAAAACACACACACACACACAGAAAGAGAGAGAGAGAGAGAGGAAGGAAAACGAGACCCACAAGTTGTCATTACAATTTATATAACAGAGTTATCTAATTAAATAACCGCACTAACTAGTAAAGTTTCTCTAGTATCGTTTAATGCTGAAAAAAGTCGAGACAATTTCAGAACTCCAAAGGAAATTTGTCTAGTGGCCAATAATTAAAAATGTTTTGCGGTGAAACTTTTATAAGTCCGCTTTTGATTAGTTTTTTTGTTATCTTTATTTGTAAGAGAGAGGCACTAAAGAGTGTTTAGAAACAACTGTATGGTCCCTTCTCTTTGCGCGTAATAAAGTTGTTTCAACTAGTTTTTGGGAATTCAATAGAGACCAATTTACTAGGTGGTGTGTAGCAGTGTAATAAGCGAATATTAAACTAGTTAACCGATTATTTATTGATTAGAATGTGACAGTTAAATCATTTCTAGTACCGACCTTACAGTTTTGTAATTTTTAAAACTTATATGCTTAGGTTGTATACAATGTATGATTGTGAGTCGTGAGCAATGCAACTTTTCGAAGTTATATGTTCTTCCTAAGTATACCTTGGACACCAATGACTGTTTAAAGGTGAATGAAAACATTTCCAGGAAACTTGAACTATAAAGTATGAAATGACCAATCCACATTGAACAAGCGTGGTGATCAACGCTTAATCCTTCTCTATCTAAGAGAAGGCCTGTGTCTAGGAGTGGGACGATAAAAAGGCTGATAATAAGTATAATTAGGGCACATTATAAATTTATACCATTTGCAGGTCTAACGATTGCATAACTATGTTAGCATGTATTTACGATTTATTCGCTATGCTAAGTAAATTACTATACATAAATAATCAGATTACGCGGGATTGTACGGTTCATGCATAAATCCAGGACCATCGAGAATCCATGGTATGAGGCCACATAACTCGCTGTGACGTTCCTTGTCACATAAATCATGCGGTGGTGTGGTGTGCCGCGACATAGCGACATGTTGACCCCTTATTTGCTATGTTACCACGAAATAGGATCTACGTACACAGTATAGTCTATGGTACCTACCGTTTTCTTTTAAATTATTAGTTTTTTATGTGTCTGAATAAATCATTACTTAGTGTCATATGTCCCAAACATTTTTATACTAAAGAAATTAACAGTCCTATTATACTTATAATTCATAAGCATGTACAAACTTGGGTTAGGTTTAAGATTTGATTTTTTTATAATATCGGGGCACTTTTCTTACACACGGTCGGTTAGCCCCATGGTAAGCTATCGATTGACTTGTGGGTACCAACAAATCTGATAAACCACGTTTGGGTACCAACACAACACCAGATATGTAATTTTACACACCTGTTAATAGAACCTTTAACCGGTATGCAGTACTGTGACGCACACAAATGGTTCTTCTGTTATATTCTAGCAAACAGTATCTAACTAATTTAAATTACGTGTGAACATTTCTAAAATACCTACGAAATAGCAACCTTTGAGGGCAAACATATGATAGCTGTGGACTCGAGCTTTGACACTAAAACAAAACTGGAGAATACCGACTTGACTGTACCCATCATCATCATCTCCCGAGCCTTTTCCCAACTATGTTGGGGTCGGCTTCCAGTCTAACCGGTTTCGGCTGAATACCAGTGTTTTACAAGGAGCGACTGCCTATCTGACCACCTCAACCCAGTTACCTGGGCAACCCAATACCCCTTGGTTAGACTGGCGTCAGACTTACTGGCTTCTGACTACCCGTAACGACTGCCAAGGATGTTCAATGACAGCCGGGACCTACAGTTTAACGTGCCATCCGAAACACAGTCATTGGTGTCCAAGATATACTCAGAAAGTACATACAAACTTAGAAAAGTTGCATTGGTACTTGCCCGACTTGGAATCGAACCCACGCCCTCACACTTGAGAGGTTGGCTCTTTAACCACTAGGCCACCACGACTCGACTGTACCCAAACCTCAAATATCACGTGAAGCTAAGATGTTAATGTAAAGGTATTCAAATTTGTTCCGGAGGGATACCGCAAGATATTGAGGTGTTGCCGACGAACACCAACTAATATTAAATTCCGGTTAAGGTTTATTAGACAGCCTTGCTGGGGGCCGACGAAACTATTAAACGGGGAAGTAATTAAAGGCATGTTTATATAATGTTAAGGGTATCTTTATGAAGGTGTTAGTCGATATATTTTGTGATGACGTCATAAGCATTGATGATGGACATAATGTATAGAAGAAATCGAATCTACTTACACGACGTATAAAATTAAATGGAACTGTTTTTTACTATTTAGAATATAGAAATCAAGCAAAATAATGGTTGCATTATACATATTTTGGTCAATGCAATTAGTCGCTGTTGTTAATTTGTAATCCTTTAGAAATATATTTTGTAACAAAGTGTCATTATGTAATGAGGTTTTAACAAGGTTAGTTAACAAGCCAAAACCATTAAAATAAAAAAAAAATACTTCCACTATTTATCACAGTCGCCACTAAAAATCTGAATTATATCGAGCTGCTGAAAATTAATTTATAATTGTTCAGAAGTATATTTCGTAACAACGTGTCAATCGTTCAATGGCACACTGGTTCAATAACAAGAAAAACCAATTAAAATAAATACCATTAAGTAATTTTCCTAATACTAAAAAGTGACTTCCACTATTTATCACAGTGCCCACTAAAAATCTGCAGTAAATCAAGCTGCTGAAACGCTAACTTAAGTAATAACAAGTGGCTCGTAAAAACAGTAGTAAAATTGCTTTAAGCAATTTAATCTAGCGCTAGTTTGCGCTGCGTGGATGATGACACAGCGCTGAATCAAGCGTGAAGTATTATGTCATCACGCGTGTAAACTATTGTACATATAATATGTCACGCCTATTACGCTAATACGTATTACTAAAGTATAATCTTTATTGTGAATTAACTAAAGGCAGAATTTTCTGGCGTTAAATTACTGAGGACAGGTCTAGATGTATGTACATATGTTTGCAGTATGCAGAATGTTACGTTTTATTATAGAAAAAGTAGTTGTTTTGAAGATATTGAAAATTTATATTCATAATCGCTTTCAAAATCGCAATTTAGCTAGCCGAAGTGACCTAAAATTTTATTTTTTTCCTACTATTAAAACATTAGTTTTATTAATATGATTTGTCTTGTAAGTATTTATGAAATAATATCAATATCCCTTTTACATTCACAAACGTCATCTAGTCCCAGACTAAGCAGAACTTACCTACTTACTAAAGGTGCTAAACAACTGATAAACGTACATTCTTATATACTTTTCTTTTACCTACATATTTCTTACGTACATATTATACATAGGAACACCAACGTTGCTATAAATATTTACGTACGTAACGTTGTGTATTAAAAGATAAGTCAGTGCTAGTGCTATTTCTTAAAAAAATAACGCATACATAGCAAGTCAATTAAAAAATAATAAGTTTACACTTGAATTCACAAAGGAAGATAATTCCCCAAAAAAAACTACACAATAGACATTAAGTTGTCAATAAATAGCGAAACGAATTCCAGCCGCATTATTATAATATCTAACGATTAAAATGAAAAGGTTCGTTCACAAAACCGCTTGAAAAACTTTGTGCAATCTACCTTTGAAGCTGTCATATTTAATTTTTAATGAAGGCCCGACTTTAAAAGCTGAAAGTTCTTTGTATAATCGTTTTTACGAATTTCAGTTGTTAAGTACTTTTAATGTATTTTATAATAATTTGGCTCTAGAATGTGAATGCAGACAGATTTATTTAAAATTAAATTTGTAATGGCATCTTATATTAGGTTATTCGCAGTTTAGTTTATTTATACTTATATTTTATAGCTGAAGAGTTGGTTTGTTTGCTTCGCATTAATCTCAGGAACTAGTCGATCGATTACGATTTACAGGATATTTATATACATTTTCACGTTACGTTAAAATTATTTCATGACTGGAGTGACAAGTGGCTAAGCATTACACTCATAGGGAATTATATTATGTACTTACTTGTCATAGATGTAAATGAGTATTTGCTAAAATTTTACGCAAACCTTTTTAACATAAATAAAAAAAAAAACTATAAAATATTGTCCTCCAAAAACGTCTTTCGCGAAATACAACTCGCATTTATTGTGAAAGCATTCTTTTCTAACCACGACTACGCCACGAATTGGAACCCAGATGATGGCAGACGATCGAGAGGAAGACCGAGGAAGCGCTGGAGAGACGATTTGGACCGGTTCCTCGAAGACTGGTCACATAAAGCTTGCGATAGAGATGAGTGGAAGGATGGGGGGGGGGGCCTTTGCCCAGCAGTGGGACAGTACAGACTAACAAAAAAAAACCTTATTCGAGCTATATATTCATAGATTCAGTCATTATAACAGTTAGCATTTCATATAAATGCTATAGAGAGTTTGTTTGTTGTAAAACGGTTGAACCGATCAAGATGTAATCAGACCAATTGCCAGCCATAGCGGCTGTTCTAAGGAAATCAGCTAGCAGCGCAGGACATGTTATAGTGCACTAGTACTCGACTAGGCATCGACCCGATCAAGAAATCGAACCCGATAGCATGGAGGCATTTTAGAAAATTCTAGTGATTAAAAAAGCTAGTTATCTTTTTCCTGGTCTGCCCAAATACCTGACCGTATAGAAGGTATTACGAATTTACGATAAAATGTTGATGTTTGAGTTAGTAATTTATAATTCCGAGTGGTTTCTTTGGGAGTGCCTAATCCAGCTAATCCTACGGCCTTGTCATAAGCTGACAAGGTTTTAACGATGCTGCCAACATTTACAAATAAAACAAATTCATTTAAAAATGTTGCCGCACTTTTTATTATATGTACAGACGTCACATCAAGCTGACAAATTTTCTCGATCAGCTTTGCACCATATGCTTCATCGATAAAGTTGAAAATCTTTTAAGGGAACTTGACAGATTGTAGTAGCTTGATGTGCTGGAGTCTGCTCAAGTTCTAGTTTAATAAATTGTTTTTAGTCCTCGCCAATCTTAATGGCGGCTCGCAACTAACTCTTGACTACGGGTACGAGCGTGTAGTATTACCAATCACGCTTCCCGAACGATTCCCGAATTCAGACTAGTCCTTTCTGAACCTTTAAAACAATTCTAGAACACTAAAAGTAATCATAAAAAGTTGTTAAAACTTAACACTAAAACTTTATTAATTTAGTGTTTTATGGGCAATAACATAACCCCACTGTAATAACTTTTAATTTTCCGCTGCGGTTAGCAGATTAGGTACCCACTAAGGTACTTTTAGTATCAAAGCAAAAAAAAAAACAAATGAAATTACTCGCAAAATAATCAAATCACATATATCTATAATTAATTAATTAGCCCATTGCAAACGTTAGGATAATTCCGTATGTGTTGTAAGCGGATTACGCATAATATGCTCGAATATGCCTGGATCAGATAAGTTGGGTACTAAGCACGCAGTTAATTGAGATTCGGCTGAATGAGAACGTGTGTGATCTACTATATTAAATGCTTAAATGCTTATTGCTAAGTTATATTATTATTTTGTGTGGATGTGTGTTTCCTGTGGATGTTTGGATAAGTTTTATTGTAAGTGGATTTTGGGAATCTTTACAATTATGCGTATATTATTGATAAAATAATTGGATTTCAATGAAAATATTTCTTTGGAAATGCAGAGACCTGTAGGTACAGACGCCAGCAGGTCAACCTACCTGAATCTGCCAATTTTTTCTAATGGAATATAAACCTTCCTTTATTGTGATGGTTGAAAATTTATTAAATGAATTTGACATATTGAGGCAGGTTGGCTGGCGTCTGTACTCCCCAAAAGGTATAATAAAATATGTTTTTATTAATGTAGCCCTCACCGACCAGATTTATATGCTTCCCAAAAAAAAAGAAAACACCTTGAATGTAAATAAGCGTTCAGATACATAGACATACATTCAATATAAGTAAAATAAGTTTTGACCTATATCATAGGATGCACCTACTCACGTATGTAGAACTAACTCACTCACAAAACCAATTTCTAAAGGCCCTGTCACACGAAATTGTTCTTGAACAATTCGTGTTGAACGTAGTCTGAGCAGTACGTCACATGTAAATACGTTCAGCAGTTATTAAAGTTAGCTCGCAGGACCTTATTGACATTCTCCCTGCATGTGGAAAGTTCCTAACCACTGTCCGTGAAACTTTCAACGGCTCGGTATTGTAGTTAGCGATTCATATGTTTTGTACTTTATGCTCATTGAGTTTGTGGGCAATGCATGTGGACACTAACAATTACGTTCGTAGAGTAAATCATAAAGAGGTCATTTTAAATTGAAAATTATTTTCTTGAAATTGGCTCTGAAGAGAAAAAGCCTTCATGAATCTACATATAGATTTATATGTTTTTTTTTCCAAAGTATGCTATACGCATTCGTCTAGGTAATAGAAATAGAATAGAGGTCTAAAAATAGAATAGACATCCGAGTGTACTTTTAAACCTAAACGACAGCACTCACACAAAACTACACATAATAATTTTAATTTTAAACAAAAAAAAAATAAGTAATTAGGTTTAGACAGACAAAAGTTTCAATCATAAAATGTGCTAAGAGAATTCGTAGAATACCTATATGTATTTGAAATTAGAATATAAACATTAAATCAGTTGGGAACCTAAAGATGAACTAATTAAAAAAACAAATGAAAAAACAATTCTGATGCCAACAAAAAGAACTACATACCCGTATGCGTATACTAAGAAAAGTAACTAACCAAATTCAAAACTTTCAAGAAACCCTGTGGTTCTTAATCTCATCCCGGCTGTTGTATCAAACCAAAATCACGATTGAAACGACCCAAGAAATTATTACAGAGTCATATCAGACCGCATTGTGGTGAACCTAAGTTGTTCGCAAACCGACATATTGAGGTTGCGAGTTACCAAGAAAACAGTGAAGATTGAGACGAGAACCACGTTCAAACAGACTCGACAGTCATACAACTTCATAAAGACCTCGTCAAAGAATTAAATAACTTTAACAGAACAGACAAGTAACAACTACCCTAGTTTATGTTGCGTTCATTGTTTTCAATTTACTTTGATAAGATTTTAATACGAGCTCTTAATTAATTATGAAAAGGTAAAATTAATTAGCTTTTAGAACGAGAGCTTTCATGTTCTTTGCTAAAAGTGTTATTTATTATTAGCGTGAAGCTTGTCGGTTGCAGTACAAGTTTGGAAAAAATTGAAGCTATTTTATGTATGTTTATTTTTCTCCGTGTTTCGGAAAGCACGCGTAATTAGTGGGTGCTGGCTGTCATTTGTACATGTTTGGCAATAAAAAGCTGAAAACAAGTCTAGCCAATGTGTATGGGGTTGCCCAGGTTACTGGGTTGAGGAGGTCAGACAGGCAGTCGCTCCATGTAAACCACTGGTACTGAGATGCATCCGGTTAAGATTGGAAGCTGGTCCTAGTATGGGAAAAGGCTAGGCAGATGATGATTGATGATGATGTACTTTTCTCCTCAAATTAATGCATGACACAGCACTTTATATTTCTTTTGATACACGTAAGAGTCATCATCATCTCCCGAGCCTTTTCCCAACTATGTTGGGGTCGGCTTCCAGTCTAGCTGAGTACCAGTGTTTTACAAGGAGCGACTGCTTATCTGACAAGTACACGTTGATACACGTAAGAGTAACACTGAATTAATTTCAGTGTTACTCTTACCTAACCTAACCTAACTAACAAACTTCGCTAAAACTACGTTGATTAGTGATCGTGTTTCTGACATCTAAATCATTTATCAAGAAATACTGATGAACTTTGAACTTACTTTGGCCAATTAATAATCGATTGACCAAATTAATCAAGATGTCTGATTAATATCGATTGCATAATGCAACAACTAAGAGAGGTCGGCTATCCATCATGTATTTGATCGATTGATTAAGGAACGAGGCGGGAGTAACAGATGTATTGAAGTAACAGATGGGAATTTACCTCCTATATATCTCTATAGATATAATATAGCTATAACTATAGCCATCGCTAAATTAAATTTCATTTATTGGTTTAGATAGTTTGGTTTAAGGTAACTTATTTGTATAATGAGTCCAAAAGATGTGTTTGACCAAATGTGTGTTTACAGACTTTAAAATTAAATGTACTGCCTGAAAATTAAAATTTCGCTAGAAGTGTTGTTCAAAATCTTGAGTTAAAATTGAATCACTAGCATTAAACTAACAGCCTTCCTATTTTTAGAACTATTTTCAATTGTAAATGACTATATAACAGAAATATCCCGTAAAGACAACATCGACAAACTGTTTTGCATTTAAGTAAATAGCTATAAATAGAAGCTTAGTAAGCATGTTTACAAAGCAACCAGGGAACGCTCTAAGCTGTAATTCAAGAAGGGAAATGAAAGTAGAGAAAACGCAACACTTAAACAAACGAGGCAAATAAATAAACTTGCTACAATTCGCAGTTGCGTGGTACGTAATAAAGTACCTTTTATACTTATTGTTCCATATTTCTGAGCTAAGGAAAAACATTGCAATTTCCAGTTGGCTAGTGAGTCAAACGGTTTACTTGGTATTTATACTGGTGCAATTCCAGGCCAATACGTTTGTATGAAACGTCAGATCAAACGTAACATACCGCCTTGTGTTTATTTCAGTTGCGGCTCCGTTTACTTATGTGAGGTAAGAGCGAATGTAAGTATGTACTCAAATAATAATGTATAAATGCGTCTTTTTGCATATGTTATTATATAAAAATGTGCGTGTAATGTTGAAAAGTGACCAAAGTTGAAAAGAATGTTTTAAAATTTGTTTCGAAGATAAAAAAGTTGATGGTCCTTAGGACGTGTCTAAAAGAGTGTTTTGATCGAATTGACAGTGAATTTTGATATCACATTACAGAGGTTTAATGACTATTATTTCAGGAGTCATCATGATTACCACTCAAGCGTCCATGGATAGTACGGTACCCAAAAAAAGTAGCGTCATACGCCCAGTATGTCAATTTTTATTCTCGTCCTCAATGAAATTGTTTCAGAGAAAAGTCTTTTCATAATTCATACAAGAATATTCTTAACTACATTTCTCTTAATGTAATGGGAGTCCACGGCTAGATATCCAATCTACTTTTTCCTAGAAAAGTCATTTTCAGTGTTGTACAGCCACCTAACAAAAGACAGACGAGAGACACCTGTTGCTACTTCGAGTTTACTGGAGCGACTAACTTCAAGAGACGTGCTTAGCAGTTAGCGGTGATGTTGGTAGTACCTGTGCCGAGTTCGCGCCAATCCGATTACGGTTGGCGGCCCTGAAAAGAAAGATGGCTCGCGTAAATAGATTGGAATAAGGCAATAAATGTATTTTATCGGGAAGTTGGACTAAATTATGTCAGTGGTGGTATATTATTGTGTAGTTGTAGTTTAATATACAGTTTTATGGAAATGAAGTAAGAAGGTTGAGCTAACTATTATTAATTCTTGATAATATTTTCTATAAAATAAAATATTTATAGCCTAGATTCAGCATATAACACGAACCTTCCCTAAACAAATAATATCCAACCAAAATTCCTGTTCCGAACATTTTATGCTAATTGAAACCAAAACGAGGTTATTATATTATTGGAAATTTTCCAAACAGCTGATACTGTGAGCATAATATTATTAAAATTCTGCAAGCGGTACGTGAGTCTATAAAGTACGTGACGCAGAAACTTCTGGGCTCATTAGCCTGAGACATAATGAAACTTTTTGGACGTGCAATGAAGATGATTGCTACGTTTCTTCGCAATTTTAAGGAAATGTTTCTATGTAAATGGCCTTGTCAATTTACGCTGGATGATGGCGAAAAAGTGGTTTCCGAGGATGAGTACCTTTCATATATTGGTTTGAGTACCCATACGATTACTTAGAGAGAGTGGGTTCCCATTTCTGCATTTCCAAACTGATGGTTTCGGCAAGAAGTTATGGTTTTCCTTCATTTGTATATTTAGACGAAAGTTTTATAACACATCATTATCATCAGCCTTTTTATCCTTATACTGGATGGGCACCGATCTCACACAGAGAAGGATTGAGCGTTAATCGCCACGCTTGCTCAATGCAGGTTGGTGATTTCAGACCGGTGTAAAATTATATTGATTTTTATTCGAAATTGATTCAAAATTCAAATTCACATATGCTTTTTACGAGTACAATTATTTTGAATTGTTCTTTTTTTGTATCTGTACGATGCACTTACCTGTACACAATTAGTATTAGATGCCATTAGTACTAAGTTCTTGGATACCAATGCTTTAACCACATTTCCCTGATGGCTTCAAAGATCCGATTATACCTCGCCGCTTCGAGTAAACCGGAAAGCCGACTTAATTAATTATGGGAAACCAGTCTCCTACCTAGCTATACAACTAGAAATGTCTTGAAAATAGACATATAGAGCCTAACTACAAAAAAGTTATACAGACGTTTGACACGTGTTTAAAGAAAAAAAAACAAAAGTGTCAAAAGTGTGTCTAATTTTTTTGTAGTAAGGCAGTTTGTGTTTAGGAATTACATTAAATTTTTTTTTATATAATGAATTATTTAATATTCCCTAGTTTATTATATTTACAACTTATTTACAAACACTATTTACAATATTAATGGAAAGAAAAATAAAAAATATACATATAATACAAGTATTTATATAAAAAACTAAAAGGCGTCGAAAAATTCATCCCCATCGCTGTCTACTGGGAGCGTGCCCAAGAGGCTGGCAGCATTGCCACGTTGTATGGCAATGCTTATTCTCTGACCAAAGTAATAGCCAGCCTTTTGGTCACGGGTAGCGTCAACCAGCCGCTTAGATAACTCGTTGTATAGACTAAGAGCATTCGGACCCCACGATCCTAAGGTTTCGACCCCAAACGGTTCGAAAATATAGTTGCCGACGAGGCCACTATATTTCCGCCGCTTGAGGTTTTCCGCAGCCGCAGCTGCAGCAGCTGCACAGCACGCAGAACTTGCAAGATGGGATGGTGCAAGAGTATCAACGCAGGTCGCGTCCCACACTAAAGACCTACCCATCTTCCAAGGGAATAACGACATGCCGTCTGGTCTCTTACCATCGTCGCGTGCCAAGCCATTAGGTTCTAGTACGGCAGGGACCCCGACGACAACAAGAGCGCGACGAATGATGTCGTTGATATTTGCGTGCCGTGCAATACGGCCCGCGCTGCGGCTGCACGATAGGCCGTGGTGTCCGAGGCTGGTTACAGCTTCTCCACAGTGGCAGCGATGAGGAGATAAACAAGGAGCTCCTAAACGTAAACAGGTAGCGAGGCGGAAAGTGGTGTCGTCAAGCATGGTGCCAATGTTTGACGACGGTAGTGCCTGAAGCCAAAGCCCCGACTCCCATCTGCCCACAGCAAGTAAGCGCGCTCGCTCTGCAGGAGTGATTGCCGTTTCTATTAATTTATCCCGGGTTACTCTGCAGAGCGGCTCGTCCCACTGTCTCTGGGAAGATGGGTTGATGGGTATATCTGCGTTCGGGCAAGTAATTTTCCAGACGTCCATAGCCTCGGCTAAGTACGGTACTTCAAAATTAACCAGTGATGGAGCTAGGATTTTCCTGATTAACTTCTCAGTACCGTGAACCGAGGATATGAAAGCCGGTAAGCTAATACTCGTAATTTTGCGGACGCCGAGACCTCCCATACATTACATTAAATCGAATCGTCATTTTTGCAATAAATTTAATTTTCGATGATTGAATAAAAAGTGGAATATCGAAACTAACTCAAAGTATCTGTTTAAAAAAAAATTCCATCAATTTGAGGTCAGAAGGAAGGAAGTTTCGCTTCCAATTATAATCATAAAACAACATTCACTTTGAACAATATTGCCAATTATTTCTCTTTGTTTGATTTGTTATAGAAAATTGTTTTAGCTACTATCACAAAATAACCACAAAATTGGTTTCTTTCTCTTGTTTAGTTCATTGGGCTAAATATTGTGAGAACAAAATAATAAAGCTCATTCATACATTCTTTCATCATTATCATCATCAGCCTTTTTATATTCTCACTGCTGGGCACAGGCCTCCTTTCACACAGAGAATGATTGAGCGTTAATCACCACGCTTGCTCAATGCGGGTTGGTGATTCCAGACTTTATAGTCCAGGTTTCTTCGAGATGTTTTCCTTTTCCTTTAATCAGTCATTGGTGTCCAAGATATGCTAAGAAAATAAATATAACTTAGAAAAGTTACATTAGTACTTGCCAGAACTTTAATCGAACCCGCGCACTCATACTTGAGAGGCTGGTGCTTTAACCACTAGTCATTTTATTAACTTTTCATTCCTTATATTAACGTAAAAATCATAATTAATATAATTTACGGAGTAGGTATAATATTCTTCTATGCTAATACCCTTCGGCGATATAAATGTATTTGTAATCTACGTACTTTATAATAAAATGTCTGTTTACAATTTAATTAGTGAGAGTAAGTGAAGCGAGCTACATTATGCTAAGCGTTTAAGTGTTACTTACTATAAACGGTTTCTAATCACTTGCAGTAATGGGAGTGCGAACCGGCCTTTACATGGACGCGTTTAATTACTTGATTATTTTCTGATTTTTTACGCAAAAAATGCCTTTTGTAGAAGAAAAAATATCAGCCTAGGGTTTCTCGATAATTTTGACAGTTTATAGAATGGGCATTATGTCTATCGAGTTTTTTTCTAGTAGTCTTAGTCAATGAAGAAAAATCATAATGCAGGTTTTTTTTCTCATTTACGGAAATTATAAAAAAATGATGTAAAAATAAAACTTTGTGTCCCGTGATACCCAGTATACTGGCAGTCCGGGCTCCATAGAGAGAAATTGATGAATATCGTCTGCGTCTCATGGCTCTATATAAATTCTTCTGAAGATTCGTGTCATCTCCAGAAATAGAGCTTTGTGAATCAAGCGCTTGACCTAACCGTGCAACAAGAGGGTCTTTAGGTGTGAATCGAGGCTATCGGCTATTAAGCCATTGACTGAAACGACTATCGGCACAATTACTTCACAGGGCTAATGTTGACTATATTGTGAGGTTAATCAAGAAGTTATACGGTGATATTAATAAATTGGGATGCGTTCTTATCGATATTATCACGACTATATTATTGTAGATTACATTATGTATTTAAGAAAGCAAATATTATTTACGTTTTACAAAACCATGCACAATTTTTTTAAGAAACCTAAAAAAAAGATTTGTTTGAATTAAATCTGCTACCTCAATGCATACCTACTACTACGTATACTACATACTACTAATAGTATACAAGTTTAAAAATCTTCTACACAAAATAATAAATTGATTTAGCTATTCTAAAAATAAATACGCTTTGTATAATAACATCAGATTGTAGTAGTGTTAATTCCATAATTAGAGACCTAATTTTAGCACTGAATGACATATGAGATGTTCCTAAGTGGTTTGTGTTCATGGGGAGAGCTGTTTGACCACATTGAGATAATATTTGGCTAATTAGCTTCATGTAGGTACTTAAGTTATTAGTCTTGAAGACTTTGTTATTAAAATCGTACTTACTACGTTGTTTGGAAAGGTCAAACGTGATAAGGCAGTTGTCACGTGGATATGTGGGTATAATACTACTTTGGATATTTAGATCTCAAAGAGTGAAGAAGAAAAATTGTTGCCATTGACGCAATTGTTTTTAAGCTTCGTTGATAGGAATGTACTATTTTTTTAGGGCCAGTTTCACAGGTTACGGATAGACACTATCTACCAGATAATTTAAAAAATGGAACAGAATTTGTATGAAATTATCTGCCAGATAACTTATCTGGAACTTAATAGCAACCTGTGAAACTGGCCCTTAGACTTCTATGGGTGTTAAGAGTTATAAAAAATAATGAAAATATTCTCATATCGTACGTACAGGCTCCATCACATCAAGCTATCCTATATAGCTTGTATACTATGTCCTCAATAGATTTTCAACTTCAACGCAGAAGCATACGGTTCAAAGTTTCGGGTAGCTTGATGCGCTGGCGTCTTCACTTCAAACTCTGTATGTATGAAGTAAATTTTATTTCACATATGTAATATTCATGAAAACTTGATGTCAAAATTATTCTTATGGTTACACTCTTAAAGAGTAAATAGACGAAGCCGGGACATTCATCCAAATTAATTCCATTTCATGAATGAAGTTAAATATTGTACACATTCCTTCAGTCTACATGCAAAATTGCCACTGTCGGTAACTTTTTATTAATAAGGACAGAATTGAAGGAAACACAGACAGAGGGACTAACAAATCACTTTACATATAGTTTTTCATGAGTATAGTTTCCACAAATATGTTATATTAGCTGTTTTCCACCGCTCGCAGGAACTACTTGCCGCACCTGGATAAAAAGTTGCCTATGTACTGTGGAAACCTATCTTCTATTTGTGAAGATATAGGCCTCCAGGTTCCGTTGTCAGGATCTAGAGTAAATTAAACAATAATATTTAATAACTTCAAGTTGTTATCGTTGTTTGGGAGCTGACGGGGGACTTACAAACTAAAGACTAACTACTTTATTTTTAAAACGATTCTATGTATATTTAATTGATGGTCCGGCCTGTTACAAAATATAATGTAAGATGTAAAGAGGTTACATCTCTACTGTTCTTTCTCTTACTGTAGGCTATGTGTCCACCATATTTTATTTAAATCGGTCCAGCTATTCACGCGTGATCGTGTGACCAAGGGAATATTACGGATTCATTTTTATGTATGTAGATAATAGTTATGTATCTATGAATAAAGGGTATTCAGAAACCTCTTTAGAAAGTACATTCTCCAAAGAGCTAGAAAGTTCTTTGAGCTTAGAATAATCGGATTACCATTTACAGAGTTGGGAAGGTCGCATTATGTAAAGTTGTTTAAAATGCTACGTAACAGCCCACGTTCGTACAAAGTTCACATTCATTAATTATACCTAACGGACTTTGGACTCTTACAATAAATTGCAATTAATACGCATTTGTGTTCTAAGGAACATACTGCTTATACTCGTACGTATGTATTTAGATTTCGTATTTTTAAATCTCCCACGCAAAAAACGGTGTTGCAGGTTTAGCCGCTACGTGTCTGTATGACTGTCTCTAGCTTCTAAATAAATGAACCGATATTTTTTTTTAAGTTTTATGTACGTTATTCGGTACTTTAGGTGTTTCATCAAAATCCTATCCGTTTGCCAACAGCAGGTATTTTAAACACAAAATGAAAGATAATATTATGTTGTGTTTCGATTCGTTTGTTTGAATTTTATGTTTGAAATCGATCTTTTAAGAAGTTAAAAATAAAACAGGTTTTTTTTGCGATAGGTTTAATTCAATTTAATTTTTAATACCTATGATAACTTCTAATCGCGTAAGACAAGTTTTCGATAATTTGTCTTACATACACTTGAAATCTGTCAAGAAATTAATTAGTCCCAGTTTCAATTAACTATGTCACATCTAGAATTCAAACAGACGTATAAATAAGTATTTTAAACGATGAAAATTAAATTACGTTTCGTTTCACGCAAAATGTTTTGTAGCACTCAATTAATGTTAATCATGACTGAAGCGGGAACTCAAGGGAAAATCTTATTTGTTCCTTGTATTTTAGTCCTACCATAAACTTATGTATATTTAATTACCATTGTACAAGTTAGCTTCTTTGTAACGAATAATTAACTGAGCGAGTAAAGTTAACAATACTTTAATAAGCCGCCGTCAGTCGTTTACAAATAATAATTTGTTAGATCTTAACTTGTTTCGAATCTGTTGCTAGTTAAACTTATTTCTGGGTAGATTTGTTTCGTAATTTCCCTTTATTGTGTTTACCTTTGTATGTAGGTAAAGTAGAAGTACAGACGCCAGCACATCAAACTACCAGAAAAGGGTAAAATTTTCCCAGGCAACTTGGAATCATACTACTTTAGTGATACAGTTGAAAACCTATTAAGGAAATTTGACAGATTGTGGTAGCTTTATGTGCTGGCGTCTGTACATAAGAAGTACTTCTTTTAACTATGTATGTAAGGTACGAATATTATTTCAATGAAGGTCAGCAAATATGGTATAAGTAGGTATACGCAGCAAGATGCATTTTTCTTGATTCAAAACGAAATTTTCTTCTATCTCAATAAATAATCCTCATTTGTTTCCTGTTAATATAGCTAATACAAACGCTATAATCATTCCTATAACCGTTCAAGTAATAACCATTATTGTCTGCACTATTGCTGCGAGAAGCTCAGAAAATATCGCAAGCAGTGACGCGTGAACCAAAATGTCATTGTTCTACATACGTAGGTACAGACGCCAGCATATCAAGCTAAAAAAAACTGTCAAGTTTCCTTAATAGATTTTCAACTTTATCGCTGAAGCATATGGTTCAACGTTGATTGGGAAAATTTGACAGTTTCGGGTAGCTTGATGTGCTGGCGTCTGTACATACTCATGACAGGGTAAGTCCGGACTGACCCTTATCAAAATATAGCTGTTATTGTTGGCGTTATGTTATTATTATCAAGAGTTCTATTTACGAAATTATTCTGTACAAAGATGGTAAATATTGCTCGAATAAGTTCCTCTACTCGTAGTGTAAGTACCAACGGTAGATTCTGAAATAGTACCCATATCATTCATCTGTTCTGTCTGTCTCTCCGTGTATAAAACTTTTATTCACGTTTAAAGGCTACTGTTACTATGTATATTACTATTGTGTTATATCTAACTCGACCTGCCCATAATAAACTTTATCGCAGATAAACAGAACAATTGGGGGTAAAAGTTTCATAACAGAAGGTACCACTAAAGTTTACTTTACCGCCACACAATTAATATGCCTTAGAAACCTTGAAGTTGTTCTGGATGTATACAAAGACAAACTTTATAAAGCAATATCAGTTCACTGGCTTGGTAATGACCATTCGTGTATCGTTGAACAAGATCCGACATTTATGTAGAAGACTGCACATAAAAAAAAAAAACACAACATTGAAAGCTACTCCATTGCGTTCTCTACTCGTAAAAATCGATGTACCATACGATAATGAAGGGCAATTTAAAAATGGAACGGAATCGTATACAGTCTCCTTTGTACACAATCAGGATATTATTTGGTGTGAGGGGTGTCGGATGACGCGCGTGGTAGATATAATAAAAAGAAATCAAAGCCATTGTTCGTTTTATAGGTCCTAAATTTATTTTAGTACCGAGACGAAGGCAGATCCCGTTTACACGGGGCGAGAATGTTCCCATTTCAAGCGTAGCGAACGGAACAGGATAAAAACATGAAGTTGAAACTTGTTCAGAAGCGCTAAAAAATTTATGATTAGATCAGACGGCCGCCTAATTTAATGTTTCCGACTTCAAAGCAAACCAACTTTATTAAGTTATTTCGAGTTGGTAGTCTGATTTGTTTAAAAAGTTAAACTGTTTGTGGTCGCGGGATTTTTTTAAGATCATCATAGGATTGGGATATTTTTTGATGAACGCTGACAAAGTTTATGAATCCTTATGACGTCGGATCATTTATCTTGGGATTTTCTTATCGGGCTTTTAAATTAACGGAAAATTTTATCCCCTAACGACAGCTTATTCCGAGTGTGTTTACCTCAAAAGAAATATACAATTTATAGGATCATGTCAAGCTTTTAATAATTTAATTTGACTAAGAGCACGCGCACACTGCAGACTAAACTGTCGGCCGATATTTGGCCGGATGGTTTACTGACAGTTTAATTTGAAGGTGTGTCAAGGAGAAGTAGCGATCCTAATCAAACAGTTACTCAGTTTTTGTCAGTCTTATACCGGCTAGATACCTAATCATTGTAATGTGCACAGTTCCATACTGATTTATGAGCCCGCTCAAAACTATAACTAAATCGGCCGACCAAAAGTTTGCAGTGTGCGCGGACTCTTAGACTGAGGCCCAAATGCTGTATTATTTATGCCGTTTCTTCATACAATATGGTATTACTCCACTCACGAAACAAAAAACATCCAACCTACAATCTACAATTCCTAACTCTTTTCTCGTACCCGCTACGGTTTACCCTCGTCTGACGATCCTTAAAAGTAAAAAGAAGATTCGTTTAACACCGTACGTTTTAGAGGAAGACTTATTAAACATTCATTGGCAAGCCGTTGAGCAAGTTCCAAGTAAAACTCATGTTACGTAACCAGAGAAAACTTCAAATTAATCCTAATACGAAAGAGAGCCGGGGTAATGTAACTTGTGCCCGAAGCTCTGGCCTGAAAAGTTTGTAGTTAAATTGTTAAGTAGTTTGGCAATGGACGTAGTCGTTATTCAACCCCTAAATGGGATTTGTTACATTTTATAAAGTTGCTTCAATGTGATTTGGTATCAGATACACTACACATCATAATCATCATCTCCTGAGCCTTTTCCCAACTATGTTGGGGTCGGCTTCCAGTCTAACCGGAATCAGCTGAGTACCAGTGTTTTACAAGGAGCGACTGCCTATCTGACCTCCTCAACCGGGCAACCCAATATCCCTTGGTTAGACTGGCGTCAGACTTACTGGTTTCTGATTAACCCGTAACGATTGCCATGGATGTTCAATGACAGCCGGGACCTACAGTTTAACATGCCATCCGAAACACAGTCATCAGATACACTACACATGTACATAATATGTTACAATATATCCTTTTATATCCTTTATTTATATCGTTTTTCAGGAGTTAGGTGAAATATTGTTGAAAATACTTTATATAACATTCAGTAATTATGCTTTGAACTCGATAGAATAATATCGAGTTAATTTCCATCATCGAAAGCTACATTCACCTATCCTACCTAATAACCTAATTAAATCAATTTCTAGGAATTTATAGGAGTTCACTGTGTTGAAACATTATTATGTAGAACATCGCATTTTGGATCTCCGTTCTTTTACAAAGCTCGTTGTTTATTACTCATAGTTGTTATTAACTGATTTTATTCCAAACTAGCGACCCGCCCCGGCTTCGCATGGGTGCAATGCTGATACTAAAATTATACATATAAAACTTCCTCTTGAATCACTCTATCTATTAAAAAAAACCGAATCAAAATCCGTTGCGTAGTTTCAAAGATTAAAGCTTACAAAGGACATAGGGACAGAGAAAGCGACTTTGTTTTATACTATGTAGTGATTTGCTTACTTCATTAGATGTTTAGCACAAATTAAAATCGCGGGTTTCTGAAAGTCAATATTGAAATAAAGAGAGTTTACCAAACTAACGACCTTCACTGATGTTTATCTATTATTAATTAGATGCTGTATGAGTGCCTTGTTTAAAACGTTTATATAGTTTCATGTATATAATGAGTATACATATATATTATGATAAGCTGTTCCCCGTGGTTCAACTCGCCGCCCGAGGTATATGCTTCCCGTATCCGGATAAAAAGTAGCGGTTGAAAACGGCAGTCGATGTGGGAATGCGAGAATATGTCATAGAAGTTAAGGTTTATTTCAAAATCATTTATTCTCAGTATCTTCGCCGAGCTTCCAGCGGTGTTCGCTGGGCCTAAGTCCTTTCTCAGACTCTAGACTGTCTACCAGATTTTATTTAAATCGGTTCAGTAGTTTTGGCGTGAAAGCGTCACAGACAGACAGAGTTACTTTATAACATTTGCATTTATAATATTTGAGAAGGATATGAATACAAATCCTGCCGCTAATATAGCTACAGTTTTTAATTTAAAATGGAACAGATCTGTGCACTACCATGAATTTTGGTACTTTCATTGGTAGGTTATTTAATTAGGAATTTACTGTCATTAATCCAAAACACAGATTTACTAACAAAAGAATAACGAGAAATTATCACACGGGCTGTCCTTTTGCAAGACTCATTGAGTAAAAATTAAAAAACAAAAATAAATTCTATTCGTTCACTGCAAATAGACATAAAGAATAAATATTTGTGCTGGACAGAGGCCTCTTGACTCCCAGCCTCTTCTCTCTTCAGTCAATTTATTGTGGGATAATAAACATCTGACACACATAAATCATGAAGTGGGTTCTGTATATTTTTGTGACATTTTGTTTGTGCTATAAGTTACATTATTTAACAACATTGCTTTAAGTGATTAATTTTTCTACGCAATGATATTTTTTTCACAGTCACATTTAATTTGAAGCTAGTATAAAATATATGGAAGAAATAGGAACAAAAGCAGAGGTATAAAATACTTCGATATTATTGGTACATATACATATGTATATATTTTTTAAATCGAAATCAAAGAGCTATTTACTAACTTGGGGTCAGACATCGATAATCTCGTAGAAAACTCAGAATTAAAGGTTAACAGAAGAGCTTACTACGAAATTAAGTCTGTCTCTAACGTGTCAACAATTAAACTTCTTTACTTTAATTAAGTTTTAATTATGATATCGATCGTGAAAATGTATTTTCGATGTCTTAAGGATTAATTGTATTTCTATTAAGGTATGCCCCCTAGGTAATTAATTCCGAATAGTTTACGCGGAGACCCTTGTACAGGTACAGACGCCTGCATATCAAGCTACTACTATCTGTCAAATTTACTTAATAGATTTTCAACTTTATCGCTCACACATATGGTTCCAATTTGATTGGGAAAATTTGTCAGTTTCGGGTGGCTTGATGTGTTGGCGTCTATACGTAGTTAATTATATGATTTTTAAGTTTTACATTCAAAATGGATTTTGGTGTTTCGTCTTATAAAATTGTAAATGATTCCAATTCATTGCTCGAGTATTTTTGTGGATATGTAATAACACTGTAATACAATTCTGAATTCACCAATTTGTCTGGCTAAGCCGATGGAGCTTACCAAAGCTAGCTACGAGAGGCCATCCGAATAGAATCATGCATATTTTATGAACTCCCATACATGTATTTTGTACAGTTTCATTGTTTAAAAACACTGGGCCATTCAAACCAACTTGTTGATATTAAGCCATGGAAAAATATTGCCAGGCTCTCTTTGTTTTGTTCCCATTGTACCCGTTTTGCGTTCAAAGTGTTTCTGAAATGTATGGCTGAATGACAACCAGAAAAAAGCCATAATTTTCACGAGTGAAATACGTTATTCTTTTCTCTCGGTTGTGGTTCATTTGTTTTTGAAGTAGATTGATTGCATTGTTGTTAGACCATTTTTTTTGGTATTTAACCAGAATTTATCGTTCGGTTTAATATGTAAAAGTGTGCAAATTATTATGTTGTATAAATAAACCTTTAACTGAGTAAGCTGAAAAAGCTTTAAACTTTAAAGCACGAAGGTCAACCCTCATTATAATAAAGTCAAATTATTCCACCATAAACCTCTGATCGTTGACTTTTACTTCGAATTTCTTCAAAGGAGTTTTCAATCCTAATTTTAAATGGGATAAAGTTGAATTTATTCAAAAATAATTCTAGAAATAAAATTATTTTTTTAAGAACTAAAATTCGAAACTCGAATTAAAATAACTTTTTATATCAATATAAATATCGTAAAGTATAATGATAACGACTGTACCAAGTTTAAAAATAGGCGCGTGTTTTGGAAGGGCGTTTATTCGGGCGGAATGTTCAGGGATTCACCACAACAATGTCCGTCATTCGCATTGGTCCTGTCTCTTGCGTCGTACAAATAACTTTCTACGTATTATACGTAGGTACCTGTTGCTCAACCATTGTCTACGGGTGTTGGGGAATTTCTAGTTTAGGCAGGTTCAACATAGTAATTTATAGGCAGTTTTGCATGTCTTATTTACATGGTTGTGTTCAAATAAATTTTGTACGATATCAGCGAAGCACATAGAATTCGTGGCTATGTGACAGCCGAAGGGGTCGATTGATCATTAGGTTAAGTAAAGCTTGGCGTATTCGGTCAGTGGTTGGGTGATTGTTTATTACGTGACCCAGGCTGCCAGTTGAACTTGGCAGTCGTTACGGGTAGTCGGCAGCAGGTACTCAGCTGCATCAGGTTCAACTGGAAACCGACCTCATCATAGTTAAGAAAAGGTTAGGCAGATAATGATCAGGTAGGTACATAATTATGTTTGTCAACGATATCTGGTCCGCGTGTCTTAACGTCACATAGAATTTTGCAGTAGGCAAAGGCATTCTATGAAATATTTTCTTCCACATGAAACGTATTTCACAATTTCGTAATGAAAATTCAATATTTAATCGTGTTCCGTTCTATACATAATAAATTAAGACAATAAATTATAAACGAGTTTGCATATTCAGCTGATACGTGATTTTCCGTGAGCCAATATCATTTGTGGGTAGCTAATTAATTAATGGGCTTCGAGTCTTTCCAGCGTACAGTTTATCAGTTTACGAACTCAGGTACGAGTGCCGAATAAACGAATACAACGGCGCTCGTATCAGCTACAATATTCATTTCATGTATTTTTAATTAAAACGCTAGCGTTGGTAAATGTTTGGCTGGCGTCGTTGCGTTGTTTGCGAAGTTAACTTTGAACTATACACGTCAAACTGGTAGAACAGTTGTAAAAAGACAATGTACAAATACCGTGAGCGAGTTGTTTTGAAACAAAATCCCCTTTGAATATTTAACTTCAATCAGAATTGTAGCTTCGAACGCTAAGCCATTCAATCGCACGCAAGCCTCGCCGAGCCAATTAATCTTGGTGGTCCGTCTGATCTCCTGCTGTAGAATTAATTGTGGAAAGAAAATGGAACTTCGATTTGAGTTAGTGTCTGTCGTCATAGATAATGTGAGTTTAAATTCTATTTTCGTAATTTAAATCTGAATTAGTTATTTTGTAAAGAAACTAGCAACACTGGATACATGAAGAAAATAACCAAGTTCTTTAACTGTATTCAATAAATTTTGACCTAACTAATGTTTGCAAAGAACACATTTTCAGCTATATAATTTGAAGGCGCCGCAAATTAGTCGCTAAGAGCGGCGCGACATCAGCACGGGTACTCAGCACTATAATCAACCTTTGTCACATAACAAAAAGGTAACATTTAAATTAGCCGCGATGAGACGCACGGTTGCGCTATTTTATTTGTATGGATTAACAAAGCAGACTGCCGCGTGACTATTTTGTGGGCGTCCTTAGAACCGCGAGGGAAGTATTCGTAAATCCACAAAGAAAATGGCGTTAATTAATTAAATCCTTCTTGTCTTAGTTTTCCCATAAAAAAAATATTAGACAAAAAATATGCGTAGTGGGTTACTTATATGATAAAAGAGTAATTTTTTTGTGGCCAAGTAAAATATTATTTTGTTTTAATATTCTATAATATCGAAAAGTGCCTTCGGGTGGAGAGGTTACTTCATAAATAGAGTGTATTCCGCGTATTATATTATCATTAACATATTCAGATTGCTGTTGTTGCTTTTTAATTGTTTAACCATATTGTTAAGTATACCGTAGCTCTTCATTATTAACCAACATAAACATTTTGACGAGCATGTCGATAAATTGTTAAACCAAAAGTGGATTTTATTATAATTTTAGGAAACCGTTGTACTATAAACAGCATTATTTCAAAATAACTGCTGCAATTTATCATGAATATCCAATTGGAAAATTGCAAATTTCACAAAATTAGACCGAAAAGCAATTAAGTGTGCTGAATTAATTAACTTTCCGCCCATCAATGGTCGAAAAAGCAAAGTTTTAATTTCGGTCGACGGTCGTACAAATGCTGAGTTTTTAATATGAAATGGCAGAGCGTCAGTCTGGTTATCAGTACAGCGGTACGGCTGGGTGCACACAAAAGCTATGAAATCTCTCGTTAGCATTAACCGTGTTGGAAGTCAGCCACTGAAGCGCTGCAGCGCTGCAGGCGGCACGTGCAGCCCAACTTTATAAGTTTGTGCAAGTAATGAATAGAACCAGACTAATTATGAGTGAGCTAACTTTTTGAACTCACTTACGTTATTTGTTAAACACTTAGTTAACTTCAACTCCAGGAAAATTTACGCTCGAGTATACTTTGCCAATTCGATTTTATGTAGTTAATATTCTTTATTAAGTTGCATTTTACACGATTATTCTGTTCGGATTGAGAAAAATATTTTGTAAAAAAAAATACAAAGTTTTTGTTTTTCTTTTTTGATGGCCTACATGAAAGGATGAACTATTTAAAAATGAAAATTTAAACTAAATTAATACTACTACTTTGTTTGAACATTGTTAAACTAATATCAAACAAATGAATTTCTTTCATCACTTCACTAACCTGACAAACGAGTTCAACCGGTGTTCCGCAGTTTATCTTTAGGGAATATAAAACAAACAGCATTTAAAAGCAGATGAACCAACTATTAAACCACATGAAACGGACCGACGGAGTGAATAAACTTTATATTTAAAAGGTTTTTCAAATCCTTGGTCACGTAGCTTTATATAGGATATAGGTAGAACAAATCATCAGGTCATCTAGTATATGCTAAGGATCATGTTTACCACAAAAATGCTTAAATGACCTAGTAGTCAACGACCAAGCGCAATCATACAGATTGGCGTTATGCGTACAATTTGGCGACTCGATGATAAATTTAATAAAATATGTTGTTGTTTTCATTACTTTTTATTGGTAAACATGATCCTTAGCATATTCTAGATGACCTGTAAATGTATGGTGCACTAGTATTGTTAGACCTTATACATATGTACATACATATATAAATTGTATTTGATTACTTCTTCATATATATACATATACTTACTCTTAACGACTTATGTCTTTACTCTTAGCTTTCAATCGTTTTGTTAGTACTTATGTCTGAGACGTTGCAGCAGAATTCTGCAAATTGATCCGGTACGATATAACCGATGGTATCAACCCCTCGATTGCAATATATAGGCACGTAGTCATTTGCGTATGATGTTGCCGTATCGCCCACACTGCGTGGACGAGTGGGCAGTTAGTACTCCTGACACAAATACAAAAGGTAACGGTCGGCTAAGAGGACTTACCTTTTTAATTGGAGCTAAAGCTTTGACCTTTGGTTGTGTTATGACTTGTTTATGATGGATGACTTATGGATTATCCAGTGTTTACCATTTCATAATATTCTTTTGTCATATATGATCTTGGATGTTTCACAGTGTGACTTAATTGTGAAGCAGTAAAAAACAATAATGTTATGGTTTTTATAGTAACAATAATAAGGGCCAGTTTCACGATGTCTGAATAGCCATCTATGAAAAACATCATAAATGGAACAGAATTTGTATAAAATTATCTACCAAATAAACGTACGGGAACTTTTTCGTGAGTGGTGAAACAGAGCTTTAGAAAGAAAGAAATTAAAATATGATGGGGAATAGGTTTCGAAGGTTTTGAATGTAAGCTTTATAGAGTTCAAATGGTGGGAGAGGAGTTTGTTTCAATAGTTTATGAACATACATATGTCACAACAGAACATACAACTATTGTACATACATACGTAGTACGTGTCAATTAAGGACGCTATGGTCCGCAAAGCCACTAGACTACAAAGACGAGACGTGTTTGGAGATCCGACACCATACAGACAGAAAATCAGCCAACCGTGCTGTATTTACATAAACTACCCGTGATACGCATACAGTTCGAATGTTTCGTTACATTTTGGAAGGAATTGAAAGTCGATGTTTCTTTCTCTTTCAAGCAAGTACACAAATTAAAAGATTTTGTACTTGCTTGATGTTATTTTCATAAAGACAATTAAAAGTACCCCATAGGCTGTTATTTGTATCTTTGGGAGTCGTTACAGGTATTCAGAAGCCAGAAAGCGTGGCAACCAGTCTTACCGAGGGGTGTGAGGTTGCCCAGGTAACCGGGTTGTGGAGGTCAGAGAGGCGGTCGCTCCACGTAAAACACTGATTATCAGCTGCATCCAGTTAAGACTGGAAGTCGACCCCAATACAGTTTGGGAAAAGGCTAGGCAGATGTTATGGCTGTCTCAACAAGTGGGCTATGTAACACTGGAATAAATTTCCAAATCGGTTCAGTTCCTTAGATTAGCACGGTCAAGCAAATAAACAATCTCTCGCTTTATAACTTTGGTATAGACAGTGACCTATGTAAATTAGTACTGGGCGGGCGTAGTGTTAGTCGATATTTTAATTGCATCAATAGTTTCTTAGTCCATGATTGTTTACACCTATTTTGTTCCCCTTTACCATACTCAAACTCAAAAAACTCAAACAGTCACACACAGTACAGTCTTACAGTTACAGTCTTATATATAATTATATATTACACCCTTATTACACATCTTACTACTTTAGCTATATTTTTGAGTTCATTTTACATTTCAAATATTTGCCTGAAAATTGTTCGGGGCACATAATGTAAGGTCATGTTTGGCAAGCTGCGCTGTACTCGCCAAAATATTTACTTAGCTATTTTCATTTTCGGCTTTTATAGAACCGCTTCTGTATTTATTCAACCGCTACATTGTAGCTTTAGGTATGGTCTATGTTCCTCGTCATGCATTCAACATTTGAGGGGAAGGTATCGTACATTGTTCAGTCGCCAGCACATCAAGCTACCCGAACTGTCAAATTTTCCCAATCAACTTTAAACAAAATGCTTGAGTAATAAAATTGAAAATCTGTTGTTAAAGAAATTCGCCAGATAGTAGTAGCTTGATGTGCTGGTGTCTGTACATAATATCTAAATACAAAATACTGAAGATCCTCCGATATACCTATCCTGTACATCATTCAACTGACCTTAAAATTGTGTATTAATACATACAAACTATAGTACCTATTTTTATACAACCATAGTCGTAAATCTGATTCATACCATCTCTGAGTGTTCTCTGACGTCATAAGGAAATTGTAATAAATTAAAATCATTCTACGTAGGTATAATAAAAAGATAAAAAAAAAAATCGTAAAAGATAACTTATTTTTATATTCGTTTCCATTAAGAATTAAAGGAAACCTGATCATAGTAATTGCTAACAGCCGTGTAATTGGATTCAGGGACATTTTTCGTCTGTGGTTCTGGCAGCGGAATTTCACGAAGAATTTCTAACTTTTTTATTACAAGGGACAAGGTTTAATAACGATTGGTGTTTAAATAGCTTGTGCTTTTTAAAGCAAAAACTCTTCAAATGATTTTGTTGGTTAATTTTAGTGACTCAAATATCAGGCTAATTTATTAAGCTTTCTGTTTTGTATAATGGCGTCCAGACCAATGGACGGCTTCCGTTCTCTCTAAAGAGATCAGCTCAGGAAATAAAATGGTGCACAAGCATTTGTGCAGACAGGTTGCACTCTTCACTCCCTCACTCTCATAGTCTGATGGGACGGCAATTCGACACGAACGGAGAAAGTTCTGGCATAGGTCCAACAGTTACGTACTCTCCAATGCACGGGTGTATCAATCAGCAACTTTCAGACTACGGGCTGCTTTAAGAATGTTTCTCAAAACACTCAAAGGAATTTCGGCCTGACTCAAACCCGTGCACAGCAGTCGAGCTATGCGAGGATCACATCATATCATGTTCTATAGCTAGTTTAATTATTAGGGCTGTACATACGATCTCCAAGTTCATTAAAACAATGTCCTTGGCGTAAAACATCAATTTAATATAGTTTAGTATCCATAATAATGAAAAACAAAAGAAACGAGAAGTATTTTTTTCCTATATATTTTCTAGTAAAGTTTTTTATATCTTTTACAAGCATTTTTATTTGTTTTTCTCTACGTAAGTACTATCCCTGTACTTCAAAAAGTATTGTTATAATAAAATTTTCAAAATTGATTCAGTTGCTCCAGAGATTTGCGTTTTTTCCATTTTTATATTATGAATTATCTATACAAGGATGAAATCTTTCATTGAAAAAATATTT
The DNA here is from genome assembly GCA_958496145.1 of Heliothis peltigera. Lineage (NCBI taxonomy): Eukaryota > Metazoa > Arthropoda > Insecta > Lepidoptera > Noctuidae > Heliothis > Heliothis peltigera. The sequence continues at coordinate 5,629,491 of OY292338.1, read as the reverse complement.
CTATGTATCTCTTCTAACAGACTATTAAAGTCAGGATAAAATAAACCGAGTTGTAAAAATATTGCTTTTAAATCCATTCCAACATACTAGAACCAGTTATTACAAAATCAATCTTGGATGAAATTGAAAAATGTCTCCAAAGAAATGGACAAAAGTTTTATTCTTTTTCCTATGTTTCAGGATAATAAAAAAATCTTCCATTAATTCAAATATATCTTAGCGTAGACGTGGGAGGGAGCTACGGTTTAAAACGCGTGGGCTACACCTAAAATAATATAAAAGAAAGGTCATTTAACATTGAAATGGCATTTATTCACAGCCCACATGTAGCCTATTAAATATGACATAACATAAAATTATAATACACATTAATGAAAACGGAAAATCGATCTTTGAAAAGTTTGCACGAATTAAGTTTATATTTTCCTTTTCTGTATCTAATTTAGATTAAAATATAAATTTAAATAAAATAATACTTTAGTTAAAATGAAAATAATGTACCTTCAGGGGCGCTTTCATATCACAATAATTTACTGAGTCATGAAACGTTAAGTAGCTTTATATAAAATGCAATTTAAAACTGTCAACGTAGAATATTACATGCGGAGTCAGCAAGTAAGTGTAAGTTACAAGTTAATATTAGATTGTAAGCGTTTGCAGTGTTCTAACATCGGGTTGAAGGGTGTGCCACAAAGGTACATCGTTAAATTGGCACTAGCCTTGCACTTCGAAGTTTTATGCCCTCTTAAATAGAAAATGGTCCAATGTCCACGAAAGAATACATACAACATGACTGTACTATTATATTCATTGATTTTTCTATTAATTTATGGTATAAAAATATATCCAAGATATAATGGATATGGATGTCCAAGATGACTGGTTAAAAGGTGAAGGAAAAAATCTCAAGGAAACCTAGACTAAGTCTAAAGTCTGAAATCACCAAACCGTATTGAGCAAGCGTGATGATTAACGCTCAATCCTTCTCTGTGTGAGAGGAGGCCTGTGCCCAGCAGTGGGACGATATAACGGATGATGGTAAAAACATATTTTCATAATGTCAAGAAGAATTGAACGCAGTACCTAATCACTTTTATGTTCAAAATATTATATCGAGATTCCACTGAAATTGTTCATGAACAAATGTGTACGCTGTGAGTCCACAGCTAGCAAGTTGGTTGATTCGCGGACATTTTGAAAATTTTGGCAGCTTCATTCATTGTTTACTAGAGGGAGTAGACCAAAAGAAATAGTTGTGTACGCCACAGTGGTGGGATCTCGCCTTTAAATTGCAGTAATTCTAACACGTGCCAACTTTACAAAATAGTAGAATTATTTGCTCGATGAAAGGGAGTTATTTAGTGGAGTTTTAATACAAAAATAATTAAAGTAAAATTGAAAACAAAATCCTTTGAATACCTATACCAAAATACTCGTTGTAGTTAATGAAAACTAGAATAACAAATTTAAGTCCATTTATAACAAATATTCTAACCCAATTTTTCCTATGAATAGCAGTTATTATGAATTCGAAATAAGTTCATGGGCTGCGCAAATAACTTATTGAGATACGATTGTTAACTTTAATATGATAGAGGCGTTTGATAGTACTTATGGCTCAATTTCGTTAAAGCCTGCTTTGAATATGCAACTTTACGATTTTGGTGACCCTGAATATACGCAGATATCTTAGTGAGTTTAGGTTTATGACAAAATATAGCGTTTTATAATTTAATTAAAAAGGACGGCGCTAAGCTTTTTCTACACCTTCTGGCTTACATCATCAGGCGCCAGCACATCGACCTACCTCAATCTGTCAGGTTTCTGTAATACATTTTAAACATTATCGCAATACCAGAAGGTTAATATTCGATTGGTAAAATTTGCTAGATTCGGGTAGGTTGACATCGTTGACAAAAAAAGTCGTGGTGGCCTAGTGGTTAAAGAGCCAACCTCTCAAGTATGAGGGCGTGGGTTCGACTCTTGGTCAAGCAAGTACCAATGCAACTTTTCTAAGTTTGTATGTACTTTCTAAGTATATCTTGGACACCAATGACTGTGTTTCGGATGGCACGTTAAACTGTAGGTCCCGGCTGTCATTGAACATCCTTGGCAGTCGTTACGTGTTAGTCAGAAGCCAGTAAGTCTGACACCAGTCTAACCAAGGGGTATTGGGTTGCCCGGGTAACTGGGTTTAGGAGGTCAGATAGGCAGTCGCTCCTTGTAAAACACTGGTACTCAGCTGAATCCGGTTAGACTGGAAGCCGACCCCAACATAGTTGGGAAAAGGCTCGGAAGATGATGATGGGTAGGTTGACATCCTGGCGTTTGTATATAGTGAAATGATTAAATTTTATTTACATTTTTAAAGACAAATTAGATATTTGTTTGACACGATCACCATCATCATCTCAGCCATAGGACGTCCACTGCTGAACATAGGTATCCCCTTTAGATCTTCACACGTACCTACCTGTTAGAAGCGACCTGCATCCAGAGTCTTTCGGCGACGTTTATAAGATCGTCTGTACATCTTGACACGATAGTTGTTTTGTAAGTAGGTTAAAAAACATTGACTAATTATAATCTTATATACTACTGCCATATCCAATATTAACTTGTATCCATCTGCATAGAACACGGTACATACTTTGCCCCTTTACTTCCATCATACATTATAAATTACTTTAAGAATATGGCCCATAAATTTTGCTACAAGAATTTCTCAACCAGGAACCTACATAATGTATTATACAGTTTAATTTCAGAGTGTATTTATTATGCAAACCTTTTGTGTATGTAATGTATATTAAGCTCAAATACTGCATTAAAAATTCAAACATATGTACGACCACGAGTGGGGGACGTTATTGTTATTCGCACAATTATCTACCCAAGATACTGTATTCTATTTACAATTTTTTTTTAAATAGGCTACACATAGGTACTGTAGAGATGTAACCTGTTTACATCTTACATTATATTTTGTGACAGGCCGGAACATCAATTAAATATAGAATCGTTTTAAGAATAAAGTAGTTAGTCTTTAGTTTGACACTAAGTCGCCCGTCAGTTCCCAAACAACGAATACAACTAGAAGTTAAATATTAATTGTTTGATTTTACATACGATCCCAAGAGTGTAAGTGGTACCAGCAGGCTTAGCATGACAATCGTAGAAACAAGTTTTGTCTACCGGAGATAGGACATAATGACAGACTGACGTAGGGTCTCTTTTGAATTTTTTTTAAGTAATTTTTCTTGTCTTCTATTGACATAAGGCTTCAAGTGATTACATGCGAGTTGACAGGTCGCGCCATGCTCGGACAGAAGACATGTTGACTTTGCAGAAAGAGCTTTGTCTTTTCTTGGCAGAATAGATATAAAATCGCCATGCTAAGCCTGCTGGAGGCTTATATCTTCACAAATAGAAGATAGGTTTCCACAGTACCAATGCATCATCTAGCAAAATACTGAAACCGCCTTAAAAACTTTGGAGACAACTGACGAAGTTTTTACTTGATTTATCCCTCAACCACTCCAAATCCCTAGACGGTGCGGACCACAGGATTCTCCGTCAAAAAAAGGGTTCCATTCTAACAAGATGCGGTTGAATACATAATAGGGCTGCCACCTGACCTCCAAAACCCAATTATTCAACAATGAGGGTATTGTAAGACCCAGTTGTCATGTTTTCTGATTCCCTTTACTGTAGTCACCATGCTGTGCTAGGATAGGCGCATTATTTTGGGTTTTTATGTAACTTTTATTGATGTTTTGGAAAGCTTAACTTAGTTGAAAGATGTTGCTAAAATAAAAATAGCTCAATAATAGCAGAAAAAGAGGTGTATTAATAACTTGACTCATTTTAAAACGAAATGTAATTAGCTTTTATTGTTTGTTAAAGATAAAACGATAAGATAAAAGTCACTGAAAATCAGCACTTTTTAAAGGTCAATTTTACAAAACGAACCCGTACAACACCCGCCCTTCACCACTTCCTATGTGCTATAACTAACTCCCCAGCAACAGAAGAGTATTGGTTGAAAAAAAAAAACCGCGAACTTTAAGAAGAAGACCCGCTTTATTTATTCAGACCTATATTTGTTTCCTTCGCGTTTCCTTCGCTTAATTGAGTTTTTTGTACGTTTACTTGCCTTGTAACGGAAAGTGATGGATGTGCGTCGTTATTTATAATCATAAATATGCTTTTATATTAAACCTGTGCTTAAAGTGAGAGGCTCGATTAGCATTATCTCAAATTGCTCAATTTTATTTTGACCTCAAGTATAAAAGGTCTTTGAAAATTTCTGGCTTTTAAAAACTGCACGTCGATTCTGTAAAATTCTAACAAGAACTCGCCTTCACTTCGCTATTCATTCTCACTTCACATAAGAATTGACGGTTTTAATCGAGTTTGAGTGCGAAGTGAACTTCGAAGTGATGGTGAATACCTTACAGAATACCACTTTTTACGTCATCTCATACTTTATTCGTCAAATTCTCGAAGTCAATTAAAGTGCAACACGCCCGCTTGAGTAGCGCTAGTGTAGATTCAAATTACGAACCGAGTTTTAAAATGCCAATCAAGAAACTCGCAGCGGATTCAGATTTGAATTTTAGAATGAAGTATTAGAGAATCACCCCCTGTTTTTCCACGTTTATACAAATATTAAGTATAAGCAGATACGCGTCGAAAGTTTTAGAATAACTTATTGTAGCAGAGACCTGTGAAAAAATGAAAAAATGTGTAATTTCATATGTCTTTCTGACGTCGGATTTTTTAAATCCATTTTTAGCTTTACGCGCGGAAAAGCTTTATGACTACATTCACGTGAAGTAAAAGCTAACTACGTCAGACTGTGGTATGTCTGTTGTGAAGTGTTTTTGTACCCCTTGTGGAATGTGTGTTCCGGCCTTAATACTTAGCTTAACAAAGGGTTGGGTAGTTCTTGTTCACAAATGAGTACGACATTATGAGTTGACCCGAATGTAAGGTTATATTTTTATGTTAGCAAACGAAGTATTTTATGAGTTGACGTAAGATTAGTCTATTGGTGCTGATGCCTTGATGATTTCCCTATTTTACTTCAGTTTTCTTTACCGCGGTGTGTAATTTATTTATTAATTGAAAATAATGATTTAAATTAAGATGATTAGTAAGGGGTGCGGTTGGCTTACTTACCATCCAGCTTCTAGAGTTAAGTATATGTATCCAAAAATGTTCAGAAGTTAAATGGTGCACTTACCTGAAATAAAGATACAGTAAATTAAATAAGGTATATGAAGACATGAAAGATAAAGTAGGAAAAGTCATTATATGAGTGTAGTCAGTACTAGACCGAAGTTAACTCCCCGAAAAAGGCATAAAATATATTACATGTATATCTAATCCATGATCGACAGTACTTATACCTCACCATCTAAATACCACGGGGAATATCCATGAGAATTTCCCCTCAAAAAAAGGTCAACGTCATCCGATATTTCTTCGGTCCAAATCAGCGAAACGTAGCTACTTCCAAACGTCTCCATTGGGAAATACACCCATCGCTGAAAATTACATTTCAACAAAACCTTTTTTGTTATTTAAATCTACTTAAAACGAACAAACTTGAAGAAATCTCCTCCAGCGTTTAAAAAACACTTCATCAATTGGAAGCCGTTTAAACTGACATTTGTAATTCGAATTTCAAAGTTTTGCTGATGACAGTGGGTCCATTACGAATGAAAGGATCTGTTCCTAATGAGAGAAATTGCGAAGGAATTTTAATCGGGGGTTGTATGAAATTATTATTATTCCAATCCCTAAAGTTTTTGTTCGTTGTTCCTGGAATTATTATCATCTCTATATTAATATGTATTATAAAGCTGAAGAGTGTTTGTTTATTTGCTTGAATGCGGTGATGTAAGAAACTACAGAGCCTATTAAAAAAAAGTCTATGTGAAAAACTGTTTTAGTTTTATATAGCCCAGTCCAGTTCTTTTTAAACAGGGTACGAGGAGTAGATCCTACTTGACACGGGTGAAACCGCCAGCGAAAGCTAGTATTGGATAAATATGCCAGTTGTGTGCTAATGAGGTTACAAAAACAAGCCTTATTATTTTTATACAATGGAAACTGGATAAAGGTTTGTTTACCTAGGATAAAGGTTAGTTTTTGAGGCATAATCAATTTTGATATTTTGCTCGTTGCTAAGTAACAGCCGCACGGGTCGATCGAGCATAAGGTTAACCAGGGTTAACCAACCAATCCAACCAATGCCGAGTTTGGTCCATGTGTTGCCTTCTTGTTATGACGAGTTCCTCCGTGTTTCCGGAGGCACGTTAAATTGCTGGGTATCAGCTGTTATTCAAACATCTTTGGCAGTCGTTACGGGTAGACAGAAGCCAGAAAGCCCGAGTATCAGTAAGGGTTGCTTAGGTTGTGTTTTTTTATCTTAAGTTTTTTTTTTATCTCAACTACGCTACGGTCTGTTCACCATCGAAAAACTATATCTAACAAAACAGAACAAAAACCTACTATTACTACAAACCCAAAAAAAATTGGTTATAGTTACTGGATAAAGGACATACATGTAACTTAATTTTCGGATGAGGGTACAAGCCGATGAGTTGACACTTGGTGCCTACCTTCTCATGTAACCCGAAAATAAGGACATCCACTTCCAAGCTTCGTTAACACAGGGTCAGTTAACTACAAGAAAAGAAAATCATTTTACTTATATTCTCCACGGAAATGGTTTAGGAAACACGTAGGTAAGCTCAGATAAGGGATGCCGGGCACTTTTTAGGTTGCTCCGCAGGGATGCGGGATAAAATATATCCCCTTTGTTATATGGTACCTACTCAAGGGATGAGAAAATTCTAAAATTATTATACTAGGTCTTACTTAGAGGTATTGTCATGAGAATTAAGTTTCGGGATTTAATGAGCCGTAATACTGTAGTCTGTGTATAATAGGGGTTTGAAAGTGAGAACCTTATTAGCCCAGGGGTCACCATGCCGGACTGACGAACTGATGGTCCCGGGTTCGATTCTCGGTAATAACAATACTTGTCTCATGAGCATGTTTGTTGGCTGTGGTGTTTAAGTATTTATAGTTCATCTGTTATGTTGGCACCCATATACAAACTAATCAATAGCTTATCATGGAACAGACAAGTGTGATTCGTACTGATATTCGGGATAGTATAAGAAGATTTGTAATTAAGATTACCTAACAGAAAACAAACTTGCTAAATTAAAGTAAAATTAAAGTTGAAAATGTAAGAATTCACTTTTTAATGTGAAGTTTTGAATTTTTAATGTGATTGTAAGAATGGTATTTGTTACTTAACGAGTTTAACAAATTGACGTTTAAATCTAATGATAAACGACAAAGTATCTTTTTGCTGTGCAAATGGATTCTTGTAAAGCAAGCTAACCTAACATTTGAGGAGGCGTAGTGCCTACTAAAATCCATTTCACAGCCATCGAGTATTTTACATGGTTAACCTTTAATAATAATTAATATATTTTTTATGACGTCCACCGTATATTATATTCCACAATCGACTGGACCCACGCAGTCATGCATATCGCCCTAATTAGCCTCACTCAGGTCACCGCTTATGCATATCTTTTATCTTAACAGCCTCTGACGTCATTGCTTGCACTGGCTTAGGCCGTATCGATGCATAAAGCCGTTCTGATAAAGCTAAGCTTTTGATTTAATTTAAAAATAGAATTCAAAAAATTCTTCTTGATTTTACGATTGCGATAAGATTGTGTTTACACAATCTTTCTAAATGCTATATGTCTATATTGTTACACTGTTAATATTTGCCTGTGAAATGTAAATCGTGACATCCTGTATATTATGATCTGTAATATGATGTCTATAGAATGATTAACTGAATTATTTAATTTTATACTATCAACATAACATTTATCATCATCTCCCGAGCCTTTTCCCAACTACGTTGGGGTCGGCTTCCAGTCTAACCGGACTCAGCTGAATACCAGTGTTTTACAAGGAGCGACTGCCTATCTGACCTCCTCAACCCAGTTACCCGGGCAATCCAATAGCCCTTGGATCAGACTTACTGGCTTCTGAGTACCCGTAACGACTGCCAAGGAATTAAACTATAGGAATAACTACAGGGTAGGGATTTATACTATCAACGTGCGCATTTGACACGTTCAAGTTGCGGGGGGAATCATTAAATCCAAGCAGTTATTGGGAAACAAATTGAAGTTTTATTTCTATAAAAGCTGAAAGATCAAACCACAGTTTTTAATAATTTAACGAACTACTTAGGTACCTTTAATAATTTTATCATGATTTGGCTATTTATTAATTCGCCCTGTATTATATAAACACGTAAATGCATAAGAATTAGCAAGTTAGCAAGCAAGACTACTGAATTTGGAGATACAAGACTAGCAATAACTCAAATCAAAAATCTTCTGAACAACTTATTCAATATCAACGCTTGAAGTCACTCTCTTGTCAGATAGTTTCGCGCCCACGCCATTCTTCGTACTTTTTCAATATGGCGGATGCACTTTTGATTTAAGAAGTTTACTGAGTTTGTTATTTTCTTCTCTTTGAATAATTATCATTCCTAATGTCCACGTGTAAAAAGTACTAGTAAATATATAACATTTTTATCATGAGATATCTTATTATTATCGTAAATAAGCAGAATGGCAGTTTTTTAATGATAGATTTTCGTTTCCATTTTTTGTATAGTTTAAATAACTTTCATTTTTAACAGTACCCACTTTACTTTTATTATAAGTTTTGTTCAAAATATTAAAACGAACGCTTGATTACTTTACATATCAAAGTATAAATGTCGCTAACGATTCAGAAAAACGAGCCTCGGTATTACAATTTATTTTTATTTAATTTTAAACACAGAATGAACGTGCGTATATTTCGATTTCAACAAACATTTTTGGTAGCTTTTGCGAGCTTCATTTATTTACCGTTTCAAATAAAATGTAGGACTTTACAATTTGATAAATTACATTTTCACTTTTAAATTTTATTTTACTGTCCTTTGATATTGATATAAATATTACAGAGAGGCAAAGTTTTACCTCTGTATTTAATTTGTTATTTATTTAAATACCGATTTGACCTCAAACGATTTCACGTGCAAATAAACTGAGTACGACGAAGGCAGAACATTGTTAAACATAATGCATTTTTGCTGTAAAATAGCATATATATTGTAAATGAAAACAGACCAAATATAACGGTGTTAACCGATGATTCCTCCACCAGCCTTTCGAGCATGAGGCTGCGGGTTCGATTCCAGGTCAGGCAAGTACCACTGTGAATTTTCAAAGTTAATCTTGGACACCAATGACTGATTAAAGGTGAAGGAAAATATCTCGAGGAAACCTGGACTATAAAGTCTGAAATCACCAACCCGCATTGAGCAAGCGTGGTGATTAACGCTCAATCCTTCTCCGTGAGAGAGGAGGCCTGTGCCCAGCAGTGGTACGATAAAAAAAGGCTGTGATGAATAAAATGAACTGAAGATTTCTGAAGTCAGAACAAATTCACATAAATTCTATAAGCTACTGAATTTTATATTCCACCAGTTGGGGCTTCAAGCGACCTCTTATAGTATTCACATCCTTATATCAAAGCAATAACATGAAAAACGTTGAAAGAGGTCGATAAAGTATTGTAGAATCGCATGTAGTAGGTATAGTCAAAGGAGTCGCTTTATTAAACTTTCATAAGAGCAACACTCCATCCAAAGGTTTCGCTTGAAGCGGTGTTTTCGCTGTATACCGCTGATTCAGGCGTCAGTGAGGGCCTCTCTCAACCTCGAGGGGCGCGGAGGGCCGAAGTGCTGGCAAAAGAGCGAAATGTTAAAATTTTATGTTACATTTCTCAACACCATCAATATTTTTTGCTGATTCAAGTGTTGTAGGCAATGGCACGAACCGTCATTGGGACGCAGAAAGTATGTATTCCATCATTAAATATCAGTTCCTTATCTATAAACGACTAGCTGTTCCCCGCGGTCCCACCCGAAGGAACTACTTTTAAAAACCGTATAAAAAGTAGCCTATATACTTTCTATGACTCCAGACCATGTGTCTACCAAATGTTATTTAAATCGGTCCAGCTGTTCACGCACGATGGTGCGACCAAGGGAAATAGGAATTCATTAGCCGACTTCCAAAAAACGGAAGAGGTTCTCATTCGGTCTTCACGGTCAGACAGACGTTGTCCTGTTTCCTTTTTTTTCTTCCATAAGAACCTTCTCCTGACAATAGCAAACTCAATAACAAAAAGAAAGTAAAATCGGTCCAACCGTTCACACGTGATGGCGTGACCAAGGGAAATAGGAATTCATTTTATATTAAAAATGTAATATTAAAAAGGGTATCATGTATGTGCCTTTACCCTTTACAACATCTGTATCTACTCATGATCGCAATAAATATTTGAAGTTTGAAAAGTTTTTATCTTCTTGTTTAATAATAAATTCATCATATTATTTCTATAATTACAACACCAATAACAAATTCCCCTTGCACAAATGTTTAACTTTACAAATTGTTATTCAGGGCACGAAGAAGGATTTTCAAGATTGATAGCAGCTTGGATTTTTCCTTTTAATATTAAATACCTGAAAAATCTTCAAGATTAAAGGAGCATGGACCTGAATAAAGTTTGTAATTAATAATAAGCTTACCGTCTTTGTCTTCTTGTACCTTTATTAAAGTTTGTTGTTTAGAGTTTAATTTACCGTTACGCGTCTCTTCAGGTCGTTTTAAACAATTATGTCCTATTGCTTATTTACTAGGAATAGCTTTTTTGCTAGAATATACATAGTTCCCTCTGAAAGCGAATGAAACCACACACTAGAGCTTAAAAGTGTGCTTCTTAAAGTCCTGTATTTTTAAACAAATGATAATTTTTTATCTTTATTGATTTCGGGATTTTTATCCACATGGATACGCCATTATGGTTGACGTAGTTCTTAGACTACACTTACTAAAATTATGTAACTAATTTGAGTGACTGAAACAATGATAGAATTACTCCAATTTCCCATTTAAACTGTTATGGATCTTCTTGTTAACTGCACCAGTTTTATACTGAAGTAAATAAGTTGGAACAGTAGGAGAACCATAAAATTATTATACATTGGTCACTCAGCGAAATAGGACCTTGAAATAAAAGACATACGGTTCAAAATAGAAATCAATATCTTTAAAAGCAAAACCCTCTTACAATAATAGAATCGAGGAGATGAAATATTGCGTCTCATGCTAGACTGTACCAACAAAGCCAGTTTAGAACAAAAACTTGGCAATTTGTTGTTTTAAAGCTACGTGTTAAGTCAATGGCGATGAACTCACCGACTTGCTATTGTCTTGTCAAAGTTAATTACTGGATTTACAAGCAAGGTTAATCTCCAAAGTAAAATTGAATTCAATTCAATTTTGCTTAAGAATAACACAGTAACCAAATAAAAGTTTCTCAGACAAAAAGCTTTGAAAATATTTCAATGTTATTATCGTTCATTGAATGCGCTGACATCAAGTTTTCTTAATGTAATTCAGCGATTAAAATGCATTCAACCAAAATGGTTCAGTAAAATTATCTTCAAGAAATCTGGTACGTTCTACTCCCGCAAAATTGTCTCTGCTCCGCAAGATTTGAAGAAAGAATTCAGGAAATTGACAGTTTCTATTCGAAGACAATTAACCCGTAGAATTTAGAGAGCGTAGTTTTAGACCCTGTGATAACTAAGGCGTGAAGATAAACCTTTCGAAAGGAAATCAAACCCTGAATCTACAAGGCCTGTGGGCTTGAAAAGGGTCAGTGGAATGAAAAACGGGTATTACCGAACGGCGGTCAGGCGGTCGGCAAAGGTGAAAAATGTTAGAAAATTATTTAAAAGATTTACGAAACTGTGCTTTATTGTGTGCAACTTAAAAGTGAAACTTGAATGGAGTTATTTATACATTGTTCGCTTTCTCAACGTTAATGTTACAGATTAAACAAATAAAAGAATTGCCAGCCATTTGTGTTTCCTGGTATTACATTGTTATTATCGTTAGGATTTTTTTGTTGTTACTTGATCCTTATTTTTTTTTTTTATATCTGAAGTAGATATTATACACAGTTAATTTTTATTTTTTGACATACCTTGTATTTCTTTATTACATTAACGGTATAAATCATATTTATTTCTGTTAATAAGTTTACAAAAACATAATATAGATGGTATCTATTTTTGTCTGATTTTCTGCAGTTTCACCCTCGCCGGTGCGGTCACACTTGGATACACGGGGATGGTATAGTTTCCCATTGGTAAAAGTTTTTTTTTTAATTCGATTCCGTAGTTTTGGAGCCTATAGGCTACAAATAAACAAACAAAATCTTCTTTATGTAGGTAATATTGATATAGATAATAATAGAATTGTTATACAATATAACGAAAAAATGACAAAAGAAAGTATTTGAGTATTGTTGGCGTATATAACAGTGGTTTGTGTTATCGCAACACTTTTCCTCTGTTACTATTATTGGACGTATGACTAATAAATGACGTCCTAATTAAATAGTAAATAATAAATGCAACCACGGCTTGGCAATTTGGCAGGCGTACGCGATGTAAGGAACTGTTATAAATATTCATGTTTTCCCACTGCTTTGCTTTTCCAAGAAATTGAACTTACCATATAATTTCAGTATATTATTACAATTAAGAAGGTGTTTACAATTATTTCACCTATTTTCAAATCCTGGATATTCTTTATTTTTTCTTTTTGCTCTTTAAATTTCAATATTTTTTTTTTTTTTGAAAAACTTTTTATTATATTTACAACTTATTTACAAACACTATTTACAATATTAATGGAAAGAAAAACAAATATAAAAAAAATAGACATATAATACAAGTATTTACATAAAAAACTAAAAGGCGTCGAAAAATTCATCCCCATCGCTGTCTACTGGGAGCGTGCCCAAGAGGCTGGCAGCATTGCCACGTTGTATGGCAATGCTTATTCTCTGACCAAAGTAATAGCCAGCCTTTTGGTCACGGGTAGCGTCAATCCTGGATTAATTAACATCTCCTAATTAAGTTTCATTTAAATTACTCTTACATTTAAATGATAAATTTTAATGTAAATATATTTTCGTCTTTACCACCGCCCACTGAAAGCTTACCCAAGAGGCTGGCAGGGTTGTCGTTCGAGGGAATGCTAGCTTAACTTAGGTACGTCCAAAATAAGAACTAATCTTTGGGTCATTTGAAGCGTCAACGAGCCGCTTCGCAATATCTTTAAAATCGATATGAGCAGTTGGGACCCACGGCCTGATATGTCCCAAATTCATTGCTCCCAAGTAATAAATATAATACAACAGCTACTTAAAATTTCACTAAAGTCATTCACTGCGTTCCAAATGTACTGAAAACTACACCACCCACCTAAGTAGTTGCGAACCGACCTATTCCCTTGTTAGCGAGTACAAGAACTAACTTTTAATAGTTTGGTAAGTGAATAATAAGTTAGTTTCATCGTTAATGTAATGTATAAGCTTCTTGGAAATGTCTCGAGCAGGTAAAGTGCTGTTTTTATACGTAAATATGGTTCTTAGAAAATTCCTAGCTACTCGTGTTGATATAAGCTACTAGTGTTAGGTTGATATAAAGCCTTTTGCAAAACTCAAGATGTGCTAACGAGCAATCTAAGCAGCTGTAAATAATCATTATATAGAATAAGCATTGCCATTCAACGTGGCAATGCTGCCAGCCTCTTGGGCACGCTCGCAAGACAGCGATGGGGATGAGTTTTTCGAAGCCCTTAGTTCCTCATGCAAATACTTGTATCATATATATTTTTAACTTTTTATAATTTTGTAAATAACTTCAATTTTTAATGCAATATCGTCAATAAACAAACATAAGGCAGAAAAAAATCCTTAGGTTATTTTTCATACAATTCAATTTCATATAATTTCTTAATATCAGGTTAAAGTAACGTAATAATACATCAAGTAAAAAACTGTAACAACGATACTCCATATCGATACAATATTTTCAGATAAGCTAAAGAATCTGATTGTGAAAGCCTCACCACGAAGCTTGTTAGCAGAAAATATTTACATCACATTCAACAATTTTTGCATTCATTTTTTCCTCGTTTGTGTCATTACCACGATATCTGAACTGACAGACAGACGTACCAAGTAAATTAAACTGACTGCTGAAGGCTAATTTGCCGATGTCGTCATCATTTCCAGGTGAAGAAATATTGTATGTATTTTGTCAAATAAATATGCTTTTTCTTCGATCGACTTGGAGTGAGTTTAAATTGGCAGAGTTTTTGGGGAGTAAATTCGTACGTATGCCAATCATTATATGTATGTATAAATAACCAATTGCAACTTTTACAGACGCCAGCACATCAAGCACATCAATGTGTCAAACTTCCTTAATAGATTTTCGACTTTATCGCTGAAGCATATGATTCAAAGTTGATTGGGAAGTTTTAACAATTTCGGGTAGCTTGATGTGCTGGCATCTGTACTAAAGCAATATAAAAATTGATTGTTGTGATTTTAGAGTTTTTTATGCCTTAATAAATTACAGTATAATAAATGTAGTTTTAGCTGCATATGACTTTTTAAATTGATTGTTTCATTCAGAAACTATAATATAATCAATACCAAACAAAAGAAAAGCTTATCTTGCTCCCTGTTGACATGGCCAATTATTTGTCTGTTTCAAGAGTAAGTTCCGGAACCATGTTTGAATTGTGTAATGACCAAAATAGCCGTGAACGTTGTATAAAGACATTCTGTAGTAAATTTAGTATCAGCATTGCATCATGCGTCTGCGTCTGTCTATTCACGATAAACTCAAATCCACTGACGATTTTCATGCAGTTTTCATTAGGATTAGGTATATCACTTATCTACGTGCGAAGCCAACGCCTGGTCGCTAGTGACCCTGACACACAGGGGCATTCAGAAGGAACACAGTGGGTTTTAGTCATTAAGACTCTGAAACTCCCACAGCGGTAGAGGTAATTTGATGAATTCTTACTTAAAAAAATGCGATTCGTAAGAACAGACGCCAGCACATCAAGCTACTACGTTCTGTCAAATTTCCTTCATAGATTTTCAACTTTATCGCTGAAGTACATACATGGTTCAAAGTTGATTGAGAAAGTTTAACAGTTTCGCGTAGCTTGATGTGCTGGCGTCTGTACAACATTATCATTCGTTTATCTAATTCTGTCAACAACAGATGTCTCGTCATTCAGTAATGCCTTGTCAAGTATTTGTTACGAAATATTTTTTTTATTACAACTAGTTTCATTTTTCCTTTAAGTTCCAACACAAAACTGAAATAAGAAATAATGAATAGTTTAGGAAATTGAAAATCTGACCTTCTATTCGTAAGTTCCACTAGAGTTTTTTGTTAACATTTCAATGGAGTTTATTCGAAAGGAAATAGCTTTTATTTAATCAAAATCTGGGCGCACATCAAACGTAATAAAACAGACATGTTTTCTTGAAAGCTTCACTAACAATCATAAAATGTTACGATAAGATCTTACCTTTGAGGTTAGGACGTAATTAATGTATGTACGATTCCTTTGAAATTTACATGCCAACTAAAAGTGAAGCCTATACGTCTTAATATTGTTCATTACATACATCATAATATGCTATTTTAAACAGACGGTAGATATTAATAAACTTCAGACATAAAGGAATGTTAACACCAAATAGTTGTCTCTTGACATTGACAGAAAGAGCTATGTATTTTCTTGATGGAATAGACATAGAATCTCCATGCTGAGCCTGAGGGGTTATAAGGATTTTTCCTAAAATTGCATTTAACTTACGGAAATATAGCCAAAAATATGACTAATATCTGGCCATTTTGATGAGGGTAATAACGTGAGTGCGTAGCCTTTTTCAGCTGTTAAGTAGTTGGCACAGATCTTATTTATATCATATAGCAAAATATATGTTAACTATTATATATGGTGAGGGTAGCCTTACCCTTCAAATCGGAAGTGTAACGCCTTCGGAATATGCCCGGATCATATAAAAGGCTTATTGTGTAATCGGGGTGAGGCCCAATATGATACATGACCACCATTTCCAACAGTTAATATGAAGAATCACATTCCAATCTAAACCAATCTTAAATCTTAAGATTATATATCATATTTTCTTAGTTCTCTTGAGATTGTCATCACATCTTTCTTAAGATTAGTCACGTAACATTACTCCCTTCTATTTTCAAATAATTGACAGAAATAAGATTACTTTTGATAACGTATGATTCCAAAATTCTTTTCCAAGAAAGCGGTACAGTAAAAAGTTTAAATAATTTTGAATTCTAGATAATTGAGTTAAATGTTTGTTTCATATTTCAGAGAATTACATGTTAATTGCAATCAAAGGAGATGTACTAATCACATCACTGTTTCTAAATTTAATTTTTGCTCAAAGGACACGCGTAGGTACGTGTTTCTAGAGAGTTTATTCCCTTGATTCAGTTTCTTAACTAAAGAGTAAGTGAATTTAACGTAGAAATGTAGATCGAATGAAGACTTTGAATGATGTTCACAATGGTGTGTTCACAATTAGTGTGTTCAAAATTGTTTTATTGTATATTTTATTGTATACTATATAGCCACGTTGAATGTAATAGGGATTTCTGATCAAACATGTCGAAATACGAATATTTGACTATGAGATAAAACTGAATTAATCTCAAGTCAAAGTTCTCCGTATTGCAAATAGACTGTCGAAACTGCCATCCGACTTCTCGGAAGTTAATACCGTGGAACTCGATCATGCGATAATCGTTTGACAAACAAGATGAGATTTTGCAATGCACCAATAAGATTCTGCTTCAGGAAAATTTTATATATCATATTTTTCGCCCTCAGAAACCTCTCAAGGTTTTCTTGAAAAACTTCGTCTTATTTTCACAGATCTGTTTATCTGTTTACCCATGCCACAAAAATAATAAATACGTCAAAAATTTATAATGAAACCGTAATATCTGCCGTCACAAAAAATGTTGGCGATGCGAAGGGATCAAAAGATTCCCTCGACTGTGCAAAACTCTGACGGTTAACGACGAACATTAATCCGACCAGTTTAACAAGACCTTAGGTCTCGTGAATTGATGTAGATTTAGTGGGTCTGAATATGGCGGCTGATTTATGAAGCTCATCGGACACGAAGCGGCTCTCAAGCACAATGCATCGTCGTTATTCTGTATCGAAAGCGTGCTCTGAAGTGACTCAGCCACTTTAATGCTTATTAGATGTGCGAACTTCTTGCTGAGCTCTTTTAAATATGTTCGAAATCTTTCAAACGACATGAATGAGTCGAAACGTCTGAGATTATTAACTGCAGTAAAATCATTCTGAAAGTAATTGGATGTCTCATTCAATATTCTACTGAATTCGATAATTTCACGCGTCTTTTGTTAAAGTTTTAGGCTTGGGAATAAACTTCAGATAAAGATTTGAATATGGAAAGGGTATTAATGTCGGGATTCATTTTTTTTAACTTTTATCATGAAGTGACGGTAATAATGTTGATAAATGGCTCCGAATTTAAAAGACGTCAAGAAACGTACCTAATATTTAAGAGATGTTAGATTTCTTGATGACAAGTAATATTCAAGCTTTGTTCTGAATAAAGGCCTTGAACACCCTTTCAGTAGACAATAATTTGATTGCCACTATCTGACTAGCCTTTGACAGCGACGATATCAGGAGCCAATGCATTTTAATTAGATTTTAATAAAAGGCTGGCTTTTGTCAGAGAAGAAAATTTAATATTTCAATCATTGTTCATCCTGTTTGTTTGGATGTAATAAATATTTTTTATGAAATTAAAGTGAAAAACATATTTTTTATTAGAATTTGAAAAGATATCGATGATAAAGATATCATAGAGCAATATCGTTTACGTTTAAAAAGGAAAACTCAAAATATTTGAGTTTCGTAAATTCTCGCAGACGCAAAAAGATGACTATCAAAGACTCTTTCACTATCAAGCCATTTTAATGACTAAATGTCAATTATGAGATGTATGAATAACCACTAAAATTACATAATTATATTAAGTAAACCTTTCACATACAGTCGGTTAGTCCGAAGTCCAATTGGGTATGGGTGCAAATAGGTGCAAATAAAATCCGAAACAAAATTCAAATTGCATGGAATCAAGATGGAATCCAATATTAATGTTCTAAAATTAAATCGTACAATTTATTTTAAAATTGGCCTTCGATGTTTCAAGCGGCCATTGTTACTTTTAGGCTTATCGTAAAGAAAATTCTTGTTTGTATAGCCTAAAACATTCCATTTTACGTAGACGCGGGGTCAGAGACTACTGACATCT
This sequence comes from Heliothis peltigera, assembly GCA_958496145.1. Lineage (NCBI taxonomy): Eukaryota > Metazoa > Arthropoda > Insecta > Lepidoptera > Noctuidae > Heliothis > Heliothis peltigera. The sequence goes on along the minus strand of OY292338.1, from coordinate 5,611,074 downwards.
GTTACACTGTTTACAAAAGTTTCTTTGAGTTAAATTGTTCACAAACAAAAGGCTTAATTAGTATCTGGGCCCAGATATCATAAATACAGGAAAATTTTGTGAATAATGCTGAAGGAATGAGTTTAAATCAATGTTTTGTGTTATTTTAGTTTGAAACAAAAATGTAGAATCGATTTTGTTACACTCACTTTTGAAGCTGTAGTTTCTATAATATTGTGAATCTTCTGAATAAAAGTTGCGAAACCTTGAAAGTGGATGCGATAAATCATACAACTTGAAATAAAATGTTGCTGAAAATTTAATGCAATATCTTTGTAATCTATATCCATTGTTTTCAAGGCAGGGTTTTTTTAACAAGATTAGTATAGAACTTCAGAAAACCGTGCTTTTTATGAAATTAATTTTCACGTTTATTAGGCTGAATGTCTGCCTGAGTAATAAAAGAAAAAGGTGCAACCGTAATTTTAAAAACAACCAAACAAACTGAGAAGTATTTTTTATTATATTCATATTTCCTTTCCTAAATAATTTATACGGCTTCTACAAAGAGCGTTATCAAGGTTTTTTATCATCACAGCTTTTTAGATTCTTCTATTGAGCTATTTTCTTGAGATGTTTCTCACATTAAATTAAATTACAGGGGTGGTTTCTGCGTGCAAGTTGAATAAAATATCCATTATAACGGTAGTAATTTTCATTTGGCGTGTGAAATGGTTTGGAAGACTAGCTATGAAGAAACTAAATTAATGCAAAATATAATTTACGGTATATTTATGGGTACTAAACTAGTTACGCTACGTTTTTCTCTATATTTACAATATGACTCGTACGATGCCTTAGAGTGAAAACCTCGTATGTTTAAAATACGAAACTTTTCAGTAGGGAGATATAGGATGTGTTTTGCAATCTTACTAGAAATTGAATAAAATGATTTTGAGAAAACCACATTTCCGAGATTTTCAGTATTTTATCGTGTTCATTACGACGACGGCTTAAGGCAATGAAGACGATGATATAGGATTATGAATGTAATTTCTTTCAATTTAGAATCCACGGGGCGATTGGGTTCATTTTCTTTAATCATGATATAGACAAAATGCAATTGGGCTTATCTTTTATAGAAACATCTTTCATCCATCGTCATATCAGTTGGAATTTGATGGACTGACGATCTTAGCCAAGGCTAGTGCAAAAGGTCGAGGTAAATGAGAGTGGCCTACAGTGAAATTCAGTAGTCACCTCTGTCCATTATATGATTTGAAATACACCTTAAATATATAACCTGCTTAGCCTTTTCCCAAGCCATGTCAGGGTCGGTTTCCAGTCTAACCGGACGCAGCTGAGTATCAGTGTTTTACGTGGAGCGACTGCCTGTCTGACCTCCTCAACCCAGTTACCGGGGCAACGCAATACCGCTTGGTAAGACTTGTTGACAGACTTTCTGATTACTCGTAACGACTGCCAAAGATGTACAAATGACAGCCGAGATATAGCAATTTGGGGTGCCTTCCGAAACACGGAGGAACTCGTCATGACAAGATGGTCACCCATCCACGGACTGACCGTACCAAGTGTTGCTAAATCTTATGATCAATCAACCCGTGCAGCTGTTACTTAAATTAGTCATAAACTCCTCCTTACTTAAATATATGTATCTTTTAATTAAGCTAAACACAGTTACAGATTTTCAGCTGTTTTCCTACATCAAGACGATCAAAAATGCTTAATTAAGTGTCACAAATTACTTGTAAAACAATTACCTATGGCGTGTCTTCTTTCATTATGAAATAATTAACTACTTCTTTTGTTCGGCTCAGATCGTATTACATTAAGACGATTAAATTACATAGGTCTTCAAGATTTACAGTGATTGTTCTTAACAGAAATGGATGTTAGAACGTTGATAAATTATTGTTATGTTGACAGAAAAATATTTACACATAAACATAGAGTCACCGTGTTAAAGGTACTGACGCCAGCACATCAAGCTCCTACAATCTGTTAAATTTCCATAATATTTTTTAAACTATATCGCTGAATCATATGGGTCAAAGTTGATTGGGAAAATTTGTCAGTTTCGGGTAGCTTGATGTGCTGGCGTCTATATAAATACTAACATACATATTCAGTATTATATACAGTTCAACCAATTAATATATATCAATATGAATAAAGATAATAAAAGCAAAGAACTTGTAGTTTTATGTTCCTGTTTTTCTACCAAATTTCTAGCAAATGTGTAGAAAAAGTTAAATGATCTTTTATATAATATGTTGAGAGTTGATTGTTCCGACGTTATAAAATGGTTACTCTGTTTATTTATACAGGCTTTTATTTTATCTCAAAGAGTTAATTACCCTCTTCCTCGACTGATTATAAATAGGTAGGTATAATGGAAATTGCGGCTTATTTAAAAACTTTCAGCAGAAATGTTATTATGAAAATTTATTTTTATAATTTCTTCTACAATAACGGAGTGAAGTTGTAATTTATACTATGGAAAGTAGACGTGTTAAAATAAGAACATTTTAACCGGTATTTTTATAGATAAATACAGTTATTTATGTTTTGAATAGACATGGAATTAATATTTTTATTATTGGGGATTTTGTATTATTAGCTGGAAAGCTACACAATATCTTTTACTTTTTTCTTTCATCAAAATGAAAATATTTCTCTGTAACTTTTCATTCTATTTTCTATCCGGATATTCGCCTAATACATAACCGATTTTAGGATATTTTTTTTTAATTTATATTATTATTTTAGTATTTAGTAGTTTTTGTTATAGATAGTAGTTTCAAATTGTAAATACAGTAAGTTCGTTTTGCTCAATGAATACCTACTTTATAAATAAGTAATATTGTACGCGAACCATGAACGTGTTAATTTTACTACAGGAGAAGATTTCTCAGATAAAATAAGGCAGCGACTTCCCTTATGTAAAGTGCTTCGATATATTCAAGGCGCTCTCAATAAAGCTTTAAGATTGCTTTTAAAATATTAAAATGCAATGTTCCTGGCAAGTTCCAGGTAGCCTGATTAAATTTTGCATAATCCTTCTACGTCGGAAATGAATATTAAAAGAGTTTGGTCCTTATTGTTTACGAATTAAGTACTTGCAATAGTTATAGTCTATGGTAGACTTAATTTTCATTCTTATAGACATCACAGATTGCTTATTTTTTTAGGGAAAATGAGAAGTTCATTGTGTAATCTAGCTTTAAAAAAAGTAGCCTGAAAATCAGCATTTTTTAAGGTCAATTTTTACAAAAGATAGCCCCGAAAATGCCCGCCCTTCACCACTTACTATGCGTTATCGTTAGGAAGAGGAAATAGTGGAACAAACTCTCCAGCAACACAATAGTTTTTGTTCAAAACTGGAATTAGGTGTTACCAGTCTATGGCTTACACAAATATAAATGAAAATAACTTAGAAAGATGAAGGTAACATATAGAAAGGGTATAGAAGATACGTATATAATTTCAATATCTTATAAATACTTCTATGTTCCATGTATCCGATCCTATTTTCCCCACAATGTATTGTAAAACATGAGCATCAAAGGATCTTCAAATATTATTAATTTAAGGTATAGAATCCATCCCTCTGTTACCTTTCATCTGCTATGATTATTTCATCGAAAACTTCAAAAGGATTTTTCCTTTATATTTATTATAAATTGATAACCGATGCTTTATATTTTAGGCCACCATAAGACCGTTTAACGAAAACCAAACACGATTCAAGTAAAAACTTAATGCGTGAAACGTAAAAGTCATTCAAAAGTTTACCTATGTAGGTAATAAGTTAAAGCAACAAAGAAAGACATTTGAAAACGCATTTAAAATATTTTCGTATTCGATTTTTTCTTTCAATACGTGTCTATTTACTTTTTTTTTGTTTAGCTCTGTAATTTGATAAATTTTCTTTTGTTACTTATATAACTGAGGCTATATATAGGAGAGTATTTTCATTTTACCATGTCGTAAGAAATAACGTAGTAAAGGCGTTAACGTTTAGATAATCACCAAGAACAATTTCTAGTGAACACATGTTTTTTTTTTACATTTTTGACACTAACCTGATCCTAATTTTCTGTCTGAAAAGTTAAATTAGATAATGCTTTCAGAAGCTTCCAAACATTCTCGCGAACTCACCCCACAGAAAAAGTCGTTCTAAGTATTTTTTTCTAGTTAATTTCAGATTATCAATTTGTCTAAGACTTCATTTTAAATAACCTTTACAAAAAAAAGCTTATTACGCGAAAAAAAATGTACACTAAAATTAGGGTATAGTTAATTCACAAAGCGTGATACGAAATCTCCAGACTTGTTCGTTCGACGCCTAAAAGGTGGCACGTCCACTTGAGCGGAACTCCAAAGGGTGTTAATTGGCAAAGAAGCCCTCTTTATACAATTATCAATAGCTTTCCTTTTGGTTGCGCCATAATTCTTAATAAGCCCCTTTTTATTACGTTTCGTTTTATTCATTTCGTACAAATTGTTTTTGTTGCCATGTGAGCGTTGTTCTTTTATTTTCCTCCTTGTTATAAAGTGTTTTTTAAGTAATTTTATATTGAAATTAGAACGGTTGTCTTGACTAAAAATACGTTACTTTTATTGAAATTTTATTTTAATTTATTCTCTTCGATATTCTGATTTTTATTTAGCTGCTATCTAAGGGACCTTTCGGACCTTTCGGTAGTTGAATGGATTGGATGGATGCTATTAGTATGGTGGAAACTGGTTAGCATCGATTCGTGGCATCTATCGACAGTCGATCGACTGGTCTGGTGACACCCTAAGGGAAGGTTCATATCTGACGGAACATGCATTGCGTATTATCGGTTGCGTTACGCCAGAACAGACAAATATATAAAAAAACCGTTCACACTCAACCGATGATACGTTAGTGCGACTGATGATACGCTCGGCGCATTTTCCGTCAGATAATACGCAACGTCAGTAATGCAATCATAATCATTTCTATAATCATGTTTCATATTACATTTTTAATAATCAAGAATGACAGAAATTTATTCGAAAATGGAAAAATGAGATTAGAGGTTGAAGATGTAGGTACTATTGTTTCATTGTCAATACACGAAAAATACAAATTAAATGCTTTGTCTCTCTAACAAGTACCTACGAGTATTTTTTATTCATCTCAATAGACTGTTAACAACGTAATAGATACGTTTGTGTAATAATATTCTTATTTGTCAAGGACTTGAATAAATAATTGTTTTGTGTTAATAAGCAATGTAGCTTGTGTTGCATCAATATTATATTAATGAGGAATGTTGTTATGCAATTGTCAAGTCTAGTTACCATCTTCACTCAATACCTAATAGAGTTTCCCACCCGAAAAAAGGTCATATGAAAATATTTACATCATATATTATCATAACGCAAACCCAAAAATATAGTCTTCTAAAAGTATGAGAGACTTAAACTTAAGAAGATGATTAACTCCTGATTGAAAATCTTGTTATTTGTTTAAACAAAGTAATGATTTGTGTCAATGATTTAGTATAGTGAAACTACATATCACTGACGATAAATTGGTGTTTTGTCATATCACTAAATACGTTTAGTAAGAAGATGTAATAAACAAGAGTATTCGACATCTACCCGGATTTTGTGATATCTCTAGAGATTTCGTGAAATACCTGATCTAATATCTTCATTTACCGGCTACACATACACGAGGAAGAATAATTTCAATGTTATGTAATAACAATGTTATGTATAAAAGAATAATGGATGTCGTACATAAAAAATTCTCCGGACATCGAAATTGGCATTTCATAAGCTACCAATGATTGAACTTTGATATTTCTCTCCAAGTATCAAATATGCTGTTTGTTTTAATATTCTATAAGGGATGCAAATTCAATATTTCATTGACAATTTAATTTGTTCATTCCGTATATTCGTTGAATACTATTCTTGGAACTTCCTCGTAATATTATAAATAGTGGTTTTGCGAAACTCAGTTCATTCAATGTTTAGTTAATTGACTTACTTTGAATCAAAACAATAGCTTTCTTTTTGTGTGTATTGATTTTTTATGACGTCACGTAGTATAGAAATTAAAAACAAAAACAGTTTAAATTTAGAATCGGCATTAAAACGTAGAGTCATAAAAAAACCCTTAAGACCCTAAAACATAAAGTTGTGGATGTTTCTAGAGATTGGCCATTTTATTTCTCAAAGAATTTTCTTTTAATTGACCATCTCGGGATTCCTTTTCATGTTTATTGGAAGGTGCTACATAAAGAGAGGTTTGTAATTGGCGCGGGTAGCCGATGTCAGATCGTCGGTAATTGCTTTTTACTCGATTAATCGCTTCCGAACCGGCTGCAGCGAAGTATTTGTCTGATTATTAGCTGTACTGTTGTATCCAGCCAGCGTTATTTATTTTTCAAATTTCAAAGAGTTTCGAGTTTAGATTCGAATCGCATAATTCATAAATATATCTGATGATCGTAGTTTATTTATCTTTTGCTATAGATAATAATCTTCATATTTATTTTGCTTTAGTTGCATGAAAGTCAATTCGCATTCTATAATGTATTTAAAAAAGGAAGGTTTTAAATTTACCTCGTTTGCAATAAACTCAAGTAAAGATAGCACTCAAAAGAGTAAAACAGTATGTTAAAAACTTGTTTTTAAGTAATTAATCGTTGGTTAAAAGCCTTTTTCAGAAAATAATACGTTTACAGAGTGTTGCTACAGGTTTTTACGAGTAAATCGAATTAATTTCCATACACACATATCGAGAATTTACATATTTTCGTGTATAACATAAAGGCAAAAATAGATACGTATAAATTGGAAATGTCTCGAGTCCCTTGACCCGAATGGTGCAAACACTTTTATTTGAATAAAGAGATATATGGATTTGTAGGTACTGGGTAGCATTTGATCGTCACAATACCATGGAGTTTTATCAAAAAAAGGATGGGCGTTTTGAATTGTTGCACTTGACATATAACATTTTGCCTTTTCAACGTAAAGGGGTTTAGTAAAGTGTCGACTATCTTCTAACACAAAATTGCACCCTATAAATGATAATATAGATTCCGTGTTGTTAGTTTGCATAAAAAAAGGAATTTGAATTAACAATTCTAAGGCCCTTTTACGACGAAATCAGGGTTTCCAAAGAAAAGAAAAAAGGAGCTTGTGGCTTAGTAACAGTCGCACAGGATCGATTGACAATATTATAATTATATATGATGATACATAGGTATAGCTTGGTGCAAGTTTCTCAATTTTTTCATTAGGCTCCAGCTGTCAATTGAACATTATTGGTAGTCATTACGGGTAGTCAGAAGCCACAAAATCTGACAAACAGTTTTACCAAGGGATATCAGGTAAAACACTGGTACTCTGCTACTTCTGGTTAGACTGAAAGCCAACGCTAATATACTTGGGAAAAAACTAGGCAGCTGGTTTCCATAGAACAGAAATCCGAACAACAAAGGTTGATAAAGACACTCCATGAAATTCTTTTACGTGGAAGAAAATGCATTTTGTATTATAAAAGCTAAGGGATGATCCGCTACACCGCGTCTGCTCTGAGCTTCGGAGTAAATTAAATTTCTGTACTGCATTACTTACAGTCAGCTATTATTAGAAATAATGACATTCACCGCTCGCTTATTGCAGACGCTGGCTTAATTGAATACGAAAATAAAGTTGTTTGGGTACCGTGTATTGGAACGTTATTCTGTGTAAGTTTACTGTACTCCGATGTGTGCTTGTTTTGTTTGAATAAAAAAAAAACAATTGAAAAAACTGAACTGAATAGAAGGTTTTAGGTTTATAGTCATAAAAATCCTATTTTTTAAAGCTTGTTTCTTTTTGTTATACCATACCAAATATAAAGAATACCGTAGTTGAAAACCAGTCAAAATTAATATTTTTATTGAACTGTCAAAAATTACGATGTTTTTGGAACTGCATTTTCTCATCAAGCTGTAGAATTATTTTGCTTACATAGAATGTGAAATTATTTTTAAGATTCTTTACCAAATAAATAATTATGATAAAGGTTTTATTTTTGACTTAATCAACTACCCAATATTCTAACGAAATTAATAACCTACCTATCGATTGTTTTGCTTACTAGAGATAGGAATTTGACAAAAATTATATGTGGCTAATATCAAAATTCAGTGTCTAGTAAGCAAAACAACGGATAGATAGGTTATTAATTTCGGCCGTATAAAAACGCCAGTTAGTCAATCTACTAAATCACTATCGGAAAAATAAGTCAGTAGTGAACAAATTTTCACCTTCGAATCTCGCAGAAATTGATTTCGAGTATCTCTACGTTATCCGAAGTCACTTTATGTTCGTTTCCGTAACTTCAAAAAAGAAAAAACTGTGGATCCGATCGTATTACTGATTTGTCAGTAGTTACGTGGAGTGTGAACGAATGTGAGCTTCATTGGATGTCACTTCGATGCGGCGTACCGCGGTCTGATTGGCGGTGTGCGGTTAGGCTGTTTATACTGTTCATTTATCGAACGTGGCTTGTTCGATTTATGAGTTATTGAAGCTTGTGATATTGCTTTTGGATAAAAGATGTAAGTATCTTTTTAAAGTCGAATTTTATAATTTTGTATGTCTCTTTAATAACAATAACATAAAGGTGGAAAGCCAAGTTTTACTCCATTACTGAGAATAAATAAAATAATACAAATTATATTAAAATAAACTTTCATTTATTATTTAAATGAAGAAGTGAAACTGGATACAGAGCTTTGGCTTAAAACATCAGGAAAACAAGTTGTATTATAGAAAAACAAAATACTTTTGCTTAGCAAGATCATGCTCGTATGTAAAGACTTTTTATGTGTGCCGTGTAGCAAAAGATTCAAGACCACTTCAAGCCTCTGCTATAATAATTTCAAATCTGTGGCGTTTAGAACTAAATAATTATGATAGACAAGATTTCTAACAATACATTTCTTAAATAGAATAAAAATAACAAAGGAACGTTTTAAATCGTTCAAAATCAGAAGAAAACGTTCTTTGAATGCACGATTTCAATTTCGGAACGAAATGCGTAATCACACATTTCACGAAACATATTAAATACGCGTTGAGGTATTTTCGCATTATATCTGGTAGATTTTTATATTCACCCGGCAATGGAATTCAGTATACATTCAGCTGAGCACAAAGAGTAACCTTAGGACTGCTACTGACATCGTTAACGTTATAAATGGAACATTCGAGATTTCCCCGCAACAACGTAGAATGTTCCTACGCGAGGGGGATCTTTTTAACAGTTCCTTAATGCCGGTGTTATTTTTATTGTAAATAATTTAATACTAAATTGTTTTCTAAACGATACTGATATTGTTAAATGGATAGTACTAATGGCGCCCAGATCGATTGTCGGCCACGGTGGCGGTTCTTTGTAAGGAGTTCAGCTAGCTGCGCAGAACATATTAAAGTACAAAAGCAAACACAGGTGCACTCTGTATTCATTCACTCTCATAGCCTAGCCCGACTGATCGGCAATACGAAACGACCGGAGAGAGATCAGACACAAGACCAACATTTACGTGTCCTCGATGCACGGGTGTGACCATGTATACGTCCTTTGTGAAAGTTACTTAAAAACCACATAGCGATTTCGACCTGGCCCGGTAATCAAATCCGAGAGCCGCTCACAGCAGAGTCGCGCTATGCGACTATTAGACAAACGGTGCAGGCATCGTGTATATGGATGTAAAGAAGTATAAGTAAGAAGTTCAATAAAGTATGGTTGACATTATATTGTATCGTTTTTACTATGAGATTAGTAGGTATCAAATAAATGGAAATTATTATAGGTGAATTATATCAAAATGTTTTACGCGAGGTTAAATTTAGCTATGCCCACGCATATTGCGTTATCTCTATAATTAGTATTCGCAAACTTTGCTTCCGATATTACGAGAAGGTATCCGTTTCATTTATTTATTATTATCATCAAAGGCTTCGTGTTGTTTGAACAGCGTTTTACATCGACCTTTGTGAAAAAATATTATAAGAGGTATTTTTAATTTCTCTCTTTATTTTATTATTGTCTTTATTTTTCCTACAAGCTCGGATCTTTATAAATACGAGTATACATATATAGCTAGAATATTTTTTATTGTACAGACGCCAGCACATCAGGCTACTACAATCTGTCAAATTTCCTTAATAGATTTTCAACTTTATCGCTAAAGCATTATGGTTCAAAGTTGAATGGGAAAACTTGACAGTTTTGGGTAGCCTGATGTGCTGGCGTCTGTACACTTGCAGGAATGTAAAATACCATAAACAATCATGCATTATTACAATTGTTTTTGGTACACAAAGAGCTCTAGAAGACACAGAGATTGGTTTCAGTCAGTAAAAATAATTATGATGAAGTATGTCAGCTGAAGATTTCCCAAGAAACGTAAAAGAGGTAGGTGGTGTGTAATATTGTAGGTAGGGACTAAACAATTTAAATAAGATAATAAGTAAGTTGGTTTGTCCACTTTGATACCTGGTTGTATTGTGTGATTGTTGGTTTATTTTTTTGATGTTTTGTGTTTATTTTTTATTAAGTTGGTACTTTTTAACCATAATTAAAGTCCCTCACGAACTAGCAATAACTTGTTGCGTGGCATATGGCAGTAAGTATCTCTTACATTGCCTCTTTCATCCTATTACTACTCATACATACCTATATTGCAATTTCTTACTAAGATTCTCGAAGATTACATGTTCTGAGAGTGTAACCCGATACGCCCGCCTCATCAGCCAAGCGGTTAATTATTTTTTAATTAACGGCCGCCATGTTGGTTTCAGACATCATCCTAGTATTAATATGATGATCGGTCGTGCTATCAGGCTGTTAACATATGAATATTTAATGTACAAGCCTCGTATTGGTTGTCCGTTGCGTTTTATTATACAAAGAGGCAGTGTTGGGCATTTTAGTTCTTATGTTCAGTTCCTAGTTTCTAGTTATAATATCTTTTTAAAACATCTTTTTTAAGGAAAAATATATAAATGAAGTTGGCATTTCCTAACTGTCTGGTTCAAAGTCAAAGTCCAGGCATAATAATAAATTATATTGTTCTGTATGGATGAGATTAAGTGTATTTTCATTTTCGCTTTTTAAACTATGAAATTGAATTTCTAATTACAATTAATTCACCAATGTTGCAGTTTTTGTTGATAAAGTTGATAAAGTCTCAGTATTAAAAAATGTTTAATAATAAGCTACGACCGGTATTCATTAAAATATGGGTATACCCAACAATTGTTGATTACTGATCACAATCAGACTGACTGATAAATTTTACCTGTGCCAAAGGTGCGTCCTCAAAAATCCGTCAATTTGGGACGTTGACATATAATGTTCCCTTGTTTTATCGATAGTTCTCTAGTTGGCGAATTTCCTCTCATACCGCTAATCAATGATTTGTAGTTTTGTCACAAAGAAATGTTGTTGTGTATAGGCTCGTCAAGAGAAACATCGTTTCCAATTACGTTTGTTATTTCAGGAAAAATAAAAATAAAAAAGTAGGTACACAATATTATTTTGGTCACAAAAAAAATATTGTGATAATTAACGCCGTTGTATTTTAGAACTCTTTGGTCAAGCATATCTATTTTGAAAAAAGAACATCGAATTCATTTTTTAACCATAATTAATTACATATTTCAGAATAATGTCATCAAATTCCGTAAGCTCACAAATCCTTCGAGTAAAATGATCAGCTTAAAACATATTCCAGACCATTAACCATTAATGTTTGCAATTAATATCAAAGATCTCCCATCAGATATATTCGAGTTCCCTCTTCTTAACAAGAAGTGTTGTTATCTATACCACAAAGTTATTGGATTAATTAGTAGTGTATAAGTACTATAGGTACGTGTAGCCTTGTGTAATGTACTACAAACATGCCTGGATTATGTAGTAATTTTCACATTAAAGAAATTTATAAGTACTTGAAATTGAAATATCCGGGATCCAAAACGATCTTAATTATAATGAGGCAAGTATCTTACAAACTTACCACTTTATTGAGTCTTGAATTTTTTCCGAAAGGATAAAAAAAACAGAAACATATTTTTGTAATCTTATCGTAAATACTACATAAGTATTTACTTCCTAGTGAAATAGCGCGATATATGAATTTATTCTCAGACTTCGTAGTGAACGGTTTTTATTCTAGAACATTCTCAAAATCTTTAAGCCTATCAGAAGAAAACAATTGACTGCTGCTATTGGGTTCAATAAGAACACATTTGTGCAATTCAACGTTTGAGCGACCAGTATCACTAAATACACGGAAAAATGGAGAACTAATTGTAAATGTACTGAGTTTGGCATTACATTGACGTTTGTTGTGACATACAGCGCCACGATAAAGGGCCTATGTATTCTGGACGGAATATAATATCATCATTTTAAAGTGGTTATTCAATATCGGATGCGAACCATTTACGAGTATAGTATAGAACTAGGGATTTAGTGTGTAGATCAATGTTTCTGATATTTTATACTGCGTACTGACCCATTGCCCTTTAAAGTCCCAGGGCTAATAAAAATGTATGTTCCCATCTAATACTTTGAGGAACATTCTCAATATGTCATAATCTGATGTAGGTATTAGCTATGTGACTGACCAGTTTCGTCCAAATCCATTCTGTTTCAGCTGTATAGGCGTTTGACAAACGTTCGCCTTTATAATATTAGGGTGATAATATCGGTATTTTGTATATTATATATTTTTGCAATATTAGATCTGAATATTATTATTAATAAAAATATCCATTTCATAAAAAAAAAGAAAATATTTTAATGATATTTTTTAAAACAAAGGACGATGAAGGATTTTAATATTACATACCTATGCTGTTGTTTCAGGAGCTGCAGCCTGATGTCGGGTAACCACCTGCAACGAAAGACAAATTAAATTACTATTGGCTTAAAATTATGGTAGATAGTGAAACAAGGTTTAAAACAGAAATAAGACAAATCTATTTCGGGCTGCCCAATGCCTTTATGAACTTTAAATAAAAATGTGAGTGCAGTTGTATATGTTAATCTGTTTTGAATAACGAACATTCCATTTGACCATAGACTGCAGTAGCATAATAAATACCCCAAAATAAAGCCTATTTTTCGGGACACTTCACGGAAAGTTTATACACATGTTATTCCAGAATATATTTAAACAAAGACAAATTATATACGTAGTTTCCAACAGATACAATATGTACGACGCCACGCCGCCGGATCTTTTGTTAAGAATTTAAACCGCGGACTGGATTCTATTCAGTATTGTGTACAATGTAAACTTTTGAAGTATTCATCGTGAAGCTGATGTGTTATTGTTTATTTTCTTTATTTCATTGAAGTACAGTGAAGTGAGAAGTGAGAAGTGAACAGTGCATTGTATGAACTCGTCTGCACTATTTTTATAGTCATTGTCTTATTAATTAATTATAATACGCCTTAATGTGTAGTGCGGAGATTTGAAAACTGAATTTCTATAATCAATTCAATTGATCTCTCTTTAATTATTTATTATATAACAAAGTTATATTACATTTCCATACATTTACCTATTACATATACCACAAAAGCAAAATTGCAATCTCTTCTTTCTTTGAACAAAATTCTTTAACGTCAAAACATTTTTGCATTCTCTACAAAATCTAGACCGACAAATCCGTCCAAAAATAGCTCAATAATAACTGACTCAACGAAATCTATTGGATCACAATAAAACTATTTAATGTTGATGTACCTATTTAGAGGGATCTCCGTACAATGGTGGGCTTGGCGCTCATCCAGGAATTCGATCCGATGTTTGGATCTGTCAGACTGTTCGCTGCATATCTGATATTGTAAACTTGTAAACAGTGGTGCAGTAATGTTTTGATAGATCTACTTGCACTGCTAAATGTGATACTGGAGTAAAGACGGCCGTATGTTTTCGTGCCTTTGCCTGACGGTGCGTGTCAAAACTCTTTAGAAAAAAAAGAAGTTCTAGTTTCGAAAACAGTTTCATCTTGTAATATATAGGGTCCAACAAAACATGCTAAGGATATTTACCACAAAAAAAGTTGAATGGCCTAAGGTTCACCGACCGCGCGCCTTCATAGAGACCTGCGCTATGCGTACAACTGGCAACTGTGATGGTAAATTAAATAAAATATGTTGTTGTATTCAGTTTTTTTTGGGGTAAACATGATCCTTAGCATGTACTAGATGATCTGTAAAATGTTGAGCACTAGTTTTTTACACCTTATATATATATAATATAGGTATAAAATATAGTTTGTAATGATATTTGGTAAGGAAATAAGGAAAACTCTTTTTAGCCCTTTTAATGTAGTAAGTTTTCCCAGTATAAAGAAGTTTATGTCATTAATCTGATACAGCACGTAATTAAGTAAGTCGTAAAGAAACAAAAACAAACTCAATTTATTAAAATTATGACTCGTTTTTACTTTTGTTATTTCTTTACGACTGTTAGACTTGAACAATACAAACGATAATAATAGAAAAGTTCACATTGTTACCTACCCAAATAATAAGTTTAGTCATAAATATTAGATAAATAGCCGACCCAGTGAACTTCGTAATGCCTAACGTTAACGTCGATTCTTCAATTCTTTTGTGTTTTTCATAAATTTTCAGGCATTTTTTTAAATATGTGATATATATGTATATTCATATTTATTATTTTAAATGTATAATATATATGTATATTCTCTTGGTAAGGACCTTCGTAGTACTTAAAGAAATATAAAAAATAGAATCAACGAAAACTGTTCAGGTATCCTCGAGATTTGCGCTTAGCAACACGTTCATCGATTTATTTTCATATTATAGTTGTTTGATCGTATATTGTTTTTAGACATGTTATAAACTAATTTTGTTTGCCTAAAAGAGCGTCATTTCTTGTTTTTTTTCCATGTTTACCGAAAGAACTTGGAACACTGTGCTTAATCTTCATAAAGTAGCACAAGCTACAAACTTCTAGACAATTATAATAAGTACATAATTTTCCACGATGTTTTCATAGCAAACTGGAAGAAAGCTTTACTTCTTAAGAATATTTGCATGGTTAATGACGTTGTTTAAATCATTAGAATATTTAATGAATAAGTACAGTCGCCAGCACATCGCTTGATGTGAACAGAAATTTCGAAATTTGACAGATTTTAGTAGCTTTACTAAATTTCCTTAATAGAAGCATAATGATTCAAAGTTAATTTAAAAAAAATGACAGTTTCGATACCAAATTTTCACAATCAACTCTGAACCGTATACTTCAGCAATAAAGTTGATAATTTATTTAAAAAAAACGGCAGATTGTAGTAGCTTGATGTGCCGGGGTCCGTACCTTCAAGCAATACAAAAATCAAAGAAACTTCATATTTGTAAATTTCTCATTGACAGTTGGCAGTCGACAACAATATTGTCAATTTACGGTACAGCCGTGTTTTCACGGTTCGTTTACGACGTTTACATTGCATTGGTTGCACTACAAACGGCAAGTACTTGCAGTATAACACGCAGTTTAATGGTCGACAGTCATTATATACATGCTTTTAAAGTCGGCTGCGGGCTATGTTTTACAACATTTTGGTAAAAGTTACTTTGCTAAATGATATTTATTTTGCAAATAGGTTGAAATCACAATAACGAAATGCCGATCTCATCTCGTTATTTTATAAAAAAATGTGTTGACGTGTAAAAGTGTTGATTTCAACCTATTTAAGCTAAGCCATTAGCTTATTCATTTTGTTCCCTTTTTTTCCACGAAATTAATATAATAGAACGCGGTATTACTTAAAGTGAAAGCTTAATAAAACTATTATCTTTGTTACTTTCAATCCGTAATCATAAGGTACGTAATCGTGAGGGTATCTTATGATTACGGATTGAAAGAGACTGGACCCACAATAAATGTAATCCAAGAGTTCAGGGCTTCATTACATTTTTACAAAAGAAAATAGAGACAATAAATCATTTTTTTATTTTATTTATTAAATCATAAGCAATAATATACTTAGCGTAGGTGAGTTGAAAAGTTGTTCAGTGTTGCAATGTGTGTAAACAAAAGCTTTCTGTTTTCAAAGTCTGAAACATTAGAGCAAACTCATTTCATCTTACTTCTTAGGCGTAAACAAAACAATATAGAGAACATAATTTTACTTTATTCGAAGTATTTTGTTGTGAACTTTCTCGCGAAGAAAACTTTGTCTCTCTATTCTTAACAGTTGGTATGACAATTTAAAATTATGCATGTATTTTTGTTGTTAGCTACAAAAGAATATATTCGAAATTCGTATTTGAATTTTGCTTTCGTTCAATTTGTTTAATGTCGAATTTCAAATCAAACTTGGAACACCAAACGTGTATTCTTATTTTTTTTTCTTTTTTTACAGTGGCAGTGACAAATTAGCGTGTGAGTATGCTTTTAAGTAAATGTTTTGCTTAAATTGTTTTTGCAACCTGTTTGAAGGAGAGAGACTAATTGCTGACAGTGTTTACCGCTGGGGCTTTTAGTCTAAGAGTAGCATCTTCTTAATTTACAGTCTACCTACAATGATGAAATGAATAATTTTCATCTTACCGATTTAAAAATAAACTAAATTGAATAAAAATCCAAGCATTGAATTGATAATTGAATATAAAGTGGTTAAGAATAACGTGTGAAAATATCGAAGAAAATATAAGGACACTAAAGAGAAGAAAAAAAATGGATTACGCGCAAATTATAAGAGAGTTTTATCAATTAAGTTTTAATAATTTTTTCAGCCTTCAACCCATCATAATTAATCATAATATGTCCGGCGCGGCGGGAACTAGACGAGAGAATATTTATGACGAGATAATTTTATTCTACTTGATAGTTACTTATATTTTTCACAACTGCTTTATAGTATTGTAAAAACCTGTTAATTTGTTCTAATTAGAGAATAAAAAAAGCCTCGTGCACTGTTCCTGTGGGTTTTATCATACTACAAATATCTTGATATTTAATACAGATGCCAGCACATCAGGCTACCTAAAACTGTAAAATTTTCCCAATCAATTTTGAATCATATCTCTCAGCGATAAAGTCGAAAATCTATTAAGGAAATTTGGTTGGTGGTTGGTGGATGTGCTGCCGTCTGTACAATCACACTGTACAACAAGGTAACAATCCCAATGTGTCAGTAATCATTCGAATAAAACATACGAGTGGAGCTAACAACCTCCTTCCTGCACTCGATTGAAAACATGTCAAGTACAGGAAAATGTTACTAGAGGTGAGAAATAAAATGTATCAAACGTACACGGTGCAGCGTTTAACTAGAGCGGCTCTTATGATGTAGGAACAACTTCTTGGCAAATGTGAAAAATTGGTTCCATTAAACATGATAATAATAATTTATTAAAAGATATTGACATTGAACAATCATTGTACCGACGCCAGCACATCAAGCTACTACAATCTGTCAAATTTCCTCAATAGATTTTCAACTTCATCACTCAAGCATATGGTTCGAAGTTGATTGGAAAAAATTGACGGTTCTGGGTAGCTTGATGTGCTGGTCTCTGAACAACAATATAGTCAAATATCAAAACTGGTGAGTATGATTTTTTAGCACATGCTATTTATTAGCCCCGTGGTTTTAGTAGAAGTTTACTATTTAGTAGAAGTAAATCACCAAATTCCAGACTCCGGACCGCGTTGAGAAAGTTTCATAAAACCCACACAGTGTTTCAGCCAGATCTGAGAATCATAACTGGAAACCCGTACACAGCAGTCGTGCTTAGAAATCGCTGGACCAACGAGGCAGTCGAAATAAATTGTAAATGTGAATAAATGAAATATATTGTACTCGTTATAAGTATTATCTCTTTGTCCCAAATTGAATTTAATAAAAAATGTTATTATCATGAACACGCAGACAATGTTCTGTATTTTTATAGGCAGTTTTTTAAATAACGAACTGAATTATTACAATAAATAATAACGAGCTTTTGTAATGAACGCTCTGCGTCTGATAGAAAATATTTTAATATCTAGTAGTTATAATAAATAATGTATTTTGTGATATAGCTTTGAGTTACATGAATTTATTTTATTAAATTTTTATGCGTTATCATGATCACCATGTTATTTATAAGGACACTCAATTATACTTTGTTATTATTTGTTTCTTCTTGTTTATCATTTTGTTTAAATAATGTTAGCTAAAATAGATACTTCTGCCTGGAAGCTGTTAGCTAGTAGCTGCTAAGTAGCTGGTCAGCTAATTAAATCAGTATCGCTTCTGACCATCCAATAAAAACATCTATAGCGTATCATTATAAGATTGGATTTTTTAATTATTATTATCAAAGGACATACAATGTTGGTCATCTTCATCATGTGTTTACCCGTAGATTGATTAAATTCATATTTCATTTTAAGAATGCAATAAAACATATTCCTCTAAAGATAGTGATGAACAGCAAAGCATTGTACGTATATGCGTGAAGAAAGTTCAGGAAGTCTAGGAAATTGAATGTCGCGCCTTTGTCGAACATATTAGGAATTTAAAGACAGATGTACGTAGACTGCAGAAGTTCTAACTGCGGAACAATTTGATGAATTTTGTTGACAGACCAGCATGTTTCATGGTAATGTTTATGCCAACAGCAATCGTTGATCTCGCTTTCCTATTGTAAATATTTCGAGTTTATTATTACTTTTAATTGGAACCTCTGTTTATCCATTTCACAATATGCTGACGAATGACTGTGGATATTATTTGTCAGCAATAGCCTACGTAGTTTTATAGTCAAAGGTAAATAAATTATTGAGTGACTATAAAATACATGACTGTATGGAATTTTCGAGGATGGATAAATGGTAAGAATGCCGCTTTTAAGAATTTTCTCAGAAAGTACAGAAGATTTGTAATGGTCCGCTGGTTTTCATCCGGTATATTGTTCTTAAAGCTCTGAAAGCCGTTATTACGATATCGCATTCTTTGTTTTGTACCACAAGAAGGCGCTAGGGAACTCTTTGTTAATATCAAAGTTAGAACGCGAAATGGCTGGATAAGTTTGTTTCATCACAAGCATTAGACCTTGGCACACAAAGAAGAAAACACGTATCACCCCAAGGGTTCACCCACACCGCTCTTAAGTCGCGTAAATGATAACTTATATACTCAATTATATGGCGCGCAAGTTACAACCAACATAAAAGACGGTCATTACCATGAAACTCGATCACGTATTTCCAATTTAGACGACATGTGATCAGTTTACGAGAAAATAAAATCTCTTTCGCACGCCAGATTGCTTCTAAGATTGGACCTGTGGTTTCGATATACGACAGTGTAGCTTCACGGTGGTCGAATAGATAGCTAGATCACACCTTAAGCCTATTCATGGGGGACTGCGTGTGTCTCCAAGATATAGTGTTAATTGGATATGTTGACACAAGCCGTGTCTCCTGATTACTTGATAATCTAGCTGTCGCATCTAATCAGGCGATATTCATGGTGAGCAGGTACCGTAAGCCTCTCATTCGTACATTAAGTGGGGCTTCAAGCCATCGGGGTGTTGTCACCTTGCTTTGAAGCATTAGTGTGTGAGTAAGGAGGTGACAGGTTGTTAACCCTACCGTGAGGGGCAAACTGACCCATTTACCTCTTCGGACTTTTATAACTCGCGTGGGAAGGCAAGCGGGGTTTTGTTTGTGTTTTACTCGCTTAAGCTGTATGTTCGTCGTCATAGTTTATTACTGTTTCATCATTGTGAGGGTTTGACTTGTGCTCATAAAGTATTTATGTGTAACTCGGGGTCGACGCGTACCTCTGTAGGTTGCAAGCGCACTGGATGTAATAATTTAAGTTCGTAATAAGTTTGACGTTACATGGGATTCAATTTATGAGAACATTCCCGTTCAGCAATTTGTGTGTTTACTAGATTATGGCAAAGTGCAAATAAGGTGAATATACCTGATTTGAAATAAAACTTTATCTCAAATATTTGTATACATCACTACTTACTATAGTATTAACAAAATACCTTTCAAAGATACAACAAAATATATATTTTTATATTTTTTCCCTAAACTGTGCAATAAAAAAAAAATCTAAAAAAATATTTAATACTTACATTACAAGTTAATAGAGTTCACATTTGCAAATCAGATATCTGATACTTATCAAATTCCAGCAGGCTATTACGTCAGTTTATCTTGAAGTTCAAACGTTCTAATCGGATGCTGTTTGCCTCCGAAAATCTCATTTGGCGACGGAAATGTTGGGACTGTTCAATTTGCTAGCCTTTTGGATTGGCTTCATTTCCGGACTGAGAACTGTCCTCAATTAGTGACTGCTATGGTATACGGGTTGCTGTCGTAGGTTCAAGAGAACCATCGTCAGGGGATTAAAGTATTGGTGGATATCTGGAGGGTATAACATGTTAACTTAACTTAACTTAACTTTAACTAACAAATTATGTTAACTTTTATTGGGCTTCATTTCTGGGCTGAATAAATACTGTTCTCAATGAACATTAGACCAAATTGAAATCATGATAGGCTTTGACCCCGGCCAAGGGATTAACAGTGATTTATCTAACGTAACGATACACGATACGGACAAAATCATATTATACGAGCAGAATTTACAGCCGCCAGCACATAGGGCAACCGAAAATTTTGCCAATCAACTTTGAACTTTATACTTCAGTGATAAAGTTGAAAATCTATTAAGGAAATTTTACAGATTGTAGTAGCTTGATGTGCTGGCGTCTGCACGTACTCAATATCGGATAATATTTTGTAAAAAGGTTTTATCGGGCGTTAATATTTTATAAAAAACAAAATCGCATCAACGTTGTGTAAAAATAAAATGTCTCTCTCCAGTATTTGTTTGTGTATCATCCGATTGTAATAAACAATTTTTTTTTTGTGAACATGCTGTGATTTTTATTGACAGTGAAAAGGCATAAGCTTTTTAGTATTTTTTTTTGTAAATTCCATTGACAAATTAAGAATGTAACACATATCTGTTTGTTTTTCATATTTTCCCAATTAAACTAAAAAATCTATTTCTATACTTGAAATTATAAAGCTCAAGATTGTGTTTGCTTGAAAGCACTAATCTCAAGAATTGTGGGACAGATTTGAAAAAATATTTTAGTGTCAGATAGCCCATTTATTAAGAAAGTTTATGGGCTCTTTTTTATCCGGGTGTGCGGAGTAGTTTTCACGGGACACAGATGAAACCACTTGCTGCAGCTAGCCGATTTATGATATTTGGTATGGACTGTGATAAATGATGATGATAAATGATATTTATTTTGCAAATAAGTTGAAATCAGCACTTTTACACCTCAACACATTTTTTATAGAAAGAACGAGATGTGTGGATGTCATATGCATAATTATGTAGGATAGAATCCATGGCAAACTTTCCAAATAGTTCCAGTAGGTACAGGTAAGTAAATTAGCGGTAAACAAATACGTTGCTATTTTCATTAGGCAGTCTACTATGTAATAAGCGTGTATCTGTTTAGTAAGCCGACTCTTGTTTGATATGAAGCATTACATATACAAAGGTGAAGTATTAATTCTGCTAATGTGTTGATTCTGTGATAATGTGTCGAGTGTTCATTTACAAGCTTAAGTTTTTATGTGTGGGTTTTCTCTAGCAGGCCTATGCTTTGCTTGTATGTGTGAGGTTTAGGTAAAGTCGCCAGTACATCAATCTGTCAAATTTCTTCAATAGATTTTCAACCTTATAATAATATAGGAAGGTTAATATTCGATTGGTAGAATTTGACAGATTCGTAGGTTGACCTCCTGGCGTCTGTATGTTCATTAGACGATGAAACTACAAAAAAAAACACCTGAAATCCTGGCTTTCTACGCGCGTCCTATTGCTAATAGAATGTACCTAACTTCATAAAAAAAATAACTGAGCACAATATTTTTCTTGCCATTCCTCATTAAAAACTGCGTCCAACCACCTGTTCGCGTATTTTCCTTTAAAAACCTAACCAGCAAGGAAAAACTAAATGATTGAGCAATTTTCATCCTCTTTAGTTAAAGGCGTCTGCCGCGAAAAAAAACAGTTTATAGGTATCTACAAAAGAAAATATAAGTGGCATTTGAACTATAAACCTCTGGGCCAAGCTTTAATACACATCGTCAAAAACTGAATTAACGACCCCGTTGGAGCGATGGTAACCCTGCCGCACTACTAAGCTGAGGGTCCTGGGTTTGATTCCCGGTACAGTCGATATTTTTCTGATTAGCATGATGGCTGGCTATTATAGTCTGGGTATTATAATTATGAATTTCATGCATCCATAACAAAAGTTAATTAATAGCTTACTTTAGGATGTGAACGTACAGACGCGAGCACATCAAGCTACTACAATATGTCAAATTTCCACAACAGATTTTCCACTTTATCGCTTAAGCATATGGTTCAAAGTTGATTGGGAGAATTTGACAGTTTCGTCTACCTTGATGTGCAGGAATCTGTACAAGACGTAAAAAACCTGGAAGTAATACTTAGTAAATTCTACCATATGTTAAGTTACGAATCAGTACACTGTTCAAAAGTTATTTACATTGTACCTACTCCAGGATGAACTTTGCACCACTATCTTTGTGTAAAACGAAGAGTATTGTATAGCTACGTTCACCTTAATTACCATCATATTGCAGCAAGCTTTCAACCTATTATTCATGTATACAACAAGCTGATAGTTCTCGGCCTGAGGTCGGATTAGAGCAATTAGCGCACACGAGTTTATCATCACTTGAGAGGGGCCTATTACCAAAGCTCATTGACTACTTAAGTTTATAATGCAAGCCTATCTTGGGTTCTCAGGAGGACTATCTTGTGTGTACCGAGGGCTAGGGTTTGTGGTAATTTATTTAATAGATATCTGAGCTTTGAAAGACGCATGTAGAAGGCTGATGAAGGATGTTTCAAAGAGAGAGTTATAATGATTATTTTAGAGTGTATGAAAAGTAATACAAGAAAAGTGTGTAAAAGCTACTACACACAAGCTGGTGGTAATGCCGCCGGGTTTATGCCACGCGGTTAAGCTCTTTTGCTATACTCCTTTGTGTGTCGTCGGGAGGCGTGGCGTCTTGCTCAGCACTGCCGCAGGTACTGTGTGTAGGAGCCTTTAGGTCACTGAGCATAATATAAATAATCATAGTTTTTCGGTCAAACACTATCAAAATATCTTCGTTTGATCCATTTCTTTTCTGAACTAAGAAAATAACTCTGAAAAACAAGTTACACTCCAAAATAAATCCTCTTTCTTTCGCAATTTTACAGTCGAGTGAACATTATTTCATCGTCGACAAAAACAAACAAACGTACCTTTTATTGATAGAGAATTTATCATCACGGAGTTCCTGCTTTATGGATATAAATCACTGGTGGAGGTCATTAACCACGCCCCTAACAATACGTAAACAGGGCTGCAAAGGTTTTTTATTTACAAACTATTGAACTGCGAACTATATGCCGCTTGTCTTTTTTTTTACTCACGGCCTATCCCGGCTTCATAAGGATATAAACACACTGAAAATTCATCATGAATCGTATTATGTAATAGTGTGAATTGTAATAAAATCCGCTCAGTAGTTGATTGTGAAGGTTTAGGTTCCGCTAGCGGTATCATCCGCGTAACGTAGGAACAATTCCGCGCACCCAGATAAAAAGTACCCTATAGCCTTTCTATATTAATGGGCTATCTAATACCGAAAGAAATTTTTAAATTGGACCAGAAGCTCCTGAGATTAGCGCGTCCAACCAAATAAACAAACTCTTCTGCTTTATAATAATAAATCTAGATTAGGATAGATATATCGGACAGACGCGGAAGAGATCTTTAACTTTCTTGTATCAAACACAATAATAAAAGAATTAGTGAAATCAGTTCAACCTTTCACGCTTAGTACCGTCTCCAAGGGAAACAGGGAGTCATAAAAAAATAAATACATCGATATCGACAGTCGTCTATCTATCTATCGTAACATCTCCACACGCGCTGTGACTTGTAAACGAGATCATAAAAGGATCATAATAATCTATGAACCGAGAAATCTTTTGTCCGTTTCACCCCCTGGTACCTTTCCACTGGCCTTTAATAAGCTTGTATGGCTTTAGTTATGACGCAAATATTGTGCTGCTGAGATAAATGTAGGTATTTCGTACAACGGGATGCTGTGTTAGATTTAGGGCCCGGTTTATAGGTTAAACCACTTGATAAAGTGTTTCTTTTTCATAAATGTGTGAAAGGCAACATATGGTTTTGTTATTATTGTTTTTTCTTTTAGATTTACAGGTGTAGCTGATATAGACGGAGAGTCCCGGACTGCGAGATTGCACGCACAATACAGCGCGAGAGGTCATTTTGGCCAAAATGGGAACTTGTCTAGCAGGCTTAGCATGGCGATTCTATGTCTATTCTATCAAGAAAAGACAAAGCTCTTTCTGTCAATGTCATCATGTCTTCTGCCCGAGCATGGCGCGACCTGTCAACTCGCATATAACCACTTGAAGACTTATGTTGATCGAAGAAAAGAAAAAAATATTTTCTACGTGCCAAAAGAAATCTTACATCAATCTGTCACTAATTATCTGTCTTTATGTACATTCTTCGGTAGACAAAACTTGTTTCTACGGTTGTTATGCTGAACCTGCAGGTGTAGCTGATTTATGTATAACTAGCGGTCGCCCGCGGCTCCGCCCGCGTGGATGTCGGTTTTCGCGACAAAAAGTAGTCTATGTGTTATTTTGATGTATAAGCTATATTATTGTGGTAAAGTTTCATTCAAACCCATTCAGTAGTTTTTACGTGAAAGAGTAACAAACATCCATACATCCATACTTACAAACTTTCGCCTTTATAATAGTAGTAGGATAGATGGAGAGTTCCGGACTGAGAGATTGCACGCACAATACAGCGCGAGAGGTCATTTTGATAAATTACACACGATAATACATAATACATATATGTAGGTGGCCAAAATGGGAACTGTCTAGTAGTGGGAAAGTGCAGGATACCAAGTTATGTAATTGGGTAGGTATAATTATATTATACAAAGTGTAAAGAAATCTCTCATAATAAAACCGTGAAAAAACATAGGACATATATAAACATAGGCAATATATTGGCGTGAATAAAAAAAACGCTATTAACTGACAAAAATCTTTATCTTACTTTATTTATTGATAAAAATTAGGACTCATTGTGTGATCATCTACTATTCCAATTTTGAATGCTCAACTAATTTAATTATAACTTTACGTAACAGTATTGTGTGTAGTGTTTTGTCTATGAAATTACTTACTGCTAATAATAGACAACACAATTATCGTCTTTGTTTACAAAATAGAGAAACGTGTAATGTATTTATCTAGCTTTTGTAAACATACATATTATAACGGGTAATATTTTAACTTTCAGCAATCATTTGATACTAAATAAAGCCTGGTAAGGAATAGGTGCCTTTTTTTTGTTTGGCGTTTTCCAAATTATTCTTATTGCGTCATCATGATAAAAATGTTTTAAATCCGACCTTAAACTTTAATGTAATGGGTAGGTTTAGATCTTTAATATTTTATAATCCATTATAGGAATGTTTCTGAATACTTTTATCAATATTTTATTAATCCATACAGTAAACGACCATTTTGGTTTCTAGAGAATTTATAGTTTTTTTTTTTACATACACGAACAACGAACAAATATCTCACCCGAGAAAACAAACAATACCATGCCTAGATTTATACCAAAACCCCAAAAAAAAGTTTCGAAAATTAACAGCAAAGAAAAAAGATACATAAACAGTCTCTCAGCCTTATTATATTTTACTCGCCTTGGAATAGGATTAAATGCAAGCGCTACAGTAATGCATTCAGAAAAATGGGGAAAAGCTAGCGTCGGAGAATTTGCATACCGCTGTAATAAATTAAACTGATATTTTTTTAAATGTACGACGTACGCCAGACACGCTGACATTTTTATATTATGTTTTTCGGTATACAAATTCCAAACTATCACTCGTGTTTAAAAAATAACGCTGCTTTTCTTTCTAAAGTTTTCCAAAATATACAACAGTAATGAAAAACAAAATGTAGAGATGCCAGCACACCACGCTGTCAAATTTTCCCAATCAACTTTGAACCTTAGTGGCGCCGCACACGGGCCACCGGCCACAACCACAAAACGCCGCCACTGACATATTTCCCGTACTTTTCATACACACGGCGATTCTTGCGTGTGGTGGCCACTGGCTTCAACCGTGTACGGCGAGTCCATGCAAAACGTATGCCCTTATACTTCAGCAATAAAGTTGAAAATCTAATAGGGAAATTTTACAGATAGCTTTGATAGATAGCTTGATGTGCTATTTGTACATCATTGCTTTCTATTTCAACTAAATAAATACATTTGACTACATTCTATCATCAGATACGGGGTTATACCAATGAAGCGAAGGCATCAAATTCGCATTAAGCGCTATAAAGCGCTAGAAGGATGCAAAGACGATTGTTGCTGAAACCGAAAGCCCTAGAATGCGCTCGTGACTTCCACATTAGTGCGGCACAATTATCATTGGATGCTTATTAAAGTCGTTATGACTTTCTCATTTATTTTTGTTATGTTTTCGGCCAAAAAGAGACAGATACATATGTAAAGAGATTCTGCTAGTCGTTATGAATCCGTTTTTTATAGAATGGAATGCGAATTTTACTTCAACAGTTTGGGAGATGAAATTGGGAACTTATTGTCATCTTGGCTAGTATGCTACCTATTTATGGCAAACGTATTTTTATGCAATATATTTTTATATTAATAATATGATTTGATCGCTTTATTTATATTACCTACATTACCTACTTATATGTGTGCAATAAAGCAAAAAATAAGGTTCAGCGGCTGTTCTGATTTTAACCTATAATTTTTACGCGTCTGTACCTACATTTGCTTTTACATAGACTGCAAGTAATATTGTCCTCTCTTTTACTGATTGCAAATAATTTTATCCCCTCCGGGTCTTTTAAAGCCTGCATAAACTTACAAACAAAACTCATTTTGACTCCAAAGCAATTTCACCTTTACATTCAACAACAACACAAGTCACAATTATACCCAAACTTGAACAAAAACATTTCTCAAAAATTACTGAATATATACAAACAAAGTCGTTCCCTTTCTTCAAAAGTTTATCGTGTTTGTTGGTAGATCTATCGCCACCACTATACGTAAACTGAATGTAATAACCGTATGTGCTTCTCATTGTAAAGGTGGTATAACACTTTTCTTTTTGAGTGGGAAATTGTTAAGTGATCGCATTATCTCTACCGATGTGTGATAATTATCAAACAACAATTAACTATCATGGATCCATTTTTGTTTCTTAAATTTATATGTTTTTTTCTTTCCCGATATCTACTGCTTCATGAGATATACCGCGTCCCTGGCACACAACTATGGAACTAAGGTGAGTTTTAGTCAGTAAAATTCTGACACTCCCTCCAACAGCAGGAGGGGTCATTTGAATTGTTACCACGTACTTGCAACGTTTTGATTTAAATGTTATTAGTATTTCATAAAATTTTGGTGTTTACTATACCTTTGAATCATAAAGTGAGCAAATAGATTTTGAACCAATATTATATTTGGAAAGTGTTATACCACCCTAAACTAAATTCACATCGTTAGCAGCACTTGTTAGCGTACGAACCTTTTGTCTTGTGAGTAAAAAGCATTTCTAGTCATCTGACTTCGTTTAGCATTTGTCACAGATTGTTGTATAAGCTATACTAATCCGGAGTCACGCTTTTAAACGAGTGAGAGTTTTTTGTTTTGTTTATTTAGGACTTCCACTGTGTTTCGAGTCATTCATTTTGTAAAAATCATCATCATCATCTTCCGAGCCTTTTCCCAACTATGTTGGGGTCGGCTTCCAGTCTAACCGGATTCAGCTGAGTACCAGTGTTTTACAAGGAGCGGCTGCCTATCTGACCTCCTCAACCCAGTTACCCGGGCAACCCAATACCCCTTGGTTAGACTGGAGTCAGACTTACTGGCTTCCGACTACCCGTAACGACTGCCAAGAATGTTCAATGACAGCCGGGACCCACAGTTTAACGTGTTTATAAATGTGTATACTAAAAAAAATGTCTGATAATTACATTTTAGAATAAGTTATTGAACAGTTTGTTTGTTTGCTTGAACATGCTAATCTTAGGAACGAGTATTCCGATTTCAGTGTTAGACAGTCATTGATCGAGGAAGACTTTTTTAAGCTATACATATAAGCTTTTTAGCTAAAGGCTCTTAAAGAAACTCGTGTAAAGTTAGCACTTCTGATTGTGAAATCATCAAATGAACTGACCCGCTGTGGGTGCAGCTGGAGGGAGTGTCAGACTTTTACTGACTAAAACCCACTCTTGGTCCTTCTAGAGCCCTTCGTGTGCCAAGGCCACGGTAACTGTTGTGAGCGTAAAGTTAGTCCTTGCGTCAATATTGTTTTAATGTTCCGAGATTCGGGACCTTTTGAATTATAATTTGTTTGCCACTCTTGTTTTTCTTTGGGTAACTGTTAATTTTCTTCTTCTTATTCTTAAAAAACAGGTTTTTTTTTAAACATTCTGTTTTCGAAATCGGTTATTTTTTGGCCGCCGTGTTTGTAGAAGACTATTGTTTTTTGTGAATAATATATTTAGTTTCGCGAATTTCATTTTTTTTTCTTTTTTATGTAAATGTGATTTTCCAACCAGTAGATAACTGAATATTTTTAACGTGCAATATAAATTTAAAAATATAGTAATATTTTTTAAGTTTAAGATTGAATGTGAACATTATAATTAATTAGAATTATTGAAATTAGAAACATTGGATAATTTTTAAATAAGACAGAAATCTAATACCATTATTATAAGCAAGTGCCACTACGGAAGATACCGTTCTCCGCAGCGGTGCGCGATGTCGTATGTGAATCGTTAAAGAACCATGAAATTCCTTATTGTTATTAAATATAGGTTTGCTATGCATGTTCACTTCAATTTTACCTTAGCAGATAAATATAGACACGGTATGGGAACACACAGACATCTACAAAGCGAGCTATAATTATATCGGCAAAGGCTTTCTGCCTACGCGCTATCTCTTCGACGACCGAATATGTCATAGGTTGACAAAGTTCAACAGTGATGAAAATTTTATGAATTAAGATCAAGTTTTTTTAACTTGGTAGGTCCCAACTAAAAGGGGTTCAAAGAATCGTAATTTAGTAGTATTTTTAGTACTTATAAGTTGATGACTTGATTTGATAAAAAAATTAAAACGTTAATTAAATCTTATAAGTTTTTGAATAACCAAAAGGTTCATTGTTTTTGTTTTAGTTAACTAGCTACAAGGCTTTTAAAATTCTCTCTATAATTCATATTTACTAATATACAGACAGGTCATTGACCCTCGCCAGACAATTTTGAACGCAGACTGTATAATTTTAAAGCATAATTTGCAAAGCTCCGTCATTAATTTCCATATAATCAAAATTACATCCTCTCATCTGTTTTATATAAAGTTTGAACTTTATACTTAAGAAAGGATCAAAAGAATATTCTGTTTTCTTTTCATTGGGTGTGATTGTACGAGTAATAGGAAATAATTAGCTGGTTATAATTTTGAACATTTATTATAGAGAATAGTTAAACAATGTACACAGTTTCAGTAGGCTCGGTTATCATTTGAAAATAACGCAAACACCGATACTGTAGTATCTATTCCATTTTAGTAAAAATAATCAAACAATATATATTTCTCTCTCTTCTCTTCTCTTTAGTTTCTCTCATGTTTTAATTTCGTAACTTACGTCATATAAACTTATAACTTTTCTTCTTTCTTATTAGTCTTGAAGACGAAAGAAAACAAACAGGTACTTTATGAAAGAAATAATTGCTATTGATGGATGAAGATTGATAAACATATTTGCACACTTCTTGACGAATCGATTATTTGTGTTACCGTGTTTCTTATTCTCATTTACTTCGGTTATTAGAGATTATTTAAATGATTTTTTTTTCTTGAAAATAAGGAACATGATTTTCTTTTATTTATGTTTCACATATTAGCTTAAGATAATGAGTACAAATCGAGAGTTTTACATTTACGTTAATACCAGCTTTAAAATGGTATAAAAAGTAATCACACGATGATGTTGACAGTTGATAAAAAAAAATAAGTGTAACCTTATCTAATACACTGATTACCAGAATAATTAAATTGTCCCTACAGCTCCATAAAACACATATTCTTCAATAACCCATATTCATGGCCCGGTAAACAAGTCAGCCAGTACAATCTGCTTTCACATTACTATGCAAATATATGCCTATTTTTGATGATAGAGCAAAAATCAAATTTGGTTCAGATCGTGATTAAATTTGAATATGTTAGTGTGATGTTAATTACCATATAAATGAAGTTCCATGAATAACTCATAGCAAGAGAAATGGTTAGGAAAATTCGAACGTTCTCGAAGGTGGTTTGAGACCGTCTCAATATGTTTGAGTGGGTTTGATGCGAACATATTTTCGTCACGCTAGTATTATCGAAATGGGTAGACAGAGCATTTTTAGTTCACCCACCACTGGTTTACTGTGCTTGTGACTCAGCAGGCTCAGCATGGCGATTCTATATTCTATTCTGTCAAGAAATGACAAAGCTCTTTCTGTGAATGTCAACATGTCTTCTGCCCGAGCATGGCGCGACCTGTCAACTCGCATATAATCACTTGTACACTTATGTCGAACGAGGAAAAGAAAAATTTATTCAAAAAATGTCAAGAAAAATCTTACGTCAATCTGTCGCTTTTCTGTCATTATGTCCATTCTACGGGAAACAAAACTTGTTTCTACCTACGGTTGCCATGCTAAGCCTGCTGGTTTACTGTGCTTGTGACCCAGGAGTGTGCTACTCATTTTTTTTACTATTTCATATTAATCGTCTTCTTTATTAATTTTATTATTCAAACCTGTGCAGCCGAGACGAGTGTTGTTACAAATTTTTATAGCTGTTTGACCAGCAAACCACAAATTCACAACACCAAAAAAACACCATGGAGTCAATTATGAAGAAAGTTCTATGTGATTGATCTGATGAATATGCTTATGATTGTTTTGCAAATCCATATACATACATAGGTATGAGTTGTTTAACAAATCGGTGGAGAAGTTTCTATAGGCACCTACATAGCATGTGTAGGTAGTAACCGATGAATTGCGTTCACTGATCCCAGTGAGTAACGAGGCGATTATGGTAAATTCCTTTGACCGTGTGTTTCAGTTGTAGGTACAGTTTTAGGTAGGTAGCTAGGCTGATATTCAGAAGTATATAATAGATACTTAATGAGGAAATTGTGGTATAAAATACAGAGATTGAAATAAAAGAAAAACGAAGAGTTCCTAATAGAAAAGTGTTTATACTGATTTTAAAATGGGCTAATTTGCGTCTTTGATTTTGATTATCAAAAGTATTAATATTCATAGAAACTGTACTCCAAATGTGTTCAGATCAGACAAATGCTTAAAATTTTGCTTAGAAACTTCACTTAATAGTAGTACTACATAGTCCTTTAAAGTACCAATGCAATGTCACCAAATGAAAACTCACTTCTAAGGTAATTTTGAACTAAAGTGTGTTCGGAAGGTCCGCCTTGAGGGACATTTCTGGAAATTTCTATCCCATTTTCTCAGAATTTGTGACCATGAAAGCTTGCGATGCTATTTTCTTTGCGACCCTAACATTATCTATTGTTATCTTAGATTAGAATCTCCCGAGGATAACATAGAGCTTAAATTGTATTCGAAGATTTATGGGGTCATTACCCTTAGTACGTGGTACGAACTATTTCTTTTAGCCTAGTCTCGTGAAGTCTGGCAGGATAGACATTTGGTCAACATGGAAAAAAATAGGATTAATCTAACGATGTGTTAGCTGTATGTAGGTAAATGTTAGTTGATTTATCGTAAGATATATTGATCGAGAGATGAATATATTCTTTTACGGAGAAAAATTTCAATGATTTTATGTTCCTGAAAATACCTGAGTTATCTGACAAGATGAAGAGACGTTTGAATTCCCTTATGCAATATATACCAAGGAACGTGATGTGGATTTGATTGAAGACGAATTGATATTTTACTACAATCACCTAGCTTCATGACTTCGGAACTATTAAAGTATTAGGAACTTTTAAGTTTTATCTTTTACCTTTCACAAGGATATACTTATGAGGCCTGTTTGACACTGCCCAAAGACTGGCTTTTATACTACTGCTACTGGATTAAGCATCGCCAGTAGTGGCAATGCTCTAGCGAGTGATAGCCTCGAGAATATTTTTTATACCCTCTATAAGTTTCAAATTAGTTTTACATTAAGTTTTTGTGTGCTTAGTTAAGTTAGTTGAATTAGTTAATTAGGTTTGTTTATAATTTTATGATTAATTATTATCATTGACTTTTAAAATTAAATGTATAATTACCTTTTATTTGTGATCTATCTATACATATAATAAAACAGTAAAAATACTGTGTTTGTACGCGCTAATCTTCGGAACCACTGGATTTGAATGTTTTTTTTTTCTTCTATATGTGTTAGGTCTGGGCAACATATAGGCTATAAATTATCTTGGAAACTTGAACACCTGGTGAAGAACCGCAACAGACCAGCTAAACTATAAGAGATTCAAAAATGCTGCCATAGCAAAAACTTTTCCACATAGTGAGCATTTTCTTCTGCGAGAATAAGACGTTTCAAATCTTTGATTTTGAGGACCCTGTAATCGCTGGCATATATGATAGGATCCGCATACGAAGTTGCGGGCAGAAGCTAGTTTTTAATATGTCACTTGCTATGTTCATATCTGATCTACATAAAGTTCCAAGATCTTCCCCTATGACTCATAAATGATTATAATTATAACAACGAGATATGAAAATCGATGCGGTATTCCGAGAAAGCAATAAAAAACAAAAATATGCTCTGACGCAAATTTGAAGACCTTTGTTCTCCTTTGCAATAAATTCTTGTGGTATTTAACGTTCACCACGCTTATCTTGTTTCATCTGAAAGTCATTAATAGTGTTCAATCTTTCCAAACGTTCTTTGAACTAGGTTTATTTTTATGGATTACCAAAAAAGCGCTCTATGTATGTCTTCGTGAAAAATGGACGGAACAAAAAAATTGGACTTTGAATGAATTTTTGAGAAATCTGATTGGTGTTTTTTGCTTGAAAATGGTGTAAACGTTGAGCTGAAACTTTCCATAGCTAATTATGTATATCAAAACTTAGATCACAATATTTGTCTATTTCTTTGATGTTTGCCAGAAATCATAATGATCTTATCTTGAAACTGTAGTTGCAGTGAAGTGAGACTTTAAAACTTCCAATGGCGTAAGAAAATTAAAATTCTAGTGTTGTTGAATTTCCTTTATTTACAAATGCCCAACTCCCCCCCCCCTTCTCATCCCATTATAAAATATGGTTTACTCATAAGATCAGTTTGAGTTGAGTTTTATTATATTTACCTAGATATGGGTATTTTGTTGCAATAATTCTGTAATTCTGACTTAAACTAATGAAAAATAAACTAGTGAAAACTACGAAGTTTAGTTTGAAATAATATCTAACCTTTATACCTTTGAATGAAGAGAACTCAGCATAGTATTATTTAATTAAATACTTTACGATCTGCGTGGGAGTACACAGTATAAAACGATGCAGCGCCACATAATGCCATGCAAATGCATTCAGACTGAATAGTTAATGCAATGTTGCAAAAAGTCATAAACGTCGACGTTGCTCGATGTTTAATTTTATTTTATTTTCGTATTTCAGAAGTAGTTAGAAAGATGTTAAATGATAAAAAAAATGGTAAAGGATCACTACATGGCTTAGTAATGTGTCCATCATCGCTATAGTGTCGTATTTTATTTTTAGTATTTATTCCACTAGTATTTATTTGACCGCCAATTGTACTGTTTTTGTGTTTGTTGTTTCCTATTTTTTTTATTATTATGACTGTGTACAATCTATGTTATGAATGAATTTGTCTGAAACATCGCAACTATCGTTTTAAATCGTTATGTATTATTGTATTTTACATCCACATAAAAAGCTGGTGGCTTGCTTACATACAAACTGGATAGCCCCCTTCAGGGGCATTGGATTGAAATGCGTGTGCCCGGGGCTCCTGTTCGTGGCAAATAATTAAATTAATTTACTTTTATAATTAGCAATGTACCAATTGTAATTTTTTTGGATTATGGGCCAAATATGTCTGAAATTAAAAGATTTTATTTTATTTATTTATTGATTTTATTCGAGAGCAGGCACAAAAAACTTTCACTAGCTTTATATAAAAGTTTATATGAATACTATCCATATATGTATCCTACAAAGTTCATACTAGGATTTGTAGGGAACACAGACAGAAAAAAAAAACAACCAGCTGACGACTATGAAACGCAAAATTTTGAATGAAAAATTTATGTTCGGAAACTGCATGACGAAATGTTTCGTCTTTTTCTTTCACCATCGCACATTTCCAGTCTCCAATTCCATGCACTCTGTCTGTGCTCAATGCACTCCTTGACGCCAAGCCTGACTGTGATTTGTTTGCAGATAATTGAAACGCGATTCTATCGATCTGTGGTATTGGTAGATGATCGTTTGAAAGTTTACTTATGTAATTTTTAAAACAAATTTTACTGGCCAATTACATTTTTTGTTGTTGAATAAAATAAATAATTTGGTCTGTTTGCTTCATGATTTTTTTTCCTCTACTGCAAGCTCTCTTCAAAATCTTTTATATTTTTATGTAAATAAATATGGTTGCCTTATCATCATACTGGTAATAATTACGAATTGTAAACATAAGGACACGACTTATTATCAAAATAAAGTTGAACAGTACACATTGTTATATTTTGTCCAAACGTTTTATAAACAGCAAAACAAATAAAAATGCTCTTTAAAAATAAAACAAGCAACAATCGACATAAAATTCTATCAGAAGAACTTGCGAACACAAGTCGTCTTTTGTTCAGCAAAACTATAAATAATTTAAAAGAAATCTAGAGTAGATAGGATATCAATAATGGATGATATCCTCTCTTGGATCTGGTAAAGACAGGTATTGATGATCTTGGTAAAGCGTTCAATCTGTTGATTTCAAAATACTCCTGAAACAATGGTCTACATTCCATTGGTTTGTTTTTTATTCATCTCCAGCCGTTTGAGGGAGTTCCGTACTATAAAGGACAGAGTAGTTTTTGTACGCGGAGTGATTAGATTTTTTTGTGGGAGTGAAAATATTTTTCTACAGCTCTTTAACCTGATTTAGGGGATAACATCGCTCGTGTATCTATATTTTAATAGAGCCTTCATCAAATCTATAACTTTTGTATTATATTAACTACACAATTTTTAATAGACTTCTAAAATAGTAGGGTTGAACAAATGGTGTCAGAATTGGACAGACACATCAAGCTACTATAATCTGTCGAATTTCTTTAATAGATTTTCATCTTTATTGCTGAAGCATACGGTTCAAAGTTGATTATAAAAATTGTACAGTTTCGGGTAGCTTGATGTGCTGGCGTCTGTACATTTGATTTAATAACCCAAGACAATAAATTTAAAAGGCGAATGGAAATGAAAAGGCTTTTATTAAAATCATTCAGAACATTTATATCGTCCATTGTAAATTATTGTTCTTTAACACGACCTTCTAGTTTAATTTACTATCTGAAATAAAAAGGTATACAAGTGAATAATAATTAAACAACTGTAAGACTCAAATAAATTAACTGTTCTCTACGTAATAAAATAAATATTACGTTTGTTTAGATTTCTCACCCATTCAAACTAGACTTTAAAATCCTTTAAATTGTCATATTGCCATTTGCAATCTTAAATTCATAATAATTTAAATGTTCGTTGAATAATTTCCAAGTACTATAATTTATACGTTGAATAAAACATAATGAAATGTAACAAAAATCTGGAAGCTCTTTTTAGCAATTATTTTTATCGGTACTGTTTCTAAAATTGAATTAATTGTAGACATTTTTCACTACCATAGACGAGTTTTTGAAAGAAATAACACAAAAGCTAGTCACCAAAGAGTATACAATATACTACGAGCTAGTCACGTAGTCTGCGGGTTTTTCGCAAGAGTTACCGTGGCCCTGACACGCAGGGACCTCCAGAAGGAACATAGTGGGTTTTTTTAGTCAGTAAGAGTCTGATACTCCCTTCTGCTGCACCCACAACGGGAAGGGGTCATTTGATGATTTCCCGTGAAAAAAAGTAGTCAATTCATATCCCAGTTCTGTGAATAGTTGCTGCGGGTTGTTTGTAAGATATACCATGGTCCTGGCACACAGAGACCTCTAAAAGGAACATAGTGGGTTTTAGTCAGTAAGAGTTTGACAGTCCTTAAAGCTGCTCCCACAACGGGAATCATTTGATGATTTCCCGCGAAAAAAAGTAGTAAATCCATATTCCAGTTCTGTGAATAGTTAGGTATACGACGCAATAAGAGATACAAATAGATACGTACTGCGGCACGACACACTTTTGTCATGTTGAGTAAAAGCATGTTTTGTAATAACCCCTCTTGGCAGTCGGATAAAAACGCGTCTGGTTTTTGTACGACAGAGAAAATCGCTGTGGGGCATCGCATTTCGAAGGGAAATGGCGAACCGCTGTCGCTCCCAGCGTAATCAATACTTCGTTTCAAACATATGCCGGGGCAGAAACATCATGTACCATTTACACTTGACACGTCATTATTTTGCTGAGAATTCCTATCTATCTGAGAGATATTGGAAATCTTAATGTCTGATATAATCTAGAATATTTGGGACCGACATTTAGCTTAAATGCAATGAATGATGGGACAAGTAATTTTATTACAATGATTACCAATACCTATTGAAAACTAAATACTCAAATTCAAAGATATAAAATAATAGACGAAATTTTGCTCGTAATCGTCATCTCCCGAGCCTTTTCCCAACTATTTTGGGGTCGATTGGTCTATGGTCGATGTCAGAGATGGTTACTGATTTTGTGCGCTCTTTTTAATTTTAATTTTACTGGCGCTTTCCAATTATTCATTTCAACCCTGTGAATATTTATAATACACAATAGTATACAAATCAGCAATAATAAATAAGTTGTGTTGAAGATTTAGTTTTTAATCTGCGGAGACGAAATCCATTTACGCCAAGCAAAGCTATCAAAACGGCTAACAAAACGGCCAACAAAACGGAGGCGCGTGCCGCGCCCCGTGCTCGTGCTCGTGCTGGCTGGTGCGTCCTGCGCCGAAATGCTGCCCATGACGCGGACGGTGGTACCTCGCCCTAGGCTGACAAACTATGGCAGTGTCAACTTGACTTTTGTCATTGTGTTTTTATTATTTTTTTTTTTTATAAAGTTGTATTTTAAGTGTATCGTCTAGTCTAAGTGTAGCAAAACGTGCAGTACGCAGATGCACGGTAATGATGTGGAAAGTGCGAGTCAACTTTCATCGTCACTGGATGCCCTGGAGAGATGCCCCCTGTGCCCTCAAGCACGCTATTTCAAAGGTAAGCGCGGGTTGAACGTACACATTGGGAAAATCCACAAGTCCCAATGTGCGGATTCTATCACTACGACTCCGCAAACATCTTCCTTGCCTACTTCAACTTTCGGTCCGTTTTGGAAAAAGCTGTCAAAATTCAAAAACACAGTTCCAGTATTAAAGCGGGTTCCCCGTGGTGCCAGGCCTTTAGTTGCTCAACATTTGGCTGGTTGTGTTCGCCTGGCTGCTCGGGAGAACTCGCAGCGTGCTTGGGAGCAATTGCTCACCTTTCCTTACAGGATTCTTCACGTAGAAAAGAATTTAGCAAGTAAAAAAACCCTAACAACTCAAATTAAAGATAACTGCACTATTTCGGCCAACGAAGTTTTCGATTCCAAATTTCCGCCACAACCATTTATTCCCCCAGGTAGTATACCTCGCCTGGTGGAAGGAAAACTAAGTGAAGGTGACATAAGGGGAGCCGCTAGGATTCTCTTCAGCAGTGATGTTGTGGCACCGTGTTCGCCTGACACGATCTCTGCTCTGAAGAGCAAACACCCTGCCCCAGCCAATGACCTTTCCTTTCCCGACTCTCCTAATCCTGATATCCATACCCTCACAGTTACAGGTCGACACCTGGTTGCCGCTATAGGTTCCTTCAGGAGTGGGTCCGCCGGCGGCCTCGACGGCTTGAGTCCT
This sequence comes from Heliothis peltigera, assembly GCA_958496145.1. Classification (NCBI taxonomy): domain Eukaryota; kingdom Metazoa; phylum Arthropoda; class Insecta; order Lepidoptera; family Noctuidae; genus Heliothis; species Heliothis peltigera. The sequence continues at coordinate 5,572,685 of OY292338.1, read as the reverse complement.
CAACATCTAAAGGACCTCACCTGCGCAAGCGCCGGGGAAGCTGGTGAGTCGCTCCTGAAGGAGCTTACGGCGCTTATCAACCTTATGCTCTCCGGCAAGGTGGACGAATCCGTCATCGACGTCTTGTATGGAGCCAATCTTTGTGCTCTGCGCAAGAGGGATGGCGGTATTCGTCCCATTGCTGTAGGCACCACCTACCGTCGTATGGCAGCCAAAATCTGTAGTAAATTTTATAGTGAGGAAGTTTCGAAAAAATTTCAGCCCCTGCAGCTAGGTTACGGCTCAAAAGGGGGCTGCGAGGCTGCCGTACACGCCCTGTCGACGTATCTAAATTATGGGAAAGGAGAAGTCATATTGAAAGTTGATATTAAAAATGCATTCAACTCGGTAAACAGGGACACTTTGCTGGCAGAAACTAAAAAAGAATTACCCCAAATTTACAGTTTTATTTGGCAATGCTACAGACAACCATCTAAATTATTGTACCGGGACAACCTTTTAGAATCTGCTGTTGGCTGTCAGCAAGGTGACCCCCTCGGGCCTTTGATTTTCAGTTTGGCTATAAACCCCATTATTCGACAGCTAAATTCAGAATTCAACGTTTGGTATCTTGATGACGGAACCTTAGGAGGCAATGCAGACACAGTTTTAAAAGATCTTTCATTTCTCCAAAATAAATTCAAAGCAATAGGTCTTGATTTAAATTATTCCAAATGTGAACTTTTTATTTCGGACAATACTGACAGACAAGACACATTTCTAAAATTCAATGCATTAGCCCCCAATATCACATTAATTGATAAAAGTTCTCTTTGCCTCCTCGGTTCCCCAATATTTGAAAATTCTTTTTCGGATTTTATTCAAGACAAAATCCAAAATTTCAATCATATTTCGGAAAGGCTATTCCAAATTAATATGCACTCAGCCATCACAATCATCAGATACTGTTGTTTTGGTCCAAAATTAACCTACTTCTTGCGTGCTTCCAGCCTCTGGAAGCACACAAAACTTTTGGAAAAACTTGATGAAATTATTCGGAATACATTAACATCAATATTAAATGTGGCTATGGACGACCGGGCCTGGATTCAGGCTACTCTCCCCGTTCGTTTGGGAGGGCTCGGTGTTCGCAAAATTTCAAGTATAAGTTTACCGGCCTTTATATCCTCCGTCCACGGTACTGAAATATTGACCAGGAAAATTTTACCAATCACACTGGCCAATTTTGAGGTTCCGTGTTTGACTGATGCTATAGAGGCCTGGAAAATCGCCTGCCCGAATACCGATATCCCCGCTAACCCATCCTTCCAGAGACAGTGGGATGAGCCGCTCTGCAGAGTAATTCGGAAAGAATTAGTTGAAACATCCAATACTCCTGCTGAGCGAGCGCGCCTGCTGGCTGTGGGGGAATGGGAGTCGGGTCTTTGGCTTCACGCACTTCCGTCGTCAAACATCGGCACCATGTTTGATGACACCACTTTCAGACTCGCCGTGTGCCTGCGTCTGGGTGCCCCATGTTGCTCCCCTCATCGCTGCCCCTGTGGTGAAGCTGTCAGCGGCCTCGGGCACCACGGCCTGTCGTGCAGCCGAAGTGCGGGCCGCATAGCTCGTCATTCGAACATCAATGACATCATCCGTCGTGCTCTTGTCGCCGTAGGCGTACCAGCTGTATTAGAACCAAATGGCTTGGTACGCGACGATGGTAAGAGACCAGACGGTATGTCATTATTTCCTTGGAAGATGGGTAGGTCTTTAGTGTGGGACGCAACCTGCGTCGACACTCTGGCGCCTTCCCACCTTGCTGGGACGGCGTGTTGTGCTGGCTCTGCCGCTTCGGAAGCCGAAAACCTCAAACGGCGCAAATATAGTACCCTAATAGGCAACTATACCTTTGAGCCGTTTGGGGTTGAAACTCTGGGGCCGTGGGGTCCGAGTGCACACCTCCTTTTTAAGGATATATCCAAGAGACTCGCTGACACTTCCCGCGACCCAAGGGCTGGCTTTTATTTCGGCCAACGATTAAGCATTGCCATACAACGTGGCAATGCTGCCAGCCTTTTGGGTACACTCCCGGCGGGCAGCGATGAGGAAGAATTTTTTGACGCCATTTATTAATAAGGTTTTTTTTTTTTTTTTTTTACTTGTATATATTAATTTATATTTTATTTGTAAATATAGTGTAAATATTTATGTGAATTTTGGGGTCGGCTTCCAATCTAATCGGATTCAACTGAGTACCAGTGTTCTACAAGGAGCAACTGCCTATCTGACCTCATCAACCCAGTTACCCGGGCAACCCAATACCCCTTGGTTAGACTGGCGTCAGACTTACTGGCTTCTGACTACCCGTAACGACTGCCAAGGATGTTCAAAGGCAGCCGGGACCTACAGTTTAACGTGCCATCCGAAATACAGCCCGTAATATAATATTTTACATAATATACAGCCCGCTTTATTAAAAAACAAGTACCTAGTTCTTTACGTTATTCTAATTAAAAGTCAGAACTTTGACAAATAAGTATTCTATTATTTATTAAATATACTATTTACTTAAAATGTTCATCCACGAAGGTCCAGTACAAACTCGAACTATCTAAGTTTAAGTAAATATTTAAGTGAAATGAGTTGGAAAACTGACATCTACAGACAGTCACGTTCACGTTAAGTAAACAAAGTTAACATAACTTAAGTGAAGCTGTGGCTCAAAAGTAAACTTGTATTTTCTAAATTACTTTTCGAGGTAGGTACTTTTTCCAGCAAACATTTAGTTTACCCTATTATTTACTGTTATTTCGCTCTCCTACCTAACCCCTTAGGTAGGAGAGCGAAATGTATATGAGAGCGACATGTCGCAACCGGGTAAATAAACACACGTCTCACAGCAGGGCACGGGCCTCTTCTCATGCAGAGAAGGATCGAGGGTTAATCACCACGCTTGCTCAATACGAATCGGTGATTTCAAACTTTATAGTCCAGGGTTCTCAGGCTTAAGACTATTATTGTGTACCAAATTTCTTTTGAATCACACACTTAGTTTGGGTGCGACAGACCGACAAATTTGCTTGCGCATTTAAAATCTCAGTAAGGATATAATCATTACCAGCATTCCACTGCATAAACTTCGGAGTCGAATGTTGGTAACGACGTTGGAATATAAAGGGCTCCGGAAAGAATTTGGTTAGCGCTAGGTTCGCAAGAGCAACACTGCTTTCAACGTTCAAACAAAAGGGATAGATCATTAATTTGATGACATACCACCTATTAAGAAAATAGTAGGAGAAATTCCGAACAACTAATGCTGATAGAATCCGTACTCATCTCCAGAGTATTATGTATTCGTTTACTATATTATGTCAACTAAATTGCTGTACACGTTTTACCGTGAAAGCTAAGTGTAAGCTTAGTGACAAGAATTGTATCTTCTCTGAAGGCAATGTATTGAAAGTGGGATTTATCTCTTCTTGACAAGTAGGTATTGAATGAGAGTATTTCACCTTTTCCTGTTGTAGCGTAATACAGAATCGGATTATTATTAATCCGACAAATTGTTGGACCAATCATATTTTGTGAAGTGGTGTCCTGAAGGTTTAATATTACGCTCATAATAGCATATGAAGTGGGATTATGATTTCACGTGAATGGAATTTCCTTGTTTTTGTTTGTAATACCAATACTGAGAAATTACTTTCGGATATTTTTCCGTTATTGTATGTCTCATAAACTGGTGGTTCTCTGAAAAAAATAGGTATTTACGTAACTTTGGAAATGTGATATCTACTAGCATATATTATTACAATTCAATACTATAATCAATAATAATAATATCTTGAATGATTCAGCTTATTTTCTTTTATTTCGTAAAGTATTATATTGTCAGATATGAAAACGGTTAATAGACTCATGTTTCTTTTTGGATATGATAAAAAATAAATAACTTCTCTTAAATCTTTACTAGCTGTCCAGCTAGTTATTATAATGGATAAACAAGGGACCCTGAACATACTCATAATTATAAGTACGCTCTAATAATTTATGTTACACTAACGGGTTGATTAAAAATAAGCTGAACTAATGCTAATATTTTAAATCGTGAAGTCGTGGTGGCCTAGTGGTTAAAGAGCCAACCTCACAAGTGTGAGGGCGTGGGTTCGATTCCAGGTCGGGCAAGTACCAATGCAAATTTTCTAAGTTTGTATGTACTTTCTAAGTATATCTTGGACACCAATGACTGTGTTTCGGATGGCACGTTAAACTGTAGGTCCCGGCTGTCATTGAACATCCTTGGCAGTCGTTACGGGTTAGTCAGAAGCCAGTTAGTCTGACGCCAGTCTAACCAAGGGGTATTGGGTTGCCCAGGTAACTGGGTTGAGGAGGTCAGATAGGCAGTCGTTCCTTGTAAAACACTGGTACCCAGCCGAAACCGGTTAGACTGGAAGCCGACCCCAACATAGTTGGGAAAAGGCTCGGGAGATGATGATAATGCTAATATTTTAAAGCAAAAGAGGTTTTTTGGTTGAACCCGTTAATGATTATTGAACTCTTGGATTTTTTTGGGTGTTAGAGAGGACATTTACGGCGTATTCACCTACCGTGGAAACTAACAGCTTTAAAATATTATAGTAAAGATAAGTAGGTATATTTTTTGTCTCTTCATTCTACCGTTATCTTCTTTGCTGTCGTAGTACACTCTACTTGCTTTCTCACCACTTCTGACATTGGCAGTATCCACGACATAGGCATCGACGAATCGCTTGCCATATAAAAAAATAGAATAGAAGTAGGTATATGTATGACATTGTTTTAACTAGTATTTGACCAACAAACAAGCTCATTGAAGTAATAAGCCTACTTACAATATAATAGCCACAATTCAGGCTAGCAATTGATATTCTGGCGACACGTAATAATCGAATACAATAACAATGAGGTGATCAATTGACAAGGCTCATAAATAAGTGTAGTAACGCAATAGTACAGACGCACGCACATCAAGCTATAACAATCTGTCAAATTCCCGTAATAGATTTTCAACTTTATCGCTGAAGTATGCGGGTCAAATTTGATAGGGAAAATTTGTCAGTTTTGGGTAGCTTAGACCGATGATACTATATTCTACAGAGTTTGGGGGATTTCATTGAAAGGTAACCTACATATATTCTGATTTGTTAACATTGTGGGACAATTAGTCCGTTATCTAATATCCCACAAAAATATAAATGTAAAAAAGGAGAGCCAAGTTCAATACCAAAATTATGTTTGGCTGTGGCCTTCGCTGGAAAATTAATGGAGATATAAATAAGTGCCAAGTCAAGTTCTGTACAAAATCGAAATATGTGTTTATAGGAACAAAATATACACTATGAACAAGTATTTAGCTCAATTTCTTTGCATTTATTGAACACCTATGACAAATTGCTGTTATATAAAAATTTGACATCATAAAGTAGGATAGATTTGATTTTGAAAAAAAAAATACAGATGAAATATCCATAGAACTGAGTTTAAACCAGTATAATTTATTGAGTTTATTTCAGATGAAAACAAATCAACTATTGAACGCTTATTGCAAAAAAGGGCCTACACAAAATTACTTCAAATTAAAATACCGTCTCTTTGCAACCGGTTAAAAACACACTCGTTTGATGTCAGCCCTAGGAACATAACATTCAATCAGCGTCAGATCAATTACAACGCCTAGTTATTGGCAATACGTTAATCCAGCGTTTGATTGTAACAGACGTTTCATAAACCCCATAATTGTTTCATAATGGTATTGTGATCAGTCTCTGTATACAGATATGCCAATGATGTTTCTGTTACTGATACATCTATGAATAGAAAATTGGATGCTTCTCGTAGTTTCTCGAACGTTCTATGGTATTGAGGTTCCATTTGTATCAGTTCAGCTATTTTCCTCTAAAGCGAAACCAACAATCTACGCTTTGCATGTGTTATTAGTGAGGACTAGGTCCTTGGCTTTGAATAAGGTATCAAGGATCTAGTAAGACGATGAATCCTGATAAACTGAAATATCTCCATTTATGACGACTATATGGCGTAGTAGTTGGTGTATCTGCCCACGTTAGAGGTTTCGGGTTTGATTCCCTCATGAGTCTTATATTTATGTACATGAAAATGTTTGATATAGTCTGACTGTTTCGTCGTATTATATATCAGCTGTATAGTACCCATAGCACATGCTCTGCTTAGTTTGGGACTAGATTATGCGGCCATTGTGTAAACGTAAGCTAAAGCATATTATATTATATAAACATGAATGCTTCGCCAATAATTTCAGAGCTTTGGCATGCGCATTCGGCCCGCGCGCACAACTTCGACAACTTTCTATCTACTCTTAACCAGCTCATAACTCTTCAGAAGTTATTCAAAATTTCCGCGTCATTATTAAAAAACAAAAGCTGAAGTTCATTGCTCCCTCATACACCTATATAATATTTGATAAGAAAATAATTCAAACCAAATTCCACATCTACATTGATTGACACACGTATTAGTGAAACCACAGCTCATTTCCTAGAAACACGTGTCACAAAATATAATGGGTTTGTTTTTCGCGTTATGGCTTTCGCGCCGGCTATGTAAATGAAGGCGAAAATACTAAGGTGACGTCACATTTCCTGTTTATTTTTATTATGTCAAGGTTTATTAGGAGATTTTTACGTGTGTAAAAATTTGATACTGGTTAAGCGGGAATTTTTATTATTAGTGCATTGTGTCTTAGAGGGTTTTGTAGCCCAAGGAACATAATATCTTTTATATTTCAATAGAACGGAAGTTTTTAAAATCAGTACTCACTATAGAAAGAAAATGAAGGCATTGTGTGAAGGTCTCTTTATATGCTTATATTTAATTTGAAAAGTTTTAATTATTAGAACAATAAAAAATAATTTAAAATGGTATAAAAACTTCTTTATAATATTGTAATGTTCTATTCTTCGCAGTGATTTAAAAATGGAAAATAATTTGAAACATAAAATAAATGTTTTTTTGCAATTACAAAAAATAAAATACTGAACAAAAATATAAAACTCAATAAATGCTTGGAAAATTAAATTTATTGTGGGAGATATTACAATTTAAATAGTAAATAGAGTGCAGTAATAACGACAGAGTCGTAATAAATATGTAACACTTAACCTTTATTATGGTCTACTATAAGACTTTTTTAAATGGGAATAAACACTTGATGATCATTTTTCAAGCATACAAACATTATAATTGCGAAATATTTGTTTCGAAGCCTAAAACGATTGGTATGAAATTTGGCGCTGAAATAGATGGTATGGTGGATTCATACAAGGTTTGAACTGTTCCCTTGGGGCGAGTTTTGCATTTACGTACAAAACTTAATTTTTCGAGGGCTACGAATGACTTAAGATACAGAAAGATTTCTTAGTAGTAGCTTAAAGCTAGGGGTTTCACATGTGTACTGTGAGGACTACATTGAGCATAGCCAAAGTCTATTATAACCCTTATTCGATAAATGGGCTAAATATTTTTTCAAGCCGATCCACTTGTTCCTGAGATAAGCGCATTTAAGCAAATCAGACAAACGCTTCCGCTTCATACATAACATTAGCATCTTCACACGTAACTTTATGCTTAGTTCTTAACATGAAGATACTATTAAGTAACTTGAAAACCTATAGAACAAACAACAGCTTCGTGAATATTCGTGTCTTTGTATGTCTCATCACATGATCAAAGCGACAAATGCATTCAATTTACTGCTCATTCGAATGAAATTAAAATGAACCACGTTTGTCTTATTATTTCACCGTAATTGGATGAACAGAATCCAAGACATGCATGAGATACATCAAAGAAGATTCGTTTATACCCCACATTTGTGTTTGTGTGCATTTTCTTGTAGTTCTCATTTTAATTGGATAATATCACACCCCTAAAGGTACAAACGCCTGCACATCACGCTACTTACGAAACTGTAAAGTTTTGCCAATCAACTTTAAAGACTTCAGCGATAAAATTGATAATCGATTAAGGAAAATTCACAGATTGTAGTAGCTTGATGTGCTGGCGCCTGTACATTATTATTAATCATCACTTATTTTGGGATCTAGAATAAGGTTTAAAATATTAAGTGGTACTGATAAAGGTTCCCTTGCTTATTAAAAAGATAGCAAAAGTTTGAATATTCAATTGAGTAATTCAACAAGATCTAAGATGGCCTAGAAACTACCTAGTACCTACGAACAGTACTTATATATATGTACTATGGAAAATTGCGGTCTGTATTCCATATACCTAAGCATAGGCTTCGCAAGTGCTCTTTAGTGTTGGAGACATCTGTGAAATCTCTTGGGTGTCAATGACAACGCCGATATCTTTTCGATAGTGTATCTTCTACTTGGAATAAGTTGTTTTATTTTCTACACTTTATACTGTAAGCGCGGCAGAGAAATGTTCATAAAAAGAAATACAAATAATAGTAATAATAAGCCCGCAGGGCATCTGAGGCGGATGTCGGGGAGTAGCGACCCCGCGGGTACCGAGTGCTCCAGGGAGAGGATACTGTCCCTCATCTCCGGCTCGCCGGAGTGAACCCTGACGGGGGACAGGTCTCCCGCCTCTGGCTTGCCTTCATTGGCCGTCCAGAGTGGAGTCGCTAGAGCAATGCTCGGAGGGTGAATGCCTCGGGTAAGTGGCGAGTGGGCACAGAGATGCTGGACCCTGGCTTGATGCCGGTTTTAAGGCGCGTGATCTGGGTAGAAAGCCGGCCGGGGCAACCTCACCCTTCAGCCGCTCACGTCCCCGTTGCCCCCTTGTTGCGACTTAGCGACTAGTTCCCGGGGGCCCGGTAAGTGAGCTGGCGAGTCTCCTCCTGCCATTTTTACATGTATTTATTACATTGTTATCGGCAGGGGTCATAGTCCCCATAGTTTTCCCTTCCCTAGTCCACTAGCATCCCATCACAATAACCCAAGTAGATTTTCTTCCATACTTAGCAATAGTTTAGCACAAACCGGGGGTTGTCCTTGGGTACATTTCTATAGTGTATACAGGGATAATCGTCGGTTTTGTGTCACCATTACATATATTAAAGTTGTCTCAAAAGGGCTTCAGCGTGTTGGCTTCGGCCCCACGTTCGCCTTCTAAAAATCCGGGACTCTGTAGTCCCGTGGTCTAGTAGAGACATACAAAAGTAATAATAATAGCGTCCCGACTGATTGTCGGGCATGGCGGCTGTTCTCTTAAGATCAGCCAGCTGTGCATGACATATGTATTATTATGGTGCACAAGCATTTGCGTAAACGAAGGTGCACTCTCATAGCTTGATGGGACAGCAATCTGACACGCATGACTGATATTTATATGCTCTCCAATGCCTTATAAGAATCCCTAATATTCGCGTTTCCTTTTGTGAAAGTTTTTTAAACCCACAAAGCAATTTCGGCCCAACCCGGGATCCAATCCAAGACCCCGTGCTCAGCCGTCATGCCATGCGACTACTAGACCAACGAAAAAAGGTAATTATACAAGTTATTATGGAATTGAAGATCCAAGAAAAATAAAAGACAGTGGCAATCGACGGTTTGTTTGGACATATGGTTAGAAGATTTCGACTACAACACACTACTTTCACTAATACCCTGCTGCAGTCAAATCATGAACCATATCATAAATACTTAACCACCGTTTCAAACTAAAGCCTTGCTAAAGATATTACCTATTCAGCGTCTAATAGCCTACAGCGCATACATTCCAGCCATATTGTATGAATACCTGTTTAAACTTTCGGGTTCCCAGAGACTGTTAACTAGGTAAGTTACCTTCCGAATAGCTGATACAAATGGCTTTATAACCATTGGACTGTTATCGGGAATAGTTACGTAAGTATCTAAATATTATATGACGTTTATGAAGTGTAAAAGCACCAGCCTCTCAAGTATGAGTGTGCGGGTTCGATTACAGGTCAGGCAAGCACCAATGTAACTTTTCTAAGTTATATTACGTACTTTCTAAGTATATCTTGGACACCAATGACTGATTATAGGTGATGGAAAACATCTCAAGGAAACCTGGTCTATAAAGTCTGAAATCATCAACCCGCATTGAGATAGCGTGGTGATTAACGCTCAATCCCCCTCTGTGTGAGAGGAGGCCTGTGCCCAGCAGTGGGACGATAAAAAGGATGATTTTAAGTTTAATTTACGTATCTGTATAAGTAGGTTTTTTGGGCGTGGTAGGTATGTAAATATCTGTGTTATTCAAATCACTAAATTAAAAAAGGAAAAATTTGCAGACTTTTTAGGAAATTTAATTTGCTTGATCATTTTACTAAGTCAACATTAGTTTAAGGCATGAATTCATAATTTTATACAGTCAAATATAATTCTATTGTATTCAGAATTTTAATGACTCAAAAACGTAGTACCTCAGGTAAGCACACCTTTTTCGCAGAAACATACGTGAACATGTTAAACAGGAAAATAACGTATGTACGCATGAAAGATGAACATCGTTCTTCAAATATTGTTAGAGTACCCTTCTGGAGTGGGTAAAAAGTTATGTTGAAGCTGTCTGCTCGTTTGTATTGTGAAAAACTGGATACTTGGCACGGAACCCGAAGGAATATGAATATAGGAACTTGGCAAACTTACATTGAATATGGAAATTACCTCGAATATGTTTTTTATTTATTTGTTTTTATTTTCAAATTTGGAACTAACGATGTTTACAGTGTAACCTCTTTTTTGGTGTAGATTCACGTAGTCTAGACATAGAATATTTGTTTTGTCTCTGGTTAAATGTTTAGTAATTACTCTAAGGGTTAAATACTAGACAGAGCATATCAGTTTATCAATGTGTTTTTTTATTAAGTGTGTGTTAATTTTACACTAAAGAATGGTTGCAAGCTGCTCAAGACCAAATGGTTAGCGCTCATTGAGGCAGGCCTATACATTCAGCATTTGACGATAATATACTGATAAGCTGAAGATGATGATGACATTCGCGAAACTCTTATCTCATATACAAAGAAATCATACAGAACCACCGACAGTTACCCATGATATTCTTTTGTTTTCTTATAAATCCAATTTCGCTCACGACTCACTTCACATAAATTCTATCTATGAACAACTCTCAGTCAAATTGCGCCATATTTGGATGTCGAGTATTATATTATGTTAAAGTAAACAACCCTTACGGTAACTATTTGTCCTTGTTTGGAGCGCGAAAAGAAACATCGTGCTAGCTTGTCATTTGTAACTGGGATGGGTCAGTGTTTTCCTTATATTATCGTACGTAAACATACATATAAAGTTCACGTTGCAACCTGACACTGATATAAAAAGAACCTAATAATATACATACATAGTGAAGGACTTTTCCTGACAAATATTTTTTTAGATTTTCTATGTCGATATTTGTGAATTAGGTAATCCTAGGTCACGCCATGTTCACTCGTTTCCTGAAGGAACTACTTCCCGTACCTAGATAAAAAGTAACCTATATGTCATTGTAATGTATAAGCCTTATTACTGCCTAGTTTCATCAAAATCTGTTACGCCGTTTGGGCGTGGAGAGATAACAAACGTACACGCTCACAAACTTACGCCTTTATTTTAGTGTTTTCACGTGTGCTATAAGCGTTGAAACTATTTGATGCTATTTTGTTATTTTCTCGATATTTTAATATATTAGATAGAGTAGCGAATTTTATATATACGAGCAAAGAAGGCATTGAACTTTGAAGAGTAAAGACAAACGCTTTGTCGACGACGTTTTGTCTTTGCTATCTATTCATACAGTGACGGCTTACATCAACAACTTACATGATCTCGCTACTTTATACAAAGGTGAATTTATTCGATACTCAAGTTCTTGCGCTTTCTGAAAGATTTATCGACCTTTAAACTTACGACCGAACTCATCGAAACTGTCTGTGTCAACTCAGTCACTGTGGCGCCACCCCGACCGCAAAAAAACATTATTATAGAAGCTTCATTAGCCTCGTAAAGCTGCCTAAGTAAACAATATAGAAATGAAGGCTTTTTAGACCGACTAATTATCCACTATACATGATCAATAACCAATTTTCGATTAAACTAAAAGGTCTCGTAATGGCTTCAAATTACGATTGCTAAATGATTTATTCGGATCATCGTTATGTATGGATCGATGCCGAAAAATAGACAGAACGAATTAATATCGAAAAACAATCGAAAGTTGTTTTAGGTGTAATCAATCATATGGTCTAACGGCTGACACATCGAGCCTGCGTCATAACTTTGTATGCTTGTACTATATTTTTATGGGTCGTCAAATTGTGTGCTCTAAAGGACGTAAGTACTGTTATGGAGCTTAAGGCTTTTATGGAACGAAGTTGTGTGTTTGAAAATAGGCGTGATATAGGCTGGTTTCTTTATAACTAACTAGCTGACCCGATAGGCGTCCTTTTTTTCTTTCCTAAGAACCTTCTTCTGACAATACAAAAACAAACACAACAAAAAAAACGGTCCAGTCGTTCACGCGTGATGCGTGACCAAGGGAAATTTATTCAAAAGGAAAAACATTATTATAAATATACACAAACGCAGAGTAGTTTGTTTAAAAATGTAGGTATTTTTGGTATATGTAAACGTATCGTGACTAATTTCAGTTTACTCAATGCGCGCACGGGATGCGCTCCTTTTGCAAAAGGGCGAAACTTATGAGCAGAATTCTGGTGAACGTCATATATAGATATTTGTGTGATGTCTGAGTGTTTGCAAATGAGATTATCGTACGCAAACGCTTCAACGAAATAGGGGAAATTCCTAATATAGAACAATATTTTTATTTATTCAAGCATTTTTGTGCGGTCATTGACATATAGGGAGGAAACTCTATGCGTGTGCGACGCATTCCATAACTATTTAAAAAATGTTTTTTTCAAAATGTGTTTTAGACACCTTTTAGACTAGATACCCGCCTAGCCTATGGGTAGTTCGCAAGAGTGACCGAGGCCCTGTCACGCAAAGTCCTCCGCTAAGGAACAAAAACTGGACCCACAGCGGAAAGGGTAATTTGATGATTTCCCACTCAAAAATCTCCTTAACTAGAGCTACACTTAAGGGTAACATGTGGGTATTTTAGGGGAAATTGGGCAATATTTATCCAACTGCGCGTTAAATGGGTACTTGCCCTAATTAAATGAGCCAAGGAGATATCAGGAACGTCACATAATACGACTAAATCCTGCGCCAATATAGACAAAGGGATCCTTTCAGCTTAGTTTGGAAATGACGTCATTTCACCAAGAGGATAAATGTCTAATACGTGAAAGTAGAGATACTCGATGATAGACAAATGGTTTAAGAGGTTTATTTGTTTGTTTCTTTCCACGGTCTGTCAAGTGAGAAGCATTTTTTTAATGGGCTCACACGTAGAATAAAATAAAAGCTGCAAAATCAAAATACTCCAAAAACAACATTGCAAAAATTAAACTACAATAATACTCACTTGCAATTATAACATTAAGCCATATTAAACCATAGTGGTACAAAATCAAATCAATCGATCCTTGATAGCTAAAATAGATTGGTTACGCGAAAGGTCCAAGATTGGAATCTTTATACTAATATTATAAACCTGAAGAGTTTTTTTACTTATTTGTTTGCCTAAACGCGCTAATTTCAGGACAGATTTGAAAAAAAAAAGATTCCAGTGTTCGCAAGAGTTAACCGTGGCCCTGGCACACAGAGACCTTCAGAAGGCACGTAGTGGGTTTTAGTCAGTAAGATTCTGACACTCCCTCCAGCTGCACCCTCAGTGGGAGCGAAATAAAAACAAATAAAAATCTAATGCGCGGGCGCTAGTTATGTTTTTTTTTATCCATTTATTTCAGGCATCAAGGCCCATATAAACATATACAATACTATACTAAAATATAACTTAAAAAAAAAAATATACTATAAATATACATATTATAACAAAATTACTAATATTCACATTTTGCTGTTCTAAACGCATTCAAAGGACGGCTGAAGTATTTTTTTATGGTTTTAACGCGACCATTTGATCCTTAGCTAATGGGAAGTGGCCGGAAGCGCGGCACGGAAACATTTTTACAATGGCATCGTGAGGGCGCTCTGTAGCACAATAATTCAACGCCTCGTTTCATGGTCGTGGTAATTATGGAAAACAAGTAGGTAAAAATAAATATGTATGTAAATATGTTTTTTTGTTATTTACATAAGATAACCGAAAAGTTTGGTTAGCTATTTTGGATACGAACTTCGTAAAAAAAATATTTAAATAGAGTAGTTTTATTCCCCGACTGCCAATAGAGGTGTTGAGTTCCGAATAAAAAAAAATGCTGAATACCGTGATAAAATATTAACCATAAGATTGTACCTATAGACACTTTCGAATTTTATTGCACTCAATTAGACAAAACTCCAGCAAAAAAGAGCAACAGAAAAATATTATATATATTAATTTGGTTGTACTTAATTAGAGAAGACTCAACCAGATGACAATTTTAGCAAAAACAAAAAACAATCATCCTGCTTTATGAGCTACAGACATTTATTTATAAGATTTCAACACACACGATTGTCTAAATTTATTATAACCAACGTTTAGACGATGACATATCATTTTATTCGTCACTGTACCCTTCAGTCATGCTAGATTTCACCACGAGATTTATAATACACTGCGTTTGCCAACACGGTTGCCAATAACAGTTCTATCAAAAGTACACGACAGTTTGAACGCCAAATAACGTTTTAGAACTTAATGTAAGACATAAATCTCTATGCCTTATGTACCTTACTGTACTTTGAAATAAAAGGCCCACGGTATCCCAAGAAATATGTTTTAGGCTAGTACAATATGTAAGAAAAAGTTACCTTCATTCATAACTAGTGTCTTCCAGCGGTTACACCCGCTATTATATGGTCAGTGTCATTCTTACAACTTATTTTCATTAAGGGTTAGAATAGCCCTTTACTAATCGGGTGTGGGGGTACAAACATAAAACTCTTAATTTTGCTTGATTTTATAATCAAACTGAGTGATTGAATGATAATTGTCGGCTGTCGAGTACCTACAATGAATTTTAACAAAAGAAAAAACCATCGTCACATAGCGCAGCAGTACAATACAAAACTAAATAAAATCTATTGTGTGTTTTGCGTGCCTTGTTTGTCCGGGCCAGTTGAAGCGTACCTATGATTGAATGAATGTGCTTTTATTAACACGGACTCAACAATTGTTTAATTTGGGTAAACGTGACTGCTAAATAATAAAGGTGTCATAAAACGGGCTGTGGGTTGTTCGCAAAAGTTATCGTGGCCCTGACACACAGGGACTTCCAGAAGGAACATATTGGGTTTTAGTCAGTAGGAGTCTGACACTCCCTCTAGCTGCACTCACTCACGAAAAAATGTATCATCAAACGAAAAAGTTTGAGCCAAATGATTGGTTTGGAACACTCAGATTTAACACCTTCTAAGTAAGTTTATACATTTTCTGAAAACCTTCATCTTTATTGCACAAACAGTGAACTCACATTATAAGATAAAACAAAAATTTATACCTCCCATTTTCATCAAAAAGAAAATATTAGTGCACATTCATATCAAAACTGTTTTCTCTAACATTTTTATCGCAGAAGCTGCGAAGACATGAATTCTCTTGACGCTCTAACAAATATTTCACACTCTCATGATAAACGAACACCATTTTGGGCACGAATTCGATTATCCAGATTTATATAGAGGACTTTCAGGTGTAGAAAGGTTTGTGTGCCAACCAGAGCTAAGATAATTTGGGGCTAAACACAGCAAGCACATTTCAATATTTACGTACACTTACAAATTATTCTAATATCGCAATATGTGTAATAAGTTCGAAATAGTTCAAATTTAGATTTAGAACATTTACACACATTCTAATAATACATTTTCTGTTATAAATAATTGAGATACTGGTTACTATGTTGTCTGTACTGCAATTTGCGAATTTGATAGATAATTGGTGAGCCTGGCTGTCAGCCAAGCAGTGGCGTTTTATAACCCTTGCTAACCCTGTAAATGAAGTAGCTTCATCAATACTGTGAGCACATTGCTATGCACGTGTACAATTTGTGGGTTATTTTGTCTACTGATTTAGAAGTGGTGACAGGACTATAGTTTGGCAAATTGGTGATTGACACTCCCATAATTTGGGGGCATAGGCAGCGGGGGTGATTATTATACGTATGCGCGGGATGGGGTCATCTGTTACTCCCAGGCTAGTCCCCTCAATTTAGCCACAGTCAGTTACTGATTTTTTTTGGGTTCCTTTCCTTATCGTCGTAGGTATACACGAGCTATATTTGTTTCAGTCTCTATATTAACAGGTCAAGTGGTGTACAAGAAAATATCACGGAACAGCACTGTTTTATTTTCTTTCTACAAATACTTAGAGTGGCTATCACAGTTAATTGGTATGCTTTGGGCCTCAAGTGGCTGTTAGTATAGAATCTTTTCTTGGAATTATTTCAGTTCAAAAACAAAATACTATCAATGTTTCGAAATATCTTTCCAATTATGAAATAAGTGGCGTTACTGATGTGTTTTAAGCCTTAGATCATTGCTATTTGCGTTGTGTTTTGTAAAATTCAACCAGAATACAGAATTTGTTGTCCTGATTCCATAAGCAGCTAATAACTACATATATTTGATTGTGAGGAGTCATTGCATCAGATATTATGATAATTATCCTTTCACAAAAATAAACTATCACCGCCATCCTTAAGTTAACATGAAGATATTCCATTTTTAACTGTCTTCAGAAAAGAGGAGGTTATCAATTCGATGGTATGTTTTTTTGTGTGTTTCTTACGCAATTACTCCACCAATTGTGGACCGATTTTCAAAATTCTTTTCTTATGTTTTATTCCTCTAAACTTATACACTACACGATATTTCGCTCGGTTTTTCGCACGGCGAGGCTCGCGATGCTGTCACGCGTATACGAGCGATAACTAACAATTGACAACTACCGGTACAAACGACGATATCTGCAACCGCCCGACAGGTGTCATGCTTCAAAGGACCGAACGCAAACGCGAGACAAAATGAGCTAATGTGAAAGCGCTCTAATTTACGTTATTATCGGTAGTTTCACTCATGAAAACTGTATCGATATAATTAAAAGGCGTGATAATTTGTTAATTAGGTCATTAACTTATTAATTATTCTCATTCGCCAATCAGTTGAAGATAATTGTTCAGTTTTTACAGTTAATTAGTTCTGAACATGGTGGTAAAGCTAATTAATTAACATTTCCACTGAGATAATACTTTTATTTTTATGTGTGCTAAATTTATTTTTATTGTCGAGTCTAGGTAAAAGTGGGTTAGTCTTGATAACGGTGACGAATAGAAACGATAATATACCCCTATAAATTGTTTTGAAGCTCTCCATTGATACAATTATATAGGGTGACTGGTAATTAGTGACCGATATTTAAACACGTGATTGTACTCATGTTTACAAACAACTTTCCCAAAGGAACTTTTTTTTTATCATTATAGCAAAATTACTTGCGCGCGTGCAAAGTTCAAATTTCGCGCGGAAAGTTGTTCGTAATCATGAGTACAATCACGTGTTTAAATATCGGTCACTAATTACTAGTCACCATATATACATAATAATATTTATTTTGTTAAGAATCATTTTTTTTAGATAGATATATATTTTAGAAATATTATTTATTTACAGATACCTAATTAAATAAAAATAAACTACAAATCGACACTAAAACAGGAACACAAAAATCTGCACCTATATTTCTTCAAAATACCGTATATGTCGATTTAAAAATGAAATGCAGTGAGATTTGATCAATACGATATATTCACAAAACAATCTACCTATAAAAAATCCAATTTCATTGGAATTCGCACGTATTATTTGAAAATACAAAGAGTAGGTGTTTCAAATGAAAAACATGCTGAATTCTAGGTACTGCTACATACCTATATTATAGCAAAATAAAGGTCATACCGGTAAGGTATTTTCTATTCGCATTAATAATGAGTTAAAATAGTAGGTAGGTATATATGTATGTATAATAGTGAAAACCTCAACTTAAGTTTCCTGCGAATGATCGCAGTTACATTAAAGTATAGCCAGCACATCAAGCAAGTACTACAATCTGTCAAATTTCCTCAAAAGATTTTTAGCTTTATCGCTGAACCATATGGTTCAAAGTTGAATCGGATAATTTTACAGTTTCGGGTAGCTTGATGTGCTGGCATCTGTACATTTGTAATCAGGTACCTAAGATAATGATCACGTCTACGTTTACTATTCATTCAAATATAGATAAGTCATAGTCGTAAATCAATTAGCTTCTGAATATAATTTTTATTAGCAATAAAAAATAAATTAATGCACTTTATACGACCCTACATTCATAATTAGCCGAATAAATATATTAAAATTAAATACTAATATATAGCGCATAAAAGTTCAGGATTGGGGGCTTGTGACGTCACTTTTAAGGAAAGTTAAGGCCTAGAAGTGACGTAACACAATAGTTTAAAGTGTATATCTTCGTCGAGGGCAAAGAAAAATTATGGTTTCAATATTTTAGGTTATTCGTTATACCTATGATAAAATAACCACCAACATCAATCAAACAGCAAAAACATTATCTACATGCAATATCTACTTCTTACATAACACTCAGTATCTCAACAAAAGTCTAAAATACATAATGTTATAATACTTACTTCGATATAATATTTATAAATATCATTTATTGTGTGGAAATGTCAAGAGCAAGCATCTTTGGTCAGCGAGCGATAAGCCGGCACTGATTGGATGATTTTATGACATAAGTGATAATGATATCTCAACACTCCACATATTATATATAACTCTTATATTACGGTTCGTAAGTGTTTGTATAAAGTTGTCGTTTAATTAATTAAATGTTATACTAACGATGTGTGGTTTGTGAAAGTGTAAGTATATTTTCTAGTACAGTAGACCTTTTTAGATATTTCTGTAATGGCTTACCCTTGTTTTTTGAAGAAATTCTTTACTTTATTTAGAAATTGGCTATTTTTTTGAGTGAGAATGATCAAATGACCTCTTCTCGCTGTGGGTGCAGCTGAACTTTTGTTCCTTCTGGAGGTTTTTGTATGCCTGGGCCGTGGTAACTCTTGTAAACAAGCCCGCAGCCCCAGCATGAATGGGCCCTAAGGGGCCGTTCCGCATGGTATGAACGTGGGGTCTTAAGTAAATGAAATTGTATATTTAACACTATTTTTGAAGAGCAGGTCTTCTTACAAAATGAGCATTAGCAAAGTTTGAATTATATTTTCTATTATAAATAGCGTATGTAACATGTATCGTACTTTCTTCGAGTACACTGGTACCTTCATAGCTAATGCAATAGGTCCCTAGATCCTGTAACGTTAGTCCTGTGTAGTACATATTACTTTAGTGTGAGCTTAGAAATAATTTCATCTAGCTAGAGCCTTTGTGAGTCCCACAGAGTTCCATGTAAAAGCAATCCCGTTCTTCTTCATTACTTGGGAGAGCTAAATTGTTGGAAAATAAAATAAAGGGAAAACTGCGCGTGTGTAGTGTTGTAGATTTTATTTCACAATGATTACTCGTGCTAATTGTTATATAGCACAGATGCCAGCGCATGGAACCTACGTCAAGCTGTCAAATTTCTTTAATGGATTTTCAACCTTATCACAATACCGGAAGGTTAATTTATAATGAATGATTCGATTGGTAAAATTTGACAGATCCGGGTAAGTTGACCTGCATGGGTCAAATATATATATAACCTAAACCTTGACTTTTTCAGAGTTTAATTTTGAATACGGAACTTTGTAATCTCTTATTTTGATATCTCGTAAGTCACCTGATTTGCTATAAGTGTGCTATACTATTGCTATCCGTGAAAACCTATAATTAGCTTACTGTCTCTCTGTCTATGCCCTAAAATTGTTTTGTATAGCTGTTGGTTTTCCAATAAATAAATAAATAAAAAGCAGAAAAAAATATTACTTCATTAAAACTTGCAACTGAATCTCACTTAAAAAACCTAGGTACTCGCCATTTTGATAATAAAAAGATGCTTCATACTGACCCGGATTCATTTATCTCAAGTGTCTACTAATTAGGTATGCATCTAGCATCTACCTTACCCGCTCAAAAGACAACACCGATTCACAACCATAACAAAACAGTGTACAAACATTGAATCATATACTTGTCAAAATCATGACGTCATCATCTGCTTAGCCTTTTCACAAGCTATGTTGGGGTCGGCTTCCATTGTTAACCAGATGCAGCTGAGTACCAGTGTTTTACGTGAAGCGACTGCCTGTCTGACCTCCTCAACCCAGTTACCTGGGCAACCCGATACCCCTTGGTAAGACTAGTATTTGTCACGTTTTCTGCCTTCTGACTACCCGTAACGACTGCCAAAGATGTTTATAATGACAGCCGGGATCTACCAATTTAGTATGCCTTCCGAAACACGGAGAAACTCGTCATGACTAGATGGTCACCCATCTACGGACCGACCGCGCAATTTTGCTTAACTTTACAATCGATCGACCCGTGCGGCGTTTACTTAGCTCCGAGCTCCTCCTAAAATCATGACGTCATGTTACAAAACTACAACAAAACAGAGAGACAGCAACATGTCGGCACAAACATGTGTATTATTCAGGCCGGATCAAAAGATATCCGGTTCTGCACACTGGATGCTGACACAGACAAACTTTGGGATCACTATGTCTTTACAGAGCCTCGATCGTGTTGTAAATGTAGTTTATGCTATATTGTTGATGAAAATTGAATATATTTATGTAGGTATTATCGACTGATTTGAACGCGTGATTTTGTATTCAGAAATTCTCTTGAACAAGTGAACGTAAATCAACCCAATATTTACATAAATGCTTCCAATATTATTCTATTATATAATCCAGAATCAGTTACCTTATAACAACAGCAATGTTGTGAATTTTTGGTAATAAAACAAAACGATATCGCTTTCCATAGCCGTGAAGTCGAAGATCATATTTTTCCAAACACATTTAGTAAGAATGGCGGAAAATATTTAAGCGTAAGGGACTATTGGGGACATACTTGCACAGCACTATGAATCAGATCTATTTGCCAACGGATTATTAGATTTGAATATCAAATGATTTTAGACAAGTCTATATGAAGCTGTTAGGCCCAGTTTCACAATTGTTCGAATAGCCACAGACTATCTACCGAATAAATTCAAATATGGAACAGAATTTGTATGAAATTATCGACCGAATAAATTAACTGGAATTTATTCGTAGGTGGTGAAATAGGTCTAATATAAGCACTGAAAAATAAAACATATCTATTTCCTCCACTGACATATCATCAATCTGCATACACTTATCTACGTGTATATGTAGAACATCGCGGAAGAGTTCCACGTATCGTATCAGCCGTCATCCCATTCCTTCCTTCCTCGCCGCATCAAGTTTCTGACGCGCCATCCATCGCTTCTCTTTTGCTATGCATTTGTGCTTAAAACTTTTCTTGTTACTGACTTATTCTCAGACTAGGTATTATGCAGTGGTAATAAGACTATACTTAAAATGGAATATAGTGGAAATCAATTGAACTGAATATTCTTTTGTGAAACAAG
Organism: Heliothis peltigera; assembly: GCA_958496145.1. Taxonomy (NCBI): domain Eukaryota; kingdom Metazoa; phylum Arthropoda; class Insecta; order Lepidoptera; family Noctuidae; genus Heliothis; species Heliothis peltigera. The sequence continues at coordinate 5,550,995 of OY292338.1, read as the reverse complement.
CTTTTGTTGGCTCATGGTGAAGATAAGTACTGTAATTATGTTCAGCTGCGTTGTGTTTTCCCAATTATGTCTGGGTCGGCAAGTCTACAGTAAGCAACTGTCTGCATAAGACTATGGTACTGCCCTTTGTATTTAATGTAGGTACTAACTTGCAATGTTTATCGAAAATTTAGGTATAAATAACATGCTTTTGTGAGAGTTGAGCACACGTGAGTAATGAACAATTTGTCCCATTTGTATAACGTTTTGATTAACTCTCAATCCTTCTCCGTGGAAGAGGAGGCCTGTGCCCAGCAGTGGGACAATAAAAAGGCTGTGATGACGAATGTATAACCTTTTGATTATTAAGCAAGCTACCTACGTCGTTGGGTCTGAAATTTTAAACTTTGTTATCACGGCTGTAAATAATAGTTTAGGTAAAGCTGTAATATCTATCTAGGTACCTATATTTATGAATAGGACTTGGAACAAGGCTCTTATTTTCGAAATAATGTTCCAAACTTTCGAATAAAAAATATAATAATATAAGATATTGTGTGAATAAGTGTAATTTCAAAGTAGTGGGTTTTTGTTCAAATTCGGTCGTACCGAGTTTTACACATAGACATGCGCCATATTTCCGCATAAGCGCTACATGAGCATTTCCTGAGTATTGGCCCAAATTTATGATAGAATCGTACAGATCTTTGAGCATCAACGCGCATCAAAGACCCGGCTATACGCACTTAAAAAGCGAACCTTTTACGTGCATTATAATACTGTAGTCTCCAACCGCTCTAAGTTTTTAACAAAAATAAAGAATGTAAAAAATAATTGTCATTCTAACTAAACCACAAATAAATGCGCTAATGTTTTCCTTATTAAAAAAGAAACTTGTTAGTAATACTAAGTACCTAATACTTTTCTTGGTAAGATCTGTACCCTGATTTCGGACCCTTACATATATATTTCATTGTTCTAAGAGTGGGCAGAGGATTGATTAATGGGCGATGGTGCAACACTAGTAAGTAATAGGGAAGCAACCTATTACTCTATGGAACAGTGTTTAACACGGCACACGCCTTCCATGGCAAATAGATTTACGACTAGCTTCAGCTTATGTATTTAGAGATATTACTTACAGACTCAAACACATTAAGCTACCCAAAACTGCGCTACTACGCTAAGGTAAAACATGTTTAATACGGATCTACTCGAAACTGTCAAATTTTCCCAATCAACTTTGAACCATATTATGCTTCAGCGATAAAGTTGAAAATCTATCAAGGAAATCAGACAGATCGTAGTAGCTTGATGTGCTGGCGTCTGCATGAAGAAAGCCAGTGAAAGTTTTAATAAGGCTACCAAACAGCGAGCGTAACAAACATCAATCCATCTATCCACATTCACAAATTTCGTATTTATAGATAATTACTTAGTAGGATATAGAGAAATATTTTGTCAGTTATTTTAAACTGAATTAAACATATCTGCAACTTTACTACGCGATCTAAATGAATATTGCTTTGAATTATAAGCAGTTGATACGACAAGGGCAGCCTACACAGTATCAGATGAATCATATCCTTAGGCCGCTTCATACATCGTGGTGATAATATAATCAGCTGTTGTTTGTTTCTCCTCAACTAAGCGTCGTGGTCGCCTCATTAAAATTATGTATTTATGTACTTATGCTGCCGTTATGTGTATTTATTTTCGAAAGGTATGTGTAAACACGTGCTGGTACTCTCCGATTCGATAAAAGCAAACGATTAACATAATATAATACCTATAATAGACGAAGTCTTACTTATATTGAATGTACAGGCGTCAGCACATGAGATTTTCAACTTAATCACTGAAGTATATGTATATATATATGTTCAAAGTTGAATGGGTAAATTTGACAGTTTTGGATATCTTGATGGACTGGCGTCTATACCTAAATGTTTAATTTATTTTATCCGTTTATTTATTACGCTTAGAATGCCGATCTATCATTAAAGGTTTCATACCGGGTACAAAGCTATGCGACTAAAAATATGTATTTGAAATAATTTTCATAAATTCTTAGAGGCACGTTACTGTTATTAATCTTATGGCTACTTTTTATTTTTTTAATCTAAAATTGAGCAGCGTCGTAGAAATACACTGATATGAATTGTTTGTTTTTTTTTTTGCAATAATCAAAATAATTTAATAGGATTTCAATTAAATTATTTCGATTATTGCAAAAAAAGGATTAGACTCTAGCTAGACTAAGGCCAATCCAAATTTTTGTTTACGTGGCACTTATAATAACATTATTATCTAGACCCAGTACATTGACTAGTTATCGATACGACAATGACACGCGTGTAGTGTGTGATGTCTCTCTTAAGACTTTTGAATGAGTCTCTAGAACTCTCGAGAACTTTCTAGAAATTCTAACGCAACTTAAAATTAACACACTCTTTTAATCGTTAGTATTTCACTTTTGCAGCTTGTTATTATTATTTAGTTTTATCTAAAACCAGTAGTTTAATCCATGTAGATGGAATTGTGTTGCTGGGGAGTTTATTCCACTATTTCTTCTTCCCATATAGGAACCACATAGGAGGGGGCGGGCGTTTTTGGGAGCTGTCTGTCAGTTTACTTTGAATAAATGGTTTTTTATCTTTTATGTTTAACTAAAAAATAACGATTTGCGAAAATAAATATTAGTTCGAGAAAAATATTCTTGGCTGTCAATGTTTCCTTTACTTAAACCCCCGACGCATAGCTAATTCAGAATTCGACGTTCACCCAATATCATCTCACGTCTTTATAAAGGTGAGACCGAGAACCGGGCAACAGGTTACAAACCAGGGAGTGGCCCAATCAGAACAAAACAAAAGCCTAACACACTATCTATAGTCCAATCAGCCAAACGGCCGGCCCATAAAAACTGTACATTAAGTACTAATATCAATTTTCAATCCACTTCGAAGCCACGCCAGTGACCATCTGAGTGGGCAATAAAGCCTCGTCCCCACAAAGTGAGGTGTGGTTATTTCAATAAGTAACTTTATTGTATCGCCGGGAAGTACTTGGGTTAACGAGCTCTGGGCCTCGCTTTATGGCCATTTTTACGGTGTAGTGCCTCACTAGGCTTGCTTGCTCATACTGCTATCTTCACGACGCATCAGGTTTTAATATAATGATACAGATTCCTAATGAAATGATTTGTTAAGGCAAAGAATAAACATTGACATTCAACGTGGCAAAGCCGCCAGCCGCTTGGGCACGCTCCCAGTAGAGAGCGATGGGAGAATTTTTGATGGAAGAATTTTTAGACGCCTTTTAGTATTTTTTTTATTTCGTATATATTTGTGTCATAATGTATATCTACATAATAATGTGTTTGATGAAGTGAAGTGCATAAAATGTGACGGGCTGGTCATACACCTTTGTCGTTACGTGGAATTGACGCTGTCATTTGTTTTATTTCTGTAGAGCGTTTTAAAATAGCTTGATTAGCTATATTGAGGTCGCGGCAGGAATAGAAAAGGGGTTGTTTTAATGTCACGGTCTTTATCAGTCGGTAGATTGATCATCTGTATTTTACACCGCTTACTTATAGCGCGGAGAGGTCCTTTAAGTCTGTTTCAAAGAATCTGACGACCCACCGGATAGTAGTATTTACCGCCCTAGACTTTCAGAATAACTCTTACTAAATCTCGCTTGGATTTATCTGTTTAGCAATAAAATCACGCACGAGAGAATCGACCTAAAGATTAAGCAACGCTTGTCGCGGTCGGTCCGTGGTTGGGTGAACATTTTGACATGGCAGTCAGTATGGGGAGTCAGAAGCCAAAAAGTCTGACAACCAGTCTTCCCGAAGATTATTAGGTTGCCCAGGAAACTGGGTTGAGGCTGTTGGATAGGAAGTCACGCCATGTAAAACACTGGCACTTAGCTGTATCCAATTAAAACTGGAAGAAGACTCCAACATAGTTTGGCAAAAGGCTAGGCAGATGACACATAAAGTTGTTAAATAAAGACGTTTCACATACCTGCATACATTAGTGCCCATATCTAAGTAACAAAAACCTATCAGACGCAAAATGTAATAAGGATGTCCTATTTTAATGATACATACGTCACCATCCGTATATTTTAATTAAAATACATTAATTAGTATTTACCTGCTCCTCTCTATAAGGTCAACAACTAGTATTATCAATGCGACATAAAATTTTACATCTTCATAAACCCATAAATGTGCATCCTGTATATGGGCCTGTCAAATTATTCAGAACACGCTGCATGAATTTGGGTGGTTATTATTTTAATGACATTTTTGACGGGTTTGTTAATCTCAATAGGTTCTAGACGTCATACAAATAAGCAAGATGTTTCCTAGGTATCCCAAATTTGGCTTGTTATTATTGTGTTTTGTTATTAGGACTTATATTTGATATAACGCATACTTATTATTTCATAATGGTTCTATTCCCTAAATAAGGACATTTTTTTTTCAAATTATATTAATATAAAGATTACTTTTAAGATTAATCTTTGTTGCAAATGAGGTATAATATCAATCTAAGAGTTTTAGAATTTTCTATAGAACAATCTTTTGGAGGCACCAGAAACAGACTTTAGTGAACTAAACGTTAATGTTGTTTGTCAGCTAGTTGAAAATATGAGGAAAGACTAAATTCCCCATTTAAAAGTATTCTGCTTGTCAACCTAAGTTATTCCATAAAATTGATCCTACTTAACGAACATAACAACTTTTTCATATAAAAGTTTTAGATCCAGCGTTTTTATCCTGTAAGCAAAACCAACTTTCCTATAACTATTGCGCCGAAGTCAATTTCCTCGAGTTTGTCGTAAAGTTTGTTGTTCGACATTAGTCTGCTATCAATTTATTGGGTCTGTCACTTCCCACGATGTGTAATTATTTATTATCTTATACAGAAACGTCTGCGCTACTCATTAGAAGTTCAAACAAAATATCGCGTATCATTTAATAACTACGTACTAATACAGGAAATTTTTCATTGATGAATCTGGTCATAGATGTGTCTTACATCATTCAATCATCAATACTTATGATACATTGTTATCAAAATGATAATGAGTTATGTTTAGAGTGTGTACACAATCTATTAAATTTTAATGTTTAATAGGCACCTCGCTACCGTGTGCACTTAGCACTTATAAACGCAGTTACCCATTGTCTAATACAATGCCAACTAAATAGTAATATCTACTTAAGCGTATTGATTACACAAATGATTAGAACAGCAATGAACACAATTTTCGCACGTCCTTAAAAAGTGATGTGGCTATAAATCGTAGTATTAACAAATTGAACAAACATCCCGCCGGGGTCACTCGATAACAAGACCGATTCGATAGTCGGATGTTTCATGTAGTGATATAAGACAAAATTACATAAACAATTGTTACCTCAAGAAATGAAATCCTCGTACGACTGGATGTTAAAAAACTTCACGATAACACATAAGCACTCACTGTTCACTTTATATTCTTGTTAAATATTAGTGACTATTTAGTTAATATCTCGATAAGTTTGCAAGTTTGCGTGGAGCGTGCGAATGAGGCGGGGAGCGTGAGCACGGCCGCGTCCCGTCGACGATCGAAATGCACTGACACGCTCAGACTCAACTCTGTAGGGGAAAAATTCAGTGGTAGTCCGCCCTTTTGGCTTCAAATTTATCCTTGTTTTGTTTTAATTATATCCAGAATTAAATCAAAAATGAATAAATAATACCGTTTTCGTTATAAATTAAGAAACTGTTGATTGTGCAAATTAGATTTTTTTATGTAATTTCAAGATCGCGGAGAAATTTTGGACCAGGATAATCGTTAACATGACTTAATTTGCTATGGAAAGCTCTCGAATTCGTAGAATAATTTGAATTTATTTGTGTAATATTTTTTAAATAATATGGATACTTTGTTTTATTATGTTTACGTACGTAATTATTTTCTTTATTATTTTTTATATTAAAAAAAAATGAAGCTTGCTTGCTTTGATTTAAAAAAAAAAATACTATTTTGTCCTTGTCTGTTTTTGTATTATTTTTACTACTTTTAATATAATCGCACTCAAATCATTCAATTACAAGTGTTTTTAATAAATGATCGGAATATTCTTCTGATCTTTTTAAATTTAATCTGTAAATCTAGATAGCATTAATAACACGTATGTTTTCACAGCATAATAATATTAGTTATTCTATTCTAACCGAGATTGGTCAAACAATTTATCCAATATTGGATCAAACTTGCCACAAACAAATCAAGTCCACAACCTTTTCAATTACTATTTCTTTATAATTAAAATTTCATCTTAGGACCATTATTTGGTTAGAATACATTTGGGCTCAGTTTAGTTAATAGAACATAGCAACTAGATCATTTAAGATAAGAAAATCACTTTGTATCGTTTTCCGTGTTGTAAATATATTGTTTTTAAACATTGTTATCAGCTTGTTACTATTAAAATCAATTACTTCTATTTATCTAAGTTTTACTTTTAATTGTAATTGATAAATTCAAAAGTAACTTTTGATGTACCCACATAAATGAAGTACATAATAGAGGGTAAGTCATATAAAATTAGGAGGTACTAGGTAGATTAAATTTTATGAGACATCAATTAGCTATTTAGTGCAACACTGTTCTGACAGGCATATAACTGTGCGGATGCCAGCTAGAAAATTTTAATTTTGTTTTCAATTTTAATTATTTAATTTTATTATTTTAATTTCATTTTTATGTATTATTCTAATTATTAATATTACTGTACCACATCTTGAACTATTTTATTATTTGATTTTATTTATTTAAGAATCTATTTCTGATATGGGTGAACTTGCCTTAAATAAATGACATTTTATTTTTTATTATTATTTATTAGTATCACGTAACACTTTAGTCGATCTTACTCTGTCCATAAGTTCCGGGGCCCAGTAACTAACGAAAAAAACTCCACAAATCGAAACAGCAATGCTCGCTCATAAAATCTTACTTTTCACTTTCGAAAGCTTATAACAAAGCGGGCAAATTTTTACAAGACCGAGGAGGGCTAGCACTCCTCCTGACGACGTTATTATTGACGCCAGGAGTGACCCTCGAGAGATCAAGGCGAGGAGAAGGATCTCTCCTCATTCCTGAAGATGCTTGGTTGATACTAAGAGGCTTTTGCGAACGTGCTATGTACAGGCCAGTAGTTCAACTTACCGAATCTGACAAATTTTACCAATGGAGTATTAACCTTACGGTATTGTGATAAGGTTGAAAATCTATTAAAGAAATTTGACAGATTGAGGTAGGTTAATGTGCTGTCTGTACCTTAATGTTGATCATAACATCGGGATCATTAGTGGGAGGGTGCGGATATATTTTTAAGCGCAAGAGCGAATGTTCTTGTCGATATAAGTATTTCGGTTAACGTTTCTATAGTTGTTGATTGAAAAATTGTACCTATAAGTGAATGAATATTTATAGTAGGTAGTGTATTTTGGTTGTTCAATGTAGCATTCATTTTGGGAGTGCAAAATATATTTCACGTTTTCATCATGTTGTATTTTATGGGTTATAATTTTCCTACATCTTTGTGGTATGGTGAAATTGAGTTTATTATGGGATAAAGTATATTTATCATCTCTCCAGAACAGAAAAATAACTGTTTTCACAGGTACTGAACCTATTTTTTTTCTGCAGATAATACAAGACTGTACCAAATGATATGTAACAGTTAATATCGTAGGAAATTTGGGTCATATTTTTTAATAAAATAAAAGTATGTAATTGAAATATCTTTTACAAGGAAAAACAAGATTTACATTAATATAAATGGTGAAAAATGAATAAATAAATACATATTTACCAATTTACTTGTATTATTTAAGAGTTAGAACTCCCGGGATTATGTCCCGGACCGGGACTAACCCGGGATTCCCGGGTTATTCAAAAAGACATATACATAACGAGCTGTTTTGCGCGTTGTCAACTACATTCCGAGGGATGATTTTGGAAGTCATCTTTTCGTAATATATTCAGGAAAAACATTCATGACGATCATAAACTTATACGATGTGGATAGGAAACAAACATAGCTTCGGGTAATACTAATCATTTATAATCAATGATAAGCTATTTATATATTTATACTTCGTTCGATGATTTCCCGCCCAAGAAAAGCTTTATACATGTGGGAAGAGTATCCGAACGTTAGATGATGAATGAATGCGTTTTGTGTGTGTATCCGATTTTAGAGAATGACAGATGAACGAGTGAGAGAGAGGGCACGAAAGACGAACTCGAACGATGTGTTAAGACGATTTAAATTTAATATTTTATGTAAACTGTGTTTTTTTCTGATAAATAAACGTATAAAAGAAGACTACGACGTGTTGTTCCTCTCTCCAACCCACAAATTTTGGGGGCTCGTCCGGGATTGCCTGAATACTTAAAGCTGAAGCGGTTCACCGGCGTGAGCAACCGGCGATACGCTAACAAAGACGTTGAAGACGAAGTAGCTCGATATAGCGGCGAGGTGGCTGCTACTATTCGCTACAAACGAAGATTTTCCACTCGAAGATGCCTGTGGATAAAAGTGTCGACCCCGGAGTGATCACTGGCACCAGCACGTTCGCGGCGGCGACGGCGTCGGCGTCGGCCATGATGTCGATAGATGTTACGTGCGGCATTAGCAAGTTCAGCGGCGAAGACAAGACGTATCCTTCGTCAAAATGGGCTGCCGACATCGACGATAATGCCGAAATATTTGGTTGGAGCGCCCAGCAGAAGCTCGTCATCGCTCGAAGATCACTCGTGGGTACCGCGGAATTATGGCTTAAATCTGAAAAGGCTTTTAAGTCCTACGATGAGTTGAAGACGGCATTACTAAAGGAGTTTCCAGATGCGCTCAATATTAAAGAAATGCATGAATACATGGCGAGCCGCAAAAAGAAGAAAGATGAAACTGTTTACCAGTACATGCTTATTATGAAGGAGTTGGGCAAACGGGCAAAATTTCCCGATTATATTGCCATACAATATATAGTAGACGGAATATCGGATTACGAAAGCAATAAGGCGATATTATACGGTGTCACCACATACAGCGTTCTTAAGGAAAGACTCGCCATCTACGAGACAATGAAGTCGAAGATGCGTAGAAGCAACGAAGGCAAGCATGGTGCGGCCAGCGCAAGTAAACAACGCGATGATAAGCTGAAAACATCAACATCAGGCGAAAGAAGGCAAGTGCATTCCGGTCGCATATGCTACAAGTGTGGTGAAAAAGATCATGTGGCGAGTCAGTGTTCCAATGGTGTGAAATGTTTTCGATGTAATAAGTTCGGTCACCTAAGTAAAGATTGCAGCAGCCATATTGAAAACGAAGCATCATCATCAAAGTTGAAAAGAACGAGCGGAGCTAGCCATTCAATGTGTGTGACCGACTCAGCGACCGATACGGTTGGCAACACTGATTACACCAAACGAGTAATGGAGTTGACCGACGATGGACCGAATGACCTATTCCGATCGACCATAGACATGCGTGAAGTTGGCACCACTGATTGTAGTTGTCAAAAAGTTTTGAACGTAAACAATAATAAAACGAATAAGTCGGTGAAATGTGTTAAAATGTGCGGCGTTACTGTGAATTGCTTAATAGATACGGGCTGTGACTATAATTTAATAACCTCTGATTTGTTTTTCGAATTGAGCGGCGTCGCATACGTCAAAGATAAAGTTACACTAACGGGATTAGGATCCGCGCAGGTATGTACACTAGGTAAGTTCTCCACATACTTAGAAGTAGATAACAAAAGTTTTGAGACGTGTTTTTATATTGTTCCCTCAGGTGTTATTCCATATCAAGTCATTTTAGGTCAGTCCTTCTTAGTAAATGCAACTTTCTTATTAGACAAAGGTGCAGTCAAACTTATGCCACAAGATGATTACAGTCTGTGTTTGTTAGGTTTACCTAGTGTATCAGAGGAGCCTATTTCTCAGATCCCTGCAGTGCAAGAGCTCATTGACAACTACAAGATATTAAAGACTAAAGAAGCACCTGTTAAGTTAAAGATTATTTTGAAAGATGACATCCCAGTGGCTCAGCGCCCAAGAAGATTAGCAATCAAGGAAGAAGAAGTAGGTAAGAAGCAGATTGACGAGTGGTTACAGAACGGAATAATAAGACCTAGCTATTCGGAGTATGCGAGTCCACTGGTACTACTTAAGAAGAAGGATAAAGAATTTTACATTGGAGAAGAAGAAAGAAGAGCATTTAATGAGTTGAAAATTAAACTCTGCAAAGTTTAATTTTCAACTCATTAAATGCACCAGTACTGAAAATATTTGAAAGTGGCTTGGATACAGAGGTGCATACTGATGCATCAAAGCATGGATTTGGAGCTGTTCTTATGCAGAAAGGCGCTCAAGATGGTGAACTACATCCTATCTATTACATGAGTAAGAAAACCAGTGTTACCGAGCAAAATTATCACAGTTATGAGTTGGAAGCTTTAGCAGTTGTTGAAAGTGTTAAGAAGTTTAGAAAGTACCTATTTGGAATTCATTTTAAGATTGTCACTGACTGTTCAGCATTTCAAAAAACATTATATAAAAAGGATATATCTACCAAGGTGGCAAGATGGATATTATTCCTTCAAGATTTTGATTATGAGATTGTACACCGGTCAGGAAGTAAGATGCCTCATGCAGATGCCCTAAGCAGAAACCCACATGTTTACCTTATCCAGTCAGAATTGCATGCAAGAATATGTAAAGCTCAGAAGGAAGATGAAAATTTAAACTTAATTAGAAATATTTTGAAAGAGAAAGAATATAAAGATTTTTACATAGAAAAAGATTTACTTTACAAAGGAGTGGAGAAGAGATTAGTCATACCAGAAGTCATGGACACTGAGATTATAAGAAGAGCTCATGAAGTAGGACATTTTGGCAAAAAGAAGACCATTGACATGATAGAAAGGGATTATTATATAAAAGATTTAACTAAGAAGGTAGATAAAGTCATACTGGGATGTGTTCCATGCATTTTAGCTAGTAAGAAGGAGGGTAAGCAAGAGGGCTTCCTCAACCCAATAGAAAAAGGAGAACTTCCATTGGAGACATTGCACATTGATCATCTTGGTCCGCTAGATGCTACAAAGAAATTATATAACTACATTTTGACTGTTGTTGATGCTTATACAAAATTTGTTTGGATTTATCCCACTAAGACTTTAACATCTAAAGAAACAGTAGAGAAATTAAAAATTCACCAAAAAGATTATGGAAACCCCTCAAGAATTATCACAGACAAAGGAACAGCCTTTACAGGAAAAGAATTTCAAGATTATTGTAAGGAAGAAGGTATCCAGCATCATGCAGTCACTACAGGTATTCCAAGAGGTAATGGACAGGTAGAACGCATACATAGAGTAATTATATCAGTGTTAACCAAGATGTGTGTACAGGAACCAACTCATTGGTACAAATATGTAAGTCATGTACAAAGGGCTATCAATAGCACCTATCAAAGATCAATTAATACCTCACCATTTAACTTGTTTATTGGAACAAAAATGAAACAGAAAGAAGACGTATCAATTTTAGAATTAATAGAAGAAGAATACAGACAAGATTTTATAGATAAAAGACACAATTTAAGACAAGAAGCCAAGGCCCAAATTCTAAAAGTTCAAGAAGAAAATATCAAGTCATTTAATAAAAGAAGGAAAGCAGAACAAGAATATAAAGAAGGTGATATAGTTGCCATTCGCAGAACACAATTTGGAAACACATTGAAATTAAAACCAAAGTTCTTAGGACCATATAAAGTTGTTAAAAAGGCAGGTAAAGGTAGGTATCATGTCCACAAGGTTGATCTTAATGCGGAAGGACCTCTTAAGACCTCAACAGGGGCAGACTGTATGAAGTTGTGGCCATGAGTTTGTTCTGCACTCATTTGTAGGCTAGTTAATCTCTTACTTATCCTATTTTAAATAATAGAATAAGATAGGTAGATGCTAGGCACTGAATTCCATAACCTTCAGCTAATCTTTTCTTTATGATGTGGTGTAACTTAATCTTTGATGTGTCGGTGTATCTGATGTAAAATTAAATTTAAGTTTGTTGCATTAAGAATTTTGTACTGTGTGTTGTGTACCTATAACTTAAGATGTCATTGTAAAGAGTAAAGAATAATAAAATTGTTAAGATGTTTAGCTAATCAGTTACATTATGGAGAGTAACTCATCATATTTGTTGTAATTAACCTTATTTTATTGTAGTTCTGTTTCAAAGACTAATGTCACATAAAGAAATGTTAATGTAGGATCTGTCTGCCATGTAAACAAGATTGTATTTTTCTATAGCAAGATATAACACATTGTGCTGTTATATAACAATTTTTTATTAGATTGTCCATTTATAAGTAACTTTTGAATATTATTTAACTTAAATTCATTAAATTCTTTGTAAGTAGTGCTGTGTCAATGTTAAAGTAAGTTTATATTCAAATTAATATTTAAGAATAACAGTGTGCAAGATGAAGAGGATGTTAGAGGAAAGATGTTAGTTAAGTAAAACTTATTGTTAGATTTAAGAGTAGTTTATTTTGTTTCTGTTTTGATAATTGTGATACCTTGTTGTTAACTTAGAGTCTTAAAATTTATTAATTTAAAATATTGTTTGTTGAGTATTAATTTTAACTATTGCATGGTAAGTAAAGTATGTAGTTCAGTTTACATAGTCTGGGGTCAGACTATGGAGCAGGACGGCCGATTGTGGGAAGAGTATCCGAACGTTAGATGATGAATGAATGCGTTTTGTGTGTGTATCCGATTTTAGAGAATGACAGATGAACGAGTGAGAGAGAGGGCACGAAAGACGAACTCGAACGATGTGTTAAGACGATTTAAATTTAATATTTTATGTAAACTGTGTTTTTTTCTGATAAATAAACGTATAAAAGAAGACTACGACGTGTTGTTCCTCTCTCCAACCCACATACATATACATATATACTCCGATGTGAGAAGGTTATTTTCTTTTCATCATCATCATCACAGCCTTTTTATCGTCCCACTGCTGGGCACAGGCCTCCTCTTACACAGAGAAGGATTGAGTGTTAATCACCACGCTTGCTCAATGCGGGTTGGTGATTTTAGACTTTATAGTCCAGGTTTCCTCGAGATGTTTTCCTTCACCTTTAATCAGTCATTGGTGTCCAAGATAAACTTAGAAAGTACGTATAAATTAGAAAAGTTACATTGGTACTTGCCTGACCTGGAATCGAACCCGCACCATCATACTCGAAAGGCTGGTGCTTTAACCACGAGGCCACCAAGACTGTATTTTCTTTTATACCTACAGTTAAGTAGGTCGTATAACGTGGAGAGAAACTGGGATACGATAATATCTTTGCATCGTTGGCCATGTACGGCTAGGGATTTGTCCCATTAATTAATTACTTAAGACTGTGGTCGGCTGCTAATTGTTCTGCGCTCTTGGCTGTATATGTTGAGAGTGCTACGATGAGGTAAAACATGTTTTATATATACGGTCGCCAGCGGGTCAACCTACCCGAATTTGTCAAAATTTACCAATCAATTTTTGACCTTCCGGTATTGTGATAAGCGCGAAAATCTATTATTGAAATTTCAAAGATTGAGGGAAAATCATCTTTCTTCATTGTGTCAATGAATTTAAATAACATTGATGATGATACAATGTCTCTTGGTTTTGTTCTTTAAGAAAACTTTTATTTACTACTAGCTTCCGCCAGCGGTTTCACCCGCTTTCTGAGGGAAGTACTTTCCATACCCGGATAAAAAGTAGCCTATATGTTATTCTGATGTATAAGCTATATTGTGGTAAAGTTTCATTCAAATCCATTCAGTAGTTTTTACGTGAAAGAGTAACAAACATCCATACATCCATACTTACAAACTTTCGCCTTTATAATAGTATTAGGATATTAGGATTAGGATATTATTATCTAGACATTATTTTTATACTTAAACCTGAGTGTCATATCGGATCCATGCCCCGTATTATAAAACGTCGTTTTAAAAAGTCAGTGGTAAGTTTGGACCATTAAATTTGTTCAAAATGGTGCTTTAAACCTAGTACTAAAACTAGCACTTTCTTTAAGACCACGTTTTAAAATAAGGTGGCTGGTCTCCGATATGTAGATACGCTGTGCTTATCTAAGTTCTATGCTAAAGTTAGTAGAGAATATTATTTTTATTACTAATTTAGACTTAGGGTAGTCAGAAGTCAGTAAGTCTGACGCCAGTCTAACCAAGGGGTATTGGGTTGCCCGGGTAACTGGGTTGAGGAGGTCAGATAGGCAGTCGCTCCTTGTAAAACATTGGTACTCAGCCGAATCCGGTTAGACTGGAAGCCGACCCCAACATAGTTGGGAAAAGGCTCGGGAGATGATGATGATGATGACTAATTTAGACTTAACGCGTCTATTCTAAAAAGAACATTTCTTTACCATCTGGTAGGTCAATCAAGACATTTCGTATAGATACCTACAGCATAACCCACATGTGCCGTATTTCATAAAAACTGGACAGTTACTGTGAAGGGACAATGTTTACGAGGAAAATAAATAAGGGACTGAAGGGTGTTAAAGGAATGCGTAGATTTTACCATACAACCTACTTACTGCTTCGCCCGTGGCAATACGGAAATATGTTACAGCCGATTGCATCAGTAAATATGGTAGCGACGAGCATTACGTATTTACGTACGCAATTTTATTTATCGTTCTTTATTATAATGTTCTGGTGTTCCAAGAAATCTGTACTTACTTCTACCTATTTACATATCTGTACCTACTTAAGTACATAGGTACTATATCCATGGGTAGTAAGCAATCGACAAACTTCTTGATTGACTTCAAGACAGTGGCAATACATAAAGAGGAAAAAAAATACTCTACCTACTTTACTAACTCATGTGTAAGCAAAATAAAGATATAGAAGTATAGTAAATGTAAGGCTCTTAATTTGGTCTTTAGTGCAAAAGCCTGCCAAAGATTTTGATTGTCCGTAAGGTTTACCGCGGCCTTCTTACAGAACGGGTTCAGGAGGAACAGAAATGGGTTTTACTCTGTAAAAGGCACCCCTCGAGCCATTTGATGATTACCCATTTCGGGGTATGGGAAAATCTGTTTTAGTGTGTACTTTGTAACCGTATAATTTTAATAGTTCTGAATTTCACTTCCGCCAATACTGGCGTAATGAATAGTTCAAAATCATAAGTAACTTGGAATTTATGTTTACAAAATATGTCAATTAGTTCGCAGAGATCCAATGACAACCTTAGGGCTCGTCTTGACAGTTTGGCCTTTTTGACGTCTTACGCTATTCCATCGCTCGCTATATCTTATACTCCGCTAGTTTTAACTGATTTTATTACAAAGGCATGAATGAGCCATTACACATAAGACTGCGTATCACCTTTTAAAAAAATTGTATTCTTGAAGTCTTTAGACAGTCGTCATCTCATCTCATAATTTGCTACAGTGATGTTTGTAACCAAATAATATAAAAAAAATCGACTAAATCAGTATTATAGAAAAAGAATCATCATAATTTGATGAATATATAGCTGATTCGGTCACGCCTAGATTCTATAAAACTGTTGGCTTTTTGCCAAGTTATTGTGCCACTACCCTAATATTTTTATTCGACCTTTATAAGCTTTCGAATAAAAATAAGAATGTATCTAACCTTATTTTCTTGTATGCTTTCTTTTTCATTTTTTATTCGGTAATAAAAGTCGTAGGGAAGCATATCTCACTTCCCACGTATTTTATTTTTTTAATTTAATCGTTATCTGAATACAAAATAAAGTTTAAAATTGTTCTTCTTCTTGAATTCTCTAAAAATATTTTATACCATTTTTTAACTTTAGATCTTAATTTTCTTCAAACAAACAAGCAAAATAGGCAACTAAATTTATACTTACTTATTTATCCAATAATAATCGAAATTTATAATTATACCTACATAACTTTAGGTTAGTTTATTCCGAATTAAAACACGGGGTTTTAACTCGGAATTCTATAAACCGCTGTAAGGGCTGTCGGCTTTTTGCGCTAAAATCCAGTCTGCGGTTTTATATGACACTGAGGTTTAGTTTATTGCGGAGAGTAAAATAAAACACAACGGTACACAGTATTTGTTATGACTTGATACAGTGGAACCTATGAATATAAATGAAAGCGAAAGATTATTGAGATTCTCATCACAAAATCTCAGAAACTACAAATGCTCGGATACTCAAAAGTTTAATGGAAAACCCCGATTTTTAGGACGTTGGCTTTCATTAACTCTACATACGCCAGCACGTCAAGCTACCTGAAACTGTAAAATTTCCGCAATCAGCTTTGAACAGCTTGCTTCAGCGATCAAGTTGAAAATCTATTTAGGAAATTTGATAGATTGTAGTAGCTTGATGTTCTGGCTTCTGCACCTCTTTTTACCGGAGCACGTACGAGATCTACTATGTTGAGCCATTCTTTTGTTTATAGATATTGAATTAAAATTATAAATAGAATACGAATAATAAGCAAGGAGGCTTAACTTCTTATTGGCCGACCTCTCAGCCATTATGCAATAAATTGTTACTCAATTAATAGATGCCTTAAACATGGTCTGTATTTTAGACTTTAGCTTGATTATTGAAGGTACTTTATATGTATGTAATTATCTAAAGAAAACATTAAAACTATCCAACGAAACATAACCGACAGCATTACTCCAAGTACTAGAGAAACCAACACAGCTATACACTGCACTTGCATTATACGGGGCACTTGTTGATCAAGCAGCAAACAGCTAAGAGCTCTAGGGACATGCTTCGATAGCGAAGTTAGTAACTGTGATTGCCAGTAATTACGACGCGGTGGAGTATCCTATACATAGCTTATATGTATATACGTAGCTTATCTGTTAAGTTGGAATGGGATTTTCTACTTGGATTTAATAAGAACAGGTACATTTATATTTAACTTGTGAACTTATCACATTCATTTATTTACACAAATTATAAACTTATTACTAAACTATTTATATACACACTTATAAAATACTTACAACTAATTAAAGGTTTGGTATATTTAGGTTCTTTGGCAGCGTCGTGTAATATATGACTATATCTAGCCAGTGATTTCTATGCGAATTCTGTAGTGGACCTCCGTGTTAAACATGGAGCGAATTTTATAGAAATTTAAACAATGATTAAAGGTATAAAAATGGTGGTGTGTTACCGCTGTTGACGGTCATCCCCGGACCTCCCCCACCAACCCGCATGGACCATGGGAGTGTCACTTAAGAATGTGCCAAACTCAATATTATTAAAGATCTTTTGATAATTCATTTGTTAAATTAAAAATATTTCAAATTAAAAGAAAAATATTTCAAGAAAATTGATTTATTTGGTACCGAGCAAGAATTGATCATAAATATCGAGCATTTAATCAAATGCCTATAATAATATACAAGTAAGTAAAAACAATGTGGGTAAGGTAATTAAGTAAATTTTGTCGCGTATACCTAATACCACATCAACTGTCAGGACTGTTGAATTTCCACATAATTTGTGCAAATCTGACGGACAAAATGCTAGCGTGCCGCGAATACTGAAACTGATTTGAATAACACGGTGGTATCTAAAATTATGTGCCAGAAATGCGTTTTGGAAAATGTTTTCATTATTGTTTCATCATGGTGGTGTTTATAATGTAAAGAGTAATAAATTAAAAACTATAAAGTGGGGCTTGAAAATCTACACGAACCTGTTTCAAACTTTACAATATTAGTCAAAATCTGACAAAATTGCATTCCGTCTGGGCATACCACGAGGTCAAAGCGCGTATCACAATACTTTGCTCTTTATGTTGATCTAACATATCGTCGTGTTTTCGTTCATAACATTGAGGAGCGCAATTCCTTCCTTTCTCTTTTCCGCTATACAGGGTGACACTGAAATACCCGTAAAGCCGAAAGGGGGTTAAAAAGCTGCTTATTATAGAGTCGTTAAGGATCAAATGACACCTGGGTGAAGCTGAAGGGTGTGTCAAAATTTTACTAACTTGAAGAAGTTTTTAGCTTTAACAATTTACTGGATTATTACTGGTTATTTCTGTAACACCATGTATACGACCTATCGATTTCCCAACTCCTTGAACATAACAAGTGTGCGCTTGGGACCTCTGCCTTCCCCATAAGGGTCAAGAGCGCCATAGTACAAACATTAACCCGTATTGGTTTCGCTACACGCTATTATTGGTTGGGGACTCCGCACGTAATTGACCTCAATTTTAAATCGTCTCCAACGAAATGGTCCAAGTCTGTGTATATCAGAAGGTTTACAAATAAACTTGTTCTGCATCGTACTAACACATAATTTAAAAACTAATTCACACTTATCAATCCTACTCATAAATGCGGCGGGTGGATAGAATGCAGCCTATTTTTATCGAATTGTTAATTAAATTTTTGCTATCTATAAAAACTAATACCAGATTCCCGATGTCCCAAAGGAACTATTTTCTGCACATTAGCGAAAAGAAGCCATGTTAAGTTGATGATCTAAATTACTGCCAAGTTTCACCAGAATCCATCCAGTCGTTTAGCGTAAAAGAGTAACAAACATACCGAGACAATATCCGAGATAATTAGCAGGATTATCGAGCAATACTCTTATTGTTCCGTGTTTCGGAAGGCACGTTAAATTGTGGGTCCCGGCTGTCATTTGTACATCTTTGGCAGTCGTTACGTGTAGCGAGTGACAATCAATGCCATGCTAATAGCATAATACATTTGCCGTTAAACCTAAAAATGTAGAGATTATTTATAATGGAACTTTTGAGTTCTTTGTCGAATAAGATATAAACTACATTGTATGTACATGTATAGCAGAGGTTCTAAGCGTGTCTGTCTAGGCGTCAATTTAACGCTGCTTGGTAGCAACGCGATTATGTTGTACCCGTTGCAGTACAACTGAAGAAAAATACTCCTTTTTTACAAGAAGGTACTGGGCGTACTATCGGATTAAGAGCGACGTCTTTTATTTTATTATAAGCTTTTTATATTAGCTAATGTTTTCCCTATGTTTATGTTTAGTAGTCGTGGGGGCCTAGTGGTTAAAGAGCCAACCTCTCAAGTGTGAGGGCGTGGGTTCGATTCCAGGATGGGCAATTACCAATGCAACTATTCTAAGTTTATATGTACTTTCTAAGTATATCTTGGACAACAATGACTGTGTATCGGATGGCACGTTAAACTGTAGGTCCCGGCTGTCATTGAATATCCTTGGCAGCCGTTACGGGTAGTCAGAAGCCAGTTGTGGGTGGGTGCCCAGGTAACTGGGTTGAGGAGGTCAGATAGGCAGTCGCTCCTTGTAAAACACTGGTACTCAGCCGAAACCGGTTAGACTGGAAGCCGACCCCAACATAGTTGGGAAAAGGCTCGGGAGATGATGATGTTTTCCCTCTGTTTTATATTTAGAAACATAGACTTGGCCAGATTTTTTTATTAATATTTTAAGATTCGTTGTTACAATATTGACGTAGGTATTACTTACACAAAGTTTCAAAAAAATATGTGTACCTGATCTTCATAAATTCAATATCCTCCTTTACGTTCAAATGGACGGACCTTGCCTACATTCTTGGTTTTTTTTTTTTAATAATGGAAACACCTTAAATAGGTTTTTCATATTGTTTAATATTATGTAACTTTGCTTTGATAAAAGATTGGGATGCTATTAATTTGATATTGATATAAGAATATGACGAGCTCTTGGCCAAGTAACACTCGCACGGAGCGATCGATCACAAGGATAAGTAATCCTTGGCGCGGTCAGTCTGTGGATGGGTTTTGTCCAGACGATTTCCTCCGTGTTTCGGAAGGCAGTCTTGGCCAGTCGTTACATAAAGTCAGAAGTCTCAAAGTCTGACAACTAAGTCTTACCAAAAGGGTAAGGAGTTGTAGAGAATGGATAGGCAGTCACTCCACGTAAAACGTCCGGCTAGGCTGGAAGCCGACCTCAAGATAGCTTGGGAAAAGGCTATTCAGAAGATAATATAAGAATAAGTAAACAGCTAAAAGAGCGATCGCAAATTTCATTAGTTTTTCCTTCGATGGAAGGAATAATTATTCTTGCTGTCCCCTCCCTGCTGAGAAGGGATAATTTAATTAAGTTATCTGGGTAGTGTCTTACATAACTTGTATCTACAGATGGCGGGCGGGATTTAAATCTGATAAAGCAAAGATATATTGAACACAGGATGAGACACGGTGGCAAAATGTGCAAAATATGATTTGATTAATATTTTTTTTATGTTATTTTATAAATGTCTCTTCTAGACCACGGGACTATAGAGTCCCGAATTTCTAGAAGGCGAACGTGGTGCAGATGTCACCACGCTAAACTCCTTTTTAGTCAACTTTAATGAAAGTATTGGTGACATATTTTGTTATTATTTTTGCCTGTTTATTTTTGGAAAATGGGTCGAACGCATACTTGTATTACAATACCTCAGGATCCACAAGTTTGTGTACGGCAGAGCAAGCTGCTGGTGGACGATCTTGGCTAGTTGGTTATATAAGTATACACTACTTACACAGACATAACCAACCATTAGCCAAACGAGAACAACCAGATATACATACGTACATCTGAATTTTGACTGCCTCGTTGGTCTAGTGGTCGCAAGGCGCGACTGCTGTGCACGGAGTCTCGGGTTCAATTCCCGGGTCGGGCCGAAATCGCTTTGTGGGTTTTCTGAAACTTTCATAAAGCAGCCTGGAGTCTGGAAGTTGGTGATTGATTCACCCGTGCATCGGAGAGCACGTAAATGTCGGTCCTGCGCCTGATCTCTCTCCGGTCGTGTCGGATTGCCGTCCCATCGGACTATGAGAGTGAGGGAATAGAGAGTGCACCTGTATCTGCGCAAATGCTTGTGCACTATAGGTAATATGTCCTGCGCAGCTGGCTGATCTCCATAAAAGAGAACGGCCGCCGTAGCCGACAATCGGCCTGGATGCCATCATCATCACATCTGAAAGAATCACCCAAACTGTTAGTCATGATTATTGCTGTGAAAATCAAAATGTATTGGAAAAGGAATTTCATATCAAATTCGTAAAATGTAGGTCAGTATTTAAATGAACGGTTTTAGAAATGTATTTGGATTTGAAATATCATATCAGCTGCATTCAATACATCTGATTGTTTTCTATTTTCCAAATAGAATTTTTCTACTAGAAATGCATAGTAGGTATCCAGTCATAAAATATGCTTATTATACTGTTTTATTTTTATTGGGATACAGATACGTAGGCATAGTAGTACTGGTAATAAGCTATTAAAGAAAGATATTTTGAAAATATTAATAAGTCATCATAACATAGATTTACTGTTAAGTTTTTTTGGTTAAAACTGCATATTATTTAATTAATGTTAATTTTGGGTAGGTATTATCTATATACATTCAAATTTAATTGCATTTTAAAACTAATAGTGCTGTGCTAACACAATCTCCACAATGTGACGATTAAATATACCGAACATGTATAAAATAAAATTATTAGGTATATAAAAAGTCGTGGTGGCCTAGTGGTTAAAGTACCAGCCTTTCGAGTATGAGGGTGCGGGTTCGATTCCAGGTCAGGCAAGTACCAATGTAACTTTTCTAAGTTATACGTACTTTCTAAGTTTATCTTGGACACCAATGACTGATCAAAGGTGAAGGAAAACATCTCGAGGAAACCTGGAATATAAAGTCTGAAATCACCAACCCGCAATGAGCAAGCGTGGTGATTAACGCTCAATCCTTCTCTGTGTGAGAGGAGGCCTGTGCCCAGCAGTGGGACGATAAAAAAGGCTGTGATGAGGTATATAAAACAAAATAAATATTTATTAGACCCTAATGTGAAACACATCCGATGTTATTACAAAAATTGTGTACACGTGTTTAGGTAATTAGGGCCTTACTACAAAAAAGTTAGACAGACGTTGGACACGCGTTTAAAATAATTTTGTTTACATTTTTTCTTAAACACGCGTCAAACGTCTGTCTAGCTTTTTTGTAGTAAGGTACTTACTGTTTAACAATTATACACTGTTTAAAAACTGTTTATCTTTATCTATTACACAACAGCGTTAGATCGTGATTAACAATTAGCTGAGCTAAATATTGAGATTCAAACGGCTTCATTCATTGTTTTAATTTCATTCATCCTGTCCATCTTCCACCTTACCTTTATCTAGGGAAACAAATTACAATCTCTGTATATTTTCTATATAAAAATATATTTTCTTTTACTTTAAACAACTCGACACTGATATTCTTTAATTAAAATTAACGTCTAAGAAGGGTTTAACTCAAACCGTTGCGTAAATAATATGTTTTGTATTTGGCCTTATTAAATCAAGTATAAAGTCTTTATTTTGTTTTATTGTTATAACACTTGTTAGTTAGTTACCGAATCAAACGGTAGAACATAGAATATCTCTTAGACGTAGAGATTTGGTGATATTCCAATCTTAAAGTGCTAAAAGGATTTTAGATTTTTTATGTTATGTAATTATAATATATGGCGTTGTGTAATTTCAACAAAAAATAAACGAAGACTGCCTATGGGTTAGTTCGTATGACTTCGAGTGTATTCGAGCGCTTTCATTGGAAGTAGATATGGATAGTAATTCTATTAGACAGGGGATTGATAACATACGTAGAACTAATGTTTATTAATGTAAGTTTTTTTTCCTATAACGTCTCTGTTGTGACAATAAGTTGTATTTTTATCAGAAACATCCCTAAAATATCTCAATAATTGAATTGACGTGTTCAAAGTATTGGGTCGTGAACGTAATACGTGTAAGGATCAGCGCAGACCGAACTGCAAAATGATCGCGCGTGGTCAATCAAAATTTTTACTGCTCGAGCATTCAGGTGGCATACGCTCGACCATGCGCGAGCTATCTCTGTTCAATGTGGTCTGGGTTGCCTGGTGGGCGTGCTAGATCAGTGCGTCAACACTGTCTGACTGTTGCGCTGCTCGAACACGCTCGCGCATTATAATGCATAGGTGGGTACTCGAATACGCAGTTGTTTTGTTCAAGCATAGTCGATCATCAAATTTGCGCGTACATTCAATTTTGGTAAAATCAATGATAATAATCATAAGATCGTTTTTTCAATTATTTCAGAAATTGCTCTGCTCTGCTCTGCTCTTGGTGTGCGCTGACCCTAAGGTTCCAATACAGGTTGTAAGGTTGTGCAGAAATTTTAGACTCCGTAGGTATTGGGAATATCCTCGGTGGGGGTGTAAATTCGGTGCTGAAACCTAACGTTGAGACAGACTGCAATATCAAATTAATTGATGTCTGGAACTAACATAACTACATACCTTTTGCAGTAGGTGGTGGTTTGGTGAAAATAAAAAAGAAAATTTCAGTAACTTCATGAAGTCCATCACAGTTGGCTTGAACGAGCTAATCTCAGTAACTTCACATGGCTTAGGCTTAGCATGGCGATTTTATATCTATTCTGTCAATAAAAGACAAAGCTCTTTCTGTCAATGTCAACATGAATTCTGTCCGAGCATGGCGCGACCTGTCAACTCGCATATAGTCACTTGTAGCCTTATGTCAATCGAAGAAATGAAAAATTACTTCAAAGAATGACAAAAGAAATCTTACGTCAATCTGTCACTTTTCTGTCATTATTTCCAATCTCCGATAAACAAAACTTGTCTCTACGGTTGCCATGCTAAGCCTGCTGGACCGATTTGAAAAATTTTAACAAATGCTACATAGCTAGGATACTTTTTATCCGTGGATAAAGTCGCACGTTCTTGAAAAGCTAATCATAAACAAGAAAGTCTTAAGTGTGTAAATGAAATTAGTTACCTACCTAGGGACGCGAGTGGACCATGTCAAACGGCTCGTATTCAATATAATTATTAAAACTTTTGTTTCTTTTTGTAAAGTAATATAAAGGCGAGAACCATTTACAAAGAAAGCTGCATCCTCCACACAATTTCTTCACAACAAGCAAATGATTAATTATCACCATGACAACGGGTATTTTCGAGCTTTCACGGCTTATTAGTTTTTTCCTGTCGTAACAGGATACAGAGATACTTTGCTAAAGTTAGAAAAAAATAAATGGGATGTTCCGAGAAAACGGTTTTCAGACCTTTAATAAGGGCTCACTTATTTCTTAATGACAATATAGCTTTCGTTAGTTAGTGGCCAAGTTAATTTCAGAACACGACAGTGATTTTGTATGAAAAATAAATATTATTTTACGTTTTTTCTTTTTATAGCCAGTAGTTGGTTTAACCTGTTTTCTTTCTTACTTATTTATTTATTTAAATAGTGATTGGAATAATAATATAATATATTTTTGATGATGTATGCAGTACGCCTATGCCATAATAATGAACAAAAAAACATCACTCAAAATGTTTAAATTGTTAATTTAATAAATTGTACCAGCGTTTCCCGAAAGAACTCCTTCCCACACCCGACTGTCTGTGTAAGGAATTATTTTAAATTGGCGATTTTGGTCTGAAAGAGTGACGGACCGACAAAGTCACATTTACATATAAGAATAAAAACTACCTATATTAAAAATATCTATGTAGGTATATCATAAATACGTCCACCGACAAGATGGACAGACGACCTTATAAAGGTCGCCTTAAGACGCTGGATGCAGGTCGCTTCCAACCGGTATACGTGAAGATCTAAAGGGGTGGCCTACCGCCTATGTTCAGCAGTGGACGTCCTATGGCTGAGATGACGATGATGATGATGATGATAATGTTATCATAAATAGTCATAATATAATTTCTGAGTTGTGTAGTAATAGTCGAATGCCACTAACCGGGCTCCGGAAGCTTTTCAAGTTATGATTTTAAAAGCAATAATAAAATCCGGCTGAGAATGCTTTCAGAGATAAAATTATATGTGGAGTTCCACGTTAACTAGAAGTAGAAATTTCTCGTGGTTTCCAACGCGTACTTACTGAAGAAACGAGAATTACATGGACAAAAATTGTACCGCTGTTTTGTTCGAAGCTGACACCAACATAGGAAAAAACTAGGTAGGTAGATAACGAGAGATATAAATAAATCGATTTCAATGATATTTATTGGTCACTATTATTTACAATGTATTTACAAATTTTAATAAATTAATATACAATTAAAAACACCCCTTATTAATAAATTGCGTCAAAAAATTCCTCCTCATCGCTGCTTATTGGGAGTTACGTACTAGATTTCAATATAATTTAATGCATTCTACCTCACTTCAAAATACTTCAGAAAAATGTTCTTGATCTCATAACATGTGAGTTAATTGTAAAATATAATATGCAACAAACTTAATCCAACTTATAGAGTTGTCTGCGATTCAACTTATTCTAAATTTTAAATAAATCTGTATAATGTTGTTTTCACAATGTAGAAAATGTCTCTTTGGAAGTACCTACGTACATCTGAAAAATAAAACTATACGGGTATTATGTTATCACGGTTGAACAAACAAACTTTCTTAGTACCTACATGAAACTGTTCGCAGATAGAGTAAAACATAAGATTTTCTAAGACAAAGAAACTAACTAACTAACTTATGGAGAAGTGAAAATGTGTAGCGAAGATACTTTTTCTTAACAAACACTTTATTGGATAACCATGACATAACATTCTATTACAATGAAACAACAATTTGATATTTTTGTAAATAATAAGCATTTCTTCTGCATTTCAAAGTTATATTTAGACATATTTATTATAATATTATAAAGAGGAAAGATTTTATTGTTTGTTTGAATTAAATAGGTAAAGCTCTAATCATAGAAAATGCTCCAAAACCACTTGACCGATTTGATCTTGACTTTCAAAGTTGAAAAGCTGCCGTATGGGAAACCCCGGTGAATATAGGCTATTTTTTATTCGGGTACGGGAAGAAGTTTCCCGGGGACGCAGGAGAAACCGCTAGGAACTGCTAGTCTAGACATAAAAGCGAGCGTATAGCTATTAATCGTGAGTGAACTGAAAAATAATTAAGATGTCTTCATGGACGGTCCAACATCTAAAATAAATAGATGTTGTAGAAACTTACTTAAGTATTTTTGCACATCAATCTATCATTTTTTTTATTAGATTTTCAACCTTATCATAATACTGAAAGGTTAATATTCTATGGTGTCCTGCTGGCATCTGAACAATCGTGTTTTCTTCACTTGACACCTGCAAACAAAAAGCCCTAATTTTCCTATTATACTGGCAACTTAATAAAATACAAAATTCTAAAATGTTTTAAAAGAACTTAATGATCCATAAGGTGTGAATCAGATATTAAATTTGAGCCCCATTGAGCCGTAAATTGAGCAATTATTTACAAGAGCGCCTGTTACAAATCATAAACACAATATTCTCTTGAAGTAACTGTATTATAGACGTTCAAAATTGTAGTAGGCGTTTCATCAACAATACGTCGTCCTTATGATCCTAGCACTACGAGTGAAATTAACACGTTATTTATAACATTATTTATTTATTTTTAGTTATCTGTAAGTATTTTTGTATAATAATTTTCCCTTTCTTCAAATAGAACTCATATTTATTTAATTAATTTAATTTTTGCATACACCAACAGAAATTAAAAAAAGAAGAGTAGGGACTAATATTGAGTGATAATAACCAATGTATAAAAACCGGCCAAGTGCGAGTCGGACTCGCGCACGAAGGGTTCCGTAGGTACCATTATATATAAAACGGACAAAAAATCATGTCTGTTTAATGGGAGGCCCCCTCAAATATTAATTTAATTTTAATACATTCCATATTCTGTGAATATTTCAAGCATCTACCTGTTGCCGTTATTGAAATCGAGCAAAAATGAACAAAAAAATCACGTTTGTTGTATGGGAGCCCCCCAAAATATTTATTTTATTCTAGTTTTCAGTATTTGTTGTTATAGCGGCAACAGAAATACATCACTGTGAAAATTTCAACTCTCTAACTATCACGGTTCATGAGATACAGCCTGGTGACAGACGGACGGACGGACGGACGGACAGAGGACGGAAAACAATAGGGTTCCGTTTTACCCTTCGGGTGCGGAACCCTAAAAATGAACGAGTAATGCAAAAATTATTACAAATGGGTACGTAGGTACTACGAGTATAGCTTATGACAAATGTTCTTATGTTCCATTAAACATTTAGGTATGAGTATTAAAATGCTACGTTTTTATATAAATAACTTCAGTTTATACACCAAAGCCGAGTGGGAAGTCTGAAACAAAGTTTTTCAATATTAATTTTTCACTTTGTTAAATGTTAAACTTATTTCAAGTATTAATTGAACGTGCCGCTTTTCGATATTCGGTGTAAAACAATTATATAACATTATTATAAGGATTATTAAAGTTTCGCTTATACTCATGTTTAATTTAAAGATCAAAGTTTTGCTAACAGGTCAATATTTGTTTCATACTAAATAATTTTAGTTTTAGAATACAACAGATTAGGGTTTTGTGTGCTTAGATGTTTCGTTCTCCGGTCGTGTCGGTCTGTGGTTCTATCGAGCTAGCTATGAGAGTGAGTGAATATAGACTCTAAAGAGTGCATCTGTGTTTGCACCCGTGGCTGGAGGCCTTTTTTTTTTTTTTTTTTCACACAAAAATTCATTTAGGTTTTCACACAAAAGTTCGGATAAGGAGTACACAGCCTCCTCGGCTGAACAGCAAGATGCCATATAAAAAACCTGTGTTTGTGCAATTGCTTGTGCACTAGAATAAGTTCTGCGCAGCTGGTTGATCTCCTTAGAAAACAGCCGCTGTGGCTGACGACAATCTATAAATAGTATAAATTTGTAATGTTATGGCTATAGTCGTAAGCACCACCGAGACGGTGAAAAAACCCATAATATTTGGTTAGGTATCAAATTATAGAGCCTGATGCGTTTTCAGAGAAAAAACAGACATATACTCAATGCAACGGTATATTTTAGTCGTTGTAAACTATTTGCATGAATTAACATAAAATACCAGCAAATACAATGAGCTATTTCTAGCAAGATCTATTATAGCAATAAAGAATAAAGTTATATGCATTAGAGAACTAATTAAGGTATACTTTTCATTAAATTGCATAGTACCTACTACAGCTGCTTCATTTGTTTAGCACTGGTGACGTCACAGGCAGAGAGTACATATCACGTCAACATCCTTAATGTACAGACAGCACATCAAGATACCCCGCAACTGGCTAATTTTCCCAATCAACTTTAAACCATATACTTCAGTGATAAAGTTGAAAATCTATGCAGGAAAATTGACAGATTGTAGTAGCTTGATGTGCTGTCTTCTGTAGGTACGTACAAAGCGACATAAGGAAGTGGTAAATATATTGATATGTGTAGTCAATCGATACGATAACGAAGTTGCTGGTGGATATTGCATCTGCCGCACGCTGGCGGACGTCGAACCACACGGCTGGAAAATTTATATTGCCTTGCAGAAAACTTATTGCTATCTTACTTGGCGTGTTTATTTATTGCGCAAAATATATGTATACTTATATAATTACATTAACATGTTTGAGATTGAGTCTATAAGGAATGTATTGAATAGAATGGAAACGAGCGCGTCTTGAAGTGCATAGGTATTTTGAATAAATTAATTTTGAATTGGTAGCTGATCGGAACTAATCCATTAAAATAATGCTAATAGCATTTACGCATTACCTATATCCATTGGTGGTTTAACTTTTCTAAAACGAAGTCAAACACCCATATCGAAGACTACCTATCTATGTCAACCCTTCAGCAGATGCTCCAATTTTTCAGTACCAAATAGTCCGTGAAAAGTGCTAGAGACCGCGGACCAGCAAGCGCAGCGTAGGACGTCCACCAACAAGATGGACAGACGACCTTGTAAAGGTCGCCGGAAGACGCTGGATGCAGGTCGCTTCCAACAGGTACATGTGGAGATCTAAAGGGGAGGCCTATGTTCAGCAGTGGACGTCCTATGGCTGAGATGATGATGATGTAATAGTCCGTATCACAAAAAATCCAATCAAGTTACCTTTATTACAAATAATAAAACACTGTCAAATTAAAATGACTTAGTGTGGACCGAGTCTACACAACAAAGTTAGAACTTCCATTTTTCTGCGGAGTAAGAAATTATCTTACTAAAGGAGATATCTAATAACATTTAAAAGTTTATTAGTTTTGATTCACATGAAGTCTCTGCCTAGGCTTTTTCTAAGCTATGTTGGTTCGCTTCTAGTATAACTTGATGTAACTGAGTACCAGTGTTTTATAGGGAGCGACTACCTATCTATCCTCTTACCTCCTTAACCCAGTTACCTGGGCAACCCCATATCATTGATAAGACTTTCTGGATGGTTGTCAGACTTTCTGGCTTCTCATCATAACAGCCTTTTTATCGTCCCACTCTTGGGCACTGGCCACCTCACCCACGGAGAAGGATTGAGCGTTTATCTCCACGCTTGCTCAATGCGGGTTAGTGATTTCAGACTTTGTAGTCCAGGTTTCCTCGAGATGATTTCCTTCACCTTTAATCAGTCATTGGTGTCCAAGATAAACTTAGGAAGTATGTGTAATTTAGAAAAGTTACATTGGTACTTGCCTGACCTGGTATCGAACCCGCGCCCTCATACTCGAAAGGCTGGTGCTTTAACCACTAGGCCACCACGACTTCTGACTAGCTGTAAATAGTGCCATAGATGTATAGATGACGGCCGATACCTATTAATTACTTTCTAGATGATCACCGCAGATCCATCCAAGAACTGAACTCAAGCGTAGCTTAATCTTATGATCCATCAGCTCGAGCGGTTGTTACTTAACCTGGAGCTACATTCACGTGGAGTGCTCATTATAAGTTCAGATAGTACTTTCAATAAGTTCTCAGTACCTATTGAACCAATAAAACAAGTTCTGATATTATTAGCGTCAAGCATGGAGGATTTTCCTTATGGAAGTTGGCAGTTCAGTCTGTTTGAATACGTACATGTAACTACTAAATTCAGGTTTGTTATTATCCGCTTCTTTGGACTAATAGTCGTATGAGGCGACTGCTGAGCACGGGTTTCGATTCCCGGGTCAAACTTTCACAAAAACAACCAGAAGTCTGGAAGTTGGTGGTTGATACACCCGTCATCATAGAGCTCGTAAAGGTGGGTCGGCGGAGAGAGTACTTATGTCCGCACAATTGCTTGTGCACTATAATAATGTTCTGTGCAGCTAGATGCTCCATTAGAATTAGCTCCTTAAGAGACAACAGCCCCAGCCAACAGGCTGACGATCGGTCTATTATTATTATAAAATTGAAGAAATTGTTGGTGTTTTTCTCAAGTAGAGTGTCTTGAAAATATTTGTGTGTATGTGTGTGTGATAGCCCGTTTGCTGAGAAAGGCTATATATAGGTTATATCAAGTAGGTACCACGGGGCGCCGGTAACAGCTATTGATTATCATAAAATTGTAGTTTCTGTGTGAAAAACATTAAGTGACGCGATGACGCAAGTATGTATATGATTATATTATTATGAGTGTATAAATCTTAGTAATTTTTATTATTCTAAGTAAAGTAAACTGCTGGGACCCACCACTGTTTTACGACTCTTTCTAGCATAATTGTCGCTGTTAGTTATTAAAATCCGAGTAATTAATTTCATATATTTTATGACTTCAATTAGATTAATGGTTATGTGCTTTCACTGTTTAGACATAGAGGGGGAAATAAAATATATTAAGATACCATAAAATATTGTAAACTTTATAAAATACTGCTTAGTTGTCGAACTCCTTACTGCTAAATAGACGATATTTTCTTACTTATCCTGCTATTCGGAACGATAAAAAAGTTTGAATAAATTAATTACGAATCCTTTGTATGAAAGTATAATATTTGTTTGTAGTTATGCTAAAGCGTTCGCGTTGTTTTTTGTTTAATTTGAGGCATTTAAAAAAATCGCCGTAAGACTCATCTTCATATGGGTACTTCAAGGGATAGTTTTTGCGATATCGGTTCTTTTTTTTCAGCGATTATTGTTTATGTACTATAGATAAGATTTTCATAAATATTGCAGGTGAAAGTCAATATTTGGTTTTATATCACTGTTGCTAGATACAAAGCAGTTTCTCGCGGTTTCTCCCACGTCCACAGGGAACTTCTTTCCGTGCCTGGATAAAACAGCATTATATTCAGCGGGGACAGTATAGCTTCCCAGTACCTATATAAAGTTTTTTTTAATCTGTCAAATAGTTTCGGAGCCTATTCAATAGAAACAAACAATCAACACTTTCCTCATTATAATACTCGTTAGATAGATTATTATTAAGTAAGGTATCATTAATACTGACCATGTCATATACTCGCTAGATAGCACACACAGCTTAACTTCAACTTAACTAAATCCATGCAAAACTTCATACATGTGCAAGCTAACTTCGTTACATGACATGAAAGCTCTTCTATAACACTAATCTAGTTTCAAATTCTCTTCGCTACCATAAAACTTTATAGTAAGTTACGTACATGGTTAAATTATCCCATAGCGGCAATATACATATATTATGTCAGTGTCACTGGAACTGTAATAAAAATTGTGAAAACAATACGGCGATTTTTTGCATCGAAAACGATATTTTTTTAGAAAGGTAATAGCCTTACAGAGAAGTTAGAGTAATAGTAAAGTCCTTTTACCTTTTTAATGCGGAAGCCTTATAAAAAGACTTCTAAAATACTTAAATTTAAATTAATACGTTATTTTTCTTTATATAAACAGCAGAATCAAACGTAAGCAATAACATAAATAAGGAATAATTACCTAAGGCTGTCAAAAAACTAGTCAATAAGGTAACAGGACTGACTTTCCAACCTTGATACATTTAACTACTATTAACGCGCCAACTTACCGAGCCTTCATAAAGCACTCCTAAATTAACACTAAGTAAATGAAAGAGAGCAAATGGTATTTATTGCTATAAAGAGGGTTTCAAACTTTCAATGGCCGCTCGTGGAAATATCATTACTTTCTCAGTTCCCCCTCGCTGGGGCATTCAGGTACGCCGACGGAGAGTAAAGGGTGCTAATGGACCAAATTGTACGGAAACGTAATTTCGAATCTCTTACGGCCCCAGTGTGAGCCCGTTCGATAACTCAACGCTGTAAAAGTGGATGACTATCAAATACCGTTTATCTGATATGAATTTTCCTGATATGATCCTATCAATTATACGTCTAGATTTTTGTGAAGAACGTTCTCAATTTTATCAAGTGGTTGAACTATTTTCTGTACTCAAAAAAATATTATTACATTTTACGTTAAGCAGCGAGGATAATACCTACGGAAATATCCAGCTTTTTTGAAACATTGGGCTCCGCAGCGTAGGGCCGAGGCCTGTTCGGGCTGCGGGTTGTTCGCAAGAGTTTCTGTAGTCCTGGCACATAAGTAGGTTTTAGCCGATAAGAGACTGACACTCCATCGAGTTGCACCCTCTGTGGGATTTTTATTTGATAATAACCCACGTAAAAAAGAAAAGCTTTTTGAAAAATTATTGACAGGAAAAGAGAATAGATTCTAATACTATTTTAAATAACATTGTTAAAAGCGAAATATGAAACCGGAATTAAATACCTCGAGAGTGCATGATATAAAAAAATATTTACACTAGGTACTATACTCCAGTGAGTTGGAAATCAGAGTCCCTATAAAATTATGATGATGACAAAACCGTCATCAATTCGCTCGATAAAATCGCCACTCGATATCTAGTATCGAGTAAATTATTCTATCAATCGTCGTTAAGCGCCTGTCACACGAAAATCGGGTCGCATCGCTACTCATTGCTTGTCGAAGCGGAATACTGAACTGTCAAAATACAATTTAGTATCATCATCCAGCTTAATGGGCTGAAATCTGGTCATGATAAATTGGTGTAATGAATAGTGACGGTTTTAGACAGGCGTATTAATGAAGTTATTCTCTTTAAATTATGACGTGTTGTTGTTTTTTTATAAGGATATTTGAATAAAGGGCTTTGACTGTAGGAAGGAGTTTTTATGCAATTTTTTTATCGTTTTCTAGCGTGTTTTATAGCGTGGTTTATATCATAAAGTTTAATCCTTTTATTTTGAAACTTTAAGGCCCAGTTTCACAGGTTGCTGGTAAGTTCCAAATAGTTTATCTGGCAGATAATGTCATACAAATTCTGTTCCATTTTTGAATTTATCTGGTAGATAGTGGCTATTCGTAACCCGTGAAACTGGCCGTAAGTCTACAAATTCTATTTTAAAAATGATTCTTTAGGATTCATGTCTATATTCCGAATAATTCGTTAATTGGATCTAACATGAGAATATATTGGATAGCTCTAACGAGGAACTGAATTTAGATCTTCGAACTAACCCAATTATTCGATGGAGCAAAACGTTTCACGTCAGCTTAGCTTAATATTCAATTTAATTACTTTGAAGTGAAAATCGAATTTAAGTATGTCCGTTTCAGCTTAACAAAGAGAGGGGTTCAAAAATATTTTAAAGAAAACTACCTTTTTTATATAGCGACATTTACTTTGTTTTATAAACAAGCTGCTTTTGATTGCAGTATTAAATCTATACTTACATTATAAAACTAAAGAGTTTGTTCGTTTGATTGAACTCGCTAATCTCAGGAAAAAATGGGTTGATATGAAAAATATTTTATGTTAGATATAGCCCATTTAGAAGAAGGCTATAAGCTACTTTTAGCGGAGCAGTTCTCACGGGATGCTGGTGAAACGGGAAGCTAGTTGATGATCAGGTATAGCCGATTATTTTTATTTGTATGTGACATGAATGAATACAAAACGCCTCTTTGTCAATACTCCCTAGCGACTCATAAATCATTGCGTGAAGGCGTTCCAGAATGTTTCAAAGTCAAATCGAAGTTTGAGGTGACGCAAAAGAAAATACATTCTAATATCCTACTGCAGAATATATTTAGCACATAATCAGAGTACCTCTGTAAGTAGGTAGGTCTTGGACATGAATATGGATGGATATAGAGGAAGAGTACGACCAAAGAAACGATGGATGGATTGCATGAAAATTGATATGGCTAGAAAGAATGTAATTTGTGAGATGACGGCAGATTTATCGTGGAAGTCAAAAACATGCTGCGCCGACCCCAAATAAAGCTTGGGATAAGGGCAGGAGGATGATCAATCAGAGTACCTCTGTACTTGAATAAAAATAAATTTTGGGCTACAAATATTAACATTTACCTTCATTTACACCTAACATTTACCGATGAATTTTACGGTACGTTAACATGAAAGCCCAAACAGATCAATTACCGTGCTCTCTAAGGTTTCCGTGAACACTCCGAAGATAGCAACCCTTATAATATTGCCGATTATCATAACTGATCAGCTCTATCGATCGGTATGGTTACGGATACCTCTATAAGGATTTTTGCCATATCAAAGCTTAATTTTGAGAGAATAATAATAATAATATATCGGGACACCATTTGCACCCACGGTCGGTTAGCATGGGGTAAGCTATTGATTAGCTTGGGTTATGGGTTCCAAAACAACTGATAAACTAGATATACTTTACACATACATTTTTATAACTAAATATTACGACAACCAGACCACAGCCAACAAGCATACTCATCACACAAATGTCGACGCTCCAGGAATCAAACCCGGGACCCTCAGCTCGGCGTGGAAACCATTGCGCCATCGGGGTCTTTAAATAGAATAATCGACTTTTTGAAACTACGAAACTAATTTATGTAGATACATTGGAAGTTGAGCTACAACCGCCAGCACATCAAGCTACCACAATCTGTAAAGTTTTCTAAATAGATTTTCAACTTTATCGCTGGTGCATAAGTATAGTTCAAAGTTGATTGGGAAAATTGCACAGTTTCAGATAGCTTGATGTGCTGGGGTCTGTACGTAAAATACAAAGGCATATAAAAGATTATTTTTTTGTTATATCCAGCAGCTTCTCTTTGGAATGAAAGGAAAACTAGTGTAATAATATAATAATAAGGATGAGTCATCACATTTTCACGAGGCTCCTTACTAAAACATAACTCACTTATGATCTACTCTCGAGTTTAATATCCAGGATTCCCTGATGCGGCAGCCTTAATAAATGTTGTAAGGAAACTCATTTTTCATACCAATAACATGGAAAAGGCTCTTTGATATACACGTAATGGAAATGAATCCGTGAAAGGATGGGCGGATGGCTAGATACAGATTATCAATCAATTTTTTCACATGTTTACGAATGGTTCAAACATGTTTGATCTTTATTTGTTGATTTACCGGAATGCGAGGGGTAATGAAGTTAAATAAATCGACAAAGGTAATTCTACGGTAATGTTTTTAGAACGCGCGGTTTCCACAAGGCACGAAGAGCCACGTTGCCTTTAATCAAGCTACAGTTTTTCTATTGCTGTGTTTTGGTTTCGACTTTCGTAGACTGTCAAATAAAAATAGTGGTTATAAAGGAATAAGGTACTTTCGCATAGTTATTGCATTGTTCTTGTTGCCTGCTTTGTTGATTTAGTGACTGCTGTGCACGATGCCCCGGGTTCGATTAACGGATAGGGCCTGAATTGTGAGTTAAAATCTTTCACAAAAGCTACATGATACAGCCGTGCATCTGTAAGATTTACCGTTTAAAAAATCTACTGTATCAGAAACCGATGTGGAAGCTAGCCCTAAATAAAATTACATGGATTCAATCTTCTAGGAGTTGTGACTGTTTGACAAAAATAAAATATTAATACTGAACATACTGCATACAGTCAGCATTCAGCGACTAATCTTCGTTTCAAATTCTAGCTATCGGAAAGATCTGTTCTCAAAGGAAATAGCTGGAACCGAGTAGAAGCAAAGAAATAAATTAAAATGAAATGACTTAGCAAAGGAAAATATGTTGGATTTCCAGCAGAAATATGCGTTCTCCGTCGTTAGTTTTTTGTTCATCCTATTGTTTGTTATTAATACTCTACTGATGAAAAGAAAAGTAATTTTGTTCCTAGAATATTTCTTGCAGACATTTTTTTACGTTACACAAAAGTGCAGTTTACCTACTGCAGGGAATCGAACCCACGACCTAGGTCGTGATTGTGGCGTAGCAAGCGGGTTCACTAACCACCACGCCATCTGGTCGTCAACTATCTAATAACTATAATATCTAGGAAACATTTCAATATAGTATTTAGTTTAACCAAAATATTTGATTTTCCATTTATTTTATTTCCGTGTTCTGGCATGATTCTCTCGTACCCGAATGTCCTCTCCAGACGTCGTTATTGTAAAACTTTTCTGCCTAATTTAAAACTGACCAAATATTAGATTGGACAACCTACTGTACTGAATCCAGCTAAAGTTTATAGGCTCGAAGTTTTAACATTTTATAGCGCAATAAAAATAGAAACGTTAAATATATCGCTTGCGAACATCACTTTCTTTGCACATCAGTCTATAAAAGTCTCCAAATACCTAAGTTTAGTATGAGTCGTGTGAATTTTATTGGTACAGGGGAGCATATAAACCTGATTTTGCAAACGTAACTACCAATATTACTTACTCGCTTCGCCCGACGGTTTCACTTGTGTCTCGTGGCAATTAATCCGCGCACCTGGATAAAGAATAGTCTACAGTCTTCCTTGATAAATGAGCTATCTAACACTGAAAGAATTTTTCGAATCGGTCCAGTAGTCCTAAGATTAGCGCGTTCAAGCAAACAAACTGTTCAGTTTTAGACATGAGTAAATTATACTCTTTTAACTTTGGAGAAACATAGTAGCTATTAAGAGCCTTTCATATAGTAGGTACAGTCGCCAGCACATCAAGCTATCCAAAAATTACAAATTTTCCCAATCAACTCTGATCACATACAAGACTAATTGTAGAGCTTGATGTGCTGGCGTCTGTACATATTAAAAAACAAAGTTCCTAAGTTTATAAGATTTTAAATTGTTGTAATTATTTTTAATATGGCTAGAAAGTATGTTACTTGTGAGATGACGGCAAATAGAAGAGTGGAGAAGAAAAAACAAGAAATTAGAATTACGATAAGGGCAGGATGATGATGATGAGCTATACTTAGGTATTACTCCTAACTTAAAAACATTAGCAACAATTCGCTATGACTGTAATCTCCAAAGAAATGCTTTGCTTTTTTTTCATATAAAGGACTATATAAAAGATCTTTATCTGCTAAACTTACATCAAAAATTGAGATTCTTATCCTAGTACACCCTAGCGTGCCATACCACTATTTCACAAAACGTCACTCACAAGCCCCGAATCTTTCTATACAAGAAAATATTTATTCTATTGTATACGAATAAAGCTGTCACACGTACAAAAAGTAGACCCAAAAGCAATTTATGTTTGATTTATAGAGAAAATTTAGCGTTCTCAGGAATTTGAGATCGTTTATTGTTTAGTTATGACGTGGGTAAACCTTATCTAATTCGTTGGGTATGTTAGCGTTATGGTTTTGTTTCTGTTTTAGTAAATGTTACCTACTCACTCATATATCTCACTAGGCAACTATTTTGTATGGTTTTAAAGAAGCCGTTTTTCCATTATTTAAATGTGTGTACAGACGTCAGCACATCAAGCTACTACAATCTGTAAAAGTTCCTTAATAGATTTTTAACTTAATCGCTGATAGCAGAGATAGAGCATATGGTTCAAAGTTAATTGGGAAAATTTGACAGTTTCGGGTAGCTTGATGTGCTGGCGACTGTACAACTGTTCTTTAAAAAATGGAAAAACGGCTTCTTTAAATCCGTACAAAATAGTTGCCTACTGAGATATATGAGCGAGTCTGTACCCTAATTTTTTTAGAGGAAAATAAATGTTTATAGGTATACGTGAAATATGAAATGCTGATTTATTGTCAATCAATGATTATTAAGAACTTAAATAAGCCTTATGTTAGAAATTTAATTAAAAATCAAAGTTCTTTTAATCAAATAAATTTGAACTAGTTAGAATTCAACATCTCAATTACTTTAGCAGTTAAAGACTTTTTACGAGCGAGTCACTTAGTTAATCTTAACGATATGTGTTTGTAAATGTCTTTAGTCATTATCAAGATTAAATTCAGAGTACAGACATGTTCACGTCGTTTTTCGCTTAGACTGCGCGACAGTACCTGAAGGAAGATAAGTTTAAATAAATGACTTTTCACCTTTTCTTCTCACCTGTACTGCCGTGCAATCTCAGATCGTATTATTGTTATAAATGTCTGCTATCAATTCTGAAAGTTTAAGGATTTTAGAGAACTTATTTGACATTCGTCATCTTCTTTGTTATCGTTCCACTGCTGGGCACAGGGAGGTCTCACTCAGAAAAGGATTGAGCGTTTATCACCACGCTTGCTCAATGCGGGTTGGTGATTTCAGACTTAATAGTCCAGGTACCGCTTAGTGTTTTATGTAAACGCGCAAATAATTCGCCTTTGAAGTCATTTCATTAGTGTGTGTTTATAACTTTATAACTTGGTAACTACTTAAATGGAACCCACATATTCATACTTGAAAGACTAGTGCTTAAACCACTAGGCCACCACAACTATTGAACCTCACATTGATATATCGTAATTAAAATAGAATATAGTTTATTTTTCATAAAATTACATTTTAAATAATTTGTAAGTAAAAATTGCAGCATTTATTTTTTATATTATAATTATTTTCTCGTCGTGGGTGCAGCCGGAGGGAGTGTCACTGACTGTTACTGACTAAAACCCACTTTGTGCCTTTTCTATGAAATCTATGAGTGCCAGGGCAGGGAACAACCCGCAGCCCCTGCAAAACACTCCATGGCTGTTGTTACTCATCTGTGTATTAGCTACGTAATATTGGTACGTATTGTGAAATACATTTAAGGTCTAAAATACTGTAAATAAGTAAAGTCTATTGTATAGAGAGTTATGATGTCATTATGACTAGACTTTTGCCTTATCAAATAACGTATTAGATAATATTGTGAAAGTAAAAACCAGAATTATACGCGTATTTACAAATGACAATGGTTAACGAGCCTAGTTGATGAATTCATGATTACTATTTACAGAAATTTTTACTTCGGTCATAAAGTATTATAATTTAGTACTTTATGAGTGTCTATGATTACATTGTACGCAGGATTTTATAAATTGTTGACTGCCTCGTTGGTCTAGTGGTCGCAAGGCGCAACTGCTGTGCACGGGGTCTCGGGTTCGATTCCCGGGTAAACTTTCAGAAAAAGCAGCCTGGAGTCTGGAAGTTGGCGATTGATTCACCCGTGCATCGAGCATGTAAATGTCGGTCCTGCGCCTCATCTCTCTCCGATCGTGTCTGATTGCCACCCCATCGGGTTATGATAGTGAGGTAATAGAGTACACAATATGTGTTTGCGCGAATGCTTGTGCACTATAATATGTCCTGAACAGCTGGTTGATCTCCATAAAAGAGAACGGCCGCCGTAGCCGACAATCGGCCTGGATGCCATCATAAATTGTTACGTTGTCATTTAATAGTATTTGATGCCCATAACTTTGAAGACGTATGTATATTTTCGCACTCTTGCACGCTGCTATCCATTTCCATCTGTAGCTTCTACTTACGGTTTTGTACGGATCCCGAGGGAACTTCTTCGAAAATCAAGATAAATATTTATCCTGTAGGTTCTGTCGATGAATTAATTGGCTATCGTATACTGAATGAATTTTACGTGTGATCTAACAAAACAAACGAAGTATTCGGAATTTAGAACATCAGGGCCTTACAACAAAAAAGTTAGACAGACTTTTGACACATATTTATTTAAATTTTAAACACGTGTCGAACGTCTGTCTAACTTTTTTGTAACAAGGCCCTATGTGTTTATATTATAGGTGTGTATTTTGTTCAAATATTTATTTTTTTATTATAAATAATATAGGGTACTGAAAAAAAGGGTTTCTTTGTGAAACATTTAAAATAGAACCTTTCAGCCCCAACAAGTGACATTAACGTTTAACACTGAAATCTGCATGTAAAAAGATTTTATTTGAGCCTGCGTTTGAATTCAAAAGGAATCCTACAAAGGTCTACTCCTGAAAAAGGTTCTAAATTCAAAGTAGTGCCAGTAATAAATACGTGTCATGTATAACATGACACGTATTTATTACTGGCACCACTTTAAGGAGTGACGAGATTTTAAAAGGAGAAAAAGAAATGTAGAATTTTTATACTTAATGCATTTATCGGATACATTTTTGTCGCTAGGTGTCGCTGTGTTTATACTATTAATACCTTATAATTGTTGAAATGCGCTGGACTTCCCCACTAACGATTGAAAACCAGTGCACAACATAGTTGACCTTCAGTCTTCAGATATATTTAACTGTGAATTTTTCTTGTAGTAAAATCGTATGCTACATCTGTCAGCAGTACCTACATATGTCATAATTTACAACAAAAAACACATTTTTTCCAGTTACAGATAATTAATATTACTCTCCATTCTTGTCACGTTCACGGAATTTCACATTGTTCCCTTAGCAACTCTTAGTTACTCAAGCAGAAAGACAAATTTCGTCTGGATTGTTGCTAATCGACGTCACTCCGTAGTATTTGCAAACAGATAATAGAACATTGAACTGAGTTCTCATAGAAATAAACAAACGACAACACAAATCCAAGATAACAAAACGTATATTTCTTAGAGATTTCCTTTTATAATTGTTTTATTACAACAAATATAACAGCACAGTCTTCGTTTTTTTTCTTCTACTCGTATATACATTTTTTGTTCAAACATTGCACAATGAAAGAGATTTTTCTTGTTTTCATTTCCATTCTTAATTGTTCTTAAGATTTTTTTGCCTTGTTTGTATAGGAATTAACAGTTTCATATTTATTTAGAAAGTAATTTTCTAGCGGGTATCTACATCAGTTTATCAGATTCTTATCCAGAGTGATAAAACTGCCAATTTATATTTAAGAAATTACAAGTGTCCTCGTTAAGGTAAGTTTCTCTCTATAGATATAGCTAGACAAAACATTGATCAGTCTAAATAAGTTCACAAGAAATGCACCTTAAGAAAGATTTCGTACTAAAGCATACTTAAACTAATTTTTAAGAACTATCTAAAATCACGGAAGACAAAAAAGTACTAAAATATTTAAAATAATCTATGAACATAATAATATGTTACTAGCTTATGGCAATTTTACAAACAATAAAAACATGTTCTTTCGTCTTCAGATCATTCATTTCAAACTAACTAAAATTAGCATTACAATAGTTAAAAGCGAGACACTTCGTTAGATCTTGCAAATTCCTCTTTCTTGCTCGGGTCCGTGACGGTGGCTCTAATCCTTCGCCTCACCAATACGTAAATGAATCTGTGAAAAAATAGTTGAACATATTATTATTCAAATCAGTACATAATGTTTCGGAGGTATGTCTCAGGTAGATAGTATCTTTACGTATTGATAAACGTTTAAACAAAAAATCATAGCAAGAGATTACTCGAACCACCGAGTTATGATATAATATCAAATCAAAAAAAGAAAAGTCTGGGCATGCTTTTGGAAATTCCAGTTTTATGTATTTTGTAATCAGTAAGCGGTATTTACTCTTTGAATAAATAATGACTAAATTTCTGCTTCGCACAGGTTTACCTAAATACCTACAACTCGTAGTAACATTCTGGGTTTATGTAATTAGGACATCCTAAAAGCCAGTTTAACTAGTAATAAACTTATGCATGTGTACGTTATATGTTTTACCTTTAAAACCTGTCTAAATCTTTTATAATTAAGAAGATATTTATATCAACGTATTTCGTAAATGCAAAGGTACATATATAAGACACGAGTTTCTGCCAACGGTTTTGACTGATTACTAAAGGAACAACTTCATGCATCCGGATAAAAAGTAGCTATGTAACACTGAAAGAATTTTACAAATCGGACTTGTATTTTCCGAGATTAATGCATTCAAGCCAACAAGCATACGATCATAT
Source organism: Heliothis peltigera (assembly GCA_958496145.1). NCBI lineage: Eukaryota > Metazoa > Arthropoda > Insecta > Lepidoptera > Noctuidae > Heliothis > Heliothis peltigera. The sequence continues at coordinate 5,508,891 of OY292338.1, read as the reverse complement.
TTATACTCTTCAGCTCCTATAGATAACAATAATAATAAAACAACCACGTTCGCCTTCTAAAAATCCGGGACTCTGTAGGCCCGTGGTCTAGTAGAAAAAACATCTTAATCTGTATCTATTAATATCGGGACATATTATTAATATTGAGGAATTAAGAAGTTGAGATATGGTTTTGAAATTGAGCTATGGTACCAATGGTGGCAATAGTAAAAACTCACTTTTTATTAAACTTTTCTAACTCGGCTAAAATATCTATATTTTAGCCGAGTTAGAAAAGTTTATTACGAAATTAATTTATTGAACCCTAATTTTTAGGCATCAATGGCTCATAAATAAATACATTTAACTAGCATATATGTCATATACAAAAATTATTAGTAAATTAAAGTGTTTCCGTCTCCTTTCACAAAAAGAAGAGACACTACATTTAATATTACGATTTGTGAACCGATTGTTTAAACACATAAATAATAGGAAAATAATTCCGACGCAAAAATATTTAGAGCAAAATAAAAAAAATGCCAGCGTTATCAGTCCAACCCGTATGCAGTTACGTAACTGATAACCACGCTATTTCAGGTTAAATCGCAATTGCCGGAGCCAAAAACATGAATGGATAATACTATCGAAGCGTTTCTCTTTATGCGTTCAACATAAAGATTTTGTTTATATTGGCTTATCGTGATGCAATCATCTTTTTAGAATTATAAAAAATAATGGTAGTGATGTGAAGGTCGTATTTTATTCATTGATTTACTACGTTTTCATTTGAGTATATGAATTAGTGGGACGATAGAACTTACTTATTATAAGCATGTTAAAATATCACAAGAAACAATAATAAATCTTATTTTATAGGTCATCATCATCAGCCTTTTTATGGTCCCACTGCTGGGCGCGGGCCTCCTCTCGCTCTCACACAGATAGGGATTGAGCGTTTTATTATATAGGTAAGAATATATATTATTTTGCAGTTGTAGAGGCATTCATTCAAATTATCATAAAAGAAAAAAATATATATATGAAAAACATATATAAGAAAAACATTTATCCGAAAAATTACATCACACTCAATAAATATTTTATTATATGCTTGAAAGTCTGGATGTATGGGAGTTTGTTAAAATTTCATAAAAAAACAACTGAAGATAAAAAGCCTTTTTTTTAAAACAAAGTACTAGAGGTCTCATCGAATATGCTCTGAAGCTCAGCCATATGATACCTCACGCATGTTCATAGTTTTTTTGGCAAACTAACGGCTGACAACTTATATGACGGGGTGTACCTACTCAATCAGAAAATTCAACCATAGATACTCACCCGAATAGTCCCAAAGCTACCACAGTTAAGGCGGCATCGAACATGTAGAAGGCTCCAGGGAAGCTGTCGATCGTCATCACGTATATATGACTTGTCGCTGGCATGTATATCGACGGAGCTATAGCCTCCATCACTCCCACGAGAGCACTCAGTTTGGCTGTGGGAAAATATGAGTGTTAACATGACTTTACATAATATTCTCAAGCTCTGTTTGGAGATTGAATAGCATATGGTACTCAAGACGCGAGCACCCCCGAGGGTAGTAACAGTATTTTTTTGAAAAGTGGATCTAATAGAAAATTTTGCTTATGACATGTCAAGATGGAACAGATTATGTCACTACTTATTTGAATTAACTTTCGAGAATCGTGTGATTTTATCCTGAATAATAAAATAACAGAAAGTCTGAACTAGAGATATACTCTTCACAAATATCTTTATCGTCGTCTTAGAGTGAAAACCTCGGATAAGAATTATTGCCAAAATTTATTGTATTTCTTTTATAGGAAGATGACATCGCGAAACTAGTCCTATATCTTCCTCTTGAAAAGTCACATATTTTACACTTACGAGGTTTTCACTCTAAGGCGTCGTTATTGAGATTTGCTCAAGTTAATCAATGAGGCGTGAACCTTAGGGTATTACCGCACCAGTAGATCGTCTGTCGGTAGATGCCACGAATCGATGCTAAAATGGAATGATCGATGTCGACCGATAGTTTCCACCATAATAAAAGCAACCTTCCAATCCCTTCTACCATCGATCGAAGGCGTCGATTGACGCTCTAAATTGAGAGGCCAGAGGCTTATCGATCATAAGCCTCGATCTGGCCTTAAAATTTATACCGGACCAAACAAGTTTTTATTCATTTAGTTTATGTACGAAAATTTCAGCGAAGGGAAATTCTTTGACTTAATAGCAACAGGTACTAGTCCTTTGGATAGGGCTCTGCCTTTTAGAAAACGCTGTTCTCGCCGTTTTTGGCAAATTTTGCCTTATCAAGTCGTAACGTTTTATTGAGCAATTCCTTCCGTCATTTATTTTGTGTAAAAGCTCTCAGACGGTTTGCTCCCAGATAAATAGGACAATCAAAAATTCCACAGATTTCCTTGCTAAACAGAAATTCAGAGATAGAATTACTAACAAATATTTGAAATTTAATTAAGGATTTATAGTTGTTGAAGTATTATTAGCCTTTTTGGTGGGGTAAATTGTAATTTAGTTAGGAGAATTTATTATGGTACACGAGTCGAGGTCAACGGAAGATGTTTCTAAAGTAAGCTACTTACAAATATAGCTGCGGAACTAAGAAGCTTACCTGCAGAGAGCTTCAAAACGAATTTACTATCTATGGCACAGGAAAACTAATATAGAGGAGTAACGTTGAAGATGCGTTTTTACCTTATAGTGATGAAAGACGGTCATAGATAGTTAAGACACGAAAATCTAACTTGCCGAAAATTAATTTAAGAAAAACTCAATAGTACAGACGCCAGCACATCAAGCTACCCAAAACTGACAAATTCTCCCAATCAACCCAATCACTCCTTTCTTACTATTTTTAGCCCTATCGTCACAACTATTGTCATAGAAGCTAAATTTCAATAAACCTAATAAGAAATTTTCTTACCAACTTCTTCAGTGGGAACACTCTTCGTGATCAAAGATCTGACTGCGGTCAAACCAGTATGACTGAAGATGTTCAGTAGAGGAGCCGAGTAGTACCATGGTCTCGTTGGCGCAAACGCAAACATGAAACAGCTAGCTATCCTGCTCACTCCTGCAAGGACGCCTATAGCGCTGTCCTGTACTTTCAGTCTTTTGCTGAGGACTGATATGCAGAAGACGGTTCCTGTGGACGATAAAATAAAATATACTTATCTAAGGTTTTTACACTAATAATGTACAGACGCCAGCACATCAGGGTACCACAATCTGTCAAATTTCCTTAATAGATTTTCAACTTTATCGCTGAAGCATAAAGTTCAAACTTGATTGGGAAAATTTGTCAGTTTCTGTACTGTTGTCTGTACTTGAGCAGGGTTTTAACCACATTTTTTTATGAGGCATAAGTACCTACATGTTTGCAGCGCTTCCTAAAATTCCGCATAAATTACGTTTTTATTTTGTAAGAAATTTAGCATTTATTTTGCAGATTTTAGGTAAACGACCTCCAGTTGATTGCGTCATAATATTTTAAAATATTTTCTTGAGTCTGGTTGGTTTCGAGACTTTCAACTATAGTTTATCGTAAATCGATATGTAAATTAGTTAATTCGAATCGATATAATCTAGTATCGATACTATTCTGCAGCACCGCTTATGCTGGGTTACTAAATAAACTCATGTATTATGCAGTGCACTATTTGGACACAAATGACACAATGCAAAATAACTGCAGAAGGCATGAACGTAAATGTTTGAGAAAAATAAAAGTTTCAATTTACATAAAAAGTAATAAAAAATAACTATGTCGAGATATGGTCTTTATTTTACCCCTATCGATATCGATCTTACTTTTTTAACCGATTTCCAAAAAAGGAGGAGCTTCTCAATTCTGTTGGTATGTTATTGTCTATAGCTCTTTTCGATTTTATTATTGTCCTTATGCAAAAAAATATTCCCACACAATGTACAGGCGATAGCAGGTCAACCTACCCGAATCTGTCAAATTTTATCAATCGAAAATTAACCTTCCATAAGTACAAGTCACTCTGTACAGTAAGAATGTAGCGTAATGATTAATGTTACTTCTGAACTTCAAATAACTCTTTTTTTTTCTAATAAACCTTCTGTGGTTTATGTTTAATTTTGAATGGTTATGAATAGATTAAGAATTATTAGTTACGCTAAGCCTTTCAAATGCACCTGTTTTTGACTTGATTGCAATAATTGATCACCTTGATCGAACAGTAACGAGTTTCTAAGCTAATTGTTGAGATTTATATTAAAAATCATGAAATCTGAACTAGTTAATTACTAAAAAGTCTGACGCCAGTCTAACCAAGGGGTATTGGGTTGCCCGGGTAATTGGGTTGAAAGGTCAGATAGGCAGTCATCATCATCATCACCCATCATCATTGTAAAAAACTGGTACTCAGCTGAATCTAGTTAGACTGGTAGCCAACCCCAACATAGTTGGGAAAAAGCTCGGGACATGATATTAATAAAAGACAAATAGCATTTAAAACTATTTTTCTATAGAATGTGCTTTAGCTGTACTAGTTTCCGCCAGCAGGCTTAGCATGGCAACCGTAGAAACAAGTTTTGTTTAACGGAGAATGGACATAATGACAGAAAAGTGACAGATTGACGTAAGATTTCCTTTGACATTTTTTGAAGAAATTTATCTTTTCTTCCTTTTCTTCGATCGACATAAGTTTACAAGTGATTATATGCGAGTTGACAGGTCGCGCCATGCTCGGGCAGAAGACATGTTGACATTGACAGAAAGAGCTTTGTCTTTTCTTGACAGAATAGGTATTATGGAATCGCCATGCTAAGCCTGCAGGAGAGTCACCCGCGTCCCATGGGAACTAATTCCGTATAAAAAGCAGTCAGACTTTCACTGACTAAATACGACTTTTTTCCCCTTAGGAACCCTTTGTTTGCCAGCTCCGCGGTAACCCCTGTCAACAATCCCACAGCCCTGGCAGGGGTTCTTGTGAGCCAGGGCCGCGGTAACTCTTGCAAACAATCCCGTGACCCCGGCAATCAATTACACATCTGAATCCCTCACACATCGCATACAAATGTATGTAGTTCACAGAAATCTATGATACATGTAAATCATACATCGTATCGTGAATTTCCGTACTTTAGAAACTGTACCATTGGATAGCGCACGTGATATATCATCGAGTAAGAATACAATGTTGTGAGGGCCAGGAATATCTAACATATGCTTTCGACACGTGATCCTGACATTTAGTTATGTAATACGAATATGCGTGAAGTATTTATGAAATGAGTTCCAATATTAGGGACAGTTTCACAATGTCTGAATAGCCACTATCATCTCCCGAGCCTTTTTCCCAACTATGTTGGGGTCGGCTTCCAGTCTAACCGGTTTCGGCTAAGTACCAGTGTTTACAAGGAGCGACTGCCTATCTGACCTCCTCAACCCAGTCACCTGGGCAACCCAATACCCCTTGGTTAGACTGGCGTCAGACTTACTGGCTTAAATAGTCTGAATAGCCACTATCTACTGAATAAATAAAAAACACCATAAATAAATAAATGGCTCAGTAAAAGTCAACGATAACAATTGGAAAAACTAAGTTAATATAGGCTAATACATACAGACAATAAAAAACAGTTCTAATTTTAAATATAGGGACTAAAATGGAACAGAATTTATATGAAATTATCTACCATATAAACTGCAACTTATTTTTAGGTAGTGAGACAGGCCCTTAATACATTATTATTGCTTATTAAAACAAAAGAGATAATAAATATTATTTCCATGTGTAGGTATCATAAAAAAATCTGTGCAACACGAACGCAATTAATTGCATAAACCTCGTTATCATTAATTAAAAGTTTAATTCATGCCTATTCCGCAACAATATTTATTTAATGATAAACTTATATAAAAATACATAAAGATAACGTGTTGAACTTGCGTCGACCTTTCCGCATTTAATGCAACAATTGCGTTTTTCACAATATTTTTAATTCGTTGGCGACATATCGATATCTATGTACGTAACTGATTAAAAAAAAAAACATAAATAAAAACTAGATATTCAATCGATAGTGAATAAACTTGTGATGCGAAATGTTCAAGAAAGTTCAATTACCTCAGACGAAGATTATTAAAGTGCATCTATAAGTACCTGCAAAATTAAGAAACCCAGTGAACGACCCAAAATTAGGTCCAACATTGATAGCATAACGATTTAAAGTTAATTTGTAGAACATCACCTGTTCAATACATAAAACCAGTTTTGATAAAAATAATTAGTAAATTAATGAACGTCAGCATGTTTAACAAATTAAGTACTCTATGAGCTTGAATATAAAGTAGATTTCAGGATGGCAGGATATCGGTTGCGTGATAAATGCACGGCTCTATCGCGATCCGCAATCCTTGACCTAGGTTGATAAAGATGGCGTTATACCGACTTGCACGCAACGAGATGCGTCTCTTAATTTGTTGTAAAATATATTTAAGTACAGATGTATGCATAGAGAGGTCACTTTGGATTTATCCAGCTAAGTATCTTTGGTTCCAATATTAGTAATTAGGGTTTTTTGATTTTGACTTAAAATAAAGTGACATGTAACTTGAAGAGATATATGAGACTTTGAATCAGCTTTATCAAGCCTTACTCTTAATATTATATTTCTATTAGACTATTCTATTTTTGATTATAATTTTTTGTATTGTAATTTTTATGTACCCTTTTTATTATTATTTTTTTATTTTATTTCTGTTTGTTTATGTTCTGTGCAAGATAAATTATTTTCCTTTCTTCCTTTTATTTTATAATGGGGAAGTTTAAAATTACATCTGAGTTGACACACACAACAACGACAAGGCAAAGCTTATTTTCTTATGATTATAAAAATATGTACATACCGTTCCAAACATCAGCATCGGTATTATTTAAATCAATTTATTTGCTAATAAAATTGAACCCAAATGAAATGAAATAAAATAAAAAGTCCAATCAAGGATAAAATTTTATGACTGACAATTAAACCGTACCTTCGGTACGTATTACTTTAAAAAGTAAGTATAAAATTCGAGAATGTGTTAATTGTACTTACCAAAGAGTCCCAAGACGATATTTATTGTACCATAAACGCTGTATTCCACCTCTGTGAACCCGAATTTGCGAATCACGTAAAGATACGCCACTTGCGAGTCGCCTGAAAAAAAATAACATAAGGAATATGTTGTATTTATGCTTTTGTTTAGCTAGGTACTGGCTGGAGATAAATATGAGAGGAATAAATAAACATAAGGATAACAATAGTTTAAATAGAAGAATAAATAGGGTTGATTCTGAATCTATCCTGACGTTTGACGAGCTGGTTGCAAATTGATTTTAATTAGTATGTTAGATTGCAAAATAAAATATATTTATATAGGTATTTTGCAATTTATGCAAGGTATACCCAGAAGGGACTTCTATGTACCTTTGGCCTTATTCATAGGGGTAATTTTTCTAAGTGTTAAATAAGCTCTCATCGATAATTCAGAATAAAAATTTCATGCAATTGTTAAGTTTTGTAAATATAGTTTTTTTGTCATTAATGAGTAAATCACATTTCAATAAATAAACCTAAAAATCAACGAGTAATAATATATCACACGACATGTTGCCTGACTCAATTATGCATACTATATTTTATTTGCTTTATGCCAGCTAACATCAAGTTCTTAAGCTAACCGACTAACTGGGAAACCCCAATAACATTACCCCAAGAGTGGAACATTAGGCTCTTATCAGTAAAGCGAACGAAAGGTGAAGGACAATAATATCCTACATAAATTTAATAAATGGTTCATTGGTCTAGTAGTGGGTCTCGGGTTCAATTCCCGGGTCGGGCTGAAATCGCTTTGTGGGTTTAAAGAAACTTTCATAAAGCAGCCCGGAGTCTGGAAGCTGGTGATTGATACACCCGTGCATCGGAGAGCACGAAAATATCGGGCCTGCGCCTGATCTCTCTCGGGTCGTGTCGGATTGCCGTCCCATCGGACTATGAGAGTGAGGGAAAAGAGAGAGCACTTGTATCTGCGCGAATACTTGTGCATTATAATATGTCCTGCGCAGCTGGCTGATCTCCTTAGAGAGAACGGCTGCCGTAGCCGACAATCGGTATGGATGCCATAATCCTCACATTGATTTATTTGAAACTATGAATGTTTTTAGTACGTGCCTAGATATATTTTTAAGCTACATAAACAGTATTCTAATTACAGTATAACCAATTAATTCTAACTGAACTGAATAGAATTTGATTCCCTAAACAATTAAATGCTGCTTACATTACCAAATAATTAATTCGCCGCAAACTGTTTGTAATTGGTTATTTCATTGTGGGTTACTGCGGCTAATTGCCTGCTACGCTGTAATATTGTGTGAGTTTAATAGGATTATCATTGCTAACACAGAACATGATTACTTGGTGAAGAAAATTTCGATACTGTATTAGTTTTAAGGTAAATATTTGTGTAAGACTTTCTTGAAAATATCCGCCTTTATATTGGATAATATCTTATATTGGATTAATTAAATGTTTTCCGCTACCAGGTTTATTATGTTTCTTATCTGCTAATAGGTATAGACGCCAGCACATCCAAGCTTCTACAATATGTGAAATTTCCTTAATAAATTTTCAACTTTAGAGCAGAAGCATATGGTTCAAAATTGATTGCGAAAATTTGTCAGTTTCGCGTAGCTTGATGTACTGGCGTCTGTACCTACTAGCAGATAAGAAATGCCTGGTAGCGGAAAACATTTAATTAATCCAATAACAGAATCTTTTAAATCCTAAGTTACTTTCAAAACTTCGTCACATAAAATTCAAAAGTGCGCTACAATATGAATATGACGTATGTATATATAAAAGATCATACTTTTAAGAGAAGTGAGTGATTTTAAAGTCACAAAAACATCAACTTCGACTCTTGAAGTTTGGCTTTGAAAATCTACCCTTTACAGTATCGCATGATGCAATAAAGTCAAACAACTCCTTGCCCTCTATTGCAAACAAGGACATAAAACAATTGAACATAGGTACATACTCGTAGTACCTACAATGTACATATTTCTTTTATTAAAACCAGCAAAGAAATTTAACAAGAAAAATAACGTCATAGATGTCGGTTGCTACATTCCAGAGGCAAAACAAGAAAAACCATTTATTGAATTAATATTATTTATCAGTTTCTTATAATTAAAGATGTGTGTTTTACCTAAAGGTAATGAGTCAGTAACTAAGTATCTATTACGCATCATCATTTATCACTTTTTTCCGAAGTATGTCCAGTGTCCATTGTCGTACTAAAACATCGATTACCTAATGGTAATATTTAAGTACATCAAAAAGTGTATTTTTTTCTTAAAACGCAAAGATCGTTTTTTTTTAATAAGATATTTATTAGAATACGGCTATTACATATCCACTCTCCTTCTAAAATATTTTTTTACGCATTTTGCATTTTCTATGTCTAAATTCAACGTAAGACCAACAAAGATTTCATTCCTAAACAGTTTTAGGGTAAAAGTTGTTACCAATTTTTATGAATTCGAAGGTGTTATTTACCATTAAATATCGAAGTTATTATTGTTCATATTACGGGAATAAATTATTTAAGTAATCAGCATTCTTTTTGTGTCAATATTTTTATTATTCATACAATAATAATAGGTACACATTCACATTCACACAATAATACAAGTATTATTATTTTGTCTATATATATGAACAAATTAACCAAAACAATTGAAGGATTGCACCATGCCCAAAGAGAGTACCTCGAGATAACTTTTAATTTTATTTGGAATGCCCAGAAAACAAGTTTATAACAAAAATGGAATTTATTTTCAACTTTCATTTTTTTCTCTTCTCGTTTAGTTGTATCTCATTTTGATTCACAAAAGTCGGTCATTGCTTATCAAGCGTTGAAAAGTTGCTCTACTTACAACCTGGATAATTTATTTGAATTAATCTTAGTTGAATCGTAGTACTACGACAGTAGGTTTGAATTTGTCTTGTCATGTTTATGTAACAGAGAGGAATGATTGTCTCGTATCGGTTAAGGCCGTACGCACTTTGTTTCACAAATGAGGCTCTGTTAAATGCACGTGGCGTAAATTTTAAACTCGCTTCCCTAGTTTCCCAAGGTTAGACATCATCTGCCTAGCCTTTTCTCAGGCTATATTGGGGTCAGCTTCCAGTCTTAACTGGACGTAGCTGAGTACTAGTGTTTTGCGTAAGCGACTCCTCAACCCAGTTACCTGGGCAACCCGATATTCCTTGGTAAGACTGGTTGTCAGATTTCTGGCTTCTGACTACCCGTAACGACTGCCAAAGATGTACAAATGACAGCCGAGACCCACCCATTTAAACTCGTCCCATCCACGGATCAACCGCGCCAAGCGTTGCTTATCCTTAAGATCAATAGACCCGTGCTGCTTTTACTTAGCCACGAGCACCTCAAGGTCAGACAACTATTGCGAATAATAGTGATGTCACACGTTACTACTAGCGGATGTATCGAAACCAGGACAATGATATCAGGTAATGTTCCAGCGAATTTAGCGCACCACTTGGTTTTAGTGGCGTTTAGTGATTGGAATCGAAGTGTTGTCTTTAGTGACGCACGAAACGTTTTACGCTTATTACGGTTTATCGTCCACGACACATGAATGTAATTGTTGATGTACAGGTACAAATAACTGAAGAAATAATGAATTAACTAACTTACGTTTTCAACAATGCTGTTCTTCTATTTTATTCGTTATGTTTTGAGAGCATAGTGAACAAGGAAGCTTATACTATAGTCCTATAAACATATTAATGGAACTCTGATAATGATGACGACAGCAATCTTGTTGGAGTGTAAATAATTAGGACATAACAATGAATTTAGTACATTTGAACAATACTAATACACTGAGGAATTACTTGACGCATTCCGATGAAATTTACCATATTGATCTAAAAAATAGCCTTGATAAACAGAATTAATATCCTTCATACATATATTATAAGAACTATCACCAGCGGTCCCATATACATCCTACCCCGTTCACGGCGAAACAATCAAAGTTCTTTTTCTAATCGATCCTTTAGTTTCTGAGATTAAAGCGTTCAACTGCTTTAAGCCCAAAAATGGGTTGAATTCTAATGAAAACATATTTGTATGCCCCCACACCACGTACCTATACCTACATTTAAAATTTGGAGGTTGTTCGTTTCTGAGATTTCGTTAATTTTCAGTGCTAGGTATTTCGCTTTATATATTATTTAATATAGACATTGAGATAAAAAAGTAGGAACAAAAGAAAAACGATTAACACCCTGTAATTATCATTCAAGAAGTAATCAGATTCTTTAAAACCTCGCTTGTCAGATGTAAGTCAGCGGATTGTCGACCTGAGACTTTTTTATTTGTTCAGCTGTTCTTGCAATGTTTTCCTTCATCATTAGTAAGTGTATAATGTTCAAGATAAAAAGGGCATAAGATTTTGAAAAAGGTGGGATGTAAAAAAAGAGTTTTTATTTTTTTATCATACATATGTACCTACGTCATGCGATAGAATAAGTTCTTTGTTAAAAGCGTTTTTTTTATAATTGATATTATTCTTTTTTAAATTTATTATGTAAAAATTGATTATGTAACAGACATTTGAGAGATTTTATTTATTCGCCATCTTCTGCTTTTGTTACATAACATTCTTGTTCCCAATAAAAAAGTCAGTGAAAGTGTTTTCGTAATTTTAGGGTACGTCAATCGAATTCAAAAATCAAAAATTGAATTTAAATTCGGTTTACATGAACGTGTTATTTTATTCATAAAAATAAAACGTTTATTGTTTGCATTGAGTAAGCCGAAACAATTGGGATGTGGACTAGCTCATAAATAAAATACTTTATCATATTCATCTTGTAAAGCATCTTAAAATAATGTCAGTTTAATTTATCGTTTTAAATCGAAAACTGTTTTTATTTTTTTTATTGATATTATAATCGAAATAAGTATATGGATTGATGAGAAAATTTTGTGACGTCATATGTGGTGTTTTCATACAAATTGCATAGAGAGTAATCGTTTTTGACAGTTCCATAAAAGTATTGAATTTGACTAGTTGTCCGCATCCCTATTAATTTAATATTCAAGTTTGCATCCACAAAAAAGTACATACTTATTTAAATATCGCTGCAACTGTACCTCAGATTAATAGTTTCTGGAAAACAAATGTGGGATATCGCCGGACACTTTCTTGCTGCAAAGTGGTATACTCTTAAATGGATACGGAGCCCTCAATGCGAAGTGCCACTTGCACTTGACCAATATTTTTTAACGATTCTCAATTAATCAGCACAGTGTTGTCATAAACGGAAGTCTTGAAGTCGTATCGTTCGATTAGTTAAACATTGCTACATTTTAAATGACCACTAAAAGGGTTACTAAATTATTATTTTTTTGCTGTCGCTTCTTTTATTTTGGTTGGTGACCGTACAACCAGTGTGCGGAGGATGTAATTTTTTTTAAGGATATTTTTTTATTGTTTGTTTTTTCAGTGATAACCTTGTTCTGTTTTTATTCGTATATGTATGCATATGCAAGTCACATGAAATATATAAGTTGAAATAAAGTTACAGTTGAGTTGTGAGGACATAAAAAAAGGTCTTACAATATTTGAGACCAAATGTCGTCATAATAAAATATACGCGTAACTATTGCAGATTCAAACGCGTTGCAGTTGTAACTGCAACCCATTGCAACCGACCATTTGTTGCGCTACATCTTCTGCCTAATGTAAACTAGATAGGTAACGGTAGGGAATGTGCATTCTGTATTTTGCATTTTTTTGTCTATAATATTGTATGGCCATGGGTCGTGGTGGGCTAGTGGTTAAAGCACCAGCCTTTCGAATATGAGGGTGCGGGTTCGATTCCAGGTCAGGCAAGTACCAATGTAACTTTTCTAAGTTATCCGTACTTATCTTGTTATATAGTTTATCTTGGACACCAATAGCTGATTAAAGATGAAGGAAACCTGGACTGTAAAGTCTAAAAGCACCAACCCGCATTGAGCAAGTGCGGTGACTAACGACTAATCCTTCTTCGTGGGAGAGGGGGCCTGAGCCTAGCAGTGAGACGATAAAAAGGCTCTGATGATGATGATGAATATTATGTGTGTAATTTTATAATAACAACAGATTTATTCTATTAAATCCTAAATATTGATACGATGTAAGCAAAACTGGTTTCGTCTAAATTGATTATTCATATTGGTTCAAATTAAAAAAAAATCAAGGATATAAAGTCAGTGACTTGTTTATTTCTAATCAAGTTTACAAAAAATATACAAAAAAATGACAAGTAAATGATTTTAATATACATAATATATAAAACCTTTTTTAAAAGCTTTTATTTAACTTGCCGTGTATGTATGTTACGGTGGATTCTTTGAACTCAATTTTGGAGTAGATATCTTCAACCGATTGCGCTGAAATTTTGTGTACACGTTCAGTTTGGATGACAATGCAAGTTATGTTATATGACGTTATTCTAAATCCAGTATGGCGGACCCTCCAAGATGGTGGAGTAGTTATTTTTAATGAATTTCAACAATATGGGTATCAAATGAGAGTGACTTAAAAAATAATTTGACGTTATTCTAAATCCAATATGGCGAACTTTATAAGCTTTTTAAAAAAAGATTTTTCTTTTAATTTATTTTAACGATTTTATTAAGTTGGTTAATGTCCGAAAATATAACACGTTAACATTACAAGCCTTATCTCTTACATAATTCAAGCAACTCACGCAGGTTTATCATTGTTTCCCGTACATAATAGTAAGTGGTTCTTAAGTATTTTTTCACCACATTAAGTAAGTTAACAGGAAAGCAATGGGAGTCAAGGATGGCGAGTTATTTACCGGCTTACCTTCTTAATACTAGGCTAGTGAAACAGGCCGCGGTACCTTACGGATAAACAATGTTCGATTGAATACGTATACAATATAGCCTGCATGTTTTAATAGTCAGCTATCAGTACTGAGTAGTTTTATTTTTTTAAGGTACAGCTGAGGTATTTCTACGGGGCAATTTTTAAATGTCAAATTTAATGTCAGAACTATTTGGGATTGAGCTCCTTTTTTAGAATTTTTTTTATTACTTTTTTGTTTTAAGTTTTATATAAATTTTGTTTATGTTTTAATTTGGGGATTGTATAATAAAAAATATTTGTTGTATTATTAATTATTTCTAATTAAATATTGTTTCAGTGTGAAGATATTATAAAAGGTATAAAACTATATTTTTGGCAATATACCATAAACATTCGTACCATATTTTAACCGTGTTATCGTTTTTAATAAACGAATTGCAAAAGGGCCCACATCGGCCATGAATATACACACTCAACTCTTAACGAAAATTTATTAACTGAGAGCCAAGAACAAATCCAGACGGAGTAATGAGTTAATGACCCACTTTCGACGTCTCATTGTGGCAACAGCAGTCTTTTTAGTAGCGGATTTTTTTTTAATCATACGGTTATAAAAGGAGATCAAATTCAGGAACTTTTATACTACTATTTAGAGAAGATATAGAATAATAATTAAATAGTGCACATACCGTAAAGTGGTCCAACCATAAGCAGGTACAATAGCAACACACAAAATATCTGAGTCCTCCCCGCAAAAGCACGTGGTCTCACAGCCACCATAACAGTGTTCCCCACAAGTAGAAACACGTCCTTCAACACATTCCATTCTTTTTTCTTCTCGGGAACAACGTACCCCGTCACATCCTCAGGATTCACAACATCTTCAAGTCTGAACAAACCGTATAAAAACGATAGAGTGTATAGCACTAACAATAAAGAAAACACCCCATAGTATCCCAGTGAACGCAACAGTATACCACTCAAAGCTGTCCCAGTGGGCGTCCCCGCCGTCACACATATCGTCACGAGTCCCAGGCGGAAGGTCCTGTTTTCTATCGTAGTTCTGTCGGTCATGAAACTGAACATGCCCATAAATATAATGATGTAGCCGCCGGTGAACGCCGCCGGCAACGCTTCGATCAAAGCTGTCGCTGTCAGTGATAATTCCTTAAAAAAATATGTAGCGAACAACAATCCTATATTACAAATAATCTCTCCAATAAATGGGAACAGAATACAAATTTTTCGCTTTTTGTACTTATCGCTCCATGCTCCAACAAATAGCACCATTACAGCAGGTATTGCTGTCTGAAGGGGGAACTTCCAAGCGACCACTGCAGCAACGAGCGATTGAATTTCCTTGTCTTCCTCATCGAGGCCAGTCGTATTTCTTCTCGAGATACGATCGCAGATATCAGTTCCATAATCGAAGTTCACCCTGCAGGCTTTATCCAGGTGCATGTTCATGACAGCTAAAGAAGATATAGCGGTGCACAACATGTAAATAAACAAACATGGTTCGACCGTAGTCTCGCGGAAAATATTCTTCACGTATTTTATAATTTTTTTGGATTGCTCCTTCCATGTCGTACATGTTGGAGCTCCCGTGAGACGTATGTTTGATCTGGTGAGCTCGTTGACACTGCTTATGTTTTCAGTGCTCGTGATCATGTTCGCTTGGCGCCAGGAAAGTGAGAGTCAGTAAAAGTTCTGCGGCTCACTGCTTATATCACACACTGCACTGTTCAGCACAGGCACCCGAAGGTGACTATACGTTTAATCCGAGTTTATTTGTCTGCCGTTTCCAAAAACCTGAGCAGTAAATGTCAGGTTGTAAAATTAAGCGCGATATGAGAGTGCGTCGGCGCATACGAGTCGCTCGCATCTCGCCCGATACGATAACACAGGTCTCACTGTCGACGACACCACTTTTAATAAATATGTAGCTCATTTATCTTGTACCTTGAGTTACGCATTGGCCAACATTGTTCCGATAGCTGTACGACTTTGAAGCTTAAACACTAAATTAGTATAATCTTAACGATTGTTCAAACAATATTTGTAAGAAAACTTCTAATTTTAAATTATTTATTTATTTTATTTTAATTTTAGACGCCCGATAAGCTGGTAGTAAAATTACTGATACCGGCCATTAAGAAATGTGTGTTGACTTATGTAGTCAGATATATTGTTAGCGTGGTAGTGGCATTAAGTGGAGGTTGTTCACCTTTTTATGATTCAATAACCATTACTAGAGGACAGCCTTTTACAGCTAAGACAACTATTTGGCCGAATTTAAAAGATTTTTAACCAGTTATCTTTGGACAATCTAGAATAATGTGCCTATCGTTATGAATGGACATTTTTTAAATAAAGTTATTTGTTCTATATTGCCTTAAGAGACGATTTTACATTTATTTTTATTGAAAATTCGTTGCGTTGATGAACTACAGAAATACAGAATGGACGTCGGTTTTTAATTTTAAAACTTTAAAAAGTATTTTCGATTGGTATTGAGCGTCCTTCGGAGGGATTGAATACAGATTTCGAAAACCAGTTGATGAATATGGTGGTATTGGGTGGTATCGTTATTTAAAATTAAAAGAAAAATCTTTTAACTAAAGCAAAATAAATGGGACACCTCATTTAAACAAACAGTTTAATTATTCATTCTTTGTTAAGATAAATTAGTTATTTCGGAGAATGGTCGTGATTTCCAAAACTAAAAACTATTATCACAGTCTCGTATGTTTTTTTATCCTAATTCAATTGCTCTGAAGTATGATTATTTACTTCTAAATTCTTCTCCAGGCTTTAACCTACCTTCGTACCAAAATTAACCTATTTAAATTGTTTCACCAAATTTACCAGAATGCTTTATCAATATTATTTACTCTCACAACATTATGCATCGGGAACTTTTTGTCCAGGTGCGGGAAGTGGTTCCATCGGGACAGCTGAAACCGCGGGGAACTACTGGTTCACTTAAGGGCTTACACAGCTAACATGACTGTAATATTAAAAAGGAATTACTGTTGTTACGTTTTATTTTTACTATCTTATTTCTTGGTAGAGAAGAGTAGCTTCGTGGGTTCCTAATTTTTTGTCAGTATTTAAAATTGATGCATATTTTTGTTAATGATAAGATGTTTAGAAGTTCAGATAGTCGTAGCTGGTTTGGTCGTTAGATAATAATATGAGATCAATAATTTAGATTCACACACTCAAAACTGGTTACATATATGCCTCAACAAATAAAATCGATTCTCATAAATATAAAAATTATAATGATAGAATGAATTTAATAATGTTAATGTTTGCGTGGCAAAATAACGCTGAATTGTATAAAATTTGTGAAAACTCCTCTATATGCGTCTATGTATGTTCGTAAAATAAAATTCTATTCTATTTTCGCCCGGATTCAAATCTGGGAATTACTACTTGAGAAGCAAGTGTCTACACAATTTTATAAATAATCAATCAATCAATTTATTTATTCAGATAATACAATCCATAATGGTTAGTAAAGACATACACAACTTACAAACTAGTATTAGTACAAATAAATATCCAATTATCATCTAATAACATTAACTAATTTTAGTAGTTTTAAGCGATAAACTTGCTGACGGATATCCATTATCAGTGACAATTCTATTATTGTTTTTTTTTTCGTAGTCAGTGTTTAATGATAACTTAATGACTACTAAATTATTGACTTGACGTATGATCTTAACATTTACAAATGGTATTTTTGAGGAATGCTTTGTGGAGGTTTATCTCCTGAAAAGTACCTGAAGTGCATAGTACACCATCCACACATAATGATAGATTTTTGCGCACCCCTTTGTTCTTGGAAAATCATTGAGTGTCACCTCCCGCTAAGAGTTAGGTGGAGGGAACGTCAGACTTTTACTAAATGAAACCAGGTGCCAGGTCCGCGGTAACCCTTGCGAACATGACAGTATTAGGGCACCCATAGATTGTTTATCTTTGTTTTACCTTTAAAATTAATTGGCTAACCACCCAAAAGGGTGCTAAGGAACCGGTTATAAACAAATTAGTGTGTAGCTATAATATATTCTACGAAAGTCTAATGACACAAGTACTTGCCTCTAGATTTCAAAGCAGGTATATCTATTTGCTGTTTCAACACTCAGTTGCTTGTAGCTACCGTAATGGACCAAACATGTCACTGCTCCCAGTATCTCCGTAGACGTCTAGTACCTCATACGAGTCTAAGTACCTACGTATGATCATACGTAACTATTTGGAATATGCGTCACTGTCAATAGACTTTTGTCTTAGATAATAGAAATGGAGTAGGTATCAATATTTTTATGAGGTCGTCATGTTACGGTGGTCATCCATTCACGGTCAGTCCGTGTTTTGAAAGGCACGTAAAATTGGTTCCGGCTGTCATTTAAACATCTTTGGCAGTCATTACGAGAAGTCAAAGGTCAGAAAGTATGACAACCAGGCTTGCCTAGGAGTATCGTGTTTACCAGGTTAAACTAGGTTGAGGAGGTCAGATAGGCAGTACCTACATGTAAAACTCTAGTACACACCACATTTGGTTAGACTGGAAGCCTACCCGAAAATAGCTTGGAAAAAGGCTAGGCAGATGATCTTTTAAGACATAAACGCTTACTGCGATTTTACGAAATCAAACCCTTATGGTACAGTAACGGGCTAAAGCAAGTATCCAGTAAATTTCATAAAACGATACCAAACAAAATGCATAATATTTTGTTACGTATTATTAACAGCATTCAAAAATGTGTTTCATTCCGTCCCAATTGTTGATAGCCTTGCAAAGGACTCAAATCCGTCGCGTCTGATTTCATTTGTCACTTGGGACTGCAATAAGAAAAAATAATTTCATAAATGAGCTCAAGGCCGGCTGAATCGTTTCTTTAAATATTAGGTAGGTATTATTATCGACTGCACATGTTGTATTGCCTTTATTTTTGTTCGAGCGTGTTGCTGTGAGATATTTTGTAGGCGCTTACTGTTTGTCATTAATTTGCTTAAATTTAGTTTCGTATTACATAGCGAATTTGGTACTTAACGCTAATTTTAGGTGTTTTTTTTTCCACCAGGTATTTTATTGTCAGGTTATGTGTTTAAATTATACTACAGTCAACAAAATTAATGTTATTAAAACTTATTTCTTAAATTTCACTTCCAGAATCATTAACAGACAAATCTTAAAACAACTGATTCACTTTAAAGATTGAATGATTTCTTAACGCTGCCTGATTTTATTGTTGTGTACTAATTAATTACTTAATAAACATGAGTTAAAAATACGAACACAAAGATAAAATATATAAAACAAAACGAATAAAACACGAAGGGAGGATCAATGCCCAATGTCGTGAAGGGATCGGCAGAGTTGATTGAATTGAGACTTACATATTATAGACAGTAAACGACCCATATTGGGTTGACTGTACTCCCTGACATATATCTGATATAACAGGTGAGTAGCTAACAGATGGAGGTTTTAAATACTTAATCTGGATAGATGTTTGGATTCTTCGTATTGTATAAAACAAAGTCGACACACAGACAACTGGCCGATGATAAAGATGGTGTAGCTCTAGCTATGCCAAGATTTGAAAATTAGGAG
The DNA here is from genome assembly GCA_958496145.1 of Heliothis peltigera. Taxonomy (NCBI): domain Eukaryota; kingdom Metazoa; phylum Arthropoda; class Insecta; order Lepidoptera; family Noctuidae; genus Heliothis; species Heliothis peltigera. The sequence goes on along the minus strand of OY292338.1, from coordinate 5,489,292 downwards.
TACAGAGCGCCAGCACATAAAGCTACTACTATTAAGTTTTACAATATGTAATAACAATATGAAATGACTTTCTCACCTTATTTTATGGCTTAAAGTACTTACTTTGAGAAAAAAAAATAAGTTTCAGGTAGGTTGATATGCTGGCGTCTGTACTGCGATTTATAACTTATATTAAAGCATAGATATCTATTAATTTAATTAATTTAGTTTTGTTTAATTTTGTTTAATTTAATTTAAGTTTTGTTTAATTTAGTTTATTAATTTAATTTAGTTTAATTTTTTTTTTCTTTTTTCTTTAGAATATAATTCTGTCTGACAGTTTGAGTACTATAAGTGGCCTACCCAAATGTCCTTTCTGCTGTTATGTTCGTCGGATTGTTGAGCTCCTATGTTACTGTTGAGTTCAACGAAGACCGACAAATGCGTACCAGCTGATTGGACAGGTCCATTCAAACTTGTATGACACTTTCTTCAAAAGGTCATTGCAGACACAAGCCTACATTGCTCATCCATACTTTAGTATGTAATTTATTTTTATGTCTGGACTTTAAAAGAGACTGTGACCCTTGAGTTTGTTTCGGCGTTTCTTCTCAAGGCAGTCAGTTAGGAAATGCCGACCTCATCTCGTTATTTTATAAAAAATGTGTTGACGTGTAAAAGTGTTGATTTCAACCTATTTGCAAAATAAATATCATTTATCATTTATTGCTTTTTGCTGTCTCAGTTTACCCATATCTTGGGTGTCGTTTTAAGGAATATTTCTTATCAAAATTCCCGTTTAATAGCCTTGATTTTTTTGTATATCATGTTCGACACTTGTCGAAAATGTTTTGCTACACTTGTAAGACGATAGTGGCGGAACGGTCGCAGTAAGTAAATAGTCGAAGCAAATTCAATCACCTGGAGTAGGGGTGCAAGCAACATGTTGCGATTACACCTCTTTGCTATTAGATTTTCAAGCGTCGCTTCTAACTCATATTTAAGGAGTCACTATAAAGAAGTAAAATTCATTTTTATACTTTAAGTGCTAGTTTCACCACTTACGGATAAGTTCCAGATAGTTTATCTGGTGGATAATTTCATAACAATTCTGATACATTTTTAAATTTGTCTGGCTATCCGTAACCGGTGAATCTTGCCCTTAGATTCACAAATATTGTATTTTTTTCAATATTTTTTGACTGGAAAAAAATGCTCACTACTACTTAAGTGGAAAAATAAGGTCAATGATTGAAGATGGCAAAAATAAGAAAAAAATACTCTTCTACGAGTATGTATTTGTTTGCTTGAACGACCTAATCTCAGGAACTATTAGTCCTATTTGAAAAACTCTTTCAATGTTAGATAGGCCATTTATTGAGGAAAGCTATAGTTTATTTTTTATCTAGGTACCCGAAGTGGTTCCCACTAAGATGTTCTGTGATGAGAAGTCTTAATAAAAATAATGGTCTATTTAGCATTGTTTGTCAGGACACCCTAGACGCAGCTCGCGAAGATGACACGAATTGCACCGTTGACATTGCATTTAGTAACATTATCCGCACGTTAACCTAGGGAAGGATAAATAGAGGTGTCTCTGTCCAAGATAGAGTCAATGATCACATGGGAATTGCGCACTTGATTGGTAATTAAGATAAAAGTACAGATCTGATTGCATGCGGTTACAAGGTTTTGAAATATCTAGATAAAAGTATCAATGAAAAAACTATATATTACAAGGACGGAGTGCTATGTATAGATAATGATTTAAAAAATCAAAGAGTATACAATATACTACGTAAGATAAAAAATTTGGACTGCATTTGTATGAGTACTGAAAAAGTAATTAATGATCATAGCTATCCGAAACTGACAAATTTGTCCTATCAACTTTGAACCATCTGTTTCAGCGATATAGTTGAAAGTCTATGAAGGAAATTTGACAAATTATAGTAGCTTGATGCGCTATTATATGGTATGGTAAATTTACAGTTAATTCAATAGCGGAATTCGAAGCGTCAGTGACAACGAAAATAAGTAAGTTATTATTTAAAAATTTAATTAATATTGTAAAGAGGAAATCTTCAAATTTTTATTTGCATTAAATAAGTACAAAACTACTTTTTTAAATTAAAAAAATATTTCATTGTTTTATTCGGGTACATGGAGAAATTCCCCGGGAACGCGGGAGGAACTGCTAGTTTTAAATATTTGGTTAAATACATACAAATTTTGACGGTAAAAACATGAACAATAAACCTTACTACATCCATGTTTGAATAAACTACGAACTGCATATCAATTTGTCGCGTACACTGCAGTTCAATATTTCTATCAGAGTTCGTTATTTTGGCAACTGTTAGCATGCATTGTCACGTAACACTAACATGATTGTGTTGAGAATTTCTGTGATGAATAGAGGAAAATGCTCATTTTGAAGTATGGTTACTTTTCGTTTCAACTTTTAAGCCAATGCTATATTTTGAAGTTGAATATTTATACAGGAGGGATGACCTGAAACCCTTTCTACTTTATTACAAAACGTGGTCTTAAAAAGTACCAGCTTAGCAGTAAACGTAGTAGGTACTAACTACGTTTAAACCAAAAACATCTCGAAAAAAATAATGGCCTAAATCTAGCATCTAATGGGTACTTTTTAATAACATGTTTCATAATAAAGGGTTTTAAGTACAGACGGTCATCGTCATCAGTCTTTTTATCATCCCACTGCTGGGCACATGCCTCTTCTCATAAAGAGAAGGATTGAGCGTTGAAATACAGTAAGAAATACTTTTTAAAAGGCATAACATATACAGCGATAACTACTTGCCATGATGTGATTTGTCTGCTAGTTGTCCTTTATTACATTGAAAACCAGTATATCTTGCGTTATATTAGGTACTAGCGGTCGCCCGCGGCTCCGCCCGCATGGATGTCGGTTTTCGCGACAAAAAGTAGTCTATGTGTTGTTCTGATATATAGCCTATAGAGGACCCCCGCGGCTACGCCTGTGTGGATGTCGATTACCGCTACCAAAGCCTAACTTTTATACCTTCCGGCCGACCCGCTGCGACCGCGGCAACGACACGGGGCGATGGCTGATTATAGTATGATTCTTTTTTTACAGAATATGTAATAATGTTATCTTTTGTTAATAAGGGGTGAGCGAGAATATTATAAACATAAGAGTAAACAAATCAATAACAAATAATCAGAAAGCTCCGAACTGCTAAACTATCGGGAGTTATGCGTGTTATTGTGAGTCAACCATTAAAGATAGACATATGTTGTTGTAGAATATTTTTTAGAAAATTTTATGTAGAACATTTTCGTCATACATGATTTCTATGTAGCTTTAACCATTAAGGCTGCACACGCGACGAAAGCTTAAAAAATGGTGTAACTTCTCCCGTTTTCCCAAGATTTTCCTTCACTGCTTTGCTCCTATTGATTGTAGCGTGATGAAAAGTATCCTATAACCTGCCCAGGAGTATGAAGAATAATTGTACCACGTTTCATTAAAATCCGTCCAGTAGTTTTTGTTCCTATTAATAACATACAGACAGACAGACAGACAGACGGACAGACAGACAGACAGACAAAAATTTTACTGATTGCATTTTTGGCATCAGTATCGATCACTTATCACCCCCTGATAGTTATTTTGAAAATATATTCAATGTACAGAATTGACCCCTCTACAGATTTATTATAAGTATAGATTTAAACTAAATAGATAGATGTATTAATAAAAAAAAAACATTAAAATGTTACTACAACAAGATTTATTAACGAAATAATTTTGCATATTTATAAAGTAATCCTAATGTTAGACAATCAGGTTTTTACAACATGATACGATATCAGCCGTGGTACAGACACCAGCACATCAAGCTACTACAATCTGTCCAATTTCCTTAATAGATTGTCAACTTTATCGTTCAAGCATATATGGTTCGATGTCAATTGGAAAAATTTTACAGTTTCGGGTAGCTTGAAGTGCTGTGTGTTAGAATCTGTACCTGGCAGAATAACTAAAAATATCACAATACACACTAACAAACTGTGATACCAAGATTTTTGGCCAATTTTAATTATAGAGTGTTGAAATGAGAAAATAAATCGCAAATAAACTAAGCAGTTTGATTATATTTCAGTAAATACCCTGTATAATAATATCCTGACTAAAATCAACATGAGGACTTCCAAAGGCTCGCTTTAAAATAATCATGAACGTTATAACATGTAAGTAACTTACTAGTTTACTTAAGCATATAATTATGGCAACAAAATTACTTCTTATGTATTGTATTTTGTATGTTCATCTATTGGTAATTATAATGCGGTGACGTCATTTTCATGAGCGTGCATCTCCTTCGCAGCTGGGTTCTTCACTATGTCTCGTTGTTGCCGTTTGTGCATCACGTATAGAGCTCTGGAAATCATGAATATTAAAATAGGTCAGTACTTGTTATATAATGAATTTAAATTAATTTTAGATAAGGCCTTTCGTATTTTTTGATGTTTTTATTGCTTTGGACTATCTTTTAACTTATAACATACTAAATAAATAAATATATTTATATATATTTTTTTTTGGAACCGTAATCTTATTTAGCAATGTAATGTTGTGGTTATAAGGTAATCCACAACTCTCTCAATAGGTAGACATATCCTAATCCTATCCTAATCCTATCCTAATCCTAATCCTAATACTATTATAAAGGCGAAAGTTTGTAAGTATGGATGTATAGATGTATGGATGTTTGTTACTCTTTCACGTAAAAACTACTGAATGGATTTGAATGAAACTTTACCACAATATAGCTTATACATCAGAATAACATATAGGCTACTTTTTATCCGGGTATGGAAAGTACTTCCCTCAGAAAGCGGGTGAAACCGCTGGCGGAAGCTAGTACACTTATAAAAGAAGAATTGTATTCGCTAGGAACATTGAGAAGATGTCACTTTTTCCGAACAGCTCTATCGAATACTATCAGATAAAAAAAGCTTATAACCGTCTTAGTTGGACGGTATTTTCTATCTTTATATAGGGGTTCTTGCGCATCTTTTAAACCTTCATTCTCCTTTCGATCAGTTACACCAACATCATTTTGCACTTGCAAGTTTTTCTATGTTATCTAAATAACTAATAATTTATTTTAATATATACATATATATTGGGTGACTGGTAATTAGTGACCGATATTTAAACACGTGATTGTACTCATGATTACAAACAACTTTCCCAAAGAAACTTTTTTGTTTTTTTTTTTTATTATTTTAGCAAAATTACTGAAAACGCGGGCGCGGGTCTCGCTGCTAACAGCTGATCGGGCGACTAATGATTTAATCCAAGTCAATTAACTAGATCCATAAAAAAAAACTTTGAGCTAAAACAGATAAAGGCCATATTGACTAGCCACACATCTCAATCTTATCCTCACCTCATACATTATCGTATCATGAAATAAACTTATACCTACATCTACATACACATTATTAGAAACCTACGTCCATGAGTTCGGCATTTGACCGAATAACGTGACCAATTTCGGCTGACGTGAGCTCTTTGATCGGACATTGTCATCGGGCAAATCGCATGGCCAGCAGAATTCCGTCATGTATTAAACTGATTACGTGTTCGAAAACAGCCTCGACCTTTTAAAGTCTTTGAGGTTTTTCAAAGAGCTATCAATCAGTTTTTGTTGGCATATAAAGTACTAGTTGATTAATCTGTTGTTTTATAGGCGTTAGTAACTATTCAAGTTAATAGTATAAGAATAGAATTACCGAAAACCTGGCTCACAAAGACCTTCAGAAGGAACATGGTGGGTTTTAGTCAGCAAGAGTCTGACACTCCCTCCAGCTGCATCTACAGTGGAAGAGTTCCTTTGATAATATCTCACTCAAGCGCCATTTTTGAGAGCGATAGTACTTATTTTCAAGACCCTTTTTTATACTAGCGCTGGGTTTCTGAAAGTGAAGAACGGAAAAGAACTGAGACTGTATTATAAACTAAAAAAAAATATATTCTATTAGTCCAGCCCGTAAATACAAATACTCTGTATGGAAAATCTATAGCAGATCAGTTAATGGGAAACACAGGCATTTTAGGACCTTAAAAAGCTTTCAGGATTCAATGCACGTCATACGTTTTGACTGATTGTATAACGAGATCTCGGATCGGAGGCACGTAGGATCCTGGGTGAAAAGCAATGACAATTTATCAAAGTAGGGTATATGGCTTTGTGACTCGAACCATTATATCGTGGCTAATATTATGTCAAAGGATGGGCAATGGTGCAGGTATTTAATACACGAACATTTTTTTTGCACTTCTGACTTGCATTATTATTCCAATGTCGGGATAATTTTCTCATGTTACAATAAATGTGTCATGATTGTTTACAAACAGATGAACACAGAGTATAAGGTTTCTGGTCTTATTTCTCATGTCGGTATGAAATGTGGGCTACTAGAGCTATTTTTAACATTGATTTTTTTACACCCAGCCCCAGTGCAAGTCCTGTTCATTCTACCAACTGACTAGACTATATTATACACCCAATTTTGATGTTGCAAACGAATTCTACTTAGGTACTAGGCTAAAAATTATAGCTCACATATCGCTTACGCTCCTACCCAACCAAAATAATATAAATGAAATATGGGTTTTAAAACAATTGCGTTTTAGATATACCTACTTCAAATTGAAAATATGACAGTCTAACTGCGATAAGCTAGATGGCAACGAGCTGTTTGCTAATTTATGTAGCCAATGTAAAATATATCTAAAGCGCAATTCTTTAGGTCCATATTTGAATAATACTATTGTTGCCGGGTAGGAGTGGAGGTGATATGTGAGCTAAGCTAAGACCTTAATTATCCTACTCAACCATACATTCGCAACTATAATGACCTCACCAATCTCAGTTCCTAAAATATGTGGAAATAAAAATTTGATCATATATATTTTTTTCTCTTATTTACCTAACTAAATTAGGTCCATACAATTAAAATTAATATAATAAAATAAAACAGAAGCCCTTTTTTATGGGAAATCATCAAATGAATTCTCCCGTTGAGGGTGTAGCTGAAGGGAGTGTCAGACTCTCACTGACTAAAACCCACTACATTCCTTCTTAAGGTTCCTGTGAGCTAGGGCCACAGTATCTCTTACAAACAACCCGCAGCCCAGGGAGATAACAGTAACCCTACATACAAAAATATTTGCGCGTTGTCAGGCGTCAAAACTACTCCTCCACATCGCTGTCATTGTAAAAATTAGTTGTTTATACTCACATAAATATCAAGAAGGCTGGTATAGTCATGGTTCCGCCTAGCAGGTACACAGCTCCGGGGAAAGTTTCCACAGTATTGGAGAACAGCTTGCTGTACAGCGGTATGTATATTACAGGAATCAGGGTTTCCACGAAGCCTATCAATGAGCATATTTTACCTGGAAATAAAATTATGCATCGTATAGTAAAACCTTTTTATTCACTCGCTTTGTGATAAACCTGTTGTTCTTAAAATAAATAACTTTCATGGAAATCACGAAAACAATCATCTGATTGCAGTAATGGTGACGAGAAGTTTGATAAAATCAAGGCATTTAAAGCGTCGTGGAGTCGTGAATGGCAGAGCGGTCAAAGCTCCAGCCTTTCAACTATCAATTCCAGGTCACGAATGTACTAATTTCAATGTAACTTTTCTAAGTTATTTGTAGGTACTTTCTAAACAGGTATATACTCGTATACATATATCTTAAGGATACTAGGACTTGAAGGAGTAAAGGTGAAGAAAAACATCTTGATGAAACCTGGACTCTAGAATCTGAAATCGTCAATTCACACAGCCGTGGGACAGTATATATCTGATGATATAGAACAACAACTGTTCCAAGAAAAAAAAAAAGCTACAAATGCTACTGTTGTTTCCTAATTTTATTGAACAAAATTATTGACATGTTACAATTCTATTGGATAATCCACATAGTTTTTTTTATATATTTTATTTATTTATATGCTATATATTGCTGACATGTAAACCTACTGTTAAAGTAGATGCTCTTTTTTTTTTGTGAGTGTGTGAACAATGTGGTTTTTTCATTTAGTTTAATTTATTTTTTTGCTTTAGAATATAATTCTGTCTGACAGTTTGAGTACTATAAGTGGCCTACCCAAATGTCCTTTCTGCTGTTATGTTCGTCGGATTGTTGAGCTCCTATGTTACTGTTGAGTTCAACGAAGACCGATAAATGCGTACCAGCTGGTTGGACAGGTCCATTCAAACTTGTATGACACTTTCTTCAAAAGGTCATTTCAGACACAAGCCTACATTGCTCATCCATACTTTAGTATGTAATTTCTTTTTATGTCTGGACTTTAAAAGAGACTATGACCCTTGAGTTTGTTTCGGCGTTTCTTTTCAAGGCAGTCAGTTAGGAAATGCCGACCTCATCTCGTTATTTTATAAAAAATGTGTTGACGTGTAAAAGTGTTGATTTCAACCTATTTGCAAAATAAATATCATTTATCATTTAAAAAAATTGTTTTAAACATTTGGTTTGGTTTTGGAAAATAAAATTCACAGTGCTAAAATTAATCTTATTTGGTCCTTATTTTCGCCACTCGTACTCTTGACAAACGAAGCAATTAATATAAATTCGAAAAGGCATTGCACAGTTAACTCTAGTTTATTGTATCTAGACAAATGGCCACTAAATCACTGAAAGCCGTTGATTGAATGGATTTGCTTTAAATCAATCTTATATGGCTTGATTATAATATTACCAATTAAAACGACTGTCTTCAGAGACGCTTTGAAGCATTTTCCATGTATTCTAACGAAGGCAGTTCACCATTGTTGGAAATGTTTACGAGTAAATTCCTTAAGGTACTGGCGTAAGGTCCTTAGTTACAAGATTGTGCATTGGGGAATTCTCAGTCTTTTTTGTCGTGGGAAATCATCAATGTCCCCCCTCCCGCTGATGGTGCAGCTGGAAGGAGTGTCAGACTATTACTGACTAAAACAAACTATGTTCCTTCTAGAGATCCCTGACTACCCGGGCTGCGGTAACTTGCGAGCAACCCGTGCAGCCCCAGTGTTGAAGTCTACCTTTGTGTACAAGGTAATCGTAACTGATTGTGTAAGTACACCTTTATCTCAAAGATTATGTAAATTAACTTCAGCCAGCTAGTGCCTAAGCTTAACATAAAAAAGTCATGTATATGTAATCTATATAATAATCTATATGTCGTAGAGGGTGGCGTCCTTATCGCACCAATGTGATGTCACAGTAATGAAGGCCGTCAAGATCAATTTGACAAATGTCTTTGAAAATTAGATTGTTTGTGAAGCGTCAAGTGGTGACAGCAGTCATTGTCATTGCTTGGGAGTGGTCTACGCTTGGAAGAAGAAATTCGAACGTCAACCGCCGTTGCGAACGAAAAGAATTGGAGAACTCTCCGCGTTTCACAAAGCAATCCGTTCCGATCTTACACGTGTTGTTGCTTTTCGTTTAATTAATTGTAAAACCGGAATAAACAGTAATTCAGCGACGTAAAGAAGACTTTATTTCTGCAAACCATTCCGAAACAATAAAGATGGCTGATGAAGACGATTTGGACTATCCGCCTGTGTCAATCCCGCTCGCTCATCCGTCATATATATAATCACATAAATCAAAGTAGATTTCTCGAACTTTGTAATAATTAGAATAATTCACCAGGTACCTGATATAATCTATGTAGGAAGATTGTACAGACGCCATCACATCAAGCTACTCGAAACTGTCTTTCTCAATCGAGTATAGATCAAACGCTTCAGCGATAAAGTTGAAAATTTATTAAGGTAGATTGCAGTAGCTTGATATGCTGGCGTCTGTACGTGGCAGGGATGTGCTATCCAACAGGGCATAAGTTAAATTCTCTCAACTGAGCTGACATGCAGTGTCCGCTCCGCTTTGCAAGAGCAAGAATTTAGGGCAATCTTTAGAAGGGTGGAACGGGCAAGAATTTTACTAAGCTACGTACAAGGTTTTCGGCGAGGATATCTGAAATTTATTGTTCTAGACTTGGAAGTGGCCTTGCAAGCTAAAGTACTGTTATTTTATGTAGAAGACAAAGAACATAAAAAAGCGATGAATGGATTTTGAAAAAGACAACATGGCTAGAAAATATTGTTTCAGGTTTGATGTCGTCAGACCGAGAAATATTGAAGAAGAAACACACATATACATAAATTGGAATAAGGACAGGAGCATAACGAAGATGCTGTACATCATCATGATGAGCCCTTTTATTTTTCCACTGCTGGGCACAGACAGCCTCTCAAACGGAGAAGGATTGAGCGTCAAACAAGATCAATGAAGGCGCTGTTGCAACTCTTTATGTTTTGAGTATACAAGTCAATATTAATAATAAAGCCAGCATCGAGTAAAACCGGACTACAAAATAATAATTCTGCAGTAAAAATGCGAGAAATAACAAATTTATGGATAAGCAAACACTCATAAAACATGCAATGGCTGGTTAAATATTGAAATAATACCTAGTTAGTATTTGTTAATATAGTGTCAAAAGTCATTGAAAACTGCAAACTTAAAATACTGATAATAGACAAAAAAAGATGTTGCTTTTAATGTATCAACAAATAAAATACTCATCGACATTAATATTATAACGAGAAAAGATTGAATTGTTTGTTCGAATTGAATAGGCTCCAAAACTTCATCTTGTCCAATTAGAAAAAAAATGTTTTCACTGTTGGGAAGCTACACTATCCCCAGTGAACATAGGCTATGTTTTACCCTGATACGGGAATTAGTTTCCTGGGAACGCAGGAGAAACGGCAAGAAACTACTAGTACTATACAACATTGGAAGATTCACGCTACGAATATAATGACGTTCCATTTTTTTCTTTTAATATTATATTTCGCTTGATCTGTCTTACAGAATCCGGTTACTAGTTATTTGGTTAATGATTATTATAATAATAGAATTCTCAACACACCTCGCAGCTGACATCAGCTTTGCATAAAAAAACACAAGATTTGATTATTAGAATTCGCCTATGATATAAGGAATCCTTGTTTGACTATTTATTTTTTTAGGTATGTAAGATATTAAATCCAGGCTCTATTTGGGCCTGCCAGGGCTGCGGGTTGTTCGCAAGAGTTACCGTGGCCCTGGCACACAGAGGAGGTATCCGTCTGGTCTGGTCAAAAGGTACATAGTTAGTTTTAGTCACTGACTAAGAGTGTGACACTCTCTCCAGCTGCAACCACACCTCATTTGATGATTCCCACAAAAAACGCCATATGTGGGACCATGAGACAAACGGAGAATATTTTTATGAACTTTTATTATTAGGTACTTGATCGCTGTTTTTCCTGAAGATGAAGAGTTTCATCTCAGCGTCTATCCTTCGCAAATATCCACTAAAAATGCCATTGAAAACCATTGACGCATCTAAAATACAATAATGTTTTGCAATGTAACATGCAACTGCATGTTCAATGGAATCACTGTAGCTTTAAAACGGAATAACTTTGACTTCTCTAAAGAACCTTTTCCTTGCATCGGCTCACACTTGACTGGTTCGAATCCTAAAGCTATTACTACCCACGCTTTGTAAGTTTTTTTTTTCAAATATATAATTTCATTGCGAAGTATAGCAATTCTTAAATATTATTTCAGTTATTATAACTAGCTTTTCACCGCGGTTCCACCCGCCCCTCTAAGGAACTACTTCCCGCACCTGGATAAAAAGTAGCCAATGTCCTTTCTCAGACAAGAGACTATGTGTCTACCAAATTTTATTTAAATCGGTTTAATAGTTTTAGATTGAAAGCATGACATACCGACAGAGTTACTTTCGCATTTTAAGAATTATTAAGTGCGTGGGTTCGATTCCAGGTCAGGCAAGTACCAATGCAAATTTTCTAAGTTTGTATGTACTTTCTAAGTATATCGTGGACACCAATGACTGTATTTCGGATGGCACGTTAAACTGTAGGTACCGGCTGTCATTGAACATCCTTGGCAGTCGTTACGGGTACTCAGAAGCCAGTAAGTCTGACGCTAGTGTATTGGGTTGCCCGGGTAACTGGGTTGTGGAGGTCAGATAGGCAGTCGCTCCTTGTAAACCACTGGTAACATAGTTGTAAAAAGTCTCGGGAGATGATGATAAATAAGAATTATTAAGGAAGTTAGTATATTAGATATAAAGATAAATATCCGTAATCGTTATATAGATTATGTAATTATTCTTAAGTTTGTCTATAAATTAATTTTAGGTATGTTTGCACAAAATATTCAATATCTGTTATTCTGACATTTTGGCTAATCCGCCATCCATATGAATATTATCTATTATAGCTCCCAATAAATGCAGTGCTATGATTATGTAACTAATAATTTGAATGACATTTTGGGATTTTAATTATAGATGAAAAGAGATTTTGTTCAACAATTTGGGGTAATAAATTAGCGAAATAATAATTAAGTGTAATTAAAACACCCACTGAATGCGCCTAATTATGATGTATTACATATTTGTAAAACCTTTTTGGAAGTAAAAAAGTCATTGTAAAATTTGTTTGGTAGATTATTTAACGTAATACAAATCATATGTAATAACTAGCTCCGCCCGCGTGGATGTCGGTTTTCGCCGCAAAAAGTAGTCTATGTGTTTTTCTGATATAATATATCTTAGTTATCTCATAATGTTAGGCTTTGGTAGCGGTAATCGACATCCTCACAGGCCATCCACACATTTATAGGTTATAATATAACCTAGCCTAGAGAAGCTCGCGCTCGTATGTAATAATAATCAACAATAATGTTATACGAATATTCTATTAAAGATTACCCAAATTATTCTGCTTTTAAGCATTCAATATTATTTTATTTATTTTGGAAAACAAACAAATTATTCTTAAAATATATAAAAAAAATGTTTATATACCAGTATAATATAAGTAGTATATACCAGTATAATATAATATAAGTAATGACAAGTAATTGATGAAAGTAAAACCGTTCTTAAGAAATACCAATATTTTATTATCTTCTGCAATTCGCTAAAGTAGGCATTCTAATTTATATATATTTTTTTCTTAAATAATCCCTAATCTGCAAGCTTTTACAGTAATTTCGTCTATCGTTTTTTTAAGTAACAAATCTTTGCAAATTGTTCGAAATTTGAATTTTTTAAATGTCTCATCTTATATTTGAGACCAAAAAATAATAGCTTAAGGGGAGGGGGATTAGTTGTGGTGGCCTACTGGTTAAAGCACCAGCCTTTCGAGTATGAGGGTGTGAGTTCGATTCCAGGTCAGGCAAGTACCAATGTAACTTTTCTAAGTTATACGTACTTATCTAGTTATATACGTAGTTGGTCTTGGACACCAATGGCTGAAAAAAGGTGAAGGAAACCTGTACTATAAATTCTTAAATCACCAACCCGCATTGAGCAAGAGTGGTGATTAACGCTTAATCCTTCTCCGTGGGAGAGGAGGCCTGTGCCCAGCAGTGAGACGATGGAAAGGCTGTCATGAAGGGTCGGAGTAAATAATTGTAGAAGTCTAAGTATGATAGATTGAGTTTTGTTTATAACTTTTTCAAGACATTAATCTAACTTTTTAAATTACTTGTAGTTCTCATTATTATTAAAACTCTTTCGTCTTAAGATCTATCTCACCCTGGAGAATTTTGAGTCTTAGCTCGTACCTAATTTATTGTGTGAGATGAATGAATATTTAGGTTCTAGATGTAATTAACTTATTTCGAGAGTGTATGCTGAATACACAACTATGGGTTATGTAAATACTATTTAAAATAAGACGTTTATGTTTAACAGATGTTAATTTAAATAAATTAAACTTTTAATAATGTACATACAGCACATCAAGCTACCAGAAACTGTAAAATTTTCCCAATCAAAATTGAACCATATGCTGCAGCTATAAAGTTGAAAATCAAAAAGGGAATTTGAAAGATTGTAGAAGCTTGATGTGCTGGCGTCTGTACTTTTAACTAATTCGTACAAATAACATACATGCCATAGCTGAACTTTAAACTGAAGCTTATAAAACTACGTGGTTAGTCAACTTTATATTGGTTAGTAGCTGAAATTACTCCCATAATTACTCACTAGTTATATGTATATTATAAATTAAATCATGATAAATTAAACTTACCAACTTTATCCTGGTCCACTACTTTAGTGCCAAGGGATCTTATGGCAATAGCTCCAGAATTTCCAAAGAAATCGAACACGGGGGCTGCGTACAACCAGTTCCTTGTCGGAGCCAACCCGTAGACGTAAGCCGAGACTGTCTTACAAGCCGTGGCTATGATGCCCAAGAGAGTGTCATGCATCTTCAGTTTTTTGCTAAATAGCGTCACTGCTACTGCTGAACCTGAAAAGAAAAGATGTTCCTTTAATGTTATTGTAGGCAAGTAAGATTTATCAGGCGCTGCCAATCAGAGATCAGAAAATATAAAGGTAAGAGGAGATAAAATGGATTGCGTGAAAGTTGATATGGCTAGAAAGAATGTTACTTGTGAGATGACGGCAGATAGAAGAGCGTGGAAGACAAAAACATGCTGCGCCGACCCCAAATAAAACGTGGGATAAGGGCAGGAGGATGATGATGATGATGATGATTTGAGGTCAAAACAGACATTTTTGTTATAAAAAAGCATATCTATATTAAAATTTGATTTACACTTTTAAGCAAGATCTGTTAATCTCTCCAACTAAGCCTATAATTAGTTAGAACGAGCTCGTCAAATAGTGCAATGGATGATTATCATACTCATCATCATTCGATCCCCCAGGTCGATGTTTTAATCAGTTGGCCTTGATTCATTTAACCAAATTTATACATTTTGAGAAAAGCATTAAATAAATAATTTATTTCAAGGAAAAGTTCACAGTTCTTCCAAGCCCGTCATGTATTTTCGTCCTAATTGGTTTTAAAACAGGTACATCCAAAAATACTCCTGAATAATAATTTTGGTGTCAATCTGTTTTTGGGTAATCCCGCTGTTTAATAATATTAAAATTATTATTATTAATTTTATCAAAGGACGAATTCCACTTAGGGCAACTAGTTTGCAGGTATACTTAAATATATTTTTCAACCTTTCAACGTCCTATAGTCGTTAGGGTGTCTAGATCGATTTTCGCGTAATAGCGTCTGTAATTAAATCAAGTTCGCCATTCAAATCCTAAATGGATTTATTAGGTTTGAGATAGCTCCTAGAGGTAAGGGATGCCTAGTTAACTAAATCTATGTAGGTATATCTTTATGTGCAGACAGCACATCAAGCTACTACAATCTGTCGAATATTTTTATCTTTTCCTTAAAGCATATTTATGGTTCAACGTTGATTGGGAAAATTTGAGCGTTTCGGGTAGCTTGATGTGCTGGCGCCGGTACTCAACGTTGTATGAATGCAAAACTACGATAAATAATACATTTTTAAGTCTAGGTTGGGTATGGAAATATGTGTACCTAAATAGGTATTTACCCTGTATGTACATTTATATTGATTTCTAAGGTTTAATAACTTAGTTCATTACCGCTGTATACAGTATAATGTCATCTATTATTACTACCAAAGCTATATTGTTAAAGAGTTTCATAGCCTCGGGTACTAGAATCAATTAAAATGAAATAACATCATGCTTGAACTTTTTGTCTACTATTTTGTTCAAATTAGACTTCGGACTGTTTCTAACCACATAATAATGTTGATGATACTTATACCAGTGTTACCAATGTGTATTCCAATTATTTATTTCAATACTAGTGGTCACCCGCGGCTCCGCTCGCGTGGGTGTCGGTTTTCGCGACAAAAAGTAGTCTATGTGTTGTTCCGATACCTATAAATAAACCTATAGAGGACCCCCGCGGCTACGCCAGTGTGGATGTCGATAACCGCTACCAAAGCCTAACTTTTGTCGGGATGAGAAGCTCGCGCTCGGACCTCCCGCCTTATTATACCTACCGACCGACCCGCTGATTATCGTATTTTATGTATAAGTTTGGTATTTCTACACCGATTTCTATGATTTTTTTTTATAGAATATGTTATAATGTTATCTTTTGTTAATTAGGCATGAGCGAGAATATTATAAACATAAGAGTAAACAAATCAATAACAAATAATCAGAAAGCTCCGAACTACTAAACTATCGGGAGTTATACGTGTTATTGTGAGTCAACCATTAAAGATAGACATATGCTGTTGTGGAATATTTTTTAGATAATTTTATGTAGAATATTTCCGTCATACATGATTTCTATGTAGCTTTAACCATTAAAGCTGCACACGCGACGAAAGCTTAAAAAATGATGTAACTTCTTCCGTTTTCCCAACATTTTCCTTCACTGCTCTGCTCCTATTGATTGTAGCGTGATGAAAAGTATCCTATAACCTGCCCAGGAGTATGAAGAATAATTGTACCAAGTTTCATTAAAATCCGTCCAGTAGTTTTTGTTCCTATTAATAACATACAGACAGACAGACAGACAGACAGACAAAAATTTTACTGATTGCATTTTTGGCATCAGTATCGATCACTTATCACCCCCTGATAGTTATTTTGAAAATATATTCAATGTACAGAATTGACCTCTCTACAGATTTATTATAAGTATAGATATAGATATAGATGTCATAATAATGTGTCTTATACGTATATGTATAGTTACTAAATATAAAAAAAATATATAATTAATAATCAAATAGGGGTATTTAAAGACTTTATTTATTCATTCATAACTATTTAGTCGAGAAAATTGAAGTGCATGCAAATTAAGGTAATGTTATGCTACCACCAATCATTTGTTTTATCCAGCAATTATCTAGTACATTCATTGAAATGAACCAAATTGTAGATGTAAATATGTAAGAGAAAAGGAAATATGTAGTTAATCAATAAAAACAGACCTAAATATTACGAAAATGATAAAAAAATTCTTACCTGCAGTACCCATCAATATGGAATAGGTACTAAAGAAACTGAAATCTACGACATTCATGCTAAACTTAGTTAAAGTATACAGGAAGAGGACTGCCGATTCACCTGGAAAAGAAGTAAGTAAGGTACATTTTATTCAAGGTCTTATTTAAATATAAACATTTATAATAGCTGTTGAAACAATAATTAATAATTATCTGTTTGATGTAAACAAAGTTGTTTCATTTGAATTGTTGGAGCCATTAGAATAATTTACTAAGTAAACAAAAACATTTTGACTGCCAAAGTTTTGGGTCTCAAGCTTATAGGTCAGATCGAAACGTTTTCAATTTCAGAGTAAAACTATAAATGAACAAATTGTAATGGATTTACTTTGATAGTAATCAAAGTCATTAGGCAGGTAGGGCATTGAATAAGAAAATGCAAATATTTTCCATTGGAAACTTCAATTAGCGTAATGCAGATAATATGCATGAAATAAACGTCGTGTACTTTGTATTTAAAATGTAGCAGAGGCTAAAATATAAAAAAAACTTACCGAAAACCGGTCCCACGATGACGATATGCGCAAAGATGACCAGAGTTATTTGTACCAGCTGCTTCCCACGAGACTTTAAGACTAATGATATGGTGTCCCATACATTTCTAGGATGGAAGAAGTCAAGCAATTTTTGGATCGTAGTTCCTTCCAATTTAACCGTTCTTACATTCTGGATCTTGAAGTAAGTGTATGTAAACGCAAACAAGTATATAGCTAAGTTAATGCCAAATATTCCATAATAACCAACAGCTTCTGTTAAAACGCCACTTATTGATGTACCGAATGGAACGCCTAATGATACAATAATACCAACTAATCCGATTCTAAATGTTCTCGATTCAACAGATGTTAGATCTGCTATAAAACTATATGAACCCATCAAAGCGATTGAATAACCTCCTGTCAGAGCTGAAGGCAAAGCTTCTATTAAAGCAGTCGCCCACAAAGGCCATTCTAGGAAGAAATATGTTGCAAGGAGCAGACCAAACGATGAAATAATTTCGCCTACAACAGGTATAAGCATTAAAGCTTTCCTGTTGCCTGTCTTGTCACTCCACGCTCCTACATTCAATATCACAATAGCAGGAAGACTACTTTGTAAAGGATTCTGCCATGCTGTCATATCTGCTACCAGTTTAGTTGCATTAAGTTGCGCTTCTGTTCCCAGCGTGTCATTCTCACTGACATCACCATTCACTGCTCTTAGACATATTTCTTCAGACATGTTCAAGTCTACCCGACATGCCTTTTCTATATTTAATTTCTGCACTGCTAATCCAGATATAGCTATCGGTAGAATGTAACATAGTAGAAAAGGTTCAACCGTAAAGAAATTGAAGAACTTCCGTATTAATTCACCATAGGACACTGGTTTCTTGTCTTTCACATTATTTGTATTTCTTCCTGGACTGTCTTTATCAGTTAGTTCAATAGCCTTTTCACTTTTTCCGTTCATTTTGATTATTTCATATCACTCACAAAGCTTATTTGAAATGTTCCGTCTAACAAGTGTGTTTGTTTGTAAATACTTATATCGACTGGCAGCTCGACCGTAGGTCACCGAAATCATCACGGAAACTTGTTTCTTATAATCATGGCTTCAAGTATGTTGATTATGGTCATATACCTGTGAATCCTATTTAATGTTTACAACCTTGAACTGAGAATTATAAAAGTTTAGCCGCATTCTTTATATGGAGTTCTTTTTTAATATTTGTTGAAATGTCTTTATAACTTCTACGTCATTATCATCCATATTTAAATGAATATACATAGGTGTCGGCTTCCAGACTAACTGGGTGCAGCTGAGTGCCAGTGTTTTACATAGAGTGACTGCCTGTCTGTCTTCCTAAAATCAGTAACCCGGGTAATCCGATACTCCTCGACAGATAGTATTTTTTTCTGGACTGTTTAAAATGTCTGTTCGCAATTTTTCCTCTCATATATAGTCTAATTCATTGTCACTAATCTGAACTATCATCTTACTTGTAACTCTTAGTTGCAAACTCGTCTTAATTTTGAGAAATATAAAAAATATGTCAGTCTCCCCTTTAATTTAAATTTGTTTTCTTAAGATCCACTCTTCAAATACACAAACTCAAGCAAGTAATTTAAGAGCATTTTACTTTTAAATCCGTACCTGTAATGAATTTCCATTTTATCACGGTTACGACATTTCTTTGTCATGAAAATGATGCAATCATCAATGGTTCGTTTGTGTTCAGTGTCATGTGCATTGTTCCGAAATAATTCAACAAGGGAGATCATGTATGTACTCGTATATGATGTTGAGTAATGAATCGATTTAATATGGATTACGCCTGTTACGAACGGACATTGATATGTCGGACAAGCCATTGATATTAGTAATGCTACAGGCGTTGTGTGAAACTTTTGTTCCTAGTTCCTAACTTTACGGTTTTCTGCTATATTAGCACTGTTTTTGATGCCATATATGTAGTATAGAAAATCATAAAGTTTAGCAAATTATATTAGCGGTACGTTTTTGAACCGACATAAAAAAAATGACGAATTGATCCTTCTCGTTCTAGTTCGTTCAATAACGCGTCGACTGATTTGGAAAATTCTTTCTTTATATGAAAAAGTATACTTGCCATTTGATTATTTTGTCATGCTTAGGATCTGATGACGTGTAGACGCCAGTATAGCAACCTACCTCAATCTGTCAAATTTCGTTAATATGTTTTCAATCTTATCACGATACCGGAAGGTTAATATTCGATTTGTAAAATCTGACAGATTCGGGTAGGATGCTGCTGGCGTCTGTACCTATGTCATTTTATTTCTCGTTGAGGTTACTCAAAATTAGAACACATATTTTGTGAGCCATAGGTAAACTTATTAAAATAAGTTAAGGGTAACTAACACGGGCTGCGGGTTGTTCGCAAGAGTTATCGTGGCCCTGGCACACAAGGACCTCCAGAAGGAACATACATAGTTGGTTTTAGTCAGTAAGAGTCTGACACTCCTTCCAGATGCACCTGCAGCGGGAAGGGTCATTTGTTAATTTCCTACGGAAGAAAAGGGTAACTAGCACAAAGGTCGTTGTTGCTACACAAAAATTACCTAGTAATGACTATATGTACTCATGATATGTACCTAATCTTTTTAGTGTTTGCTTAGTACAGCACACACTATATGTATGTACATATATTGCAGCTGTGCATGTCATAAGGAGTGAGTAAGCTATTATGTCAGGTGTATGGATTACTTCCGAGTTTATATCGGAATACAACAACAAAGACATAAGTATCAAAGCAAGATTCTATAAAAATAATTGTTGCGTGGGTTCGATTCCTGATCAGGCAAGTATCAAATGTAACTTTTCTTAGTTATACGTAATACTTTCTATGTAGTATATATATCTTAGATAATGGCTGCGTAAAGGTGAAGGACAACAACTTGAGGAAACCAAGACTTGAAAAGTCAGAGATTCACCATTCTTCTCTTGAGTTCTCTATATGACAAGACGCCTGTCATGCCCAGCAGTGGGTCAATAAAGGCTGGTGATAAAGAAGAAAAACATTTTTAGTGACGAGTATAACTACATAGGTCTTCCTATGTTGTTTGCTTACTCGATGACTAGATACACTAAATTATTCTGACTAGGTAACTGACTAATTAAGTGTTTTATTGTTTGGTATTAAATATACATTTTTTAATTACCTTCTCATGCTAAGACTGCGTCAGTAAAATGACTAAACCGCGTCAAATGAATGCTGACAGATTGACACATAATGTAATGAATGACTAATTCATATCTTGTCAATCCTTTTGTGGTAAGTTAAATACCTACTAATAAGGGTAAAGGTACTAGGTCTTTGTGACATCAATAAGTGGCAAGGTAACATTTACCTTTTATAGTAAAAATAGTGATGTCTTCCAGAATTATACCGAAGTAAAAGTATGATTGACCAAATTGTTGGTGCCATTTAGAAAACCGCTGCATATAGTAAAATTGCATGTGCATATTATAGCTAATATAAGTTACATAGCATAGCCACCATAATAAAAGGTAGTAAAACACTAAAAGGTTAAAAAAAAAGTGCTTTGCATTTTTTGTGCATCACCATGCACCATGCAAAATCTGTATTTCTACCGCCTGAAATACCTAAAGGTTTTCGTCTAGTTTAGTTAGTCTCTCAAAATATCTCCTTATAGTGGCGCTTAGGATAATATTAGAAGTGAACTTAAACTCCAAAACATGATTTAGCTTTAGGTAATCATATCAACACTGTGCGACTGACTATTGCACTAACATATCACAGAGATCTAATGATACGAAAGTAGATTTTTGCAATTGTTTCACAAACAAAATCGACCGTTGCCTCATTCCGCCGTTCACGTGGGCCCTAAATGTTGCCAACTGCAAAAAAAAACAATGAATTTTATTAGGCCCATGGTAATATCGTTCTTGAAATGTAATCTCAACCACACACTTTAAGTACCTACGTGATATTAGAAATAGGTGAATTGGTTTTACTCAGCTAGTCACGTATTTGGAGGCTTGTGGGCCCTAAGCCTATCCTTGAGTTAAGGTCATACTAGAAAGCGGTCGTAACCTTCTTCCAGATATAAGTGGTCCAATGACCTGATGGAAATTTCTACCTATTGTTATATTTCATGAATGGTCAAGTCATTGGTATGATTAAGTTGGTATTTTTACGTGTTAAGATGTTCATTTTTCAATTAATTAATCACTCAATGTCAATTTATTTTTACATAAGTTTGAGTCGCTATCGGATTGTCTGTCTGTTCACAGTTACATTATTTAAAGGGGAGAAAAAATTTGAAATGAATGAAAACTCTCATCGAATATTCATGAACATATTGACTTGTTGAATTATTTTACTGCTATTCATACTGATACTAGACAGTTTAAATAACAGAACATAAATAAAGAATTCAAATGTCAATATAAAAGTGCGTCTCATGCACTTCTACTGTTGAGAATATCTCTGTTCTTTTTTTGGGATTTCGAATCTATCATCTCCATCAGATCAGCTCTAAACCTCGATTGTGTTATGTGTAAGTAGTATGGTCACATACGTACATATTAATATCAAGTTTTTAGACCATGGTCACCTAAAGCCTACCCCTCTTAGAGAGTTGCCCTCGATTTCTTAGAATATGTCAGAGACGACAATTCTATCCTACTTCACAACGCAAATACACTGAAAATTACAGTAGAATCACCCCTGACCAAAGATCTAAAGGCCATCTGCTGACAGCCTAATGATTTAAACGATCTACCCAGAAACGTCAAAGGCCTTAACCCCCTTAACATAAAGCGTTTATGGCATCTACTATTATTTGTGACACTCAAACAATAGACTGAAATTGTAATAAGGTGATTAGGTTCATAATAAGCGATGTTTGATTTAATATTATCGAATGTTGTAACCGTCTTCCAGAAGAAACTGAATCCATAAAATACGTCTTAAAGTGCCATTGAAAATGGGAGGAAAACAAGGTATTGAATTGATTTTTCTATAGCTTGAATGGATGTAAGGTGTTTACGATCACGGTGATTATTTTAAAGAGAATGAATTTGGAATATGAAAATGAGGGTCTCGTGGCTAAGTAACAGCCTCACAGGTAGATCGATGATAGGGGCAGTACGTGTCCTGCTTGGGCTGCGGGTTGTTCGTAATAGTTACCGTGGCCCTGGCACACCAGGGACCTCCTGAAGGAACATAGTGGGTTTTAGCCAGTAAGAGTCTGACACTCCCTCCAGCTGGACCCTCAGCGGGAGGGGTCATTTGATGATTTCCCACAAAAAAGGGCAGTATGTGGAAGGGTGGCTAGTTGCCTTCTTGTTATGAAGAGCACTTTTATTTTGTGGGCACAAATTGAGGTGATTATGTTTGAGCATTTTTAGTGCTTAATATCTACACACGAAGACGGCTATCTAGGCACGGGTGCTAACTGCGGCTTTCAAAACTTTTATATCCAAAGATCGCCTTATAAGTGGCAGGTAGAAGATAAAAAGATTATCTTTAGCCTTTTTTAAGGCCCCACTGCTGGGCACAGGGCTCTTCTTATAAGGATAAGGAATGAGTGTTAATCACTATGCTTGCTTACGCTTACGCTTATGCTTTCACGCAGACGTTGGTAACGAAGATAGATTCGGAAAGAACACATACCTATAAAAAGTTAAATTGATACATGCCTGACCTTGAATCAAACCCGATCGGACAACTTAGACCCATACAAGTAATTTAAAACAAATATTGTATTGGATTAGTGTAAGTTATTGAAGACTTTGATTTGACTGCCTCGTTGGTCTAGTGGTCGCAAGGCGCGACTGCTGTGCACGGGATCCCGGGTTCGAATCCCGGGTCGGGCCGAAATCGCTTTGTGGGTTTTGAGAAACTTTCATAAAGCAGTCTGGAGTCTGGAAATCACCCGTGCATCGGAGAGCACGTACGTGTAGGTCTTGCGCCTGAACTCTCTCCGGTCGTGTCGGATTGCCGTCCCATCGGATTATGAGAGTGCACCTATGACTGCGCGAGTGCTTGTGCACTATAATATGTTCTGCGCAGCTGGCTGATCTCCATAAGAGAGAACGGCCGCCGTAGCCGACAATCGCCCTGGATGCCATCATCAAGTTATTGAAATCATCATGGTATCATCAATTTTGAGGCAAGTGACATATAGGCACCAATCAGACATAAGGTCACGTATTGTGGACCATTAATTACCTCCGACAAAAGCCAAAGTATTTACATAACGGTAATGAACATAATCAAACGAACCAGCAAGAATTGGTGTGAAAAATTAACTTTTTATGAGCGTAAATAATTCTGAATGAACTTGGTTGCCTGGTGATAAACATAACCGTCGCAAAAATGTCTAATATTAGATTATTATAATGAATAGGCAAAATATTGTTAAG
Organism: Heliothis peltigera; assembly: GCA_958496145.1. Classification (NCBI taxonomy): domain Eukaryota; kingdom Metazoa; phylum Arthropoda; class Insecta; order Lepidoptera; family Noctuidae; genus Heliothis; species Heliothis peltigera. Next base: position 5,465,345 of record OY292338.1, on the reverse strand, counting down.
GGATAGCATTTTAATAATAATAATGAAAAAAAAACAAAACTTGAGGAAATAAACAAAAACACTAGCTGAAAATTTATATGCCAACACCAATCTGCCAAATTTCCTTAATAGCTTTTCAACTTTACTTTAAGCAATAAAGTATGTGGTTCAATTTTGATTAGGAAAATTTGACAGTTTTGAGTAGCTTGATGTGCTGTCGCCTGTACATAGGTATACATTACTACATTATTATAGACAATCATCAAATTTGCCAAAAATTTAGAAAATAAATTTTTTAAAGAGTAGGTACGTTCAACTTCCAAGTTAAAAATAATTCACTTAAACATGTTTCGACCTAATTGAGTTATTCTCCCGGAAGGAGGGTCTGTCCGTAACTTTTCGCCTTAACAATTTACTGCTTGTTCAATTTCTTTATGTTAGTCCATGGACTTGTAAACTCTGCCACCTTCCGATAGATGTCAGTAGTTAATTTGAATTGCATTACATATATTGGAATACATAGGGCCTTACTCCAAAAAAGTTAGACAGACGTTCGACACTACGTGTTTAAAATAATTTTGCAAATTTCTTTTGTGTGTCTAACGTCTGTCTAAATTTTTGAAGTAAAGCCCATAATGATACCTAGTTTTTTAAATAACAAGGCAAGAAACTTTAATGCATAATTTTCTTATTCACGTATATATGTGAATTATGTCTTGTCTATATTAAATAAAACCTATAAGATGGATGACAAATATTTTATATGATTTTCGGTGCACTAATATACGTAATTATTTCTTAAATAGTATATTTGTATGTATTACCTACTTACTGATGAGTAAGTCTCGCCTTTTGTTTTTGTCTGGAGGTGAAAGAAGACAATCGCTATTGCTAGTTATATAATCATGATTTTATAGATATTTAAGAATTTATGTTGTTTTTAGACTCAACTGTCTATTTAAATCGACTGTCAATAATACATCTAAATGGCAATGTATACCTATACTCCTATATAATGTACAGACGCCAGCACATCAAGCTACTACAATCTGTCAAAATTCCTTAATAAATTTTCAACTCTATTACTGCAGCATATGGTTCAAAGATGTTTCGAAATTTTTTACAGTTCCGTATCTTGATGTGCTGGCGTCTGTAAGGTACAAGCGTAAACATAGTCATAAGTTAACATTCTTAATACATAGAGTGGAGTACTTTAGCAGGCAATTGCAACACCATTTTGAGTTGAAGCCTTGAGACAAAAAAGTGCTTTTTGATTGTTCTTTCAATTATAAAATATGGTCATTGTCAAAGGCATCTAATTTATTCGATAATAAACACGTTACGCAACTCTGCCATTCCTCTTGACCGACATCTCGGGAAAAATTGGAACGTATATATTACGTGCTAGACAAATGTCATTAGCGATTTTGATGGCGGACTATTGTTCACTAAATGTACTTATTTGAATTTATAAGTAAATCATTTATTAAATATGGATGGATACATAGAGAAATCGGGATTTTAATGATTTTATAGATTTAAGTGTGGAGTTGGTATGAAGTACTAGTAAAATTTATCATTTTTTCCAGATATATACCCTAAAAAAATATTAAATTATATATTTAATGTTGCTTATTTATGTTTGTAATTTTAGAATATTGAACTATTGATTAACGATCAATCCCTCACTGAGAAAGGAGGCCTGTGCCCAGCAGTGGGACGATAAAAAAGCTGCGATGATGATGATAATTATTGAACGCCATCTACGAGTAAAAATATGGTTGAACAGAATTTCAGTTTCATGAAAGTACTTCAAGGTTTTATACAATTCAAAAATGTTTCTGATAAGTGTAGTCATACAAAGTCGATTGCAAAAGGAATCATTGTTCAATTCATGAACTCAAACTCAAAATCATTTGTTCTAACTAGACTGCAGCACTTTTTGAACGGCAAAAATTACAGAAGACAGCCCCCAAAACGCCCACCCTTCACTACTTCTTATGTGTTTTTGCTGGGAAAACGAAGTGGTGCAACAAACTCTCCAGCAACACATGTTTTTATGTAGCTTTGAATAACCTTTAAACAATGAATTCATGACAGATGTTCAAATAAGCTAAAAGACCAAAATTCCACACAAATAATTGACCAATTAATAACTGATTATATAAATTAAGGTATTCGCATTTTCATGTAAAATTAAGATTATATGTAGCTTTCTAACTGATCTAACTAATCTTCATCACACTGACATTATATGGGCTTAAGTTTGTGAGAACGTGTTTGTTTCTTGTACATACAGCGCAAACGGCTGAACGGATTTTGATAAAACGTAGCAGTAATATAGATTATAGTCAAAATAACATTAAGATAACTTTTATTTGAGTGGAGGATATACTTTCCTCAGGAAGTAGGTGAAACTGCTGGCAGAAGCCGGTTACTTAAGAATGTAGTTAAATGTCCTTGTAATTTCTTAAATATATGCCTTAACAGTTTGTTATGAGAATTTTAAATCGTATGCATAATAGCCGCAACGATACCTAATTAAGGATTGTGGAATATTTCTTATTATGTGAATTACTTATAAAAGAGTTACGGTGAAGATTCGATTAGCCATAATGTTGCATATGATCAATTACAAATATTAATGGAAGTTTGAAAACACGCGAGTAGGAGCCCAGCGCGGCCACGTGATAACATAATAAAGTACAAATTAAACTGTACCAGCGGCCAGCTGATAGCCAGTACCAGAACTAGTGTTGCCCGCAACAGCCGCCGCGCACACGCAATCTGTCGTCGCACGCGCAACTGAACGCTCGCCCCGAGATACGTTACGTGCTACTGTGATACTATTCAATAAAATTATTTAAAATTAATTCAATAATAAAAAAAATATTTTCCTACTCATTCATAAATAAACTTTTAAAAAATTATTCTCGACTAAATTATGTTAAAAAACAAATGAACGATAAAGTGGTAAACTGTTGTCAAAATGACGTTACGGGTCGAAGTGCCCGGAGAAAAGATCGTGAGTGTGGAACCATGCAAGTGCAACAAACAATACGGCACAGAGCTCAAAAAAACAGAAACGAAATTGAGCAAAAGACTGAAACAATTCCTCAAAGAGTCCTGGGCTTTTAGATCTAAAGTTACAGTGGAACCTTTTGTTATTTGTTATGTGTTGCCGAGTGTACTCGCCGGGTTAGCTGTCCAGAATCTGTGCTTAGAGAAATCATGTCTAGTAAATCTACACTACGACGAGCGGACCTGCAGGCATATAATGCAAGGTCGCACGCACAACTATACGGAACAAGAGAAAAATGTGCAGACCATGGTGGCTTCAATGACCGCTTGGAGTTTCCCATTACAGACAGCTCTGCCAGGGATACTAACGCTCTTCTTAGGGGCATGGAGCGATCGAACAGGGAACCGCAAAGCCTTTATGGTGTTGCCTATCCTAGGGAAATTGATATCCGCCATTGGCATCATACTGAGTACGGTGTTCTTCCTTCAAGTTGGGGTGAATGAGACAGCGCTGATAGAGGGCCTCCCGCCGGCGCTGGCCGGGGGGCGCGTCGCTATGACGATGGCTGTCTACAGCTACATCACTGACATCACTAGTGATACTGAAAGGACTTTCCGTTTAGGGATTATAACAGCAATATTAACTCTTAGCAGGCCAATAGGGCTGGCTCTTAGTGGTATCATGACGCGCCGTTTCGGATACTACGGTGTGTTTATGGTAGCGTGTGTGTTCTACTTGTTCGGGTTTGTTTACATCGTCCTAAGACTTAAAGAGAAAACAAAAAAGCCGAAAGAAGTAGAGAGCGATAAGTCCCCGAGTATATTATCGGTGCTTTCCGTGAAGGACTTTGTGGCGACTGTGAATGTGGCGTTCAAAGTGAGGGAGGGATCTCGCAGAGTACAAATTGTACTAATTATGCTTGCCTACATGTTCATCGTTGGACCCGTATTAGGTAATCACTTTTTACTACTATTTTAAATCCCAGAAAACTTATTTTTGTAACTTTCTATCTTAAATTCTTTCATCGAATAGAAAAATAAGTATCTCATATTAATCATTAAAGTTGTTATCTCTTAAAGTGATAAGAAATTAGTTAATTTGAATAGATCTTACCTAATTTTCATGAGATGCTCACCTTATCAAGCTGTAAAACTACGCCCTTTCATACTTATTTATTTATTATATTTAACATTCCCTTTCACTGTAATGAGATCATTTCATAATGTTCTTTAAGGAATTCACATTGCTTTATTAGTTAGAACGAACCATTTTTTGTATAGGTCAATGCCTGTGTCTTAGAACAAAATGTTCAAATATTATTATCGCGACATAAAACGGAATTCACCATATGTGCTCGGATCGGTTGATTTTATCGTGATTTTATTGCCGAATGTAAATTTTCTTCTTTCTCTTGATATTGCAAATTCCCATCTATAGCGACAATATGAGGAAAACAGTAAAATCTTTGTTATTTATGCATTTTCGTCGGTTTTGTAAAACTGGACATGGTATAAAGTTATGAGCGTTTCTTACACACACATTACGATAATCCATGTTCAATATATTACGTAAGTGTTAGCGCCATTGTTTCAAAAGTACTGTTTGTAACCAATTTTGATTACACTGATATGAAACAGCAGGCAATGATCAAATATTAACTTTAGAAACAAACCTTTTGTTAGAAAACTTTGACTTTTTCTATAAAGACGAATGAATCTAAACTTAGGGATATTGTATTAAAAATAGCCTGTAAATACTTACTTTGTCTCTTTACAATAGGCTAATGTAGATAAAAAAAAATATCAGATATTTAAGATGCTAATCCTCATTTTTAAATTATTATTGCATTTTAATCATCATCATCATCAGCCTATTTATAGTCCCACTACTTGACACAGGCCTCCTCTCACACAGAAAAGGATTGAGCGGTTGAGATTTCAATTTAAAAATAAATTTATCGAGGATACTATCTGACAATAATATCAAAAATTTATGCAACCTTACATAAGAATTTCGTAAGGATATTTTTAGGTCTTTATACGATGCGTTAAAGATTGGGTCACCAAGGTTATGAAATAAATATCCTTTTAAAGGTAAACGTCTATCTTTACGCAACGCACTTTATGGAACGCAGGAAAGTAGCAGAGTTGGAACGCATACATATTTATTTTACATATTTATTTACAAATTTTAATTAAAATGTTCGCATAACAAAAATACCCTTATAAAAAACATAAAATAAGTACTATCAATTCCTCCTCTTCGCTACCCACCTGGAGCGTACCAAATAGGCTGGCAGCATTGCCACGCTATGCTTAGCCGTTAGGCATATGTAAATTTAAATGATAAAATAAAGGGAAATAAAATAATTTGTGATGTTTAATTGAATGTTTAATTTAAACTTATGGATAATGGTTTATAAATGCGTTGAAGACGTCACGTACAATTTCAATAATATTCAAATGTACAAAAATTGTGCTATTTTTCGATATCCGCGCGGAAGAAGTCGATGATTTATTTAAAGAAAAAACCTTATTCAGAATGATTATATCAATAATTAAATAGGCTTAAACCGTTTTAATTTTAATTAAGATACTGTTTAGCAAACTATTTTGTCATAGAAGTGACGTCATACATTGAGATACCTAACCTTGTTCTCGAGCTGAATCGGACAAGATAACCTGAATATCAGAGATTCTTAAGTCTCTGAACGCAGCTTTGTACTTCCAATTTTTTTATTGTGATAATGAACTTTTGTTGCTGACTGTACAGACGCCAGCAGATCAACCTACCCGAATCTGTAAAATTTTAACAATCGAATATTATCTAACCTTCCGGTATTGTGCTAGGTAGAAAATCTATTGAAAAAAAATGACATATTGAGGTAGGTTGATTTGCTGGCGTCTGTATATTGTACAATCAGTGACAACAAATATTACGGTAAGCATCGATAAAATAATTATTCGCATCTCTCTTGGGGATTAATTAACATTTGCATTGTATTTATATTTAAATGAAATAAATTGGTTTGAGCTTTCATGCGGCAAACAAAACAAAACAATGTATAAATACACCTACGGAACCACTAGGGTTAAACTAAAGTGTTCCCTATTAAAATTAATTAAATTAGGGATACAATTTTAAATTCTGTTGGTTGCTATCTCATTTGTTTACTTAACTTACCATGAGTAAGTCATAAGACAACTAATATTTTTTATAGCTAAAGTTTGTTTGTTTTTTTTAAATGCGCTTTTCTCAGGAACTACTCGTCCGATTTGAAAAATTCTTCGAGTATTAGATAGACCATGTATCGCGGAACTATGGAACCATTCCGCATTAAGCAAGCGTAGTTTCGATTGACGCTAAATTCTTTTCTAATTAAAAGAAAAAAGACATAATCATGATGTATCGAGGATAGGCTTAGCCTTACTAGCGTGTGCGGAGTAGGTGAAACCGTTGGTAGAAGCAAGTTTGCTATTTAAATAGACTATGCAGGCATACCTCAGTCATATAGGATTTTATGTCATAGGAAAAAATCTCTGTGAATAATCGTTTTAATTGTTTGCATAGCGCACGTGCTTATGTGGTAAGAACATCGATATCGTAAAGTTTAGGTATTGCTATTGATGTTGTATGTCACGTTTGATCTCCTAATAGATGAATTAATAGGGCATGCTGAGATTTTTTCAAATAGGACCATTAGTTCCTGAGATCAGCGCGTTCAAGCAAACAAACAAACTCTTCAGTTTTATAATATTATAGTGTACCTACCTATTTCTTTATTTAAGTTTTGTTATGACGCAAGACGTAAAAACCCAGGTGTCAAGGTAGAAACTAAAAAAATAATAAAAACAAAATACTGTCTCTTAATTATGTCCCTGCATTTCGAATAATTTCGATATGCATTGTACCAGTTCAGCAATGTAACGATAGCAAAAAAGCAACGGTTTTGTAATAATTGTCTAATAAAACTAACCTAACCTATACCTACAGTCGGCCAATAATTTATACTCTTCACAGCCTGATACAAGACAAAATTATACGAGTATAGAGCCAATATACGTATTTATAGTTAGGTCTAGGTTAGGTAGGTACTTATAAAGGAGAACTGGTTCAGTTATAACCCTTCAGGTAATTAATTACTTCATCTCATCTGTCTTTTAGCCTTCTCGCGAGCTGTTTTAGGGTCATCTCCCAGGTGAACTGGATGCAGCTGATTATCAGTGTTTTATATGGAGCGACTGCCTATCTGACCCCTTTAATCCAGTCATCCAGGCAAGCTACTTAGTAAGACTGATTGTCAGACGACATTGCTTCTGGCTACCCGTAATGATGAGGGTCCCCGTGTGCCTCAACAATAGGGTGGGTGGCAAAATATTTATTGATATAAAATTATGAAGTCATTCTAAATTGAGGTTGATCTTCAGTTACTTTCAATTATATTCTATTTCATTTTGTAATTTCAGACATTTTAACGATCCAAATGTAACTCCAAAGTTCAAGTTATTTAGGCTTTCATAAGACGATTATTCAACATTATATTTATTGAAACAAATACTAAAAAGTACATATGCTACCAGATCAAGCTACTACAATCTGTCAAATTTCCTCAATAGATTTTCAACTTTATCACTGAAAAGTATGGTTCAAAGTTCAAATGAATACATTCATGGCAGGCATTCCTTTGAATGCACGTGTAAGGCCATAATACGGTTATAATATAAAAATAATATTTATTTTAATTTCATCAAATTGGCTATCTAAATTACTGTCACATTTTAAAAGCTATAACGATTCTAAGAACAAGAGGCTAGTATTATTAGAAGCACTGTTTTCGTATCCGGATTAAGGTCGAGTTCTAACAATTTATCTATTTTGTCACTTTTTTTCACTTAAAATTCTTGTGTAAGCATGTAAAAAATATGCAGGTTTTTATCTTTATGATGTTAACATTCTATACGTTAATTTATTGATACTTCTTTTATTTGTGTGACAATACTCGTAATAATCTTTTTAGTGGTTTTTGCAATACATACCAACAAATATCACTACATAGCATAAAACAAAGTCGCTTTCTCTGTCCCTATGTCCCTTTGTATGCTTAAATCTTTGAAACTACACAACGGATTTTGATGCAGTTTTTTTTAATAGATAGAATGATTCAAGAGGAAGGTTTATATGTATAATTTTAATATCAGCATTGCACCTGTGCGAAGCCGGGGTGGGTCGCTAGTTTATCAATAAAAAACCTTTCGCGTTTTATAGTTTCACACGAGCCCTAAGGCAGCTTATTTCCACACTTTGAGAAAAGTTAGTAGCCTTCATAATATTATTATCCAAATTTCATCTCAATATGTTCAGTTGTTTTACGGAAAACGATCAACCGCACATTTAAATTTGGAATTATATAAGTTTCTTTGTTTATTCACATTAATATTTACAACGTATTGACAAATAAAATATAAATTAATATTAGTGAGATTAATGTTACGGTTGTTTTATTTACTTTTGCTTATAACAATATACAGTAAAACATTTGACCTATAAAACGTGCGAACTTAAAAAATCATAAAAAATAGCTATAATTTTTATACATCTAAAAGGAAAAAGATATTATTCAAGTCAAACTCGTTCTTCTAATTCAGAAAGTTGAAAAACACGAAATATATTTTGAGTTACAGTTATTACGCGACATTTTTTCTTTTAAGCAATCATAAAAAAAACAAACTGCCTAATTATGCATAGAAACTCAGATATACTGTTCATCAAATTAAGGTAGGTAGCTACCTACTTAAAAATAAATTACTCAGGTAATTAGGTTTCCGAAAATGTCAAGTAAACAAATATACAGAAAATTTTCATGTCAGTCACTGTCTTTTGTAATCGTGGTAATTCCTCTTTCAATCAAATTTTTCATAGTTTGTTACAATTTGGTAATTTGATTCGAACTGAAATTTTGCACAGTATACATATAGCGTGGGAAAATTCGTAGCATAGGTAAGTGGGCAGACCAGTTTCAAATTGGGTTGGTAATGTATATTCTTTGACACGAACTGATAACTGATACATTATTTTCCAAAAGTGTTCTAAGAAATGATGTGTCATGCCGATCGCTCTTCGTACATTAAAATTTAGATATTAATATCCGGTATATATACATACGTTTCTTTAACTAAATAATCATGTATTATAAAATCTTTTTTCGAATAACCGGTATCGTTATCTAGTGGCTAAAAATTATGGTAAATAGAACGTTTTAACGGCTAACAAATATGTTTAAAACAGACGTCCAGGAAATTGTAGGTATATCTAAGGTCAAAACGATGAATGTATAAAATAAAAAAGATTCAGAGAAGAATTTTACTAAAGTTTTATTTCTTAGTTTTCAGTGTCTTTTGATATCTTTTTTGTGAAATGACTTATTTTGTGCTTTTCAATGTCATGGTCATAAACCATAATCTTTTTAAAAGTTTATATCCGTAAAAATCATCAGTTCATAAATGGCTAACTCATCCAAGGATATAATAAATTACAAATGGTCAAAATAATAACCTCCTTTTCGGGAACTCGGTTAAAGATACATAAAAACAGTTATATCAAATACTTCAGCAGTAATTCTGATTTGAACTTAATAACTGAAGTCATTCGTCACACCAAAACTCTTTAATTACCGTTAAGTTAGAAAAAAGTTCACGACTGCAGAAAGATAAAGTTACTGTGAGTAGATTAAGTCAAGCCAAGTCATCAATTAGACTTAGTTCATATAATATTATCTAAGTTCTAAATGGCTTTACTAATTTGTTTGGTTTCTGTTTATTATCAACTTTTGTAGGTAAGCGCTTTTCGTTTAGATTATATGATTAATGGACGAAGTTTCGATGCGGTTTTGACATATGTTTGCTTTTATCAATATACATAAATAAATTATCAAAAGTCTTTATAGTTATGCTAACTTGATGTGGTTAATCCTAAATATACAATACAAGGTGTAAAGGACAGCCCTTCGCAAACTGATGGGGTGAGTTCAGTATTGTTTCAGGAACGTTATGGAAATCCAATAAAATTGATTTGTTTTTAAACCTCACAAAAATTTAACAGCTTATTTCACGCGTCGATCGTTATGATTATTTCAAAATCCATTGCTGGATTTTTAATTTTAGCGCTATTATTAAAAAGAAATGAAGTTTTGTATACAAAGAATGTAATTTTGCATTGAAAGAAAGAAAAATTTACTGAATAATCGGTAATAAATCCTGAGAGAAAGTCCAGTGGAATATAATTCAAAATAAGCTCGATGCACTCTATCAGTCTGCGGAGGGCTGTCCCTCAAACCCAGTATACTAGCATCTAGCAGTTTTAGCAGCGTCTCTTGAAAAAATAGTCTTCGTTTAATTGAGCTATCAAACATTGAAAGAATTTTTGAAATCGGACCAAGCAGTCTTTGACTTTAGCGTGTTCAAGCAAACAAACAGACATACAAACAAGTCTTCAGCTTTATAATATTAGTTACACGTATACTTGACTATGGAAGCATGTTTTAAAATACCTTCACGTTTTAAAATACATAGTTTAATTACTTTTACGTCACAAAGTCATGGAACATTTGTAAATAATTTACACCCATCTAGATATGTGGGATATTTCATAGGATAATTATTCAAATAATGGAATAGTACATGTTTTTTTCATCATTGTTCATGCAAATTAATACCAATTTTTACAGTGAGAAATTCCAACTACCAGCACCTTTAAACACATTCATATACAGCATGTTGTTATAAAACGTCCCCAAATAGGCTTTTCCTCTTTAAAACCTTGTTTTAGTTCTATTTGCTCCTTCATTGAGTCCATCTCCGTCACACAAAGAGATCTAACTATAAATAACGTTTGTTGTTTGTTGAAATTCGTTCTAATTCCACATATCTTTGTAAAGCTACATGAAGATAAACTCCCGGATAAGTTAATAGCTCCAGCCGTTTGGTGGTGACTAAGCATAATTTATCCTATGCGTATACAGGGTGACTTATTCGAAAATAATTAGGAGAATATTATTTTACCAAAACAAAAATGAGCAGCTGTTAGTGTTATTATATTATTACGATTTTAAATAAATAACTTGTAGGTGGTGTGAAGCCACGAACCCATCAGTGTTTTTACTGTGAAAAACAGTCCAAATTCTTTAATAATTGTAATGGATACAGCATTTTTAGATGCATTTTGTCTCGATATGACTAGACCCAATATAGTTTTACTAATGAATATAAAAATATTATGCTCAATGCTCAATCCAACTTGGTCAAAACTGCTCCTATATTTTTTTGTTAATATTTTCCTCTTTTAATATTTTTCCTTAAAACACACCCTGTATTTAAATGTTTGGGGTAGCTGCACTGGTGAGTGGTGTACTCTTACATTTATATCAATTTACTTTGGAGCAATCTTGTTTGTCTCCAGACAATATGTCAGTGAAATAGTTTTTAGTATATATGTACATGAAATTTAACTCTTTAGAATTTAGCTCGCTTGTTTTGAATTTCATAAAGAAGTTTTTCATTAAAAGTAGAATTTTATAATTAAGAATATTATTAAATATTATTTTTCTAACATTTGTAACGTTTTGCGGTAACATGGCTAAGCCAATATAGATAAAGTAATAGAGATAGACCTTTGAAGCCGTTGATGGTATCCAGTTCTTTAAAATAATTCTACCAAAAATGGCGCAATTAGGTTGAAAATATTTGTGTTTTGGTTATTAAATGTTAGAACTTTTTGTACTATAATATAGGAGTCAACGACCAAGTGTAACTGATATGATGATTAATTATGTATGACTTATGTTTTCTAACAAAAGTTTTGACTAATAGTAAGAGATGCAATATTAATATTGAGAATGATTCAAATGCTCTTTAATTCTTATTGCAAGAAGCTGAAGTCTATAATACCAAGTCCACATTAACGGCAGCATATTTTCTTCTCCCGTATTTAATAAAAAAATATCCAAAATTGATACTTACTTTTTTAATAATAAAAAATTTTCAGCGGCTACTTTAGACTACAGTGAATTTCTATTCTTATAAAAATTAAAAAAAATATCCGATAGGCTTTGATTCATAGTAGATTAAAACATGGTTTACTTAAAATTATCATTCAAAGTAGTAGTCTAGGTTTTTTGCGACATATGTACATAATTTTGAAGCGACTATTTCTTAGGCATATTTCAACACAATATATAACATAATGTACATTAAAATAGGTATTAGAGTGTTGTAGCTTGATTTGTTGACCAGTTTGGTTGACCGAACACACAAAGACAGGCAAATAGTACAGTAAGAAAAGTTTGCAGATATGGTACTGAGAACCAACTTGAGGTTTTTTTTTTATTTATTTTTAAACAAAATTATCAATATTATTGTTTATTATTTCATAATAGCTAATAGGTGCTTAAAACTGTAAATAACTGATTGCATTATCTAGAAATGTAAATTTTAAAAGTCATTACAATTAATATTACTACTAGCAGATAAATTTAAAAAAATATATAATAAATATAAATTATATAAATATTATATTTTAAAAGACATGAAATTATGTATATTATCTAATTATATCGATAATATATAAATGTTACGTGTTTAATCTCTAACGATGAATAGATTTAAAAAATCACGTTACTCACGTAAATTCATACGTGTTGATAATACGATTATGCAAATGGCCGATACTAATACTTTCACCTATTTTAAAATAAGAACCACTTATTATCAATATAGCAAGCAATTAATTTAATAAATTAATGATCTTGAGTTTGAGTTTAAGTCTAATTATTCATAATTTGAGGTTTATATAAAAAATATATGTATAAATACATAAAAAAATAAAACTTTGTTAGTATAAGTATTTAGTGAAAAATACACACACACACACACACACAGTAACTTATACAGTTATATATATAACTTCTTGTTTATTTGTATTCTATTTAAAAGTATGATTGTGTCGAATAGCAAATTGCACACACATTTACTTTTATTATTTTTACAATTAATGTATAAAATTCTGTAGGCAATTGTTTTTTTACGGTATGACTGAAGGCTTTTGCAAATCCTACTAGTATTATAGTGAAATGTGAAAGTTTGTGAGTATGTATGTTTGTTAATCTTTCACGCAACAACGGCTAGGCCGATGTAAATAAAATTTAGTAAACATATAGCCTGTGTACTTTTCGTTCCTAATTTTCCGAAAACCGCTTCGAAATCGATTCAGTCGATCGCGAGCAAACATATTACAGGTCAAAATGGGAACTCCTTTTTTTAGAAGTTGCTTAAAAATAATAATATTTTGAACTTTATGACGATATGATGTATCTTTAACTGCACTGATATCGTCAATTATAATAATGTACCCAGTTGACCATATTATTATGATTCCGTGAAAAAAATTGGCAGATTGCAGTAGCTTGATGTGCTGGCGTCTGTAAATACAACGTTTTTTAATCATATCGGTATGTATATTTCTCACAATTTGAGTGTCGTTGTTGTGAATTATCTACTAAAGCCTGTTAAGCTCACTTCACAGAACACTTACACTCCGATGTTCACCTATTGTACTTAGAAACATTATATTTTTTTCTTCTATAACACATTTTGTTTAGATTCCTTTATCCTTACCTCATATTTAAAGAGTGATTGCCTAGTAGTTTGACCCCACGATAAGGAGTTAGTTCTAATTTAATACGTTTAAAAATCGATGCAATATGACATGTTCCATATAGATTATCTGTTGCCCTAAATGTGGTAAAAACAAAAGACGTAAGTACAGACGCCAGCACATCAAGCTACTACAATCTGTCAAATTTCCTCAATAAATTTTCAACTTTATCGCTGAAGCATATGGTTCAAAGTTGATTGGGAAAATTTCACAGTTTCGGGTAGTTTCATGTGCTGTCTGTACTAAAATTGCTTATAAACCAAAACGTCCTGTTTAAAAGTTTCTCCATAGTTTAAGTTATATCTGCGCTAAATATCATCTAAATCGATTCAGCCGAATTTCGGTGTAAACGTTATGAATATAGCTACTCACATTTATTTTATAAATGTGAGTAGCTATATTCATAACGTGTTAGTGAAAATTTATTAGGTGCCTGAACTCAAACGCGATCTGCGAAAGAAATTACTAAAAATATGTCCTGAAATTATTCTTAATGGCCATACCATTGATGTGTTTGGTGATAAATCAGCTTAATGAGTAGTTAATGATAGATTGACGATAGCATGTCTAATTTTTTTTTAATTTGAGAATATGTCGAACATTAACTTTAGTGTTTACATTTGTTTTTATATTCGGAGATATTTGTTAAACTGAGTGCAATAGAGTACGTTGTATTTTTATAAAATGTGTAAGCTATGTGTAAGCGTTAGAGGCAGATAGATGTCTTCATAATTATAAACGAAAGTAAAACATCAAAATGTATAAATGTCCACTTTATTTGAAAATAATATACTTTCCATGTTTTTTTACGATTCTACTACTATATATGGTTTATTTTAGAAATACATCTTAGCTAAACGGCCTAAGTAGGTATGGTAATATAACTAGTAGTTTTCGTAAAGTGAAAATATTGAGTGTACGGCAAATGTTATCAGCCGTGTAACAACAATAATCGGAAACATAACGTCATACATTTATATTCACACATAAATTAAGTAATTATTACCTTACTACATATTAATTTTACTATATACTTCAACGTAGGTATTTGTAATCCAAAATTATATTTATCCTATAAAACTCATGAGTCTTGGCAGTCACTAGAACATCTTTCGTAGTCGTTATGAGTAGTCAGAAATCAGAAAGTCTGATAACCAGTCATATCAGGGGGTATCAGTGTGGTCTCCCAGGTAACTGGGTAGAGGAGGTCAAATAGGCTCTCTCCATATTAAGCTGTTGTAATCAGTTGCATCTGGTTATACTGGGAAAAGGCTAGGTTAATGATCATGACCACATCTAATATTGAAGACTTGAATCTATCAATCAAGTCCCACAATATAATTTGGTCCCTTTTACCAAGGGATTAGATTAAAATTCCTGTCCAGTATAGGCTTGGTAGCTATACAATATAAAGCAATAATCTAGATACAATAATGTAATTCTTGAATATGTCTTACAAAAGTGGTCCACCTAAAGTATCCGACATAAAATACCTTTAGATGCGATTATTATTTTTATTTCATTAATAAAAATTAAAAAAATTAATAAATTAGAAATATGAAACACCCTAAAAATGTTAACCTATCTAACGGTACCCAGTGCTAGAGTCGAGCAGATCATTCTTTCTCCATTTATCAGAAGACAAGGGAGTTTCTAACTACGTCTTGCGTACACTTGTCTAATATTTTTTTTATTGTTCAAATCTCATAACTTCATATTTTTTATTATGAACGTTTACTAGTCATTGGATACATGAAGTAGGCTGCTTTTGTAAGACGACAAAAAAACCACGGTGTACTGACTCCGTAGACACAACATCAGCGGTTAGCAACTCAATGATGTCTAACTTTAGGCTTCTGAAAATAAAAAAGAATAAAAACAAGCCATGAATGTCTATAAACTTGCTTGCTTGATGCTCATAACTTATACTGTGATTATAAAGGGCTAAGTAGTTTGTTTTCATAATTATAGGAAGTGATATCTGCCACAACCGATTCTCAATGGATTCGCTGTTTAATTATCACGAGCCTATTTATTATCCCACGGTTGGGTTAGACAGTTTTGTCTCTAACGTTTGCTTATACTGAGCAATTATAGGTATTGGTCACCATCGAGGCAGGGACTGCTAATATGATTGAAGTATTCTTTTTTGCATGTCGTCTTGCAGTTCAGTACCTAGGAGGCTGGATACTTAACGACTTACCGATCTCTGTGTATGCCTAGAAGTTAAGGCAGCCAAAGGCAAAATAGACATAAAATATAAGTGAGCGCGCAAAGGGCACCCCTGTGAGGCATGGACCTCAGCTGAGGACTTCGCTTGCTATAAATTCCTATTGATATTTGTAGCAATCTGTAGTAACCCTCACAATCCAACATAAGGTGCAGGGGTCGTAAACAATAGGCGAATACAAAACTATAGCTTGATTAAAAGCAAACCAAGGCATTTCTAAATGATGGCCTCACAGTTAATTTATGTGCGGTCAAATCGCCTGAGTTGTGACCTCTTAAATGACTTAGGTCGACTTAAAATCGATCTATGCCTTTACCTAATTTATTACTAACTGCAATTCTAATCGTTAGGACTCATTCAATATCTATCCATCTAAGAAAGATTGATTAGGTACCTTTGATTCAAATTGTTATTGCTCTCTGATTGCCTTTTAAGACACCGAAAACCTATTTCAAAATAATTTATCTTTTCGAACAAATAGTCAATTTTCTTTTTATTCTAGTTGTGTCTACGCTGGAGTAGCGCTGTTTATAATTTATCTTTTAACAATCGTGTTTCTTTATCTTTAATTAACAATGAAATGACTCACACCAAGCTCCTCCACTCTCTATTACGTTACGTTTGGAAAATCTTTCGTCCAAAATTGACAATTTATTGGCAAGAAATCAACTTATTCTTATCTCGAAAGACTCTTGATTTGGAATCAAATTTCAAAACAATAAGCAATACATAAATAAAACAATTGTTAATGACTCATGGTTATTTTGACAAACAAATCAGTAGTTTAAGAATGAAATCAATCTATTGAAAATAGCTTCGAACCTGGCGCTAAATAATTTTACAGCCTATTTTTAGCAGATAAGAAGTCTTTCATAGAATTGCAGGCTCAGCATGTCAACCGTAGAAACATGTTTTGTCTACTGGAGAATGGACATAATGACAGATAAGTGACAGATTAACTTAAGATTTCTTTTGATACGTAGAAAAGAAATTTTTATTTTCTTCAATCGACATAAGTATGGAAATGATTATATGCGAGTTGAAAATGACAGAAAGAGCTTTGTCTTTTCATGATAGAATAGATATAGAATCGCCATACTGAGCCTGCTGATATTTTAAACATCGAGTTATTTTCTTAATCTGAACTCGGTAATCTTAAAGTTTAAATTTTGTATTCATTATGGCAATATTTAGTACGTTGCTAGATTACACACTTCACTACATATTGCCTCGTGCGTTACCACTATGAACCATACAATAGACACTTGGCGTCTCTTCACTCAATAGCTTACAGACGCTAGCACGTCAAGCTACTATAATCTGTCAAATTTCATTAAAAGATTTTGAACTTTATGGCTGAAGCATATGATTCAAAGTTGATTGGGAAAATTGTACAGTTTCGTAAAACCGTGGTTGAGAGTACACAACCGTATCATAAGTACCCAATAAAAAAAATATGCTAAGACCTATATTTTACCTACCTACTTGCTTTTGTTTTGAATAAAAGAATTTCAATTAAAAACGTTGGTATGATACGGTTGTCAAAACCTAATTAAAACTTTCTTTAAAGGTCTTTTACGCCTCTTTCTTCATGGAGGACATTATGTTTTGCCTGCAGAACTAATACTTACGTAGATAACGTAAGCATAATTTATACTACAGTGTACCTACATAGTATATTTAGGCCCAGTTTCACAATGTCCGAACAGCCACTATCTACCGAATAAATTAAAAAAGAAACAGAATTTGTATGAAATTATCTACCAAATAAACTAACTGGAACTTATTCGTAGGTGGTGAAACAGGCCCTTAGACCTTATTATAATGTAACTTCTGGCTAAATTAATTTATTAGACACTAGATTGGCAAAATGCCTTAATTTTTTTTTTTGTAAATGCTGTTGGATTTTTACTGTCTACCAAGGTTTATCTTAGCTCTGCTTTGCAGGCTTGTAAGCCTTATTGACGCCTCTATTTATATTTAATCGAAGCGCAGTGACTTGCAGTAAAACTTAGGTTTCAGTTATTCATGACCGACCTGAACGCCACTTTTGACTTATATGTCCAAGGTCAGGTATTTTAACGTGAATAAACTTTTCATGAACTCAAATTTTCTGTACAGCTACTATAATCTGTCAAATGTTCTTAATAGATTTTCTTAAACTTTATCCCTGAAGCATATGGTTCGTAATTGATTGAGATTTTTTTCAATGTCGGGTAGCTTGATGTGCTTACGTATGTCAAATAAGCCGCCATCTATATTTTATGTCATTGCCACAAAATAGTAGGAGCTACAGTTTTTTTTTACATTCCAATTTTTTGGGAAAAATATATGTAAAAAAATATTAGGTAATAAAAATCGTTTTGTTGTTTTTTTTTATTACTAATAAAGAAGGCTTACAGATCAATTACATAATATGAGTAAACAAATTATCTTTGCAAACAAATAACACTCAAAATACAATGCATCATATTGAAACAATGGTTCTTACACTTTCTGATGTCATGGAATGAAACTGGATTATATCAATGTGTATTGTGAGAGTACGAAATTATTTAATCGACACGGCATTTGCAAATAAAGAGAAAGGTTCAATAAAATAAATAATGCATGACTGATGTAATATACGTAGATCGATAACATCAACTTTTTATTTAGATTTTTATATTACTTAATATGCAATCACACATACTGTGTTCGTAAAATGTTTCATTAATAATTATTTCATTTTCCAAATCCCGCTATCATAAAGAAATTTTATGAAATTTCATCTTCCTATAAATTAAGTAATCTTTGATATCTTTTTGTTTCAAATATTTCATTACCTACCTTTCAAATCATCAGCCTTTAATCAGTATTCCTTATGTAAAAGTGTCCTCATGATCACCCATTGAAAAATCCAAATACTTCTCTTTCATATTTTTTCCCCAAAATCCACACAAAAAATTCCCTTGCTCCCCAACTATTTTCACTACAGCTTTCACAATCTATATTTTTCCTATATTATCTATTAAAATTCCTATAAGATATTTCCCTATTACCCCAAAGCCCTCAAAAATTTCCCCTGCTTTCCAACTATTTTTACTATAGCTTTCTGATATCCATTTTTTTGCCCCCAAGTTCCTATAACATTTCCCCATGTTTCCCAAATTTTTTTTATAGTTTTCTGATATTCCCCAAATATGTTCCATTTCGCCCCATAAATGAGGTAGTCGGCAGTCTTTCCAGCTAGAACAGAGCCTTTTACAGGTGATGTTTACAGATTGCCGTCCCACGGTGGCAGATTGACTAATACCTGTTTCGTTTGGGATAAAGGTGAGGCGCAGATGACCTACTGGTTCACTCGATACAAGTTCAAATTCACCGAGGTCGACTACAGCTTATTCCTCACTTACTCCGTCCTTGTTGGGAGCGTTGGTAAGTTCGATTTTGTTTTTATTTACTTTAAGATAGGTATTGTTGTTTCAGAACTTAGTAGTAGCTCGTAACTTATTTTCGAGCTCAAATAGGTACGTGCATGTGGCCCGTACGTAAAACGTACATACCTCGGCCACCCACTGGTACCTATAAACGCCAGCAGATCAAACTACTACAATCTGTCTTTCCTTAATAGATTTTCAAATATATCGCTGAATATATGGTTTAGAATTTATTAGGAAAATTTGACAATTTCGGGTAGCTTGATGTGCTGGCGTCTGCACATAAAAGGTTTTCTGCGCAGAGACTCGAAAAAAGTTCCGAGCTGGCATTAAGTTTTCAAATATGTTTAACTTATATAAAAAGCTATTGGTTAATGTTCTTACATTTTCAATTGTAACTTTAAATCTGGGACATATTAGAATCAGACTTTCATTGTATATTTAATGGTAAGTCGGTTATAACATTTTTTTGTTATCTCATTAAGATAATCCATGGTTCCATATCATAAAATTGATAGTCACGTTTGTTTATCTCTTAAAAAATTAAACAGAACACTATCCTTAGAAGCCAGCTTGGGTTAATAGACTTAGTACGTTTGTCTTTTAATTCAAAATGCTATGAAAACATGAATAATAAGCAATGCTAAAAATAAACAGTACAAAAATAGCAATTGTTACAGGAAAAAATGAATTGTAGATACAAAAACGAAAAACTATAATGCATAAACAATTTTAGACAATAAAAAAAACAATAGCAATCTCTTTACCCAAAAAGGCAGATCTTAAAATTCAAGCGCATTTATAACACGCATCCAAGTCTAAACATCTATACCTACATATAATATAATCGTAGAAAAGTCAAAACTGTACTATGAATATTTTTAAAGAGAATAATGTGTGACCTACAATCGATACCAAAGACAAAAATATAGTTTTAATAAGTATTTTGTCTGTTTGTCTGTATGTATGTCCGGGATAATCTCAAAAAGGACTGCACGGATTTGCTTCAAATTTGGCATGAATATAACTGAGAGGTCGGACCAACATATAGGCTACATATTATCACGCTATCACTAACGAGTACTAATGCTAATGCCCACTCGACATACCTCACATGCCATACACATGAAAGTACCTACATGTTTAATTACCTAATGCCGTCGCGGGAAAAAGCTAGTAAAGAAAAAAAAAACAAAAATCAAAATTAGAACGTGATTGTTTAGAAACAAAACATTTGTCTTTACCTGTGATGTAATGACAGACGAGGCAATGAATTCACTGCGCAAACGGTCTAACATAACATAGTGGTCTAGCCGGAAAAGGCTATAAATTCCGTTGCACGCACGTTCCATACATCTCCGTACACCAAGGAGATAGATGGATGCACGTCTGGAAAATCGCTTCTATTTTTTTTTTTCTATGAAATGGATATTTATTGCTATGGTAGATAGTGTTTATTTTTTTGTTTACTTAAATACATGTATTACGTTCAAAATCGTCTTCATATTGTTAAAATTCTCTGTACATATAATGTCAAATTACCCACAAAGATAATAAACATACATGTGTTTATAAGAGGCCTAAAATTTTCAAACAATACCAAAAATTATAGTCATCGGTAAATTTTGATACACAATGGAAATAATTTTATCAAGGTATTTACAATCCTTGCGCAATACCAACGAAATACACTTGATTAAACAAGAAATTTTATATCGCATAATTTAAATGTAAATATACCTACAGAGATTTTTCACACCCCAGTAAAAGTTGAATCAACAGGTAAACTATTAAAATGTGTCTCTTTTAGGAAAAGTACACGGTGAAAAAGATTAATTTTAATTGTTATGATGATAAATTGTAACGTAAATATTATGACAGCGTGCGATTTCAAGTAGTTGAAATATATTTTTAAGTAATATCATTGTGTAGGTTCGTTGATAACGAAAATTACGTTGTTAATTAGCAAATAGTTACACAAAAATGTACGTACGTAAGGTGTTCTAGATAAGTTTATGAAAATTCACTCAAGGATGTTAGTGAATGAAGCTGTGAAAACTCTTGGGTAATTGTGAAAGAGATTCATCTTTTGTTAACGCCAAACCCGTGACTTTGTAACAAATAAAATTCTATTAACGTAGAAAACAAAAATAAATAATAGTAAAGCCCCATAAGACGTTCCATGGAGTATTGCTTGTTTTGCGTGATGCCAAACGGCACCGTGATTAAATATAAATAAAGATTGTATCGATTTAATTTTGAAAAGAAAAAAAAATGTTTTTTTGAGGTACCATTTTGTCACGGATCCTTTAGTTTTGTTTTACAGAAAAGATTGTACCGAAGGCATTATAAAATTAGCCCCCTTAGGGGCGAGGCCTAGTTTTTTTTTTGTGGGCAATCATCAAATTAGCTTCACTTGTAACTATGTATTAAAAAAATTGGAATCTTAATTTGACCCACTTCCCGCCCTTCAATTAGGTTGAAATGTTGCACACGCTCTAAGTTCTGATGACAATACATAACTAGCTAAGAAACGTCATTACAAATCCAACATGGCGGCTTCTCCAAGATGGTGGACTGACGAATGAAGGGAATTATATAACTAACCTAACCTAACGTGTCGTCAATTCTTGTTTAAAATTAGTTAATGTGTCTCGGCGAACCTCTTCGAGTTATTTAAAAACAGACTGGTTTAACATCCTACTACTATTATAAAGGCGAAAGTTTGTAAGTATGGATGTATGGATGTTTGTTACTCTTTCACGTAAAAACTACTGAATGGATTTGAATGAAACTTTACCACAATATAGCTTATACATCAGAATAACATATAGGCTACTTTTTATCCGGGTATGGAAAGTACTTCCCTCAGAAAGCGGGTAAAACCGCTGGCGGAAGCTAGTTTATTATAATCTAGCTATTGCCCGCGACATCGTCTGCGCAGGCATTAGATGATTACACATTCACCCTCCCCCCCGTACCTGATAGCGTGATAATATGTAGCCTTTTGTTGACCCTATCTCATAGTTATATTCATGCCAAATTTGAAGCAAATCCATGCAGTACTTTTTGAGATTAGCCCGGATATACATACAGATAAAAATTGTAAAAAACTATATTTTTGGCTTCGATATAGATTGTAGATCATACCCCAATTATTCTTTTAAAAAGTATTCAATGTACAGTTTTGACTTTTCTACGATTTTATTATATCTAGGTATAGATGTTTAAAAAAAAAACATGATAACTAGTAACATAACAAAATAACGACATACTTTTTATAACATAATATTATCTACCTAATGGAACAAGTAAATAAATTAAATAATGCGTGTTTTATGTATATTGAATTTGTGAATTAACATTTTATGTTCATAAAAATTGAAGGTTCTAGTCTGTTCGAGGCTGTTTGAGTAAGTTATAATGCTAACATGACAATATTGAACTTTTTTAAGATTTAAAACTATGTACAGACGCTAGCACATCAAGCTTCTACAATCTGTCATATTTCCTAAATAGATTTTCATCTTTATCGCTGAAGCATATTATGGTTCAAAGTTGGTTGGGAAAATTTGTCAATTTAGGGTAGCTTTATATGCTGCCGTCTGTACAATGCACATAAGCAGAGGTAAAAATCACGTGTATAATAATAAATTAATCAAGTGTGCTGAAAGGTGTATAACATCGTTTCCAGCTTATCGGATCAAATCACCAGAAGTAAATCAAATTTCACAGTTCACACTCGCATCTAGCGTTAAAAATACTACAAAAACCGATAAATAAACACGTGAAAAATATTGAATTATTTATATTAAACAGTTTGTACATTGAGGTTAAGAAAACACGCAATGTTTTTACACTACTTAAAGTACCTATTGTATTAATATCTTAATGACGTGATGGCTTTGAATCCTGAAAAGATTAGTCTTCAGTTTTATAAATTACTGATCAGTGATCACCTTGATTCAAATAATACATCGCAAATTGACCTTGATTTATTGTTATCGTGCAATTCATAAATTCACTGATCCACTAGCAGATTTAAGAAAAAATACAAAAATAATATGATGTATATTTTTTCATGAAGAAGAGTCAAAATTAAAAAAAAGTAACAAAATTTTACTCATTCTACGAAAACCCTGTAAAAAATTCCCTTAGCCCAACAATAAACAGCTCATAAATACATAAAACGTCCTTAATATTAATTAACTAATTACGTACTAGCCTATATAGTCCGTCTTGCGTATCTCCACTACGACATGACAGGTTTTAGCCTCGTTGACATGGGGCGAGTAGGGGACGAGTTGTGTCCCAATCACGAATACTGGGTTCGAATGATTGACGTATGACGAGGAGATGGGACATACTGTATTGAATCGGTTTTTGCAATGAGCCGTTTAAATTTCGAAGAACATAGCAATATGAACTACTAGCTTCCGCCAGCGGTTTCACCCGCTTTCTGAGGGAAGTACTTTCCATACCCGGATAAAAAGTAGCCTATATGTTATTCTGATGTATAAGCTATATTGTGGTAAAGTTTCATTCAAATCCATTCAGTAGTTTTTACGTGAAAGAGTAACAAACATCCATACATCCATACATCCATACTTACAAACTTTCGCCTTTATAATAGTAGTAGGATATTGCAACGTATTCCATTGTGTTCAAAATATATTGCATCACAGTATTTATGTGGTTAGTTTGGTTATAATAAAACGATATAAAAAGCCAACAATTCTAAAATAACTTTACCACAATCACATACATTGTGATCAGTTCAGGATTTTATAGACTAGACAATAAAGTGATGAAAATTTAATGCTCAACCACGAATTCATTCGAGAAGCAAGCTATTGGGTACTAGACAACTAGTCAAATTCATTACTTTTATTAAACTGCCAAAAACGGTTACTCTCTATGGAAATTGTATGAAAATAAGAATTATGACGTCACAATTTTTTCACATCAAGCCATATATGTACTTATATTACTTAAATTATCAATTAAAAAAATCCAATACATTTTCCTTCAAAACTATAAATGAAAGTGCCAAATTAATATCATATAGGATTTTATATTTGACCTAGTCAAGTACCCAATTCAAATCTAGTATCGAGTAAACTCGATCAGTCTAAAGGCAGCATTGCCCAACTAATTTGTCTTCTTCTGCCTAGCAGTGGTTCGACCTCAAAACAACCGCCCGTCTATCTTCCAACTGTCAACACAAACTCTGCAAACAAAATGAGACAAACAACGTTCACAATTAAATGATAGTGAAAACATGGAGTATCTTAGATAGATCTAGAACAATAAATAAGCATGTTTATTCGTAGCCAGTATTTTTACTGTTCATAAGACATTTTGGACAGCCAATAGGATATTTGCCTGTATTTGATTTTGTATTTTTTTTTAACGAAATAAATAAACACACGCATTAGGAACATTTTCTGAAAACAGCGTCAAAATTAGTTGATAAATGGAGCAGCAATCAACATTTTTTATAAGAGTGGGATCATAGTGGGGACATCTTGCTATCTCTTTTGCACATGCGTGATCAAATAGCGTAGACGTCACAAGCTTGTATGTGCATCCTTTTTCTGTTACTTAACTGTTTGACTTTCTACTGGTTTTGAAAGGTTTATAAATTACTTATTTCTTAACTGATTCCAAAAATTATTTCTGTTTTTGGGTTTGTAAAATTTTGGTTAGTATCATATATAAAAAAAGAGACTAATACCCTATTGCAACAGCATCATGTTACACAAGATAGGTATTGAATACATAATATTAGAAAAACATTAAACCTGTATTTATAAATCGAATCGAGTAGGATCTAAGAATATTCTGAACTAAAATAAAAATATAACAAAATAAAAATACAACTTTTTCTTTATTTACGAACATAGCAAAGTCACTTTGACAACTGCTAGTTGATTTGTAGCAAAAAAGATTTGTCCCTATAACATCATCATCTCCCGAGACTTTTCCCAACTATGTTGGGGTCGGCTTCCAGTCTAACCGGTTTCGGCAGAATACCAGTGTTTTACAAGGAGCGACTGCCTATCTGACCTCCTCAACCCAGTTATCTGGGCAACCGAATACCCCTTGGTTAGACTGGCGTCAGACTTACTGGCTTCTGACTACCCGTAACGACTGCCAAGGATGTTCAATGACAGCCGGGACCTACAGTTTAACGTGCCATCCGAAACACAGTCATTGGTGTCCAAGATATACTCAGA
Organism: Heliothis peltigera; assembly: GCA_958496145.1. Classification (NCBI taxonomy): domain Eukaryota; kingdom Metazoa; phylum Arthropoda; class Insecta; order Lepidoptera; family Noctuidae; genus Heliothis; species Heliothis peltigera. The sequence continues at coordinate 5,439,749 of OY292338.1, read as the reverse complement.
AAGTAGATACAAACTTAGAAAAGTTGCTTTGGTACTTGCCCGACCTGGAATCGAACCCACGCCCTCACTCTTGAGAGGTTGGCTCTTTAACCACTAGGCCACCACGACTTTTTGTCCCTATTACAGATGACATATTATTGTGTTAGATCTACGGAGCGACTTACCTAAGTCACCGGCCGTGTTATGACAGAATGCAGTAAAACAATACAGTAAAAAAGACAATACTGTTTTCTTAAAGCTCTGGTATTCCCACAGATGCGAATATTTGATAACATTTTACTTAATTATATATAACGGAGTAAACTTTCTTTGTCTATGTTGAACCAAATATGTATAAAATATTTAATCCTGCATTAGATATTCCTACTTAAGATGAGTCAACTGTTTAGGTCACTCCATATTCTCTGTTTTCTTTCTCATAACATGACGACCCCGATGGCGCAATGGTTACCACGCCGGACTGCCGAGCTAAGGGTCCCGGGTTCGATTCCCGGCATGGTCGACATTTGTGTGATGAGAGATTGTTGGCTGTGGTCTGGGTGTTATAATATGTATTTATAAATATATAAAGTATATGTAGTTTATCAGTTGTGTTGGCACCCATAACACAAGCTAATCTATAGCTTACCATGGGACTAACTGACCGTGTGTGAAAAAGGTGTATTTATTATAATATAGTTAGAGCAGTTTCAAAACGTATCTCTCTACAAGCAAAAAAAAACTGCTACTTTGAAGTTTTTACTATTTATAATACTGATATTTTAACATTGCTCTTTATGTACACACGCCAGCATATCGACCTACTTCAATCTGTCAAATTTCTTTAATAGATTTTCAACCTTATCAGAAAAATGGAAGGTTAACATTCGATTGGTAACATTTGACAGATTCGGGTAGGTTGACCCACTGGCGTTTGTACAAACGCCAGCACATCAGGCTACTACAATCTGTCAAATTTCCTTAATAGATTTTCATCTTTATTGCTAAAGCATTATGGATCAAAGTAGAATGGGAAAATTGGACAGTTTCGGGTAGCTGGCGTCTGTACTTTAAAATGTAAGGTTCCACGCCATTCTCAAAAATATACCTATATTCTAGATCAAAATGATAGTCTAAAAAAATATATTCTATGTTATTATTTCTTTGCACAGGTTCCTTCATAACAATATATTTGTTCAGCAAAAGATGGAAGATTGAAGACAGCATCATCGGCGTTGTGGCCTGCATCAGTAGGATAGCTGCCAGCGTGGTGTACGCCATGGCACCCACTAGGACTGTGTACTTCTTGGGCCCCGTGCTGGATATGTTCAGCTCGGCTGGGGCCACTTCTCTACGATCAATCGCCACTAAGCTGGTGAACGCTGACGAAGTCGGTGAGTACCTACCTTTATTTATTTTTTTGCATTGCGAGATCACGTTTGTCACTTGTTAAGTTCGGACTGTTTTTGCTCCTTTATATGTTTTTTTATGTAGATATAGCAGCTATTTTTGAAATATAGTAGGTATTGTAATCTGCCTAGAATATATTTTCCCAACTATGTTTGGGATCGGCTTCTAGTCAAGTCAGATACAGCTGTGCTTACCTATATACCATAGCTATAAGAATATTGAACCAATTAAAAATATAAATTACGTTTTGTCGGTTTTCCTTATGCATCTTAATTTTATTTAAACTCAGTATGAATTCGTTGTATGTGAGGAATATAATTTTATAAATATTTGTCTCGATGATTAGTTAATTGACCTTTATCTTAGCTTTAACATTCATAGTATACATGAATTTCCTTACAAAATATTTAGCAATTAATTAAAACTGTTCTGTATACACTTAATTAACAACTCATTCCAATTTGCTTTTCGCTAACGTACACAAAATATTGACACAAGCGCATAATTATTATTTGTAAACATTCTCTTAGTATATTAAGATCAAAGTTCAAAATATGTGTGTGCGTTGAAAGAGCTATCGCATCGTAAGTCTTTTCCTAATGTCTCGCCATTAATTTATCAGAATCGCATGATTAATGTGCCTTTACTTAATTGGTTCCTGATAAGGCGAATTTTGTTGATCTTTGTCGAATTGTACGTTAATGGTGTTATTGAGAACGTTAGAACTCGTGTTGATTTCACTGAAATGAGCAAATGATGCCTATTTCTTATTCTCTTAATTACATATACACGCGGCCCCAGGGTTTCAACCCTAAATGGCTCAAAAATATAGTTGCTAAAGAGGCTTATAACAATACTTGCGCCCTATTTTTAAATTTAGAAAAAAACTACACTTAATTTAATCTTGGAGGAACTGTATTGGCAGGCAACCAGGCATAATATAATGTATAACTCACAAATAAACCGCTATAATAGTGGATAATCGTATAATTCATAATAATACATATTCATTTACGACTCCATATTGCATCAAAATAAACGAAAGTAGGTATACTCACCCAAAACTTAGGTAGTATATCGACTTCAGTAACATTGATTCGGGCTCAATACATAGGTCAATAACACGAATAATTCTCGAAAACAGTCACTTCAGTTGGTCCGTCCATCCGTCCTCTCCGTTGGTCAAGGTCTAACACCTTATGAAATATTTTCATTACAAAACCGAATGAAATCGATTACGCTGCTTGAATAAATGCAAGACAAGTCTGCAGACAATTTATTTTGCGTAGTACAGACGCCAGCATATCAAGCTACTGCCAAATTTCCTCAATACAATTTCAACTTTATGGCTGAAGCATATGGTTCAAAGTATAATGGTAAAATTTTACAGTCACTATGTTTTTCGATTTAGTTTTCATGAGTTAAAAATAAATCGAGTTTCAATTGGGAAAAAACATATCGATTTGTTACAATCGTTCTGAAATTCATTCGATTTTAAATCCCATAGTCGAAATAGCGAGGTAGTCGTTTGTACCGTCAACCATTATTTCATTAAACAAGTCAACTAGGGTAATTGCACAGTTTTACTGCATCCAGTCATTTACTACTCAAGAGCTAGGAATTAGATCGAACAGTAATTTTAGTTCCCACATGCAAACTCAAACTCAGTCTTCTATTTCAAGTAAAATATTTTCTGTAGTCTTTCATAACATTGAAAATATCTAGGTCAATAGGTATACTAAGAAGGTAGAATTGTGTAGTAAGTATTACATTAAAATAATAATACGACAACTTCTTTAGGCACTTATAAAATTGGATATAGTAGCAATCACTCGAAACTAGTGTTTTAAATGGACCATATCGACGCGTCTTCAAAATACTAATCTAACTCAAAAAAATTACTGAGGCTTTTATAGGCGAACAATATGTCTACTTTTCTTAATAATTACAATCAAGCCATTAAGGATAAAGTTTTTGGAGAATCTCTCCAAGTATTTCTAAAATGTTATTCTGATTATGAGTGAATCTTAAAACCACCTTTTTGTAAGTGGGAAATCATCAATGACCACCCGCTGTGGGTGCACCCGTCGTCAGACTTTTACTGACTTACTGTTTTTCCTTCTGTAGATTTCTATAAGTACGTGCTAACTCCTGCAAACAAGGAACAACAAAGTCAGTATATTTGACCAGTTTTGAGGTTATCACTAAGATTTTTCATTCATATTCTTAATGTTTGGTTAACCTCTTCTCATTCAAATCTGGGTAGCTACTGATAACCTTTATTATTTTTAGATACCAAAGAATTTTATTTACTAAGTAGGTACTACACTCAAAATTGTCAAATCGGAAATAACTAACTGTATACACTTCCTATTTTAGATCATGTAACTCTTCAAGCGATTGATCTGCTACGCTTCACTGGTTTTACATTTCAAGTAGGTACAAACGCCAGCGAATCAAACTACTGCAATCTGTCAAATTTTCTTAATACATTTTCAACTTTATCGCTGAAGCATATGGTTCAAAGTTGATGGGGAAAACTGTACAGTTTCGGGTGGTTCGTTCGTTGTTGCTGGCGACTGTACCTAAGAAAACAGTCAAAGTCAATTTTAGATACTTAAGAAACTCGCTGAATATTCATTCTGTATTATTATTAACAAACCAGCTGATTCCTATCATTTCACCCACGACTTTAAGGAAATCCTTCGAACACCCGAAAAGTAGCCTATAGCAAACAGCCTTTCTCAATACTTATACTGAGCTGTAAAATGCTGATACGTTTTTTTTATTTGTACTTTATTCCACTCATAAATATAAGTGTAACACATACAATATGAAAGTTTATATATAAATACAAAGGTGAGCTGAACCCAGAGTTGTGTTCTTTAACAGCAAACCTTAGAGGAATAAGGAAGGATAGTGCGCAACTATTAGACGAGTACCTATATTAATAAAAGAAACATATTATATACTTCTAAAAATAGGCTAAACAAATGTATATGCTAAGTTTCACAATACTTAAACAAAAGAAGTGCATACAATATAATATATGTAGTTCCCTGGTTTTTCTTGAGTTTATTTCGTTCATCCAGACTTTTTTATAAAAGTTTTAATTATTGCGTAGGTGTGATCTTACTTCTGAACTCGTCAAACTTTTATGCTTGTAACTCTTTGGTTATTTATTATTATAAGTATTGATGTGATACACAAAAGTCAAAGGTTAATAATTATTTTTAAACAACTAATGCTACAAGTGTTTGCACTTGGCATTGATAAGCCTGCTTAATCAATATTGTGATTTTAAATTACATTATATTATGTCTAAGTACTAACATGATATTAATAAATGATTGATAATATACTAGAGCTGTTAATTATATCGTAATGTGTTTAGCTTTGATAGATTTTATTGACTCAAAGTGTCTTTGTGGTTTTTTCTTCGCTCATTCTTAAAAGCTTTTTCATTACAATTCAAATTAAAGCGTCAATTCATCACAATTCTATTTCGTTAATAAGACGTCATTTTCACTTTGATGATAAACATATTTACATTACGTCACCAAAACTCCTGAATATTTTCATCTGCGCATATTCATATCATGTTTAGGAGCATTTAGACCTACCGGAACCGCTATCAACAGACGTCTCCATACGGAAAAATCTGTAAGCATAAGCAGAGTGAGGTTACGCAACAAATACATAGTGATGACTCACTCATTCATTTTCAATCACAATGTTATTCGTGGACACGTCAAAAATTTACAAACACAAGCATAAATTTGACTCACACATGCAATATAAGAAAGAACAGCGCTCTCATTCTTTTGGGGGTATGACAATGGTGTCTTCGGTTGTTTAAATTATCTAAGCTTCGTGTAGTCACATTTCATTTGTTTAGCTAGTGACGTGTTTGTGGTGGCGTGGCGTGCGGTTAATGTGTCTCGAATCTAAGGATAATGGGCACTTTCGGTTGCACAGCACATTAGGCAGTAAAATAATGTATTTGCTTCACTGGTTTCGTACACCTATTTGTAACAGAAAAACCGTGTGTGGTATTATCAGATAAAGGTTTTATAATAAAGGCGACCAGGCCAACTGTCGGCCATAGCGGCTGTTCTCTCTAAAAAGATCAGTCAGCTGCGCAGGATATGTTACAATAGAGCACAAGAATTTGCCCAGACACAGGTGCACTCTCTATTCCTTCATTCTCATGGCTATATTATGTGACATCAATCCAACACGATCAGAGAAAGAACATTAGTTATGAAGTTATTTAACGGACAGTAATCATAAATAAATTTTTATAATATTACATTTTATTAAATAACTTTTTTCATAATTTATTTCAAGTAGGTACTTTAAACCGAATAAAGCGAAAAACTTTTATATTGGTAGATATTTAACAAAAAAGTTACCTTAACAAGTTAAAAACTACTAAAAGAATTCGAAATTTTACGTCGCAATACCTGAAAATGCTGCAGATTTTCCATTCACCGGTAACTAATACCACATAAAACCTACTGGGAAAATTTAAGCAACGCAAAATTTTATCTTTCAAGAAATAATGTATATGTCATTGTTTGATATTCACGTAACTATACAAAGTGAGTCAAATTAATAAGAAAATCTTTTTATCTCGTAATCATATCAAACAAGGAGCAAACCAACCAGTCTCAACCGACCTTCAGTCATTTAGAGTATTTTTAAAACAAATATTGTTTTCTAGATAATTCTAAGTCTTATTTACTTCCTATGATATGAGAATTTTTAAATGCGCTATTCAGAGTACCTACTTTCCATGATTCATAAATACGCAACGGAAATATTCTGATAGGTATGAAAAAATAGAAGACGTATAATATAGCCTTTCTTTTGCGTCGTTTTAAAGTCGATTTGATAATCTATTAGTCTCTCAAGTACGAGTGTGCAGGATCGATTCTGGATCTGGCAAGTAATAATGTTACATTTCTAAGTTATATGAACTTCTTAAGTATTTGTACACCTACGACTGAGTATATAAGAAGGAAGACACAAATCTTTTTATTACTAAAAACATTAAATTACTTTAAACCCTTCGACTTGAGGAAGCTTGGTGATTAGCGCTCATTCCTTCTGTGTATAAGGATGCCTATGCTTAGTGGGACAATAAAAAAGGCTGATGATGTTGATAGCGTTTACTACCTACTTCCTTTGTTGAACTCGTGCTAATTTGTAGTAACTAACGTCTATGCTTATTCTAAGAGCTTTGACGAAATCTGAGTAAAATTGACATTAAATTGTTCTGAACTACTGGTCCGACATATTGGATATCATTAAACGATTTGTTTGAGGAAGTTTTACAAGAAACATCAAATACTACTCTCGAGAGAGTAGTGCTTTAGCTTCGATTTTTAGGCCTTCAAAAATATATCTTATTATTGTTTAAACAGCAATCATGAGATGTTTTCAATAAACTCAAATGTGATGTTAACGCCAGACAATTTTCTCCTACAATGACTTGCTATGAACTAAAAGAACTCCGCTTACAAGTAAATCTATGCTTGATAATAACGTTTCGTTCCACGCGTACACCAAGACTCCTTTGCATAACATAGGTGCTGATTGCGTATTGGCTTACATTGCTATACTTTCGTAAGTTTTCTTGAAACAATGAGAGTATTACAATGCAATTGTTAGTACTTCAGATGCTGAAGATTATCATGTTTGTGAATGTGTCCTGTTGTCACAGTTGCGTAACTTAAATGTGCCACTAAGGAGAAAGTCATTTGTATGGATCGATGCGTTCTCTCTACAAAAGTATGTAAAAGTACCAAATTTTATATTTTATATTTAAAGCTACCAAATTACTACCCACGAATAAGTAGATATTATTATCGCTGAAATTCTAATATTATAATTTAGGTACTTGGGTAACTCAGTTTCTGCGAGATAGTTCGTAAAAGCTACTGCGGCCCTTATAGGTACACAAAGAGGAAAATAAGGAACAAATGTAGTAAAATGCTGACACCCTCTCTGCACTCAAAACTGGGATGATTCCCATCTCAAAGATAGAGGTTACTTAGTTCCAAAATAACCCTCACATATTCATCTACTCAAAGGTCTATACCTCTCGATTAAAGAGAAAGATATCCGGTACCTATATTAAAAAAAATCAATGAAAATCTAAATGAAATAACCGTAGTTCAGTGCGAGTGAAATAGTAACTTGGCGCGGAGGAAATGAACGAAATTTCCAATTTACGATAACGTTATACCAAGCTTCATTAAAACTGTTGGCTAATACCGCTCAAAATGTAATGCTCTCCATATTTACTGCCTGAACACCGTGTTGAAGAACCGAACAGTCTATGAACTAGTTTTGTGAAAAGTAACGTTATTTTACTTGTTAATTCGGAAAGGATATTTAATTGAATTAGCGATTTCATCATACGATATAAACTATGTTGTACGCTTAATTATTTTTTCCGTAGTCTATATTTCCATCTGCTGAGCAAAGGCCTTCCCCAAAGTCTTCCATCTATTTCCATTTGAAGCGTGCTAATATAAAAAAAAACCATACCTACCCCTTGAATCACTGCTGTACTATTCCCTAGGAAAAGGCACCGCAGCGATTCACGTAAAAGCAATGACAGTTGACCAGCAATCATCTTTAGAATGTTATTGAAGCTGCCTCGCTTCCAGCAAATCATAGAAGTCTTCATAGAATTCTTCGTCATAAAAAAACACCTGTGCATCTGCGCACATCCTTGATGCGCTACAGAGACGAGGTAGCTTCACCAGCGTCCGAAATGCGTTGTTGAACACGAAGATGGCTTTCAGATTTCTGCGTAAAATCTGCTTATATAGAGAATAGGCTTTTAATAAACTAGTACACCTCACCGTCAACGATTGCATCACTGCTTACCATCAGGTGGGATAGCAGTCAAGCACTAGTGTATATCAATATAGAATAAACTGTGTGAAGACCATTCACACTTTCTTCATAATATTGACATCTAGTCTAGCCGCACTTCAAGTTAGCGATGAAGTCTGAGCTCTTAAGAGCTTTATCATTGCCAAACAGTTTTTAATAGTTAGCACTAGAAAGTACTATTTTTGTAACTTTACAGTACCTAGATAGTTATCATGTATGACAACAAATGTTTGTATACAGTTATTGTTCTTAATGTAGGTGATTTCTGAGAATATTTGCCAACTGTTTATTTATATAAATTTTTATATGCAATGCTTCTGGTGTACTTTTTTTAACGTGGGAAATCATCAAATGACCCCTCCCGCTGTGGGTTCAGTTATAGAAGCTGGAGTGTTAGACTTTTACTGACTAAAACCCATTATGTTCCTTCTGGAGGTCTTTTAGGCAGTCCTTCTAGATTCTGCTGGTGTATAGACGATTAAATTATACGAAACCAAAATTTTCCCAATCATCTTTGAAAAATATGCTTGAGTAATAAAGTTGAAAACCTATTAAGGCAATTTGACATTATTGTAGTAGCTTGATGTGCTGGCGTCGGTACTTAAAATATATAAATAAAGGATGATGAAGAAATAAACAGTGGACAAAGATACTCAGACACCGACCATTACTCTAAGAGACACTAGGTACACTAACAAGGAAATTGCCAGGCAGATGATCATGCTGACAGTTCTATCATTAATTTTGACCTCTATGATTGGCAGACAATGCTCTGATAACAGGTTCATTTAAGGACTAATAATTAAGTAAATTAATCATATTTCAACCTGCTCACGCCATATCTTTGACATTTTTTCCCAGTAAATATTGCACATAGATATTAATCTATGTGCAATATTTACTGGGAAAAAATAAAATACTTATCCAACAAAAAAAAGATACAATTTAATTTATTGGCCACCCATAAAATGACGAGATATTTTTATCATTTAAGTTTCGGCAAATATTTTTAATCTAATTCAAATAACAAGAATGCCGTGGCCTCATATTTTCCCAGCATTGCCAAATATGTAACATAAATATTATTCGTTTGTTGAATAAATATTAAAATGAAGAGATAGTGTAGGTATATATTTCGTATCACCGTGAAAACTGAATATTGAAAAAGAAGTTAGCAAATTTCAATTCCCAAGCTGAAATTACCTACTTCAGTATTTATATTTCTGTTATACAAGATCTGGAACACCAAAATGGCAGATTTCAAGCCGATTCCAAGGCTTCCAGTTTAACTGGATGTATCTGGTACATGGAGGGGTTGCTTTCCTATCCTCTTTAGCCCATTTACCTACTTGGGCAGCCTGATACCCCTTGGTATGACTAGTCGCCAGACTTTCCGGCTACATCTGACTACACGTAACGTTATACTTTCACGGCGGGGTACCGCTTCAATTTCAATGATTAAGGTATTGCTGTATACTCGGCTTTTAGCGATGAAGTTTTTTTTTTTAATTTGTGATTGCGTTTTAGTATTCATCTAGGGATAATATAACAAACTAGCTGTCCCCAGCGGTTTCACCCGCATCTTTGGTTACTGCTCCGCTCCCGTGTGTCTTAGCGTGATGGTATATAGCCTATAGCCTTCCTCGATAAATGGGTTATCTAACACTGAAAGAATTTTTCAAATCGAACCAGTAGTTTCTGAGATTAGCGCGTTCAAACAAACAAACAAACAAAGTCTTCAGCTTTATAATATTAGTATAGGTATAGGTTTAAATTGAATGATAGATTACACATTCACAAGATTTCCTATACACAGCATAGTATATTTTTACAATAAAATAGCGAATAATAACAGAAATTCGTGCATAACTTCAGTTTGGTAGTCATTATCAACATAGTATGCACAAACACAGCGCTATTGTTTCTTCGAGAACAGTAACTATTACAAATGTGTGTACGTACATATTGCGGATATTTTGTATTGACTATCAACCTGTGCAATTTGTAGTATAGATGGATGTTTGTTAGCCTTTCATAAAAACTACCGAATGGATTTTGATGAAACTTGGCAGTAATAAAGCTTTTATTTCAGAAGAATATATAGGGTGTAACAAAACTAGTGCACCATATTTTTACATGTCATCTAGTACATGATGCGCCTTCATAGAGACCGGCGTTATGCGTACAATTTGGCGACTGGGATGATACATTTAATAAAATATACTGTTGTTTTCGTGACTTTTTTTGTGGCAAACATGATCCTTAGCATGTTCTAGATGACCTGTAAAAATATGGTACACTAGTTTTGTTACACCCTACATATGTATATAGGTTACTTTTTTACCTGGGTGCTGGGTAGTTCCCCTAAAAAAACGGGTCAAATCTCTGGCAAAAGAAAGGTAGCATATATTAATATTACTCGTATTGTGGGATTCCTTGAGACATTGAATGACAGTGATAGCTGTAAGGTGTAACTGATAAAAACTGTCGTAGTATGACTGTTGTTTGCACAATTCGCTGAGATTCTGCACAGGCATTGCGTAGATTGAGATGTAAATATACAGTCTAAAGACAAACAAAACATGTATGTATGTATCATAGGATTTTTCCAAATAACATTTTCCTCACATCCGGAGGAAATTGATAATAAAATAATTCCCTGAATACACTGTGTGTGATTGTTTAGTTGGAGTAAACGTTGAAGAGTATAAGATTATTTTTACTTTTTATCGTTACCTGTTGCTAGTTACTTGTACATACAACTAGGTAACTTCATACGCAATTTTCTTGTACTGTTTCAACAGCGTACGATCTTTTTAGCTTGTTCGTGAAAAGGCTTATGTTATTTATTATACAATGAATAGTGTTTATACTCTTCAACGTTTTAATCAATATTTGTATATAATATTATAAAGTCAAAGAGTTTGCTTGTATGTATGTGGTTTACCTATTTGGTAAAACCTGCTACTCTCAAGAACTACTAAACTAGTTAAATAAACTCTTGCAAAGTTAGATAGTCCATTCATCGAGAAGAACGATCAAGTGCGTAGAGTAGGTAGTACCTACTCACGGGTAGTAGCGACAATTTTTTATCCTGTTGAATTTATTTAATAGGGTTAAAAAGATGTCTTACGACTAAAGTTCGACAAAATGGAGTTGAGTCATTGAAATGATCCTACATACAACATTTTGCTTGATTAAACCTTATTTGAATATCTTATGATGTTCTAGGCAAATAATAATACTTACCTACATAATTAAAAGGGACTAACTGCACTTACTGTAACCATACTACATAAAGGCAATTATTTTCCATCATAACAGGAGTATTGATTACTAAAACTTGTTAAAGCAATACATATTATGTTACAACAACATAATTGCACGATGACAAACATTAATTACGTTTAATGAATAAAATAATTAAATATTAAATCTTACGTTGTCGCCTCTTGCATAATTTGTACCTTGTCCTTGGTCATGCAATATCTATACATTATAATAAAATCGTAGAAAAGTTAAAACTGTACATTGAATATTTCTTTTAAAAAACCAGTGGGGCGTGATAGAGATCATCACCGCGACTTCCTAATTACCACAAAACATTTTTTAGACAAAAATAGTATTATTCTTAACAAATTAGAACCCATAAAAATTTAGTTCAAAACGTTTTGATATTTTATGACGACAAAATGTGACATCAAATTACAATTTTCATGAAAATGAATGATAAATTGACAGCTAAATGATTTATGTTTCAACAAAACTGAATACAATGGTCAGTACTTAAAGCGATCGTCAATATTATTGTCAAATCAAAATAAGCCGCAATATGGCCGCAATAGTTTATTCTAATTATAATAATTTCCTTGATTAAAAATGTTTTAATTACTCTTAATCTCTTCATTAACCTTTAAGTCATTTGTGAATAGCAACACTTAAGTCCTGTAAAGTCTTCTATTGTTTCAATTTATCATTTCCACACAATAAACAATTTAGATTTTTTAATCTACATAAATAATCGATTGGCTAATTGGGCTGTTGACGTGGATTACTAAGTAATAAACGATTAAGAAAGCATTTTTATAATAAAAAGTGTATTTCTGATAATACCGGAATGGTCCCGTATTCCATTACTGATCTATCTAGTAATGTATATGAATAGGCGCCAGCACATCAAGCTACCCGAAATTGTCAAATTATTCGAATCAATTTTGAACCATATACTTCAGCGATAACGTTGAAAATCTATTAAGGAAATTTAACAGATTGTAGTAGCTTGATGTGCTGGTGTCCGTACCTCATTATTTTTTAAGCTGCAAACAGTCATTGCAGTCTCTTGTCTTATTTCATAATTTAACTTGCGTAAAACAAGAGTTATATTGAATACAGATTAACAGCGCTTTTACCCTAGTGTTTTCCTTGGCGCATATACGCGGTTTTTCGCGCGACATAAAGCCTCGTTTCAAGTGTCATCGTTTGTACCGGTAGTTGTCAATTGCTTGTCATCGCTCGTATACGCAATTAAGTCACTACACGGACGCAACGAGCGCTGCCGCGCGGAAAAACCAAACGGAAAATCTGCTTGTGTGAAAGCGCTCTTAACAAGTGCCGAACTTACGCGGCAGAAATTCAGTTGCGCAATTTTGTGTGCATATTCAGTGTTTCGAGCGCTGTCGTGGCGTCGTGTCGTGTTATCTAAACAGCCGGACAGACAAATGCAAAATATAATAGTCGCGTATAATGTGTGTTCTACAGAATACGTCGCCGCCGAATTTCCGCTGAACTTACGCCCGACTGAAGTTCGGCTGTACGCTATAACGCAACGTAATTTCGGCATAATGTGCCGCCAGTAATTCAAATAGCATTGCAGGCGTAATCATGCCGAACTTCCGTCGCGTATCCTCGGCATAGTGTGTTTAGACACTAAGAGTATGTGCAATTGTAACTAAATGCATAACATCTATAATATTACAAACTATTAACATAACCCCTATACACCTCATATGAGTATATTTTCTATAATCATTTAGGAAAATACCTTACCTACTACTGCTTAGCAGCAACTCTATTTACTTGGTTAATTATTAATATAATCGATATAATTCATCATTGTATGCATAATGTATTAATAAGCAATAAAAGGCGTGTCTTATGTAGGCATCGTATATAATAAAATTTACTACGGCCATTTACATAATTTGCAAAGGATGATTTAGAAAATTTTCCAGTAACTACTCAATGCTAGTTCATAATCGAGGAATCAATATCATATTATATTGGATACAGATATTGGATATTGTATGTGAATGAATTAATATATAACTGCTTGTTAATATGAACTGGGTGGATAGGTAGTATAAATATAGTTTCGAATGAAAACGGTGAAATTATGCGGAATAAACTTTGAACAAAAAAATTTTTTTTTGCGCTTATGAAAATGTTGAAGTTTATCTATATACGTATTTATCTATGTGTTAATTTCAATAAGAATATTAAGGGCCAGTTTCACCGGTTGCTGATAAGTTCCAGATAGTTTATCTGGCAGATAATTTCATACAACTTCTGTTCCATTTTTAATTTATCTGGTAGATAGTGGCTATCCGTAACCTGTGAAACTGGCCCTAAAAGAAATCACCCTGTATAGAGACGTATCAAAAATATCGCAATCCGTAATAATGACCTTTATTCCAAAAAAATAAGTTTGTTATTTGCCTGACATTACAAGTAGGTACGCACTTTATAGAATTTTTGAGGTCATCTAATCTCGTAAATGCGAACTTTAAAGGTTAATTGGTGATAACCCTGCGGAATAATTTCCTAATAATATTAGGTCAACTACCTACTTGTAGCGTTCATTGTATTGTCTATACTTTGTTTAGAAATAATATATCAATCTGGAAAAAGGGTGAGGTTATAACGGCTTTTTAACCGACTTCCCAAAAACAAGGAGGGTCTTAATTCAACCGTATTTTTTGTACAAGTGCACAATACATGTAGGCATATCCCGTATTAAATAATTTTTAATCATAAATTAGGAACTAATTCTTATTTTAAATAAGGCTAAGTCTGAGTGAAATCACCAACCCGTATTGAGCAAGAGTGGTGAATAACGCTCAGTATTTCTTTGTGTGAGAGGAAGCCTATGCCCAGCAGGGGTGACGATAAAAAGGTGGATAATTAAACTGTACACAAAATACCCAAATTCCTGGCTCAAAATCAGTACTGTGACTATGAATTAGTTGTCTTCGATCGCATATCCATATGGCTTCAAGGTCAAACATATGTACCTAGTTCCCATAGCTCCAAATTTTGAAAGGTCAATACTAAAAACGAGTCTTCTGCATCACCACGTGAGAAATTCAAAACAACAACAGTAGGTAATATTATTATCAATAGCACAGCAATAAACTGGATATGTATATTTATGCTTTTCATATTTATGCACATACATACAGGTAGGTAATCGGCATTCGTTGCTATTAAATATCTATGAATAGATCCTGTTTTGTATTAGCTTAACATCACGTTTGTGGTAATCCCGTGTCAAAAGAATTAATATGGATTAGCTCGTGTTTGTAAACATTAGAAAAATAAGCAAAGGAATTCATGTAACGAATAATAAAATACACAAATACCTAGTCAAAGTATTGAAGAACTAATGCCTGTTAGCTATTGTTTATTCAAGTTTTAAGGCACAATTGTCTTCAAAATGTAAAATAATAATGGATACAATAAATCGTGGCGAATTAATTTCGAACGGTTTTAGACGTCACTTCGCACCGGGAGTTGTCAATTGTTTGGTGACGTATGTACGTACACGTGTACATAGGTATGATAAGCCTCTACGAACCGAGCGTATGTGACACGGAAAATACGCAGCGGAAAATCTGCCACCAGCCATTAAAACAGGGTTTCTCTCTTTTTCAGGCAAAACAAGCTCTCTAATAAGCATATCAGAGGCGCTGGTGCCCGTGATATACTCTCCGGTATACAGCAAGTTGTACCTTTCTACTCTGTCTACGATGCCCGGCGCCTTTTACCTCATCAGCGCCGCGCTCGCCGTTCCTGCCATAGCCATATTAATGTGAGTAAAATTGACTTCATTCTACTTCTTCTTCTGTAGCTACACCAGCGTTATGTGATTTCTGGACCCTGATTGTGTCCACTATCACCTTCAATTTCACGTACGAGTCCTATAAAGAGACACAATTCGTTGTACTTACGGATCGTCATCATCATCAGCCTTTTCATCGTCCCACCGCTGGGCACAGGCATCCTCTCACACATAGAGGGATTGAGCGTAAATCACCACGCTTGCTCAATGCAGGTTGATGATTCCGAAACGTCAAAACGACTCGTTTATTGTTTATAGGATCCGGGCATAAAACACCACTGCCTACACCAATTATTATTTTACAAACGATTCCGCCATTTATTGTGGCAGAATAATTCATGTTTTCATTTATATTACACTTTTTGGACTGTGCTCTTTTTAAGTCCTCAAAAAGTAGGCCAACGTAATTACTCCTTCTGCTATCAGTGCGAAGATTTATTTGAATGAAGTGGAAGTTTGTTGGCTATTTTCCTTCTTCCTCCTTCGTATGTTATGTAAAGTAATCTTTGTTTTGTGTATTAAGTAGGTCACATGCGTTAAGATGTATATAATTATCAACTCGAGGAATTTTACAATACAATTAGATTGCCATAGTTTCATCAGCATTTTTTCCTCAAAATATAGAAATTAATTCATTGAATATCAATTTGACAAAAGACAGACCCCAAAAATTTGCGCCTTCCACTACTTCCTATGTGTTATAGTTGTGAGGAAGAAAGGTGGAATAAAATCTTCAGCTATATTTGACAGCTTTTGTTAAGGGTTGAGGAGATCAGATAGGCAGTCGCTTCATGTAAAGCACTGGAACTTAGTTGCAGCCGGTTAGACTGGAAGTCGACCCCAACGAAGCTTGGGAAAAGGCTAAGCAAATGAGCTTGTTTTAAAAGGACCATCTAAGGCCACATAGGGACTAGAAACTTCCGTAGTAATGTACATTCCATGTCCACACAAGTGCTTCCCACAAAGTTAGAAACCTCTCGTAAACTTTTATCTTTAACACCATTTAGATGCAGAGGTCCTCGTAGACAGATGATCGTTAATCAAAATTAGTTCAGTAGCCTGTAGGTACTTGACTCACATATCCAGTATTAGTGTGGTTCAATTATGAAGAGACGAAGAAATCTTTAAAATAAGTACATAGAATTGGTCAGCATAATTTTAATTTAATTTTAAAATTTTGAATGATCTACTAGATATTATTTCTATTATCACAATTTTATTAAACAATCAACAACATTATGGTTGCTTAGCACCGTACCCACACCTTATTAGTAACAGAAGTGAATACTCACTGTTAGAAGGATGATACTGAAAATGAAGGAATCAGAATAGTACTTATTTTGGAAGGTACCTATTGATGAAACTCGCAGACAGATCGATTTAGAAATCTAGGAGATGAATAATCATATTTAAGCAAATAAAATCAAACATTTTTGTGTTTATCCCATAACTAGAAGACAGTCTTCCATTTTACAAACCCGCCAAAATCTCAACATTTTCGTTGATTCTAGTAGCATTACATAGCTACACGTCCGCTCTCTGCAACGGCTCGGACATTTCAACATGGCGACAAAAAACGACCTTGCGGTCAACTCGAGAGTTCGCCCTTACTATAATTTTGTCATCTGAGACCAATGATCGATTTCTAATCACAGTAGTAGCCTTGAACTGTTATCTATTTTCTATTTATTTCCCTTTGCGCGACCTTCAAGCCCTGCGAAATATTTCAAAGTAATTTTCTTTTTTTTGTGTTTCTTTTTTGGTAAACCTTGTAACGTAGGTATACCTTCATTGATCTTTCGATTGAAAAATAGAAGGTACTCTCTGGTATTCTCATAAACTAATTTACGTCTATTATTAACTGTGACTGGTGTACCGTTAAATAAAAGTAATTGTACAAGCCTAATGGTAATAACACTTTTTATTCCCAATTTAGAAAATGTTTTATAGAGTTCTTAAAGGTTGGGCATTTTTCTTTTTTTATTTAATTAGTGCTTTTGATTGGTCTTAGTTTGGCCTTTAAATAGATAAATGATACAATATTCGATTATTTATTTTTAATTCTAACTAATAGGTTAATATGCGTAGCAGGTCTTCTTATCTTATTTGGACATATTTCATGAATCTCGAAAATTCGATCAAATAAATAAATTGCTCATTTGTAGTCCGCAACCCGATAGTGACTGCTCGAAAAAACGATTACCGTCAAATAATATTGCCATATAAATTAATTAATTAACGGTCTTTCAACAATTTTAATGACCTAACACCACTTAAATTAGGATAACTTGTGCGATTCTAAGAAATGATACCGCTTAGGTATTTTAGAGCGAATAAATATTAGGTACGTATGTCTTAAGTAGATACATGGTTAAGAATTCTTTTAAAAATTGTTTTAGCAAGCCTGTCTAGAGTACGTCTATTTATCTTCTCTTATCTGCTCATTATACATACAGTGAGGTCATCGATCCTTTAAAACAAAAGTTTCTCACGCTTATAACCACTTCGTCCAGAAAACCTATCATAATATTAATCTATATATTTTCTACGGTTGGTTATAAAACAAAAAATATAACGTCAAAAATTTTGATTGATTAACGTCACTTGCTTGAATTAATGCAGTGAAAATTAAGGGGGTGAATAACAGCTTCCGTTCAGCAATAGTAACTTGGCTTATTTTTTGACTAACAAAGCCTTAATAATGTATTAATCGTTACAATATTGTAAATATGTACAAGAAACTTAGAGACTTAGGGTCTTCCTACAAAAAAGTTAGACAGACGTTTGACACGTATTTAAATAAAATAATTTTGTATTGAAATTTTTCTTTAAACACGTGGCTAACGTCTGTCCAACTTTTTTGTGGTAAGGCGCTTATTGTTTTAAATAGGTACTGTTTTCACTGAAATGAACTTGTTTGTAAAGAATGAGAACATAACCTTTTTTTTCGTTGGAAATCAAATGACCCCTCCCGCTGAGGGTGCAGCTGGAGGGAGTGTCAGACTCTTACTGACTAAAACCCACTATGTTCCTTCGGGAGGTCCCTGTGTGACAGGGCCACGGTAACCCTTGCGAACAACCCGCAGCCCAGGCAGAATGAGAACATAACCCCTGATGACAAACATATTGATAATTTTATTATCTCAATATTCTGTTATATATTTAAGCAATACGAATCTATTCTCAGAATCCATAACAACCAGTTTTATTTTTAATTTATATATTTTTAATCTAACAAGTCTAGCTGTTTGTTGTATAGAGCTGTCACCATTCCAACTAAACGTTAATTTGAATGATAACCTACGGCTTTCGCTATCTCCTTTACGTCCAGCCATTTATCACTCGATTGTGTGCCATTTACATAATAATAATTTTGCACGAAAGTGCCGTTATTTATTTTTAAATAAATTATCTTTATGAAACAATGATTAACGGCCGGAATTAATAACCTATCTATCCATTGTTTTGCTTACTATAGACTGAATTTAGACATTAGCCCCATATAATTTGTGTCAAATTCCTATCTCTAATAAGCAAAACAACGGATAGATAGGTTATTAATTTCGGCCGTAAATGTTTTAAAAAAATTGTAACGTTATTTTTTCAGACACTAGGTTGAGATTTCTATTGATATAAAGTTTCATTAAATCTTTAAAGTGATTATGACTCCAACTCTTTGTAAGATATTGTTTTTGTTTGTTTATTCTAGCGTCTCTTGAACGATCTCATAATTCTATAGTATAGTACTTGCTATTGTCTCATAGGTACAATTACACTATTCACGAATGTTTACAATCTAACTGGCACAGATTTTCATGAACTATCCTACTTAACTACGATTACTCTTGGATGCCAAGCCTGACTGCGATTTGTTTGCAGACTGGAAGACGATTGTGTCGGTATGTCTGGAGTATTTTTGTCTGTTTGTCTGTATGTATGTCCGGGATAATCTCAATAAGTACTGCATGGATTTCCTTCAAATTTGGCATGAATATAGCTACGAGGTCAGGTCAACAGATAGGCAACATATTATCACGCTATCACGTACGAGGGGAGGGGGTGAAGGTTTAATCACTTAATAATGCCCCAGCGGACGACGTCGCGGGCAACAGCTAGTATATTTGCTACGGCCGTTTTTACTGTTAAAATAAATAAACTTAATAAAAAAAACTGAATAAACTCGCAGTGATACCTATCTGAATAAAGACCATAAATTCAGAATTTACGCGTCACATCAAAGTGTGATTAAACCCTCATAAATTCCAAAATGTTTTATACAAAAGTTTGAACAATGGCTGCCAAAAATCATGCATTAATAAAACACAAATCCTTCAACAGTCCAACTACGATCGTTAATCTATTAGTTTCCTCAATCCGATTCAATTAACTACACGAGTCATCCCACACTCATTGAGCCACAAATTTTTATCGAGTGAATCAACAGAAAATCTATCGTTAATTAAACTCGATACCTACTTCCAATTCAAGGCTAGTTCAGGTATAAGTATTTCATACTGAAATGGTTCGTAGCACACGTTTCATATTTGTAGGGAGCTAGTAAACATGATGTGGAATAGGAAATATATCGGATACCGACAGATTGAAAGTGGAAAACGAATCAAATCCTCCTTCAATCTCGTTTGGTTTACGTTGGTACCAAGAATGTAGTGTTGTTTTTTTTTTCATATCGATAAACAAGCTATCAGAGGTTTCACCCTTTTTCCGAGGAAACTACTTCAAGCACTCGAATATAAGGTAGTTTATATATAATTCTGGTGTATAAGCTATATCAATGTCAAGTTTCAGCAAAATCCTTTCAGCTGTTTGGATTTGAAGAAGTACACAGACATGGAATAATTTTAGGGCCAGTTTCACAATGTCCGAATAGCCGCTATCTACCGAATAAATTCAAAAATGGAAAAGATTTTGTATGAAATTATTTACCAAATAAACTAACTGGAAACAGGCCCTTAGTGTGATGAATTAACATTAGGTAGGACTTAGTTTGTTACTAAATGTTGACGACAATCAAATCTTTGCCATCGATGTTTGTAAAGACTTTTGTTTTTAGACAAATTCAGGATCTTTTTGCCTGAACTCAGTTGAAAATATTTCGAATCCGTAATTTTAGAATAGGAACTAAATACCTACTTAGTATCGAGACAGGCTCCCAGCAACCAAGAGCAGTTCTATGTATATGTACATATATGTTTATATTTTACCTACTTTATAATATTGTCACTATTATGCACTGAGTAATTTAACCTTCCTATGCATAACAGTGATAATTAAGTAATTACGTTATAATAAACATCTGTATAATATTATTGTTGTTAGTACAACGTATGATACACGTGGAATGATTTGTTGTTATCATTGCTAAGTCAATATAACCAGAATTATGAATGGAATCATGACAACCTAATGATAGGAGGAGGATAGTTAGGCCTTGAGACTTCCAAACGCACAAATAGATCAGATAAATAGCCCTTCTGATGACCCCAATACTTACTTTCTTTCAATATTCCTACCGACTTCCAAATGATTAAGACTTACATAATATGTACGGACGCCAGCAGGTCAACCTACTTGAATCTGTCAAATTTTACTAATCGAATACATATTAACATTTCGATAATGTAATAAGGTTGAAACTCTATTAAAGAAATTTGACAGATTGAGGTAGGTTTGTGGGATGGCGTCCGTATACCTATATATTCCATAATCAATTTCCGTAGTTGAGGAAATTAAAGGGTACCCCGAGATTTTGCTCCGTAAAAAGTCTATGTTAAATACAAGTTAGGTAAAGATATTTAAATACTACGTAACTAACATCGTCTAACCATGTTTTTTTTCTCTTCCACAGAGCAATATTCATACTCCGAAGAAAAGACGAGCGCGAACTCGCGGCGCCCGAACCTAAGCCGAAGGAGAATGAAATCACTCGTTTTTGATAAATATTTATTATTGTTAAGCGTTAATGTTAATTATGAATATACGAAAAATCTCAATAAAATTAAGGTTTGTATAGAATCGTGTGTATTTTTGTTTTACATGCCCGAACGAATACGTTATCCACAAAACCCAATAAAGTTATCCAGAAAAGTTATCGCGTCTTTTTATTTTAAAGTTAGTACCATGGTTAGTACCCATTTCACCTGAAAACTCTTGTAGGAAAAAGACTAGGTAATACAAACGCTAAGGTTTAATTTTACTTACCCAGGCCGGTAGTTTAGACTTTAATTCCAAGAAGAAAACCGTTGAAAACCTAGCTTTCAACTATAAGAAACTGCATCCAAGTCGCTTCATCCATGCAGGAGATAGAAAGATTGATACCCAAGATTCTTTATTATGTGCAGCACTTTTTATCAGGCTACCCGAAACTGTCAAATTGTCCCAATCGACTATGGACTTTATGCTTCAGCAATAAAGTTGAAAATCTACTAAGTAAATTTTACAGATTGTAGTAGCTTGATGTGCTGGTCTGTACACCAATTTAAATAATAAAGAAAAACGATATAATAAGGGAAAAGGTAACGGTAACACAGTGCCACAGAAAAATACACATAGCGCTCACACTTATCACACCCCTTATTTTGCCTCGGGGATAAAAAACTGGCTCAGAGTTTCCCACATGCTCTGATTAGGCACGACTTTAAGTAGGAAAACCGGAAAAAGGCAAACGCTATATAAAATACAGGTATATTTAAGGTAAGAAGGTTAATAGCAAGCATTTATAAATAGATATCTAATCATATTTAAATATACATAATGCGTACCTACCTAAAGTTCAAAGATGACACGGAAGAGCCCTATCAGTGTATAGGTATAATACATTTCATTTTAATTGTTCATTGTACATAATAATGTTTTATTGAAGATAACCCTTCTTGATAGTTGTCAGTTTATTGGCTTTAGGTTTTTTTACACAAACGAGGCCTTATATCGCTGTTGACAATAGGGTTCTTTAGGTACAGTTTTCTACAGTAGTCATTCGGTCCATACTTTCCCATAAAATTTTAACACGGTGCTTACTTAAATTGAGAGTACCTATTACCTGAAAAACAAAGTCCTTTACTTTTAATAAATTTTGTACACCTTGCTTCACTCCTTTTTTTTAAAACGCTTAGGTATATTAAGGTCATTTGTAATTATGTACCTATGTAAAGAAATCTTGGAATCTTAGTTTAACCCACTTCCTTCTCGACTTTGATTAGGATGTGCACACGCTCTGCGTTCTGATGACAATACATGTCTATCTATCTATGAAACGTCATTACGAATCCAATATGGCGGCCTCCCCAAGATGGCGGACTGGGTATTAGAAATTTTTAGTGCGTGGTAAAAGTGTGTTTTTTCGTTTTCTTCCCGCTGTGGGTACAGCTGGAGAGAGCGTCAGACTCTCACTGACTAAAACCCACTATGTCCCTTCTAGAGGTCCCAGCATGCAGGTCCCCGGTAACTCTCAGATTCCTTCACCCCTTTACTTATGAATAAAACAGCATTTGGCAGCCTCGAGACCGATTTTTCTGCCGTTTCTCATTTTGACACATCTATTTTCTGTCCACCGACTTTTGCAAATCTTCAGCCCTAGCGAAGTCCCCTAAAACCGACCTCGGAATGCACTAATAACAAAAATCCCTTATCTAAAAACAAATGTTGATCACGTGTCTAACCCTTGATAAGGCTACGAATATTTGATAGGTAATAATAATGTTAACAATTAACTTAAGTTTAAATGACCTAATTATTTATATCTTGTGTAAATATTTGAATCGGTTATCCGCATAACGAGCACATTTTGGGTAGACAGTTGGCCCTCTTTGTTCACAAATTGATTACTTATATCCGCTTATTATGTACAGACGGCAGCACTTCAAGTCACTCATCATCATCGTCACCTTTTTATCGTCCCACTGCTGGGCACAGGCCTCCTCTCCCACGGAGAAGGATTGAGCGTTAATCAAGCTACTAAAATAAGTTAAATTCCCTTAAAAGATTTTCAATTCTATGGCTGAAGCATCATAATATGGTTCAAAGTTGATTGGGAAAATTTGACAGTTTCGTGAACCTAGCTTGATGTGCTGGCGTCTGTACTTATCTCCACTTCCATGTTCCTCCCTAACTGTAATAGGTCAAATATTTGTTTGCGGTAACTTCAAAGCTATTTCGTCTATTGTAGGTATTTCGCAGACAAATATGGGGAGCCTCTTACGTGGGTGTTCAGAACCGCTAATTGGAAGAGCCTATCAGCAAATGAGTTCCTTAATCTAGATAATAACAGTTAGTGGGTATCACATTGAGTCGCCAAAACCACCCAAAACCTTCATATGTTTGCGAAGTGCCATCATAGGTACTTCATTAGGATTATTAATATTGTCGGTCACCAGGCAATCCAATTTGCTGTCATTGCTGCCTGTTAATTGGGAAATTGTATTAAGGTAGATAGGTATTTTGTTATATCCACCTTCTTACTTATACCTTCTGAAAACGGTAAGCATACCTACAAATATGACTAAGAAGAGAGAAGTTCTCAAGGTTGTTTCAATGATTTCTGTCTTTCCTGGGCAATCCTTTAGTTAGTTGCTTAATCCTGACGAAAACGAGCAGATCGTCTAGTTATTCCTGGATATAAGGAATTTGCTAAATCTACAGTGCCAATGTACCTATAGAGCCAGCACATCAATCTGCCTTAATCTGTTAAATTTCTTTAATAGATTTCCAACCTTATCATAATACTGGAAGGTTGAATTATATTGGATTGAATTAGATTGGTAAAATTTGACAAATTCGGGTAGGTTGACCTGCTGGCGTCTAAATCCTACAGTTGGAATATAAATAAAAATACTTAATACTACGCTTAAAATTTATTCTTTACAGTCTACTATATCTATGATACATAAAGTATAAAATATTATATACAAGCGATTCTAAAAGGAACTGTATAAAAAAATACTAAAATTTAAGTTTGAAGTCTTTGAACTGTGTCCTCGTGGGTTCCTTGGGCCATTTGCTCTTGCCATCTATGAGCATCTTGATGTACCGGCCCTGCTGGTCTGAAGGTAGCTTCACACCGAGAGCTTCACAGTTTCGTATAATCTCTGTACACCCGCGAATGTCTCTGTTTCTTACTGTAACAAAGGAAATAGAGTTATGTACCTACTTTTTGTTTATTTCATCATCATTATTATCAGCGTTATTTCGTCCCACTGCTGGGTACAGGCCTCCTCTCACACAGAGAAGGATTGAGCATTAATCATCACGCTTGCTCAATGCGGGTTGATGATTTCAGACTTTATAGTTCAGATTTTCTCAAGATGTTTTACTTCACCTTTTATCAGTCATTGGTATCCAAGATACTTAGGAAGTACGTATAACTAAAAAAAACCGTCCAAGTGCGAGTCGGACTCGCGCACGAAGGGTTCCGTACCATTACGTAAAAATACAGTGGTACTTGCTTGGATGACCTGGAATCGAACACACATACTCATACTTCTCAACATGACATAGGTAGAAGGGTAAAGCTTGAAGCTTAAGCTACAGTAAATTACAAATTAGGCAAAGCTTTAGTAAAAATAAACGCTGATATATGTTCGAATCTATTTCTAGATCTAAGCTTTCCTATGGAATTGTCATAAAAATATGTAGACAGCTATTAAACCGTCTTGAGCACATTCACCTCATAAAAACAGACATCGACCTATTGTCTGAGGCCTATGTACTCCGCCTAGCGACCAGTGTGCCACTATCTAAGGAATTGTCTCGCCAAATGGTATACCTAACATGTGTTGTAGGTATGATAAGGTCAACAAACAGATCAAGTAATTGTAAGTTCACGAGGGCAGTTGATTAAGAACTAACAATCAACATTATACGCAGTAGGTACACTTACTAATCTCTTGTGTATAGTACCTACGTAGGTATGGTGTCACACATTAGGTAGGTACATTTAATAGCTGCATTCTTAGAGAATTGTTCGTACAAAGCGCATCGGTATGAAAGTCATCATCAACTTCTCAAAAAAATCTAGAGCTACTCTCTTCATTAAAAAAAAAACTGCTTGCTTTAATGTTTTTGATACCAGCTCCATGCAAGAAAAAGGATGACTTATTCTCCCATTAAGCTCATTGCAACGTAACATTACTATCGGACCGAGTGCCCTGCACGAGTGAGAGGTACGATCAGCTCAAGGGTTCGGCTTGCGCGGCAATAATAATAATTGCGAGGCTCTTTCAATCTATTAAATGATGATAATTCAATAAAAAATATAATTTTATCAATTGCTATTACTGGGACGTTAAATTACTAGCGTAAGCCGACTTTATAGACAGCCAATTGCCATTTTTTTTGGGTATGTTTCATTAGGAATGTTTGTATTGGTTTTGAATATGAATGGGTTTTTTTAACTGCATCTGATTTTATTGTTTCGAGAATACAAGAGAGCCAATTAGTGCACGCATCTGACAAAAAACGTAAACAATACGAATTGG
Source organism: Heliothis peltigera (assembly GCA_958496145.1). Lineage (NCBI taxonomy): Eukaryota > Metazoa > Arthropoda > Insecta > Lepidoptera > Noctuidae > Heliothis > Heliothis peltigera. The sequence continues at coordinate 5,413,841 of OY292338.1, read as the reverse complement.
GTGCATTTGATAAGCATTGTAAGAATAAGAGTATCTTTTTGGAATTATTCGTGACAAAATACTTAACGGAAAATAACAAAACTATAGGTATTCTTACAGATTTTGTTTGCACGAGACAATCAATGGGGATACTTAAATTAGCATTGATATCTATTAAGGCACTAAATTAAATTAATTATCTCAACTTCAAGAATTATTTTTCTCTGTGTGGTAATAATTGGAGCTTTAACTTTAAAATATTTAAAAATACTATATATGTAGAATATTACAAAAGTATGTGCAGGAGTGAAGCTCACACCTATAATTTATTCACAAATCTCAACAAGTAGGAACCTATCTACCGTATGACTAACAAAAAGATAGTCCTTTTACGAACATAATTTAAGTAATAATCTTAGAACAATTGATAAAGCTTCACAATTAAATATCAAGCCCTACATTGTACTAGATTTATTATAATGTCGCTATAGACCGCCGGGATCACAGACCTGACATAAACTAGAACGTGCTGATAATGAATAAGTCAGTCAGCCTTTTAGATAATGTTCCTATTGGAAAGTGACCTATTTTCAAATGTATATTCTATGCTCTCATACTGACATTATTAAGATGGTTAAAGTTTGGAAGACCACCCAGTCTTTGGCAAGGCATCTATAACACAACATACTGAGAGACTACCAAAACCCATAATAACCCTATGTTTGACAAATAAATGATTCTGATTCTGATTCAAGCAGGAATAATTCACTTATGAGCTTTTTCCTTTATCATATATTTTTCTTTTATTACTGTAGGGTTATAAGCTAATTTAGAAATTGACCACTCATTTGTACAAACACTAGCACATCAAGCAACTGCTGTCAAATTTCCTTTTCAACTTTATCGCTGAAGGTTTTTTTATGGTTCAAAGTTGTTTGGGAAGATTTGACCGTTTTGGGGTAGCTTGATGTGTTGGCGTCTGTACAATGCAGACTAGGATATAAAAGTGACAAACAATCGTCCGGATTTATGACCTTGTATGACGCATGATAGAAACATTTCACATCAAAGTTGTTGAAAATTAAAGAGGGAAGCTTGCCAGGCCAAGAGCATCGTAATTGCATCGCACTTTTCTATATTTTCGCGTTGATAAACAATCATTATTAAGTATTGGGTTTTCTGTTTAGCTAGGTGGAGGCGGTCATGCAGACTATATAATATTGGTTTGCAGCTGCATCAGGTTAGACTAGAAGTCAACCCCGAAAAAGTTGCTGGATAGCTATTGATAAGACTGCTTATCAGGCTTTTTGGTTTCTGAATACCCTTAATAACTGCCAAAGATGTACAGAAGACTGCCAGGAATTAAAAATTTAACATGCCTTTCGGAACATGGACAAAATGACTGATTGTACCTTATAACTGCCCCAGTGGCTTCACAGCCATTAGTTTCATTACAAAGAAGTTTCTTTTTCAAAAACTAATATTGACTTACACTTATAATTGAAAAATACTTGAAGCACAGCCACATACTCCTTCATCATGTCATACTTGAGCAGTGTCTGCAACAACCGGACTACTGCATCTTCATTGTAGTCCTTTAGTGCCATTATACTGAATGCTGTAGCTCTGGAAAATATAAATGTATAAGTTAGCATACTATTTCTTTAATTAGATGAATGTTAGTGATAGAAGTCATTGAAATACATGTACAGATGCCAGTAAATCAACCTTATAAAAATTTAATAGAATTTCACCCTTCATATCACAATAATGGAAGGTTAATATTCAATTGGTAAAGTTTGACAGATAGGTATTTGACGGGCAGGTTGACCTACTGGCATATGTACAATAAGATTTTTTCTTTTATAACTTTATGTAACTTTATTTTAAATGTAAAATTGAATTTAATTAAAAATAATTTATAATTTATCACACTACGTCTAAAAGTAAATTAGGATTTTATACTTACTTGTCTCCTACAATATCCAGGAGTACATCAGACATCTCCAGAAGTTCATTACCCAGCATCTGGTCAGAAAACCAAGAGCTTGCCCAGCATATATGCCAGAAGCAGACTAGAGGGTAATGATCTGACCATTCTTTACTAAACTCCATCACATACTTCTTAAATATAACTAAAGACGCTTCTGATCTATTCAATACTGAGTCTTGTATTAATTCTCTAAATATTATTCTATAAAAACTCCTTAGACTACTATATTTCTTATAAGAACTCTTTAGTATTGACAATCCTTTTTCAGAGTTACCTTTAATACATTCCGCTTTTGCTAAATAGTGCAGAAACTCTCCGTTTGTCCTGTACGACTTGGGATCGACCACTGCACAATAATTTTGTAATACAGCAACCATCTGAGGCTTACCATTCATGCTGTAATATCTAAAAAGCTTTTTGACTGTAGCATAAGTAAGAAATTTACGAACATTCTGACACTTTACGACTAGTTCCTCAATCTCTTTGTGTTTATTTTTTGTGAGCAGTTCCGAAAATATATTTTCTAATTCTGTACCGGTCACATTGAGTTCTTTATCAGTGTCGCTGGTGTATGTACAATGCCGTATCCTCGTCTCGGGAAAGTCATTGTTCTGATATCTTAACGACTTGTGTCGTTCAAATATTTCACTTGTAAATGCGTCTAATGTAAAAGTTGAGTAATATCCACAGCTTGGAATCAATCGTTGTAGCCGATGCACATTATTTATAAGTCGTACGTAATTTAGAAGCTGCTTTGTCACATGCAATCTTGTTATGTTCATTGTTTACCAGATAGTAGTCAATCAATCCTATGGACCTATTTGGAAGTTAACCTGTGAGCGTCTATAAATAAATTTGTACTTATCTTGCTGTATTTTGTGTTTTATGCTTCATGTTTTTGTTTGATCACCCTTAATACTTATATAAAAAATAAATTACTTTGGTAAAAATAGAAAATAAAATCGTAAACAGATTTGATGACCGTGAATTGCTTCTTGCATGACAGACGTGTCACAAATTGTAAAGTGACATGACATTGACACCTTACTGACAAGCTCATTCAAAAAATATCTTGAGTTGAGAGAGAACTACTTTTTTATCTTGTGAATTCGAACTCACCTCTACAAAAACTTTATAATAATTAGGTTACAAAGTATTGGCGTTATAAAATGAAATTTATTTTAATTTATTTATCGCCAAGCATTTTAATGCTTGGCGATAAATAAATTTCATCCTATATTGCCATCTTGTGGTAAAATTCGAAACTCACTTAGTCCAAGTGTCTTGTTGGACAAAGTATATTTTGCTACTCGACAACAGATGTCGCTACATGAGTAGGTTGAACTTTTTTCTTATATTTCGTGTGAGCTTTTTTACTTGACTGTGAAAATTGCTTTTACATATTTTGATCAAAATAACAAAAAAAATAGCTCAACAATAGAAATCTAGAAGTGGGCATTTAAGAGGTAACGTTTATATGGTGGAGTAAGTAGGTACCCCTACGTACCTACTTATCTAAGCAAGTAAAAAAAAACATACCATCATAACCTGCTCCTTTTTGAAGTCGGTTAATAAGTCCTAGGTACGTTATTTATTTTAGAAAATAATATGCTCTACAAGTCTCTAAGGTGTGAAAAGCTTCATTCATACAATCGTTATAACGTTCTTGCTTAAACTTTACCCAGTTAGACTTTATTGATGATTTTGATTACAAAACTGACGCATAAAAAAGCAAGTAACCATCGTGTTATGTCTATCCAGCGATATTCAATACGTGGAACGGATTACGAATTTTATCTTTCGAGATATCGTATGACGCTCTAGTTTTTTATTTTCCGAAGTGATTGCCGACAATGATCGGCTGTCGATTAACATACAGCTATTAGTTGTTAATGCCAAGAGCACAGCGGGGGTCCAAGGCAGACGCTAGTTCAAACTTACACACCACGCTCCGATGTTTCGAAGCCAATTTTTTTGAGGCATAAATTAGTCGGCTGTTTTGTTAACAGCGTGACACGCGCCGCTTTTCTTTAGTTTATAATAATGTTGTTATTCACATAAAAATGATGTGATTTCAAACGTGAAAAATTGTCTAGTACCTTACAATAATACCAGCACATCAAGCTGCTACAATCTGTCAAATTATCTGAATAGATTTTCAACTTTTATTTTGATTGGGAAAATTTAACAGTTTCGGGTAGCTTGATGTGCTGGCAGCTGTACTTAGGCAGTTTAGTTATACTAAGAACCGATCAGTGGAGTTTTTATTTTTGCCCGGGTATCTGTTGATTTTTAGGGTAACAACAACAATACCCTCCAATGTCACCCATGCCAGCTACATCACTGGTGCTGATCTTCAAATTGCAATATAAAAATGGAAAACTAGAATGAAAATAGTAAAGGCACTCGTAGGTACGACATTACAAAAATTGTAAACATTCTATTTAACTTTCAAAAACTGTAGCAAGTTGACCAAAATTATTATTAATCCATGTCAGTCCAATAACGAGTACCTATCATATCGATGTTAGGTAATTGGTTAGAAGTAATTGTGGTTTAATCTGTGCATCACAGTTATAATCTCAAATCGGTGGATTGAAAAATTATTATCCCAGTCAACCAACCACTGATATCCATTATTGAAACCTAATACACGTATGGCAGATAAGCTTTTTACATAAGTCACGATTGCAAGGGTATGTTCACCTTGTTAATCGTCAATGATCATTGATCGATCGATCTAAAGCGAAAAGAGTAGTAGCTTACTAGTTACACTCGTAAAATTAAATAATAATTAATACCTGTCTACATATTAAAAGGTGGGTAGGCACCTACTGCTAATTATTATGTACCTAACCATGTTCCTGAAAAAGTCCTTGCTTAGGTAAATTTTATAAGGACAACGTAGGTAGGTACTAATTCTAAACTATATTTATCGGGAAGTACATTTTTAAGGTTAAACCTAATTTTTAACATTGTCTTTATAGGATTTGAAAATGTTTGAATGAAGTAGAAGATTAAATGCCAAATTCTTACATCTATTTCAACCTTTTGCAACACAGTACCTAACTAATTCAATGTCAGTAAAATTGTTTCTTAAGCACCTAACACTTCTTTCGGGGCTAGTAAAATTGTTTCGTAAGTAGGTACCTAAAACTTCTTTCGGGGCCGTGGGATGGTTTGCTAGAGTAAGTACATCCCTGGCACATAAAAGGATCCCCAAGGATCAAGAATGGGTTTTAGTCAGTAAAAGTCTGACTTTCCTTTGCACCAACAGCGGAAACGGTCATTTGTAGATCTCCTATTAAAAAAAGTACCTAGTTGTAACCTGAGTTTTCAATACTATACGATATAAAAAAATCCCATAAACACAATGGTTGATTTATTAGATTTAAATATAGGCCATCATTCGTGTTCCTTGCAATAAGGCGCTAATCGTGCCATTAAACCCTACCACTAAACAAATAAAACCGCATAAGTACTACCTATATCGCACCGTTTATATAAACACAAAATCAGCCAATAAAATAGTCGACCAGACCAGCGCGTGCATACATGTGGTAACGACACTCATAAATTATGACTTCTTTATGGTAATTAATTCAGAAAGGGCGCGCGTTGTACTTATTTGGTCAATTAAACATTTTTTATTAATTGGTTTTCGTAATTATTTTTGTATTAAATTGCAGTCGAAGAAATTTTCGCACGGTTTCCACTGAAGCTGCGAAGTTTAGATGTCCAAAATGCGACGTCGAGCGAAGAGTTGTTACTTAAAGGACAGTGGGCGGGGCACATTGCTGATACAACTAATAGTTGATGGTAACGAGAGACTCAGTGTGGGTAGTCCAGTGCAAAATAGACCGGTGACAATAAATACGTAGGTACCTAGTTCAATTCATGGGAGCCTGGTCGGCTTGACCAGCGTTGAGTAAGATGTGAAGGGAAAATGGTCCTGCCGGTTTGAATATGTTATGAATACTATCGTAATCATTGTTCAGACTTGCCTTAGGGCTATTTTTAGGTCACTTTTGATGTCTGTACCCACACCTATATATAATTGTGAAACCTTTTGAAAAAATATCGAAAGATCAAAAACAAACTAACATCGTCTTTTGAGGAAAACAGTCTTGCATTCTGTATCCTCAAATTTGAATTCATCAATTTTTTACACATCTCTAATTACAATAACAGTGTAACTACAATGTACTTTGACTAGATAACTACAAAAGTTCAATTCTAAGGTCGCGAGCCCACTTCCGACGTCTATTTTATATATTTAGAACTGTTTTATGAATATCCGTTTGCCATAATATTATTACGCAAGTAAACTGATGTATTTTGAGTAACAGTGTAAACAGAACAGAAAATATGTAAGGTGATGCTGATATTGGACGGCTAAAAAAAACTTCAGCTGATATGTTACTGGATTCAGGTTAAAACAAACTGATCACTGAAAGTTTAACTCCTAGAATAATGGCTCAAGACAACTTGATGCAAGAACATAATCTAATTGAGCATTGCACAAGCAATTACCATACGACACGGCAAATCTGCATCACAGAAGCTATAGGAATGCGGAAAAACTGTTCGCTGATGCAGAAAAAGATAATAAACCTGAAGGAACTCCCCTCAAATGAGATGTAGAAATTGCGAATTAACACCGCAGCGCTAGGTGCTAAATCGTAACAGAACTGGTTTTTATCGATCTTATTACTCCACAAAATGTCCTTCGTAAACACGAGGCACTACCGTTAGGTAATATTAATTGCACTTCCACCCACTGACGTGCCGGAGTCACTAGTCACCGTCAAGTAAGAGACAATTAGTCATATTAAAATGGGATTAACACTTTCTCGGCGTCACTAATATCTGCTTAGTCGTCGCCGAAGATTAACGTAACCAGTTCTGTTAGGACCGTGAAATGTATTGAGGATGAAAAGGAATTAGCAGAAGATGCATCTTGTAGAGGTCTTGTTATAATGGTTTTTGTTCTTCGTAGTGTTACAATTAACCCGGCCCGCAGTGGGTAAACCCACAGTTTAATCGAATGAGTTATGCTTCGTTTCTCCCAGAATGCAGTTATCATTGTTAACTAGAGTTTCTGGTGAACATTTTGTTAATGGAAATGTTTGGCGTCCACACCCTTCTATTATTTTGTATCGGCGTTAAAAGTCTAAATTGTCCGTTACGAATTGTTTGGTGTTTGTGAAACAATGCGAGAAATTATGGAGATTACGTGAACGGTGGCTGCTGGTGCGTAGAATTTGATTATTAAGATGGTTATGGTAGGTATTAATAAAGTAGGGCAAAGACGTGAACCTGCCATCTATCTCAAAGAATTTAAAAGAATAAAACAAAACACAGTTTAGAAGTAATACCTAATCTAAAAAAAAGTTTGATTTAGAAGAATCAGTTAAGTAGGTATTATTAGATATGGTCCCAAGTGAAGAAATAATAATTCATATTTCAAATCGTACTCCTAATAATTTTAAAGTGAACTCCTATTCACGTTAAAACTAGAATAGAACATTAATATGAAAACCTTGTATGAAAATCCTCCAAAACATCATCATCAGTAAGAGATCTTAACTACGTACCAGGAAGAACCATCCACAATGTTCTCACAACTTCAGACCTCGTAACATAATACATTTCTAATTCACTTAGTTGAATCAAGCCTTAAATTAAGTTACCCGAGATAAGGCGGCAGGCAGTATCAGCATGAAATATAACGTTGTTACAATTTGATACTCAAGTCATGGCTGTGCCGTATCAGTAGCCAGTTCCTTTTGTTGATCTTTATCTTCATCTACCAAAAGGATTTTTTGATGATTTCATTAATAAATATCATTGGGATGGATGTATTGTGTTTCTTTAGTGATTCGTGCTTTCTTTTTTTTTGGAACACTAATTTGATCGATGTTTATTTGTTTATCATTTTGATTAGATATGTTGAGAATGTAGTGAAAGTCTAGTATTGTTATGTAAATGTACTTGTCTACAATGGGATCTGCTCTAGGTTTATTTGTATTGTCCTAAATACTGAAATGAACTTGCTTACATTAAGCAGGAGAATCAGCTGAGAATCGGTTAGACTAAACTCAATCCTATTTAGCAATGGCTTGCAATAGTTCTTCTTAGATGAGCTCTCTTTATGAGTTGATCTAATAGATCTTCCCTCAGCATATTTACATTATCATGTTTGTACGAGTATTAAGATCCATTAGATTTGTCTCTCATATCATTTATTGTCTTCATCTTAAGTTTTTAATTTGGCACAGAAACAGAAGTATTTAGAACTTAAATAGACGTTAATTTTAGCAGTCTACTTCAATTTTACGACGTGTAAACAACTAACGCAGCTACGGGTATATTTACATTAACTATTTGGTTTTCTTTTATGGTTAAATTATGGTTCACTCGTTAAATCGAACTGTTAAACGTATAAAGATTTTTTTCGGATTCCTCTAGTTACGTGTGAAGAATAAAAGTTTGTAAACAGTAATTTCCGGTATTTATTTACATAATCATCGTTTACGTCAGTGTGAAGGTTTGTGTGTTTGTACCTACTTATTTTCTGTCCATTCATAAATTTGTCCATTCGTAGATTTTTTTAGGGTTCCGTAGCTCAATACCTAATCTATTGGTCAGTGATAAAGCTTGTGCTGAATCTACTGCTATGAAGATAAGCTTCTGTTTTATATTATTTTGATTAACTAAATCCAGTATTCTGTGGGTTGGGAAGAATTATTACACAACACTAGTAAGTGATCCTATTGAATGTCCAATACATTATACCTATTGAAATCGACACCGAGTCCAATAATCGATCATTCACCACCTCAAAACATTACGCATAATCACTAAAGATAGAAATACCGACCATTTATCTACTAGACAACTATTAAGGCTGCCTGTCACAACTCTTTGCCCACAATGGCTTGTCGATGTAATCGGAAAGGCTGAATATATCGATTAAAGATCGTATAGTCGATGGTACCCTTATTGTACTGTCTTCACCCCTATCATTCGGGCTGCTAAACTATGCCGCGGTGTAGATTGAACAAAAGGTTCTGTTACATGGTTGTCCACAGCGACATTATCCTATCTATAGATTGTATTCAGATAAGCGTATCGGTCTTGCTTTATTTAATATCGATCAAGTTTATATTGGAATATATTTGAGTGGTGACTAGTTCGCCCACGTTTAGGTTTAGTGTTTGTAACTTTCTTTGAGGAATTATGAAGAGAATTTATCATAATCGTGTTCACGTAGGCACGAGACAAAAAGATGACACGCCCTCGCACTCATCATTCTTTACACACCAAAAATGTAACTGTGACTTATGATAGTTTCAAATACTGATGTCAGTGACCGACAATTTTTTATGCAAATTAATACAACATTACTTTGGTAGGTATCTGAGTTCGCAATCAGCTTATTAAGGGTCGGTTCATATCTAACGGGATATGCGTCGCGTATTATCGGTCGCGTAACGCCAGAACTGACAAATGTATAGAAAAACACTTGACTGTTCATACTCAACCGATGATACGTTAGTGCGACTGATGATACGCTCGACGTATTTTACGTCAGATATGAACCGACCCTTAAGCTCTGTCCCCTTACAGGACGTCAACGTTTACTCCATCATCTTTACATTCAGGAACACTTCGTTCCCGGTACGGGTAATGACATATTGAGGGATCATGTTCATAGGAACTGTATGAATTGATTTTTTTTGGCTCTTGATGATAATACACATTTCTGTATCGTCCCTGACACGACACTGATTACTGCCTTGATTGACTGCCTTTAAACTATCTTCTTTCTCTTTAGTCGCCTGGTAATTTTAAAGCAAGAAGACTATTTTTGAACAAAATAATGTTAACAAATGGATAAAGCAGTAGCTTATCAAATAAAATGCTTTTCAATTCTACCATTATGGTAGAATAAGACCAGAATTAAATTCTTATCACTTTCCAGTTTCTCGTAAAGCCGCTGAATCTATATTATACATATATAGCTTAAGGTGATCAAACGATAAAGTTATAGTTTCCCCAGTTATGGAAATATATAAAGGTCATTGTACTCGAATAAAAAGTTCTCCTTTACTCACATCCTCATAGTGCACTTTTATATATTTTCTAGGTACGAAGGAATTTCAATATTATCCTTACGGAACGTCGAAGCTGCCTGCAGCGAGTGTTACCTAGCCCCGACACCTAATACCGTGCATAGATGATTTGTATGATTATCTGATAGTATCTGACTGATCGTCGTATGTCTGACGTGTGTCTACTAGCCATCGACTATCTTAGATCGAAATACGGGACCTTTGAGTAGGCATGCTAGGTTATGCTTTTGCAAATTGTGTTGTGTATTTGTAAGTAGTAAGTTATATAGAATTCATGTCTCAAAAATAGTTTCAAAAGTAATAACGATACTTTTTAGTGGTTTCTGACTTATATCTTTTTTTTTATCACCAACCACAAACAAGACAACTTGAAGAGTGTTCACATTTTCAAGTTACATCTTTTCAGTAATATTCAACTACCTGTAACAACGAAGTCCATTAAACTATTATATAGAGTATTTAGTATACTCACTTATAAAAGATGCCTTAATATAAATCGTTCACGATATTCTTTTATAAAAACAAAATGGCTGCCAGGTGAGAGTTATCACGCGTTAATGGATGCCAATCTATTTAATAATATGATGGCTATTTAAAATAACATATACGCCTATTAATAAACCGTGATAATAACTTTCATTTTCAACGATATCTTATGAAGTAAATTACGAATGAAATATAGCATAGAGGTTAATATTATTTTGTTCGTTCGGTTTAGCAGGCAGATAGAACAAGTCTTTACCAAATAGTGGAAATATGTAGGTACTATAGAGGTTTTATCTAATTATGTGTTTTGTTGTATAATGTGGCTGGCCAAATCGCCTTTTTAAAAGCTTTTATTTAGCTTGGAGTGTATGTATGTTACGGTGGATTCTTTGAACTCAATTTTGAAATAGATATCTTCAACCGATTGAATTGAAATTTTGTATACACGTTCAGTTTGGATGACAATGCACGATATGTTATAAGACGTCATTCTAAATCCAAAATGGTGGACCACACAAAATGGTGGAGTAGCTATTTTTAAGAGAGTGACTTAAATGATAATTTGACGTTATTATAAATCCAATATGGAGGACCATAAAAGCTTTTTAAAAAAAGTACTTTTCTTTTAATTTATTAAATATGGAACCATAAAAAAGTAAGTACCTAGATATTTTTTAAATATTTTCTTTCTGATTCTTATTCAGTCAGTGACCTTGAACGTAGGCTTTGTTTTAACCGGGTACGGGAATAAGTTCTCCGGGACGCTGGAGAAACTACGAGAAATTGCTAGTATGTACATACATATATGAATGAATAAGTAGCTACCTATTTCACTTATTAAAGTATGTGTTTCGTTCCCCTAGTTGTTTATAGTCTTGATTAGTTGACTGTCTATAAATCCTATCTGACTCCTGTGTTTACGTACCGACCTTGGGCACTGGGGCATCTGGGTACATTATCTCTAAACGTAATTACTTAATATAAATCTGTTTATCTGGTCATAAATCTTTTAGACTTTATCTTACACAATGTGTTATATTTTTTTCTTGATTAGTTTGATAACTGAATAGACCCATTTTGAGCGTAAAATATATATCATTATGCTCTGAAGACAATTTTCATGTTGACAAAATTTATTTTATTTATTTTTTCCCCTGTAAATGTGATCTGCTTTGCCATTTTAAGCTTTATTGTTCAAAAAATAAAGTTGAAATTTGGGTGGTAAAACCTGATAGTGTTGAACCCATAATTCTTTTGATGATGTTACTGTAGAATCCCGGAAGTCCAGATGGTGAGGACTTTTGTGTGATTTCAATGAATTTTGAACAATTGCCTAGAGATGTATTAATGAGTTTTTGTTGAAACTACTTTTACTTTGGACAGCTCTATTTTGACTTCTGTCAGTAGAGAATGAGTTATTGTTGCTGATCTACTATTTATTAGTTTGCTTAAATGTTACCGTTTTGTATTTTAATGGTTGATTTTTGGAAATAATGTGTAGTGTTCAATGTTTGATAAATTATATTTTGCACACATTGTGTATCGTCATGTAAAATGGCATTACGTGGCATTTTTCTCGCATATAAATTATGTATATTAAAATATTTATTTTATTTTATTAAATAATGCATCTAAAATCGCGTTTATCAATTTCAATAATTGAAAACTATGACGATGTTTCTAAAAGAATAGTTACAGATACTTTTGTTGATATATTATGAATAAACAAAATTCAATTTGAATTTTTCTTTGTTTCGATGGTGTATTCGATGTTTCTAATTATTCTTTTAGAAACATCACTTTTATTCATTTTCCCATTTCGTGTTTATTCCCACTTCGTCCCCCCCCCACACTAGTCATGTGTCGTGTGGAATGTCCAACATTGTGTTGATCTACGTCTGAGAGGTCAAACCGCGGCGCTGCGGTCGCGATGTATCGGCCAAGCTATTAATAGACTGGAATGAGGCGTTTGGAATCAACCAATTGATTGGAAATCTGCGAAAATGTTTATTAATTTGTTTTATTTTTAACTACAATTTCCCTAGAGAATGTACTTCGTCCAGCAAACGTCTAAAAAGTAACCCATCTTTTTAATACTTACTGTCTATCTATTAGGCGATTTTCAGTTTTAACTATTACGTATTCATAGAAAATACGCCAAAAATCCCTGCTAATTTTTGGCGTATTTTCTATGAATACATTATTATTTGATAATGTAGAAGAGTCTCTTATGCCGAGTATTGAGTAATAGTAATATTTACTTTCTTATGAGATTTCCTACAATTACCTACATATTATAATAGGTATTATTATAAGAAATATTAGTACTCGTGATGAACAGCTATTGCCTACGTTTCTAAGACACTAATTGAATAAAACTCAAGTCTCAATTAATATTAAGTAGGTCTTACAAACTCTTAACTATACAAGGCAGATACAACAGTCCATATTAATTATCAACATCTTGATTTATTGATTAAAAGAATTACAACCGTACAACCACAAAATATTATTAGCCTAAAGTGAGTACTCATAAAAATCAGCCTAATTATTTTTAATTACTGAAATACGGTGTCTCATTAATATTCATCTATTGAAACAAAGTTTGACCAACAGATTCACGAATGGCGTCTCAAAGTGTTGCCATATTGCCAATTAAGCGAATCAGTGTTCCAATCATCGTCGCAAATAGAATTTCTCAAATGTAGATAGCATTAAATTTATCAACGCTCATTATGAGCACATCAACTCCTTTAGGTATTCACTTATAATATAAATTATATTTTTAAATATAGTTTATAAAATATAAATACATTTTTTTTGGGTTTAAAATTGGGAACAGGGTCCAAGCTACCGGTGGTTAGGGCCTCATATCTGAAAAGCTCCTCAAGGCGACAACCTCGTGCGCTAAGTCTACAAACTTCATTTGTTTCTCTTTCGCATTTCCAAAATTTTCGTCATGTTGAACGGCGATATCAATTATCATCGTACGGCGCGCTAATCGATTTATCACCACAATAGCAGCCTGTTATTATTTAGCATTATTATTGATAACAATAAGTGACGAATATTAAGATCTTTTTCTGTAACTTTCACTCAAATTCCCATTTGTTGTTCTTCGTATCGAATGAGCTGCCGGTTCAATCACGTAACAAGCCCAAGTAACAGAGTTTTGTCTAATCTGTCTAATGGCTCCCTTTTTTTCGTGAGAAATCTTCAAATGACCTCTTCCGCTGAGAGTGCAGCTGGGGTTAATGTCAGACTCTTATTGATTAAACGCTCTATGTTCCTTCTGGAGCTCTCTGTGTGCTTCGGTAACTCTTGCGAAAAACCCGCAGCCCGAGGAGCCGATTCTAACGATTTTATGTGCCCTCACCAACTTCCAGACTCCGGGCTGCTTTGTGAAAGTAATGAAAATGAAGTTCTAATGATAAAAGAACACAATAGCACTACTTGAGACACTGCGAACATAAAAGTTTCTTCACACATGTTTACTGCCTTAGAAGCTGGCAAACATAACACCACTGAGTTATAAAGTTCTAAGATTTCTCCAACTTAAACGTGCAAACTTCATGAAAAATGGGCTGTTAGTTCTGTACATTAGCGGCACATAAGACGAATAATATTTCACCATGATTTGGTTAGCACGTCTACTGATCCGGTCGCAAAGGCGCCGATCGCATAAACTATTTGAGAAAACAGACCGCCCACAGAATTGCAAATACATTGCCATTAAAATGACGCTCGCTATCTGTTTAATTGACAATCTTTAAGAACTTTATGCGACTGATTATTGAAAACTGTAATTATTTATAAACTTAACTATGTGAATGGATGGAGAGATAGAGGTAGACCAAAGAAGAGATAGATTGATTGCCTGATAGACGATATGATTAAGAAGGGAGTGGATAGTAGTATGACGTCTAACAGAAATGAGTGGAAGCGGAAAACACATTGCGCCGACCCCAAATAGAATTGGGAACAGGGCAGGAAGAAGAAGAATTATTTAAAAACTTATCTTGCAAAACCTTAGACTGATTTACGAAGTTTATTTGTTTTCAAAATATGTACATTTACAACTTGTATTTACCTGTATGTATGTTTGTTTGTTATTACCCAAATCTAACTGAAGTCAAGGCCAGTTGATGTATTATATCTAGAATAATTTGTAGCATATTTTAAGTCAGTGTTGTTGATTATCGTTGAAGTGCAATTTTATGCATCCAACACCCAATATAGCATGAAGAGTTGCAATTAATTTACCATATCAAACGATTGTGACTGCAACTGTCCGCTTTGTTTATGACGCGGCGCAATCAAAGACATCGATAAGATACGAGATCGTGTAGTTAAATTAACTTAATTAATCGATTTCCACTTTAAATGAGATTACATTGAGAACTGTGGCATATTGTTTCACAATGATCGAGCCTTATCGATCACTATCTGAGAATTCGCATTGATTTCCGATATAAGCGATGTATTCATTGATCGGTTTTATCAAAGAAAACATAAGAGGTCGTTAATTAAAGAAACTGTTCATGCCTGATCAGTTCTTTAGCAATTAATGAGGTTCCTTGAGATTATGAGTTGAAAACTCAAGCGAGCCTTATTACTCTCTATAGTATCTCACTGTTTTGTTTTTGGTTATGGGTCATTCTGCAATTACTTGAGACAAACTATTTAAATCTTACGAAATTTTATATCTTTAGCTTCTTACAAGAAAATCTTTCTTTTTTATGCGATTGAAGGATTGTACCAGCACGGTTATGACTTTAATTACCAATGTCTTTGAATTTTCATCATGCGCTTACATACCTATTTGTCATTATTTCCCAATTATGAATGCTGCATCGAATGTATTCCGACACTTCATTTTATAGCGTGCTCATTAAAGAGCCGACAATTTATGCGAATATAAAACACAATTAAACGAATAACATAGCCATTTATTAGGTATATTCACACACTTACAATTTCAACCTCATGACTCTACTCTAAGAATATTTTCTAGCCACACGTTTGCTTTGTCAAGGAACTAACATCGACTAGTAAAATATTATTTTAAAACATATCTAAGTTTCTTCGGATAGACAATGAACAATGTGCACGACCGCCCCAAGCTAGGAGAAACAATAGCTTGGCCTTAACTTTAAGACGATTGAGTTAGATCTAAGAACGGGACAATTTATGCAGATATCTAGATTTCGCTGTACGTGATACTTTCGTTGATTTAAGAGGCGTGCCTGTAATGCTATCTTCGATAAAGAGCCAACCTCTCAAGTGTGAGGGCGTGGGTTCGATTCCAGGTCGGGCAAGTACCAATGCAACTTTTCTAAGTTTGTATGTACTTTCTAAGTATATCTTGGACACCAATGACTGTGTTTCGGATGACACGTTAAACTGTAGGTCCCGGCTGTCATTGAACATCCTTGGCAGTCGTTACGGGTTGTCAGAAGCCAGTAAGTCTGACGCCAGTCTAACCAAGGGGTATTGGGTTGCCCGGGTAACTGAGTTGAGGAGGTCAGATAGGCAGTTGCTCCTTGTAATACACTGGTACTCAGCTGAATACGGTTAGATTGGAAGCCGACCCCAACATGGTTGGGAAAAGGCTCGGGAGATGAGATGATGATGATGCCTGTAATGCTATCTTCGATATCAATCATCTTTTTGAGACTTGTTACATTGTTTGTCGTTGTTCTTTTAAAATAAAGCGTGTACATATATATGCATGTAAGTATAATTATATTATAGATTGCATTTGATATACGCTTACGCTTAAGTTGCGTTTACTAATTAAATATTAGTTCATTAGATTACGCATTATTTTCTCATATACAAGTAGGTACTTCCGTATCTTATTAGATCATGACTAAGTAGAAACTCCATGGGTCGATCGATCATAAGGTTAAGCAACATGTGGCGTGGTCGGTCCGTGGATGAGTGACCATCGGGATATGACGAGTTTCGGCTATCATTTGTACATCCTTGGCATTAGGTCGTTGCGGGCATTCAAAAGCTAGAAAATCTGACAAACAGTCTTACCAAGGTATATCAGGTTGCCTAGGTAACTGGGTTAAGGAGGTCCATTTTAAACACTGATACTCAGCTGCATCGAATTTTAAGTTGACTCCAACATGGTTTAGGAAAAGGCTAGGCAAATGAGATATTAAATTATTTCCAGATCGGCCTTAATACTAAAACACTATGAGGAAAGGAACTCATTTATAATTATAAATCTAACACACGGGAACTTGGCATAGACACGGAGATCTGTTTATGAACTAAAAACATCCTCGGAGCGACTTCAGCTGTGGTTTACGATAGCTTTGTAACTTAACCTGGTTTAAATTCGTGACTTAACTTCAAACATTAGTAACAAGTTTTGTCAAATTGTGGCGAAGTTAACCCTGAAAGGTTCTTTTTTAATTTACTGGCCTGTTGATGTGGTTTTAATAAAGTAAAAAATAAAACATTTTACGTTTCCTGAACGTTATCTACTGCCGAAATATATAGTGAAAAAAAGTAGTAAAAAAACGAATGTAGTTTGTATATTAAGTCTGAATGCAATCTTTTTCGAGACAAAAGTTTCTAGAATATGCGCTTCGGAGATTCTGTGCTGTTAACCGTTATTTTCTTTTATTGTTGAAACGTTCACACATTAATTATTCTTAAAATTTAAAATTCTATATAATAGTGCTTCTTCTTCTTAAATCTTCTGACAGTAGAGGTATATCAAACAAAGATTTTATAAAATAATGAAGCAATTAATAATACAATTAATTTTATTTTTATGGATATATTTTATGCATATTTCAACGAGTATTTTTAATAGAAAAATAACGATATCTTAATTATATTCCAAGCCAATAAAAGGAATTTTAATAAATAAAATTATCATAAGTCTTTGTTAATTCTGATTGGCGGCGTTTATTGAAATACAAACGAATTTAGAACACGACCCTAATAAACCTTTTTATTGCCATATAATCAAAGTTTTTAAGTGTTACCACTCCAAATTTTTGCTAATTCAGAGCAAAGATTTTACTTTAATGTGTTTTGCAAATTTTAAATGATAGAAGTCGTGTAACGTATCCACTTAACGTGGTCAAAAAATAATGTTTTCTCTGAACATTTGTAGCTAACAGTTAATTTGCGTCTCCGAAGTTAGGCATTCGACGCCACCCGCATACGCAGTAGTATTCTGTTATATTTTTGTTTGAGCATATTTTGCTTCTTCACAATATTTTTAGGTACGCCAGCAATTCAAGCTACTACAATCTGTCAAATTTTGTAAATAAGTTTTCAAGTTTATCGCGGAAGCACATGGCTCAAAGTTGACAATTTTACAGTTTAGGTAGCTTGAAGTGCTGGCGTCTGTACGAACAAATAAGTGCAAAGAGCCAAATTGCTATCAGAGACGTAAAGTTATCAAGAACTTTTCATGTAGGTATGTGCCTACCTAAATATTTTAGTCGAATAGAAAACATTACTTAAATAACAAGGTCCCCATATCCTTGTAACATATGTACCTTATTCCGTCCCCATGTCCCTACCTATTTTATGTGAAAAATATTTCATTAAAAGCATTAGGTTTTATTAATGTTCAACCTTTCAACCTATCCTTGGCCTGAATTCCTGCAAAAAAGTCCAATATAAGTAGGTATGAACAAAAAAAAAAACATTCACCCATGACCCATAATTGTTGCTAGAAAATCAATAATTCTCCATGCACTGGCCGTAGGTGATATCCGTCCAACACTAGCTCGCAATAACACGTACAACATAATTATGATATTCCAGGAAATGTCTTTATTCTTACTTTCATTATTGTCTCTTTTTAGATGAGAACATAATGTACCTAGTGGTTTGTGCACCTTTGTTTATGCCGTAACTATTGGACACTTATGGGTAATGCCGTATTCATAGAAATAACATGGGCGTAAATTATTGCTTGCACATAGAATATGTCGGGTTTATTCTTTGTCTAGAAGCTCAATACGAAATCAGTGAAGATGTTCTTAAATTTCATGAAAGCAACAGCTTTCCACTATCTATCTTTTGAAAAGATTTTGTCTTAATTTCTTAATTAAGTATACTGAACTAGCGGTTTCGCCCACTCCCACATAATAATATCTTCACATCAAATTTCACCGCTATTTATTCCGCCATCTAAATACATAATCTCATTTTCAAATGCATAGTAATACGTCCTTACTTATTTCTCCACGGGTTTATTAAAATAAAACTTTTGACCAATCTTTCTCCACGATGAAACGCCAGCACATCAAGCTACTACAATCTGTCCAATTTCGTTGATATATTTTCAACCTTATCATAATACCAGAAGGTTAATATTCGATTGGTAAAATTTAACGGATTCGCTGTCGTCTATACTTACTTAGACACAATATTTTGGGCCAGTTTCACCGGTTACGGATAGCCACTATCTACCAGATAAACTATCAAGAACTTATCAGCAACCAATACAACTGGCACTTAATCACTTTTACAAAATGTTAAACAAACTCACTAATTTTTCTACTTGCCCTTTCAGGAATACCACGTTTCTGCTACCAAATAGCTAAAAGTCTGCTGGTTAGGTATACTAAAATATGTATTATATCTTTAGCAATAGGAATGCAAGGGTATGAGTAGTGTGCGGTTCTACCGCGGGGTGTAAAGGTTGCAATATGTTGCAGAGATGAATATGCAGGTCGGAAATGGCGCCTGTAAACATGTTCGGTGATGCAAGCACTTAATTTTCGTTTCCGCGTAGTAGTTAGTAAAATATGAGGTAACATTTTTTTTACCATGTATATTTTATATTCATGTGTGTTAGCATGTTATATTCTCGATTTCCCAAGTGTTTTAGGTATGTGACGTTAAAAAAAGAACATGGCGATAGATGTCACAGATTGAAGAAAAAACAAAATAAATAAAAATGTGTTTTCTGCAATATGGGTATCAAGTTAAAGGGCTCGTCATGAGGAGTCCAAAGACTCGCCTCTATTTTAATGTAATCTTTGGCAAAGGGTAATGCTCAGATAAATTACAAAAAATAAACCGTATGCATAAAGAAAATAACTCATCACACAAATGTTGGCCCTAACCTAACGGGGAATCAAACCCTGGACCTTCAATTCGACAGTCCGGCAGTCTGAAGTCGCAACTATCCTTAACTACAACGAATCTTTAGGTATAGGTATTATAAAAATATCATTTGAATTTTCATTCTAATTTTAAATCGAGATAAAATCAGGCAAATTGTGCGAATACACTAGAATTTATACAGTACTGTTTAAAAGTGGAATTTTTCGCAGGACATTCTTAGACAACCTAATTCATCTAGGTATCTGCATGTTTATCTGAGACATTCATCTTAAGTACGTCATATGGAAATGGCGGGAATGCATAGCGGGACAGTCCGTGCTATGTAAATGTATGTGCCGTGAACAGTTTATGGACACCCTCGTTATACCACAATTAGCTGTCATCGGCGCTTCTCACTGCTAGGAGATAGAATCGGGAACACAGACGTATGGAGTCGAAGAAATTTAAAAAAAACTTATTATTACTTTGTTTCTTTTAAATATTGTTATGTAAGAATCCATAGGATGTCCTTGCTATACTAACTTGTGTAACATAATTTTAAAAATATTTTCTCACTTAAAATTATAGATTAAAATAAATTAAATCTATTTCTGTGTTTCGAAATTTGATCGTGGGAATATTATAAACTTAACCGTGAATTGATTTGAATGAAATCAGTTACTTCCGACACTGACTGTAACTTTTTTTTTATTATTAAAAGTTTCGTTTTACATAAATCTCTGTAGCGACTACAAAACTGACCTAAACTTAATAATTTCAATGATCTTTTGTCGTTTAATATACATTTTCTTTACAAAAACTTAATAACTTAACCTAATAATCACAAAGCAACTACTATCATGTTTATTAAAATACAGAAAAGTATTTATATACCAATTCGCCAGATTCTTATTTTGAACATACAAAACTTTACCCAATCAAAAAAAAACACATAAATTATTAAATGAATAATAAAAAACAACAAATATTTTTAAGCGCGACTCCACATAATCCCTGTTCAATTCACGCACAGTCGGCGACTTGTCCCAGCGCAAGCTGGCGTCACCGCGGCGGCTCCTCAGATGCTGTTAGCGCGACTTTCGCGACACATCACCATGACAGGCCAGTTCTTCTCCCTGCCTAATGAACACGTACGCTTCGGAGGTCTGTCTGACGGTCCTTGTTTAGCTTAAATAGATGATAGCTTTATTCGCTTGGTGCTTGAAGGCTGAGGTTGGCCCTGGCGAAGGCGACTGTCTATGACATTCTTTGTTGCAGCTCTAAATGATACAAAATTACACCAATTCATTGATTCCGATTTAAAAAAAAATACTGTACTATAGGACATATTAATTTGGTACAGACGTCAACACAACAAGCTACCGAAACTGTCAAACTTTACCAATCAATATTGAACAATATGCTTCAGCAATAAAGTTGAAAATCTATTAACGTTTGACAGATTGTACTAGCTTGATGTGCTGGCTTCTGTACAGGATTTCATAACGCCAACTTTGTTTTAAAACGTAGATCATTTACGATTCCATCAAATTAGCTTTGAAACAAAATGTTGAGTGACACAGAACCCCATAATTTAATGTAACCGACCTACTTTAAATCCGTTCCCTTCCTTTGTGAAAACAATAGCAATTTGCAAAGATTGTAAAACTTTCATCTTTACCTACATTCATTAATTAGAATTGAAAAGTTTGTAGCTTTTAATGGGACGCAAACAAAGAACGACTTGCTTTTCATGTTACAGTTCAATTAATTTCAAATCTCTTAATTTGACAATCCAGTTAAACTATTCCTATGGAAGAGTATAGGAATGAAGATTTATTAGCCTTTGTATTGAGTAACTTACAATTATTATTCGCATACGAATAAAATATTTTGTAGCAATCTACTAAGTAGAGAAAGTTTGGGTTGTACTGAGGTAATCTATGGTGATACTGATCTAATTTAAAGTTTCCTTTCAATAAATATAAAGGTAAATTATCCCGGAGCAATATAGGTATGTAAAGTCTATACGGGAAATGCGGGAGAAGCAAAAATAATGTTCTTGCAAACCTTCTTTCGAAAATGAGACCCAAGCGTCCTGTAAATCAATAAATTAGAAAAAGCTCGCTTAAGGTAAGTCTTTACTTTAAAGAAAATGTACCTCGTTTTTTTCATGGGATATCTTCAAGCGACCCCTCCCGCTGAGGTTGTAGCTCCAGCGAGTGTCAGACTTTTACTTATTAAAATCCCCTATGATGCTTCTGGAGGTCCCTGTGTGCCAGGCCCCGGTAACTCTTGCGAACAACCCGCAACACCAAAGAAAAAACTCCTTAGATGGAGACATTTTTTTTCTTTATTTTAAAACTAATAAATAAACTATAGGTACGTCACTACCTTAAATCAAATAAGTACCATTTTTCTAACTCCTTTTAAACTTATTTTTTAAGCTCATCACCACAAACCGCAGCTAATGGTTATATTTAGCGATCAAAAGCACTAATAAGGTGTTAGAGAATTCGGTAACGAATGTGATAAATGATATCGCTCAGTGTTGTATTACCCGACGCGCTGTGGGGCGTGAGAAACAACACGTCTTTGGGCCATATCTCGTGTTTCAACCTACTCGTGTTAGAATTGGCGTGTTCTTTACTGTACTTACGATACCTTGATAATATTGCGTTTGTGGTCTGCATTTAAGAGCGGATTGCCATGATTGGCGATATATTGCTGCATACTTTTAGTGTTCACCATAGTTAAAGTTTCAAATATAGAGTTATTGAATAATAAATACAAATTATACATGTAGAAATGTCTTGTGCATCCGTACATAAATGGTTTAACACATGGGGTCATATTTGTGGTGACAAAAATACTTAATTAGTTATATATTCATACGCTTAAAGATAATGAAGCACTAAAATAAGTCTCAATAGTTATCTAGATCACAATCAAGATTAAATCATTATGTAATCTGGTGTCTTTAACATTATACAAATACATAATTTTAATATTATATAATTATATTATCAAATTTTATCTTTTCCACACCAATTCTGATACTATTTAATGGATCTTCAATAGTGATAATTCTAATAATCCACGACTCACAAGTAATATAGATCAAATAATTTGCATTTAATTAAAATAAATAGACAGTTAGATGAAACTTATGATACATAATAAGATCATTAAAAATTAACAAACATTATTTAAATAAAATTGAAATCATAACTAGGGTATATTCACGAGTGACAAAGCGGCACACACCATTTTGTCCACAGATACTTCACGATTGTCCACTGCTCACGTGTCAAGTGACGATCAATTATTGTGGCCAAGTAAAGCCGAACAAACAACTTGGACGAACAACGGATTAGTTTACTGAACAACTAGCAGGAAGGAATCGGAGTATTGACATACTGACCCTGTACTGTATCATGTTATTGCGAACGTCTGTTTTTTAGTTTTAGAAGACATGAATCGTATTGTTGTGAATTCGAATATGAATCGTATTGTAATTAACAATACGTGTTACTCTAGTATGTCATAAAGTATGACGCTTTCAAAGAACAAAAATACTAGTTTCTGCCTACGGAACTACTTCGCATACCGCAATGAAAAATTGCCGAATCTTTCTCAATAAATGTGCAATGTAACACTGAAATAATATTTCAAATAGACATGGCAAATAATAAATACTTAAATATATCAATACTAAATTATTCAATAATAAGCAAAGAAATACTTCAGCTTTATAGTGTTAGCATATATTTTCTGTTTTTATTAGCCAGCAAAGATATGATGAATGTGTAACATAGGTAATTAACTAGTTTTCCAAGAAAAATAAGACAAATAAATGACCTGGTCGTCAAGGTAGGATAAAAATAAATAAAACAACGATTTTTCAGTATATTCTTTATTGGATGTGCCCCTGAACAACATAATAAAGAAAAATTGGTTCCTTGTTAGTATTAATATATATAATATTCACAAATATAATCAACAGCAAGATCCCAGAGTCAAAAACCTCTTACAAAAACAAACGAACTACAACGTAGGTTTGTAAAAAATACTAAATCTTGAATACTATCCCAGGATGTACGATAAAGCTATAAACATTTGCCTCTAATTTGCATACTTTCGATGCAGATTAAAATTTTCTTCAGCTCTGTAGCGGCCAGACGTTCCCAAACATAGACTTATGATTTACTAGACAAGAACAATAGACAAGGTACATTATTGAGGTCAAAGTTTCTATACCTAGACGATATATCCAAGCCTGTTTTAATCGTTACCTAATTATAAATATTTTGTTCGTGAATTATAATGTGCTAATATACTTTGTACAGTCTAACAGGAGGTTTTTGCAATAGTTACGATAATTATCATAAATTAATGTATTGTATTTTTTTTTAAATGTGCAATGGTCCGCGATAATGCGCTATCAATGATAATGCCGAAATATTATGTCTTAGCAATTTCGACTTTATGCGGCAGCGACTTTATACTTGGACTTTTGGTTATGTGTTTATTTTGCCCCGTCAGAGTAACACTTTTCTTTGTAATATTTATGAGTAATAGTGCATCTAGGGTTTTTGTAAATCTATGGTTGAGAATGGAGGTTAACAATTAATGTTAGAAAATAATCTCTAGTTTTAATTCCGCGAGACAAAAATCCAGCATTGGGTGCAGGATGCACATGCAATACCGCCCTCCCGCCCACTTACACAAGCACAAGCAAGGAAGGGAAGATACCACCCTCCCTCCCTCATGCACCTGGACACGGAGAAATGGCAGCAAGCCCTGCAACCAAGCCGACTCGACACGTGTTTCGCCCCTCCCCGGGGCATCTTCAGGAGGTGTTGACTCGACGACCGCTCGGGCGCGAAAGTTCGCGCCCGAGCGGTCGTCGTCCTGCACCCAATGCTGGATTTTTGTCTCGCGGAATTAAAACTAGAGATTATTTTCTAACATTAATTGTAATGGATTTCCGCAAAGTAACGCCTGATTCAATAAGCTATCTGGAGGTTAACATTTTTGTTTGGCATAGGTAATTCTATGATTTGAATATTTTAAGTTTTTACTAATCATCCAGATTGTGCCCTTATCCAGGTCGTATTTACGTAAACGCTATTTGCTATCATAATTCATAAAAATGGGTAAATCGGCCAATCTATAACATTTTCGCATCACTAACAGGTTGCCCTTAAAACTAGAGTTCTGGTTTATATCTCTTGTTTAGCAAAAGTATTATACTAACCTATTTATAATTATTGCTATTTCCTGCGGCTAGGAGTAATTTTCGCAAGTAAAAATTTTGCACACATTCATTTTGTGAGGGAAAACGATATTTAACTGTGATATTTTCCTTTGTATAGTTACTTTTGGATAGTATAGATACGTACAGCCACTAAAATCTGTAAAATTTCCTTCATAGATTTTCAACTTTATCGCTGAAGTGTATGGTTCAAAACTGACTGGGAAAATTTGACATTTTCGTGCGACAGTTTCGCTTGTTGTGCTGTCTAGACCTAATTCAAAAGGTTGTTGTAACAGAATCTGTTGTACAATATTACATTAATTTAATATATTTCTCAAAATCAAATCAAATCAAAATAAACTATACTATATATAAACGTGATACGGCTCTGGTAAAGTGTTTAAAGTAATTTTTATGTTCAGAATATTTTATTGCCAACACTTAACTATAGAGAAGAGCTTTCCAATAAAAACCGCTCGTTACTATATAGTTATATTATTTTTAGGTAATACCTTAATGTACGAAATTGATTCATCCTCTTTGTACAGATCTATACCTACCTCCTAATATTATCAGGCTGAATTTATTTGCTTGTTTTCTTGCTAATCTCATGAACTACTAGTCCGATTTGGTAAACCCTTTTAGTGTCAGATAGCCCATCGCTCGAGGGAGGGTATAGGTTAAGTTTTATCCAGGTGCGCGAAGTAGCTCCTACTGGTCGAGAGTGGAATTCCTTGTGGAAACTGGTGGAACTGTCTTGCATTTTCCCAAATTATGTTCCTCTTGGCTTTCAGTCTTGAGCCGATACGCCATGGTATTGTCAGACTTGCTAGCTTTTTTACCCGTAATGACAGCCGAGCGCCTTCCGAAACACGGAGGAACTCGTCATATCAAGATGGTCACTCATCCACGGACCGACCGTACCAAGCGTCGCTTTAGCTTAAGCTTATGATCAATTGACCCTAGCGTCTTTTGCTTAGCCAAGCGCTTCTTTATTCAAATTTAACAACGCAAATGATGTCGCAGGGTGCTAGGTGTCTGTCTGTCAATAATATACCATTGATTCATAAAGTGCTAACTGCAAATGCATAGTTAATATCACGTTTTATTCGCGTTGCCTTTATGTATAGAATCGTAAATGCATAGCTCAGTGTTCAGCCACAATTAAGCTTTTAAATCTTTTGTACTATCCATATAAATCTTAGGCCATACTTACATACAATATTTTTGATTGTTTGACATTATATTTGTGCTTAAAGAACTCATATAGTTAGCACCTTACTGGGAACTTTGGGAGTTCAAGTCTATGTTTAAATTAGCTTTAATGTCAAGTATAGTAACTGTGTTAAACAGTCAAGTATCAAAAAATGTAAAGTAATTGTAAAAGTTATACAAATATTATGATTTTTTTATTTTTAAATATTTTGGACCACATCAGGGTTGGGTCGCATTTCGCAAAGGAGGCGTTTCTTTTAATTATCATTAAAATATTAAAAATATTATAGGTAACGATTAAAAAATCAGGTTATTCAAAAGAAAAAAAATAACGTTAGGCTATTCACGTAGTTTTGGATTCTATCAATCAAATTCAAAATTTCAACATCAAAAACATGTAAAACCACTCGAAATATTATTAAGGCGAACAAACAAATCCCAGCTAACAAAAAGACGATTGACAATCCTTAAAAGTATTTATATGTTGACAAATTCCTGACCCATAAACTCCAATAGCACGTGTCCAAGTGAGAAAGTTATAACACATGTAACAATCGTGTACTATTAATTGACACGTGTGTTTACGTTGTACAGTCAACCAAGAAAGTGGTCTACCAGTGTTGATAAAAGTTTTTGTGAGATCTAATAAATAATGCTAAGGTTCATTTTTCTGAATCAAAACGTATGTAAGGGAGAATCTTCTTGTTTCATGGACGTTCAAACGGATATGACCCGTATGGTAGTAGAGTATGTTTTTGGCTGACTGTATTAAGCAGGAGGTGTTAGAAAACGGATTTATTAGTAGGTATTGTGCTTTTGGTATTTGACAGAAGGTGCTTTAATTATGTACAGATGCCAACAGGTCGACCTACCCGATCTGTCACATTTTACCAATCGAATATTAACCTTCCGGTATTGTTATAAGGTTGAAAATCTATTAAAGAAATTCGATAGATTGAGGTGGGTTGATGTGCTGACGTCTGTACCTACTACGTTTTATTTTGCTGTGACATATTTCGTGATTCAGTTTTACTGTATTGAATTAAAGATTTCCCCCTTTATTATAAAACGTGATCTTTACAAGTACCGGCTTTAATACTAGATTTAGACCATTAGCTTTTTTCAAGGAGATGGTTTAAAGCTAGCACAAAAGGCGGTACTTTTTTAAGACCACATTTCAGGATAAGGGGTTTTTGTTATAAGGATATATTTTCGTTTACTTTTTTAAAACATGAGTTAATAGAAAAATATCTTAAAAAGTTCGGGACTTTGGATAGAGTTCATTAAACTCATTTAAATAGCCGCGACCTTCAAATGTTATTTTAATTTACCACGAAACACAAGACATAAGAAAAATTAATGAAATCCATATCATTCATGTTTTCAGGGTCAAGGAGGAGTGGCTTCTTTCAAATTTATTGCAAATCTCATAATTTTATAACACTGCCCTTTGATTAATTTATTTAGTCTGTAACTTTGACATGTGTATAAATAGAACTATAGAGCTACGTCAATTAATTTCATTTCATAAAATAATTATACATCTTACTAAAAAGAAAATCGCTTGTGACAAGAAAAAAATCAATAAAACAATAACTTAAAGGTACTCATTGAGCTATTAGGCACAGGCGCCAGCACATCAAGCTACCCGAAACTGTAAAATTTTCCCAAACAACTTTGAACCATTATGCTTCAGCGATAAAGTTGAAAATCTGTTAAGAAAATTCGGCTAATTGTAGTAGCTTGATGTGCTGGCGTCTGTACATGGATTTAGGCAACCGACAAAAAACTGTCTAGTAATTAAAAATAAACCAATATCTCGAGAGGAAATTAACAAAGACATTGACAGATTGACGGGAAACGAAATACTTGAGGCGACACGCACACGATATGCCTAACTTGCGAAATGACTCTATATTGGCGCAAGCATGATAATTTCAGTCATATTGAATTTCATATATTCTGTCTATTACATTGTCATTGTCAATGACAATAACAGTTGAAGGTGAAATTTAGATCTTCAACTGATTAGAAGACTCGTGTTCTCGCCTATTGTTAAACAAAGTAGCGATCCTAGTTTTGTGTAAGGAGATAATGCTTAGAACTTTGACATAGGAATAACATCATCATATGAATAAAAACTTAGGTAATACATTAAAGGAATTAATTATCATTTCACAACGAAAATTGTTGAAGTATGAGTATTTTAAATTAGGAATTTCGTCGGTAAGTACATACATAGGTGTGCGTCGCGTACCAAAGTAAAATTCTAGTAGAATTTATGCCGGTTCATACGAGCCGCGGTCATAGTCGACGACAAGGCGCGTTAGTGTTAGGACGCGCCGCTCGACAACCCGACGCGAAGAGCACGCGGAAGGCAACTTGCACGCAACTCGATCTAGTGATAAACAAAACAGTCCCAGAAAAACATTTGAAACTTTTTGCAATTTTTTGTTTTATATGTAACAGTAGACGCGACGGTCTGTCTGGTTTTTTTTTATTTTGTGAATGAAACAGTGAATGATTTTTCCAGTGACCCGTATTTGAAAGGTTAGTATGTTTTTCAATAAATTAACATATTTTTTTTTGAAAGCTTAAATTAAACACTGTTGAAAATTATCAATGGAAATGCGTTTCCAATCAGCGGCTAGACATGAACAGAGTTCAACGTATAACCTTAACCCTCCAACGAACACAATACGCAGCCGAAGAATGTATTTACATTTTCTCGTGGTTATGAATAAACTGATTGACAACTGACATTTTTAGTAGAGAATTTACTAATCATATAAAAAGTCTTCTAATTGAAATCTCACGAGAAGTGGCGTGTAATTAGCATTAAATAATAATCTACAAAACTGTACCGTAGCGTGGAGACGATTAAAAGTCTATCATATTTATTTAATTAATGGCATTCATTCATTAAAATGCAAATTTATTCAAACGACTTATCAGCCAATTGACATGTGCTAGGCATCGATATATCCAATCGATAGTTTTTATCGGTACGTTTTTTATCGATCAGCTGTGTGATCGATAATGTTTACGTCAATTTTCCCTGGCTATAATTTTATACTTCTAAAAGTTGTTTTTTTTTTCAAACGGTCATTTGCCTTTTATATGTATACTTCTACTGATCCTTAATGAATGTGTTGTTAATTTTTTTGCTCTTTTTGCAAACATAAATGAGATGTCATGACTAGAGTCTAAATTGATATAGTTATCAGTGACATTGTCATTTTTGATGACTTGTGTTATTCCTAGACAGGACAATGACCATACACGATTTCGTCGAAAAAAAGTAACGAACAATTTTTTTTTTTCGAGTTAACTATGATTGTAATAATGTTCTATGACTTACGTATTGTGCAGTGGAATTCCATTCATTGCAACTTTGAAAATATTATAGGCGCATGTACTTCCTACTTAAAAGTTTTTTTTCTTGTTTTTGTACCGGTACGTCTGAGAGAGTGGACCAAAATAAAATAAAAAAACAAGTTTCTAAGCTTCGGAATTGAAAGACGGTTCTTTATAAGCGTGTCTATTCGTTTTTGTGTCACAGTCACTATATTATTGCCGAATTTGATGCCAAAATTGTGCAGTAAATTAATTTGACTACTCTTTTATATTGTAACAGTTTTTATATGTGAATTGGTGACAAGGCGTATTAAAACCTTTTAGGTACATATATCATAAGAAAACTTTTTGTACAAGATCGGACTGACTACCAATAATCTGAAACAAATCTTTTGAGTATATACCTGGTTAGTTAGTAGGCAAGATGAGTTTTTATTTAGTTTTTGTACTAATATTATAATGCTGTAGAGCTTGTTTGTTTATACGCAATAATCTCTTGAACTACAGGACCAATGTGAAAAATTCTTACAGTGGTAGATCTTAGCCCATTTATGAAGGAGGGCTATTGGCTTCTTTTAATCCGGGTCGCGGTTAAAACCGCTGGCGAAAACTAACCGACAATAAGTGGTAACCTAATGATAGTTAAATGGTAAAATATTGGTAACACTTTTCGCGGTAGTAGGTATATTTAGTAATGGCATTATATATCTACTTACATTAGAGGTCGGTTGTGTATGAGGTTAACAATGCTTTGTGGGTTTTATGAAACATTCACATTGCGGCCCGGAGTCTAGAAGTTGCAAGAGGCACGTAAATGTCGATCCCGTAAGATCTCTCTTCGATCGTGTCGGATTGCCATCCTACTGTGCTATCAGAATGAAGGAATAGAGAGCGCACCATTTTCTGCGCAAATGCTTGTGCACTCTAAATGTCATGCGCAGCTAGCTAATTACCTTAGGAAATCCACTGTAGCTGGCAATCGGCGGATCATATTAGAAATACATAACAAACTACAAATTAATAAATGTAATGTAAACGGACGTACAGTCCATAATAGAAGCGCTCCTTGTATTGTAACATCATAAACAAAACCTTGTTTATATTTCCCTTTCTTCCGTTTCCCATTACCAGTAAGTATGTAGTTGTTAAATAATTTCTTAGCTCTCACAATTAACACCGCTCTCGATGACGTCATTGCTTCCATTATGATTCATAAATGTAAACATTTCTGCTTAATAAACTTCGATAAAACTCGACTAGAACGAAACGGTACTTAGTAGACTTTAGTTTTTACTTATAGTCGTGAAATATAAGGTTAACGTACTATTGTAGGTCATTTAGCGATATTAGACCAAAGTTGTAAATTATTTAGATAATAAGATAAGCATCCGATGAATCTGTTTACATTTTCGAGTCATCATAGCCGTATATTGTGCTCCGATTTATTATTTAATAACACCAGAGATTTAAGGAAGGAAGAACAGACGTATTGCGTAAACATTACCCTTAACATCGTGGCTGTAACTCATGATTGTAGGGTCGGGGGGTAAAATATTACGATGGCAAGTTTGCTAACAAATATTTCCGACTAGTCAGCGTTTGCAACGAGCCTCCTGGCGATGTATGCAATCACATTTGTTTAAGTCGAGCACAGCCCTACAGCTTGTGTGAATTGATTGCTCTTTAGTTTCAATTAACGCAAGTTTTTCCGCGTCCATTGATTTTAGGAAGGGAAACTTTAGGTTAGGGATAAGAAGAACTTTATCTGTTGAGGTGAAAAGAAGCAACTAAAGCAAATCAATTACCAATTTGCTACTGACTTAAAAGCGTAGATAGATTTGACTTGAAGACTTGAAGTCATTTCAGCTACAAACCTTCATGCCTATTCGTGTAATTTATTTTTAATTCTGGACCTCGAAGGAGACTTTGACCCTTAAGTTTATCTCGGCATTTCTTCTCAATGTAGTTAGGAAATGCCGGCCCAATTCCGTTTTGGGAAAAGAAGTGTCAAAGTGTTTGTTGTCAAAATAAATATCATTTAGTATTCCTCGTTCCCCCCTAATTAATCCTAATTTAATACGTATTAAAAGTCGTCAGGTGGAGTTTAAGACTTTGACGAAGAACAAGTCCTTATAGGTCTCGATGTCAATGAACTGGCTTTTGAGTTTAAGCTCTGAAGTGTATACTATTTACATACACAAAGTTAGTCACGTAACTATAAATAGCATTTAAATTGATTCCATTAGTTCGCGTTGCAGTGTCCTGTGACATGTTTTAGGGCACCGATAGCACTATCGACGGATGGTTTAACGGCCGATCGTGCGATCGTGTGATTTTTCTATTGGACTCGCTTTGCATGTAGGTCGGTCGGTTACGATGGAGCCGATAAGCCGCGGTAACTCTGATAGGAAAGGGCAGGTTGCGTCTGTGCATTCATGCATGTACTGTTTTTGTTTGTGTTTTCAAGGTTAGATTTGATTTTTTTTTAAAGTGTTAGTATACTCTTCATGTAAAATATTTTGTTGTTCCGCGAATAATTTGCAGTCATGTAATCTCATATCAAAAACTTACAGGAAAGACTAGGCTGTGTAGTCGAAACGCTTTAGCCTTGTACTTATCAAAAAGTCAACTAAAAAAAGTTGATCACAGTTTGAACATTTTTCTGAAAACGGTTGTAATAATTTATTAGTTCTAAATATGACACTTAAGTGCTAATTTTAAGGTCACAGTAAGGCCTCTAAGATATTAATGTGATATCTAATTTAGAAACTTAAATGTCACTAAACACCTATCATTTTTGGAGTTTCTTTGTTCCGACTGTCTTACTAATTTATTATACTTGATTATATTAATGTTATGATGATTTTAAGAGCTTAATTTTATACGGAATAATAAATCACAAATGTCCCTAGGCTAAATAGGCAGGCTGTCCGTTTTAGACACGCTATGTCGGTTTTGAACCTGTCTTACCTAAATAGAAGTTTTTATTTATAAACTCTTTAAAGTTTAGTGATTAATGATTCTCGTCCTGCTGGGAGGCAAATACGTTAATTAGTAACAATATGCGAGCGTTTAAGTGACAACGTTTAGATTTCATTTCCTTGTATACAATTTGTGATTTGTGTTTTAGTAAGTACTAGTTTCCGTCTGCCGTTTCATCCGCCGTTCGTGGGAACTACTTTGTACACCTGAAAAGAATATAGCTTATATACTTTGTTGGTAAATGGGCTATCTAACACTGAAAGAATTTTTGAAATCGGACCAG
Source organism: Heliothis peltigera (assembly GCA_958496145.1). Lineage (NCBI taxonomy): Eukaryota > Metazoa > Arthropoda > Insecta > Lepidoptera > Noctuidae > Heliothis > Heliothis peltigera. The sequence goes on along the minus strand of OY292338.1, from coordinate 5,381,055 downwards.
TACTTCCTGAGATTAACGCGTTCAAGCAAACAAACAAACGAACAAACAAACTTTATAATATTTAAAAGATGAAGGTGGTGGAATAGGTTAACGTAAGCGATGTATATTTTTGTTCTATCCTTATAATTTGTATTCTGTTTTTACACGTACATTTCATAAATTTTGTACTCGAATTTAAAATTAAAATGAGTGTTAATTACACAGAAGAATGTAATTATAATTATATTAACGAGGTGTCTTAGCCATTTGTTGTGGAATATTTTTAGAAGTTCTATAAACTTGAGCGATTGTTTGTCAAAATGGTTAAATTGGACGTGAATAATATGACGTAATACAGTACCGTGATCTCTAACAGTGTAAACGACATTGAACTCTTTGGAGGAAACGTTTTAGTTCTTGCAATCTGTCAATTATGTTTTTTTTTTTAACGAAAGAGATACTATATCGATTACGTCCAGACAATTCGTCACTGGCCGGAAAATCTTATTTTTCTGTGACTTTTTTATTCTTAATTCAAACTCAATAAGTGAGATCCGTTAGAATACCAGTTCTTATTTATATATTTAAAATGCAATATCGATGCTGACTGATCAATCGATAAGCAATTACCCACTTATTGTCGCTCTTTTCACGCCATTTTTATTTCTAAGAAAACTTCTGTGCCTGTAAGCTCAGTTAATTCGAAAATTATGGATGAATTCAAAACTCACTGCCATTTAATTACACGCATGCGTATTAGGAACGAAAGACTACTTTTTAAAATCTCTTCATGTGTGGTCAAACGATGACTTTCAATATAGGGATAGAAACTACAACTTGATTCAGGGGATAATGAACCTAATCCCGTATTAAAAAGGTCTATTATTGTAACTGGATTATATTCACCGATATTGACAGTAATTGAAAGGTGGACAACTGGTATAATTAGAAAAAAATCCCGTAAAACGTCGAATCAATAAAGACTCCACGTAGAGCACTTTCGTAATAAGGACTGGGCGTTTTTGCTTGGAACAACATAATTGCTTCGAGCAACTGCACGCTAGCCATTAGACCGTTTATAAATATAAATTTCTTGTTTAAACCAATCTAATATTAAAGCTTTAAGTAGAAATATAAGTAAGCAAATAAAATTATTTCTGATGTTTATCAGCTAATCTCTTCTTATGCAATAAATTTATTTTTTATAATTTAAATTGATGACGATAAAGGAACCACGTTTTTAAAAACAATCGATATTTAAATATAAGAAAGAATTACCATTTTTGAATTCTTTGTTATTTTAAAAACTATCTATAAGCTATTATCATTCGAAATTTAAAATATTCACGGCTCCATATCACTGTACTATGCACCTATTTGTTACGAAACTCTGTCTGCTCTGTGATGTGGTATATTTTTCTAACAATCTATTTGTTTACGAGATGGGTACTACATAGATAACCCAATTACGTTCGCTTGTCGCACATTGTATTAGAATATTTTCTTCAGTGCGTTCTTACGACAGACTATGAATGATTTGTTTATTTTTTGATCGCAATTAATGATTGTTATAGTTATATTATTAAAATGTGATCACGTAATTATAATCACATTAAAGTGATACCGACAGTATGGTGATAATAATTGTTATATTAACTTTATGTATTAATAATAATATATGGAGTTTATTCTTAGTTTATCATTATTGTTTGAGGAAAATAATAAAATACGCCTCCGCTCATAGACAAAATAGGTTTGGACTAACATTGAATATAGAACGCAAGGATGGTTTAAAATTAGAACACGCGTTTGTTTTGTATAGATTTATTACATTGCTAATTGGATATTCTGTTATTATCTATTGTATATTCAATTTTGGAATATAAAAATTATAATATCAACATCTTTGAAACATGGACGTCCAAAAATACTAATATTTTATTTTCGTCAAGTTTAAACAGGCAAATTTTAATATAATGAACAATTTATATGAAAACAATTTTATGTTTTTTTTGTTGCCATTAAATTTAAAAAGAAAATAAAAACCTTTTTCATGACTTTAAAACAATATTATCTATGTGTGTTTAGAACCAAGTTTATTTGCCCATAACAAAAAATGCCAACTAAAGCGTTTCTATTGGCCCAATGACATCACCAGCTATCTTTACATGAACAGTTACAAAAGCACAACTTACTTGACTAGGGCTGTCAACACTTGAATTTTTAGCAACGGACAATGACAGTAATGAGTCATGGCTAAGTAAACGCCATATTTATACGGGTCAATTGATCTTAAGGTTAAGCAACGCTTGGCGCGGTCGGTCTGTGGATGGGTGACTATCTTGTCATGACGAGTTCCTCCATGTTTCGGAAGGCCAAAAATTCTGACAACGAGGCTTAGGCCAAGGGGATCAAGTTGCCCAGGTAACTGGGTTGAGGAGGTCAGACAGACAGTCGTACTATGTAAAATACTGATACTTAGCTGCATCCGGTTCAGACTGGAAGCCGACCCCAACATAGCTTGGGAAAAGGCAGATGGACAATGACAGTAAATAGGTACCAAGGACATTCAAATAACTTTACCGATACAACGTTAGCTATTAGTAGCCCTGTGCATTCTTAGTAAGTTTTGTTCCCATTTACAGTTTGAACATCATGACGTCATTCGGAGCCGACTTCGGAGCATAAAAATTATAGAACGAGAACTGTAAATGGCCAGAGATTTTTTTTTACCTGACACCCCTGATTACTTCAGTCGAGGACAGCTAACAGTAAATAAAACATTTATAAATTATTTACTTTACGAAAATTATTATTTACCTCAAATTCGGGAAAAGCCCTAATCGATGGCAACCCTGTAGAGTCGACTAGTGCAAAGATTACGTTGTATAATGCAATCTCGTATTTACTCGCCCTAACACCGTCAAAGTAACATCAACAATGATAACAAGTTACCTAACTCTATGTAATCTGCATAATCGGTCAGTGATACCAAATGATTCACTGTATAATTGTTTATACCTATTTACGGTGACATTCGCGACATATTATAGAAAAAAATAATTTATATAACAGCCTAACCAGATACACTAAATTAGAATTAAGAGCAGATATAAAATTGATATCTTGCAAGAATTTTAATGTTTAAATTAAGTTTTTTTGGTATAGCAACATTTTATGTGGGAACGCAAATGTGTTTGGATGTTAAACTAATTTAAATGAGTTCAATGTCTTCTACACCACTAAATACTTGTTAAGCACATTTCTTTATAAATCCTCCTAATAATAATATCATCGCATTTATAAAAACACGAAAGTATGGATGGATGTTTTCTTACACTTTCCCGCTAAAATTACTAGATTGATTTTGATGAAGCCTTTCAGTAATATAGCTAATATAAAAAAATAATATATAGGGGTCTTTTTATCTACATATGTGTGGGAAGTATTTACATCAGACCGGGTGGGAGATGAGTGATTCACAAATGGATTGATTTTTCAACATAATATCATCGTGATCATCGTCGATGTAGTTGAGTATCAGGGTTTGGCGACTGCCTATAAGATTTCCTTAAGCCGGGCACCCTGATCAACACTGTTGTTTGCCATTTATGAAACTTTCTGGCTTCTGACTACCCGTAGCGACTACTAAAGATTAGAATCCTTGGATGGTGACTAGGTCAAAAATAAAATACTTTATCATATTCATTTTGTAAAATATCTTAAAATAATCAGTTTCATTGATCGTTTTGAAGCGAAAATTGTTTACATTTTTTATTGATAATTTAACCGAAATAACTATACCGCTTGATGTGAGAAATCTGTCAAGTCAAAACTAAGTTTTCTCATACAAATCGCATACAAAGTAACCATTTTTGACAGTTCAATAAGAGTAATGAATTTGACCAGTTGTCATCTGCCGTATTAAACATGTAACTACCAAAATACGATTTTTCAAAAACATTCTGCCAAAAAATGATATATCAATTTAGTCAATCAATGATTTTATAGATAAAGAATTTTCAAAAATATTCTGCCAAAAAATGATATTTCAATTAAGTCAATCAATGATTTGTAGATAAAGAATCATATATATATTTTTCTGTGAATGATTAAAGTATTCCGAAAGTACAGTTACAGTTAGTACATATTGTGGCGTCTAAATAGTCGTATATTTAACGTGTAAATTGGTTCATGGCTGATATTTGTGCAGTTGTTACACTGCTTAGACAATTGCTCTGGCTAGAACTATTTGACACCATTTCTTCTAATTCTGGTCATGGATAGATGTTTCAATAGAAATATGAATGTTGAAATAAAATTTGCTTTTCACTAGAGTTGGAATTAAGAAATTGACTTTTTAAATGAGATTTAAGTTTGGTAATACCAACCCGCATTGAGCAAGCATGCTCAATCCTTCTCCGTGGGAGAGGAGGCTTGTGCCCAGCAGTGGGACGATAAAAAGGCTGTATTGATGAAGTTTGATAATACAGTATTTTGGAGTTCAGAATAATTTTGTAGCAAGGTTTGAAGAACTTTATTCTTTGTTTATAGTATGATATTATCTAATTAAGAATCCAGTATCCGAAGAATAAGTAAATTATTAAATTAACTTTAACACCTTATTTTTAAGAGATTTATAAGTTTGTTGACTATTAAACATACTTATTTACAAAGTATAAAGAAATAAATTATCCTTCTCTTTCTGTAAAATTGGTCACTAAACAAATCGTAACAACAAGAAATCTTAATTAAATATAACAAACAAAAACAAAATCAGACCAGCATCAACAAGATTAATACATGTAATATGACGTTTCGTTGATATACACATCAAAGTCACGAGAAAAAGATACAGTGAAAGACAGGTGAAGATTTATAGTCATTACGCGCGGGCGCATTATCTACACTCGTAACTATGAGAGATATTTATTAAGACAAACTCTACACAGCTTCCGAACGCATAAACAATGCTTGAAGATTAAAAACGTGTCAATATACAAATTGAAACGTCAGCTATATTGATTTGTTATAGCTAGAGGTCATGCCACGGGAATGAAATTCCTTGACCCAATATCTAGTTAAATGTATGTAAATAAATGAGGTATCAGCCATTTGATCGGAGAAGAAAGCGTTTTGTTTAGCTTTGATGATTAATTTTGAGATTTTATCTGGTGTAAATTGGACTGTGTGAAGGTGTCAAGCGAACGTGTGATTGCTTAACTCAATTATCACTTGGATAATAATTGAACAATAAAGCGGTAAGAAAAATATTTTAAATTGTCGAGGATTTTGTATCAAGGGATTTTTTTATTAAGATTCCAAACTGTCCTTTCCTGGAATAAAAAATGGGTCTTCTAATCGTGGGCGTATTCATAAAGACCTTGGTAAGACTTTCTGGTTGTTAGACTTTCTGGCTTCTGATTATTTGTAACGACTACCAAAAATTTTCAAATGATAGCCGGGACCCACCAATTAAATGTCCCTTCGGAAACACGGAGTAACTCGTCAAGACAAGATGGTCACCAGTCCGTAGACTGAACGTGCCAAGCGTTGCTTAACCTTATGATCGATTGACGCATGCAGCTGTTGCCACAATCCCCTCTACTGTGACATTGTATGGATATTATAATGATATAAGTATTAAGATTATAAAGGTCGCCGGAAGACACTGGATGCAGGTCGCTTCCAACAGGTATGCGTGGAGATCTAAAGGAGAGGCCTATGTTCAGCAGTGGACGTCCTATGGCTGAGATGATGATGATGATGATAAATATTAGCAGAAAGTTTACAGCTTTTAGTATTAATTTGAATGAGACCAAAAATAGGAAAATATCCAAAAGTAGATCATCTGAAATTACAAACCGGTGCGCCATTTAACACTGTATCGTGTATACGCGTGTCAAACCAACCAACAAAACCCAAAGTTTATTATCTTATGAAATATTAATATTATGTTTACGCGTAGGAGGATTTTTATAATGCCCTGAATGAGTGAATCTTTTATGGAGTCGCAATGATTAAGATAAAGCCAGTCGTAGAACATTCATTAGTCAGACAATAAATTTTATATATTTGTTATAAAGACAGTAATGTTTGTATTTTTTGGTTTAGACATGAGCCATTTCCGCATTAATGTTTGGATATGGTCAACATTTGTTAGCAATGTACTGGTACAATTATTGCTTATATTCATTGCTTCTTCTGCCCAGCTTATTTTAAAACTATGTTGGGATCGGATCCTGGTTTAGCCCGATGTCTCTGAGTACCAGTGTTTTACATAGAGCGACTGACTACCTGACCTCCTCAATTCTTACCTAGGGCAGAACGATGCCCCCTGCTAAGACTGATGGTCAGACTGGCTTCTGGCTACCCATATTGATTGACCCACCAATTTAACGTACCTTCCGAAACACGGAGGAAGTTGTCATGACTGTCCACGCCAAGCGCTGCTAAACCTTATGATCATCGAGCTCCTCCTATTGTAACATTCATTGACCATCGAGATAATGAAGTAGCAAATAAAATTATGCTTTGCATGAAATACCACTGTAGACGCCTTTAAATCATCGGCTTGGTAAAAGACGTATTATTGATAAACAAACAAAAGCCGAAAGTAAAACTTAAACCAAATAAAATTAGATGCACTCAATGACATTACTAAATATGTACATATATAACACTTAATACAAAACCATTTGAGTATCATTCTGTGATACGGAAATTAGGTGATTAAGTCATTAATACCAAGCCATATCATATTCTAATACTCATACGTATCACGTTTCAATATACATACATACGTATAATAAAATTTTATAAAAAAAAGTCTTCATCAAGCGTAACACCAGAATCTTTGATAGGATCATTATTATAATAAACTGAGCAAACTGTTTATGAGATTCTAGTAAAAAAATTGGCTGCCGGTATAATAAACAATCACGATACTTGTTTGCAGACCTGTTGCTAAAAGATAATAACTTCCCAGACTTAGTTCTGCGAAACTTCATTCATAGTTTTGACATCTATCATCTTTTGTAGACTTTCCTATGAATGTGGCGGATATTAGCTGCCAAGCTAGTAAGATTACATAAGTGACGATACTGTTACTTGGTAAAGACATGTCAGAGAAATAATAACGTACATAAGTTAGGTACACAATTATATGAAGGACTTGGTCCCATTTTGTGATCAAATTCAACGTCATGAGCACTGGATGTGACATGTCGCATAAATTTTTGTATGTTATGTGCACTTACTAGTACTTTGAGCTCTGGGCCTATATTTAGCTGCTTGGCTAAGGTTCGGTAAGTTTAAACAAAGGCAGAAGGTCTTGTTCAATGTTGTTTACTGAAAGAACGTAGCTAAATAAATGCTAACAGTCTTACTCAGCTAGGGTTATTTGTGAAAACAAAAGAAATTCTCAAAATTACTTTTTCATTTTTTTTTTTTTGGTTAGGATTGAGCACTGTACTAAGTCAGCCTCGTTAGGTCAAACAAATCCAAAAAATATAACATCTGAATACACACAAACATAGTACTTATATCCCGCCAAAATATCACGCATGCGACAGAACAATGCCAGAGCCATCCGATGTAATCGATAGCAACATGCTCATCGACAGAATCCACACTGTAACTTAATAAATATACTTATACTAAAATGGATCTTCCAAGCAAAATAAGTCTGATCTTGTAGACCTGATCACTGTTACTCCTTATTACTGTTAAAAACGAAGTACCTACATAGCCTTTACAGCGGTTTTGCACTACGACTGATCCAAACTCCATCAGGACCCGTGAAAATATAGTCCTTAGTAGGTGAAGAACTAATTCTATGGTAATGTACGCACTAGGTCCGCTTTCCGTCATCTAATTTCGTCATGATTTCTTGACCATTACTTTCACGCGTTCGGATTGGAATCGGATCGGACACAGTGTGAATCCACTGTGAGAGTGAAGATGCTTTGTTTTTAAGAGTAATACGGTAACCGCTCTGTGGGTATATTTCTCGTCACAATAATTTTGGCTTACTTCTTGACTTACTTCATTATTCCACTTTAACATGTACGAGTATCCTTTAACACTCAAATGATACTTTGTCACCAAGTTCCCCACACTCATTAGAACTCCAAGAATAGACTGTTCACATTGCTATTAGTTGGCGAGTTTCACCTGTCAGGTCACATCGTCTGGAACTTGTCAGGCGACTGGATCGGGTATCGGCCAAAAATGTACATCGCGATATTAAACTGATCATGTGAATTTGCTGAGCTATATTTACTAACAGCGAAGTATTTATATTACGAATATTAATCCTTACTAATATTATAAATGGGAAAGTAACTCTTTGTCTCTCTGTAGTCTGTGTTTTTACGCCAAAACTATTGAACCGATTTCAATAAAATTTCTACACATAGGCTAGACTCTGAGAAAGAAGAAAATCTTCATTATCATTATTAAATTTAAAGTTTGACAGTGATTGGCTGCTATATAGTAAATAGACCCAAAAATGAGATGAAGAAATAAATCTGGAAAGTAATATTAAATTATAAACTAGTTATAAAATAAGTTTTGAATAAATAAAAAAACAAGAATTTTCGGAAACGAGGACCACGAAATAGGAACTACAGATGCAACTGTAATTTAAATGATGAATTCTATACAATGACTGCACATTAATAAATTTTCATGAATATAAATCAGGTAACACTAAGGTTCAACTATATTAACACACTTCGCAGATAACTGACCACGCACACTATTACATGTTACTAACTATCCAACGTGATTGACATCACACTAGAACTAATTTCACGCATGAACACACGTGTATTATTATCTCATTTTTAGTCTTTTTATGGAATTCCGTGTGTAACATGACATTTAAACTAAGACATTGACAGATACAAACCTCCTTTTCAAACAAAAATACAGTTATAGAAATAAAAATAAGAAAGTGGCTTTCCATTTTCAAATAAAGAAAATCTAACGAACAATGTCGTGATACGTCACGATTAATAAATAGGTAGACTCATAATATTATAGTTTATTGTTATAGCATCATTTATGTAAAATAACTCAAGTAAATTGTCTAAATACACCCATTGGTCAACATAAGAATCGCTATAACATATGGCATTATGTAAATCGTTGACTTATTGGTATAAAGTAGGTGAATTAGTGCTGAACTATCTTAATATCTTCAATCGATTTGGTCACAGCTAAATTCCGATCTTTTTCATACAATACGGCGGTAAAAAATACAGGCAAAAATTTGGCGAAAATCGTTTTTTTTTATGACAATCATCGCACCTTCAACATCGATTTATCTGAAACGGATACTCGATAGAAGTTACTATAGGAAAGAAATCGATGAAATAGGTAAAAAAATTGGTTAATTATAGATTTATTTTTTTGTCGTTTTTTTTTTCTTGTAACTGCTACTTGAACTGTTATAAGATCACGTTCCATAACAATGTAGTGAATCATTGATAGGTATGTCTTTGATACCTTGTATTTTAATTCTTAGTAGACTTTTTGTCATTAGGTACCTACTTACATACAATAATGATGGGATTTTTGAACTGTGTAACAAATGATTTATTTTTTATACCTCCGTAAATTTAAATAACTAGTTGAGAACGGTTCCTGGTCCATTTAATTTTCCTGTTACATCCTACAACTAGAGTTCTTCTATTCTAATTTAAGAGTTACTATGGCCTTCGATTATTCTTATGTAGTGTTTTATTAATTGGTTTTCATTTAGGGGCAAATGAGGATATGTTAAAGACTCTGATTAGTCTATGTTATACATATAATGGTCCATTTATAGTTGACACTATCGGCAAAAAACACAGCTACGGCTTGGTATGCGGCAAATCATTTATCATCTTTTAAGCTACGATATCATTGAGTATCAAGATATATTAGTCGCCCTTTATAGTGACGGGATTAATTTGGACAAACATCATAGAAAATAAACAATTGAATGACTATTACTTTACATTTATTAGTTAAGATGTTTGGTGGGTCGAGGCGATAATGTATTGAAAGTTGCCCTTCAGTTAAAAATAAGATTTATACACGAGTTATTGGTTTTACGTCAGAATGTGATCTATCGTTGGAAGTTGTTTTTTATTCTATTTTTAAATGTCTAGTCGAGAGAAGTTCGTGGTATTAAATAATCTAGTCGCAACTAGTGTCGAGTAAGACAGTGCTAATGCTTTATTTTATGTAGTACTACATACAGGTTAAGCCTTGGGCTAAGAAATAGTTGTTTGACACTCACCTTGACTTGTCCCTGTAGGTGTAAAAAGCTTATGTTTTAAGGGCAACAGATAGAAGCCGGATATTAGCAGTCAACTTTATCACAGAAACTCGCAAACGTTTTCCATATTTGGTAGTAATAATGTTTCATATCTGTCCACTGGCGCCGTCCCAGTCGCAGACATCAAATGTTTAATATTTACGTTATTTTTACATTCAGTTGTCATTTTATGAATAATTTGCTCATTTTCTTTCTTTGCAGGTCTTTGGACGCTGTGGAATTGTTGTTCGCGATGGCCGGCGTCACATGAACACGGAAAATGATACTATTGTCATCAGTATAAGCAATCTCCGTACAGTTTTTACAAATTTCAATCAAGTGGATTTTTTTAATCAAATCGGTGACGTGACTCAGTGTTACAATTTCACTTTATACTCGCTTTCAGTAAGTGATATGTCGTTACGGTGATCGTGTGTGAACTGACAGAGTGCCGCCATGACGTCACAAGGGCCCCTGTTCTACATTCTGATAATGTAAGTACTGAACATCTGCGTCGAACAGCTTTAAGCGTATCTTCGGCAATAAATCCTTATTAAGCATTGTTTTATTGCCGTTTATTGACTTATCTTAACATAATAGGGCTATCAAAATGTTCTGGTACTAAGAGCCAATCAGCTTCGAGACTATAAAAGTCTCGGAGATTTAATTATGATTTACAAATCGCTATAAAATCGACGAAGTATTGTAAATAGTCGCGGATCTGTCGACTAACGCCTTAGCTTATTGTCTTTCAAGATTTATTTTATGACCATACTACTTATGATCGAATTTATGCGGCATCCCATGGTCGTAAATAATATTTATGCACGTAATAATTTCTAGTGTAATTTTAACACAAATGTATAGGAGATCTTGTTTAACTAGTTCAAACACTCGTTTGTATAGAGATAGCAAAATATCAATTATTTTATGTAAATACAATGTCATGAAGCGCCTTAGGCTTGTGTTCATATTAGGTATATTTTTTATTTTAATGAAATGCTCGTACATATCCATTCAATGTTTTATGTGTACCCGCAGGACATATAGATTATTATTAATCTAATAAGTTAATACTTCTCTATTTTAAACCTGCTCGGAGACAGATGACGACCCCGAGACGTCGGTCTCGGATTCGATTCCCGGCACGGTCAACATTTGTGTGATGAGCATGTTTGTTGGCTGTCGTCTGGGTGTTATAATAGGAATCTATAATTATATTATATATGTGTAAAATATATGTAATTTATCAGTTGTGCTGGCACTCATAACACAAGCTAATCAATAGCTTAACATAGGGCCAACGAAGCGTGTGTGAAAAAGGTGTTCCGATATATACGATAAACGATTAGTTAAAAGCATACTTGTACAGTTAGTATCAAAAACTCAAAAGACTTAAAGTGACTTAACGTTATTTCTGAAAAAAAAAACAATTTCCTTTACTTTTTTCCTCACTGGATCTGAACTAAATTGGCTTGTCGATACGAGTAAACAACAAAATTTGAACAAGTGTAAAATTACAAATTTAAAAGACAGTAGACACCACACAATAGCGGTCTGCGAAAGCGAAAATTTACGAGTGGTCAAATATTTTGGATTTTCTTATAGGTACCTACATACACTTTTATACTAAGATAGCTTTCCGTTATTAAAACTACTTTGTGGAATGGATGCGTTTAATAAAAATATCGGTAACTACATAAACAAGCATATGGAATTATGAAAAATACGTTCATAAATTCTATTCAAAATATAATGCTTACCTGCGTCAGTAGTGTAAAACATAACATCTTTTAACATATGGAATATTATCGATAAAAATACACACATCTGAATAGAGAACCTCTACCTTTTTGGAAAGTCGATTAAAAATAAATTGTCGTAAGACGCTGGATGCAGGTCGCTTCCAACCGGTGTATGACATATATAACCGGAGATCTAAAGGGGAGGCCTATGTTCACCAGTGGATGTCCTATGGCTGAGATGATGATGATGAAATTGTCGTATCTTCTATTATAATCTATCTATCTCCCTCTCCTCCTTTTACTTGTGACTTAGTTACATACATTTTAAGGTGGATTGAAGTAAACAGTTCCTAGAATGTGTACGACCTTACGACTTCGTTTTAAGGCCCGAAGTGTAACACCATACCTGAAATAAAACAAGTTCTTAATTGTTCCTTATGCAATCATTATAAGTATATGTTCTTAGTAATTGCAGTGGTTACCTGCCTCCCTTCTTAATTATAATTTAAGTATATTCTTCTGTGACTATGTTTTTTCTGTTTGTTTGAGTGGTGCTTCTCAGGAACTTACTTGATCGATGTGAATGTTTTCATAATTAGATATTGTATTTATCAAGGAAGGCTATTTTTTGTCTAACTTGGGTAGAAGCGCTGCCGAAATCTAGTGATTTTATACTTCTGCACGGACTATATAACAATCGGAATATGTAGTATAAAAAAAATATAGAACAAAGATAAACTTCTAATTAGAAGGTCACTTGATAGACTTGACAAGATATGAAGCCAATTTGCCAAACAACTTCATAACAAATAATACGCTGTATCATACAACTCAACGTACTTTTCCCTCACAGATCTCCGTCAGCAATCCGCAATAAAAACCGCTTCTAATGCTAAAGAGCACAATTTATACAATTTGTTGTTTATAACTTCTGGAATGGGTAAAACGAAACCAGAATCAAGTGGCAATAATCTACGATATTCATTTGCCATACGATTATAGATTTTATTAACATAGCAATAAACGTCACACGCTTGCAAGGCTAGAGTTTCTTAACCTTCATCCAGAAATATTCCCGCAATCTCTTATCTCTATTAAACGCGTTTTAATTCAGAACACCATTACTAAGTGTTAATCTAAATTGCGTAATTGCGTGGTCGATATTTATGAATGGTGCAGTAGTCGGTGGGCGATCCGGTCCGATCCGGTGAATTCTGTGTCACCACCAACCGGAGCGGCCTCTTTCCCAACTTACCAGAGAAATGCTTGGAGGGTGTCAAATGTACGGGTTATTTATTGCTACTACCTTGAGTGGGCTTAATCTAGAATTTAAATATGGAAGACTTCGTTAGAATATAATGGATATGAAGATGGAATATCATCTATTCTATTCTGAAGGTCTGGAACAACACATAAATTGATCGTTCATTTTTCGGAGACTGAAGATTTATTTATTAGTTACCAATACTGAATAAAACCTCAGATGCTGACCTCAATAAACCAAACAGTAATTGTGAAGCGTGCTCAAAGCATCAATACGTAATATATTGAACTTGCAGCTCCACTTACCACGAAAAGGAATAAAGTTGAACACAAATCAATTTATATGCCATCTGTCGGCAGTAAACACAAATGTAACAATGATTGAAATGTCAAAACATATGTCAATGTTGCCTTGCCTCACCTCAATAAAGTTAATTGAAATCCCACTTCTAATACTACAATGCTTGATAAATGCGTGTCTATTATTAAAAAAGTAGTTTTACAGTAGGCAATTGATTACATTTCCTGTACGACTAATGGTATGCGATGAATTGATGTAGCGATCTGTACCAATAGATTTTTTATCAGTAATTTTATCGAGTACAACACTATTGTTAAATAAAAGCGAATGAGTTACCAAGAAACTGTAGCGGATATGTAATCGTTAAACAAAATGTAATAGGATTTAGGCGAGAGACAAACATGAAGCAATTGAAGTTCTTGATTAGAAATGGGGACATTGTAGTGTAATAAAAAAACAGTGATGGGCAACATGATATTTGTTTATCTAGACAGATAGATGAGGCATGACATGACAATAGAAACTCTTACACGGAGCAATTTGAGATCTAAAATATACGCATAAGAATTTTATATATAGCTAAACTGTTACAAATCATTGAACGGTCATTTCTTAAAGTACTATTTATTAGAATCGACTGCGAATTCAATAAACAAAATACTAGTCAAACCAGCCGATTATTCAAACGACTTTATAAACGGAGATAATGAAATAACTCAATCCCTTTGATGACCTACTAGCGCCGAAGAATAAACAACCAAGCCTTCTGGCTCAAAAGAAAACACTTATAATGCAGATGCTGCTAATTTTACAACGTTCAAAGGGCTCATACATATTGAACTTGAACCAAATTCGAGATAAAACTGCGCATATTTGGGCCACTAGATTTAAGTATTACAATAATATTGAAATCAGATTCTTAAGGAGTGTTTCGATCTGTTGAACAAGACGAGGCATCACCTTCCAGTCGTGCTTTTAATCCGGTTTGCGCATGGGCATAACCTATTAAGTGTATTTTGAGTTTTTCTATTAGCAGTCCGTTCAGGATACTTGCAATCCTTTTCTTATACTGTAGTGTTTTACAAAATGCATCCATTTAGTCTTTTCATAATTATTTTTTGCTGATTAGGATCTTTCACGTAGGTAACAACAAATACCATCATGACAGCAAGAAACCTCTTTTAAAAAGCTCTACTGATACACTTTTAATTCCGAAAAGACTAAGGGCCAGTTTCACAGGTTACGGATAGCCACTATCTACCAGATAAATTAAAAAATGGCACAGAATTTGTATGAAATTATCTGTCAGATAAACTATCCCGAACTTATCAGCAACCGGTGAAACTGGTGCTAAAGCTTCTTGTAAATTCGCAATATTGTTACAAAAAAATTTTGACATAAAAAATGTGTTTTGTTATTAATAATATTGTGTTATTTTACGTCGAAAATGTAATATGCAATTTTCGCTTCAACTCTCCACTCCTAGGCTCACCAGTATAAAATCAACTTTACACCAGGTAGCTTTGAGAATTACTCAATGCGACGTATAATTTGGTATTTGTTGACATTATACCTGGATGATATAAACGTAATGAATGGCTTATTTGTAATATCTAGTTTGGTCAGTACTTGTTTCCGGATTTTAATACTATTCATTGAGATAAAGTTATGGTTGGCAGGTACATTGTGCGGTGTTATTGTTGCGTTTACTGTGTGGATAATATCTTTGGCTGTGATGAAAGCTATAGTATCGACTGTTATTTATTTATTGACTCCTACTTATTGTGTCTTAAGACTAATTTGTGGTGTGTCCTCAAATTGTCCTTTCTAAACTTAGATTTTGGCTGTAAGTTATGGATATATGAGTAATTTTCCCTCCATCCAATTAACCATCCAGGCTCTGTCATTTTAAAAGTATTTTTTTTAAATCTTAGTTTATGCCGTCCCAGTGTTGGGTAAATACCTCCTATCTCGTCTCCATACTGCCCAATTCTTCGAAGTGGGATCATTCGAATATGTAAAGAAAAAATTAAATAGGTAACAGCCAAAAAAAGACCAAAGAGGCACATGATGACTATGACTGAAAGTAAACCATGACGAATTAAATAATTCAGTGTTGCGATATTATAAAATAATTTCCATAATAATACCACAAGTTAAGAGTACAAAATGATATGATAATTGCGTATTGCGTAATAACTTTGATACTGTTATATTCTAAATCCCGTAAGACACTGGCCAATAGCGTCTTACTGGCCAACAGCCAGCCCACTTACTATCTTAAGTACATCCCAAGTATCGGAGACGGATATTCAAGTAGGTACTGTCGAGAGCAATACAATTATTCCATCGCCAATTTCCTTGGAAAACTACTTGGTTAACTATTAATCCCCTTGAATATTCGTAATTCATACAAAAATAAGAGACGAATTAAAACACACACTTTTTCTATTAAAAATTGTTAAATTTTTGCAGTTCTATGAAAATGAAAACCGTATTTACGTATGGACTTCTAAGTTCATTTTACTATACTAAAAAGATTTGATTACCTGCAGTTTTCGAGCACTGTACAAAGTCAACCAATTGCTATAGGTACAAAGCAATGGCTTTATGCAGGAAATATCGTCTAAGCGACTGAAAAATTAATGGAAAATATTTATATTTTTTTTTTGTAAAAAACAATTTCCAGTTATATTCCACCTTATTATAAAACGTGGTCTTATAAAAGTACCAGCTAAAGTAAGTACTAGGCTTAAACCACCGTCTCGAACAAAGTTAATGGCGTGAACCTAGCACTCGACCCGGTAATTTTTAAAACCACGTTTAATAGGTAATAAGGGGGCAGTAAAATAATGCGCTTCTAAAACAAAATCATTAATTACGAAATAATAAAGCTTATTCGTCGTTCGAAAGCAGGAATCTAAACAAAACTAGTTACTTCGAAAGATATATTATCTACTGAGAAATGTAACCGACCGGCGCGAGCGCAAGTACTCAATACTCGATTTGAATCTCGCATGTTATCGAAAATCTTTTAACGTGTTTATGTCTTTCTAGTGACAATTAGAAATATCAGTGATATAGTACTGTGTTTACATCGTGTCAATGTAATTTGATATCAGTTGCTGCTAATAAGGCTGTGTTTTACTGATACAATTTATTTATTAAGATTCTGTGCAAGAGTTTATTTACCAAACTTTTAATTAAGATTACAGTTTTTTTTTCAAGTATAAAAAAAACTTCGAATGCTGAAAATGGTCTAAATTTATGACAAAAAAAAACTTGAAAATTATATAATTTTAGTTACAACATTTTCAACTTTTTTTTTTCATTCCATTTTGAGCATTATTTTGTGTAAAATAAAATCACATAGTTTTTTTCTATATCTCAATGTGAATATGCAGTCGATTTTTTTAGTTTTGATAACATTATTATACTCGCTTTATAAAAATTACACAAGAATCTTTACAACCAACAACATGGACAGTAATGATAGTTCAAAAATTTATTAAAAGAAAAAAACAAGAATAACTTCATTATTATCTTTAATAAATCGGTAACCATTAACGCATACGAGCCATCAAGTGGCAGGCTGGACATGCTCCGACTGAATAGGTGATAAAATTATTAATTATAATTATTAAAGGCTAAGTGTGAGACTTGATTAATGACTGTACGATAAGCAAGTTAACTTGCTCGCTGCGCACGAGTGGAACGATCGCCTCCGCGACAGACGCAAGCAACAACTATTTACAGAACCATATTTTTAGATCCAATTAAAATTTTACACGACAGCGTAAATTATTCTCTATATTAGGTAACATGAGAAATTGAATATTAAAAAAAGCAATCCAAAATGGCGGCGCAGTAAAAAAAATAACCCAATAAAAACCATTTTTATTTAATATGTTATTTATTGGTAGTGCTGATTAAAATAACATAAATATTAATTTAGAAGGTATATCGCCTACACAATACATATGTTTAGTTTTATTAAGTGGTTTAATTTAACAGTGCTTGGTTGTAATGGTTATCTTTGTCATAAAGTCGTCTGAAGTAGTCGGAAGATATAATAGGGTTAATTAAGTAAACTCCTGTTTTTCCTTAGGGGTATTTTTGGAAGAAGTACATTTTTATGGACTTTATCACATCGCTTTTTATACCCTCATCCCATACAGAGAAGGAATTTTTAAATGTAAAAGACCAGCTTCCTACAAGATATTTTCCTTCACCTTTTACTCAGTAATTGGTGGCTATGATATACTTAGAAAGTTCATATAACTTAAAAAAGTTAGATTGGTATTCACCTGATTTAGAAACGAACCATCCACCACCCGTTTAGGTAGGTACTTGTAGGTACTTGAGCAGCTGGTGCTTTAACCACTAAGCCAGCACGATGTTTATATATATTTTTACCATACAAACACAATTGTATGCAACAAATTAAGATACTTATAGCCCTAATAACTACAAACAAGATACACAATAATTTACGAAAAAAGAATTCGATAAAACGTTAAAATCTTGATTTAGGTAAAGACTTTTCATATTATATTAAAGAAGCCATTTTATGACGCTTAAAATACTCATAATAACACCTAAGAGACTAGATATTATCATTTCATTGCTTATTAAACTAAACACAACATACATCTAAATCGGATTCTTCTTGGTACATGAGGCAGCATCTTACAGATAACCCTGTAGAATCATATTCATTTATTTGCGAAGTAAGCACATATGTAGCTTTACACTTTAAAATTATCATTTTTGTCATACAAAACAGTACAAACTAAGATAAAGATTTCTATATCCCAAAGGTTAGCCTAACTGCTTAGGTGATTAGAATGATCAGAGCTATCAAAAATAAATCCTATTATAGAAGATAACTATTACAAATTACATATTTTATTCGTTACACTAACTAAATCCTTGAAATATGTAGATAGCGATTACCTCAATATGTCCCAGTTTAAATATACCTTGTCGTGTTTAGCACGCTTTGTAGGAGTCACGTTAATACAATAGCGTGCTCGGCTTGGACAATACCGTAATGCAATGTTAGAGGACGTTAGCTCAAAGTTGCGTAATTTCAGTATAAATTTTCATTGGGACAGTTACACCAATGGCAGAGGTGAAGCTTTGAATGAATGATTTAAATTTATAGTAAGAATTCAGTGTGCTATAGTTCCGATTTGCGAGATTAGCAAGCCACGCAGCAGGCTTAGCATGGCAACCGTAGAAACAAGTTTTGTCTACCGGAGATTGGACATAATGATAGAGAAGTGACAGATTGACGTAAGATTTCTTTTGACATTTTTTGAAGTAATTTTACTTTTCTTCGATCGACATAAGGCTACAAGTGAATATATGCGAGTTGACAGGTCGCGCCATGCTCGGGCAGAAGACATGTTGACAATGACAGAAAGAGCTTTGTCTTTACTGCTGGTCATATCAAAATCAAAATAAAAAATCAGCTTGCTCAATGCGGGTTGAGATGTTTATCCTCGAGATGTTTTTCGTACAATGAGTGTCCAAGATATATGTACGTAGAAAGTTCACATATAACTAAGAAAAGCTTTCTAATATTGATGAATTTTTTTAACATTGGTCAAAAAAGTTTTTGAGTTTACTCTTTACACTCATAAATATCTACCTTATAATAGTACTGTAATCGATGATAGATTTTCTTCCCAACACAAGAGCAGAACCTACACTATATCAACAAGCTATGCCGGCAACGGTATCAGCAGTACATCATAACATGTATAACTAGCTGTCCCCAGCGGTTTCACCCGCATCTTTGGTTACTGCTCCACTCCCGTGTGTCTTAGCGTGATGGTATATAGCCTATAGCCTTCCTCGATAAATGGGCTATCTAACACTGAAAGAATTTTTCAAATCGAACCAGTAGTTCTTGAGGTTAACGCGTTCAAACAAACAAACTCCTCAGCTTTATAATATCAGTATAGATGATGAATGGTCGGTACGATAAGGTTATAGCTCTTTGTAATGGCTCCATAATGAATGAATCATCAACAACAGCATTTTTATGATCCCACTGCAGGGTATAGGTCTCCTCTACTACAGTCGACGAATTTGCGGTATCAACCACGCTCACACAAGGTGAATTCGCTTTGGCGATGTCTTCCTTTACCTTTACTCAGTCATTGGTTTCCAAGATTGACTTAGTAATTCTAATTGGTATTGCCTGACCTCGAATTCAACCCACACACTCTTACTTCAGAGGCTGGTGCTTCAATTACTTGACATCAATGAAGGATCATATCACAAAATAACCTCCTCTTTTTTGAAGTCGGTTAAAAAGAGTAAATTAAATGAGGAACTAACATCTCGAAGACAGTCCGTTGTAAATATCACGATCACACTGCATATTCCGAGTTGGCTTATAAACAAACACAATGCTATAATCATTCTGAAAATATAAGTACTCCCATGTAATGTTATCGGCAGTTTACTATTGAAATACAAAATCTTCAAAAGGGTATTATGCATCGGCTTTGCATGAGTATGGATTACTAGCTTCCGCCAGCGGTTTCACCCGCTTTCTGAGGGAAGTACTTTCCATACCCGGATAAAAAGTAGCCTATATGTTATTCTGATGTATAAGCTATATTGTGGTAAAGTTTCATTCAAATCCATTCTGTAGTTTTTACGTGAAAGAGTAACAAACATCCATACATCCATACATCCATACATCCATACTTACAAACTTTCGCCTTTATAATATTAGTAGGATATTATGCAGTTACGATACGATAACCTTTAGACTTGAAATGAGACTACTCGAACCGATTCGTTATGGTAACATTCTACTCCTATTATTTTCAACCAGCATACCACAAAACATTAGGGGTTGTTTACATGTGCTTAGACTCGCAAGGCTAGAAGTGTCATTATTTTTGCCACATTTGGATAGTGACATGACGCGAACCGTAATTTTTTTTAACATGTATAGGTACATCTTTGACAGTCGTGTTTATAATCATGTAGGTACAGACGCCAGCAAAAGAAGCTACCACAATCTGTCAAATTTCTTTTATAGATCATCGACTTTGTCGCTAAAGCATATGGTTCTAAGTTTATTGGGCAAATTTGTCAGTTTCGTGGTAGCTTGATGTGCTAGCGTCTGTACTTTAGTCATTCAAAATCAAGGTTAACTTTATTGTTAAATTTATTATAGATCTGTTTTTGAATGTCTAACTGTTGTCTTTATTGCTTGTTTTACAGTTTTACCTATAAGTCATGTTGTCGCATATTGTTATCAATACAGCAATAACAATTGAAATCTTAGATTTTCTAGCTTTATGAATAACCAAACGTGCGTACCGAAGACAGGCTCAGGACTTTCGCAAATACCTACGATTAGTTTTGATGCAAATCTGTTTATGCGGACAGGGCTTTGCGCGAACACGTCTGAAGGTGCCTTAAGAGTGGCATAATTCTTTGCTATGACATTAAAGTCGGTTCGGAATACAAATAAATTCAGCTGTAACAATAAAACTTGGCGGTATTGTATCTTAAGGTGAGTTTCGCGAATATTTTGTGTATCACAATGGGTGGTCTGTTTCGTCATAGATAAATGAACTTAACTGTACGAGATAAGATAAATATAGATGTATTTAAAATAGAGCCGATGGAAATAGACCTTGTTAATGTTTCTGTTTATGTGTGATCGTGATTGTTTTGTTTCGGTACATGGCGCCGGTCTCCTTTAATGTACTTGGTGCCTAGTAAATGATTAACTTAATAAACACTATGTCAGTGCTTCTATTACACTTAGATTTATATATGTAAGTACCTACCAGCTGTTCCAGGGAAACTACTTCAAACATCTGCATAAAAAGTACCCTATGTCCTTTCTCAGGCTATGACATTTAGGGCCAATTTCACAGGTTACAGATAGCCGTAGATACTGGCAGATAAATTCAAAAATGAAACAGAATTTGTATGAAATTATCTGCCAGATAAACTATCTGGATCTTATTGGTGAAACTGGCCCTTAGTTTTAATCGCTTCAGTAGTTTTTCCGTGAAAGTCAGACAGACAGATAGACAGTAGGTAGTTAAATTTGTGTAAACATTAATTTATCAATGAGGTGTAAGTAGGTACCTATTCCATACATGATTGTAATCAAAATTCATCAAGACACCTACGTAATTTTCACATAAGTTTGCTAATTAGTATCTACTTGGCATATTTGTATTGAACACCCACTTACATTAACGAAATTTCCAAATAAGAGTAGTTACCAAAATCTCGCAAATGCTCCATAATGGTATCGTTCCATTCCTGCGCATTTCATTCTAACCACATATCGATAGGTACATACATTTTATTAAGTGAAGTATCACTTAATAAACTGAAGAAACTGCAAAAAAATATAAGACCAGCTCACGAAAATGCTTGCCATGCTAATAGACCTTCTACATGATCCAAACCAACCACCCTTCAGGTCCGATCAGGGTAGATATTGGTCAGCCGACCAGATTTGGGAGGAGTCAAACGGAGCGTATACGTCACGTGGCGCCTTTTCACTAGGGACCCAATGAATAGCCCAAAAAAAGTTACTCTAATGGATTTTAGATTATAAAAACAAATACCAATTACACACATATGTATGTATACTTCTGAGACTTTATTACCAAAGAATCTAATACAATCCAACGAGACGAGCGAGGTTCTAAATAAATAACGAACACAACTTTCCATCAATTGCGGTTATGATCTTGATTCGTCTTGTGAGGCCAAGTGTAACTCAATAACTAAAATTTGCATGGCAATAAGGAAGCATGGGGTGAATTTGATCTGTATTATATTGTATCAAATGTTGGTGCTTGAAATAAATTAGCTGACGGGCCCAATGAGGCGTGCGAATATTGCAGCTCCGTTGGCTTTATTACGTATGTTGTTTGTAGTTACGAGCGAACAAATTAGATTTAAATAGGGGTACGTGATTTTAATTGTAATACATACCCATGCACATCAAGCCACCCAAAACTGTCAAAATTTCACAATCAACGTTGAATCATGTTGTACGCTTCAGCAATAAATTTGAAAATTCGTTAAGGAAATTTTACAGATTTCTGTGCAGTGGAGGGTGTGTCAGACATATTACTGACTAAAACCCACTTTTTTCCTTTTGGAGGCAGTTGTGTGCCAGGGCCGCGGTAACTCTTGCGAACAACCCGTAGACCCGGCAAGCCGATTATACCTGGAGCTCAGTTAAGATGCTTTGACATGAGCGGATCACTGTCGTCGGTATATCGGTGCCTGCATTTTGGCGTTGATCAAGGTATCTCTAATTAAGCTTCATTACTCAGTTGTATAAATAAATAGTATCTACATATATATATCTATACAAATTTTCAGTTGTCTCCCATTGTAAATTGGGCATATACATATATGTTCTAACTGTATTACTAACATTTCTCTAGATTTAGGCGCATATTCAGGTTAGTGATATGGCTGGTAGGAATCCATTATGCAATAAATATTACTGGGCACTAATCCAGACTGTTTAGCTGTGAAATTCCTGACGGAAAAGCGAAGAAACAATTAGGCCAGGTTTCCGAATAACTATTATTATTAGGGTCAGTTCATCAGGTAGTCAGAAGCCAGTAAGTCTGACGCCAGTCTAACCAAGGGGTATTGGGTTGAGGAGGTCAGGTAGGCAGTCGCTCCTTGTAAAACACTGGTACTCAGCCAAAACCGGTGAGACTGGAAGCCGACCCCAACATAGTTGGGAAAAGGCTCGGGAGATGATGATGATGATTAGGGTAAGTTTCACAGGTTGCTGATAAGTTCCAGATAGTTTATCTGTCGGATAATTTCATACAAATTCCGTTCCATTTTTTAATTTATCTGGTAGATAGTGGCTATCCGTAACCTGTAAAACTGGCATGTTGTTTGGCATGTGGCCGTTATTATATTGTTTGGCATGTGCACACATCGATCTTATTCAACATTGCATGTGTAATATAATATTGCTTAGATAGCTTCAAGCTCTAATGGTTTTTTCTATACTGATGTGCGTAAAAAGATTCTTAGCGCTGGTCGTCTGAAGGCGCTGGACATCACTATCCGGTTTATAGCGAAAATAGTAATACAGGTAGCTAACGATAATTATAATAATAAAACCTGTTTCTTTCATTTACTTACTATCTAAAGACGTTCCCACGTTTAAATAGATTCGCAGAAAATCTAGCGTTGAAAATAAAATGATGTGACAATTTCGGATTTTGTATGTTAATTAGTTTAAAAACCACTCCCGCAATTAATTTTATTATTATTTATACCTAAACCTACCTATATTAAAACTAATAAAAGCTTTTAACGTTTAGTAGGTAGGTATAATTAGTAATCATGTTTCTTTATATAATTTTCTGTGAAATTATTAATAGATTTTTATTACATCAATATTGAAAGAGAAAAATATTCAATTTGTAAAATTTGTAACGAATAAACTCAAAAGCTACCGAACCGATTTAAAAAAGTCTTTCTCTTTTGGAAACATTTCTTCACCCTAAATGACATAGGCTATATTTTATCCGCGTAAGGGCGGTAGTTTCGCGCGGGTTTGTGGGCGGTGGTGAGTGTGGGTAGCTCATCGCCCGTACGTCTAGGGACGACAGGCCCGTGCTGGCGGCGCGTTCTGTTCCACGCGCTCCTCGAAGAGATGTCAGCAACACAGGAGGGGCCCCTTTAGGGCCAGGGTCTGCTTGGGCTGCGGGTTGTTCGTGAGAGATACCGTGGCCCTGGCACACAGGGACCTCCAGAAGGAACATAGTGGGTTTTAGTCAGTAAGAGTCTGACACTCCCTCCAGCTGCACCTTCAGCGGGAGGGGTCATTTAATGATTTCCCACGAAAAAAAAGGGTGGTAGTTTCCTGTGGACACGAGCGAAACCGTGGGAAACAGCTAGTCTCAAATCAAATATGGACAAGGCTATTGTAACGACTTCGTCAAACCCATGCCGTAAGATAATTAAAAAATAATTTGGCACGATAACAAGAAACAATTTGGGTTCTGTCTGTAATAAATATGACTAATAGGATACTAGACTGACTGACAGACACAGAAACGTAAAAACTAACTTAGAAATTTTCTTTTTATATATTCAGTAAATAAAACAATAAAAAGTATATTTGACACATTAATAGTGTTTCCTAAAACCTGCGGTCTTATTTTAACCTCCTTATACTAAGCATATGAAACTGGTTTTTATTTTTCATAAGCACGCGTTAAAATAATTAATATAACTCACAACTTTAAGTAGGCTTTCATTAGTATTTTATTCGCAAATAACCTAATAACATAAGCGATAAAACTAAAAATCTGTGTCACTTTATGCGAATATTATGCGAACGTTATTATTCTAAGAAAATAATTTTAGCATATTATTTGTTTAGAAAATTAGTTTTATCGTAAAATATTCAAGTGATTTAAAATTCTAGCACCGTTTGATATTAATAAAATAATTTAATTTAAATAATTAAATATGAATAGCTGGCGCCAGATCGGTGGATGAAACGAAATAAATCAAAGATGGCGGCCATTGAAATTTTCACCAACTTCACACCGCAGTCCGGTTCAACGACTTTCACAAAGTTGACATACACAAAAATATATTTAAAAATATTACTTATCACCTGCCATCACTATAATTATTACTCTGTATGACTCAATATTTTCTCACAAGGCTTATTTCATTTGTTTTGTTCGTAATTCTACAGGTACTAACTGCGATATAACGCAATGGTTTTGACACTTCATTCATAAATAATAAGGTGCGAGTATTCGGCTATCCTTCAACGGTATATCTAGTGAGAAATGTTCCTAGTGGGAAAGCACCTTTATGTTACGAGTCGGTGACAGTGGTGTGACGCGACCTTGTTTAAAACATTTCTTATGCCAACTCTATACTACCTGTTCCTTTTTTCATTTTGCTAAAAAAATACGGTTCTAGGAAGAGTAAAAAGTACAGACGCCAGCGCACCAAACTACACGAAACTGTAAAATTTTCCCAATCAACTTTCAACCATATACTTCAGCGATAAAGTTGAAAATCTATTCAGGAAAGTACGTAAAATATTTTATTTAAAAAAAAGGATTTCCATACTTTAATTAAGCATGATAACCTGATAGGCTTGGAGCTATCTCAAGTTCGAGTTAGAGAGGCGCCAAACAAAACTTTACGATACAAATCTGCCTATTGGGGACATAAACTTTATACCAATACGAACATTAATTGAATTCTAAGTACAATTCCTGTGGGGTGCCTTCGATACCACGCCGTTGTAACTCGCAATTTACTTTGTAGGAGCTCATTTATATGAAATTATAGCAAATTGAAAAGCGAGTCCAGTACTAGTTCGCTGCGAATACATACAGCTCATAATTTGTATTTAAATAGCCGATGAACGAGGATGTAAAGGATTAAATGCTGAACATTTTGCTATTAAAATCAATGGTGGTAGCTCTTAGGAAATAAGCTTAAGAGATTATGCAGAGAGCATTACATGAAAAGGTTTTATGCCTCATTTTTATACCGATTGTTTTTCTTCTAGATTAACAAAATTAATGATCCAAGGAGGTCGTTAACCGAATACGTAAAAAAATAAACTAATGAATTCTAGATGCTGACATAATGACTACTAATTCTATTATTAATTTTAAAAGCCATTTGAGGTTTTTTCGTTGTCAATGATACTATATAAAAGCCACTATGAATGACGAGGTAGATGTCAAATAAAATTGCTTGGATTGCAACGAAAGCACTTTTTCACCATTTCACACTAAAAATGTTACATTTAAATTATAAACCAATCATTTTCTAATCAATAACTATGTAGACACTGTAGTCAGAATCACGCTACTTCAAAGAAAATAGGTTTCCAACAAATAGTTCCACAGTCAATGTAAAGGCACATGTACACTTGACACTGAATCTTGTAAACAAGTGTCAGTCAACAGTGCCCTGTTGGCACTTGAATGCCAGTACTTGGCACCAGTAGCTCACTGCTAGCGTGACAGGCAAGTGCCGTTTTCACAACATTATGTCCGCAAAATGCGTAGAAATGTCTTTGAAATATCCGGACACGTCAGTGTGGATCGTATTTTAGGATCGCGAAAACGGAACTGGTGGGCGAAAATGTATAGAACAATTTTTAGGGGAAAATTTAGTTTTTTGTGAATTCTCTGTGGTTTACTCATCATTAGCCTTTCTTAACGTCCCACGGAGAAGGACATAGCGTTAACTATAAAAATATTATAATAATATTTTTCGTCGCAAACACGCCTTTTCTAAGGGAGAAATAATTGTAATTTAAAGCCTTTTTTGCCGTGGGAAATCATCTAATGACCCTTCCCGCTGTGGTTGCAGCTGAAGGGAGTGTTAGACTCTTTACTGACTAAAACTAACTTTGTTTCTTCTGGTAGTCTGTGTATACTAGAGCCGCTGTAACTTTTGCAAACAATCCGCATCACCGCTGCACCGATAGAAAAATTGCGCGATTAAACAAATCATTTAGTATCGTTTATAGGAGGCCATATGTTGTATTATGAGCTTAAAATTTTAACCTGCACATTAATTAACCGATTTATATGCTACTATCTGAATTAATAACATGATTAACAGCTGAAAAAAAACTCATCCAAAATTTCACTTTCACACGGCACACAAACTTTCATTGCCGTATTTCCCATGCACACACAGTAACAATTTGAGTTCGCGTAAAAAAAGGCTATAAAACTTTGCTTCAACGTTCCGTTCTAATGACATTGTTATACAGCTCGCGTGCGTTCACACTTAGGAGCTTACGTGTAAACTATCCCGATATTACTTTTAACACGAATAGTCCTTTTAATGTGTAAAAACGTGTAACACGATTATATTAGGTAATTGAAACAACAGTAAATCTATATAATTTTCCTGGAAAGTAAAAAAAAAAAACTTAAATAGGTACTGTGGGCGTTCCTGTTTTAACGGCAGATAATCTAGGTGCTCAAAAGGCATGTTAGTCTGACCATCTTCTTGGCAGACACTTGGTTTACTAGTAGTACCAACTGATGTTTATTCTTGATAAATTGCCTCTTATGTCAGATCTCAAATGATAGATACAGAATAAAGGAATGATCCTAGGATACGACTCCTATACTACCATATATGCACCCACTACACAATCATATTGAAAAATGCTTAATTCTTAAAATTTGCTCTGAAATACAAAATTGAATATATCAACCTTGACCTTGGCATTCCCATCTAAAGAAGTCAATAAAACATCGCCATTTAAATGCGAGTATAGTTTATGTTAACAAAACTTAATCCGCTGACCGTCAACATCCAAACGAATCCTCTAACAGGAAGAATGTCGTAAAATCTAATTAAGATGATCTCTATTTATAAAACTAAGGTCCATAACTGTGAGAACAGGAACCATTAGTCACTCAAACAGAGTAAGCAACAATTTGTCAACAAGTAATTATAGTAGAAGTTATAACAATCAGTATTATTACAACTACAGTACGGCCACACATCACGATGCTCGGATGTCATGTTTACAGCCGTTACTTGGATTAATTAAACAATGGAATGTAATTCCTAGAAGAACGAAGGCGCGTCTTACTATGAAACGTACGCATTTCTAGTCACGTTGTCAAGGGATCTTAAATATTATTTAGGGCAAGTTGGCCCGTTACATTAGAATATGGGGCGTTTGAAAATACTTTCACGTTTCGCTAAAGGCTTTTAAATTCGATTTGTGTGTATAAGTCGATGGTGATAGTAATTTATGGACTTGAGATATTTAATAACTTAATCGATGCTTTTGGTTTATATGAAAAATTCTTACATAAACATGTAGGTACGTACGTATACATATGAGGGGCTCGTGGTCATAGATTATAAGGTTAATCAATGCCTATGGTGGTCAGACGAGTTCCTTCGTGTTTCGCGAGGCGCATTTAATAAATGGGTCCCGGCCACGGACATTTGTACATCTTTGGCAGTCGTTTTACTACCCGTAAATCAGAAGTCAGAAAGTCTGACAACCAGTCTTACCAAGGGGCCTCGTTTTGCCCAGGTGTCCCGATATATTATAAAGGTGTCCCATATATTGAAACTTCACCCGACACTTAAATTCTGCGGCAGTCTAACAAAAACACTTGAAAATAAACTTAAGAAAATTGACTGACAAATACTTTTTCAGCTATAGACGTATTACACGTCACATCTAACAAGCATGAAGCAGCCGCTACTAATAAATTACAGTTATTCCAAAAAACAATACACTCCTTGCGTAAATATTGGGACAGTTTGTATTGATAATTATTAACAGAGATGGTCTGCTTGCCACTAAAATGGCCTGTAATGCTATTCAATATATTTACACTTAATAGTCTATTCCATTTTTTTGAGTAATCAGGAACCGTAAATATGTTAACCGTAACTTTTTTATCCATTTCTTATTTATTTTTCATCATATAATTTACACTTTTTAATATTCTTATAAAAACATAAAAAAAAATGGTGTCCACCGATATCGGGAATGGGGTCCAAGCTACGATAGTTAGAGTCCCAGAGACAGAAACCTCCTCACAATACGTGCCGTTTGAAGGAGTACCGCCTTCTGAATCAGTCCCTTGACCCAGCCGCCCGCAGCCAGCATTTTGTTGAATATTTAGGTCTATGCAGTACATGCAATTCTAGGTAAGCTTGCTGTTCGTTAAGCATAAGCCAGGCACCAAACTGCCATTAAAACTTTTGACAGGAGATCTATAACACTGGCCGTCCCTTGGGTCAAACTCATTCACTCGTTCAGTAGTCAAGCTGACAACTACCAGACCTTATTGTTGGTGTAATGATAATGAGTGAGTTATTAGAGTTAGTAATAAATGTTGATCTCTTCTAGGATCTGTATCATTTAGGTCATCCTTAAGACCATAAGTACGTGACTCTTAGAGAACGATCATTACTATCATTCTAGTTCTAACTTACAGTCCCCCGGTTTCACTCGTGTGCAAAGGGACTTATAAAAAAGTATACAAAGTTACCTTCCTGTAAAAGTCCTGTATAAATGCGATTTCAGAGATTATCAGGAACCAAACTAACAGAAAGCAAAAATTGAAAAAAAAAGGTGTCTACTTGTATACTACTACTATCTACTTGTATAATATTCATAATATGCATGTAGTTTGAAAAATGCTTACTTCAATGTTACAAACAGATACTCTAATTTAAATTTATATGTGTAGATGAACGTCGTGTTTTCTAAGTGAATATAATATGTGAGTTTTGGAAGTAATAGAAAAAATATTCCCATCTTTCTTTGTCGGACCTTTAAATTACGTTTAAATGAATCATAATATTGAAAAGCACAATAAAACAGCGAATCTCGATACAACATTCCATTTTCAAACTTATTGAAATTAATGACCAATATGTTTCCAATCGGTACCGCAACCAATGAATCTGTTTCTCAAACGAATCTATCTTGTTACAATTGATGTTGTAAATCTAACCGTTTTCTCTTATAAATGCGTCTTTAATGGCCATTAAAATCCGAATTAAACAAATTAATGGTTCTGTTTGGGACCAAGGTTGAACATTTGGCCACGAATCGGGATTCTGACCTACATTTTGACTTTAATCAATCACCTAGTTGATTAGAGATAACTACATATTCCGTAAGAGATACTTACATATTTTAATTTCAAAAATTGCGTGATTTCAATTACACTTCCAAGATCTTCAGAAACCCATTTAGATACATCCTCATAGATATAATACGTCTCGTCAATTGGGTGGTTACAAAATTCGGCATAGTTATTGATATCCGGTAATTCGAAAACAATAAAAGAGGAGCAATCATTTTAAGACGCACTAAAACGTAAAAGCGTTCTCATTCCAAACCCATTAAAACCAGCAAAGCGCTAATTATTACGTCTCTATTTCCCATCAGCAAGATGGAAGTCTTCCATTCCTTCCGACGTCCCATTTTGAATCGCATTACCGTTACCGTGACTCTCAGGAGCAGGATCTTTCTCGTCACAATTATTTATAGGTACATGAATATGCTTGCAAGCGCCTACATGCATCAAGATATTCCATTAATTTCCATCTCCAGTCCTCAGCTAACGGTTACACATTACGCAAGAATACAAACAGCTGATAAACGGTTTCCCATCTCCAGTTCTGTTATCTCAGGACGTTTAACTGTGTTACTGTTACTGGCCGGTTAACTATCACGTTTGAAATAGCTGACGTCTTTTGCATGAAATATTGTGTAAAGAGATCATGCGTGATATTGGCTATGGTAAATCGTATTGCTGGTTGGTAATTTTCATTCGAAATTCAAATATCATTTAAAACGTTTCGTTCTGAAAGCAAGCTCAAATTCGAACGTTTAAAATTCGGTGGCCACTCAGATAGTAGGTCCTGAAACGACAAAGAGACAGTGTCCCTTTGTTCAGTGTCGCAACTGGGCTGACGGGCGCGACGATTCGGATCATCGGCTACATATATGGGACGCGTGTCATTCATGGCACATCCTGATTGAGATTTTTGGCCCACGTTATAATTAAAGCTGCGTTCCGTGTAATTTTTGGCCAGCGATGCGAGATATTCGGAGTATTGCGGTGTAGTAATTTGAGTCGCAAATTATAGTCGCAGTTTGCGGACTTGGAAAGGGAATCACAGAGTAGACTGACGGATGATTTGCAGTGGGTATGTAGTAATCACTTTTATCAGTGTACAATCACAGAAAGGGTTTGCGGTTGCTGCATAACTTGCTAATTCAACCACGAATGCTGCAAATATTTTGCAAGTATGGAAAAAGTAATCAGATATTGGGTTATCAAGGAATGGTGTGACATTCATACACTTTACCAAATACATATATGAACTACCGAAAAGCTGTCTGTACGTTTAAAATTCAATGCATTACTCGTATAGTGTCTTGTTACTTTTCAATGTAGCCAGTGCTTATTTATAGATTTATCATCATCATCAGCCTTACTATCGTCCCGCTGCTGGGCACAGGTCCCCTCTATACGGCCAATACAGATTTATATCCCATTCAAAAGCAGAGGCTGGTCTCGTTTCAAATATATTTTTTAATTGTAAAGATCTCTTCAGAACAATTTATTTGATGTTATAGTGACAATATCCATATTCTTACATATTTCTGAAGCCCAACCTTCAGAGGCCTATTCATTTCAGACTCAGGTCAGTACTGTAATATTTTTCGCCACTGTAGCACTGTAAATTATCATGATGGCGAAGTCGTGTTCATATCGTCAGTCCCACAAAGGATGTTCGGTCACATTCCTTGCGCACGAGTATTTAGACAGAGCAATTATTATTAGTATTCACTGGGTTGCTTGTATTAAGATGTTTTGTGACTCCTGTTTGTTTAGCTCGTAATAAGCGTGAGTCATTTGTCATAATTATGAGGCTCGGTCTTTCGAAGGTGTAACGAGATTGTTATAAATTGTATTTAGGTAATGTTAGCTTGCTTATAGAACGAATTGACTACAGATAGATCTTTTAGAGTTACGCTAATTATTTTGTTGTTGTTATTACAATACTATTTTTAAACCTTTGTTGATGTATATGTTTACGGTTTTATGTAGGTCCCGGCTGTCATTGAACATCCTTGGCAGTCGTTACGGGTAGTCAGAAGCCAGTAAGTCTGACGCCAGTCTAACCAAGGGGTATTGGGTTGCCCGGGTAACTGGGTTGAGGAGTTCAGATAGGCAGTCGCTCCTTGTAAAACACTGGTACTCAGTCGAATCCGGTTAGATTGGAAGCCGACTCCAACATAGTTGGGAAAAGGTTCGGTAGATGATGTTTACGGTTTTCACCGGGTATATATTAGGCTAATTAGTCATGGATATGCTCGTTACATTGACGTGACATTATTTCAATGACTATACATTTTTAATTTTTGTTAGTCACTAAATTGATATTTTAACAAGAGTTTTATTTCAACGGAACAAAGTGAAGTGTTCTTGAAAAAATCGAATGAGAGGTCAAAGCTACTAGCACCGGACATATGTATGTATATTCGATACAAAAGTCAATTGGCACTTAAGTATCCACCTCTTTCGGTCTAAGAGTAACTTCCAAGCAGAGTTAAACCGTTAATTCTTCACCATAATTTGCATTTTGGGTTGAAATATCCGTATCTATTATAGTAAGTCATGGTCAATACTCCTCATCACTAAAACGTTATTATATTTGCCTATTGAACATAGAACTTAACAAAAAAATTCGCCTGCGGCATCCCCCACTTCCTAAGGGAAATTATGTCCTTATGTATAAGCTATATTACTGCTTAGTTTCATCAAAATCCTTTCATTACATCTTGCCTGAAACACTAACAAAAATCCATCCATACGCTCGCGCTTATAACATGAGTAGACTTACTGCTCAACAGCTAAAAACAGTACCTATCCATTGCAATCCTTTTGTTTAATAAATATTATAAATGCCTCTAAAGATCGTGACAAGATATTTTACCTAGTCATTGATCTAAAAACAAAACACAAGCGTTAGACTCATGAACTACAAAATAACAAAAGGCACGCGCTCTCCAAAGCGTGTGTAGCTAGCTTAACTCTGAATCACAATGTAAAGACAGATTACACGCGTAGACTAATCGCAATGATTGATCGACTAGTCGCACTGTTTAGTCGCGAATTACACCATGTACAGTCGCGGGCATTAATACTTGAGCCTTTTGCCACCCGTATAAAAAAACATGAATTTATCATCAACAACTTTTTAGGATTAAACCACTTGGAGTTCGTTCTAATCAAAAAGTTCATCATCATCATCATCAGCCTGTTTATTGTCTCACTGCTGAGCACAGGCCTCCTCTCACACAGAGAAATATTGAGTGTTAATCACCACGCTAGCTCAAAGCGGGTTTGTACTAAAACTAAAAAGTTGCGAACGTATGAAAGTGGCTTAAGCATTAGTGTTCACGATTGTACAGTTAGTAATGTATGTAATATCATTAGGCTATATCCTATACCCAGCTTATCTTGACCTTTCAATGTAAGGAGAGTTCGTCTAAAGCGAGTTCAGCTTGTGTAGCGTCGTAATGTGAACTGTGTACCAGTGTTACGTATGTTTGATACCTAATTGTAAGGTTTATTTGGTAAGCAAATTTGTTGATTGATGGTGTGTCATAACTGCGGTTTAAGGTAAGATGTTTAGTTTTACAAATGCCGTGCCCTTCTTGTGTCATTAATTCGGTACTAATGGGGTCTTTATTATGAAAAGACATTCATTATTTTGTTGCTGTGATTGCTGGTTTTGTGATAAATAAAATAATAATGACGTATTTGTATTGCATAGTTTTATACACATAAAATTACACTATATATATGTATGTGTAACATGGGTACTTATATCCAAATACATCTAAAATGAGATTGTTATTATGAGAATGTAATTGTGTTTCAATTTTCGTTGGTTTGATTTCAATGTCTTTGTTTATAGCATAATTTAAGATGAAAACATCTCAACAAATTCCGCAAATAAAGTACCGCTTTCAGTGCTAACTAAAACCATTTTCTTGAATAAAATTAATGGTCTAAATCTAGACCACGTTATATAGGGGGCATTTGGATCCAAGGACGTCTCAAGTTTAATAAAAATATAATAAAATAATACTAACTATCCTTTCGATAATGAAAATTAAAATTTACTCTAACATTGTCATTCACTTTAAAAAGAGGTCCAATTGTTAAGATAATGTCCTATAATTAATTTAAATGACATTAATTAACCCCAAAACTTGAATTATTGCTATTCAATCACCAATGCCTTAATTGGTGCCATTCCATTTCTTGATAGAATAGCATGATATATATAGAGTGTTTGTTTAATTGCATGACATCACATATCCATAATTGGATAATTAAAATTAGTGGTCTCCTTTTAAAAGTTCCCTTTTAAGGTTTATTTAGCTTGGGAAGATCGTAAAAAGAGGTTGACTCCAAGCTGCAGTTAATCTTTTGTTTTTGGGCGAATTTTTATATTTTTTAAATAGGTATACATGCTTAAATATACAATCTTTTTTTTTTCTTGGGAGATCATCAAATGACCCCTCCCGCTGCTGGACCGCTGCTGGACCCCAGCTGGAGGGAGTGTCAGACTCTTACTGACTAAAAACCACTATGTATGTGTATATACAATCCTTAACTTAACTTTATTAAATCCATACTCTTTAATACGTACATCATACGTACGCACTCTTCTAAGGTAGCCAAAATTTTATCGTGGTAAACAATAACAATCTCATAACAAACTAAAGTTAAGTTACTATAATCACATAATTCAAATTTATAGAGAGAATATTAACATTCACAACATATTTCAATCCCCAGTTTATCTCAAGTCTATAAAAGTAGCGTAAGTTAGGTAGCGGTTACGTAAACAATAATTATACGGCCAACGGCGCGCACAGCGTGACACAACTAGTGTAGTGACCCCGGAGCACGTGCTACTTTACATCGCCATCGTGTCATGACACAAAGCTTTTGACCTGCAAAAATTCGTGTTTACTTAACGGAAAACATGCAAAAAGAAACACAAGTGGTTTTTTACGCTGATCCGTCTAAGTAAACAGGCGTAAGCAAAACGTAGGCGTAGGAGCAAATGACAGTATTTATTTAATGGTTATGCGTTTCTCTGTCCAATGATAAGGCCAAGTGATTGATTGCTGACAACCGCAGATTTGTTGGCCGTTTGACGTTTCAATTAGTAACAGGTTACACCTTTAGTCGACTTTAGCACGAACATTAACTTTATATCAACTAATAGCGACAGGAAAAACTATAAAACTCGTTTATCGGAACGATAAACTTTCTAATAAAAAGCGCGGAAATTAATCACTGAGCTACAGACAAACATAGTCGCACCTAGCCACTTGTTTGCGACTTAACACCTTTTTGCGAGGCTTATAAATTGTTACATTTCTACGGCAGCTAATCCTGAAACCAGTTAGATGCGTTTGATTGGTTTGCGGGTGTTGACGCAAATACGTCAGGCAATTGATGTGCCACCTTGTACTACAGCTTTAGTTAGTGTAAAACGTTGATTAATTTGTTGTGCATGTTTCTAGCTAGTCGTTTAAGTCATTGAAGGCTAAACAACACGAGTTTGCTTTGGCACGCAAACTCGACAAGCTGAATGCAAATTGTTTGAAAACGTTGACACGTGTCTAAAGATGTGGCCCTTTCGTTTTTGAGTCTTGAATGAATGTTTCGTGGAAACATGATAAGTTTTTATGATACTCTAGAGCGAATGACTTTCAAAATTATGCGCATATGATGACAAATTTTAAAACTAGTTCGTGAACACAGCTCTAGAGCGCATCAAACATCGCAGCATTAGTGGGGGATTCTTCATTCATTCATAGTTCTGGAAATTACTTACGAAGCTACATATGTAGCTTATGAAAGTTCCTTTACAGTAAATTATAAATAGAACAAAAATATTAAACAACATATTAAATATTAAAAATATTAAATTAGTTTCTATTGTCCTATTTTTGTTTTATCCTGATGGTGTACAATAAAGAATATTCTATTTTATTCTAAACAATAATGAACTGTCATATAACTAACCTTTGAAAATATACAGCGACAACTACATAGCTCGAAGTGCTGTAATAGTTTTCTCAGCAAACAGCCCTTGGCTGCACTAATGCAAACTACAAGCGTGGCCCGTGTTTACACTGTTTTGACATCGCGTCGGTCTTGTCGGAAATGTTAGAAAATATGCTTGCACTGATTCTTAGTGACAAAATCTTTCTACGTTTAACATATTGAGACAGTCGGGTCTCGTAAATTTAGAGGACGGGTAGTTAAGTTTGTGTAGAAACTTAATATGAGAAAACTTTCTAGGTGGCCAGAAAAATGGTTCGTAAATGAAGGGTACAGAAAAAAACCGGCCAAGTGCGAGTCGCACTCGCGCACGAAGGGTTTCGTACCATTATTTATAAAACGAGCAAAAAATCACGTTTGTTGTATGGGAGCCCCCCAAAATATTTATTTTATTCTAGTTTTCAGTATTTGTTGTTATAGTGGCAACAGAAATACATCATCTGTGAAAATTTCAACTCTCTAACTATCACGGTTCATGAGATGATATTCAGCCTGATGACAGACGGACGGACGGACGGACGGACAGAGGAGCGAAAACAATAGGGTTCCAAAGTACTAGTTAGAGTTTTATAATTTCAAACAACAAAGTATTGAGAGTAGAGAAATTATAAAACTCTAACTAGTACTTTTTCCTATTGGATATTATATAACCCAATCAAAATTACCATAAAAAAATCTCCCTTTTTACCCGTACCCTTAAAATGATTTTTGCAACATTGTCTTAGAATTCTGGACCAGAAAAATATAAACGTAAGAGACGGTGCAGTAGGCTAAGAAGTTGGCTTACTGCAGAATCAGGTCACTTGATCTTCTTGTAGGTACTAATCGCCCTAGCAATGTACTCCATTGAAAGAGCTCGGAATTTAAATGATTTTAATCTAAGAATACATGTCAAATTAGTTACGTTATCAGTAACTTGACCTAAACCTAAGTACCTATATTTGGGTCGCTGCACTGAGTGAGAACATACAAATTAATAGTGCACATTAAGTGATGAATATACTTTCTAGGTTTCCCTTATTTTCTCTGTCTACTGCTATATAATCCGTTTGCTTGCTAAATAATCTTTCACAGATCGATATCATCATCACTTTCAAACAGGCTGACCACTGCTAAAAATAGGCTTTTTCAAATGAGAGACAACCATGCCAATCCTATTTATTTTTATTAAGTATCTAATCTATCTAACTTACAGACACCAGCACATCAAACTATCTGAAACTGACATTTTTTCCCAATCAATTTGAACCATAATGCTTCAGCGATATAGTTGAAAATCTATTAGGGAAATTTGACAGATTGTAGAAGCTTGATGCTAGCGTCTGTACATATATTTCTATCCACAATGGTCGCTAGGCGATCTAAACATTATCATTGACAGTACTTTCACTGCACGGTCCAGATAATTAATTCGTTCTTATTATAATAATCGTGGTCCAACAAAGAATAATACCTGCTATAAATTGTGCATTCCACAATTTCCATATACATATAAGGAAGTGAACTAAACTTGGTTAAAGTCGATCACGATTTATATCTTCCTGTAACGAATATTTTATGCCATAGATAATGTAAACATTTGGGCCAATGTTTGTC
Organism: Heliothis peltigera; assembly: GCA_958496145.1. NCBI lineage: Eukaryota > Metazoa > Arthropoda > Insecta > Lepidoptera > Noctuidae > Heliothis > Heliothis peltigera. The sequence goes on along the minus strand of OY292338.1, from coordinate 5,343,159 downwards.
ATATGCTGCGCGAGCGCCGGCCATTTGATCTTAATAACAGTGCAAACATACAAAGTGGCCGTAACGAGACAGATCTCAATTATAGAATACTGCTAGTGTTGTTTATTTGATATTGAAATGTAGAGCAATTATTTTTTTAGAAGTCATGGCAAAAAACACATAGTCATGCATGTAATTACGTAAAACGCATTGGAATACATGCACAAGGCTTAAAAATTTTTTTAGATAATTTTATATTTTCGATACTTTTTATACTCAAACGTATTCAAAAGACTCAATATAGAACAATAGGAATAGTTAAAAACAAACAACTTAAAATAAAAAATCTTGATAGCAACTTTTGTAGAACTGTATCAGCTTTTGTTTTTGGTTATCAACAAGTTTATCTCCCGTATCTGGCTATCGCAGTTTCTTAACACTCCTACGTTTATGGTGTCACTGTATTTTGGATTGAGTAATATTTACATTTTCGGTAGGAACATATCTCCTTTTGTACCAGTGTGAATGGCAACATTAATATCTTTGAAACTGATTGTCATTTGCCGCACACAGTATTATTTTATAATCCTATATTTCCTCGTTCTAATTCCCTTCTTCTTAATCTTAAAAATCGGAAATCTAGTTAAAGAATTTGTCAAGAACAACCCCTTTAATTTGTGCTTCTATATTTAACTACATCGTATGATCAAAATAATCAATTTAATATTTATAAGCATACATGATTGATCCGTCTGCCTAATTCTGTTATAAAACGAAACTACCCAAGATAAGTTCCTACTCGCACATTGACCTAATAACTGTCAAATGTTTACTTTACAACGTTTATGATGTAGTCAAACATAACAAACTTAATGGACACGAGTACTATCAGATACTGTCAATGATGTCAGTGTCGGCGACCGTAATCTATTAATCAGAGCTTTAGGTCTACCACGAGTTCACGACGAGCGTTTAATTAGCCTAAAATAGCCCGACACATAGACCATTGTGTTTGCAACCTCTGTATGTTCCATGCCTCTATGTGTATCAGATGCCTAACTAAATGGAAGCAAGTCATTAATTCTGCCAAATCACTTTTTCGTCTCCTTGGCCGGCGCCGATGACTGTCTCTAGCTAGACTTGTTGTAAAACAATTACGTGGCCTCATATTTCATTGAGCTATTCAAATTTTATGAGTGTCGCTCTAGCCTCATAGGTACGACTCATTCGAATTAGGAAAAACATTTCAAGAACGAGGCCACTCAATATAACGTCAAAATATTTTGCACCAACAACCGTCTGAATATATGATCACAATTTGTAATACAAACTAAGAAATAGATGTAATAAACTACGGCTTTCTAGAGAACTAAACTTTATCGAACATAGCAGGTTTATGGATTTATCGGGTCAATATTATTGAAAACATATTATGTAGATAACGTTTTTATTCCCTGCACGTATTTCTATTTTCTTAGGTCTTTAAGAAATGAGATCGCTCAATGTAAAACACTGGTATTTAACTGCTTCAAGTCAGAATGGAAGCCAACCCTTACCTTACATAAATGAAAATAATATGAGCTTATGTTGATGATGATATAATGGATAAATGATTAATGCCAAGCAATGACAACCAAACGCAAAAGTAATAAGCTGAATGTGTCTCTTATAAAAGCCTAGCCCATCATACCTCAGTCAGTTTCATATCACCCCGTACAACCGCAGCAAATGCCTAGAAGTAAGACTAATAAGAAGGTAAACACCGTTTAATTAACCGAGAACCAGCCTCTGACCCGATTTCACTCAACCGAACAAACATATCAATCCTAATAAGCCTTTATGATACGATACACTGTGACCGTCAGATTTATTTGATTGTGAACAGCACAGTTCACGAGTACAATATAGAGATTCGTTCTAATCACACAGACTGCCATTCACAAAATGCACTACAAGTTAGCGTTACTGGGTCAGACGGTCGGAATGCACAATTCGCAACACGTGGGGGCCATAACCAAACGCTAGAATATGTCGATGACAGCATGCATCTATGACATAAAACGGTTCCCTACAGGGTTTCTGGCGCCATAGACAAACACGCAGTGAATGCCCAAAGCCGCATAAACCCATTGATTTATGATTAAAATTCTACGCATCTATCTATGACTGCAATAATTGCATTTGCCCCAACCTGTTTTGCATAGTCCAACGACTGTGCACCTCCTATGGTGTTATGATAAACTAACTAAGGTACTGCGGACTTATTGTACGCGTGTTATTCCGAGAAGGCTATCAATTTATCGTTTCCCTTCCTATTTCGAGTTCCGCAAGTAAGGTGAAAATTGGGTTCGAGTTAATCGCGAACCAATCTCGACTGTATCGTTAGACAAAGTGTATATAATGTGATCTACGATAAAGATTGCTTGTGAAAACTGGTTTGGACACTAAAAAAAAAACAATTAATTGGATATATAAAAATATCTGATTATCAAACCGCATATTTGCACCGGACAAGCCGAGTAAGTATTTTAATTATGTTAAATTGAATAGGTATGTAGCGAACTAGTTGTAATCAACCGTAATAAAAATGTACCAAGTTCTACTTGGGACGACCACTAAAATATCAGCTTAGTAGTATCACATCCCCATTTAGATAATACTATTAATCTATATTCTATATTTATGTAAATTTAATCACTGTATAAGGCTAAATGGCGGGTTAATACTGTAACTATATAGTAAGGAACCTGCGCAGTAACAGGTAATAATTGTAGAAGCTCGAGCGTGCAAGCGAACATTATGTACGTACATAGTCTATTATAAACGTTCATATATTCGCTTATAATGTAGTGCATGTGGCTATGTAGTGCATCTCGTCCCATTCTGGACCAGACCTTGTTAATTGCGGGCCCACTCTGTAACACACCGTTATTTAGTTTGCGCATACGCACTATGCTTGATAACCGTCGCTTATTTAAAAGAGTTATTAGCTTCATTGTTTGTTAGACTGAGATTTAATTGGTTTCCAGACAATGAAAGTTCTCTAATTCATTATTAAATATACATATGTCGTAGGCAGATTGATGAACAAAAATAGTGGTTATTGATTTTAATCAATAACACATCTTTAATTAAATAAAACATAAATTATATAAAATAAGGGAAAACCATACGAAATCACTTAGGAAATGCGTCTAAAGAAAAAAAATGTTTGTTACGGCGTTTCTTCTTAAGGTAGACAGTTAAGAAATGCCGGCCCCATCTCGTTTTTCACAAACAATGTGTTGACGTGTAAGTGTTGATTTCAACCTATTTGGAAAATATGTAGGTATCATTAATAATTTATTAAAATAAGCCTAAAATTCTTATGAAGCTACGTTCGTACAGTTTCCAAGAGGAAGGATTATGTTAGGAGAATAAGCAGCTTCCACTTGAACTCAGATATTTGCGAGCTCGGATTGTAAATGTCAAACAATACAAATAACCAGAAGTGTCGGGGAATGTTCGAACTGAAAATTCCTTACGTTTGAGAGCTGTTTTAAAGTTATTTGGGAACAATATTCTTAGATGCCCGACAGTTTATACATTTTATATGTAGTATTAACGGTCAATATGTATATGACAATTAAGCAAGAACCTCGTATAAGTGCTGGATGCACACCGCTTCAAACTGGTATTTTTAGCAATCGGTGGTCATGTTCTGTCCTAATGGACATCCTATAACATATGTGTCAAGAAAAATATGCCGATTTTGTCTAATAGACGTCATAAAACTTGGGTGATGATGGAGATGATGATAGCAGTGTCAATTTTTTGATAAAGAATTAATTCAAGAAAAAAATGCCGATCTTATTTTAATGTAATTTGTAACAAACTATTATAATCTCCTTTCAGAAAAGCAGCGTATATTTAATACAGTGCGTATAAATGGTCCGCGATCTAGGAATTGGTAAAGTGTTCGCACTATCACCTGTTATTGCATCGAAATTAGTTGTTTGGATTGCAATATCAGATGATGAAGCACCACGCACAGTAAAATGAAATCGTTAAATACAAACACCAAGTAATTAAGATAAATGAAATTGCTTTTTAATTTAGTATCGCGTCGGGAAGTTTCATGAATATTGCTATGATATATAGCTTTACAATATATAATTTTGTTATAATGGTGCGATCCTTGATTACTTGTTCAGACTGTATCTCAGTGTTATGTCTTACTCGGTTGAAGTGTTAATCAAGTATATGGGAATTGGAAATCCTTATTTTCTCAGTTTGTATATATGTAGGTACTGGTTATTTGTTGTCTATTTACGGCGTAGCAAATGATCGATTTTAATTTTATTGGAAGAGCATTTCGGGACTTGTGCCTACTTAAAAAAACATTAGAAATAGCTCGCCGATAAACTATTGATACATTGACATATAGTTACATATTTACAGATTATTATTTACCTACATATCACACTAGATAATATTTACAAAATAAATAAGGACTAAAAGGCTTTGAAAAATTATTGAGATGTCTACATGCCTAACAATAATGACTACAGCATAAAATACCATAACATACGAAAGTAAATCAATGAAGACACCCACCAATAATTAATAACCAACCTATTAATGTAAAGGAATCCGACTCTAAATACGTTTGCAATACGAACAAACAAACAAACAGACATTGCATTACGTGTATATTACACACGGACAGCGGCATACGTCAATATATCCGGGTCGAGCCATATTTATCGAATGGACGGCATTCCCTAGATTATGGCAAGTTATTTTGACATGGAACACACGTCTCAAAAGTGCTTTTAGAATAGATCATGTTTGACGTATAATGGGTATACCAGAAACTGTTCAAAATATTATTGAGGAGTCACTTCGCCTGCTTGGTTTTTGGAAAGAAATGTTAAAGTTTCAGAGTTACGGATTTATTGTTGTGTAAGAAAAATCTGTAGAATCTGTGGAAAATTACTGGGTTAGCTAGGCTCGCTATGTTTATACTATCACTATTCTTCATCATCCTCGTGCCCTTAAGCCAATTTATATTTGTGAACAGTGTGTTTTCTTCTTCCACACTCTTCTATCTGATGTCATCTCACAAGTAACATTCTTTCTAGCCACATCGACTTTTAGATAATTCATTCATCGATTCTTTGGGCTTTTGTTTAAAGCTTTTGTTTAAGAAAACTAAGGTTTATTAGTAAGAAAGCTCCGATCAAGTACTAACTCTGAAACGTATCAAAACCTGACAAATATATTTGATAAAAAAAATAAAGCCGTCAATACCATCTTTAGCAATCAATATAAACAGCAATTGTATAATAATTAAAGTAATTAGTCAGAACGAAGACAATAGCAGACATTGTCAGTCTGACCGACTTCCAGTGTGTTATTATTCTAAAGGAGCGGTCCTGATATTCGCAGGCCTGATACCTGGCCACATTGACGCATGACGTCATCAATTTGTGTGTGTGAAGTTTTGACAGTGGAATGAAAACATTACGACTGTGTTTTGTTTGCTTATGATTGCTGATGCTGATTTTAAGTCAGAAGCGATAATAAGTCAAGTGTGATGTATTTTCCAGAATCATTTGAAACTGCATTATTAATAATACGAATTTATCTATGCAGATTATCAAAGGCTTAGTTCTAAACATATTTTTATGAACTGGCTTTCCTACCTGTATGACAACTTTTAATTTGCGAAACCTGGATTGAAGCCATTAATTTAATGTTGACGTATGCCGTGTCAAATCATCACTTTTCACTTTAAACTTAATAAAACCATAAAATTTATTCATTCTATCGTTAATCAGAGAAACGTTTTAAATAAATATCTATTTATTTTGGTTTTATCTAAAATACCAATGTAACTGGCCAGTTCTAATATTATCAAAGGCATCATAGATCTTCTCGACGCGTGTAATCTTGTCTATGATATTCCTAATCCCTGATTACTTATCAATGATTTAGATGCGAACGGATGGGATAAATTTAACGCTGTCTATATTATCTTAATACTACATTTTTAAGAATTAATTCGATCAATACAATTGACGGTACAAAAATAGAACGTCTATGAAGTATGGTTAACTATAGTTGGAGTTTATTTAATAATTTAGGCGTCCCTTCATTGGCTTTACTTGAATAATAAAGCTATAAACCTCATTTTGATTTAAAATGGTAAAATTTAGAGCACATTATTCTCATATTATGAAGCTAAAGAGTTTATTAGTTTGCTTCGAACACGCTAATCCCAGGAACTACTGGACTGTTAGTTTTCCCATTTACCGACGAAGGCTTATATTATATTTAATCTCACGGGACGCGAGTGAAACATATAGCCATATATGATCGATTTCATAAAGTCAATTTAGGAGGGAACAAATAGAACGTTTAAAAAAACACGCCACTGAAACCAAAATCACAGCTATTAGTTAGTTTTGTTAAAAAATCAATTCTCAACAACCCGACCCATCAATCATGGCCATAAAAATTACGAAGAAATCCAGGTGCAGGCCAACCCCAAGACTTAACCGTGCAGTGGTCACGTGCTCGGTACTTTAGACCCGTGTTATAACCCCAATTTTACGACATAAGCTATTGAGACGAATTACACCAATTATTTTTATGGTCGTTTACACAAAGGGCCTCTGTTATCCGAATTGTAAACATATTAATAATTCTGAGTGGGCTACCGTGCGGGCCTCAACAACAGCCCACATTTGCATATTTTCCTCGTAAATTTAAGCCAAGTTGAGTTGATAAGTTAATCTTATTAATGTTACTGCATTAATTATAATTTTTAATTTTGTGTGAATGTTTCGCCGTTGCGGTTGTTAATGTGTAGTACTAATTTGTTTAATTACGTGTGTTACTTTTTTAATTAAATTTATTCTGAAAATTTAATAAACAATTAGCTTTCCTTGTAGCTGTCAAAATACTTAATAGACCATACTCTTTGCTACCTTAAACCACTCAAAAAAATTGTGATGTGAACTATGATTGAACGTATCGTATCTGATCAATCAATCTTCTATTGATGGGTGCAAAATTCCACAGATAATCAGCCAAGCATACCTAGTGGTGATCCAATATATTATTTGTCGATCGGCAAAAATTGCGAATTCACAAAATTATTTTTTCCTATTATAATATCGTTGGATTATTAATATAGTTAAACACCTCGTAGTTATGATGAAAATGTACTTTACTAAAGCAACAGTTAAGTTGTACACTAAACTTGATAAACTTAATATAGACCGGAAGGCGCCGGAACAGATTTTATCACCGGACTAACTAATGCCAGTGCGTCTCACACTAAATAAATAAATTCAACAGGCGCTCTAGGGTTGTCCCAACCGCTTTTTGATTTTGGATAGTATTTCATGAATGTAAATCTACGAAGTAAGATTATGTTATGTATTTACTGTAATTTTATGGATTCTGTCTACATCTCTGTACTCTTTTCTCTCTCTCTCTGCTATTTGCTAGAAGATTTTTTTATTATAAATAAGCAGTAGATAGGTACCTATGCCTTCGTAATATTGTATTATATTACTTTATCCGTTACATATTTACCATATAAATAAAAAAAAAAACAAATAAAATATATTTTCCCATTTCATTCCTTTGATCTAGCTCTACCTGTACTTACATGTTCAGTATATTTTTTCTTCTTTGAAAAAAATATATTTGATATTTTTTTTTAATCTTGGCATTAAAAAATAAAACTATGAATTTTTGCTATCATTATTTTTGATTGTTTTATTTCATATAAAAACTTTATTATACTTACGCAAAACCGTAAAATCGGCAGTTAAATCTGAGCGAGCGGTTACCTTTGAACTAAATGTGGTGAACTTGAACCACTGTCTGTTAATTATAGGTTCAGACAACTATAACGATTCATTGAAGTGAACTGTATTTGACCGATTAACGATCGGTTATAACCTTTAACCGGAATTGGAAGTACAGTTACAGTTTGGGGCATGAATTTTGTTCAGTTGTAGAACAAAATTCATGCCCTAAGTATTTTATTGTTATTAAATGCCATGCAGTTCTAATTGCAACAAACTGTTAAATAAACCTTATACGTAAAAGAATAGAGGAAGAAAAAAACAGTAAACCCCATTCATCATTATTTGCACAAATTGCAAAAGCCAATTAACCACTTGCAGGCACACAATGCAGACAAAGGACATCACTAAACAACAATACTAATTTGAAACAACAAAAGAACTAACAAAATAAATCGTGCACGAACGAGTGGTTTACTCCAATTAAGCTCGTCTCTCATTTAGTATCGATTTGGACCCGTGATCTCATTCCGATCCAGAAAACGAGTGATTTATCGTCAGATTAGGCCGTGTCGATGCGCTGACGCAACCGACCACCCATCCATGACCGTCGAACACTCCTTGATGACTTGTACTCTTGTACCTAATGTGTCCTATTTTTACACATGGCAATGTGAACTGAAAAATGCCAATGATGTGACGCGACTGTAATGTTTACTTAAGATTTGAGAGCATTATTCTGTCAATATACGCCATTATCGGCGGTGGCGACGGTGGTTGGCGCCTGAGGATTTATGTATATTATTCAAATGGAATTTATCATACTATCTAAATCACATATACTATTCTAATAATCATTTCAAACTTCACGTAAGTAGAATACATATCATTCATAATACATAGTGATCTACGTTTTGCCATAAAAACTGGAACAAGGGGGTTAGCCAAGATGTCTTTCGACAGTCGTTAACGCTTGTAGAAGCGAAGAAAATGTATGGAAAAGAGTTTCAAATCACCGTTTTGACCACATGATTTATCGACTTGAAATATCATTTTCGTACATTTTTACTAGCGTTTACGCTTGGAATACGACATCTTGGCAAACACCGCAGGTTCTTTTTAAAATAAAACCAAATTTACTCCTAATTTTTGATATTCATTGGTCAGAGAAAAACAAATGAAGTTCATGTAGGTACCTAAATACGAAAGCAATACCAAAAGAAAGTACGAGTATTATGTAGGTACTATAAGCTTTGTAGGTGCATAGTGATAATGGTTCAGTCACGTTGCTGAGCGGGAAACGTCGGCTGTAATGGATTATCCAAGTAAACGCTCGTTCTTCGACCATCGAATGCATTGAGTTAGGCGTTAGGTGACCCTTTTCTACTGTGTTCTATACAATATAGCAAAGTTTCAAAGTACAGGACCATTTTATTGGGGAGCTTTAAATGTCTGTAGCAAAATACATTATATTATGTCAGCTTTTTAATAAGTATATTGTTATTAGGGCACTAAAAAAACCTTAATAAATAGAACATTACTATTTAATTATTATGCTGAGATAATTATTTTTGTTATGTACAAACGCAAGCACATAAAGCTACTATAATCTGTCAAATTTCCTTAATACATTTTAAATTTTATTGCTGAAGCATATTTTATGGTTCAAAGTTGATTGGGAAAATTTTACAGGTTCGGGTAGCTTGACGTCTGTACTTTACAGTCATATAAATAATTAAAAAGTCGACGGGTGTGTTATATGGAAAAAGTTTCAGAACTATTTTAGGGAATAAAAATGTGTGTCGCAAACAACATTGTTGCAGCAACAATTAGGTACGAAAATAATTAAGATTAACCTTCTCAGTAATTTTTGCGCTTCCTAATGAGCAAGGTACAGACGCCAGCACATCAAGCTACCCGAAACTGACAAATTTTCCCAATCAACGTTAAACCATATGCTTCAGCGATAAAGTTGAAAATCTATTAAATAAATTTGACAGATTGTAGTAGCTTGATGTGCTGGCGTCTGTACGAACCTACAGTCCCAACGGAAGCTCGCAAACTTATAGTCGTAAAGGACGCTAGGCCAATAAATTTTAATAGACAAGAGCTCTCTTTATGCACTGGATTACGTATATTTTACTGCAAGTAAAATGTTCCTATCTAATCTGTGGCGAATCTCCGGAGATACAAACTACGCGGAAGTGAGGTTCAAATATTCAAATGCGGGTAAGATAAGGACAAATTTAATGATACAATAGGACAAAGACGCGAGTTATGTTGCTTAGGAATTCTGGGCTTGAAGGTATAGATACATTTTAAGAAATAAAAAAAAATATTTTCGTCTATTGCAGCTTCTTATGGAAATATAATAACTACTCACTTCTGCTATTTCAAGCTAAAAATATTATTTAATTTGAGTTTTCGCCAAGCTCATTTTTACAGAGAAATTTTCCCAATCAACTTTGAACCATACGCTTTAGTGAAATATGATAGACTGTAGTAGCTTGATGCAATGGCTTCTGCACATTGAAGCTTATTATAACAAATAGGAAATAGACATAACAAAGATCTGCCAAAACAAACTCCGGACTCCAACAGTATCGCACCTGAACTTTTTTGTGCGTACTTGTTCGAAATTAGAACTAACTAGCGACCCGCCCCGGCTTCGCACGGGTGCAATGCTGATACTAAAATTATACATATAAACCTTCCTCTTAAATCACTCTATCTATTAAAAAAAACCGCATCAAAATCCGTTGCGTAGTTTCAAAGATTTAAGCATACAAAGGGACATAGGGACAGAGAAAGCGACTTTGTTTTATACTATGTAGTGATTCGCACATCAATCTTTTCAAAAAGGTACTTAAATAATAAGCTAAACCATTCACTATTATAGCTCGCTTAACTATGAATGCCTTATTCTAATAAAGCATTAGTAGCCGATGTTATCGCTTACTTAGTATTCAGTGGCGCTCTCTATCGGCAACATGAAGTACTAGCTCCGTTTGTGATGGAAATTATAATTATCATTTGACACTTCCATAGGATATTAAGAGCCCTTTGTATTGTTTAATATTATATTCGTAATGTATTGTGTAGTTAGTTTATTACGGCGCCGTTCTAAGAAATGGATTGCCGAATACTAAAGCCCTTTATGATGACGTCATAGTTCGTTATTTTCGTTCGTTATCAACGTTCATACACTTAAAACAACGGTTCGAAAGAAGGCCTTTACAAAAATATGACCCACTTTTCACACCTAATCTTATTCTGGAATTAGGGTCAGGAAATCTAAACCTTGGGAAACATTTCTTCGAATTACATACACATAAAATTATTATTATTTGCATCAGAAATGGAACCGATTTGTTCTCAACGCAGTATATATCCAATTGAAATGCCGAAGGGATACGAAGGAAAATACTTAACGCACGAAATAATAAATTCGCAACGTGCGGAATGCTTGAGAACGACCACCTATCATGGCGGACATGATCTGGTGCAACTTGATGCCATTGCCAACTTACTAAGTATTAGGAATTTCCATACTATCCGTGCATACAAGTAATTGCACCTTCAAGGCTTGAGACTGTTATAATTGACATGAAAAAAGATAGAATTTTATATATTAAAAGAAAAATCTTTTTCAAAAAGCTTTTATAGTCCGCCATATTGGATTTAGAATAACGCCATGTTATTTTTAAGTCACTCTCAATAAGCCCTTTGATTTGATACCCATATTGTTGAGATTCTTTAAAAATAACTACTCCGCCATCTTGGACGGTCCGCCATATTGGATTTAGAATAACGTCATATAACATATCTTGCATTGTCATCCAAACTGAACGTGTATACAAAATTTCAGCTCAATCGGTTGAAGATATCTACTTCAAAATTGAGAAAGCTTTTAAAAAAAGAACATCATCCTACTATTTTTTCTGTTGCAAGTGTAACATACTTATAACTTTAAACCAATTTACTTTTTCTCTTAAGAACACTGTCTAACTGAGAGCCTGTTTTACGATGTCCGAATGTCCACGACCTACCGAATAAATTAAAAAATGGAACAGAATTCGTATGAAATTATCTGCCAAATAAACTAACTCAAACTTATTCGTAGGTGGTAAAACAGGCCCTAGATGTAACAAATTCTTAAAACATTATTGGAAAGTATAATTTAAAATAATTCGGATCAATATAGCAGTCAGAACTACCCTGTATTAATCCGATTAGTCATAGCAAAATAAAATTGATATAATTCTATAGTCTTACAAGCACGCTGAAAAAGACCTATACTTAGCCAGCGCCAAGCCATTGTTTTCCCACATTTAATGCTAAGCCGACTACAAATAAACGTATCATTACAGAAAAGCAAAACCTTAGAACTAAAGACAGGCAGTAATAAAATCTGAAACGTTATTGTCAAAGATTTTCAAAGAGAAAGCATTTCTTTGTTCAACGAGAGATGAGTCGACAATTACAACCGTAGAATTATTTTCTTGAACCACATTTTCGTCGTTTCGTTAATCCTCACAAAGGATTCACGAAGTTGTGTTAAATAAATGTGATATATCATGTGAGTAATTGTTTACAGTGTTTACATTTTGAACTTTTATTGTTTCAGTTTCCTCGCTTGTTCGCGGGACCCACTTATATACGCACAAACCACGAGCACCGAGGTTGGTCGACCGGTGAGTTACTGACGTCATCAATTATAAACCTTTGATGTTGACTTACTCTGATCTCAGAGAAAGCTTTCTTTAAACAAATTGCCTGTTGCAATGTATTGCAATATTGATCGCTTCGGATTCGATTTACGTAAAATCAAAGGAATAATTTTGATCGCAACTGTAGCCATGTTATCCTTAGTGATGTATTAAAATCAAAGCACTTGTTCATTGACCTTGTTTCATGTAATAATGGAGTAACTGATTGTATGTCTGAAATCATCAATTGAGAGTGCAAAAATAAATCAGAGACCTAATTATTGCAAGGAAATGAAGCATGTGTAACAGTGATTTAATAAATAAACCAATGATTGTATCAATGTGGTTTCTTATTAACCAGCTGTATTTGCTACGTGACTGAAGTTGTTCGCTATACATAACAATTCAAACAATGTAGCCTATATGCCTGAACATCTGGGCCAATTTAGGCACAATTTCGACAATGATACAACCAAGTGGAACATTTCGTACAACGTCAATGACCCATCAATCAATCCGCCATTCATTTAATAGAAATGGCTGTTTGTATTAGCTGAATCAAAGTTTCCTTGACTTCTATTGTGATTTCAAAATTTGGTACGTGAACGTTCTAGAACAATTGGGCATAAATTAGAAATATTTACGAGAGGTCTTGCGAGTAGGCAGTGTTATTTGAAATAGCCAAAGGAATTCGCTGTTAAAATACTAAAGGTTGGAATTCAACCCTGAACTAAAAAGAGTCCAAAGAAAAACAGTTTGAAAATTGTGTTTACAAACACGAATCAATACATCAAAGAATTCTATCGAGTCACGGAATACCAAGGAGAAATACAATTTATTACAAACATTGATCTTTTAGCGAGTTAGTGCTTGCTAGATTCTGTACCTACAGAATACGAGTCAAAACGAAAACATAGCAAAGATTGGAATTTCAATTAAAAAGTCAAGTTTAAGAAAAACACAGACAATCTCAAAACAAGCAATTTCCTTTAATAGGTTCTATGGGTACAGACGCCTGCACATCAAGCTACTACAAACTGACAAAATTGCTTAATAGATTTCCAATTTTATCGCTGAAGCATATGGCTCAAAGTTGATTGGGAAAATTTGTCTGTTTCGGATAGCTTGATAAGCTGGCATCTGTATAGCGACGCTCACTGTTTTCTGTTGATCGTTCATCAAAGTACTACTGGAACTATTTAAGACCATCACACTATGTACCAATACATTGCATTGCAGGTGCCAAGAACGACTGATGCGATTCGAACGAACGCGACGATGTACGCGTGGAGCTCATGGGGCTCCTGGAGTCCTTGCTCCAAGACCTGCGGGGGAGGAGTGGCTGTACAGGAACGACATTGTCTGCCTAGAGACCCTGCTAGGTAAGGACTTCTTTTTTAATATCGTAGATCGCTGTCTATCTGTCGTCCGTCGTCATCTAGAATAGGAATACGGGAATTTTTGTGTTTAAAAAATATGAAGGGTTAAAGATGATGTATTTAGCAATGTAGTAATTTATAAGCCATTGCTACCAGACCATTACTGTCTATTAGTCATACTAAACTAGTTCTAACATAACCCCACACTGGCCAATTAACGTAGATATCCACAAAACGGTACATTTTTAAAAGCAAATGAATAAACTGTCCCATAAAAAAAAACCGTTAAAAGCCGACAAAAAAAATTGCCCATTTAGAAAAAAAAGAGAATCAATTACCAATTCCAATAAAAGCTATTAATAAAGGCACAACACTTAACAACATTCAAATGTCGATAACGTTCAAATAAAAACGTCATTATTCTAATTTCTCTAAGGTCTTAAAAACCGTATTCGTGTTGAACAACATAAAACAAACAAGTACACACGTGAGGAAGATTAATGTGTTAAGTTTTATGTATTGTTCGTGAGTTTTTGTCTTAATTGTTTCATTATAGAGTCGGTGTTAAGATAATGTTTCTTTAGGCAAAGGCGGTGATAGACTTTGTTATAGAATTGTTGTGGTAGGTTAGGGTTTCTTTTAACCAAGTTTTTTTTTTATTTGTGGGTACTTAACTAAAGCTTTCTTTTACGATAGATATGGATATTGGGTATCTTTCAAACATTTCTTGTATTTTTTTTTATGTTGAAGTGTTATGAAAGAAAATATTGTAATGGGTGCAAAAAATGTTTATCACATATTATATCTTTCGCTTTTTGCAATAATTCAATTACACAACAGCAAACGATAATTTTAATGTTACACATTTACAAGAATAATAATTAAAAAAAAATGTTTGAGAAAGATACAACCTCATCGCCATAATTAAACAAACACCGTAAGTTCAAACGAGTGTCAACCCTACACTGTCTCGGGCGCATAGATCATAGATCACAATGATATCTAATGATAGGGCGCGTGATCGATAAAGCAACGAGGGCTGGCCACCGCGGCGGGAGAGCCAGGCTGCGCGCGCGCCGCCGACAGTGCTCACCTGATACGGTACTCAGGAGACATGATTGAATCCTATTTTATTTTAGATTGAAATTGTAAAATGAATGGGTAGGCTTTTCTTCCTTTGTGGAGTGGCTTTTGCACGATGAGGCTTAATGACGGCAGTTTGCATTAGCAGAGTTTTCATTACATATATAAATAAAGAAGTGGCTGGCTATGTTTAGTAACTTACTGAAATATCAACGTGACTGCTAAAATTGTGTCTGTTTTTCCTTTTATAATTCAAAGTATAGGATACTATCAGATAATGCAATTTCCGAATCACTGTCAATTATTTATATCAAGAATCAAACCGCGACCCCAACACCTAGCACTAATTTAATTTAAAGTGACGACCAAATGGTGTAGTAGTACCTAAGTGAATCTGCCTGCCATGCTGGAGGTCGCGGGTTCGATTCCCGTTAAGTTAAAAATTTGTATGCATGAAATGAGTTTTTTAATTAGTCTGGATGTTCCTGTGTATAATAAAAGAAAATTTATGAGTTTTCTAGTACCCATAGTACCTACAAGCTCTGCTTAGTTTAGGACAAGATAACGTTTGTGAATGTGTGAGGAATAAAATATATTATTATTATTATATTATTATAATTCAATCAGAAACACGCATCAAAAAACCCCTTCACTTCCTATAACTCCAGCCATTAGCCACTCAGTCCATCAATCTTCACATTGAGATTAGGTCCCGTCTTCCCACATCACGGTCAAGTCATCAACCCTCATAATAGAGGATCAAGTACTGACTTACTGAGACAAACGATGGCCGTGACTAATAGTCTATGGGAACAGGTCGGGCAGTTGCGAAACGTCGCTTCCTTGAGGATGCTACAGAAATTATAAAATACTTAAGTTTAATGAAAGAAAAGTCATTTGTTTTGATGTTAATAGATGTTTTGAAGTTGGTTGTCAATAAATTGATATGGAGCAAGCATTTGGAGCTCAGAGTACAAGATAAATAAACATCAGGGTAGCTTGAATGTCGCTGATGTAGTATAAAAGCCTAAAGAGCGCTTTCGCACTAGCGGATCTTGTCGTGCGTAAACGCTCGGTTTGGCTACGCGCGGTTCCAGCAGGCTTAGCATGGCGATTTTATATCTATTCTGTCAAGAAAAGACAAAGCTCTTTCTGTCAATGTCAACATGTCTTCTGCCCGAGCATGGCGCGACCTGTCAACTCGCATATAATCACTTGTAGACTTATGTCTATCGAAGAAAAGAAAAAATCCTTCAAATAATAACAAAAGAAATCTTACGTCAATCTGTCACTTTTCTGTCATTATGTCCATTCTCCGGTAAACAAAACTTGTTTCTACGGTTGCCATGCTACGCCTGCAGGCGTAAGTAAGAATTTTGAACTGGTAGTTGTCAATTGTTTTCTGTCGAGCGTATACTTACGACAACGCCCTTAAGATTGACTCGGCAACCAGCGGAAAATCCGCTAGTTTGAAATCTCTCAAGGGTGTAATAATGTAAAAAGGTTCTTCACGTTCCAAATTCAAATATCAAACAAATAGAACACACTATCCACGCTTTTCAAAAATGATTTGAAGTTCAACGCGTGCCTGTTTTGAAATTAGAATTTATTTATTTTCAATATACTGGCCTAATGTCGAGTACACACGATCGGCATATTCGAGTGAGATGTGATTATGAGCATCGATTAGATACGTGAATTTCGTTCGCCCATCACAACAATCGCGCGGCCGATTATCAACACTTTCACATTTGTGTCTTGTCGGGCTGTTCCGCCGTATTATGTAGGCCGGGCTTTATAAAATTCCTTTACAATAAAACGAATTCATGTTTAGGTCAAATCTTAACAGGTGTATATTTGTTTACTATAACAACAATAAATATAGCAAAAGTCTTAAAGTAGACCTTTAGTAGAACTTTTAGGACTTTACTGGGAAACTAGGAGATTTAGATAATACCCTTAATCTTACAGCCAGAAGTGAAGACTCACATGACAATGAAGATGACGAGTCTAAAGATGAGGAGTCTAATGTACAGATGCCAGCACATCAAGCTACCTAAACTGTCAAAATTTTCCCAACCTAATTGAACCATATGATTCAACTATAAAGTAGAAAATCTATTAAGGAAATTGGTCAGGTTGTAGTAGCCTGATGTGCTGTCGTCTGTTCATTCAACGATTCATCATCGCTTACATGAAGAAAAAAATGCATTACAGAGTTTCTCAGAGTTTTATCTAAGCTTTATCAAATGTAGTGCCTCACAATTCAACTACTCACGTCCCAAACATTGGAACCGAACATGAACGTTCGACAGACCACTGATTTCCCATGGCAAAGGCTAACACAATTCTCAGTGACCCTACAAACCTTACACATTGAACGAACATGCCAAATTAAGGCAATATACAAACGGGACAAGAGAACAACTACACTGTAACAAGATTGTACTGTTCTACGAGCAATTTGATTGACAAACAAAATACTTGAGCTACATTACATGGTGGTAATCAACTGTTTACAACCGTTGGCTATGGTGGGAAAAGTTGGTATAAAATAGGGTATTTGACTGTTTTTGATTTTGTACAAATTTTTTAACAAAACAAATAAACACATGCACATGGAACATTTTTCTGAAAACAGCTTCAAAATTGGTTGATAAATGGAGCAGCAATCAACATTTTTTTATATTCGTATGATGGAGAGTGGGATCATAGTGGGGACATCTTGCCATCTCTTTTGCACATGCGTGATTAAATAGCGTTGACGTCACAAGCTTGTATGTGCATCCTTTTTCTTTTATTTAACTGTTTGACTTTTTAAAGGTTTATAAATTACTTATTTCTCAACGGATTCCAAAAATAATTTCTGTTTTTGGTTTTGTAAAATGTTACTTTTGATATGAATAATTAAAAAAAAAAGAGTCAAATACCCTATTTTGTCAAGCTTACCTTTAAGGTTATCTTCTTTATCCTATTCCATTAATTATCATATTAACACTGGTAAACCAGTAATTGGCGGCTGTGCAAGTCTTAAGACACAAAAAAAAAATAACATAGCTCTACTATAAACAGAAGTTGTCGGTAGATCCTAATAAATAAATAAGCTTACCTGCAAGATTGTACAGCGAGCTTGAGTATTGGGAGACGCTAGTTATAGCAGATCAGCGGGGTTAGCCAAGATGTTTTTTTTTTAATCCAAATCTCCAGTAGAAACGAAACAAATGTATCAAAATGTCATTCTTAGTCATAGCGTGATTTGAAATGTTATTTCCATACATGTTTTTTCGTTTCTACTGACGTTTATAAAAATGTAGAAAGACATCTTGGCAAACCTCGCAGATGAGAAAACGATGTGGTAAATATTTCTGGACATACAAGTACCAATTTTTTTGTAAAACACGGACGCAGAATACAGGTCTTGTCAATAATATATACCTTCATGTTTTTTCATTAATGGCGTACAAATTTCTCATATTTATAGTAAACATTTTGGGCAATAACAACCAACAAGCTTTTTAAATATTTAATTGATGTAATAATTACTCTTAGCTAAGAACAAGGTTCACATTATTTATTTTAATTTCTTCTAATTAAATATCAAATCTGTCATGTTAAATAGTCCCATATTTAATCAGCTTTATAGTCATATCAACTAGACACAGCAAGAAGATTATTACTTTCCAATTTGTTCATCATCATCATCACAGCCTTTTTTATCGTCCCACTGGGCACATTCGCACGGAGAAGGATTGAGCGTTAATCACCACGCTTGCTCAATGTGGGTTGGTGATTTTTCCAATTTGTTATTAGACCTCTTTACGACCAAAACCGACAAACAAATTTTTACGATGAATTGAGACCTCGTATCGTATTCGCCGGTCACGAAACTTCTCATCAGTCTCATTGTGCGATGTCGTCGAGATAAGTAAATATTTGACCTATTAATATGCTGAACATTATTTACAAATATGTTAAGTATATTCAAATATTTTGCTGGTACTTACCTATGTTTTTGTTCATCAATATTGATTTCTAACTCAAGTTACATGTATAAGAAAATGACTAAAAGCATATTCTATGTCTAAATTTTGCTGAAACAGTTTATTCAATAAAACAGAATTTCATCAAACATGATACTAGAATGCCTTCGACAATACGAGTATACATTCCGAAACGTCATTCGGAATCTCGATAAACAAATGACTGGCGCGGCGCGAACAACTAATTAAAACATATCATCACAGAGAATGAAGTATCAATATCTGAACCAATTACTTGTAGGCGTAATATAAGGCGAGGCGAGTTTCATAATTTTAATTACTAGACAAAAGTCGTGTGGGGCGCCCCGTTGCGGCCGAACCTGGTACTAATGATGGGCTGAAACAATGAGTTTCATTACGTGGATGCGCGTGCCTCTATGTATAGCATGCCACACATTATGTATGGCCAGCTACATGCTAATAGAACAATAGAGTAGGCGGTGGGTCACATTCACATTTTTAAGTACCCGGTATGATTCATCGAAAGGAGCGTGCCTTTTCCGGGTCTTACTGACCAAAAAGTTCAGTTAAACAACGCTATGAGACAAGATCTTACCAACCAGTGTTTTGTAAAATAGTTTTTAGGATCATTATCGCTATGGACATGTTAAGATTATTTTTTTATTATGGCCAGTTTCACCTGTTGCTGATAAGTTCCAGATAGTTTATCTCGTAGATAATTTCATACAAATTCTGTTCCATTTTTGAATTTGTCTGGTAGATAGTGGCTATTCGTAACCTGTGTAACTGGCCCTTAATGTACCCTTACATCATTATGTCTTTATTCCTCATAACAAAATTATGTTTATTTCATATAATTATTATCTGCTGACAAATAACAAACGATGTCAAAGACAAAGCATACATATTTAAGGATCAGCTAAACAAATATGTAAAGACATGAATATTTTAAAATTTCTTGCAAAAAATCTTTAAACAGCTGTATAGAGTAAACACTTAAAACTGTTTGATGTTCTTAGTTAACAAATTGTAAATAATAAGATCTGAATTTTACAAGCACATAACTAAAGTAGGTTCATACCCTGTACATAACTGCCTGTATAAGTTTTCTCACACATTCACACAACGTCATTTATTCCCAAACTAAGCGGAGCTTGTACTTTGCGTACTAGATAACTTATAAACGTTTTTATATAGGAACTTTTCTTTTGTAAATACATACATATTATACAGAACCCCTAAACTAAGTCAAACATCCGTGTTCATGCACTCAAAATTAAATGCTTGACTTATTCGGGAATTGAACCCGTGACAAAACTTATGTAAAAAAATATAAAGTAGGTAGAGATCACTTAAATTATTTACTTAAAGGTATTAAAATCAGTCCATTGACATTATATCAACACCTAACCTACCAAGTACCTACTAATAAAAAAGATGGTTGTGCCATATCAAATCATTCCCCAACCTTCGATCCCTAACCTCTAACCCTCAAATGTGGAATGAGCTGCATGATCAAGTACCAAACAGTGAGCTCAATGACGTATGATAGCTCGGTATTCAGGATAGCTGAGATCCCAGCTTCTCCTACTTAGCATACTAAATGTTAGCTAGTACCTATTAATATGTATAAACATTCGAACACAATTAGCTCCTGACATCTATCACGTACACTTCATGAGGGTTTTCGGAATCACAGAACGGATCTCGACGGGTTTGTGTTCCACTTTCCACAAAATGTAGGTACCGTCGCCGGCACATCAAACTACCTCAATCTGTCAAATTTCTTTAACAGATTTTCAACTTTATCGCTGAAGCACATGGTTCAAAGTTGATTGGGAAAATTTTACAGTTACTGGTAGCTTGATGTGTCTGTACATAGACTGTACGCTTTTGGCTTTGCAAGTGTGAATGATTAAAAAAAAAGAAAACCGTTGTCGCTTTCATGGAGTACAGTAGCTCCTGTTTAGGTACTATTTTGGCAAAGGAATCACGTTAATATGCCCAAAGGCCTGTTTCACCAGCTACGAATAAGTTGCAGTTAGTTTATTTGGTAGATAAATTCATACAAATTCAGCAGGCTCAGCATGACAACCGTAGAAACATGTTTTGTCCACCAGAGAATGGACATAATGACAGATAAGTGACAGAGATTGACGTAAGATTTCTTTTGACACGTAGAAAATATTTTTTCTTTTCGTCGATGGACCTAAGTCTACAAGTGCTCTAAGTCTAGTAGTACTCGGGCAGAGTCTTTTCTTGATAGAATAGACATAGAATCACCATGCTGAGTCTGCAGTACCATTTTCGAATTTATTCAGCAGACAGTGGCTATCCGGATATCGTGAAACTGGCCCTAAATAAAATTTACAAAAGGAATTTCGTCTTGTCACTCAATGACAGCAATTTCAATATTGGAACAGACGTTCAGGCAAAATGGCAAACGCAACAAGATACATACATACAGTGTTAATACTCTCCTTCTGAGTATATCAGGTGTCTATGGAAAATAAAACTAATAACAATAATTTCCTGCACCACACCAACGTTTCAATTTGAACAAGTATCTGCTGATCAAGTATATTTTATGTGATACTAGATGTTCCGCGCGGTTCTACCCGACACCCGAGGGAAATACTAAACACACATGGGAAAAAAGAAGCCTATGTCCTTTCTCAGAATGTAGATTAAAATGTCCACCAAATTTTCTTTAAACCGATTCAGTCAGTTTTGGCATGAAAGCGTCACAGACAGTAAGACAGAGTTACTTTCGCGTTTAAAATATTCGCTATTTTATATATTACTCTAAGGCTCTCGTTCAATATTCCAGGTTACGGCGGAGCAGAAAAAGAAGGAAACTGGTGCGCAGTGTAGACCACACGAGACGAGTGCGGAACGTGATCCACGGGCCCGGGTCATCAGGACCTGACTGTCCGGGACTAGCGCGAAGATACCACGAGTGCAATACTATAGTGAGTACCAAATTTTATATTTTGTAAACTAGCATGATTGGCAGACGTCAGCACATCAAGCTACCCGAAACTGTCAACTTTGAACCATATGCTTCAATGATAAAATTAAAAATCTATTAAGGAAATTTGACAGATTGTAGCTTGATGTGCTGGCGTCTACTATACATGACATAAAAGGCATGCGTTTGCGTTGCGTATGCGATTTTCTCCGTTTTGTACTTCTGCTAGTATGAAGACTCGACATACCTATAGTTAGTCATGAAAAACTATCAGAAGTTACCACAAAGACTTCTATTAGAAAAAAAAAACAACCATCGCTCGTATAACCATTCTATCAAACATCAACAATCGTTGATAGCACGTGCACAGAAACATCGGCAACAATATTACAATATTGATAGGCTACCGCGCTCCCATTGTCTCCGTTATCAGGCTAAGTTTCAAAAGATATTAGACTATTATCTCTTCGCCTGGAGGCAAGATACTCCACGACCAGCGAGCGAAAGGGGCATGACGATACACAACGCTAAATAAATACAAATCATTGTTGAACCGGCAATCTCTCTGTGAGGTCAATGACCGGTTCAACTTATATCAGTGGTTATTAGTCATGCGCGGATTGTATGCCAAGGATCATAATTACCGCAAGAGGCTGAGTATTTGTAGGTAGTGTTAATATGTTCGACGTAGATTTGATTGACATATCTAGATATGTACAGGTAGATGGTATCTTGAGAATTATATGACGAGTATTTTCCAATTGAAAGTTTGCACTTGATGTTTCGGGTTTATTTTTGGAATAGATACGGTTAACCAACTGTAAAAGGGGAAGATTATGCATATTACCTACTAAGATATGACTAAGTATAAACTGTCGTCCGTTTAATTTGCATCGCCATAACCAGACATCGGGCTTACTATTACTACTTACGAAATTGAACGGTTCTAGGTACGGATTCCGCCACATCTAGCTACCCGAAACTGTCATATTTTCCTAATGAAATTTGAATCATAATGCTTCAGCAATAAAGTTGAAAATCAGACTGTAGCAGCTTGATGCGCTGGCGTCTTTACAACAATGTCCAAATGATAGACTTCGTTAACATAATATATCTTGCATTTTTGTTCACAGCCATGTCCCGGTCCAGTACGAGACGCACGCGCAGAACAGTGCGCAGTGTATGACAGAAGACCATTCCGCGGTCGGTTCTATACTTGGGTGCCTTACGTTGATGGTAAGTTACTAATAGTACTTCATACACATGGTACAAACGCCAGCACATCAAGATACCCAAAACTGACAAATTTTCTCATCATTGTGCTATATGCTTCAACGATTATGTTGAAAATCTATAAAAGAAAATTTTACATATTGTAGTAGCTTGACGTGCTGGCGTCTATGCAATCATTTTCAATACGAATTTGAGTATTTTACAAACGGCCTGTCTTGCTCTGTTTACTTTGTTAGAGCAGTAGCATAAAACAAACAAAAGTCTGCAACAACCGTTTCTTCGGTCAACATTATTACTGGAATTTTTAGTTTTATGAAAGATAAAACCTTACATACATCCAAATGGCAATGTTAATTACTGAAAGATACCGGTAAAGGTCGCCACAAGACGCTGGATGCAGATCGCTTCCAACCGGTATATGTGGAGATCGAAAGGAGAGGCCTATGTTCAGCAGTAGACATCCTATGGCTGATATGATGATGATGAAAGATACCAACTTTACTTAACCATCAAAAAACTAACTGAATAACAACGTGCTGATTAGTACCTACCATTCTACTTTCAGGTGACTCGCCATGTACCCTGAACTGTCGGCCGCGGGGGCAGCAGTTCTACGCCTCTCTGGCGCTGGTGGTGGACGGAACTCCCTGTACTAAGCCGGGATTCAGAGCTATATGTGTGCAAGGAGACTGTAAGGTAAGTCTTAGTATAAGTAAAACTCCTTGAAAAATAACTCCAGATTTGAAATTTGCTGAATATCACTTCCAAAAGTCTATGATCAGAATGCTGGGTCGTATATGCCTTGTGGCTCTGTGTCCAGGAATTGAAACTAGAAACTTACAAATGGTCGAAAATAGTGTGTTACAAACACACAGATGAACTCGTGTTTTATAGGTAGATGGAGCCCGAAACAGTGTTAGCGATGAGCGCCATCTAGTGACTAGTAGTGTTGGTTAGTTATCTATGAAGTGGGTGCTCGACGATGTTATCTACCGGTGTTCATTTATGTCGGCTTATTAGCGCCATCTATTGATGAATAGATGAAGACAAAACTTTTGACTTTAAGCTCAAATGTTTCAGTAATACGTTATTCTATTTTGTTCTATTTTTTTAGGACAAACCATCTAAATTGATATAACAGCTGTCTTATACTTGTACTTATACTACTTTATAGTTTTCTGTTGACTTTTGGTGCACATAGTGACATAGAAGTAGTATTATGGAAGTAAGTTTTTCAACTAAATTACGCCTTTTTTATATTTTTGATAAATTTTACATCATCTCCTGAGCCTTTTCCCAACTATGTTGGAGTCGACTTCCAGTCTGACCGGTTTCGGATGGGTGTTTCCAGCATGTGTGGTGTGGACCAGTGTTTTACAAGGAGCGACTGCCTATCTGACCTCCTCAACCCAGTTACCTGGGCAACCCAATACCCCTTGGTTAGACTGGTGTCAGACTTACTGGCTTCTGACTAACCCGTAACGACTGCCAAGGATGTTCAATGACAGCCGGGACCTACAGTTTAACGTGTCATCCGAAACACAGTTTACAAATCATAATATCAACTTACGATTTTTTCTTAAAAATACGCACCTTCTACCCAAAAACTACATTCAAAATTAGTGCATTACACTAATAAAACTACCTGTACAAACAAACAGCAATTACTTGCACTTATAACTACTACTAGCAATCAGCGTGCATGTCGGAATGTCCTACGGGACGCGCGTTCCTGTCCCGAGCGGCATAACTTCCTACCCTGTAACGAGCGCCTCATGTACCTAACATTTAGTTTGTTCTACATGCATGCAGGGCCCATGCATTCACTCAAGGTTCTGTGCAAGAGCTAATCATGTAGGAAGGTACCGAATATGCTCTAATGAAATTCCATTTCTAAACAAGTACCTCGGAGAAGAATCTAGTCTTCAAAATATATTTGTAATAGACTTTGATAAAAAATGTAGTCTTGTCCTAGTATTGTATTACCCGGGAGACTGGGTTTACGAGCTTAGAGCGGCAGTCTGTGGTGGTCACTCAGCTAAAGTCGGTTAGGCTGGAAGCGACTCTAAACATTTTGGAAAGTGGTAGTCAGATGATGCTTATAAAAATGATCAACATATTTTAATTATTTAAAAAGTCCATAGTAACCCAGTTAATTCATAACCTACAGCTGCAGAAAACTAATTACAACTCCGTAATACAAAGCCAAAACTACAATAATTCAGCAGACCGAACACAAAGATTTGAATAACCTGTAATTAACTGAGTTGTAATCCCTCAGGCTAGACTAAAACAATGACTAATTAGTGCCTGCTTTAACGAGAAGTAAGTACTACGACCAAAACATGGAACTAAATTGTTCACTCAACTTATTCACGTAATACTAAGATGATTCTTTTAAAGTCTGTTATAGACTTTTCAATTGTTTTGAACAAAGGTGATAGCAATCCGTAATTGAAAGGTTTAAATAAGGGTTCTTGAATAACTTTTGAACCAGCAATATTAGAGCTGCCGCGTGTCTTGATAATGAAAAAATTAAGTCTTATTCAATCCTTGGTCGTAACCGTGACTACGTCATATCTGACACCTGGTGCTTCTATGTCTGTGTTAACTCCTGGAGACTTCGTTCTAACATGCATTCTACTTTGGGTAGGTGCAGCGCACTTATAATGTTCAACTAAACATCTAGTCAAAATTGTACCATAATCTGAGATTTATTTTACAGTTTGTGCTAAGATACAGTAAAGACCTCGTACGCACGGCTACAGATATACAAAACCAGTTTGTCTTTGACTCGCTTTCATATGGTCTTTCTACTAATTGATCGGTCAGCTTATACTAGTTTTGTATGAATCCGTGTGTAGCCGATGTGTAGCCGTGTGAACATAAGTGGAAATTTATTTTACAAGACGAAAACGTTTTTCAAAAAACAACGTAGGTACCTATACCCAGCGAAAACGTGGACGAATATTCCTTTCTTTAAAATCATCGCACTAATGGTATATAGACATTATAAAATAAATAAAATGACGCGGCATTTTCTGACGCAACCAAATACATCTGTCATAGATGTATATTTAATATGAATTATGTTTAAATCTGTGTCCAGCTTTCAATACATGTGGCGTTAAGATGTGATTGGGCCGAGGCTACGGATTATATGCCTAGCTACAGTCCTGACGTCAAACGCCGATAATTTTGGCATCGTAATGTAAAAATCTGTCTATTGGGATATTTATTTCACGGTTATTTATATATCACCTGCCTGATTTGAAAGAGAAAGTGATGTATGATTCATGTATCGTCTGCGAAAATAGAGATACATTAGTGTGATCGATTTTTGGCGCGTATTGTTAATGTTAGTTATTCTCGCAAAATTCTACACCTAGATTTGTTGATTGATGATGTAGAATTCTGAAAGCTTCTACAATACAGGTATCAAATTACTTTGGATAGTGAACAACAATATACCTAAAGACATTCCTAAGCCCTGTATATAGTTAATGTCCGCAGGCACACAGGCAGTATAGGTATCGCAGGATCTGGCCACACTTGACCGAGGGGCCGCGGGCTCTTAACGGTACAAAAGATCGGTTGCTATTGTTCTGACAGTAATTGTTGTCGATTGCCCACCAACTAGACAACACCAGTTTCAGCTGACCCCTATCTACCCTCTAACTCCTACAAACACACTACACCTTGTCCAAACGAAAGTGTCTACATAACTGGTGCTGTAAATCAAGTGCACATTACACGATTTGGTCGAGTCTCTTTTGAATTTATACTTAATGTAATTTCTGTAAGTTATGACGCCGTAATTTTGAAGTTAGGTTTTGGACATAACGTCCTATCATAAACTCTGTTGACACTCCTCTAAGACCTGTAAAATATGTAGGTTTCTCAACACTTAGGACGTTTAAGAAGGAAATATTATTTAGAGTGCAAAATTTATTCTCACACTCAATGCTACCCGTGAGTACACGATAACATTTGCTATCGCGACTATGTTTCATAGGGCGCCGTAGCTTATGGTCTTACGTTAGTCATCGCTTGACAGATTAAACGGCGAACAATACAGAGAGCTGAGTACATGGCGGAGTTATAGTTCTGTAATGAGCCACAGATGGGCGCAAACTTATCGACCAGCTTGACTCACTTCAATGGCGCCCCGAGTGTTCCGGAGTATTTGATTGCTTGGTCTCCGATAGTTTGCCGACTTTGTATTGGGTAACGATAACTGTACAGCATATGAAATAAACATTTAGATGCGTAGAAGACGGAAACATCAAAAGCACTATTTAGTGTTGACTCAACCAGACTTAATTATGACAACAATAATTTGAAAAAGGAAGACAAAACTGGAAAAGAGATTTAAGATTTTATCTAGTAGATCAAGTTTTACCCTTGAGGCTTTAGAAGGTGTGGTAATGCAACAGCAATAGCAAGTAGTTGACAATATTATTAGCAAATACCGCTTACTATCGGCTTTACAAGTAACACCTGTAATTCTGATATCCACAGCTCTTGATAGTAAACTGAACATTGATCAGATCTTGATATTAAAGGCAATACTAATGTAATGATAAATATTATCGAGGCATTGCATGGCGCATCGCCTGCAGCCGTATTTGCTTTGCACGGAACGACAAATTAATTGTACAGTAATGACAAGCCGGCTCTGCTTGATGCTGGTACGACTTGTTAGTCGATTTCTATCGGTCGGTTATTACCAATCCGTCGGTACGCTAACTACTAGTTATTTTGAGTGAGCAATTCCCTTTTTAATGTTAGGTCTTACATTATGTAGATGTTGCGGCGCAAATTCTTTTACGAAGTGATTTCTTGGTCTAGAACTATCTTAAACATTTTCTTTTCCATATCTGCCTCAACTGATCTAGTTTGGAAAGCTTGCTGCTGGAAAAATCTTCTGCGAGCCCTATGTCCCTGATGAGGGATAACAGGACTGCATCATAATCATCATCATATTTAAAGACCATTTCTATTATTTTACGACTATATTAATAAGTCCTCTTCTTATTAAATACATCTGTTTCGAACATGTCATCTTAACCTATTTGCTTTCCTAGAATTTATAGATTCACGTTTGTACAATCTATTTCAATAAAAACCACATCTGTCATTAATTTGTTTACACAATTGGTTTCGCCGTAGTAGTAAAAGAGACCTTTTTTAATTACTCATACTTACTTAACAATTCGTTTATTACTGAGTCAACATTTGTTTACGAGTGTGACGCTTTTAAAATACGTTTCACGTCTTCATTATTGAAATATATAATAGCATTAATCTCTTAAAATATTTACAGATTTCTAAAACTGGTAATGACAATTCAAATTCAGGGAAACTTAGAAATTATGCTAACAACAACTGCCATATAATTTGTCAAGTTGTTAAGTGAACTGATAAAAGTTGGCTCATGCATAATTGAAAGTGCCGCTAGAGACACCAGCCACTTATCTGTCTTGTAGTGTAGGCGAGCAATCAAAGCGATGGTTTCACATTGAGGTCCGTTTAGATCAGACTATTATAGTGAAAACTAATCAACAACTAGAACATTATGACTAGCATCGAACATCACAACTCTTACAATATTTGACCCACTGTGTTCTATGGTTAGACTATCTATACTAATACTATTTCTAGCTGATGAGTTTGTTTGTTTGGTTGAACGCGCTAATTTGAACCCCATTATATAGCCCATTTATTGAGAAATGCTACTTTTTATCCGGTTGCGCGGAGTTGTTTTTACGGGACGCGGGTAAAACCGCTGGTGGAAGCTAGTAATATGTATCGGGGCATCTTTTCACACTTGTAAGGCTATTGATTAGCTTGTTTTATGGGTGCCAACACAACTGATAAACTACATGTATATAAATAAAAAATACATATTAAAACACCCAGACCACTGCCAATCAACTGTACCGGGAATCGAGCCCGGGATCCTCAAGCTCAGCAGTCCGGGGCAGTTCCCAATTCACCAACGCGGTCGTCCTTGTCTAGTCGCAAATTCATTTTCAATTCAAAACTCCCCTTGCAGCTCTTCGTTTCGTAGTTGTTATGAATGAGGCACGCGAACTCGTAAACGTCGTATTTATTACAGCTGAAGTGCTTTATTTCCAATGCCAATTAACTGTGACAAATTTAAGAAGAGAGTCTGTGTTTACAAGCTCGCCATGTTTATGTGAGTGAAAGTATATGTTTATTCGCTAAAGCCTTTGCTTTATATTCTCCATATTTTCTCTCGCAAATTGCATCCCTACTTTCTAATATATAAAATTCTTGTGACACGGTGTTCGTAATTACACTCCCCAGAAATGGCTAGACCGATTTTTGTAATATGTTGTGTGCAGACGCTAGCACATCCAGCTACCTTGAACTGACAAATTTTCCCAATCAGCTTTGAACCCTGTGCTCAAGCGATAAAGTTTAAAATCTTTTAAAAAGATACATTGTTGTAGCTTTATGTGCTGGCGTCTATACATATCAACGGACAACATCTATGAGATTATATATATAAATATATGAGATTATACAAATGTCTAAAAATATCTAAGTGTATGTAACGTAATACTGAGCGAAAGATATTAATCTCAGTCTCATTAAAATCTTTAGATAGGAAAATCATTATTTCAAAGGGACACGTATTAAATTTCCATTTTATTTGCAGACACATTTATAATATTTGTTTTCAATTATAAATTAAACCGTTGAGACGTCATATTTTTTTCAATTTTAAATAATATACATAAATATAAATTTATGTGTTCCTTGTTCACGAAAAAAAAATTATCGTGTTAATATGACCTTTTTATGGAAAATCAAGGAATGACCCTTCCCGTAAAGGGTGCAGCTGGAAGGAGTGTCAGACTGCTACTGACTCAACCGTTAATGTTCCTTCTGGAGGTCCCTGTGTTCCAGGGCCACGGTAACTCTTGCGAACAACCTACAGCCCTGACATGCCTCGACCCTCCGATGTTGCTGACTTTCACCCTTTTTTTTTTTTTTTTTTCGTGGGTAATCATCAAATGACCCCTCCCGCTGAGGGTGCAGCTGGAGGGAGTGTCAGACTTTTACTGACTAAAACCCACTATGTTCCTTCTGGGGGTCCCTGTGTGCCAGGGCCGCGGTATCTCTCACGAACAACCCGCAGCCCAAGCAGACCCTGGCCCTAAAGGGGCCCCTCCCATGTTGCTGACATCTCTTCGAGGAGCGCGTGGAACAGAACGCGCCGCCGACACGGGCCTGTCGTCCCTAGACGTACGGACGATGAGCTACCCACACTCACCGCCCACAAGCCCGCGCCTACGGTGGTCGGGAGTCATCCCTTGACACCCGGCGCCCGTGGTGTCGACCGGTACCAGCCCTGCCGCGACGGCTGGGATGAGCGGTGCGGTCTCTTAGCCGCTCCGCCGCCTCCTTCGCTAGCATAACGGCTTCACAGAAGGAGGCGACGGCATCCCATTCTCCCTCGCTCCGGACCATGGCCTGGATCGGGGCCGGACGCGAGAGGTCGCCGCCGCCAATTGCCGCTGTGAGGACACGGCGGTGCTCCGCCCAGGCAGAACACTCCTCCACCGTGTGCTCCACCGTGTCCTCTGACTTTCACCCTGTGTTTGGAAAAGTAAACTTGTCTCAATCATATAGAAACACGTTTTGATCTCTCATCTCCATAATCTATGACTTTTCACGCCTTCTACAAAAATCATCAAGTCACTATTTCTTCAATCCTACTATGACCCACTCTTGGTTGACCTTCGCAAAATTAATATCCTCCCAGCAATGACGTTATATGAGCTCTATCGATAACATTGTTAAACTCTGGAACATAAATTAATTAACGGTATCTCCTGCCCTGTCATACGCGGTCTACTTAATACGCCTCACGGAGCACTTCTAGGAACTTAGGTCATAATCCAACAAAGAAAATGTTGGCAATTAGGGACACATTTTTCATTAATTATCTACGTTTGACATAGAATTTTGATTGGAATCTGAGATTGTTAACGTAAACAGACACATGATATAATAGTAAGGTATCTATACTGTCTTTAGTTAATATTATAAAGGTGAAGAGTTTGTTTGGGAGTGAAATCACAGGAAAAATTTCAATTTAATGTTAGATAGCCCAGTTATCGAGGAACATTACTATCAGGGGAATCCGGCGTCAGAAGCTAGTTAATAGCTATTTTCTAAAAAAAACATTTTCTTTTATGAAAATGTTTGTCACTGACATAGGAAACCTTTGATATAGCTTTAGAAGTCGTTGATAGAATAGACTCTAGACTTCTGCCACCGAATTTTAGAGTCATATCAAAATTAAAAACAATATATATTATAAACATAACCAGTCGATTTGGTATCCTCCTTATTTTTGCAAAGTCGGTTAAAAATTAATCTTGTCTCAAAATATCCCATACGTCAAAGCAACCATAGCAACAAGATGATTATACCATAGCGGTGGCGTCACCACCATGAAATCCAAGTACTCAACGAAATAAATTCGAAAGAACGCGCGAAGAATTTAGTTAATTAGATTTTATTATGTCATGTGGTTCTTGGTAAGAGACAAATGGAGGTAGGCACAATCATTGACCCTTGTGAACGTTAATTCTCTTTAACATTAAGAAGAATTCTCTAAACTGATTTAATTATAATTTATGAAAGTATAATAACATAATTATCTAAACAACATACATTTGTCTCAAACTGAAATAAATAAAAGATCAAAAGTGGACTGAAAATCAGCACTTTTTCAAGGTCAATTTCACAGAAGACAGCCCCCAAAAGCGCCGGCCCTTCACCAATTCCTATGTGTTATCGCTGGAAAGAAGAAATGGTGGAACCATGGTGGAAAAACTCTCCAACCAGTCTCTACTCTTAGTATTTTTTTTTTCTGAAGTACATACTTATAAAACGCAAGGCCATAAACATCAACTCTCGTCTAAAAATCTGATTACAATATAAAATATTTTACAGATTAAAATCAAAAGCAATCATATCGAGCAAGTTGACAGAATATACCTAATTTTAATAAATCTCAAGCATGTATTGTAGTAGAACTTTTCTAAAGGCTCTTGAGTGTTGACGTGTATTTTCGTCCTCAAAATTTAAATTAAAAAATCTTTGTTAGCTTGACGATACAACGCAATTTTGCTCAGATATGAATAGATGGCCCGAAATACTTGACGCAAAGGGCGAGTTAGGGTTTACACAGTTGGATGAACCGGTATATGGATGGTAATTATAGCAATTTCCTTTCATGGGCCTTCTTTGTGGCCCGTAGGAGGCTTTTATATAGGAGATCAACGTATATAGAGTAAAAAAATATTCCTGCATTTAGGGTTAAGCTGCCATAGTAAAAAATATGTATTTTCGTACAAGGCGTGAGTGACTGAAAAAAAGTATGTTCTACGCATTTAAATACAAATCAATCTTTACATTACTAACATCACATGCAAAACATTAGTAGGTATGGCATTATATTTATATTAGATTTTTAAAAATAATATGTTAAATCCCGATACGTTTCATTACATTACATTTCATTCATTTATTTACATTTATTTGTTAATGAAATATAAAATGCATTAACAACCAATACCACAGTAAAGACCGATATCGAAATCCCGATATTATTATTATTATTTATTGCAAAACATCCCTTTCCAACAGTTTAATAAAAGTACTAACATTTATCATAAACTGTAGTGCCGAGTAACTCTAATGTACCACTTAACTGTAATTCCGTTTAGTAATTTAGTTAGCGCCAATTTTATGGCTTGTCGGTTAAAATAAATCTTAATTTGCTTATCTAGTAAAATAGAAGATTGATTTGTCTGTGTTTTAAATGTCGAATATCATTAATTATAAAAAAAATAACAAAAGACGCGCCGTCACCTAAATAGAAATAGTAAAACATCTTCTTATATGTACAAAAATCTATTGCTAATCGTTACTCTCACTAACTCTCGAGAATGGCTTGGCTGGACCAATATTCCTAATTCTGGCTTTAAAAGTTTTGAAGAGATTCAGGGGGGAGGTTTAAACGATACTAGGCGGATAAAGCTGACCAGGTCAGCTAGACAAATAACAAAAAAGTGCTAAATATTTTTCAGCAACTAAATATTCGATATTTAAAATTAAAATAAAAGACATTAACGTCATGTGCAAAATGTTGATTGTAGTGACTTAAATGACAATGAAAACTATTCAGCAGTTCTTTCTTCGATTTTTTAAATCAAACGAGGAACGATATAAAACTCTTTTAACACCTTTCTGCTCAATTCCGAAGCTGATATGAATCTGATTAGGTAAAGAAGTTAGAACAGAACTTATATAGACGTATAATAGCATTATAATAGATACAAAAATATCAGCCCCAAAACAACATATCCCGCGTTAATTCACTAGTCCTCCCAATAATGATAGTTAAAGGGCGAAGCGTGAAACGTGATTGTCCGATCAGAGTGACTAATTGTTAAATTACAACCAGTCGGTTCTAGCTGAACCTTCACCCGCCCGGGGGCGATACTGGTACAACATTATGTGCTTAGTACGTGTTTAGACATTGCTAAGTTGCACCCTAAGAGCATTTAGCCAACAGGAACCCCCAAAAATATCAACTCTATGCGGAACTCAAGCATAAACTTCACATACACATGTAGTCCATACGAGTATGAGCTTTGGGTGGCGGCACACCATCCGCGCATCTAAGGACGACAGACCCGTGATGGTGCGTTCTGTTCCACGCGCTCCTAGATAAGAAGTCAGCCACTTTGGAGGGCTTTACCTTACCAACCCCTTAGGGCCAAGGTCTGCCGGGGCTGCGGTTGTCCGCAAGAGTAACCGTGGGCTTGGTACACAGGGACCTCCAGAAGGAACATAGTGGGTTTTAGTCAGTAAGAGTCTGACACTCCCTCCATCAGCATCATCAGCGGGAAGGGTCATTTTACGACAGAGCTACGCCCTCATACAGAAACGGTGTAGTAGGGGAAGGTTTCTCAATGACGCATCCAGATGGTTACACAGTCTAAGGTTGCACCGTTATGGCATAACGAGCGAACACTTAGCTTTTGCGCCAATTGTTGTATTTACCAGTATGGGTGGCATTGCGTTTGTAAATGATTAGATAATGACTAGAGGTCAAACATAAATAGCAAATACAGCTTCGTATAATAAATACCTACACTTAGTACCTATTTTGTAAATTACCCTTATATTTAGGTACTTAGTTTAGAGTACATAATAAAAATATCTGCAACTACAAAAAAAGTTTGTAGCTTAGTCTACGGCAACTAAATATAATATCGGTTAGTTATATTATCCCGTACAAATAGTATCATAGTAGCATAGCGGGAAATTTTATAAAAAATGTTGTTTATTTTTTAATATATTTGCTTAAGTTAAAAGCAAAAGGCACGATCTTAGCATTCACGCTAATAACATACCTAATATAATTTTAATATATTTGTTTGATTAACGTAGGTTCTTAAAATCCATTTTTTTTTCTCGAAATATGAACGTATTATATATTTTATTATATAACGTATATTGTAAGACTAACAAAGTGAACACAAAAAAACTACCATTGCCTTAAATTAGTCATTTTGCCATCATTATTTTAAAATTATACTAAAGCTACCACATAATTTCATACGAGTATAACACAGCAGACTTTTCTCAAACACTTGATTTACAATTAAAGTAAACAAGCTTCATTTGCTACGAGAGTTTGAGAAAGTTAAACAATCCAGATTTGGAAACGACTAACGTCTAGGAAATTTGAACAGGAAAGTGATTAGCTGCTGATGCAGACGCGGTCTGCGGTTTTTCTCCCAAATGATTTAATTAGTCTGGCAACATTTACTGGGAATGGTGCTATATTTATTTTTACTGGCAATACAGTGAACACTTCATAAATAAAACAGCAATTCTTAAACTTAATTTTTATAAATTAAATTTTATATTGTTATTTATTTGTTTTATCGATGTTATAAAAATAGCGTACGTATAAAATATAATACATCCTACTATTATTATAAAGGCGAAAGTTTGTAAGTATGGATGTATGGATGTATAGATGTATGGATGTATGGATGTTTGTTACTCTTTCACGTAAAAACTACTGAATGGATTTGAATGAAACTTTACCACAATATAGCTTATACATCAGAATAACATATAGGCTACTTTTTATCCGGGTATGGAAAGTACTTCCCTCAGAAAGCGGGTGAAACCGCTGGCGGAAGCTAGTATTTATATAAAATGGTTCCCTATTACAAGTGAAGGTGCCATAATAAAGTTAATACGATGCACTGGCCGCATATTATGAACACAATTGACCATAAAATTTATGATTGCTGAAACGAGATAATTTTATAGAATTACCCGTTAAAAAGGTTATTTTACTTCGCCTAATTTTCTATAATCTACACCTTTCCATGAAAGGTTAAAGTATCTATGGCGATTATTACGGTTTTGCTGGAAATTATTAAACGAAGTGCGCTTTTTTATTAGCAGATTTTTTTTATCATCTCCTGTTAAACCAAAAAACAGAAATAATTTTACAAAAAGGTATGCCTCGTATTGACCAATTATGAGAGGAATCAATCAGTTTACTTACTTTGAATATAGATAATCCCAGTAGATTCAGTAATCTGTCCCAGTAGTCTATATTAGTAGTAAAAGCCAAGGACTGATTTCGCAAAAAGTGGTTTACGTAATCGATCGCTTAAACGACAATGTTTTTTACAAAAAAATCACAACTTTTTCGTGATACCTTGCTTTAGGAATCAATCATATATAAATAGGTACATAATATTAGGACATAAGCCCCAAATAAAATGTTTATCTTCGGCTAAGCACAGGCGGATTTAATTTATTGATTTAATTGGACGCTTATCTAGTTCGTCAAAATAGACCAAAATGATTTAAACAGTAAACCTATTGATTGTATATTTTCGAGATAAATCAAGCTACTACAATTTGTCAAATTTTCTAAAAGATTTTCAACTTTATCGCTGAAGCATATGGTTCAAAGTTGATTGGAAAATTTTCACAGTTTCGCGTAGCTTGATCTGGCGTCTGTATATTAAACTGAACACTGACTTCAAAAGCTCGAAGGTTGACGCATAACGTGCACTTCGACAGTGTTTTAGTCAAATGTCGAACATTATTGAAGCTCAAATGCCAATCAATCATTATTGGCTGACAGATTGCAGGACTGACTGTTAAACCTTACATTGTAACATGGTTTAAAATTGCATTTATGTACATGTTCTTGCCTAACATCCAAACGTAACAATGTTAAAAAGTATTACATATTTTTTGTGGTCGTCAAAACAGCTAAAAATACGTAAGTTGAGTATAATAACAGTCAATAATGTAACAAAGGGTATTAAGGAGAATTTTCTATAAAAAGAGGTGTTATAATAAAATATCTGCCACGGCTTTAATGGGAGGTAGTATTGTGTTTATAGATTACAATAGTGAAGATTAATTATTTATTATTTGTAATATTTTTTTTTCATACAAAACAAAATACGCCAATGTTAATGTAACTATTATATTTTCTCAAATTGAATTAACTTTCCGGGGTACGAAAGTTCTTCACTATATACACAATACAACCTCCCATTGAAGCCGTTGCAGATTTATTTCTATAACACCAAATCAGCATTATTTTTGATTTAGTGACTTGGCTTCGTAATTTTATGAACATATTATATACAATTTAATTTGCAAGACCCGCATGATATATAACCCGAGAAAAAATTAACATTTCCTAAGCATAGGCATTATTTCATCATCTATACTTATAATAAATCTGTAGAGAGGTCAATACTGTACATTGAATATATTTTCAAAATAACTATCAGGGGGTGATAAGTGATCGATACTGATGCCAAAAATGCAATCAGTAAAATTTTTGTCTGTCTGTCTGTCTGTCTGTCTGTATGTTATTAATAGGAACAAAAACTACTGGACGGATTTTAATGAAACTTGGTACAATTATTCTTCATACTCCTGGGCAGGTTATAGGATACTTTTCATCACGCTACAATCAATAGGAGCAGAGCAGTGAAGGAAAATGTTGGGAAAACGGGAGAAGTTACACCATTTTTTAAGCTTTCGTCGCGTGTGCAGCCTTAATGGTTAAAGCTACATAGAAATCATGTATGACGGAAATGTTCTACATAAAATTATCTAAAAAAAAATCCACTACAGCACATGTCTATCTTTAATGGTTGACTCACAATAATACGTATAACTCCCGATAGTTTACCAGTTCGGAGCTTTCTGATTATTTGTTATTGATTTGTTTACTCTTATGTTTATAATATTCTCGCTCATGCCTAATTAACAAAAGATAACATTATAACATATTCTATAAAAAAATAATCATATAAATCGGTGTAGAAATACCAAACTTATACATAAAATCGGTCGGTAGGTATAATAAGGCGGGAGGTACGAGCGCGAGCTTCTCACCCCGACAAAAGTTAGGCTTTGGTAGCGGTAATCGACATCCACACAGGCATAGCCGCGGGGGTCCTCTATAGATTATATATCAGAACAACACATACACTACTTTTTGTCGCGAAAACCGACAACCACGCGGGCGGAGCCGCGGGCGACCGCTAGTATTTCAATAAACCTTATTTACAATCCTACTTTCATATTTATTTTTATGTTTATTTTTGAGGAAACATAAAATACAATGACCATTACAAAATGTTTTAAGAGTCCAAACTGTGACCGTCACATCGAAGAAGCCCAATTACGGCAATTGTCGTAAATCAAAATAGACTATTGCGTAAACACAAGTTAGTGAAGAAAATGTCTGTTTCTGCTTTTGGCAATAAAACTTAACAGGTATTAGGATAAATTTTCCTACTTTGGAAGGCTTATGTGCTTTACGGGACGTACGTGGAGCGTACTCCACAGAAGTAGGTTAACACAAACAAAGTCAGGGGCAGTGAATACTAAGAGTTTCTTCGAACTCACCTGCAAACCATCATTTTGGAATTAATATCAGTTTACAGTTTCCGTAAAATACCTCACTCAAACACTCCAGAATGCGGTATAAACACAATCGTAAATTTCTAAAGAATGCAAAATATTTTGGATTGCTGTTTTAAGACTTTTAACCGTCCGAAATAGCTTTAGTGCGACGGAACGATATTTATTGAAACTAGCCAACCCGAATGTATTTTAAACTTCCCCCAAACTCTGTTTATTTGTCCTGTGGAATGCGTCATATTGATCACGTAACGCAGACTTTAATTCATATTTTTACATGAAGTTTATTCACTCATAAGCTCGTGGCTAAGCAACAACCGCACGGGTCGATCGATCATAAGGTTAAGCAAGCGCGGCGATGGTTGACCATCTTGTCATGATCACTTTCTCCGTGTTTCGGAAGGAAATTTAAATTGGTGGGTCCCGGCTGTCATTTGTACATCTTTGGCAGTCGTTACTGGCTGGTACATAGTCAGAAGCCAGAAAGTCTGACAACCAGTCTTGCAAGGGGGTATCGGGTTGCCCAGGTAACAGGGTTGAGAAGGTCAGACAGACAAAAAACACTGATACTCAGCTGGATCCGGTTAAGACTGGAAGTCGACCCCAACATTGCCTGTGAAAAGGCTAGGCGTATATTTTTACATGAAATTTACTCAACATTTTACGTTCCGCGTAAATTATATCTTTGCTCAATTCACCGCATGAATGAAATACATCGAATTAGCAATACAAGATGCATTATAGATTACAAAATTACCGTACAGCACTGATAGCTTAATTTGAAAGAT
Organism: Heliothis peltigera; assembly: GCA_958496145.1. Taxonomy (NCBI): domain Eukaryota; kingdom Metazoa; phylum Arthropoda; class Insecta; order Lepidoptera; family Noctuidae; genus Heliothis; species Heliothis peltigera. The sequence continues at coordinate 5,304,169 of OY292338.1, read as the reverse complement.
TACCGCATGCCCCGTAGCGCCGTTTATCCTTAAACGAGACAAACATTGAGAAATACGCAAGTATTTTCAATGAGTATGTTTATCTACAGTTTTCCTGCGACTTTACTCGCATTTCGTGTGTTAAACATCCCCATAACATATTAACTTTCAGATTTTAAATAACTTTCAGAATTGTTTCAATAGGTCCCAGGTATTACAAATGACATACATCATCATCAGCCTTTTGTCCCAGTGCTGGGCACAGGCCTCTTCTCGGACGGAGAAGGATTGAGCGTTAATCACCACGCTTGCTCAATGCGGGTTGGTGATTTCAGACTTTATAATCCAGGTTTCCTCGAGATGTTTTCCTTCACCTTTAATCAGTCGTTGGTGTCCAAGATAAACTTAGAAAGTACATAAAACATTGGTACTTGCCTGACCTGGAATCGAACCCGTGCTTTAACCACTAGGCCACCACGACTTCTTCTTTTCTTTCTTCAAATGGCATACACACTGATACAATTTATATATATGTACAGTTTATAATTCAACATGAATAGATAAAATTAACTAGTAAAGGTTCCTGTGTACGCACGCGCTACCCTGAACATCGTAAATACAACTTAACTTTGATTTAAAACCGGATTATTATTATTCGTATAGTTTACCTTCGCTACCGCTTTTCGACACAGTGATAAAGTAAACACTATTTATTTGCAAGCAACTGTAAATAATCGGCATTAGGAGATCGACGTCGCATTGGGTATGGTCGTGATAACGGATGCCTGGCCGAGGTTGGTGTCAAAATAAATTGTAGCCAGCGGATTTATTAGCAGAATCTAATGTTTATTTGTATTGAACAATACTTGGTTGATAGTACATTTTAATTAAGACTATTATTGTGAGACGTGATAGAAGTGTTTTGTCATTGTAGACACGGGAGGGAATATAGTGACAGATATCAAATAATTGTAAGATATGTAGTTTCTCTAAAGATTTTTGAATTCTTTTTACAAATAAATTGATTGTGCAAATCTTACAACATATTAGGAAGCTCAAGTTTACAGGTTTGAATCTGTTAATTTAGGAATATAATGTAGCTTTTTCAGCAATGAAATTTTTATTTTTTATTTTTTGCAAGGTCATTAATATTACTTAAGTAGAAAATGAAGTTTGACCGCTTAATCGCTAATCACCTTGATTGTCCGCAATTATTTTATGCTTAACCATGTTTGCATTGCTACTGTTTCAACAAAAAAGTCCAAATTAAAAATAAATTACTAAATAAAAAATATTAATCTCTCACACGTCATGTCGTTTACTAAAATAATATTTACGACACATTACCGACAAATTGCACAATCGTAAACCACCGTATGATTTTGATTAATGTAATTCTTTACAACGTCCGATCGCACCGTACAAAGTGAATGTTTAAGTCGTAACTTATCTTATAATTTGACAGCTGCCAATCTTAATACAACAATACACCAATTGAGTTTGTAGGCACTGGTTATCCGGCCATCGGTATACAAATAAATGCTTTATTTACTGCTTTTATTTTTATGGTGTTCCTTTTTTTGAACTTTTAATTATGTACGCAATGATGATTGGACATTATTTTTTTATTGCTAATCTGCATTCTCTTATTTCAAAAACTTTTTATGTATACCAATATATAGGGTCTAACAATACTAATGCATCATATTTTACAGGTAATCAAGAACATGCTAAGGATAATGTTCCTACCTATATTCGTTATACATAAATTATCGATACACTTAAATTAATTTGATTAAAAAAGGCCTTTATAATTCAATCCCTTTAAATTTATCCTTCGAATTTACTATACCTTCCTACTCAATCAATCAATACTGATTGACTTTGCTAATAAACTAAGAAGAACGTAGCTAAGAATACCTACTATTTCCTAAAACACCGTCAATACTAAACAAAAGACCTTGTGTATCTTTTCATTAAAAAGAAAATTCCTAGCAGTTTCTCGCCGTTGCCCGTTCCAGGAAACTTCTTCTCATAGCCAAATAATACATAGCCTATGTCCACAATCGATAGTATTGTTTCCCAACAGTGAAATAATTTTACAAATAGGTCCAATAGTTTTGGAGCTAATTCAAACAACAAACAATCAATTTTTCCTCTTTATAATATTAGTAAGTATAGATACAAACTGAAGAGGTCTTAGAAGATAATAAATTGTTCTACATGCTTCAGTAAAGAACTTTCTTTGTGGCCAGCATTGCTTCTCCGCGACATGACGTGGGAATACGGACAGTTTCCTAATAAAACTTTAATAGCTCACTAAAGTACCATAGATTGATTTGTAGAACAACTATAAACGTTCCAAATTGATATTTATTCAAATACAATTATGTCATCAGATGGCAGGCCCTCTGAACCGTCTTTTTATTGCTTGTTGCGTCTGCGCAGATTTACTACATTGAAATGAGCGGAGATTAAATAGATTGAATAGATATTTCTGCATACATTTTAGATTTAGTCCTGGTTTAAATTCACATTTCAAGGACTTATTTTATGCCACAATCCTGAAATTTTTGGAACATTTTTTTAGTTAAGAACCCCGTAGAATTACTTTAATTTAATATCGAAGATAAACTCCTTAATATTCTCTTAACAGCTTTGCATGAAATTAGTCCAAAAGTAAAGACAGCCAGCACATCAAGCTACCTGAAACTGTAAAATGTCCGCAATCAACTTTAAGCGATATAGGCTTCCGTGCTAAAGTTGAAAATCTATTAGGGAAATTTGACAGATTGTAGTAGCTTGATACGCTGCCATCTGTACAAGACAATCGCTTCGATATCTAAAAAACAACAATCATAAAATACTCAATATGGAAGTTTTAAACGGTTTCACGATAAACACGATAACACGTACAACTAGTAATACACGTAAATAGCCTCAATTTTCTTTTAAACTGAGTTCTGCGATAACCGTACCGCGTAACATTTAGTTATTTGCAATGTATGACAAATGCACAATTTGATTAGATAGCGAGATGTCACCGTGTGTACACAATAGTTGTCTGGCAGCTTGATATCACAGGAATGCCAAAATATTTGCAGTCATCTTCTGCAGAAATATTTTGTTTAAATCGTGCCTGAATGCTGAATGGCAATGAACTACTTTGAATTTTCAGCTTCAAGGCCTGTAGTAGTAATAAGTTGCGAGGGCAGCGAGTTGTTTGCAAGAGTTACCGCGGCCCTGGCACACAAAGATCTCCAGAAGGAACACAGTGGGTTTCAGTCAGTAAGAGTCTGACATTCCCTCCAGCTGCATCCATAACCGGCTTTGATGATTTCCTACAACAAAGGTCTCTAGCCATTTACCAATATTTGGGCATCATAGATTTAACGGCATTGAACATCCTTGGCAGTCGTTGCGGGTAGTCAAAAGCCAGTAGGTCGACGCCAGTCTAACCAAGGGGTATTGGGTTGCCGTAAATCGCTCCCTGTAAAACACTGGTACTCACTTAAATCCGGTTAGACTGGAAGCCAACCGCAACATAGTTGGGAAAAAGGCTCGGCAGATGATTATATCTATGGGGTGCTCAATGTATGAAAAATTTGGAAGAGTGCTCCACGCTTTGTCACAATATTCAAAAATATTTTGTTCATTAACATTTTCTGTTTGTATAAAAAAATATATAACACACTTTGTATAAATTAAACAAGGCATGAACGTCGTTTGAAATAGGAACCTTCCAATAAGGATATTTTATTGAAAACAAAGTATCATAGAATATTCAGAGGCAGGACTAAAAATAACAGTTACTAATATCGACGATCGAAACGTTTTGAAATTAAGTAGGTCAAAATACAGAATAGTTACAATGATATGTAATGATATTAGATCATAGCCTAAGAAATCGCAGATCCCTTTTGCATTAATTGCTTGATTACAATTTAATACGCAGCCGTTAAACATGTAAATTGATAAAATCGATTAATGTCTGGAATGCAATAAATACTGGATCTCCTATTCACTTCGTATTGGAGCTTAAGCTTGAGTTAATGATTTCAACACTATAAAATTTCAAATCGATTTATAAACTGACGTTTATTATTATAATATTGGAATGGTTACCTTGTAATTATTATAATGTTAATAGATTTATTATATAGATTTATTTTTTTCGTCAATATATCTTATGCACATCATACTAAAATCTGTCAAATTTCCTTAATATATTTTCAACTTTATAGCTGAAACATATGGTTTAAAGTTGATTGGGAAAATTTGATAGTTTCGGGTAGCTTGATGTGCTGGCGTCTATACTTTGAAAAGCAAACTTGCTCATATCATGTCAGTATAAATCGCGCCCTACCTACTATGTAGTGCTAAACAACTTACATCGTTCACTGTACATGGTGTGTACATTACGAGTTAACAAAGATATATTTTTATTACATCTATTGAACAGGCAAAAACAGTTCCAAGTGATAATTAATTGTAACGCTAATTGTATCAATTTGATGGATTATTGACTTACGTTTACACAGTGACTGCAACATGAAAATTCCGATGATGCTCTACGTTGGCGCCAAGTGTTAGCGCATTGACCGAATATAATCGTCTGAATCACGCGCGTACGCATGCGGCCTTACTTAACATTCCTACTGGATGTTATTCACATAATTACTCAAATAAATCATTTGATCCCATGCATGATCTATTTTTAATGCTTATGGATCAATAGGAAAGTCGTGGTATCACTTTGTGTCTATTAATAAATATAGGTTTATGGTACTTGTAGATCGGTAACCGTAATTTGGTGATTGACTTATGGGCTGATTTCCATGTGTGTTGCGTAGGTATTCCCATTTGCGAAGTTTGTCTTATTGTTAAAGAATTTAGGTCTCTATTAGTAATCGCTAAAGCGGTTATACTAATATTTATTTGAGCGTGTAATTGATAAGGCTTATCAGATCGCGGGGTCAAAATATTCTTAGTTCAAACGTTCCGCTCGATGTTAATTCATTTGCATTTGTTATGTAGGGACCTATTTATAAACAATATGGTGTCCTTCTAATAGTACTTCAGCGTCATTCCTTTGTAGATCTTAACTAAGAGAAAACAAAACAAGCATAATGTCTATTTATAAAAATTAACAAATTAAAACCATGGACGTCATCTTAGGTTTTCCGCTGCATAGTCTGAGCAGTTTGCGCAAAAGTACCTATTCAAAATATTTTGTCTATGACCTCAACCTCTCTATTTATTATTAGATATTATACATATATTTTGATAAGAAATAAATCGCTTATTCGAATTTTGAATCTGTGTCTTCAGAGAAGCAAAACAACGTATTATATGAAGGTGAGAATAAAAAAGTTTTATTTCAACAACGACGATGCTACTGGCACGAAAGAATTAAGAAAAATAAAGTATTTAAAAGAACACAATTAATTGTTGATTGCGTATAATCTTCACATTTATGTATGGGAAGCTTTTCAATCAACGTTGGAAGTGAGAGAAAAAATCCTATTGTACAACAGCTGATAAGCTCTAAACAAATTTGTTTAAGTCGCGTGTAAATTTGGTTAAATTCGTTAAGCTATTTCTGACCAAGGTCCCGAGTTCAGTGCTCGATTCTCGCCATTTTGGACCGGTGGGAATACAAAAAGATAGGTGTTACTGGAAGAAATTGATGGGAAATAGACTTTAAAACTATTTAATGCGAATTCGATTTTATTCTATTAGGCGCGAACCCTAGAATCAAAATACGTCATAGTTATGAAGTGTATATGTATGTAGGTATATAATTATTAATTTTTATTTTTTTATTTATTTAATAGGGTACATCAACAATATACATACAATACATTTATAAAATTTTACGGCCGAGACAGAGATCTTATATGTATATCTCTAACAGATGTACACAACATTCGCTGCATGTAAACATAGGACATAAAAATAAACAGGACAAACGGTGGTATTAATTAGTTCGAAAAATAATTAAAGGCAACAAAAATGGACGGAATTATACGGATACAAACACAATTAAAATATAAAAAAAATAAAAAACAATCAAAATTACTAAAAATAAGTAATAAAAATCAAGAACAAAAGAAAAGATACAAATTATAATAATTAACAAAAGATATTAATTCTAATTTAAATATAAGTATATCGGCAATTATTGACTGATTAGTTTAACGCTTAACCGTACTTTGCGTTTAAATTTATTGTAGGGATCGTGAAAAAAATCTAAATCTAAATTGTCCGAGCTCCCGCACAAAGAGTTGTATTCACTGCAGAATCGTGCCAGGGGTGAGCGTTTACCTACATTGGTTCTGCAGAATGGAACATGGAATGGTTTAGTGATAGGGTATCGCGGTATTCTGGTGGGAACAGTGAGTTTAATATTACTAACCAATTCACTGCAATCTGCATTTCCATTAAGGAGTTTGTGTAGGAATAGAATATCATGAATTTTGCGACGATTATGGAGAGTATTCATTTTAAAGTACTTTAGTCTTTGGTAGTATGGGACCCTATGTGAAATTCCGGGCGAGATGTACGCCAAATGTCTAGTAAACGCTCGTTGGACACTCTCAATCCTCTGTGATTGCACGGCATATATGGGACTCCACACTTCAGAAGCAAATTCCAGATGACTTTGAACTAGACAATTATATAAAATTTGTTTTGTCCGTATAAGACGAAACTCTTTGGTATTCCTTTTTATGAATCCTAACATACGAGCTCCTTTTTTTACTGCCGCGTTAATATGCGGGGAAAAGGTTAATTTACTATCTATAATAACACCCAGATCTCTAATTTCATTGACTTCTTGCAATATTGTTCCGTTAATGTTGTAGTTCGAGTGTATAATAATAATAATAATAATGCCCCCTAAATTCCTACCTTACGTCCGTGCTGAACACCTAGCCACGTGGGGGGCGGACACGCGTATTGTATATAAAAGTACAAAAAAACTTATGCGGCTAACAAGGAAAAGGTCACCCTTTATGGAGATGAGTAAAGAAAGAAGATATAATTTACGGTCGCTTCCCGGGGAGCGCCGGGGCGCATCTGGAGCCGATGCTGGGTGCCACAGCATGCGAACCATCGGCGGTGAGGCGTTGAGCAGGCGGGCTCTCACCGAAAATACAACTACAGCCGGTCGCAGTGAGTTGAACAGGCGGGCTCACGGCGTAGATGCTACAGCCGATTCTACGGGCGAGGACACTATTTCATTATTCTCTTCTATCCCTTCAACCCGCCCTTCTTACATGACGCGAAGAACATCTACCATATCTACCAGCACGCTTGCTAGTGTTGTGCAAGATGTCAATCCTGACGCTGAGATTGCACCCACTACGAGCGCTTCTAATACGCGCAGAAGATGGACGCTTGAAATGAATACGTTTATACTGCGCACTTACCTACAACTAACTGCACTAGAGTCAGATACAAAAAATTACCTTGAACCGCTTCACCTGAAATTCATAGAAAAATTCCCAGATATGCCGGTTAGCCGACAAAGAGTAGGTGATCAACGTCGAGCTATACTCAGAAGCAAGTTAATACCTCAAACAATTATAGATCAGATACACAAACAAGTCAAAGACGAACTCAACCAGCTGCAATTTCACCACATCCAACAAACTCAAACAAACGTAGACCATTCACTCATAGAACTTACACCAGCACAAACCTCTGAAACACACAACACACAAAACCGAACACAGACACGAATGAGATGGACGAACGAACAAAATGAAGCTATTATGAGATCCTACTATCGAGTCACACAATTAGGTACAAACGAAACGGCACACCGAAAACCTATGTACTTAGATTTCATAAATAGCTGTCCTTCTCTAGCACATCTCAGCGAACAGCGAATTGCAGATCAGAGAAGAGCCATAATTAACAACAAATACATTAAAAATGATAGGTTACATTCAATTAAGTTAGAAGTAGCTGAAGAACTGAAACAGAATAGTCAACAATTATTTAACACTTATGCGGAATTGCCACTGGGTAATGTCCATAGCTTAGAAAACACTGAAATACCGTTTACAAACATGATGAATCTAGATGTAGCCGCTATGACAGAAGACCCACCAAACACAGAACCAACTAGCAATATTGAATTGAATACCGAACCAACACAAGTTATACAAACCACACAAAGTAACACAGAAAGAAACCAATTAATAGACACTACATTTCAAGAAGTACTTGAATTCTATATAGACACTAGCCCTGCAGACCGAACGTACATCCCCAAACAAAAAACATCCAAGAATCTTACTAAAATAATAAATTACTTAAATAATATAACTCTTCCTGAAAATGCAGATTCACAAACAGAATTCCATAAATTGCAAACAATAATATACTGTGCGGCGTGGACTGCGGCTAAAGTTAATGGAGCTAAAATAGCATTACAATCGAGACTAATTAATACGGGTGCAAAACAAAAATATAAACCAAAATGGCAAAAACGACTAGAACGAAAAGTAAATGATTTAAGAAAAAAGATAGGTAGAATAACACAATTCATTAAAGGCAATAGAAGCAAAAAAATATTAAAACATGTAAACAAAATAACAAAACAGTATAAAATCCACACTTTACATGAGGAACCAAATACACAAGCTATGCACACATTAGACACTCTTCAACAAAAACTTTCAGTTATGACAGGCCGACTAAAAAGATATAACGCGTGCACACTAAGGAAACAACAGAACATTCAATTTACAAATAACGAGAAACTCTTTTACCGTAATATTAAACAAGCTACATCAAATATTCAAGAAAACAATCAAATCGGTATTTCTCATAACACCTTAAACCCAGATGCGTTACAAAACTTCTGGGCAAGTATCTGGGAACAACCGATCGAACACAACGCAGAGGCTGATTGGATACAGACCGAACTCAACAAAAATAGCACACAGATACAAGAAATGGTGTTTGAGCACATATCACCACAAATATTTAATAAAGTCCTCTCTAGATTACATAACTGGAAAGCGCCGGGCTCAGATCAAATACATAGTTATTGGTATAAAAAATTTACATCCATTCATGGCTATCTACATACACATATTAACTTTTTTATTCAAAATCCAGAATCAATACCCCCATATATTACATCTGGCACTACTTTCATGATACCTAAAGATCGCAACGATCTATCTAATCCAGCTAAATATAGGCCCATTACATGCCTACAAACCTTTTATAAGATCATCACATCCTGTATAACTGAACTTGTATACCAACACGTTGATAGAAATAACATCTTGGCCGAACAACAAAAAGGATGTCGAAGGTTTAGTCAAGGCTGTAAGGAACAACTTATAATAGATTCCGTAGTCCTCAAAAAGACGCAAAGAAATAAGTCCGACCTTTTCAGCATGTATATAGACTACCAAAAGGCATACGATTCTGTCCCTCACTCATGGCTTATAAAGATATTAGAATTATACAAAATACACCCCACCTTAGTCAGATTTCTAAAAACAACGATGAACACATGGACTACCGTACTTAAACTCACCAACACAAACGAAACACTTCACACCAACCCAATCAAAATACAGAGAGGAATATTTCAAGGAGACGCACTAAGCCCACTTTGGTTCTGTCTTGCTCTAAACCCTTTGTCTAACATATTAAACTCTACATCACTAGGTATACCTTTAAGTAACACCATTACGGACGGACAAGGTCTAACAGAAAACAATGTTCTAAGCCATCTGATGTACATGGACGATATAAAGCTTTATGCAAAAACCGAAAGCGAACTACATCATTTGGCTGACATTACGGAACAATTCAGCAACGACATCAAAATGCAATTTGGCATAGACAAATGCAAAATTAATTCCGTTAGAGCAGGGCAGAACTACCAACACCACCATAGTCTAGCCTCTGGAGCACAAATAGAACCTTTGGACGAACGAGAAACCTATAAATACTTAGGATATGCACAATCACACCAGATACACTACAAAGACACAAAAAACAAATTAAAGCAACAATTCCAACACCGAATTAACACAATTCTCAAAACACAACTTAATTCAAGAAATGCCATAAAGGCGATCAACACCTTTGCCATACCGGTCCTGACCTACTCTTTCGGCGTTATTAATTGGAGTAAGACAGATCTCAAGAACCTACAACGCAAAATTAATACTTCACTGACAAAATTCCGTAAACACCACCCAAGGGCCTGTTTGCAAAGGTTGACCCTACCACGAAAAGAAGGCGGCAGAGGTCTTATCGACATTTTAAACTTACACAACAGACAGATTGCAAACCTCAGACAGTATTTCTTTTCCAAAATTTCATCTTCAACACTTCACAAACTCGTAGCACAAAACGACAAACATTTTACACCCCTTAATCTAATAGACACCAACACACAGAAGAATGAAAGAGTGACAGATGACAAAACGAAACTTCTAGAATGGGCCCGAAAGTCTCTACACGGAAGACATCGCCAAGATTTATGCCAAAATAATGTCGACAAGGAGGCGTCGAACGCATGGCTTAATCGAGGTGAACTCTTCCCTGAAACTGAAGGCTTCATGATTGCGATACAAGACCAAATAATAGAGACCAAAAACTACAGAAAGTTTATTATAAAAAACTTGGCCACCGACACCTGTAGGAAATGCAATAGTTCTCCCGAGACCATACAACATATAACAGGCGCATGCAAATCATTAGCTCAAACAGACTACAAACACAGACACGACCAAGTAGCCAACATTATACACCAGAAACTAGCGCACCAATACAAGTTAATAGATACTCTTGTTCCATATTATAAATACAATCCTAATACTGTTTTGGATAGCCCCACTGCAAAATTATACTTTGACCGAGCCATACTTACAGACCGCACAATACACTTTAACAGACCTGACATCACACTTGTAGACAAAGTCAACAGAACCGGATACTTAATCGATATAGCAGTCCCCAATACACACAACCTTCAATCAACCATAGCAGAAAAAATAAGCAAATACACAGAATTAAAAGACGAAATAAGCAGACTATGGCATTTACAAAAAGTAACTATCGTACCCTTAGTTTTATCTACAACCGGCGTAATACCTAAACAGCTCCACCAATCCCTCAATTCTCTGAAACTTTCTCCGTATACATACCAGCTAATGCAGAAAGCAGTGATATTGAACACCTGCAGACTTGTTCGCAAGTTCCTACAGTGTGAGTTAGAAGCAACACACATAAACACTAACACACAAACACTACCCATCATGCCATCTACTAATCAGAACTGCTACCGACCTAACAATCGCAATCCCACTGATGAATACTTGGCCTAGGCCCGTATCATTAGTTTCTCCCGGCTAGCCGAGGAAAATAAATGTATAGACAAATAATAATAATAATAATAATTTATTAATTCAAACAATAAAAGCTCAAAAGTGTATAAAAATATAAAAACAGGTTTTTTGTTTTTAATTATTATTGTTTGGGATTGGTCCCGCAGAAATTTGGCAACAGCGATTTATAATAAAGCAGTCCAAACGATTAGAGATCATTTTAGTGTATAGGAGTCCTTCTTTTTGTGTACTTGATGTGATAACATTTAGCTGCGTTGAGAGTCATAGAATTTTTGTGACACCAGTCTCGAATTCGGTCAAGGTCATTTTGAATTAAATCAACATGGGATGTAAAATTTACTTCTCGATATATCTTCAGATCATCCGCGTATAGGGAAAATTTTGTGTGTTTAATTTGTTGTGTGATATCGTTGATAAAAACAGTGAATAATATGGGTCCAAGATGAGAGCCCTGCGGCACGCCAGATTTGGCAAAATATTAATTACATATTAGTATGGTATATTATTAAAATAACTTACTAAAATTAATAATAAAATAATAAATATAAGGCTCAAGGTATATAATATTCATAGAATAAAACAATGAAATATTTCACGTCTGTTCTTTTAACATTCCATAATTCCTATTTAGGCAGAATAAATTTGAATAAGCAAAATAAATATTTATCGATTTAGCCTACGCAAACGATTTTAAATATTTCTATAATCTAACACAAATGGTATCATCTATTATTGTTATACGGTATTCGCGCGAATAATAACATTATTATGGGCATACAAATATAATAACAGAAATTGCACCTTAATAATACATAAGTAAGTCTTAATGTACAGACGCCAGCACATCAAGCTACTACAATCTGTCAAGTTTCCTTAATATATTTTCAATTTTATCGCCGAAGCATATAGTTCAAAGTTGGTTGGGACTATTTGACAGTTTCGGATATCTTGATGTGCTGACGCCGGTACTTATGAAATGCCATTTACATAATGTATTATCAATCATAGTCATTGGCGACATCTCCGAAATTAAGATTATGTAATTTATTCGAAATTACTTACAATCACGCGGTCGATTGACGGATAATTATTTTGTAAAACTTGTCCGAGACAATCATAAAATACGAAAAAATATGTCAATGTATTGTTGCGAAGGTAATAAATATGAAATACATTTGTTTTTTGGAGACATATTTTATCTGTGGAGCAAAAAAATTTCTTGGAATATATATCTTCGAATTCACACACTGGTTTAACATACAATAGTGACGGGGCCCGCTGAAGGTGTAGCGGGAGGGAGTGTCAGACTCTTACTGACTAGAACCCACAAAGTTCCTTCTGGAGGTCTCTGCGTGCCAGGGACGCGGTAACTCCAGCGAAAAACCCGCAGCCCCGGCAGAATAGTGACGGAGCTTGAGCTTACATAAAGAGTCATTGATCTCATGAATCACAAATTACAAAGAGTCGTTAATACTCCAAAGTGTGTAGATCGTAAACAGGCGTGAAAAATTCCACTTCCAGATTAATCTTTACATCCGTGGTATCTGTGAAAATGTACGTATTACGTTCATGGGCACATCGCATGATTTATGGGCGAATCAACCGACTGTTTGCTGAACCTTTTATGGGAAATCTTGGGCTTTGTTGTCACCGCTCCGAGCGGCAGATCAAAAAACATCGATGGAATAACAAGAGTTTTTTCACGCGTATCGTATACGGCGTACCTACCAGCGAGTTCCATTAATATGGTAAAATATCATTTATTTTTTTCGGTAACGTTTCTATTTGTATTCGTTGTAAGAAGAAAATGGATGGAACCTTATTAATCAGTTACGTTTTTGCTTACATCTCGTGTTTTACGACCAAAAAAGATATCATGAGACATGGCTATGACTCATCTTGAAAATATTCGTGATGCGTGTGTAAACAGGACATTCTTTAAAAAAATATTCGCGCAGAGGAATTCGAAACATGCGGCGAGGTGTTTTGAAATTTCTTATTATGTCTGTTTACCCAACCATGGTACAGGCTCCAGCACATCATGCTACTACAATCATGTGGCTCAAAGTAGGTTGGTAAAATTTAACAGCTTCGGTAGCTTGATATGCTGGCGCCCATACTTTAAACATTACCTATCCTTCATTATATAATACATTATAAGTGCCAAATTTTACATTTTTTTAGTCTTACGCCACATAGGATTTAATTGAAATGTATCCTTTAAACTACGCTTTAATGAAATATACCACCACATTTAACCCTAACAAGCAATAACAACGTGTGCCAAAATACTTGACCATGTTTAGCAAATGATTAGGTTAGGTTGAAGTTGAAAAATACTTGAGACCCGCAGTGGCAATTTGCCAAGCTATATTGCCTATTACTTGTAGGACAGCCTCCCCCGAGTTGACTTTGACCAACAGCGTGGAATGAAACGTTGCAGATACGCTTCTCAAGCGAACTGACACATTTAAAAAATAAACTGGAATATATTTATAATGTTATTGAGTTTTATGTAAGCAAAGGAGCACTTTTTGCTTGTTCGAGTATGTGCATTGAGTTAATCATGTTATGTTGTATCGTATATAATTGTATTGGTATGGTATTTTTTTTTTATTTTAAACATTTTCTTTTTTATATCTACTATTATTTAAACATGTAAGTAAAAAAATATGTACCTATATTAAAATAATAAATGAAATGTGGAACTGGTATATATTTTATTAAAAAATACACGGCAATTTTTTTTTTAGTATGCAGGAGATCGATTCGTTCAATATCTCTTTTACCTTAGGTATTAAAATTAGATCTAGCGATAGCCATAAAGGGCGTATATACGGACACTAGCATGGACACAAGTCGCCACTAAGCTACGTCATATATAATTTAAAAACGCAATGCCTTCTAAAAATTCTAACACATGAAACGAATCTTCATAAAAATTTCATGAAAAGACAAGACTTGCCCCCGTATTCTGCCCTTTACGGCCTCTTAATCTAAATTTACCTTAGGTATATTTACCTAAGGTATATTTACCTATCTACCTTAGGTAGCTAATCAAGTCAGTTACCTAATATCCGTTGAAGTAAACACATAAGCACGTGAATCGCATATTTTCGCCGATAAACCTCACAACAGATTCGTGACGTTAATTATTACCTGCGGGGAATGCACTGAGCTAACAACACTATCAGTTTGCAAACTATTGCATAATTATTATTCGCGGTATCGGACAAGTTGACATGGGTTTTGTTATTATAACAATGTCTGTGAATCCCGTGTTGTTACACTAATATTGTTTTAATTAAATTGAATTTTGATGCGGTTTTGTTTGCTTTGCAAGTTGCATAATGGATTTATTTATCGAACTTGTAATGATGTTTGCTGTTTTAGGAACTTTAGTTATGTTTATTGTTATTCTCTACTAATATTATAATGAGGAGGAAAGATTTAATTAATTGTTTGTTTGCAATGTAAATAAACTATTTGCCCGATTTGAAAAAATGTTCTGAAGTGTTAGGAAGCTACACAATCCCCTATGAATATAAACAATGAGACATGACAAACTGCGAGAAACGGCAAGTCGGTAATACAAATAATTGGATCTAATACACGTATTTTAGAGACTTAAAGTTGCTTCATATAGATTATAATTTTAAAGTTTATGAAACATAGCGGAATATACATATAACTAGGCCTTTTATTTCATAAGCAACCTTGAATCGTGCCAAAAATCTATTGAATGCCATATAAAACAAATGAACTATAAGTGCAAATAAAACCTCAATTAACTAGTTGACAATGACTATCAAATTATTATGTCAACGCGGAGGCGTTTCACGGCTTCACACTGACATGCCATAGATTTTGCCAACCTTTGATAAAATTCGCACCACGTGGCGACATTGAATTTGAAATACGATTTTGATCGAAATCAAATACGTGGAATTGGAGGAGGTTTATATTAATAAAATTAATAAAAAGTATTCAGTTCCTATAACGTAATATAATATTGTTATTAACTAGTACCTGCTGTTTATTTAGAATGAATTGTCACTGATAGTTTCGGTTTAAGAATGACTTACGTCCGCTTGCTCGAAGCTCGGTTGCGTCAAGTTTAGGGTTAAGTTACACAGTAAAATTAATCGGGTGACAATTTTACAAAGGCATTGTTGAGTTACGTTAACGAGCGGTCAAAAATATTTTTTTCGAATATTAAAGGAATAAAAGAAAGGTATACGAAACTATACTTAGGACACTTTCAAACCCCGTCAAATTTAACTGCCGTGCAAAATATTCCTGGGCAACTAAATGCGAAGATAACCGACGTTATTTTTTCAACCATGGTCAAAATTGACAACTGTAAAATTTTACCTTTTACTTTACTGTAATGTATGAACAACCGGACCTTACACCAGTGAAATTGGAATTGCTTAGATAAAAGAAATATATGAAAACTCTAGTACCAAATCTACCTTTAAAAAAAATCTCGAAGAAACATTCAAATCTCATCTATTTCCATAATCAAAGGTGAAAGCGTTACTCACAAACAAACATTCGCATTTATAAAATTAGCTACGATACCACATTTAACGCCGCGATCCAGAAACTTCCATAAATTATAATCTGAAACTTATCGAAAACCTTCTTACAAATTGCAAGCAGTGATTAGCTGAACGAGTTTAACTTATTGCACCTATCTACAAACGACAATATAAATTATGTCTAACGGAACTTACAACTAGAATCCGCGATTAATATTGCTATCTCTTGTTATTCCTTAAGTCTCAATTGTAGATATTAGCTTATCTATTGCACTAGAAGATGACCTATAAAGAAAGACTAAAGCTACTTTGACTGGGAAATCTTTAATTGACCCCCTCCGCTGTGAATGTCAGATCAGCTGGAGAGAGTGTCAGACTTTTACTGAATAAAACCCACTTCTGTTCCTTCTCAGCCCTTTGTATGAGGGGTCCGATGGAACATTCAGTACTGTGGATAAACTCGAAAAAGGTAATAAACTAGCCCAGTTAACTGGGTTGAGGAAGTCAGATAAGCTGGCGCTCCACGTAAAGCACTGGTATTCAGCTTCATCCAGTAAAGTCTAGAAGCCGACCCCAACACAGCTGGGGAAATGGCTAGGCATATAATCCATAATGCACCTTGCTCTTATCAACAGATTATGACTTACATGGTGTTTTTCTTTAGTAGCATTGCCTTCTTCATAGATAAATTCTTCGATAATTTTTTTCACAATCACCATCATAATTAAACCACTTACGATAGTGTACTTATGATAGGTTTAATTAATTCGACACATTAAATTTTGATAACACTCCCACTAATTGTCGATAAGCTCGCGATACTCATCTTCATGCCCGTTTTGCTAAAAAATGGGTGTGACACCAAGCGATTATCGGTAGCCAGTATTTAATAATCCAAATGCATTAAATAGAGATAAAATCTAATTATAAACCGATTTTATATCCCTACATGATGTAACAGAAAAATCAACACGAACTCAAACGCCGTCGCCATTCATAAAATCTTGTCCATTCATATTTTCTACGATTGGTTTAACGAGTAGTAAGTCGTATTTATCCGTATCTGTACATTTCGCAATCCCACTTAACCACTTAGGTAAGCATAAGATGTAATCACGAAGGGCATCGTTGTTTATTCTGACTCCCGTCGTTATCATCACGCTTCCATTTGCCGGTAGCGACTAGAGTGGCTAATTACACCTGTCCGTCAAATACCAGTTATCTACAAAGCTTTATCGTACATTTACCCGCTACTGAGTTAAGACGTACACGTACCACTCTATATTTATTCAAATATCTGATATTGTCGCAACTACGTTAGATTTATGTCCAGTTTATTAGATACCGGGTACTTAGTTAGGAATTCGCTGCGACAAGACTTTCCCTGTCTAGCTCGTGGTTAGGGTAAAATTGGTCATCAGTGTCTCAATTATGTTAGAACAAGTTCCGAACATTCAAACCCTATTTGCCTTTAGACATCATTACCTCGGCTTCGTTAAATAAACATATTCAATTTTGTCGGAAAACCTAGACTAAATTGTATATTAAACTATTTACGAAAATAGAATCTTCAAACATAAATCAATAAACTGCCTATAACACTTTAGTTTTCCATAAAAAAGAAGTCCATTTTCATCCATTACTTTAATCGACGCAAGCGCGTAAAACAGGTGGTAAGTAATAAATACAGAAATGCCTCCTGTGAAAACATTATTTTAAGATAATGTTGAACATATTTTTATAAAGAAAACTGGGGCAGCCTTGAACAAACAATCAGTTATACATTTCCACTGAACTCGTAACTTAAACACGTGCTTCCTTGAGCGATCGTATGAGTCCGCCGATGAGCAATTTGTTCACTAAATGGATCAATCGCACAATATCGTAACGTTTCTATCGGCTGGCGGAATCGGGCCAAGTTTAAGACCATTATGTTATGACGAACTTTCATAACATTGTACATTTGTTTGCACTATTTCAATGTAATTGATGGTTAACGTTTTGCTTTGAATACCGGCTCTAAGCGTCTTGATTTATTTATTTTCATTCGCGGTATGTATTTGCTATTATGAGCTATAACATTTTTATTTTTCTTCATTTAACCATTTAAATTATTATTAAGATGTTTCTCTTTCTTGTCTTAGTTTATAGGTGTTTAATGTTATTTATTTTATTTAATTGAAAGCATCTTTTTTATAATCATTATCATCATCATTGATAATTATCTTGCTGAGGGTTTTAATAAACGGAGGAGTTTGTAAAATGAACTTAACTTTTTTCAGTTTATAATTTAAAAAGAAAAGCAGAAAGTGGGTAAATATAATAAGGCAAACGTTTATAACTTAAGCATGGTATCTGATATAAAAGTTAGTACCTAGTCAATGCAAAGTAACCGCTATTTATAACTTTTCTCAGCCTCCTAGCCCGAGTTCTAAGATGAGGCACGTGTTGTAGGCCGAGAGCGTCGCTACAAATTTTGTCCATTTTTGCGTCACGCTCATAAATCGTAAGGTAGTAGATGGGGCGCAGCTCGGCGCCGCCACAGTCCACGACGAGCGCGCGGCCGCGCCACCGAGCACCCGACTCGTTCCCGCGCGAACCGGAAAATTGGCGCGAAAATGCGGAACTGTCAAAACGCATGATCGTCGTAAAAAATCTGCATACACGTTGCAACGACGCGAACTTATTCAGCCACGGACTTTAATTGTGAAGTGTACGATTTTTGGATGTTTATTTTTTTGTGTTCAGTTTTTCTTTAATCGAGTTTTCCGATTGATTCATCCGCTACTAAAATAATTTTCTCATTTCCATATATTTAAAGAGAAACTTAAAAAAAAATCAATACGTTTTTATTTATTTGTGATAAACAGTTTTTCATTTGTCAAAACTAATCTTCGAAGGAAAAATGAGAAACACGTGTTAATTTATTTCGTGTTGTTTTGACAAGCTTAACGAGTTGCTCACAAACACAGAATATTTTTGATAAGTCAACGAGATTAATACATCAGACATAGACACGCGTGTTAAAGAAAAAAAGGTTTTTAAGAAAATATATTCGTAGAGAGAAAAGTCAACAAAACAAAGTATTTAAATAAAAGATAGATTTATTTCTCTAATGCTTTTAAAACCACTTTCTTTTTTCGTAATTTTATTTTCAAGAACTTGAAATTCTTTAAAGAAACATTTAAGTTCAAACATAACCATTGCAGTAAAAAATCTGAGAGTCAATTTTTAACAAAAGCTAAATGAACATCACTTACAAAACTAGGCCATACAGTTCCATTGGGTCTAAATCAAGATAACAGAATAATTAAATATGCACTTATCATTCTGCAAATAAGCGGCGAAACTGTCACAGTCTTGTATATTTGCTGAAGAACGAAGATGTTAAACATTAATCATTGTTTTTTCCTGAAAAATGTGGAGATTAACCTTGCCAACATCTATAAAGATTGCGAAAATTCATACTTGAAACTAGGAAATTAATAATAAACACCGTTGGAACATTTTATTTATCGTAAAATTATATTGCAAACAATTGCAACGTGTTGCATCATAAAAAAAATAATGCTGGCCGAAAAAAAAAACGTGGTGTTCTTTTTTCAAAAGTGTATTAATAAAACGCGATGTTCTTTTCTTAAACGCATATTCTTTTTTTTTATCCAAGGTTATCCGTGTCCAATGTCATCGTAGGTAAGGCTGTTATCAGTAGGTACATCTATCTAGTTTTTCTTATCAGCCTAGTAAAAGAACTAGGTCAGTTGAGTTAGACTAGCATGAGATGGTATTTGAAATAAATCGACAACATGCCTTAAACGTAGATATTATTCATATGTTTTGTGTAGTTTTGTATATCGCTGAATTTTTTTTTTCAAATTTCAAATTCTTCAATTCGAATTTCAATCTATTTTTGCCTCTAATTACCTTATGGTGTTTGACTTAATGTTGATTAATACATCTGCTGGGTTTTTAAATAATTTACATATAGCAACAAAGTCCGTAATAAACCTGTATTTCCCGTACTTTATTCTTAGCTTCTATTACAAATTATGCAGTACACTAAAATGTTAGCTCCTACTCTCAACTACCAACCAATAGATAGAATAATAAAATAAACTGGAATTTTATATTAGGTACCTATCTCTGGAAACCCGTATTTAGAACTGTAGTTAGCTTTTACAACCGTACTGTATGTATTTTTAATAACTTCGCCGAGTGCTACATGAGAGTAATATTTCGGACCAATCCGGGCGTAAATTTTCCGCAAGTACGTTCCGCGAATATTTTCAGTGCAATCATTTTTGAGTAATGATCAATTAAGGGCACAGTTGCACATGACGAGCATACGTCACCGTTACGTTAATTTTAGAAGGCATCCACGTAGAACATAAGAGATTGCTAACCGCCACCGTGTTGCAACTTACACTCGTTTATTATTTAATCTATGACAGCCGAGATAAAACGCCTCAAAAATGGGCCAATTACAAAATATAATAAATATTATAAAAGTTTACCTACATCGTCCTCGCAGCGCCCTAAGCATAACAGTTTACTTGCCCTAAATTGGTTTAAAGGGACCGTATTATCTCCCTATGTCAATTTTGCGCGAGATATGAATAACACAATTTCCTCCACTGCCTACTAACCTCACTTACGCATAAGCTCAGAGTGAAAACGTTGGCCTAATCAATAACGCTGACGGAGACTATTTAATAAACATTCGTGATTAATATCAAATAGAATTATTTTATTGGAAAAAAATATTTTAAGTCACAAATCTTAAAGCATATTTAGGGCCAGTTTCACAGGTTGCTGATAAGTTCCAGAAAGTTTATCTGGCAGAGAACTTCATACAAATTTTGTTTCATTTTATTTGGTAGATAGTGCCTATCCGTAACCTGTGAAGCCCTTAATCTTATATCTTACTTCGCAATTCTATAGCGCAATTCTAAGCAACTTTTAAGAGAATCAAAGCCTAAAATTATGTTGGCATAACGTCTAATAATAATTACGTGGACAACCAAACTAGTATTTGTTTTTAATTTCATTTACCAACTTACCGAATTAATGATAATTATCTTAATTTGTGTCAAGCTAATTCCCTCTATGTTGAATTGATAAAACTACTGCATACTGAAAACTACTAAGGGATTGGTTCGTCCCGGTCAAATATTAAAATAGGTCAGTGTAAGGTCAAAATGAACAGACCGGCATAACTTTCTCTTACCCTAGATTACTATCCGTTGGATAAATAAACGGTAATGTTCTGAATTTGCTCTATACATAACTTCTTGCCTTTGAAGACTTTAGTTCTGAAACTAGCAACATTTCGGCAAACAACAACTTTTCTATGTATTGATTAAATTGAATAAGAACTTTGATTATTGTCAAACAATATCTGAACTAGATTAATAAATATACATCAGTGAAGAAAGTACAGACCTCAGCGCATCAAGCTACTTAATAGATTTTCAACTTTACCGTTGAAGTATAAGGTTCAAAGTTGATTGGGAAAATTTGTCAGTTTCGGGTAGCTTGATGTGCTGACGTCTGTACCTAATAAAACGAGTACCAATATCAACAAACATAATGTCATTAAATCTGATTGTTTTTATCTCAATCAAAAATTACTTTTTGACCATTGTGTACGAAAATAATGCTGTGTTGAAGACATTTTGATATACATTTAGCATGTAAAATAGTTCCTTACCATGAAATCAAAAAGGGTTCAATATTTTTTGCATTTGAAAAAATATAGATCAACATTTGAAAATCTCAATTTTACCGAATTTTAATGTCACTATCTCAATTAATAAAATGTCTCTGTTGTCTCAAATATCAATCTTATACCGGCCTCTAGTCCTCCTAAAAAGATTTACATACCTATCCAACCAATAATAGCTTCCAAAAACTTTTATCGGCTCAGTATAAAGAATTAATGTACCTATCTTGACCGTATTTATTTATAGAATCTTAAAATGTTTAAGACCTCACAAGAAGAACGTCCCAATATAGAAATAGTTCGCCTCAAATATCGATTGCAAAGTGTTTGTAGTACTCGTTAATTAAAGAATGTGTTTAGTAAATAAATTCCTTTATATTTCTATAGAGGCCCAATGCCAACGTTTTAAAACAAAAATAGTCCAGTTTAATTAAAACGTCTGTTCGGACAATATCGTGTCTTTTCAACTGGGACAATATATTTATTTACGAAATTTCCATACCTACAAAAATTCCAACAACCACGATATAAAATGTTTTGCGCGGAAATTTGTCAAGAATCGTGTAAGTTCATAAATAACTGGCCAACGTGAATGGTTTTTTAACATAATTATCTCATTTGTAACAATTTATTGGCCTGTCATATTAAACTTGATCATATTAAAATATATAACCAAACTGGTACAATTGGTTATATTTTTTTGAGTTAGAAGAAATTGTTTAAGAATACGGGTTTAATCTAATCCGTCTTTAATGATTTATAAATCTATGCATAGTAGGACTATGATTGCGGCGACCTTATGAGGCAAGTCATTGCTAAAAATGGTTAATGGTCCCTGCCTACGTCACTATATTTTTTAAATAAAATAAAACCAGTAGTAAGGTAATATATGAACGCAACTATAAATATAGTCTTTCAGAACGCTGTCACTGACGTACTGTGGGAAGATGACCACACTTCCCTAGCCCTTCGGGGATCACTTACGTTACGACACAACGCTAAATTACATCGCTCACTAATCTAAAAGTAAATCTAACACTTAACAACGTCCAACAATTTGTGAAGAAATCAAAAATAGTACAAGACTCCTTTATTGACGGCTTAAAAATAGGGAAGCGCGTACATTTTATAAGAAATAAATCTCGCGGTAATTACGTGTAGTGTGGACCACACCTATCAAAGGGGGCTATTATCATCAGCGGTCTATCGGGCCATCGACACGGCTATTAACACGCCTCACTCTCTTAAGGCACAGTTGCACCAAACTACCGCGTACGCCCCGAATCGATTACTTATCTATTTTGTCATAAACGCACGGACATAATAACATGATAACGTAATGGTTTAAACGATTGATAGCTTTTTTGCACTTCCAAGTTTACGGTTAATCGCCGGTTTGAAGTAATATAGACTGTTACACATAAGCGGTAGTACAAGTTTCGTACGTATGCTTTCCAAAGTTGCCTTATTAATTTTTATAATTACTATTATTAAGTTTGGCGCGGTTGAGTTATGCTCATAATAATTTTCTTGTTAGTAAGATTTAACGTTACTTAATTGGACATATCGGTTTTTTAACAAGCCATTACATTCTCATAACTACAACTGTATAGCTGTAATAAATTCTTTAACGCGCTTAAAAACACGCTTTTAAAAATATAGTACTTAGCCTTAAGTTAAGAGATGAAAACAATAATGGTGTTAAGCTCCCTTCTGTCGACACTTAACGTCGATAAACGCTACTTTACCCTAAAACCGACTATTAACGCTACAAAAAATCCTATACACGATAAAGAAGAATACAAAATAATGAATGAAACCACTCGTTAAAATGTTAGGGAACATAAATCGTAGGAGGTTTGCAATCAAAATAAAAAATTACAAAAATAATGTTTGTAAAACAAGCACAAATTATTTAGACAAAGGGCTTAACAAACATTGAAATGTTGCCACCAACCACATGAAAATAATTTTACGATGATGGCACCATTAGACCTTAAAAAAAAGTAACAAACATTTTAACGCGCGAACGCTGATCTGAGTTATAGGTTTTCGAAAGAATTCACTCTAATACAAAGAGATTAGTAATAGCGTAGTAAAATATTATGAGAATAAAGTAATCAGCAGGTTTGGACGCGAGCCAGGGAATAGTGGCCGAACCTCAATGAGATCCGTCATTCACAAGACGGTACATGAGAATTGTTTCAATCACATCTAGGAAAATATGAACCTCTGCTAAACAAATGAACAGACAATATCGTAAAACCGTGAACACATTGAATGAAGCTTATTCCGCAATTCAATTTGCTTAAACAAAGTAATGGTCTTAAGAAACCATGTCAAACATTATTTTCTGTAGCCAAAAATCGTGTTTGTTCGTCTATTAAACACGGTCCTAATTTGTACGACCCACCTCTAACTGTTCACGTATTTGAATTCTAATTTAAATAGCGATCTTTTAAGCCCGGTCCGTCTAACATAAGTACGTCATCAATCTATCGTTACACAAACTAAAAATAACTAAACTATTATTTAAACTTCCTTATCGACATGTGTGAATTATAACTAATATAAAAATAAATTCGTGTGACGCAAAATACAAGATGAACTTCGAAATATGAAGACCTATAAATAGGCGCTGTAAAAGTTGTTTGCTTTTTACAACACGCCCTTGGAAAGGTTTAGCATACTGGCCGACAGAAACATTTTATATCGTAAATTATTTACGATTTTATTTATAACATTTTCAAAAATACAGCCGTTTGATTTGTGGCTAATAAAAAACGTCACAAATTGATTGATGCGCCTCTGCCGTTTATTTCGGGCATATGAATACGAACTATTAAAAATAATTACGTATCAGCATAATGTAATACACAGAAACCAACTGTGATTTCATGCAACGAATAACTTATACCGGGTTGGATACAAGCTAGTACAGTGTATTCCACTCTACATACAAACTAAGACGAATCCCTCGTAATAATATTGTACCCAGAAAGGAAAATGAACAGAATATATAAACATCATACATATGGAAATGAGAAAACGAATTGCATATTATAACAAATGAGTTCGGCCAACTTATTAGGTACTGTTTGCCTTTTTTGCTCAAAGGCATTTTCGCGATGAATGAAACCTAAAAATTTACGTAAACACGAGAAATATGCGTCCCGATCGTCGGTATCTCATTTGAGCTCGTTATCTCGCCTTCAGGTGTTTGCACTAGCTCATTTTTTTATTAACACGCAGCCTATCTAGAAAAAAAAATACGAAGGAATGTATTTTTTTACAACTCAGGGGTAATCTTCATTGCCATTTTGATATGTTTGGTGAATTTGTATCACGGTCGGCATTTGTTAAAATTGACTGTGAAATTGAAAGACTACGTTTGTCACCTTCGTGAATAATCAGGGCATAGACCCTTTTATCTGCCAATGCCGTTTGTATATGTTATTGTCACGTTCATATTTATTATCCTACTAATTGAGAACCTAGTACTTTAGAAAATGACGCACAAAATAATCTACGCTTTGAGATTCAAATCAGATTCACAGTCTTGCTAGTTATTTGAGTCCTGCAGCCCACCAATTATGATTTAGGAACGCATTAACTAGTAACCAATTAATGCAAATACAATGTTCCACCGAATTACGCACACCTACGTACGTCCATAACGAATTCATATTTACGTATGACTTGTCCAATCAGTACGAAACTTCGGCGGTTGGAACAGATACCAATGTTTATTGTTGTTACTAAATAAACACACTAAAAACGAATGTAGGTTATCACCTGTTATGAACAAATCATAAACTTGTTCTTATCAATAACATTACATTAAGATATTAATTTGTATCAATTAAATCGTTCTTGAATATAGAGATGTAATCAATCGGATGCTTTTATTGTCGATGTAGGATACTACGATCTTTTATCTTAATGGTGATTTTATCGATAAAAGATATTGTTGTTGAACAAGACGACTCTTTGCTGACCAAATAATACGTTGGTCCAGTACAAGAAAAGACAATTTGTGAGTGTTAATAAATATTAAACGAACTATGAAAATGCTGAACTTATCTGTGATTATGTTGGTGATCGTTTTGGTGAGTATTACTTTATGTTTCTTTAGTTTTCTCTACTAATAGCTTATGATGCATTTTCTTGCACTTTTATTTAGTTAACTATGTATATTTGCTTAGGGTTTTTGTTACAGCAATATTTTTCAGTAGCGAAGCTTACTATTACACTTAAAATCATAATTGTATGCGCTTCACAGTGCTTACAATGCACACACAGACGCCAGCACATTAAGCTACTACAATCTTCAAAATTTTCTTAATAGATTTTCAACTTAATTGCTGACGCATTTCTTCATAGTTGATCGGGAAAATTTTACAGTTTCTGGTAGCTTCATGTGTCTGTACAATTTATGTTTTTATAAGTATCGATCATTGCCAATTAAATAAATCACCCCATTGACAAAGTGTAAATTTTATAACTGTCTAGACGGACCATCTCAAATGAAACCGGTCACCTAGCGTTGATTAGAAAAATTGTACAGACGACATTTTAAATTCGACAATTTAGGTCAAACAAGTACGCCAATTTGTAATATTATTTTGTCATTGATTATTGATCTTTTCGGGGTCGATCAATAACTTCTTCGTTAATGTGTTTTCAATGATAACTATTATACCAGTCATTTTACATACATACATATGCCTAGCCTTTTCCCAAGCTATGTTGGGGTTGGCTTTCAGTCGTAAAAGTATGCAGCTGAGTACCAGAGTTTTACGTGGAGCGGCTGCCTATCTGATCTCCACAACCCAGTTATCAGGGCAACCCGATACCCCTTGCTAAGATTAGTTGTCAGACTTATTTTTCACTACCAATAACGACTGCCAAAGATGTACAAATGACAGCCGGGATCCACCAAATTAGCATGCCTTCTGAAACAAGTCATCACCCATACACAGTCCGACCGCGTCAAGCGTTGCTTAACCTTATGATCGATCGACCCGTGCGGCTGTTACTTAGCCACAAGCTCCTCAATGATAACTATACATTTTATATAATGTTTTATTGAACTAGGTAGGCCGCCGTATAAAATATCGTCCCCATCGTTAAACACGACGTGTTTTCTGTATAACAAACATATCAGAGCAATAAAGCCTAGTAAAATACTACTCAAAGATTAAAGGCGAACTTGAAATTCTTTAGAAAACAATTCTCGCGCTATTTTAATTTACCTCCTCGTAAAGTCTGACATTGGCAACTGTTTGTTCAATTTTATTACCAGGAAATCAGCGCGATCGTTGAAAATTCTCGCTTGGTTATGGAACATTGGTCAGCGGTTATTTGGCAAGTTGTATGTACATTGTACATTGGTACAGTGTGCTATGGCCACGGAATGTTGGCGCCAATCATGCCGCAACGGTGTTTGGATTAGACGACGGATATCACGTAAACGCCGAGCAAACCTCCAAACTGAAGAGTCACGCTTTTACATTTGCCCAACTTTATTATTATTGGCAAATATTAAACAGGTGTGATATGTACCATTGCTAAACACTTCAAGTGCTAAAGGTTAGCATCTAGATGTGACTCCGGTTATTGTTGGAGTATTTATAGCTGTTTGTTCATATTGAATAAGAGCTGTTATGTGGCATGATAAACACGCCGCGACCCAGTTGCCCGTGCGCATATGGGTGTTTGCATAGTCGCTCCGACGCACTCCCGAGCCACCTTTGTCTTAGTTACCGACAACGACTGAATGGCTAATTTAGAATCCTACTTATCTGATTCAGTTGTTCATTCGACCTGAATATTCCGGTTTCATAAATTTTGTGCTTACGTCATACTGATGGCATGCTATTGTCTTCGTTATACTATCAATAACATCGCGACCCTATATGCCTGAAGGGGGACATAACTTTCAGACCTAATTTGGTTCAGGACCGATCAAGCGTTAACTTAAAAGTGAGATAAACCGGTGTCCGTATTTGGATGGATTAATGCGAATATGCCTTTCAGGAGTCAACTCCTTTCTGAGTCATTAAAACGTTAAACGTTAATGAAGATTGTAAGCTCGGCGGTGCGCTGGAGTCTGTCTGTGAAATTATTCCGCGGAACAGCAAAGAGACAAGCGAGCTAATAAATTTATAATGCCCAATGAGCGCACCTCATCGCGTATGATAATGGAAAGTCAACGACTGGTCCAGTTAGAATAATAAATGTAACCTCGGCACTTCATACTCTAGCCATTGCCGGCGCTAACTACTCGCGCGTAAATGATTAAGCTAGACATTTTTATTATTTGATTCGCCTTGAAGATATTTTCCTTTTTTTGGCTCAGGTCTAACAATTCATTGTCCTATTTTTCTATGTTTGCGTCAAATTGCATGCCCTAAACGTTTCGGCCTTGCCGACGAGTGTGTGTCAGGCCCATAAACGACAAACAATTGAAAGTAATAAAGTAACATATGCGTAGACTAGACAACTGATTGCACAGTGAAAATACAAACTTTGTACAATTGTGCGTACGTAATAAGAGCGGCATACAAGTGAATCAATAATGATCTAGTTTTACAGTTCAATTTATTCAAAAGAAGATTCCGTACTCCCTTCCTAGTCATCAGTGATTTTAAAGGCGGGGCATTAACATTTGTGTTTTTCCTTTTTTGAACTATCACTCCCTACGTCCATTTTCTTTGATTTATGTAAGGTGTCAGTGACGCAAATTTCTATAATATAAATAGTTGCCAAGTGATTGAATCATTGTTTATTAATATTATTTAGAATTTTGTAGGATCTTATTATTATTGACACAAACTTTTTATTTTGTCTTTAAAACACAGTACTGAATTGGTGGGTCATCGTTTGATTTTATGCTAGTCTATAAATAAATATTTTTTTCCTCTCTCACCTTTGAAATCACTCACGGGAAGATATAATAGTATATTTTTAGTTTCTGACTACATAATAAATGATAGCTACACTTCAACGTCTGAAATCGTGGATGAATCAAAGAATGAGTCAGATTATTTTATATTATTTTATTAAGGTGTAGATTATCATGTCCCTTCAAATTCCTTGTTCCTGACTTTAATTATAAATACGTGCATTAAATAAATTAGAATATATTTCGTTTAACGATATCAATGTCCGTGTCACTGCCCAAAAATTAAATGCATCTGCCTTTAATTGGGAATGTATTTTTACGAACGGACAGTTCAGGGCTCAAATGGTCGTGTACTTTATAATAAACACTGACGGTGGTCATATTTTATACATTTAACTGCGCTGCTGAATTCGGCCAACTGAACAGTAATGAGTTGGTTTTTAAATAGGGCCAATACGCAGCACGCATCAATTCAACTTCTTCAATTAGTTATAAAGATTTGGAACGTTATTTACTTTAAAGTTTTGACGTCTCGTAATTCAAAATTGTAAAACTATTCATCATCATCATCCTCCTGCCCTTATCCCAAGTTTTATTTGGGGTCGGCGCAGCATGTCTTTGTCTTCCACGCTCTTCTATCTGCCTAAAAAAAATTGTAAAACTATTATCTATAATAAAAACTACTTAAAACTAATGTTATAATAATAATAAATAAAAAAATCTTATATACAAAAACATTGCGTGTTGTCAGGCGTCAAAATACTCCTCCACATCACTAGGCTGTCACCCGGTAACGTGCCCAGAAGACTGGCCGCATTGCCACGTCGTATAGCAAAAAAAAACTAATGCGTAAAATGTTTTGGAGACGAGATAATTGAATAATTTCCTTATTTTCGTAAAGGTAAGCTCACATTAGTAATTGTTGCACAAAAATGGTCACCGAAACCATTAAATCAGTCGGTTCCACCCTTGATTTATACAGCCTGTCCTGTCAGCTTTGTTCCTTTAATAATAAATAATGTACCTTTGTGTCAGCATAAAAACATCTCTTACTTTGTTAGCTATCTCCTGCAAGTCGTCTCTTTAGATTAAGTAAATTATTGCCGGCAATAAAACTGATTCAGTAGCACTACCGTGCAGCCCAATACATCAGTGTCGACACCCTCACTCCCGTTAATCACATGAGGTTCTCCACAAAGGGTGAATTAATTTTCTGCCTTAAAATGACTCATCACCTGCCTAGCCTTTTCTTAAGATATGTTGGGGTCGGCTTCCAGTCTTAATGATGCAGCTCAGAACAAGTGTTATACGTGAGACTGGTTGTCAGACTTTCTGGCTTCTGACTACCCTTAACCACTGACAGCCGAAGTTGGAAGAACATTCTGAAACACGTAGGAACTCGTCATGACAAGATGCTCACCCATTCACTGATCGACTGCACCAAGCGTTGCTTAACCTTATGATGGATTGGCCCGTCCGGCATTTACTTAGCCACGAACTCCTCCTTAAAATTCGAATACGAAGTCCTTAAAATTACGCAAGTCATACCGAATTAAGAAACAGCCTTCTAACATTTTGGTCGACTGAAACAGTCCAACGTGAGATTTGGCCGACCTTATCTTGTAACCTCATAAAAGTGCACATTAGAGGCGACTAATGTTCTAAATGCATTAGTGTCACATTAATAATTACGAAATGTATGTAAGTGCAGTTAAGCCAGATGTTTGAGTACAGCACCCTCGTTCCTTGTGACCCCGCGGCCTTGTCACAATGAGATCAAAATGTAATGTCCTACCGCAGTGCTAACTACGTGCTTTAAAAGGTTTCGTAAGAAGCGATAAAACGATTTCATAGTACTCTGTTGCTAGCGTACGTGAACAAAATGGAATAATAGCTTAGGAAGGTTTAATAAATCACACATAGCCGTTTTAGATTACAAAGCATTAAGATTAACAATGGAGAAAGACACGAGACAGTAAAAGGCGCTTACGTGGGTCAAAGGTCCGGTGGGAGTCGTTTCAGGGAATACGCAATCGCGGCAACATCAGTGCTTTATTTATTGCGTAGTGTCGTAAAGGCCTTTTCACATGCAAAAAGCGTGAAGTTTGATTACGCTTGCTTAAAAATAAACGTTTCTTTTTCAGCATATGTATATGCTATTGACAGCAAAATTAACTCCATTTATATTAAGAACATACACCTTGGATAGTTTCAATACTCTAAGCACGATTGTGAGGGCTCTAACGGGCGGTCTCTTTAATCTCCTGGCTACTTGGCTTACGCAAACACATTGAAACATTTTCTCAACCGTGTCAGTATCTGTATTCATTGTCTCTGTGACATGCTAATCAGCCATCTTCATTATAACATTGACCGGTTGTTCGATATGCTGGTATCGTAGCATTTGTCAATTAGCTAAGCTGGATGAAGGATGAAACTCTTGCTCGATTATTTATAGCGGTCTACTATCGCCTTTGGGTTCAGCATTAGTTCAACATAAACTAATTCACTCGGTCAATATTTACCTAGCTGTTTTAAAATGTTTCTCACAGTTATTGTTTCTTTTAAGCGGAGTTATTTTAGTGAACCGTTTAAAATTGCTGAAAATTGTTCCATTCATATTTCTGTTAAAAGTTTTCAATGAACATTGAATCTTTACGATCCATCATTTCCAAGAATTGATTTAATAGTAAATATAAATAGTAAGAATCTGAGACAGCTCATTATCTGTAAATTATATGGCTATTAACCGCTTGGCGGACCCGTAGTGTAACAATATTTCAGGCCCGTCGGGAGACCTATTAAAACGCGATTAATCGTGCTATAAAATTAACATTAAACAAGATTGGAAACAACAATAACTTTATATCTTAAAGACAAATAAATAATAACAGCTCCTTGCTTTACATTTCAATGAATTGCGTCTAATGCTTTGGGATTTATACTTGTAATCAACGCCCGCTCAAAACATCAGTATCGTGTGTTCCAGAAATAGTTTGATCTAAGTTTACGCCTGTAAGTCGATGGTTATGTCATAACAGTAAAGTATCGTCTTATCCTAACATGGTATGAACTTAGGTAAACAAAGCTATTAGTTTCCTATGGTATACGTGGATTATTACGGGATTTCCAACTTGTTGACTGTTTGGGATGGTTGCTCTATTTATTCTATTAAAAGATTATTTGCTTTATATTGTACATATTATAATATTCCTGCAACTTTGGCTAGAAACAGCCGATGAGCTTAGCTCAAAAAGATTAATCTGAAATAATAGATAAACAAAAAAAATATGCTTTATAGTTTATGTATTTATTGGGTCTACCAACTGCATTATATATAAGGAAGATACATAAAAGAAAGATATTTTCTTTTAATTTCAAATTAAGAAAACAATGAAGTCACAGACACTCCTATAAACTCTTAGCTGAACAATTCAAAATTATTATTATTATTACATTCCCACCAAGACATTAATTAAGGCCCCTATAAGAAAACAAAGAACACCCAAATCAAGATCATACAAGAACGCGATGCTTTTGTTAAAAACTTTGAACAAACAAAGCTTTCTCCATAATAGACTTACTCTAATTACGGACGTCCGCTCTCCGTCTAAGTTAATAATATTGTTAATTTAATACGAACCAAGTTTCTGTTACTAGCGTACCTCTACCTACGTTATGAAGTCGTAATCCCGGTTGGCTGGTCTGAAACCCGTGTACAACGGTGACAGCTTAATACTCACCGTGTAAAACTTACGCCTCTATTATACAAAACCGTGACGCATCTATTAGAGCGTGACTGACTACCTTTTAATGTGATAGGGGCGGAAAATTTTACACGTCATAGTAAACGCTTGGAGGAATAACATGAGGTCTCTTTTTAGATGTAACTTTTTTAGTGTCATTTATACTGACCCTAAGTTTTAAGCCGTCAATTTTTAGTAGTCCGTTAGAGTAAGCATCTTTAAGAGACAATGTAAAATTGATGCACGCATTGCAGCTGCAGGATTACGTTATAACAAAATGAATGTTGCAATACTAAGGACGGCATCATCCATACAAAAAGGATGTCTTACATCACTTTACATGTTAAGAGTTGGCACCATATCGTTACCTCATTTTTGGTACTCAAGATCCAAACTGCCGTATTAGTCTAATAGTCACATTATCTCAAAGAGGTCCGGCGTCATAGGTATTGCATTGGTGTCAAGATAGGTCAGTAAGGCCTTCATAACCGCATTCAACCCACTGAAAACAGTAGAATTCGCTGTGACAATTTAATTTAAGAATGCGCACACTCAGGCGAAAATTTAGAAATTAGCAAACCTGCAGCCTAGCGGAGAAAAAAAAAGTTAGCTGTTCTGTAGTCTGAATGACTTTGCTATTTGTCTAATTTTTCTGTTGTTGTCCCAAGGCGGTGGGTCGCGAAGGCGTGCTGTCGTCGGCGTGGTCGCGCGAGCTGCGCTGCGGGCGGCGCCTGGTGTCGGGGCTGTTCTCGCGACCGCGCCTGCCGCTCGGCTACTCCTATGTCGCCACCGTGCCACGCGGCGCCTGCAGGCTCAATGTCTCCGAAGTCACACCCAGTGATAACTACATAGGTAAATAAACAATGAACTGTCGTTCTATATTTCCAAATTAATGTGCTCAAAGTCCAAAATTTAGCACCGCAAGAAGTTCTCATTGAAATTACAACTAGCGTTTTTTATTGAATCCGTCTCGCATATTATTAATGGCGGGTCCACCATAATCAAGAGATGAAGTGTTTGGTAGTGCAAAGATCGATGTCGAATCGATTAATGGAAATTGCACATGCGCACCGCGGCGCAACTCTTCAATAGAGGCGCCTACGCCGCAAATTGTGAGATAAATGGAGGTAGCCGTCTGCACAATTGGTGGTTAATTATTCGCATGACGCAGCCGCTAGCAATTTAGACGGGTTCAACAATTCGTTGAACGGTTGTTTATTCAATTACTTTCGTTTAATTTTGCTTATGCGATAGGTATAAATGTTATTTTTTTGTATAGCGTTGAAAGTATCCAATGGGTCGTACATAATGAACGGCGAGTTCGCGGTGTCGGCGGCGGGCACGTACGAGGCGGCGGGCGCGCGCTTCCACTACTCGCGCGACGGCTCGCGCGACAACGTCGTCGCTCACGGGCCCATACACCACCCCGTCGATATCATGGTATGTTCAGTTCTACATAGAATTTTTATGGAGTGCTGAGATAAAAACGTAAGACGAAAAAATAAAATTAATGAAATTTTCAGATTCTGTATACGCAACCAAATCCGAACATAAAATACGAATACTTAACTGACTTGGAACCAGACGAAACAAGTAACGATATACCGACAATCAATCCTGTTCCTCACCACACTGCGCAACGCCACCACCGGCATCACAACACAGAGGCGCACCTCAGAGACCTGGAAACGAAATCCGAGCCTTCATTGTCGAAGTTACCGAATTTTAACAATTTGGAGAGTCAATCTCAAGTTGAGAGCAATGTGATAGGAACCAGGAAATTTGTGTGGAAGATTCTAGAGTTTTCACAATGCTCGCGTAGTTGTGGAGGAGGACTGCAGATTGGAAAATTCAAGTGTGCTGAAATAACAGAAAAGGGAGACAAAGAGGCGTCTCCCTTCCACTGTAACGGTGTTCCACCGCCGGCGCGCCGACGTCGCTGCGGAGGAACCCCATGTCCCCCACGTTGGAGATCGGCAGCTTGGGGTCCCTGCCCTGTCTGTGGACCCGCTCACAGAACTCGAATTGTGGGCTGTGTACAAGACCATGCCCGCGGAATTACCAAGGTTTTTATATATTACATCAGTTACAAATGACATTTTTATTTACAACATTCATAAAGTACCTAACAATTTGTATTATTTATAATTTCTAGATCAGCGACCAAAAATGTCCATTACCCATGCCTCCGAGCAGTGAGATGTGTGACATTCCTAACTGTGATGGTACGGCTGCCACGACGAGCATACCACGGCTAGACGCGAGACGTCAAGTGCGACCAAAAGACCGAACTGACACCTTCAGAGAGGGACCAGTGATATCCCTCGCGACTAACTTGACTGATAACGATATTGGCACCACCCCTGCACCGAGCTACAGTCACAGCGCTGGCGGAGGATGGCTGTATACAGAGTGGTCTCAGGTTTGTTTTGACGACGAAAGATAAAATTAAATATCATTTATTCAAATTAGGCCGATAAATCAGCACGAACGTCAAAATACAAACGACAACCCCTTAAATGCCTACCCTTCAACACTTCCTATGTGTTTTCGCTGGGAAGAAGAAGTGGCGCAACAAGCTCCCCGGCAACAAATGTCTGTCTGCTAGGTTTGAAGAAACAGATATAGGAAAACAAGTCCAATCTCAAACAATTTGAGACAGCAAAAAGAAGGAAGCGAAAGTAGATCTTCAAAGATCATCAAAATAATTGATAAAAATTATAATTATTCCTAGCATTAATAAAGCAGGCAAGAAATTGCCTTAATATCTTAAAAGGGTCCGTGTGCTTATTCTCTAATAAAGGTATTAATAAGACTTTACTGTGACGAGGGTTTGGCTTTCAGTTATTTATGAGAGTATGAGTAAAGCCGCATACCAAATGTAGCCTTCTTTTAGGTCACAAGCTTGCGTATCTCTGGACAGTATATAATACAAGACTTAATCTGTTATTCATGTTTGGTCATCTAGGTCTGATTTAAATAAAGGTCGTATATTCCAGTGCGTGGGCTGGTGCGTGGGCGGAGGGGTACAATCTCGAGGTGTTCGCTGCGTGGATCCTAATGGATGCACTACACATCGCGCGCCTGAACAAACTCAAACATGTTCTGTTAGGAAGCAGTGTGATGCACAGTGGTTTACTGGTAAGTGTCGTAGAAAAAATTATTGTAGCTAGAAAAAATATTAGGCCATACATATTCAAATCCCTACTCCAGATGCATCGTAAAAACCTAAGCTTATTCCTAATTAATTATCTACATGGGTCGACAATTGGAAATTATTGCTTCGTTATGAAGAAGAACAAAAAACTAATTTGCTCAGGTGAATGGTCACCCTGTTCGGCAACCTGCGGCGGCAAGCAAGTTCGCGGCGTGATCTGCATCGGCGGCAACGGCAGGAGGCTTCGTGACTCCTCCTGCAAAGGGAAAAAGCCCGACGCTGAGCGCGCATGCGGTGGTGCCTGCAGTCCTTCGTGGTACCTTAGTGATTGGACAGAGGTCAGTTGCATACTACAGTTGTTTTATCTACAGCAGGCTTAACATGGCGATTATATATCTATTCTGTCAAGAAAACACAAAGCTCTTTCTGTCAATGTCAATATGTCTTCTGCCCGAGCACGGCGCGACCTGTCAACTCGCATATAATCATTTGTAACCTTATGTCGATCTAGGAAAGAAAAATTTCTTCAAAAATGTCAAAAGAAATCTTACGTCAATCTGTCACTTTTCTGTCATTATGTCCATTCTCCGGTAAACAAAACTTGTTTCTAAGGTTGCCATGCTAAGCCTGCTGGATTTAATGTGACTTTAAGGTTTCGAATGCAAATTGTCTTAATATCGTGTTAGTTTTGAATTTCTATGCGTCAGTATATATCTACAAATCATTTTAATGAACCTCCGAAATTTTTAGAAACACAGGTACTATCACAAATTCTGAAAAATGAAGACAATAGCTCATAACATTAAACACGTAGAGAGCGCCTTATATAATGTCTACTAGAAACTTGGAAAATTATTTCTATAGCAAGGACAGAGCCACCCTTTACGGCGAAGTTGTACTAAATTCATTTATCTAGACTAGACAATCTCACGGTCCAAACTTGCAGACAAAGGAGACAGACAATTTTCCTTGTTTCGAATGACGAAACGAGTTAAGTTTCGGTTTCTAAAGCTTAACAACAGATCTCGACATTGTTGTAGCCTGTAGTTTGACGCTCTACCCGTCAATTTAAATAAGGGGGATAATTACAACCGCAATGTCCCATTAAGTATAGCTTGCTGGTAGTTTCGTAATTTGTAACCTTAAGTTAGTATGCTGTTCTTCACGCAGTTCAGTCATTGTAGATAAATAGGAAAAAATACCTCTACCTCTTGAAATTACTAGTTGTAACTATTCCAATACGGTACACGATGACACAATTGAATCGTACTAATAAATTGAGCAAGTTTTACGTTTCAACTGTGAATCATATGTACTACTAGAATTGAAGATCAAGGTTCATGTAGCGGAATGTTCGAGCGATTAGGACAATGATTCCAGATATGCCAATGTTGCTGGGACCGCCCTCGCTAATTTGGCTAATTAAAACGAGTACATAACAGATCAACGAATTAATCCATACTAATTTTCGTGTCGTCAACCTCATCTTCAAACATGGAGCATGAATTATTACGGAAGAATTCTGACGGTTGAAACAACCTGTCGTAGCGAGGCATATCATATATTCTTCAATAGAAAGCTACGGTTAGTGTTGTTACTACGCTTGTACTAAACTATCGTCGCAACTTGACATATAAAATAGGGTACTTAACAACTAGTCAAATTCATCACTTTTATTTAACAGTCAAAAACGGTTACTTTACATGCAATTTGTATGATAATTAGAATTATGACGTCACAATTTTTCACATAATGCCATATAGTACTTATTTTACTTAAATTATCAATTAAAAAATTCTAATAGATTTTCCTTCAAAACGATAAATAAAAGTGACATTATTTTAAGATCCTTCACCAAATTAATATCATAAATGATTTTATTTTTAACCTAGTCAACTACCCAATTAGTCAGCTGTATTCTGCTAACGCTGTGCTGCAAATCCAGTCCTTGAACAATTTTCTATTCTATTCCAATAGTGCCAAGGTCCATGCGAGGCTGGCGTGC
The DNA here is from genome assembly GCA_958496145.1 of Heliothis peltigera. Taxonomy (NCBI): domain Eukaryota; kingdom Metazoa; phylum Arthropoda; class Insecta; order Lepidoptera; family Noctuidae; genus Heliothis; species Heliothis peltigera. Next base: position 5,266,719 of record OY292338.1, on the reverse strand, counting down.
AATCCCGCACGGTGTGGTGCGCGCGAGGTGGCGCGGATGGCGCGAGCGGCGCCGCCCGTGACGCCGAGTGCGCAGGAGTGCGGCCGCCGGCGAAACGCGCCTGTGTGCCTGCACGCTGCTCCACCAGGCCGTCTGTAAAGACTGCTGTCGTTAATGCCCCTCCTTCAGGTTTGAATTATACCATATTTTCCATCTGATATTGTTCTTTTGGTTTTGTCTTTGCGGTCTTCTTAACAATATAGTTTTTGTTATAGTTTCGGATCCACAACAACGTGTGACAAGACACCAAAGCCATACCGCTCAGAATGTGAAAGACAGATCTTATGCTGATGGTAATTATGAAGAAACTTTTTTTTAATTTATGATCTCAAACCTCACAATTTTTTCGCCTCGTCCGTTGTTTAACATTATAATAAATCTTCCTACATATAACACCAATCAATATAAATACATTCAATTATTATAAAAATAATCGGTTTAAAGAATTTTTATTCTCATAAGAACAATAAAAAGGTTTACTTACAATGAGACACAAAGTATTCTTATATCTAAATTAATACATTTTGCCTCCGATGCGTGTGGGCTAATAATGTTATCTAAGTTTCTTCTTGAAATAACTGCTATTAATTGTACTCTGCGCAGGAGCATGCGTGGACAAGTTGAACAACTGCGCTCTGGCGGTGCAAGCGCGACTGTGCCATTACCCGTACTACGCCGACTACTGCTGCAAGTCCTGCCATGGACGGTAAATCATCATGAATGGAGTAAGAACTATTATGATAATGATAAATGATGTTTATTTAGTAAAAAGGTTGAAATCACTTTTACACATCAATATATACCTATATTTTTTTTAAATGAGACGAGGTCAGCATTTCCTAACTGGACTACCTTGGAAAGAAACACAACAACAGTCTTTTTTAGGGTGCAATGTAAGAGCAATGAAGGTCTGAAATGACCTTTGTCTTAATTTTCCCAAAATTATGAATATTAACTTAAACTTTTGTAGATCCTCTTTGGTACAGACTCTACACAGCACATCAAGCTACTACAATCTGTCAAATTTCCTTAATAGGTTTTTAACTTTATCGCTGACACATATGGTTCAAAGTTGATTGGGAAATTTTGACAGTTTCAGTAGTTCAGGTAACTTGATGTACTGGCGTTCTCGACACAGTGATGACTAGTCTAGTAGTACCATTTGACAAGTATTCTCACCCCCAGGTACAAGCAGTGAACACTAAGGCGCTATGACACGTATTGTGATACAAAATGGACGCATAGTGAGAATATATAATGTTAACAAGTAACAAGCCGAGAACCGCGGAACACAGCCCGTCACTGATCCACGCGATCAAATACTCACTGTTACAAAGAATCCGTTCACGAAGAAAGTGGAACGCGTAACTTCGCTTCGATTAATACGTTAGGAAAGGTATCAATGCTAACGCACCGAGTATTAAGTCTGAATCAAACCAAAGTGAAACAGACTAAGACTTAGATATCGGATTGACTTACCTAAATGACTCATTCAAATGCTCTATGAAAATGTTAACTCAATGTTCTATTGTGCTTCACACTCAAATGTGTTATTGACGACGAGTACAGCAGTGTGCGCGCGGCTCAATAAGTGAACTTTAAACGTTCGAGTTTCTGTAAGTTTTAGCAATAGGTTTGTGATCTCCAGATTGTTTAGTCGAGTTTTGGAGTCGATCTGTGAACTGTAGTACTCTCGAAATTATTACAAAAAAAAAATGTTTATCTTTTACATTATATTGCACGACATGTTATCGAGTTCAGCACCTTTACGCGTAGATTTGTTTATAACATGCCTGTAACCTAGTAATCGAAATGCATTTTACCGAATTTCGTATTTTGTGTATTACATTAGAGATTAATTAATGCATAAATAAGCATGTTTGAAACTACAGTTCATTTTGCTTTTGTAATGCAACTTAGGCTATGCTACCTAGATTAAGAACAAAATAGTATTTCTTATTGTTGTAATAGTTTCTTCGGTATGTACTTATAGAAACTATAATGCTGGATCCACACGTCTTCTAATTAAGTTTATAAACATTTGTCAGTGAGGGATGTCGACGTAACATTGTAACAGTTGCGTTTCACATCCCTTACCGTGACGAACGTTCGCAAGCGTGTGGTGCAGGCATCAGTGTTCATAATAACTTATTACACCGATTCTATTGTCAAAGAGTCAGTTCTGTATTATTAAAGAGTCGAGTTGTGTAAATAGATAATTATTTTTATATGTATAGTGCATTTACTTACTGGCTGTTAAGTATTTATACGATTGTATTAGTTAAAACATTGTACCATCACAATAATGTATGTATTAATTGGTTTTTCGCTAAAAGTAACTAGAGTTTTGCCTACCGTTTAATAAATTTTTGTCTGTACTAATGATGCATATAACAATGTACAAAAATAATAAGCTTTAAACACTGGTCGTTGTTATTATTTACGTCCCTACTTCCTTAAAAACACTTCATCCACTCCAACCATCGTTGGGTCGGACATCCAATTATTCTTATTTCAAATTCACAATAACACTGAAAACAACACACTGTTGGTAGATGTAAACATTGTATTCCTAAACATAAAATAGCTAGTGCCCATGACGTCATGAATCCAACACCTCAAACTCAAAATCTTAAATATTGTTTTGGTCAGACAAAAGTGACGTATTTGTAATATATCAAAGGAGCATTATGGGACATCAGAGTTTAAGCGTTTATTACTAGAACAAAAATAGGAAGTTTAGTTGACTTTCATAGTTTCGATATAGTTGACACCGAATTTAAGAATTCAATTAGCAGGTCACTATATTTCGGAACAAATGGTCATTGAAGTCGATTCATGATGACATTAGCACTGGTCTATATTCCTAAAGACAAACATTGGAATTTATGAAAAGGACAACTTTTATATTATAAATATTTACCAGTTGATACAATATGTCTACAGTCAACTGGCTTAGATTTTCCCACAACACACGTAATATGTACTTCAGATTAGAGAGATATTCTATCTGTCCTTGGGTAGTGAGGTGCACCTGTCAAGACCGATCGAGTGGCGATTTCAAGAGCAATATATTATTGTCTTTACACTTTCTAAGTGGCAATGTGCATTGTTTTCCTAACGGTGTCGCACGACTCGTCATGTCGAACTCTGCAGAAACTGAAACTCAACAAAATGATACTAATAAACAAAAGGAGGAGAAAAAGTTTGAATCTAACGCTTGGTACACATCGTTCAGGTTGACCCTCAACCTGATTATAAACATCTTGATATGTTTGACAGTGTTCGTGTGTTTGTTATACGCGTGTAGCTCAGAAGTTACTTTGTTTGAACTACACATCATTTTGAGTGTTCTTGGGGTAAGATCTATCTATGTTAATCTATGTGAAATTCTGTTCGTGCCTGCTTGTTTGAATGGTTTCATGGTTGTGGTAATTCCAATATTAAATATTGGAATCACTTTGTTACTCCAAGATTTTAGAATTCCCATGTAGACCCCAAATATTTGGTGCCTGGAATTTAAAGCTAAATTCAAAAAATTAAAGACACTTCGCGAAATTATATGAGATTGCACATTTGTTTAAAAGAGGGAGATGTGCAAATGAGTATGTTTGGGTTAATTCGCAGAAGGACTAGGACACTCCTATGTGCTAGATGATTGCTACAAACTAACGATGAAAATAATAGACTATACATATTTCTTTAGATTTATTTAACGTCATCTAGATCCAAACGAAGCAGAGCTTCTACTATGATTACTAGACAACTGAGAGTATACATAAGATTACCCAGAATCAGAACAATCAAAACCATTTGACTTATGCGGGAAAACAAACCCGCGACCCTCAGCGTAGCTGGCAGATTCACTAGCTTCTACGACATCTCCTCGTTATTTTATATCATCATATCTTTTATCCTTCTGACAGTTCAAAAGGAAAGCATCCATAGCAATAAAATTACAGATTAGAAAACCTTTTTCAGTACCAATTCGTGATGTGCCAAGCGACATTGGTGATGTCACGTTACAACAGCTGGTCGATGCTGATAAAGCGACGGTACAGGAAGCATGTCCACTGGGTGATGCAAGCGATCGCAGCCGTAATGGTACTCGCCGGCACTGTCCTCGCAGGACTGCAGAAGAGCACACACTTCAACTCTCCGCACGGACAACTTGGTAAATATTCTTAGAAAGTTCTTGAAAGAGCGCTATTGGGTTCTGATTACAACCAAACCCGGTTGGCGCAATGGTAACCACGTCGGACTGCCGAGCTGAAGGTTCCGGGTTTGATTCCCGGTACGGTCGACATTTGTGTGATGAACATGCTTGTTGGCTGTAGTCTGGGAGAAAACGCTTTCCTGATATTAATTATTAAACTTTTAAAGAATATCAGTGAAGTCCCGTTTATTAAGACAGTAATGTCCAACAAAAATATAAAAACTTTGGCGTAATACGTTTGAAAACAGAAAGTTAAAATAGACTTGGGAAAACCCTAATTGACACTACTGAGTAGTTTGAAGAGAAAACTCAAAATAACAGTGTGTGATAAAAATATAGGTATGGAACATAAAGGCTAAACCACACTAAGCGGAGCGAGCTATACATCCGTGTCTCGCGAACCGCTTAAACATAAATTCGTACGTCTATTTGGACGGGTCTCATAGATAAGCTACAAGATTTCTTAATAGCGATTGATGTCCACACTGTTAACGAAACGAACATGATCAGGAAATGGATAAACGTGCATATAAAATGTAATCACCGTCAGAGCCTTTATCAATAGAGCCTAGTCAAGTTCTGCAACCATTGAGTCCATGATAGGTACATATTTATAGCATTGATGAGTATAATATAATTTTGAGGCAGACGGCACGTCGATTCTGTAAAATTCGAACAAGAACTCGCGTTCACTTCGCTATTCGCTCTCACTTCACATAAGGTTTGACACTTGTAATCGAGTTTGAGTGCGAAGTAACGGGGGTAATACCTTACAGAATACCACCTTTTACGCCATCTCACACTTCATCCGTCAAAATCTCGAAGATAATTTAGTTCAACTCTCAAACACACTCGCAAGAGGAGCGCTAGTGTAGATTCGAATTATGAATCGAGTTTTAGAATGCCAATCAAGAAACTCACAGCGAATTCTGATTCGAATTTTAGAATTAGTCTTACAGAATTACACCCCAGTTTCGAAATCGCTTATCGCTGCCACTGTGACCTGAACCTTTTTTAGCTGCACAAGTTGTAAAAGTTAACTGAAGGAAATAAGTTATTATGGCACTTATTTATAGATAGCTTATGTACAAACTCCGCGATTTACAAGCGTAACTTATTGCCTGTATACGTGGCATAATTTCAAACGGTATAGTATGAATAATCATCTACTGTGTTGTGATATACTGCTATATTGATAAACTTTCTCGCAAGGGTTGAGGGTCATTTATTGTAATGGAGCCATACAGAAATATTAATCTTAAGAAAATATTCAGCACGTCTTCCAACTACTGGTAACTAGGATATACAGACGCCAGCACATAAAGTTACCCAAAACTGTCAAATTCCCTCAATCAACTTTGAATCATATGCTTCAGCAATAGAGTTGAAAATCATCCACATTGCAGTAGCTTGATGCGCGGGCGTCTGTACATGTTCTCATTGTAACTGTCTGGGTTCAAATTATGGCAACTATTAACAAATGCTATCTAATGACCCCGTTGGTAGCCACGGCGGAATGCCGAGCTGCCGAGGAATGCTGAGGGTCCTGGGTTCGATTCCCGGTACGGTCGACATTTGTGTGATGAGCATGCTTGTTGGCTGTGGTCTGGGTGTTATATTATGTATTTATAATATATAGGTAAAGTATACGTAGTTCATCAGTTGTGTTGGCACCCACAACACAAGCTAATCAATTACATTGGGGCTAACCGACCGCGTATGAAAAGGTGTCCCTATATTATTATTAATGGTCCACTAGGTTTCGCATTGCCTTCAAATGCTGAATTCCGTGACGTAATTAAATCCCAATAGATTGTCTTAAATTACCACAAAATACTTACTACACTATATTGGCAAGTTGTATCTTCATTATCATTGTACGTGTAGTGTGTAGTGACCTTAAGCAGGGTTGAATTTATCTAAGTAGGTACCCGAAGTAAAATTTCTCCGAAGGGAGTATTTTTCACTACTTCTTATTCCCAAGGATAACACTAGAACTTTTTAATGCCGCGATGTTTTAATGGAAATATAAAATGAACCGTCTGGCGTACTTTGGTCATCTCACTTTACTTGCGGCTAGCAACTTAGCTTGAAAATATTCGTTGCTTTTTAGACTAGCTTCTGTCCAGACATATCTTTGTTTTTTCTAAAGAGTGTGACAGTAAAAAAACTAGTGATGTTGTTTTTTAAGAGAGAAAGGAGGTTGTCAATTCAGCGGCGATCTTTTTTTTATTTTCTATAATTTGTATAAATTACTGACGTGGAGCTTTGGACACATAGTTATTCACGAACCTATGAGAATACCCTTACACTCTTTGATATAGTTTCAATATCACCATAAGCCACCATACATTAAAAGACCATACAAAACAGAAAAGCATTGTTGCCCTAAAATAAGTACGCGTATCATCTGATAAAATATGTACCGGTACAGATAATGCTCAATTTTTATGAATCAGGTCACATTGTGTAATTTATATATGACCGATAAGAAGGAAACTTAGCAATGTCTACTTATTACTCTTGAAGATGCAAAAGCCGGGGCTCCGGCTTTTAAGGCTGACCTTTGTCCAGCATTGAACTCCTAAAGACGGACTTAATTCAGCTACACTTAAAACGAAGTCTGACTACGTATAACGTGTTCATGTCTAGGTGCCTAGAGGATAACCGAAAGTGGAATAGGATAATAAAATGTTTGGTATACTCTGTAGCTTACAGACTTTATTTATGGAAAATCAAATGAGCCCCTCACACTGTGGGTGCGGACTGGAGGTAGTGTCAGATTTTGAATGATTAAAACCCACTGTGTTCCTTCTGGAGATCTTTTTGTGACAGGGCCTTTAACAAACCATAGTCGCTGCAGCAGCTTGCAGACTGACGTAAGTTTATATGATATGAGTAACTATTACATTATAGTGATGTTTTATTTCAGCTTTGGTAGCGCTGCTCTGCTGCCTATTAAGTTCGCTGAATGGGATCCTGGCGATATTTGCATCGAAACTATCTGAAAGGATCGATGTGCTTTGGATCAGGCTGTTCCACTACGTCACAGGCATTGCTACCCTGTTCTTGGCTGCCGGGAGCCTCTGTGAAGCCTTCCAATACAATTCCTTTAGGACATGGGCGGGCAAAGATGTCTTTATTCCAATACTCGTCGATACAACCTGGATATTCACCGCATTGGTGTCCTTAGACTTTTGGATTTGGTGTGGAATAAAGATTCGAAATCGGTTCTAAACGTTCGTTTGAGTAGATTTTTTTAGACTTCTGTTAATTATATTTAAGTGTAATGAATTTTTTTCAATTGTTAAAACGGGTGGTTTGGAATTCAATAAAATCTGATTAACAAGGATCAATTTTAATTACATCTTAGAAGTACCTACTGATATCCCTTTATAATAAAGTGAGGTTTAAACATTAGAATAATATAACTCTATGTTCTAATAATACTTAGCAGTTACCAAAATAGTCAAAATCACCAAAACGCAGGTTGCTCAGTAACTAACATGCCATAGCTGTCGTCAATGACGAAATAGGATACATTAGTATCAGCGCAGTTATCTCAAATCGGAGATAACGCACTACTGATTGAACAGATACTTTTTAGCGTTAGTATTTGTGAGAAGCGAAGCTGTGCAGTTACGTTAAAGATAATTTGCGACTAAAATTAAGTAAACATGGTTCCGCCACCACCCCCGCCGCCTCAGCCTACATCTTCCCGTATGGAAGAGGGTGTAAGGTTTGAAGGCTCTGAACAAAATACCAAAATGTCGCCTTTTGTGATATGTCTGAACGTGTCAACTACTGTAGCACATTTCCTTTTGGGTGCAGTCGCTTTTACTGGAATGACATTGGCGAATTACTTCTGGGATTATGAACCCAAATTATCGGCACATATTTATTTTGTATTGATAGGGGTAAGTACAACTCTTGTATTTTTTTTTGTTCTAACAATTAGACTGAACAGAATTCGTGCTCAAGTCGGACGATTACAGACGATGTACTGGCACATCAACCTACCTCAATCTGTCAAATTCTTCAATAGATTTTCAACCTTATCACAATACTCGAAGGTAAAATATGACAGTGACCTGCTGGCGCCTATACTTTACAGTCCTGGAATGTGATGATAAGTGTGTTAGCTTCAAAAGGAAATTTGACTTTAGTACAAACCTTTCCATACAGTAAAAATGTGTAGAACGAAATTGTCGAACGTGTGTGTATTTCAAAAGATCAACATTGAAAAAGTAGACTTATCTATAGAATTTAATCTACCTACATATGTATCTTCGATTTTATCTGTTATTAGCAGGAAGGATTCAGTTCTCTGACACTCCCCTACGACCATAGCAACAATAACGTTATCTCTGATGAATTTCTAAAAGTCTCAATTATCCTCGTCGTATATTTACAAGGCATACCAGCAGGCTTAGCATGGCGATTCTATATATTATATTCTGTCAAGAAAAGACAAAGCTCTTTCTGTCAATGTCAACATGTCTTCTGCCCGAGCATGGCGCTACCTGTCAACTCGCATATAATCACTTGTAAACTTATGTCGATCGAAGAAAAGAAAAATTTCTTTAAAAAATATCAACGGAAATCTTACGTCAATCTGTCACTTTTCTGTCATTATGTCCATTCTACGGTAAATAAAACTTGTTTCTCAATTGCCATGCTAATCCTGCTGATGTTTTATCAACGAGTACAAACTAGTGATGTGACAGATCATCTGTATTCAAATTAGGAATGCAACGACATTACCTCTAAATCCTCATCCATCATCTTCCTTATTGCTATCATGATCAACCTTCTTGTAGAAACAAGCCTTGATACCATTTCCCTTAACTTTTTTTTCATCTTTACATCCACAGTATATGGTGCTGATGAGTCAAGTACTATTGTCGTATAACCTGAATACGGGATTCACAAATAATTTGAGGTTCCCGCAGAAGAGGATGGTCCACTGGTTCTTGCAAGTGATTGGATCAGGAATAGCGCTAGTAGGGTGTTGTCTGGGGATAGCAGATCACGCTGATACAAATGCTGGCCACCTAACAACAAATCACGGGATTATTGGTAAGTGTTCTCTGGTCAAATTTAGTGGGTTCCGATTTTAATGAGTACAGACGCCAGCTCACCAGACTACTGCCGTCTGTCAAATATCTTTAATAGATTTTCAACTTTATCGCTGAAGCATATGGTTCAAAGTTGATTGGTAAAATTTGACAGTTTCGGGTTATCGGGTAGCTTCATCTTGATTGTCTGTAGGTACCTCTTATAGATTTGCCATGTCCTGACTCAGACTGTCTAGCCTAGAAGCTTTTATTACTATAAAATATTCATTATCTACCGATATGCCATTGAATATCTGTTGGGTGTACAAAGTATTATTTTTTTTGGCTTAAGACACACATTTGAAGTGAAAAAAAATCTCCCTATACCTTCAGGACGGCTTAATTCCCTGCCATACAGACAGCTGGTTTACGATCAAAAAAAAGCAGTGTTGTTAACTATCCGAATACGAACCGGGGGTTCGTATTTTAAATTGGCGTTGATAAATGACTATCTAAAGCTGTGATGTTACGTGTGAAAAATATTATTGATTTAATGCGATAATATGCGTAACAATATCGAATACTGGACAAGCAGATTGTCCTTGCCTATTTTCATTGGAGCGTTTATATCAACATGTAATTTTAGAACGAATCACACCTTCAATTAATGTGACTAAGGCTACACGCTGGATATCAACATAAGTAGCCTCTTGAGTCTAAAAACATTAGTCAGATTGTCAATAGGTACTGTTCCAAGCTTTAAGACGATTTAGTGAGAAGCACTCATAGATAGCGAAATTTGGTTCTAGGAGAGCTCCGTGTGAAACATCTTGTTCGGAATTATACCACTCCAGGGAAAAATTGAGAAATTTTCTTAAAACCCATAAAGCAATTTTGACCCGACCCGGGAGTCGAACCCGCGACTCCGTGTTCAGTAGTCACGCCATGCGTCTGCTAGACCAACGAGGCAGTCTTCTAGTAGTAACTAACTTGATGGTGTTACGCCTACCACAATGATTTGTGGGCGCTCAAGATCGGGAGGTGCGGAAACAAAGTGGGGAGGCCTTTGCCCAGCAGTGGAACCACACAGGTTAAAGAAAAAAATATCTTCTAAATAAATAAAAATAAATATCTTCTAAATGCTTTCAGGATTCATCGCCATGGTGCTGACAGCCGTGAGCTTCGTGGGAGGAATTATGCATATAATAAAATGGAAGCCAATGAGTACTATGTTCTACGAGGGTGTGTATACAATAGTTTTTACTTTAACTCTTATATTCGCCTACGCTGCATTCTGCATTATAATAACAGACTTTGCCAATGGTGTAAATATGGTAATGCTAATAATTTTCACTGTGATCGCTTTACTTTTAACTTTGATGATGACATTCGTTGATTTGCTCGTACGGACGGGCTACTTTAAGTAGATTTTAGTAAATATAGAATAAGTTGTCATTTCTGAAAAATGTACACCCATGAGTAAAGTGTTGAGTTTGTTATAATAATTTTCAAAGGCAATAAATGATTGTCTTAGTATTGAACTTAGAGATCAATTTCCCGAGCAGCTATTGAGATTCCCTGTTATAAAAAACGGTATCAGTTTCTCCTAGTACCCCATTTTTGCTCCATTGGAACCCTTAGAAAACTGACTGACTTCTTTGTGGGGGATAAAAGTTCCACTCACCCCTCTGCCCCCTCTCTTATTATAAAACGTGATTTTAAAAAGTACCAGCTTTAGTAGGATTTAGAAAGTATACTTTGTTCAAGAAGATGGTTTAAAGCTAGCACTAATGGTGGTACTTTTTTAAAACCATGTTTTATAGTAAGGTAGTAAAAATTTATTTTATACAAATTAAATTTTAGCTGACTCACTGCTCATGAGTGTACGTTTTTAAAAAATAAGTAGGTTAATAAGAAAAATTGCATTACTTGGTAATGACTTTGTGTGCATATTTGTTCACATGTTGAGTTACTGGCAGACAACATTATATATTTTGTGAATATACAAGCTGTTGTTTTGCATCCTCGTCAAATTTCAGGTGGCTGTCATAAAAGACATAAATAATCAATTGAAAGTACTGTACCGGGAAATAACAAATAAGCGCCGCTTTTTTTTGTTGTTGAAATTTAACAGATTTTCAGAATTGAAACCTTAATACAAAACTAAGCGAATCACCCAACTACGCAGGCTACGCACTCTACGCACGCAACGACAAACAGCTGAGTGCGAGTAATGACCTTTGCGACGACCGGTAGCAATAATTTTACCTAATTTTATTTCGAAAATCACCCACATTTTAGTTTGGTAATTAACTCATTTTAAGCATCAGTACGAGTATAATAGGGAATCTTACGAATGACAGTAACACTAGACGCCGTATAAAGTTCACTGACTTGCGATCAGCTGATTAACAAAATTTAAGTTTTGCTTTATTCCTATCGTTTAGCTAAACTTTTCGTAGTGATTTTGTTTTTATTTGTGGATTAAATTGGTTGATTTTAAATTTTCCTTCCTACCTAACGGGCTTAGGATCGGCAATAACACTTATCCCGATCTACTTAGTATAAAAATGTTGCGAAACATTTCCGTGAACATCCGAATGGCTTTCCACTGATGGCATACAGGCGAACCATTTCCACCAACTCGACATTAGAGTAATTATTGTCCGTCAACGTGCACTTTCGGCTATGGCTTCACAAAGGAGCGGAATTTGCAAAACACACACTCGCTGCGGCGACATCAAACACACTGTTGGTTCGGGTGCGAGGGGCCGCGTGCGGGAGCGTGGCAAGCTGTGGTGGCAAGACGCATGCGCGGGAGAGCGCCCGCGCCGTGGTTGGTTGGGGTGGCACTGACTACCTACGATTTTTGTGAATGATCGTTGCGTATGCATTGTGTATGAATGTTTGCGTTTGTGTGCGTGTGGACGCGCGATTATAGGGCTAGTTACAGACGCGCCGCCTTTAAATACGCCTAGTTCACACTTACGGATAGGAAAAAAAATAAAAAAAATTACCTACCTATTTTATTGTTGATTTGGATCGAGAATCATTAGCATAATTACGTCCTTGAATTTGACGAGGATGCAAAACAACAGCTTGTATAAAAATGATGTCATCGGTATAGCAATTACCTATAACAATAATTCCATTACTATCTATTACTTCAGTAGGTTGAATAATGGAATATATTGAATAATCTATACTTTGTAGTATGGAAAAAAAATGAATAAATTATTTTTTTGTGTATAAAGGTAATAAAACTTTAAGATACAAGTTTCGTTTTTATTCCCGTTGATACCTTATTCAACACCAACATAAAATGTGGTTTTAAGAAACATCAGCTCAAACAGATAATTTTTGGTGTTTTTTTTTGAATCATTCTGAAAAATAATCTCTATCATACTCTGTATTAAGGATGGACGGATGTTAGTTACTCTTTCACGTAAAACCTGCTGAATGGATTAAAAAAAAAACTTCGATACGTCAGAACAACATATTCTAGGCTAACTTTTATCCGGATGCGGGAAGAATTTTCCTGTAGGAAGCGGGGAAATCGCTGGCAGCAACTAGTATTAATAAAATAGCCAAATACTGTTCAATCAAAATAATTTTACCAACTTACTTATCGAAATGATTCTGCGATAAGTCGTGACATATAGATAAAGTGATTTAAACCTTAATAGTTAATTAGATCGTAAAGCGACCAAAACAAGAGCAATAACATGTAATAAATTGATTGCAATTCATCTCACTTCATCTTGTTCACTTCAAAGGATTTAATTAGTAACAGTGTGCTTACATATTGCCAATTCGGTCATTGTCAATCGCAGACCACTATCTAGACAAAGGGTAAGGCAGGTCATTCTGAATCGTAGTAATTGAATATTATTACGTATTAACATTGTTTTGTTATCGATAGGGCCCACCAGTGAGCCAACGGCTGCGCTTGACTTGCTTACAAGTGCAATATAACAATTATCTGATGATATCATCAATTGATTAAATAATTTAATAGATCAAAGAAATTATTGAGGACCTATTTCACTACAAACGAAAGAGTTCGAGTTAGGTTAATTGGTAGATAATATAAAAATTCTGTTCCATTTTTTATTGGTTCGTGGTAGTGGCTATTCGGACATTTTGAAACTGGTCCTTAGTCGAATGTTTTATAAAGTCAGTATAGGCTTCTTTTGGGTAAGCTCGTACTATCGTAGATTCCATCCTTACCCTCCGAGCTGGATTGGTATCAAGAGCGATTCCATTATCAATAATAATAACCAAAGGGATGGGAAAGAAACTAAAGTAAAACTGTTTTTTTTTGTATATTTTAAATGTTTTTTTTTAATTAATATTTAAAAATGTAAATTAAATGTTTAAAAATTAAATAAATGAAAAGATAAAAAGGGAAGGGAAATGATATTCAAAAAAATGAGAGATGAGCCCGGGAACAGGCCAGTGTTTATCTATAGAGACTGTCAGTCATAGACTTATGATGAATATAAAATAACATACTAGCAGTTTCAAAATAAATAAAAGGCATCTTTTGTTTCACTTCCATGTAATCATCACTTGTTTTAATAACTATCTATTTACACTTAAACCTATATATAAACTTAAAGTATAGTTCAATAAACACTACAATACAATACATTGATATTATGTCAGAAGCGTTGGTAATAGCCTACGTACTATTTGAGTCATGATTTTACTTGTACTATAAATTAATTCATACAAAAATATACTTAAGTTTAAATATCACACCGAATAAGCAATATAATAATTAACTTGTTAATCGTAATAATTGAAGTACAGAGGCCAGCAGGTCAACCTAACCGCATCTGTCAAATTTTACCAATCGAATATTAACCTTCCGATATTGTGATAAGGTTGAAAATCGCCTGGCGTGTGTACAACACTTTTTTATACATTTTAGTGAGGGAAAATCATAAAACTTAAAACTATGTTTCTAGGTCAAAAATAAAATTTATGTTTTTTTTTTATAAAATATCTGAAAATAATAATGATGCCAGAGAGCATGCAATGTGTTTGTTTTTATTTAATTTATTTTCCTAACTACGTCAAAGCAAAAACTAATAATACAAACATTAAAAAATATAGGCAAACATACTATATTAATATTTAATTATGTTTTTATAATAGATAAGGATAAACGCACACTGCAAACATTTAAACTTACCAATTCTCATCAAAACAAACATCTAATAAAAACAAGAACTAATATTACTTTAATAAAATAAAAATACATATTATTATTTCGTCAGTGCGCGTTCAACCTTAAAGCTAAGATTAAACTACGTCAAAATTTACGACATACATATTTAAACCTTTCCATTACCTTCTCAATTACTACGCACTTTTTGACATCTCTCGATATTATCATGTTTCATGAGATGTCACAATTTGAAAAAACACTTCTTCATACATAATACTATGATGACAATGCATATAAGAGGTGACCAAGCGTTTGATCGATGCCATTTATCGAATCAAACATGGCAAGATAGTGCACATTAAATATTTTAATTTTAGTGTAAATGCCAGCACATTCAGCTACACGAAACTGTCAAATTTTCGCAATCATCTTCGAACCATACGCTTCAGCGATTAAGTTGAAAATCTATTAAAGAACTTTTACATATTGTAGTAGCTTGATGTGCTGGCGTCTGTACTTACCTGCCTAATTAATAGGTTAGTATGTAAAAAATACTTTCCGCAGGCCCTTAAATTAAAAATTTTTAATTTTCTTATTAATAATAATTTTCTTAAATAATTTTTCATTATTTATATTCTTGTGTGTTCTTAACAGCAGATAAAAAATGGACATCTATAATAGTAATAAATTTCGTTCCGAGCTGGTTGGCCACCGCTGGTGTTTAGTGTCGTAGTCTAAGCTTAGGCTTACTAACTTACTAGCGTTTGTTTCATGTTCACCGCCCGGTGCAGGATTGGCAGCAGTTGTTAATGTAGTATTTGTAGTGGCACAGGCGAGCTTGCACCGCTAAGAAGCAGTTGTTTAATTTATCTACGCAGTTTCCTAGAAAAAATAAAGAAAGGTAAAGTATTCGTGACATATTTATTCTTAATACTAGTATTTCTTGGGGAGTTTTTACCCGTACCTGGGTAAATCATAGCCTATGTTCACTGGGGATAGTGTAGCTTCCTAACAGTGAAAGATTTGTTCAAATCGGTCAAGTAGCTTCGGATCCTATTCAATCCAAACAAACGATGAAATCTTTCCTCTTTGTAATATTAGAGTGGATTATAAATATAAAGAGTTTGTTTGCTTGAACGCGATTATCTCAGGAAATACTGAACGGATTTGAAATATTTTTTTCAGTATTTGATAGACCATTTATCGAGTACTATACCTATTCATTTTTAATTAAAATTTAAATAATCTGTAATTGATTGATTACAAATTATTGTGAATCATCAAAACATGACGATTGAATATTTATGTCTTATCTATAAAACCTTGTTAACCATTAATACTATCTTAGTTAGACATTTAACTAAAATATTAAGTTATTTAAATGACGATGCCTTTTTTCATTATATGGATCGTCGTCAATCAATAAGTGATGGGCACCAATTAGACTGGAAGCCTAGCCGATTGCAACTACCAGTATTTTACATAGAGCGACTGCTTATCTAGACACCTCAACCCAGTCACACCAGGGAAGACCCGATATCCCTTGGTAAGACCAGTTGTCAGACTTTCTGGCTTGTGACTACCCGTGACGACAGCCAAAGCTGTGCAAATGACAACTATCAATTAAAAATGCATTTCGAAACCTGGTAGAAACTCGTCATGAAAAGATAGTCACCAATCAACGTACTGTCTGCGCGAAGCGTTGCTAAAGTTACTTAGCAACGAACTCCTCAACGAATGGATAGATATTCTAGTATATTTTTCTGCATGTGTTAAAAAGTGTTTTACCTTTATCCAAAAGATCCTTAGTTGTGGTTCTCTGCACAACACTTCTATGTGTAGTCTCGTGGCTTGAAACTTTCTGAGACTCTGCGAAAAATGAGAACGGTTTTACATTGAGAATTATAACATTGTGAAAAGTAACACCAAAAGAAAGAATAGAAACTAAAAGTACACAAAAATACTTTTACATCCAAAAAAAGTAAAGTCACGAGGAGATTACATACATCAAAAAGAATGACTGAGCACGAAGACACTAGGCAATACTACGACTAAATAGAATCCTAAGATTGGTACGTCTACGACATATTAAAATGCTGCATAAAAGTTTTCTACAATACTGAAAATGACCGTGGGCTATATTTTCTTTTTATGTAAGTTCTAATCGGCAGTGTGATTATGTAAGACTTCATTCTAAAATTCGAATCTGAATCCGCTGTGATTTTCTTGATTGGCATTCTATAACTCGGTTGATAATTCAAATATATATGTATACTAGAGCTTTTAGTAACGCGAACGTGTTAGCGAATTGAACTAAATTGACTTCGAGATTTTGACAGATAAAGTATGGGATGACTTAAAAAGTGTCATTCTATAAGGTAATTCCCCCGTCAGTTCGAAGCTCACTTCGCACTCAAACCCGATTCAAAGTGCCAAACCTTATGCGAAGTGATAGCAAATAGCGTATGTGAGTTGTTGTTTGAATTTAACAGAATAGACGTGCCGTTTGGGAATCGATTTTTTTTCCTTTACAAGCACGCGTAATGTTTTATGTCAATTGGGAGTTAGTTCTATCCATGTTCAAGGCCCGTACTTATCTCTTATCGATTGCGTTAACAAGCTGTACAAAATATATAGAAAGTCCTAGCTACAGTAGGTAGGTAGTACATGGTTTTCTACGATCTACAAAAAACGGTAATAATTTTACACCAATATATCTACTTGTCTAGAAATACGTACTGTACCTTGTAACTGAAATTGGTTTCTTGAAATAAATAAAAAACTAGAACTAGAAGGTTTACCCATATAAATAGTTTAAGCTAATTTCTTCCCAGAAGGTAAA
Organism: Heliothis peltigera; assembly: GCA_958496145.1. NCBI lineage: Eukaryota > Metazoa > Arthropoda > Insecta > Lepidoptera > Noctuidae > Heliothis > Heliothis peltigera. The sequence continues at coordinate 5,249,389 of OY292338.1, read as the reverse complement.
GGCAAAAATATTTTTAAGGACTGAATCTAATAGCTAATAATATTGAAATTACACACCAGAAAAAGCGCATTCTTTCACATATCAAGTAAAAAAAAAATAAGAATTGTGGAAGCTGCAATAACGCTATAAGTAAGAAAAAAGTATATAAACGAATATAGTAGTTTAACGAAATAATTAAAGATTAATCGAAAAAAAAACATACCGACCGAATTGAGAACCTCCTCCTTTTTGGAAGTCGGTTAAACAGATCATAAGGTTTATCTAATTTATACGAAAGTGATGAACTAGGTTGAGTCGCGGCAACTGATTATAATCCAGGACATTAATCTATTAAATCACTTGAAAGACTACAAAGAGTAAACGAAAAAAAACTATAATATTATTGTTCATTTCTGTCATTATGCAATATGTCACAAACACTTTCCATATTATTTCTAGTTTCACCACAACGTAATTAAATATGTTATTTAAAAATCCATAATAGCCGTATCTTAGCAATGACTAGTCCAAAGTTTCTATAATGTTGAATTAACCACCAGTAATCCATTTCATAATTATAAATCACACACTTTTTCATAAATTTAATAACAATAAACAGATCTAAGCGTACGTGTACCGTTGCCCAAACAAAGATTTCCGTCTCATAAATCGATTGCCTTTGAAAGTTTTTGATATATGTTTTTTTCTCTTTATGAAATCAGTGAATCTGGTGAAAGCACGAGTGAGCAGGTATCTCTTGTACACTCGCTTTATAATTAAAGGACTCCAAACAAATCGGTTTGCCAAGTCTCCGTCGAGGATTGCGAAGTATGGTGTGGCGATGGGTCCCGTCGATACGTTTCCTGCAGAATAACGTCATGCTCAAACGCAGAATAAATGTTCAGGGATCGTTGCAACATTTAGGAATACAAACACATGTTTGTTAGTATAAATCTCACAAAATATCATAGTCACGCAGTTTATGTACTAAAAGTGGAATAATAAAATCTCAGAATTTCAGTTACAAGGTGCAATTACTTGCCTATTTTTTTAAATTACTTCCAATGTACGAACTTTTTAAAACATTCCTCAAAAATTGCTAATTAAGCACACAAAAAAACAAAACATAAAAATAATGTAAACAGCTTCATAATTTATGAACATTACACATTCCAAAACAAAAAAAAAAGAAATATTAAAGAGTCCTAAACACCTTAAAACTTGTACTTTTATGAGACTCACTTCACTTAAGAACTGGTGTATAGTCTAAAACTGCCTTAATCCTTTTCACTAGAAAGAAGTACTCACCAATGACTAAAGGCCGTTGTTGCCGAGGTTCAACAGCGATGGTCCTCGGTGGAACTTCAGGGGTCACGCACATGAGGTCGCAAGTCCGACTCACGCGCCGAGGCATCCCGCAGTCCATCTCGCTAGTGACGGACTCGCCTCTAACGCACACAGCTGTGCGAGTCTGAATACCTATGCCTGAGCCGCTTGTGCAGTTTCCTGAGCACTAAGTCACAAAAAATTCAAAGTTAAACAGGTAATTAAAGATATGTATTGACGCAATTAGGCAAAAGTTTTACAATTAAACCAGGATATAAAAAAGTTACTTGTCCTTTTGACCATAATTTTCAATTTATTGATTTACTAGCAGTTTCTCACGGTTTTTCATACCTGGATAAAACATAGCCTGTGTTCACCGGGGGTAGTATAGGTTCCCAACAGAGAAATAATTATTCAATCGGTCAATTATTTTCGGAACCTATTCAATAAAAATAAACAATCAAGTCTTTCCTCTTTATAATATTAAGAAGATTTTCTACTTCCAATCTCGAGCAAAAAGTTAAACAGAACTAGTGAAAAGTAATCATCTTCTGCAGTGGAAGCAGGTCAGACATTACAAATTATCAAGAAGCATCATATTCAAACTGTCTAGATCCCGACTAACCAATTGATAGGTTAACATATTAATCCGAAACCTGAACGTCACGTACAACACGATCCTGTTGGAATTGAAAAGGTCGTTGTAATAAAGTAATTAAGACATACGCAGAAGTGTCAAAACGTTCATCGTTAACTGGACGGTGGATGGTGCTAATTAGAATATCAATCACAAGGCTCGCTACATATCGTTCAATTAATCAAAACGTGTCCTTTTACACGTTTGTTTATATTGTTCAGGGTTTTCTTCAAGGTAGGGCTTGAATAGTTATTTTTATCCTTACTATAAGTACCTACGAGTATATCCAGAAATTCGTATATGGGGCAATATACGGAAAAAATATGATGTAAAGAGGAGAAATTAGTTCCTAAAAACACACGTTTTCTTTAAAGTTATTATCCTTATTTTTGTAACAAATCTTTAACAAGAGTCAAAAATTACCTAACCTAGATTCAAAAGACAAAAGAAATAGACGAATTTAATCAAACTTCGCAAAAACAAAACTTATCATCAAATAAAGACAACTTACCTGTCCCCAATCACCATAATGCCACATAGGTTCACAGTCTCCCAGACAGTCTCGTTCTTGAGGCGGTTTTGGTTCATGACACGCTGTGTCCTTCAGATGTCGACCTGTGCCCCCAATGCATACAACTCCACGAACTTGCTTTCCTCGGCAGGGAGACGAGCACGAAGACCATTCACCTAAGAAAGGAATACCTCACATTTTGATACTTAGGAAATGTATCAGAGTAGAGAGCTTTATAAGAAGAAGGTGTAGAATTAAAATGACTGTTTTACGATCTTCCCGATTCAAACTCATAGCAGAAACATAATCCACCTTATCATAAACACGGTCGTAAAAAAGTAGCGGTCTTAGAGCTAGGTTCAAACCATCTAGTTGAAGCAAGTTGATGGATTAAGCATTAAACAGTTCTTTGAAAAAACACGTTTTATAATGAGGTGGACTATGTCTATTTATACAATAAAACTGGCAGGTAAGGAAGGCAAGAAAAATCATCAAGATAAAAATCCACGCAAAAAATAAAAATGCAAAACCGCTGGTTTGGTTTGTCATGATTATAACTATTGATTCTTAGATTGCATTACAAGTTAAGGCTTCCTTCTTAATATAAACTCATGATGCTATAAATCATCATAGCAGGTGACATTTACCTCAAAGATAGCAATATTTATCTTCGACTGCTTATGGGCATCAAGTTAACTTTGTCTACCGATAAGCTGCCTGGCAATGCTTACTGGTTTACCCATAAGAAGTAATCAAGTAGGATCTTGATAACAAATAGACCTACAAATTAAAGTCATAACTGTTATCACTCTAGTATTTTTACTTTGCATTGCTGGGTTTCTCGTTTTACTAGATCCTGATAGCCGATTCAAGTCTATGGAATTTCTCTATCTATCTAGAAAATTATTTTAGTTCATCATATAATCAACAACATTTTTATCTACCAGTAGAGTCGCCCGCACATCAGTGTACCCATTCGAACTACGAAAACAGCTCTTATGTCGTAGGCAATAGAGCCGGCCTCAAGGTCAAAGATTGTTCACTGATATGCGGGTGACTGTACAAGATCATGTCAGAATAGACCAACTATAAAAATGTTCCTTTATAGCTCGATCTCCAACAAACTATTAATTTTTCGACAAAATTTGAAAAATTTGCCATTTGCTACTGAAAAATGACGGGTGCAGGATCCATGTATAATAATTTAAGGGGTCTTAAAATATTAAGGATTTATTTACCAGTGAACCACTGTCCATCAAGTAGTTCGCATTCAGCCTTTGGAATGCAGACGCGTTGAGATTCAGGTGCTTTTGGGGAACAGCCTGATGGGTCGCCGCAGCGAACTCCTCGGGTTTGCAGTCCACCTCCGACGCACCAGCCTACACACTGGAAAACGGCTTTGTGTTAAACTTTTTTTAATCTCTGAGAGAAATTGATTGAAATATCGATTCTTGTGGTAACTGATTCCATTTGTATTTTTTTATATACTTTAAGAACTACTTAAGTGTAAACATGTGACGGTTTTCGTAACGGTTTTAGTAACGGTCTGCCTAGCCTTTCCAAGATATGGTTACCTGAGCAATCCGAGACCCCTTGGTAAGAATGATTTTACAGACTTTCTGGCCTCTGACTGGCCATAACGACTGCCAAAGATGTATAAATGACAACCCCCAATTTAACGTGCCTACCGAAACACGGAGGAATTCGTTATGACAAGATGATTAGGAATACTGCCCATCCACGGACCGACCGCGCCAAGCGTAGCTTAACCTTATGATCAATCGAGTCGTGCAGCTGTTACTTAGCCAGGAGCTTCTCAAACAAGTAACGGTTTTATTTGAATAAAATTCGCGTTAAATTATTTCCGTCTATGTCTGGGTAGTTCTCACTTGTTTAATGATGTAGACCGTCAATTAAGTCTGTCAGTTTCACTTAAAAGCGTTCCTACGCGTGAATAAACACTTATCTAAAGCTTGCATTTCAAATAGTGAAAAGGAATGTTTACCATCATTTTCTTTCAATTCTTTATTCGTGAACACTTTTTCTGTACGCTATATTTATTTTTCTACTTGCCCGTAATGGCTTTCCTCTATAACTCAATCTAAAAATGATACAGTAAATCAAACAGGTAATAAAGACGCAAAGAATTCATTTGTCAGAATACCGATAAATTGAAATATTTACGCGCTTCATTGAAAATTTATTCTTGAACAAATTGAGTGCACCACATATTGCAGGATCGAGAACAATTTCAATCCATTTATCAATATCATGTTCACAAGTAATATTTTACAAATAATAGTGATTTACGAGTTAAATCAATAGCATAATTTGAATAAGCAAAACTGACATGCTCTTATCTGTGCAATAAGTCAAAAGCCCACCTCCATACTATTAATCAATGCATTGTTATCATAACTCGTGTTATTTCTGGTAAAAAAGACATCACTTGTTGAGCAAAAAATAAGACAACAAATAACGATGCACTTAAGTTATGACATTGACCATTTGTAAGGACATTCAAGATAAACGATTTAGATGTATTTTGGAACACAAAATCAACAGCATGAAGCAATGTAAGTAATATGAATAAAAATTATGGCTTTTAACATAGGGGTTCCTTAATAATGCAAATTTTTCTGCTGCGCTATTCGCAGCTTTCATTATACCTAAATGCATAAAGACCTGAGCTTTCTCGCGCTTCAGAAACTTTTATGAATACATTCTGTGAAAAATTGTTTCAAACAAATTGTATAAGTTTTGAAGTTAACAATGAAACTGGTTAACACGTTAAATATTTAAAATAAAAGTTTTTGAATATTGTTACCAACTACAGCGTCGGCAACTTTTTAATATTTGTTAAATTGGACTTCGTTTGTACTAAGTAGGACTTGTTGATGCAGCGTCTTACGTATATTATAAAACGTGGTTTTAAAAAGTACCGGGGTTAGTGCTAGGTTTAAGCCTTTAACTTTGTTTGGGATGGTGGTTTAAAGCTGGTACTTTTTTAAGACCTCGTTTTATAATAAGGGGGATAATGTTTGCATCAGAATTCTATATTCCACATTCAAATTAATTTTTACTTATGAAATAACTTATGAATACAACATTCTACTTACCTCAGACCAGTCAGTATAGAGCCACCCAGCAGCACTAGCAGTAAAGGAATAAGTTGGTCCAATATCCATTTCAGTATTATTCACAGTGACTGTATACACTGGTCCTTCTCTAAAAGTATCAGTGTGATCTCTCGGTCTTATCACTCGTTTTGATGAGATCTGCACTTCACCACCGACAGGCAGGTCACAATCAGGAATGAGACAACTCTCCGTAGTTGATGGCTTTGGTAGAGGACATTTTTGGTCGCTGATCTAAAAATAAAGGATGATGTTAGAACCTTTGACCTCTTCTTATATAAAAATACCATAGCTACGTTGAAGTTTTGGACAATCTGTTTGTATGTAGGTATGATTTGTGTTTACCTTAGTGATGCCTCTAGAATGATCCTGCACGCAGCCCACGATTCTGGTCCTTGTAGCGGGTCCACATCGCGGACATGAAGACCAGTCCGCAGCTCGCCAGCGAGGAGGACAGGTAATGTTACCACATCTGCGACGACGTGGGGGAGGCGAGGGACCCGCGCAGTGTACTGTAGGAACCTCGTGCCCACCAGGGTTAGCCTCCACGCAACGATACTTACCCAGCTAAAAAGGATTTGTGTGTCAGTACAAAATAATTATTTTGCTTAACTTCTAGTTTGTACTGAGGAACAGTTTTGTTCTGTCTAGTTCGTTGCTTTTCTAATCAAACTAGAGCAATAATTATAAAAGAAACAAAGAATCCGTGAAATTATGAAGGTTCGTGGAAAAAGTAGCATCATATTACCAATTGTCCCGAAACACGGTCCGACGTCTAACTGTGCTAGCAATAAAGCATTGGTACAGATTGATTTCAATTAGGTATTTATCGGTCAGACTGACTAGACGCCTCATTGTCCGATTGGCAGCATGTAGGCCAAAGTTACTGTGTCTGGAGTGATGAATGGCTTCTGCATATGTCATATGCCTAGCCTTTTCCCAAGCTGTGTTGGCGTCGGCGTCTAGTCAATACCTAATGCAGCTGAGTACCAGTGTTTTACGTGGACGAACGAGCTTGGTAGCTTCTGCATTAATTTGACTTAAATTCGTAAAGATCTGATCCCTACTTACTTGGACTCCGCCTCCGCAAGTTCTGGTACATTGTGTATAAGACATTATCTTCCACATATACTTTCTATTGCCAACGATAATTTCATCTTCTTTACCCTCATCGGCACTAAAGTTTACTTCTGGATGCCTAGGTCCGGACACACCTGGCCTTGACTGCATGTCATAACTGTGATGTCTTCGAAAATGCTTTGAGGAAATCGTGGACGGTGTTACGTCAACCAAATCAGTTTTCGTAACAGCTTCACTCTCCACTTCACCGGGTAGCGATTCCGTGAAATATTCATATTTTATACTAGGATTTGGTTGCGTATAAAGTATCTGAAAATAAATATTACATTCATTCTTTTCGATTTGATCGTAATAGATATTTATGACGGCAGTATGTTTGCCATATGCTACGAACTCAGCTGTTTGTTATCACTTCATTATATGATACACCATGCGAATTAAGATGTTTGGTACATAAACATACCATGATATCGATGGGGTGGTGTATGGGCCCGTGAGCGACGACGCTGTCGCGCGAGCCGTCGCGCGAGTAGTGGAAGCGCGCGCCCGCCGCCTCGTACGTGCCCGCCGCAGACACCGCGAACTCGCCGTTCATTATGTACGACCCGTTGGATATTTTCAAAGCTGTAAGTACATCCATGTCCAAGAACCATTCAACACTAAGTTTGTTTGCACCATTACCTTTGATTTGATCGACAATCAATTTATAATCCACGGCTCTATTTACATTGCTTCTCACAGATGCTTTACAACAGGCGTTCAATAGTCTGTACACATTAATTACCGAGATCGACGTATTGTAAACTACCTGTCAACGATTCCGCATCACATTAAAAGCTGGGAGCAATGCTGCATTCATATCATTGGCACAAAACACAGTGGGCGTTGGTATGTACAGTAGACTCAAATGATTTACAGTCCACTTCGTGTACAATGCTGATTGATAAGTGACCAACCTCACGTTCTCGGCCCATTACGCTTTATCAAAGGACTATTCATTAAGTATTGTACAACGATAAATAAAACGTCTAGCATAAAGGTAACCTCCATTCATCAGTTTTACCATTTTTAACTACACGTCTATACTTACTAAGCGAAGTGCGTTCGCACCTGTTGGCGCAGTCACGTAGCTATTATGACCTACCGTAAGGTATGACACATCTTATCTTTGTTGATGCCACAGTTACGTGAAGGAATTGATTGTTCTAAGTCTTCATTACAAATATGTAAAGGCGCCTTCAATAGTTTGGATTTTTGGAGTTGGCAAGATAATTTTACAGTGACCTTACAAATTTCTCCTTAAAATGATATATACAAACCTATATAATTTTCGCTGGGTATGATCTCGGAGACATTGAGCCTGCAGGCGCCGCGTGGCACGGTGGCGACATAGGAGTAGCCGAGTGGCAGGCGCGGTCGCGAGAACAGCCCCGACACCAGGCGCCGCCCGCAGCGCAGCTCGCGCGACCACGCCGACGACAGCACGCCTTCGCGACCCACCGCCTTGGGACAACAGTAGAAAAATCAAACAAATGGCAACGACCACTTAAAGACACCTATGAACCCTAAAGTAACTCCTTTTGCATTCTTGTGTTTTTAAGAAGGTCCTAGTATCAGAAACAAGAACTTAATCAATTAATAGTAAGTTATTGTTATGAAGATCTTCTCAGGGACGTGATATTATCAATGAGCGAGGAACTCTCGACCAAGGCTGTGTAAGTCTTTTCCGACCTATATCATGCGGATAATGAAAGGTTTACGTCAGTGACATCTCACTGACCGTCATCACCCTGGATTACATTTCAGGGATATAATATGATAAATTAGTGTTTGGAACTGTATCGATTTTAAGCTAGGGATACCGTTTATTTTAAAATGCAATCTACAAGATCCAAACCGACCGCCGACAGAAATGACCTCAGTCACGTCTCCTAGCGTCCGTCGACCACGGATGTAGCCTGTCGCGATGGATGTGCTCCAGACCAAGGTCATCCAAAGTCGTTTGACTCCGTCACAGCAGGTCCACCGACCAACACTACACTGTAGATTTTCACCCCAAAAGGACCAAGATAACCTCGGTCAGCGGTTGGTTTGAAACGTGTAGAAGGCCTTTAAAGCGCTTCCCACAGCCACAATTTCTAATTCTATAGTTGTACGGACGCCAACACATCAAGCAACCATAATCCGTCAAATTTTCATAATAGATTCTCAACTTTATTGCTGAAGCATATGGTTCAAAGCTGATTGGGAAAATTTTACAGTTTCGGTAAGGTAGCTTGATGTGCTGGCGTCTGTACCACATTAACATCGATCGATATTGGAGGGTCATCTATTTAGAATAGATGAGCTCCTAATCTCGATAAGTGAAACTTGTAGTAATTTACTTGTACTTTTAGACCGAGATCCCAATGAGGACAATCGTAACACAATGTAAATGATCGTAATGGCTCCCTCTACGATGTATTGTTCACCGATGTAGACAACACTCAATTTCTTCTCATAAATACATTGTGCGCTAACAAAGTACGATTTACGATGTCGATTAGGAATTCTAACGGACCGATTGGAAACTCTGAGTAGGATGAAAATATTGTAGTGACGGATATTATCTTATCGTGGTGGAAACACGTTCCTATTGATCAATTGAAATGTTGCTCGTACACAAATGTTTAATCTGATTGGTGTTTATTAATCATTTTGAAGGGTTTCTTGATAACACTGTTTTGTTTGGCTTCTTCTTCTTCTTCCTGCCCTGTTCCCAATTCTATTTGGGGTCGGCGCAATATGTTTTCCGCTTCCACTCATTTCGGTCAGACGTCATACTACTATCCAATCCCTTCTTAATCATATCCTCTTTCAAGCAATCAATCCATCTCTTCCTTGGTCTACCTCTATCTCTCCATCCATTCACATTCATACTTAAGACACGCCTTGTAACATGTGTCTCACATCTTCTCATGACATGCCCATACCACGATAAACGCTTACCTTACTTACTGTTTTGTTTGGCTAATGCCCCTTAATTAAAGAATACTCGCGATACATTGAACAGATCACCTATTATTATATTAATGACATTTTTATGTATGATGAATGTCATAAAATAAAATTTAATAATGACGTCCAGACCGATTTTTGGCTATAGTGGCTAATCTGTCTAAAGAAATCAGCCAGCTGCGTAGGACATATAATAGTGCTTGAGTTTAGTATTTGCACAGGAATAAGTGCACACTCTATCCTCTCACTCTCCTAGGCCGATGGGACGGCAATCTGACACGTCAGGAGAGAGATCAGACGCAGGACCGATATTTACGTGATCTCCGTCACTAACATACCTTGTGAATATTTCTTAAAACCCACAATGCAATTTCGGCATATATGAAAAGTAAATTCCTTACTTCAAAGAATACTATCCTACTTATTGGACCACTCTAGTGATTATTAACGCAAAATGTTCATTTACGGGCAAGTCCTATAACATGCCTAAATGCGCCAAACCACTTACGGACAAACTGCCTTTATTAACATTTTATGATGTAAAAGGACGATATACGAATCAATGTGTCTCTATTTGTAGCTTCACACACGTTTATTGAGCTTAATAATGTTTCCTCCGCTCGAAGAATATGAAACATTATGCAAATATGTATTTGAGATGAAGATAATATTAAGTTATTTGTTTTGTAATATACTTACACATTTGCAATCGCGTTATATGTTATTCAGATCACACGATACATCATCAGCATTTTTATCGTCACACTGCTGAGCACATGCCTCCTCTCGCACAGAGAAGGATTGAACGTTAATCACCACGCTTGCTCAATGCGGTTTCGTGATTTCAGACTTTATAGTCCAGGCTTCCACGAGATGTTTTCCTTCAACTTTAATCAGTAATTTGTGTCTAAAATATTCTAAAAATATAACTTAGAAAAGTGTCAGTAGTCCTTGCCTGACCTAGCGTCGAACCTGCACTATCATACTCTAACCCCTAGGCCACCCCGACTCTTTTGGGCTACATTGTTTGAATTGCATTCTTAAGTAAGGAAATCGAACATAATCTGAAAACAATGATTAGTAAAATAGTACCTATCATATAGACATTTTTTAACAAAGCAATATTTATGTGCCTTCTAATGGATTTAGAATAATTTGGATGAGTAACAAATTTATTTGGCGTATCTGTTACCGCCTACGTTACTTTCTTATACGTTGGCTGGCTCCCAAACTTGACCAAATACAAGGCAATTGAGCTTTCAAGTTTATGTTAATGCTACATGAAAGGTCCAACACTAATGACGTTTATTGCCCACTAAGTCTTTGTCCCAGATAATTTGGTAACAAAACGGACACCCTCCATAATGATACAGTCAAGGATCTCCGTAAAAGGTTCGCTTGTGTTTTATTCGTCGTTAATGTTTTCATAGGAAACAAAATGGACGTTTAAAAATTCCAATGTATGACAAAGCGACACCAGGCGCTAATAATTCGAGGACCACCGTAAAAGGGTTAATAAATGAGATCGCCCGATGCTTACTAATGAGATAATAAACTCAAGTTTAACATAATAAAATATATTGAAATACAAAAATAGACGCATTCCGAAGCATTTTGACAACTCATGTTATTTTAATTTCTAGAAACATTGATAAATAATTAATAGGTTTTGAAAACATTAATCCTATTTATTAATGTGATCACAATAATTCCACGGGCATTAATCAGCAAATACTTAGTGTATGGTTATTATAAATCATTCGAAGTGGTAATTGAAAACGTCCACTAATAGTCTATTAATTAGGATTAAGCGCGAGTTAACGAATCACCTGTCAGTGAGCGGTAACAGTTGGCTTTGAACTTTGTTTTATGCGCCTCACTGATTACTGAACAAGTTGCTTAACTGCGACAAACAATTGACCCGTACACCCAACATCTGCGCGCCAAACTACGCCTGTTGGTTTAAAAAGTTATAAAATAACAATTAGCATTGTTCAGTAACAGCAGAGTGGGATTAATTACACATAAATGCAGTGTAAATGCTGTGGATTCACAGTAGTTTGACTAATGAAGCGTGGGTGTAACGATCTTGACTTTTCTCACTAAACAAATGCGCGATGCCACAGAATGTGACAAGCCAAATAACGTCGGCTCACAACTTTACATAATAAAAGCGGCGAGACCATAAACTGTCTATGTAATTGGTCAGAAAACTTTAATTGGCCGTAATGTGTTCTTATAAATCAATTAATACACCAACCTCCTTTCTTGGACTGCACTGATTATATCTTGACTCCTCGACTTGCTCATTGAACTGGATCATTTATAAAGTTTACTCACAAATGTAATAAACATCGGTGTAGTGGCGGCTAGTGTGCTGTCATATTAGTGTGTTTGTTAACGCTAATTAAGGTAATCCATCATGATATATGGCTGGTATAGTACTTGGTTTACTGCTAATCTATTAATTTTGCGTAACTCGAGTGTAGTATTAAGTTAGTAAACAAAAAAATATGTAGGCAAACTGTACTTACGAGCGCAAGGAGAATAAAAACTAGGCCGGAAGTAGACGGCATGTTGTCTCCGATGTGTAGTAGATAAGTTATTAGATAGCACAGATATTCACACGCGGATGATCTTTCTGACACGCTTGATGGATGTCTATCATTTTCAATGACACATGTTGAAATTCAAAACTAAATTAATTTGTTCAATAGCAGACGTTCGATGCACAATTTTCATTTGACATATGGTTTGTTGGATAATTAAAATTGGACGGCTTTATAATTTTATGACTAGTAAAATTGCAGATGTGTGTCAACATTACTGTTTATACCTACAACCGTAAAACATCTAGTCATTTGAATCAGTCATAATAAAATAATTATTTGGACAATAAAGCTTTACAAACAAAGTTCTCAATGATACACTTTATTTTCACTTAGCAAGGGATTAACGAGCTTGTGTCGAGGTACAAAACGTCCAAATTTAAATAAACTTTGGCCGTTGAAACATTTAGTAAAGCAAAACATACGTAAAATAAATGGAACATAACAATTCGCATCATAAATTAAATTAATATCCGTGAAGGTTAAGCTGTGAGGAGACGAGCCAAAGTCTCTCAGATATTTAAATAAAGTAATTATTATCGGCGGTCGTGCTAATGATTACTTTATTGTTAGTTGTACGCGTCGGCAAGAGTAACGGCCGCTTTGATCTCGTTACGTGAAATGAATTGAATTTAAACGAGTATTAACCAAATCCACGTTGATATCTTTATACGATAGCTTTGAACGCAATCCGCCACAACGCCCTGCATTCGCTTCAACATTATTACTGATTTGCATTCGTCATAACTCCGTATTTTATATTTGCATAAGTCGGATTGTGCATTTTCCTGTATTTCAAGATAATACCATTATATTCATGGAAACATTTAAATTCATGAATTTTATTCACGTTTATATTTATCCGAAGAACACTGCGGGACAATTTTGATCTTGAGCATAGATTGTATTTAGAAGAGGAGATTATTAGCAGATACAATCTAAATGCGATTACTGGTAAGCAACTGAGTCGTAGGCAATAAGAAAATCTAGAAATAGTGTTATTGCTTTTGCGTGGCACTCATCGGTGTAAGTTTGAGATGGTGGGATTACTTTTCGCCCTATCTTGATTATAGGATACACGCATCGTTTTACATGTATATTAAGGTAATGCACCACAACCTATGTATATTTAACTCCCTAGCGCATTCAATGAGAAATTAAAAACAAAGTTATTTCTTTAATTTTTTTTACTGAAAGATGATTGTATTGTGGTACTGGTAGAATCAACTTATTGAGTGTGATCGCATTAAAGGGACACACGGGAAAATTATATCACCGTGATGGATTTACGCTTTACAGATTTGCCCAGGTTGCGTTAACTGGGTTGAGGAGGTCATACAGGCAGTCGCTCCATGTAAAACACTGGTACTGGATCCGGTTACGACTAGAAGTCGACCCCGACACAGCTTGGGAAGAAGTAGGTAGTGCAAGTGGCCGAGTTTTATAAGTTTCCCATGTATGCAGAGCACGGTACATATAAAACCTGTATCGCAGGGATCGTATGGAAGCCGGTGGCGAGGCGCCAAGCTTTCGCGCCGCCTTTCATGAAGGTAACAGCTAACAACGTGCATTTTATACTAAATGCTACTACAAAACGGTCACTCGCTCACCGATGACCATCTATCAAATACTCTGTTGCACTTAGAGCAATCTACTCAAGTCAACTTTACTTTCTATGATGACGTGGGATAGGGACTGTTGATTTAAATAAGCTGTGAAAGCAACCGCGGCTTTGTCTTATCAAAATAGACTTTGGTGTCTACGTTTCTATAGAATTGTTACGATTTTAGACATGCTGATTTTAAAGTGATTTTTTGTACCGTCGATATCTGAATTACTGAAAGCTTTCATATCAAACACTTTTAGACGCCTAAACTGTACATGACATAGATGAAAATAGACAGGCTCTTCTTAGAAACCAATGCATACAAAACATTACTCAATGTCAATACAATAAAATAACTGAAGCCATTAAATATGCAATTTATCAAATCAAAAGTAGGCAAGTAGCACTTCGTTGAAACCATATGACATTCGCAACAAAAATTGTCATAGACGACCGCAGCAGCTGTCAATGATTGACTATTGATTAACGCTAATAGCATGGAGGCACTTAACTCACTAATACAACATTAAGTGAGGCGGTACACGGACTGCTTCAAGCAGTTGAGACCGACTGCTTGAAGCCGCGACCGCGCGGTAAACTATAGTATTATATTCCCTGCCGTGCACACGACCGCTTCAAGCCTTCAACTGCATACAGCTCTCCGACCACCTTCGTCCGAAAAAAAAATGTTACACTCAACTGTGTTAGAAAACCAATGGCTCGATCGGTTGGTATTGACAGCTCGAGCCGTCAAAAACCGTCGAAACTGACGAATTTCCCCAATCAACTTTGAACTTTATACTTCGGCGATAAAGTTGAAAACCTATTAAGGAATTTTGACAGATTGTAGTAGCCTGATGTGCTGGCGTCTGTACATCGCTCAGCCGTGAACTGCTCGAGCTGTCCGTGTAATATCGGGCTTAGATTTCCTAGAACCAATCATGTTTTCAGGTTTTATCTGCACCAAGTGTGCTTGCGTCAGTAGACAAAATGAAGAATGCACTCAAGTGACCTTGGCTAAAGATTTAATACGTTTTTGCTGTTGAGCACATGATGCCAATTTTATCTATGAGCTAAATATTAGTTCATCGTTGCAGTTAATACACTTTATTAATCTGAATCATCCGTGTAATAGGAAAACGTTAAGATGAATTGGATGTCAGTTCAGATAATATTTTGGCAATATTCCTGTATCGTGGGTGGTTTACTATGGGTACATACGGACTCCAGCACATCAAGCTATCCAAAACTGTCAAAATTTCCCAATCAACATTGAACTTTATGCTTCAGCGATAAAGTTGAAAATCTATTAAGGATATTTGACAGATTGTAGAAGCCTGATGTGCTGGCGTTTGTAAATTACATATTATTATGCAGGCACTCAGATTTGAAATAATACATTTTTCTTGTGTAGAAAATTCAACCTACAACACGCATCATGGACGAATTGCTATTGAACTAACATTTAAAATTGACAAGTATTTTGACACCACACGCATTGTACATACATTCGAGCGCCACTCCATAATTCAATTACATTAGCGTATCTGAGAATTACAAATTAGATTTTCTAATCAAATGTAACAAATTAGCCACATATTGTTCCCCACCCTAACTTGGGCACTATTGCAAGTTATTTTTTTGTTTTGTAGCCGTTTAACTTTTTATTGTCTGTGACATGTTTTAGGGTCATAAATCTAATGGGCCAGTGTCCTATTTAACCCCGATTTGGTCGCGTGTCGCCACTAAATATTTCAATTATTGTTATAATGATATTTGTCGAGCTGACGCGGCCACTATACAATTTTGGTACCCCCAGATAGTTAAGATAAATGGGCATTTTTGACCATTTAAACTTTTGAATTGAACTAATCTGTATGCCCGTAGATATAGAAAGCGTTCTTGCCATCTATTGAGGTATGACAAAGTTATTAAACCTGTCGAGGTAACATTGCCCATTTATCATATTTTTATAGTCGAACAACCATAAACCTTCACTAAAGGTACCGATGTATATTTTTACTAATAAATTAAATTAACAAACGATTTATTAGTTATCAATTCTGTATAATAAATATCGTGTTATTTCGTTTCAGAACTAGAAACTGTTTGACAAGACCACACCTATTATATGCAATAATATATTGACTTTTATATTTTTTTTTTGCTTACTGCATATTGACGACATATTACGAGTAGCAATACTATAATTCTGTGTAACTCTCTAATTCCATATGTTGATCATATTCTTGACTAATATGCTCCTTAGTGCGGGACTGTGGAAGAATCTGAGGAGACACCGGGGTGGTTTTAGCCGGTAAGAGTCCGGTACGCCTCTCCCCAGGCGGAGGATAGTCCATGAGGATTTCCCCCGATAAAAAAAAATACTCTCCTCAAATATATTAAATCTAACTACCAGAATCAATTTTATTAGCAACCTACTGAAAAATGCTAAGAAAGTTGAGCTTCGCATACAATTTTTACCGCTATACGAAGACAGTCTCAATTTGCGTGCTGGAGTGGGCACTAATCCATTTATCAGACTTCAGACCAGTAAAGAATAGCGCAGTCAATCTCCGATAACATTGTGACACACGTCTGCTACAGTGAAATTATCGTGAAAGCCGTCGAATTTACTACCTAACACATGTATATCCAGGCCCGTATTCTGCACTGGGCACTATGGGCACGAGCCCAGGGTCCCGTGATACATTGGGCCCCTCTAGTCTAATACCTACTCATTACGACTATAGCCAATTTGTCCGTTTTTGTTTTTTTAATAATTATCTAACATGAAAAAGAACCCCTCAGCATGTAACGATTTTTTTATATAATTGGTCACAAGGGCCCCAAAAGACGACAGCCAAAGACGACCCTGTATATATGTTATTTACGTTAACAGTGAATAAACAATTGAGATTAACGCCATGTCAACATTGGCGGACGTCCAGACACTAAACATTGCAAGTAATGGATGCATCGTCAGATTCGACGACCATCGTCATCATTTGACATTATACAGGCTGCTTCGAAATTCGCGGGTGAACAAAAATAATGTGTAACAAGTTAATAATCGTGAAATAGATTTTAAACTAATGGAACGGTATTCGATTTAAGTTCCTTTTATACTTCTCAACACTGAATCGAATTGTTTTTTCAACGACATCAAAAAAAAAGGTTCTCAATCCGACCACGTTTACTTTTCCACGCAATAGGTAGATCATATTTTTTTGTTTAAAAACACATCCCTTATAAACATACATACACCTTTTAACACGTAGTCTAAGTACCTTGTCATAGCCACATAAAACGTTTAGTTTGTTATTAATGTTTAAGAATGTTATAGTTACTAAATTATACGCGCGATGATCTTTAAACACTAGTTTCTACGAATTAAATTGCTAAGCCCATTGCTGTGACCACCCGGATTACAGTAATCCATAAAATAGAGATGTGAGGTTTCCGGTAGTCGTAATACCACGTAAATTGTTGCTAGACGTAAACCATTCCTGTCTTAGTAATAACAATAATAATGGCGTCCAGGCAGTCAGTTATCAGCCACGGCGGCTGTTCTCTTTAAAGAGATCAGCCGGCTGCGCAAGATATAGTGCATAGACATAGGTGCACTCTCTATTCCCTCACTCTCATATCCGATGGGATGACAACCCATGACAACCCGACACGACCGAAGAGAGATCAGGCGCAAGGCCGATATTTGCGTGCTTTCCTAGGCATGGTTCCGCACCAAGTTCCGGACTACGGGCTGTTTTGTGATAAAAGCGATTTCATCCCGACCTGGCGAACCTCGTGCATGGCAGTCGCGTTATTTGACTACTAGATCAACGAGGCAGACAGACTCCTGTCTTGCATGTGCTACGAAGAACATATGAAAAGGATACTAAAACTATGAAGTTGAAGATATTTGTCTATTTAGTGGACTGTTTTTCTAGAATCGTCATTCCCACATAATTTGTTATTTTCGTCTATAAATAATTTGTGATTTAATGAACTTTGGAATGACCTAGTTTTTAGGTCTAAGGACTCTTCTCTCTAGCATGAAAATCACAAAATTTTAGGTTAATGTCAGAACTATAATAATTGTTCGTGACCATCAATAAACTGTGCTCACAAAACATAAAGCAAAGTACTATTGACATGTTAATAGCAGCCCCATTACAAATTTCAGAGAATAGCAATGATGATGAATGGCGATAGACTTGAAATAAAGTTGTCCTCTATCTATAAGGAGGTAGACGACATCCTGACCAGGGTTGTCAGGAAAAAATTACATTTTCTCCTAAATATTTACCTATTACAATTGGTAGAACATAGCCTAGATTTTCGTAAGTAGACTTCTTCTATTAGAATCTTATACTAAACGACTATGTAACGCTAAACGATTGTATGCGACCTTTTGAGACAGCTTTAATTAGTAACAGGCACTTGACTCGAGAAAACACAAGACACTAATTAGCGCAAGTACGTTTCATGTTTCAGTGTTTTGGCAACCCTAAGGCAGATGTTAATCGACCTTGTAGTAACCCCAATTCGTTGATCACTGATGAAGCTTTTATAGCGGTCTTTTAATAATTTCTTAATGAAAAATTAACACAACCAGTGTTGCGGATGACGCGGCCAAAAATTATTGTCGATCAGACAACGAGATCAACACACTGTCGCCGGCTCTAATTAATGTACTACTGTTAATTGCGCCGGAATCAAATGGATTCCTTTCCACTTATTAGCTTGTCGATTGTAATGGAAATTAGAATAAAAGCAAGCACTATTTAGGTAATTTGCTGTCTAGCCCCCTATTTGTGTTTTATTAAAATAGTTTTAGACATAATTGAATAAATAACCTTTCATAATAGCACATTATATTAATAGTGCAATCAGTTACAATTTTATTAGAAACCCACTATTACACTTCAAGATAATCATATTATTATTTCTATAGCGTTTGGCGCTATTAAACAGATATGTAATTGTTGGGCGCTAAACATTCACTTAAATAATAATTATGCTCTTACCTGATTTCCAAATATTCTTGATCTAACGAGTAAAATATCTTTAGTAAAATACTTAATTGGATCACGCAATTAACTTGCCAAAATAAGACTTAGGAAAAACAGGAAGGCGTAAATAAATACCCGCCAAATGGGAAGATAGATTGCATTTAGTGCAGTTTCATGTTACAACCAACACGACTCACGAAAATTAGCTGCAATCGTCTTCGAGACACCATTACCGGATAGCTTAAGAACAATATTGCTGCATACTTAACTTTAATTTATCTTGTCCTTTTACATTCGTATGTTACAAGAACAGCTGATAAGATTAGAGTAAGCATCTGCAGAGAACGGGACTTTCCGACCAGTTGCAGTCCACTCGACAACAAAATTTGACAGCCATCAAATTAACATGGGATTGTCATTGACCGATGGTTACATCGCTTAACGGAGAATATTATAATTGTGAACGATAAGATTTTACGGACGGAAATTAAATTATTCGCTTCAAGTCAAACGCTAATACGGACGGATGCATTTTTGAAAGCTCGCTTCGTTGCGCCAACAAATACCGTGTTGGTTATTGATAATTATTTAAGCTTGGCAGTAGATATTTTATTATTTGATATAGGTAATTATTATTCCATTTATAAAATGTTGCAAACAAACCAATATGTCATGAAAAAAATGCATTTCGTTGCACAAATATATAAACAAAAAATACTCATACCAAAACGCACTTTTACTTTGAAAACAACACCACTTATTAATCATTAATTTTCGAAAACTTTAAATAAATAAAACATGCACGAGTTTTCCCGGTATGCGTATGCGCAGCGGGTAAGTCGTACGCAAGTCGCGGCGCCGTGCACTACTGGCGCGTAAAGCACGCGTCTCCCGCGCATTCATACGTGGAAATCCGACAAACTGACAGAGTGGATGCCGGCCGCCCGTCTCATACCGAGAACACTCACACATAAGCCAAATATGTGTCTCACGAGACAAATCACGTACCAACTATATAAATATTAAACAACGGTCGTCTATGTTATGTATTAATAAGAAAATGCCGGTAAACAATGCTATTCTTTAAAAACAATCGACGACCGCTCATCTTAGAATTATGTGTAGAAAACTTAACAATATCCATTCTTTTGATGCATTTTTGAACAAAATAACACTAGGATATATCATCTCCGTTTGCTATAATGTAATGTTGACATTAACGTATATTGTGATTTTGTAATTTTAATCAATTCTCATTCCGCATATTTTAACTTGATAGTTATAATTTCCATTTTGTGTGTTGGTTTACCTAGTAGATCTTATAGAAATAAGTACCTATTTAACTCTCAATTTTTGCAACGCCTGAAAAAGGCCGTAAGTATACAATATTGGTACTTTTAAGACCTGTAAAATGTTAACAAGCAAATAAACATTTTGATTTTGAAATTTAAATATAACTCTACCTACACAGTTTTCTAGATACATTCTTTCGTTTCTCTGCTATGAATAACATTGCGATGCAGCCAAATACCTATCAATTTTCTTGTTTGTTTCACTTTCTTGCAAATACAAAAAGAAGTATATTTCCGTGTCTCGTTGTGTCGCTGGCTCAACACTAATGCGTTGGACGTCATAGCTTCGGAGATTCAATTTCGTAAAGCTTGCGCCGAATGTAATGATTTATTCAATTGATCAACACCATCGGTTTTGTGAACTTGATACGTTGATATGTTTTAAATAAAATATCTTTCATTAAATGTCTTTCATCTTTTTTCAATAAAACTTTCAAATCTTTGTTGGATTTTTCAAACACGATTTTTCATTGAATGAATTTAATAAAACGCTGCTTTTAATGACTTCACATTTTGTTACGCGAGTTTTATATTAAATCTAGTTGAAAGCATAGGAAATATTGTAGGTCTGTTAACATTTAATTAGAAAACAGGACCTCATATAAATATGCATAGCTGAGTTACATAGTTTCGGAGATAGGCAACATCACAATGATTACCCAATAAATGATACATCGACAGAGAAAAACTAGGATCGGATTTACGTGTCTCAGGTGATCACAGTATAAAGAGCTTATCATCTGTCTAGCCTTTTCTCAAGGTACATCGGGGTCAGCTTGAAGGCTTAACCGAATGTTAATATGTTGTAGTTGA
Source organism: Heliothis peltigera (assembly GCA_958496145.1). NCBI lineage: Eukaryota > Metazoa > Arthropoda > Insecta > Lepidoptera > Noctuidae > Heliothis > Heliothis peltigera. The sequence goes on along the minus strand of OY292338.1, from coordinate 5,228,327 downwards.
AATAGAGGAAGAAGACGATGTATATTGAAGCAGATAACCCGTTTTTATACGGGAGCGATTTCACAATATAAAAATATTCATAATAACACCAAATGACCGAAACTTCCATCAAATAGGCCGCCTATTACCTACAGCGTTTGTAAATTTATTAACAACATAATATTGTTTAATCTAATTCCATGTCATATAAGAATTATTTTACGTGTAACTGTTAAAGGATCAATTTGGAGCCATCATGAGCATAAATTTCTATTCTTAAGCATAAACAACACGTATTTTACGATACTTTACACCCTTGTCTGTTGTCACATAAAACTAGAGGAGTTTACGAACATCAATTTCACGATTACCTAGGATTGTTTGATACCAATTATTTTCTACTCATTTCGATACTTATAGGGAAAACACAAGATTGATTGCAACATAATTTTAACAATCTGCACTCATTTTTACTATCAGAAATGAAATGGTACAGACGCCAGCATATCAAACTACTACAATCTGTCAAATTTCCTTAATAGATTTTCAACTTTATCGCTGAAGCATATGGTTCAAATATTTTACAGTTTCGGGTAGCTTGATGTGCTGGCGTCTGTACATAAATAAACGAAACGTAGGAACCGAAGTACTTTTATAAATTAAATCAATATTGATCCGCGCGATCAAATGATAAGTCATCAATAACAGCTGGGTAAAGGGAACCATGGCTACCACTAACGGAATACAACATTATATTGTTATTTATAGTGGATCATAAAATGGCTAATTCAGTCATTGACATAATTTCTGGGTTAGTGGAATGGTGAGTATATTTCATAGTAGTTTATTTATATGCGGATACGAGTAGGTAAAAGTCGTGTAGGTACAGATTTGTATTTAGGTACGTCCATCGCGTTTTAGTTCTCAGTGCCTACATAATACTCTTGAGTAATCCATCAATATCAGTATAATTATAACAAGCTAGGTGTTCCCCGCGGTTTCACCCGACGCCAGAAAGAACCACTTCCCGCACTCGGATAAAGTAGCCTATGTCCTTTTTCCGACACAAGACTATGTGTCTATCAAATTTTATTCAAATCGGCCGAGCTGTTCACGCGTGATGGTGTGATCAAAGGAAATAGGGATTAATTTCTATATTACCTAGATATATTCTCGTCAATCAACTCCAATTTTCCATGGAACTGTCAAAGGTTAATAACAGAACTTGTTTAGTGACTTTTGATAAGTCAATAAAGAACTGTTATAACAGCATATTAATATATTTTACTGTAGAAGACTAATTGCAATATGTCATATTTGTACAAAACGGTGAATTTCAATGTCGTGGCGATATCATCATGATTGTGCGAGAATAGGAAATACCAAGACATGGAACGTCTATCATTCCACTTCAGAAATCCACAAAGCGAATGAAGTGACTTCAGACCTTATGTTAGCAAACTATACTAAATAATACGGATTTAAGATTGAGTCAACAAACAAATTTATTCAAGTTTTAATTAAACGTTTAACACTGTCACCATTTGAGTATTAAACATGGTACAATATCATAAACTGCTCATAATATTAACATTACCGCTAATAAATAACAGATTATAAGTTGGCTCATTTGGATTACTTAAATACTGGTTTCTAGGAATAGCTGTCAGAGGCACGGCAATTATATATCTATTACATAGGTACAAGTGTTATCTTGAGGCTAAATGTTGGGAATGACTGACGGTTACTAGCCTGTAATTAAAGCGAAATATACAAATGTTCAGCAGCGCCATTTGCAAAGTGTCAAAGTAATGCCTTGTGGGATTAATTAGCCCGTAGCTGCACGTCTAGGGTATTCGATTCATGTCACACTGTCTCGGACCTCGGGCTCTCGACGTAAAAGGGGATGGAATGCCTGGATTTCCTTGCTTCGAATATTCCGCTACATATTCTATATAAAGTCCTGTTAACCTTATTGTTTGTGTGTAGGTGTCTCAATGGTTCGTTATATCCGAAGTGAATTGTGCTATTTGTAAGGCTTTTATCTACATTACTATAAATAGAAGCATTATCGCGAACATTATTAATTTTAACATGTTTTAGACGCTCCGTCCGGAAGTCTATTGTTACGCGAATATGACTTTAGTTGCCCTATTATGTTCATAATGATGGCGACATTATAAGCGGGAATATAATTTCGTTTAGTTATAATAGATAAATCTATTAAGATTGAAGAAGCTGAGTCAGAAGACTAATCATAGTTTGTGCAGGTAATTCTCTTCTCATCCCAAATTAAGCGCCTCTAGTTCCCTGTATTCACTGTTCCAATCTTCATTCGTAAACTTATTAGAACTTTATTTCAGAACAACTTTAACGAAATAGAACCTCTAGCATGTTTTGACATTTTCAATTCAAGTGAATAAGTGTTATCATTTAGCACTAGCACAGATTTAGGTCAGAATTTTGGCCCTACATCAAAATTGGGTAGATGACCAGGTCAAAAATAAAGTCCTTTATCATATTCATTTGGTAAACAATCATTAAAAAATAATGTCACTTTCATTTTTCATCTTTTGATGGAAAGACTGTTTTTATTTTTTTATATTGATAATCTGAGCAAAATAAGTAAATACAACTTGACGTGTAAAATCTGTGACGTTTTTCAAAGTAACCGTTTTTGACAATTCATAAGTAATATTGAATTTGACTAGTTGTCAATCACCGTATTCTGGCTAGAAAACACGTAGTAATAGAGTGATTATTTCAAAAGCTTTAATAGGTAAGTTTTGCTTAGTTTATGTACATAAGCGTGTCGGAATAGGAAACTGTCCCGTAGCCCGGGGCGGTGGGTGGTAATCACTGATCTCACGCATACCGACTGGCGCCGGCGGCTTCCGTCACTCAGTACCGACGTACCGACAGTTTCTCTAGCCCACCAGAACATACGTGGACCGGTACAAGAAAAACAAAGCACAAACGTTATGCTTACCTAGTTGGAAGAAATTAACTTAAGCTCTAATTACTGAGTACAGTTTTATTTTTCGATTTTATTTTATGGTATACTTCAACTGATATTTAATGCCTTTAAAGATAAAGATCTGAAAGTAGGTACCTTTCTTAATTCTTTGTTCTTACAAACCCTTTATTGCATAAACAGACCAACCCATACCATAAAATAGTTACTGACAAAAGACAATACCGCCAATTAATTAGTATCTATCTAATAATTAAGATCAATAAATTCAATAGCCAATAAAACAAATCTTAATCAACAATTTCACCATTACTGTGGTTTATAATGTTATAAAATATAACTGAACTCATAAAACGGATTAATTGCAATTTAGTTAATGACTGCCAATTGCGCATTGAGCCACGAATAAAGCTCTTGAGTTCATTCATACACGCACGAAGTACAAGTAACTACTTGACTACGCAATCGTTTAACTTAAAGGTGCTAATAGTATTTTATTAAAGTATCTCTTTATTTTTTATCACCTCCATGGCATCGGTAAGCAGTTTTCAAGTCTATTGTCTCGGCCATCAAAACCTCTTCCGTGAAAAGGTCAACAATGTTTTCATCTCCGCTAATATTTGTGTCTAAGCAGATTATATAAAATCCCGCTATCTCAAAAGTTTAGCTACCGAAAGAGTTTATAGCATCGGCTCTCTTCTAATTTTATACACGCCAGCACATCAAGCTACTACAACAACTTACAAAGATTTCTATTTTATCGCTGAAGCATATGGTTCAAATTAAACTGTGAAAATTTGTCAGTTTCGTGCTAGCGTCTATACATAGTGAATGGAGCCGTGATCAACCTGTCTGTCTAGTGAGTGCAAAAGCTTGCGTGAGTATGCGCGATTTAGCAAAAACGGGGGACAAAGTACTACAGACTAAACTATCGCAATGAAGAACCGCCACACGTCATTATCACGTAATAAACAGTACACTAAATAATTTACGATTACAGCGCCATCGTCCTTGTGCCGCAGTGTTGCAGCGATTGAATTGTTTATAGAGCACCGGAGCAGACGGTACCCGCTCAATATTCAATAGACAATTCATCTAGCTTTATTGCGCGCGCGAACAATACCTCGCATGTGTGCCGAACACACAAAATGTTACATAGTCCGCGAAATTGGCGTTTCTAGTATTCCCAGGGCTTACGTCACAGTTCTAAATGCACCTTACAATGCCATGTTTATCTCAGAATAGGATGCCTAATGACAAACTGAGCGGAACAAAACAAGCCATACACTGTACTGTATGACGTCAAAGCCTAAATATAGCTGTTACTGATCATGGCTTGTCCGTGACCGCGGACCGTAGATAAAACTTCAAAGAATAGCTCAACCAAATGAATGCCAGTGAGGTATTTGGAAAGAAAAATATTATGGCGCGAGGGAATCGGCATAGTACCAGCATTCAGGCCTATACATAGAGGGTCACAGATATTTATGGAATAGATACTAAACAGAAACAAGGATATTAGTGTTCCTACCTTTTAGATATTTGCCCAATCACTTCAACTCAATTTCCTAGGAAACTTAAAAGTAGTCTTTTCTTGTATACCAAACTATGTAGATAATTACAGGGTTTATGCTCATGTCTCCGCCGACCTAAGTAGAAATATTGCCAAAACGTGGGCTGCCTTTGAATATAACAAAATTGGTTGAACAATTTGCATTAATGGGACAACTATAAGTCTAAAAGGACTATACGTATATTTAGAAAATTAAAGATTACGAAAACTAAAACTCGATCAGTATAATGCGATCAGCTTATAGGGATAGTTTCGCAAAATTTAAACATAATATTTGAATTCAATGTTGGAGACCAATATAAAGTTTCGGGAACCCCATTAAATGTTCTAAACTTAAGAGAAAGATGAAATGTCGTGAATTTATGTATTCTTAAACCAGTTTCTGCTAGCGGTTTCACTCGTGTCCTGTAGGGACTACTCCATATATCTAGATAAATAGTACTATGCACTAGCCTACAGCCTTCCTCGATCCATTGCCTATTTAACAATAGAATATGTTTTGAAATTGAACCAGCATTTCCTGAGATTAACGTGTTCAAGCAAATTTAGTAACCCTTCAGCTGTTTAATATTGATATAGATTATCATGGTTCAAGAAATACGGCAAAAACACGTATCTTCTCTGTTTCATTATCTGCAATGATCTTACCTTGCAAGTTCCTTGCACACATATAGCGCGGAAGCCCTGCCGCGTGCACGGAGTTCCATCAGCAACGAGAGACAGGGAGGCGTAGAACTGCTGCCCCATCGGACGACAGTTTAAGGTGCATGGTGCATTGCCTGAGTATGGGAGAGGTTATGATTAAGATCGATGTTATCTGGTGTTTAATTGTATAGTGTTTGGACATAAAAGTACGAAATTTTCAATTTTCTAAGCGACTGTTTGACGCTTTCCGTGACCCAAAGGCTGGCTATTACTTTGGACAGAGAATAAGCATTGCCATCCAAGATGCAATGCTACCAACCTCTTGAACACGCTTCTAGTAGACAGCGAGCGGAACAAATTATTGGATACCTTTTAGTTTTTATGTAAATATTTTTAGATGATATATTTTTTTACAAGTCCAGTTGAGAGCTATTTATGATACAAGCTGACTGAACCCATAAAAATGTTTTCCGAATCGGTAAAGATGGAACCTTAGATATGATAGATCTTTAGCAATCAAAACACCTAATGACACTAATTTGGATACCATTCCTCCCACAAAATTCACAAAATATTGACCCCTTGATCAAGACATTAGTATTTCAACTCCCCTAATTTAAACTAAACAATCAAAAAAATTGCATATCATTTACAAAGTAGGATACCCTAATTGCAGTGTCAAAAACAAACGACACAGCCAAAGTGTTGCTGTCACAATTTACAGGACATCCATAACAGACAAAGAAACATTATAGTTTATTAGCCATCGCGGACAATTCAATTTTATCACCGATACATAAAACATCAGTACATTACTGACAGATTATTGGCGAACAAATTGACAGAACAAGCGTGTCGAATGGGTAGACAAGCGATGCAATAACTTAGATTAGCCGTCGGCACACAATTAATTTGTTCATTTGTCACTCTGTTGTTGTATACGACAGCTTGTTTGTTCAGCTGAAAAACTGCCAAGATGTGTATTTGTCAAAATTGTAATTTATAAATATAATAAATCTAGACTCCAGCAAATAATAGCGGGATTTTTTTTCTTGTCTTAACGAAAACTTAGCAACTTTATAAAATGTCTGAAAATAAAGTGTATCTACGTCTTTTTACTGCAGGTTTTGAGAAAATTCCTTGACTATATAGGCATTTACAATGGCTCGTGTCTGCGAAAGTGGAATTGGATAGGATGTCAGTTTTATTCAAAGTTTATCATCGGAGCCTCTCTCGAGACGCAGCTAGCAAGTTTAATTGAAAATAAGGTTTTAAACTCTGTATAATTCGCTTATGATGGGGCTAACATGGTCGTGTTGTGACCAGTAATCGGCAAGTCCTCGCCTCGTCCAAGCCTCTAAATTTAGACGCGATTCTTAAAAAATAGAAATTGAAATTACACAATTTTATCCTGAAACGTGGATGTACAGAAACCAGCACATCAAGCTACCCGAAACTGTCAAATTTTCCCAATCAACTTTAAACTATATGCTTTAGCGACAAAGTTGAAAATGTATTAAGGAAATTTGACACATTGTAGTAGCTTCATGTGCTGGCGTCTGTACATAACATAGAAAGGAAGAGGTTACCTACCTCCTTTCACAAAGTAAAAAAATCAGAAAAAAAATACCGCTTAAAAAAACTATGTATTAACTTCTGTGTACAACTTTGTAAATAACTATCGTTATTTGCTGAATAAGGTGCGAAAGTCGTGGTTTATGCGCGTGTATGCATAAATTCATGTTTACGTCATTTTCTATTCTGATAAACTACATCACCGCTTTATCAACAAAGTTAGCACGGGAAGGTTGCATTCACGGCTTGGCCAATATAATGTTTACAATGTTAGTGAAACGTTTACTTTAAATAGTTTCATATATATTTTGTTGCAACTTGTTGTGTTATAACAACGTATACAAAACTATTTCTTCCTTTAAAGAAGAAATTCACTAGTCTGGCCCTTCCTTGGTGGGGCTGCGGGTTGTTCGCAAGAGTTACCGCGGAACTGGCACACAGAGAGCTTCAGAAAGAACAAAAGTGGATTTCGTCAGTAGGAGTCTGACACTCCCTCCAACTACACCCAATGCGGGAGGGATGATTTGATGGATTCCCACGGTAAAAAGGCCTTTCTTCGGTTTAAAGAAAATAAAATGACGTATTTTATAAATTTTAAATCCTTCTATCATTGCCCATTTATCAGCCTTCGTATCTACTACTCTGAGGTCAGATAGGCAGTCGTTCCACGTAAAACACTGTTACTCAGCTACGAAGCCGACACCCCCACTTGGGAAAAGACTAGGCAGATTTATCTACAATATAAACTTGATTGAATTTTCTTTGTCTTTAAATTGGTAGTACAAAATAAATAGCAACGCACCATCGATATAAGGTACCCAGGTGTAGAATCTTCCTCGGAACGGTCTCCTGTCAAACGCCGCGCACTGTGCAGCGCGGCTGCTCCTCGCTCCACCAGGACATGGCTACGACAAAACAATAAAGTGATTTAAATAAGAAATACAGTCTTTAGTTGCTGGTCTAAGGCTTTTTCAACTTTATTGCTAAGCGTATTAAGTTTAAATTCGAATAGCTAAGGCTGTGTTATTAAAAGTTTAGATTCTCGAAATGGATATTTGGTAAAAATTTGTTAAAATCTTCGGATGCTCTTCTAACTAACTAACTTCACACATCAATAGAGGTATATTATGAAACGAATTTGTACATCATCATTACCCGAACTGGACACAGCAGTCACAATGTGACTGCTAGACCAAGGAGGTAGTCAGAGAGATATAACTTCCACAAATGTCAACTACCTATTAATCGACAACAAGGAAAAACTTCCCTTCAAAACGGGTGTTTTATTTCTCACGTTATTTTTCAGTCCATCAGATAGATACACAAAAAGTCGTTAAATAAACAACAACTAAGCTCTTGGTACCCTTCAGATTTCCAAAGTGAAAGCCACACAACAAAAGAAATGGCTGGAAGAAAGACAAATGACAGCGAGGGTGTTATCGCGAGTCAAGTCAACAACAGATGGTCTCCGTTTGCGTTGGGTGCAAAAATATTATTTTATTTTCTTCGCTATAAAACTTCTACAAACCGAAACCCCCTTATTATAAAACGTGGTCTTAAAAAGTACCGGCTTTAGTGCTATATTTAGACCGTTACCTTTGTTTATGGAGACAGTTTGATAGTTATATTACACTTTTGTCAATGAGCAAAATAGAGTAGGTAATATCTGAATCAATGACGAGGTAATGTTTCGAATGAATTAAATTGAACAAGAAACATTATCTGTAAAGCATCTACATACTTATCACTTATAATGTGAAATTGCAATTTATTATATAAGATATTCATTGTACAACTAGGTTATAAAGACTGTCTTTAAAGACAAAAAAGGTTTCAAGGCTCACTGTCATCGTTTATTATGTGAACGGATTGAATCCACTTAAAAGTGTGCTGAAATAAAAACTCATTTTTTGTAGTTTAGCTTTCCGCAGTATTTTAACATTGAAATATTAAGCAAACGCTATTAGTCAACATTAACCGTCCGTGTCTAAGCAAACTCAATGGAACAATGCTAATCAAGCACACATTTACGATCTACACACTCGTAAATCATTATAAGTTTTTAATATACACGTATTAAGTGGCTCAGTACAAACTGCCTTACGCTTACCAATAGAACAAATGACTGCAAGCCATTACTCATAGTTTATTGATGAATGCGTGTGAAACGTGCTCAGTAAAGGTTTTATTGAAAATTTTCTTTGAAAATAACAAGTTCATTAGCGACGAATCAATTAAAAGGGGTATAAGCAATGGTCATGATTCGGTTGCTAGGCTCAGATTTCTTCAGCTAAGAAGTATTTAAGAAAGAAGGAACGAAGTGTATGTCATTGTCTTTTTTGTTTAATTGCTATAAAATAGTGGTTGACAGCGACGAAAATGAGGCGCACTAGTTTACTAAGAGCCTATTCACTCTTAATTTTACAAGTTCAAGCTACGCAAAACGCGTAAGTAATTCTTTATAAAGCTACTATAATAAGCCTACCATAAAACTGACCTTTTATCAACTGTTTGTAAAAATTATACAGTAATTCATTCAAGTTTGGGTATTATAACATAACATTTATAGTTTATCGCATGAAGAAGATAATTAAATGAAATAAAGTGGCTAGGCCATTGTATAAGGATTACTAGGAGGAAATTACTAGTCTGAGTTAAAATAAATATACCCAGTTTTCTTAAAGACACACGCTCAGCATGACAGCTATTGGATAGTAAATAATTTCTTACAATATCATTGCATTCGTGGTATCTTTTGTCGACGCCCTGACAGTTTGGCTCGTGTGTCGCCCTCGTCACTCTCACTGTGATCACCGGAGGAGGAAAGCTGCTGTTCTCCGAAGATTGTGTATTCCTTATCCTGCAACAATAAAAATAATCTTGAATATTTATTTTTATCTTTCTTATTAAATACCTATCACTGTCTAACGGAATGTTCTTCATATAAATCAAATATAAATACGTACGTCAATATTAATTAAAAGCGATAAATCCTAGGTTATAATTACGTTAATATTTTAAGGCAAATAGAACAAAACATAGGGCGGCGTCAACACAAAAGCTCCTTTAATGAAATCAACGGTGCCGCTAACAAATAGCTACAAACACGTTAATCTAATTTGTTAGTAGTAAAAATAAAAACAAATGACGTATACCCCCGACCAAATCGTTCCACATATTAGTAGTCAACTGTTACAAATGTTCACTCCTTTTATAAGGAGAGGTACATTAATTTTATGTAAACTCAACCACGAATTTGAATATTCATGTTCACGAAGAGAAAGATTAGTTCCGCCCGTTCTAACATTTATCTAAAGGTCTTTAAAAAGATAAGTGCGACATCACTAGGTTCCTTGGCGCCATTAAAAAGATGACACCTGAAGATTACTTTGTAATACATGTAAATGAAAAACGAACGTTAAAGTATAAACAGTGAAACGCAGCGACCTGCAACTTTATAATACAAATTAACCGATTATTACATTTTAATCATCGTGTTCGGTAGTCAGGCAAGATTTTTGATATTCTTGTTTAACAACCGAAGAGCCAATCGATTGAGCGTCCAAGGGGCGCAAACGGGTGATTAGAAATAAATGATCGATTTTTTTAATATACATATATTATGATTCAAATATAAAGCTGAAGAGTCTGTATGTTTGCTTTCTTGTACGGGTTAGACTCAGTAACTACTGAAACGTTTTAAAAAAATATTTCGGTTCTAATAACTCATTTATCGAGGAAGACTGTACTATCGTATTGTATCGAGGCTACTTGTTATGAGGATTGGCGGAGTGGTTCCCTGCGAACACAAATGAAACTGCTCACAGGAGCTAGTTAGTAAGTATATAATTATATTGACTAACAAAAAAAGGCAATAGAACACTAAACTAAATTTTCCTAAGCAACAGATAGAGGGTAATATTTCAAGCCCCGCTTTATTGCCGTCCAAATGAAACGCGTACGCGCCGCGCGCCCGGTGTGAGAGTCTCATGACAAACGACGTCCATCCTAATTTGTCGAGCATGTTATACGGGACGATATCAGCAGGATACTGCCGACCGTCTGTCTGTACGTCTGTTCATAATGAAGGAATTTATAACTTATTCTACCAACTATCTGTATTACAGCATCGAGAAATTAATTTGATTAATTTTGTCATTAAACGAAATATATTAGAAATGTACATTTATTTAGTATGGAATTGCTACAAGGTTATTTCGTGATCCAGATAATGTATTATGTATAGGACCTAACTGCTGAGTTATTTATAAGCAAATAACGTGCAGAGGTCATTAACCTCTTTTGTAATTCAGATCCCGGCTTAATATAAAAGTGGATACAAGGCAGCGAATGAGTTTGGTCAAATCTTGTTAGAATGAAGGAACTCAATAATTACTTAATCTCTCTTGCCGTTTACCTACATATTTTGATGAGTTTTCTTTTATATTTATTTTCTTTCATTAGTAATGGTTACATAAACACTGTAGCACATTATGTATGTATGTAATCTAGGCTGGTTCGAGACCGTTAAAGCCCGGCGCCGCTGGCGGCACCCACTAATTAAGAGTGACGGTATTTTGATTACCTACTTATCTATCTAACAGGACTCCGTATCTGGCAGTATTAATCCTGGATCCTCAACTCGTTACAATTATCTCGGTTCAAGCATTCATTTGTACGTAAATAGCCTGACCTGATTACCAGCAACGGTTCTAATCTGTTTGGATTATTAATTATAATTTGACTGACGGGTAGAATGTTGGTATGTTAGAACTATGTCTAATAACAATTAGCAGAGCCTTTGATATTCAATTTAAGGTCGTTTAGGTATAAATGTGTCCTGATTGCACATAAATCTTCAACAAACACATTCTAACCCCGTCACAGTGACCCGTGACCAGCACTCGAGTCATCTCGCGCGCATAGCAGCCATGGGAAACGGCCCCCGTGCCAAACACCACATTCAACTGACGTTCTGACGTCAATTACCACATGTTAAAAAAGCAATCCCTCATTAGCGCAGCAACTACAAATATGTAGACAAAAATGAAGTTTGTCTTCTTTATAAGATGGACGGTAATCGCGAGCTCATTACCAGCTATATCGGAGCTGATGCGTGTCAATCAAGCGCGCGAGTGCAAGCAATCAATGCTCCCACTACAATAACAGCTTGTTACAAGCCACGCTACGGGGTTTCCATTACCTTAATTTACTCGATAAAAACCGTACGAGCCGGGTCGCGAGGGCATGTTTAACCTTTGACCTGCGCACACGATAGAAGCTTTTACACTTGGCGAATTTAATGTTTGCCCTCGACTCGAGAGCAGTTGACTCTTGGAGGAGCTTTCTAACAATAGAGTGAGAAGTTATTTTTTAATTGAATTGCAGAGACTAGAAAGAGAATGCAATTAAACCAGTCACTGATCTGAAAATAACTTTCGCAATATGAACAGACAAAATAACAGTATCCTAAGAATTAAATAAAATTAATTCTGTTCACAAACTATCAAGACATATTAGCATTATTTGATTTAATGGGTGACTTGCTAGTCAATTTCGTGAACACCTGTTTTCTCATGTCTTTGAATAAAGTAGACACTCAGACCGGTACTCCATTTAGCTATCCAGGAAAGTATCCAATTCCAAGGAAGAACAGATTTCTAGCGAAATCCCGTAAAACGTTATAAAGTGACAAACTTCAAATGCTTTCGCATATATAATATTAGTTGGATTATCCTGTCACAGCAAGACCACCAAGATCAAAGCTAATAAAATAATTGCGGGCACCCAACTGATTGAGGTTCAAACGCCGTCAGATTACTAAATTGCATATGTCAACGGTTTGATAAACGCAAATGAGCTAGATCTAATCGTTGGAGACAGCCGAATGCCACCGAAGTCGCGGCCGAAACAGTCTTAATTAAAGAGTCGAATATTTTCTAGTTAATTAGAATTCTTGTACCGGTTGTCTAGTAAATCATACGCCTATTTGCTACAGTGACAATCGTGCTGACATTTAAGTAGTTTAGGAAGTGTGCTCACTTTACGTGGGTGGAATTTGGTTAAAAGTTTTTTCTATTAATATGAAATCTGCGAATATTTGATGGATGGTTGTTTTTTACTTGTTCTTGCAAAAACTAACAAACGAATGTGGTTTAAGCTAGAGATTAACATATGAAAGTTCTACATTTCTATATATTAATAGAATAGCAAGTAAATCCCGCTAATATTTTTAGGTTGTGTCCGATCCGACAAGTCTTTAAGTCGGATAGTGTAAAAGGCGCTTCAACGAATTACGTTAATAGGCGTGTAAAATGTTAGTGTTTACAATTTTTGCTTTTATGTGTAGTGTATGATGAGATATTAACGTGCGCCTTGATGCGCTGTCGGCACCGCCTTGTTCGGCAATCTGTTATCTTACAACGATCCGCCAAAGAGAAATCATGCGATCGTAATTGTTTGAAAATTGTTTGACACGAATATAAAATAAAAATCTATATAGAAACGGTATCTTCTATTTAGTATCTAAGGAATATTTGTAAGCTATATTAATAATAATATTTTTCAGGTAAATTATCATACAACACTGATGGCAACTTGCAAACTTAATATTAAAACCTACCTATAAAACGAATCCAGAACTATGCAAACAAAATATCATGAACTCTGATTTTTCAGAAGGCGTTTTATATTATGGTTTTTAAGAAGATTATCCAGCCTACTATTTCAACCCTTACAGCTTACTGAACCAAAAAAAATATCTTTGCGAAAAATGGCTACTTCTATATCTCCATGTGCTCAAAAAGTCTTAGGACTTTATATTGGGGTAATCACCTGGGTAAGCATTGCCTCTCTTGCACGGAGACCCCGCCGCCACAACTCCTGGAGCACGAACTCCAGCTGCCCCACGCACTCCACACGTACTCCTCACTTTCCACTGACACGTCTTGTTCCACTTCCAACTCTGTTTGTCTTTCAACCTGGAATTTCCATATAAAAATCTATTTAGTTGTTTCTTTGCCAAAGTAGTAGTAGCTTTTGCCCCGTAGGACCGAAGCCTGCCGGGGCTGTGGATTTTTCGCAAAAGTTACCGCATCCCGGGCACACAAAGACCTCCTCATGTCTCCGAAGACACCAAGATGTGTTTTCCGAAGAACGAAACATACCTACTGCCCATACTGGGTTTTAGTTAGTAGGAGTCTGGTGGTTCATTTGATGATTTAACAAGAGAAAAAGGTATCATGTACGTATCATGGGAGTTGGGACTAATATTCTCTAAACCAAAGAGAGTTATAAAATAGCTTCAGTTTACCAAGCTCCAAATTTTCGATCTTCTATAACTTAATCAAATATTTAACGACAAGAAAACTTCAAATAATGTGCTTCATTTACCTGTGATGTCTCTGTCGTAGTTGAATTCGTCGCCGACGACAACATAGCAATTTCAACCATCACGAATGCCCTGAAAAGCAAAGAAAACAATACATTTTTATGAACCTAAGTTCAAGGGAAACTAATGGGATAGTAAATCAAGATCGGCATCACATATTTTGCTATAAATTGTATTTTGCTGGTGATGCTACGACAATTTAACGAGCGGCAAAAAAGAAAAAAGATCTAACAAGGAAAGGTCATAATGACGTGAATTCTCCTACAATTTATTCGTCTAACTATTCTTCACACAATTGACCGCTCTCACAGATAAACGGGTAATGAGAACCATCAATATTCACTTATGTAGCTACATGATTGTCTAAAGTTTAACAAGCGAGCATGATCATACATGGCTAAATTGTGGGTGATGCTGGTGACATGGAAACACTTTGTTTATCTCTACTTTCCCGATTTGGGTTTTAGTTTATAGGGCTGTCACGGAATATTTAGTTCAGAAAAATTAAGACCATCTACGATTTATTTGGGATTAAAATTTGTTAATATTATTGTGTAATTATTATAATCTCGTCTTTTAATCTCGTTTATTGAATACTAGCTTCTGCTGCGGTTTCGACTGCGTCCCGTAGGAAATAATCAGTATTTTTTCATAGCGGTGCATAAGTTCCTGAGATTAGCGCGTTCAAGCAAATAAATGTTAGAAATAATTTTTCAGCTTATAGTATGATGAAATTTTATATTAATTTTACTAATAATTAAATCATCTACCTACATAAAAATAAACTAATCCAGTCATGGACAAATGCTATGAAAATACATTACTAAAACATACTTTACATTCTTTACAAATGTACTCATTATGCTAACAATGTAAGTCATCGGGTCATCGATGGCAGCCCTGTGCGGTCTGCGCCCACGCAGTTCTCACCGCGTTGCGCAATCTGACAACTCCATTAGACGTTTGTGGCTGGAGCGAGAAGCACCGCCCGAATGCACCCGCAACGCAGTCCACATTAAAACGATCAAACGACTCTGTAAAACGCCTTAATGAACATCTTAAGTGGTTTATTAAGTGCCGATCGCCGTTATTTTTATGTTAAAATCGCTTCGTCTACCACAGCCACACACATGAGAAATTATTTCGTTTTTGAAGTGTCTCTCTATGACGAAATTTTAATGGCTTCAAACTATTTGCAAAGTTTATGGTCATAAATTACAAACATTACAATTTTATTTCACTACAATTTACGATTCTCATTTTAATTGATTTATTGCTCAAGCCTGCCCCAAAGCAAAAAGTTGGACACACACTAATCAACAATTTAAATAATTCAAAATAAATGTAGCAATTGATACACGCCCACTTGGCGCATGCGTAGTAAGTATAACCAATTAAATCTGCAAGTCGCTTCATCGCATACCAAGATACAAATCAAAATTAACAATGACAATTAACATTAACTAATGGCTTTCTAGTAGAATAAATATAAACATGTCAATAGCACTAATTAGATTTACGCCGGCAACCGCCAGAGGCGGCCGGCTGCCCGCGGCCAATTGAGCGCGCAAACACGCGCAAAGAATATCGCTTTATAAGGTGATGAACACATTTGAAAATAAACAAGTGTACCTACAAGGAATTATTAGGTCGTTAGGGAAGTCTTCACGAACTCAGTGAGAGCATGTTTATTTAACTGCCCAAGCATTTTGAGGAACCGAGGATTAGTTTAACGGTTTTTAACTTGGGAGATATTACATGTAAACAAACAATTGTCATCATCTGTCTAGCTTTTTCTAGCCTTTTCGCAAAATTATGTTGTGGCCAACTTCTAGCCTAAATAGATGCGGTATAGTACCAGTGTTTTTAGCCGCGCCACCCCTTGTTTAACGATAGATGGTCCCATCTACGAACCGACCGCGGCAAGTGTTGCTTAACCTTCGATCGTCCGACCCGAGGGGCCGTAGCTTAATTCTGCTGTCATTATTAATTACAGTCTATATTTCAACAATGTTCTAAAATAGCGTTAAGTTCTCAATAGTGAAGTGTAATATTGTTCAACTGAAATAAACAGGCGCACTCGCCGCAGACAATTTTAGGAGTGTCTTCAGATTGATTTATGTCTAATTGTTATGTCATTGCCACAAGTCCGTACATAAAGACTAAAATAGCTCCAGGTCACTATCCTTGCACCGTCCATAATAACTCTGGCTATAAAACGAAGTGCCTTACTTCACGGAGTTTGTTCAAGATCAAACTGTTATCTAAGAATAATTGCATCTACACAGGTTACAAATGGACACAATTCAACACTGCTATAAACAGTTAGATGCAGTTGGGGTTCCGCTCCGGGATATTGGCCGTTATGGTTAAACTGACGGTAGTGGAATAGCTTTGCTATACAATGTTGTTTTGTGACTTATAAAGTCGTAATAAAGCTTCTAGTCAACACAAACATTGTCGGCATACAATTCATTAAATAAACATTCAGTACAGTAGTAGGTACCCAAGCTACCATTTTCGGAATCCGTTAAAATGTTTAGACCGCTCAAACATTGGTGAATGTTGACGCGCCGTCAACAAAAGAGTTCAAATTAGCTTAAACTGTACCTAATTTATTCAATGCTGAGATATAATAGTAGTGATGACAAGGATAAAATACGGTAATTCAAATTACTCTGTCAAACTCAAAAAACAAAAAAAATGAACTATAATTACTTAAGCTTACTATTAAGTATTCTGTGCTTAAGCATAAAAAGTTTGGAGTGGGGGTTTGTGACGTCACGTTAAAGTAAAATTAGTGCCTAAAGTGACGTTATACGAAATTTAAATTTGTTGTATCTTCGTCGATTTTAGTTTGTGAAAAATACGTGTCTAAACTTATACTTTAGACTAAATTAAAAGACAGACTTATTACTTTTTTTATTCGTCATGCCTACTATGTGATAGTTATGTTCGTCCCTAAATCCTTACCTACTCAAAACCCGTTTGAAACCAACAAGTAAAGGACAATTTTAAGATCACGGGACTTCGCTCTTGACCTTATTTTTTTGTCCTGACGCAGCGCGTGCGCCCTCACTCTGAATGGGCCGTATAATTTCTATTTACTTTTACTCTCAAAGGACTCCTCAAGTAGTGTTCATAAAAAGTTTACCGTTTGAACACGTAGAAAAATATTTATTGTGGACAAATGTTTCTACAACGGTCATTGTGCATGTATTTAGTTGGTACATTGTAAGCTGCAGTTCACACACTTTATCAAGTGACAGAAGGGTCCTTAATCGGGTTGCCTTGACTTTAAATTAAGTGGATAAATAAACTGTGAGACAGTGCTTTTTTATTTCATCTCTTTTTATGTCTTGCGCATCATTTATTTTCTTTCCCGGAAGATTGGATGCGTCATAGGTGGCTACTTTTCACACATAGACTGAACTGAATGGTAAGCCATTAATGTCACATTATAGGTCACTAGCTGGGAGGTAATCTGCTGTAATCAGCACGCCTACCGTGACGCAGATGATCACATTGGTACCGTAAACAGCGGCTACGTCTAGTGATGTGCCGTTCTTCGGAATAAAGGGAACAACTACTCAGAATACATCTCTAACGATGAAATATGTTGGATCATCACGATGGCCACAGGAGGTATAGATACAAAAAATATATAAGAAGTAAAAATGTTGTTATTTTTTTAAGTTTATATTTTACACATGAAAAAACAATTGTGATATATGATACAAATATTTACCTACATAAATAAAATATAGGGCGGCGAAAACTCATCCCCATCGCTGTCTACGGCGAGCGTGCCCAAGAGCCTGACAGCATTGCCACGTTGAATGCCGTTAATTATTATCATAATTATTACATAACAACATGGCGCATGTATTTCCAAACATCCGCATGCGAACATTACATTTGCAGATCATAAAGTGAATAATTTTATATAGCTCGGAAATCAGTACCTTGAAAAAAATAATGTCGGCAGAAAGCTGCTCAACGTTAAATGAAATGTGCTAGTGAGGTGCCAACGGTCCACACACGTTCGCTTCGCTCGTAAACGAACTGTTCAGAGATTTATTACATATGTACTAGATTCTGCCTGCGGTTTCACTCATGACCCGTGGGAACTACATTACATAGCCTGATTAAAAGTAGCCTTCCTCGATCAATAAGCTATTTAAAACTAAAATATTTTTCAATTAGGATCTGTATCTGATTTCTTCTTGAGCATAAGCAAACGTACAAAATCTTCAGTTTTATTAAATCTGTTAGTAAGTTTAAATTTTAGTTTGGCCTATGATTTCAGGTTGTATGATACACGATAATATTTTATAATCATCATCTAAATACTAGTATGTTTTAATATGAAATGCTATAAGCTGAGATAGATTTTTAATTTAATTGGAAAATTACTTGAGATGTAATGGTTTGTAATATAATGTAATTTCTCATAGATCTTGTCGGATTTTATTTGATAGGTAAACACATTGTTAAATGATGTCCTCTCATATAGGTAGAGATTGAGAAAATAGACCTTTAAAACTTAAATGAAAATTACATAAATACTTACCATAAGAACTTTTTACTAAGAAAATATCGTTTCTTCTCCATTTTACGAGTTCACTGTAATATTTTATTACTTATAAAGTTATACTTGTCTGTGTTCATTTTATTGAGTAACGACAACTTAATGATTATCACTTTAGAACACGATGGATTTATGGCTTCTCAAAATATCTGACTTTTAACACCGAAAGTGGGTATCATGTCATCATGTCACTCCTCGGTTGTGGGACGGCATAGTGATCTATGGTCCATTTCCATGTTTCCACGCATGATTTCTGAAACAAACAAAGTTAATTGTGAGGATATTTTTAAAATGAATCTTTCATGTCTTGATTTTCATATTCGTGTATAAAAAAACATAGTTTTTATATGACTTTATCCCATTATAATATGTAATTTGTAACAAATTTTGCACAGCTTGCAGTGCTAATTATTTTGACAAAATCATTCCTTCCTTGAATTACATTCCTGCCCTGATGTAATTAGAAAAGTGGGGTGATTGTCTAATTTAACAATTCAGCGCTTGCTCCCCGCCACGACTACAGCACGCCACTGTCTTCATGGCTTTACGTATAGAAAATTGCAGCTGAACTTTTTACACCATGCTTGTCATCAAAGTTTTACATTTAGTAACTCCAAGTTCGGCTCCTTAACGAATATTTTTTTATTCCTGCTCAGAAATAACGTCTTAAGTAATTCCATAGCTCAACAAAACTGACAATCTGTACAAAACCGACCACCGCGACTACGGGACGCCTAAATCCCTTGTTTTCAACATTAACAGTATAAAGGCGGGAAGTCTAGGGAACGGAAGCAGGTACTAAGATAAGCTAACAATATGTTGCTCAGTGGAACACTGACTCACTCAGCGAAGATAGGGTTACGAAAATAAGGTCAAGTGTAGCTTTGTGCTTAATTGAAGCGTCCTAGTATTATTTTTAAATATCAAACAAACAATGAAGGAATACAATCTATTTTTGTAAATGATAGTTTAAACGATCTGACCATTTTTTTTTTAATATTTTGATCTAGCATATTATCGTGCCATTTGAAATACTTTAAGTGTCTAAACACGCTATGCCGAGGATGCGCGACGGAAGTTCGGCATGATTACGCCTGCAATGCTATTTGAATTATTAGCGATACATTATGCCGAAATTACGTTGCGTTATATCGTACAACCGAACTTCAGTCGGGCGTAAGTTCAGCGGAAATTCGGCGGCAACGTATTCTGTAGAACACTCATTATACGCGACTATTATATTTTGCATTTGTCTGTCCGGCTGATTAGATAACACAACACGACGCCACGACAGCGCTGGAATACTGAATATACACACAAAATTGTGCAACAGATTTTCTGCCGCGTAAGTTCGGCACTTATGGTGTGTCATATCAGCCGAATACGTTGGAACGTAAAATCAGCCGCGGAACTTCGAACGCGTACGTTCGGCATAGTGTGTTTAGACACTTAGAGACACTGTTTAGTAACTAATCTGAATCCTGTTAAGATATTTCAACAAGCGCTCTTGTACAATTTCCAAATATTTGAACTCTATATCGATTATCCACTTTGACTATATAATCGATGGATGGATTGGAATGCTAGCAAAATAATTTAGTCCGATTATAATCGAAAATTATTACTTCAATATGGGACTTCATAATACCCAAATTCCTAACAGCTGGAACAGAGTATACGTGAGTATTTCGATAAACACGTTCACAGCCTAGAAATTACACGAATTGAAACATCGCGCATTGCTCAGGCGAACATCTTTGAGAATATAGTCAATAATAAAGACAAATACCGTAATAATGTTAAAGGAAGCTCGTGGATAAGTAACAGCCGCAAGGATCGATCTATCAAAATGTTAAGCAATGCGAAGCGCTGACGCCCGGTCGATGGTTGACCTTCTCATCATGAAGAGTTCCTCCGTGTTTTGGAAGGCACGTAAATTGTTATTTCCCCGCTGTTCTGTCAACCAGTATTACCAAGGGATATTGGGTTGCTCAGGGTTGAGGAGGTCATATAAGCTGCCGCAGCTGCGAGATTGTTCGTAAGAGTTACCGGCACACAAAGACCTCCAGAGGGAACAAAAGTGGGTTTTAGTATGTAAAAGTCTGACGACCCTTTCATCTGCACACCACATCAGGACAATGACCCCTTGATGATTTCTCACTCAAAATAAAAGAAGTCAGATGGCAAAGCGTCTGCAAGCCGGTAGACGTTCTCCTTATGGAGATCAGCCAGCTGAGCAGGACATATTATAGTGCACAAGCATTCGCGCATATACAGGTGCACTCTCTATTTCCTCACTCTCATAGTCCGATGGCAATCCGACACGACCGAAGAGAGATCGGGGCGCGGGACCGACATTTACGTGCTCTCCGATGCACGGGTGAATCAATCACCAACTTCCATACACCAGGCTGCTTTATGAAAGTTTCTCAAAACCCACAAAGCGATTTAGGCCCGACCCGGGAATCGAACCCGAGACCCCGTGCACAGCAGTCGCGCCTTGCGACCACTAGACCAACGAGCCAGACGACCCTAATATAGTTGGGATAAGACTAGACATACCAACGATTGTGATACTATTCCTAAAGTATTACGACACGACTGTACTGTGTCACTGTGTTACCGTACAACCTGTTATCGGTAACACGTGTACTGAACAAACAGACAACACAGTTAACGAGAACATCTATCTGCGCGTGAGACGTTTCAGAAATCAAATACTAGAAATTAGTGATGCAAGTAAAGAAAAGTGTTTCAGATCAAATAACGCTTAATCAATCAATCAATTTATTTATTCAGATAATGCTATCCATCTGGTTAGTAAAGACATACACAACTTACAAACTAGTATTAGTACATATATATTTGTCATCTCATAATTAAATTCATTGGCCATGTCAGATAATAATTTTAAACTTAAACTGTCGTATTATTGACCTGAAAAAGTACAGACGCCAGCACATCAAGCTATCCGAAACTGTAAAATTTTCCTAATCAACTTTCAGCTTCAACGATAAAGTTGAAAACATATTAAGGAAATTTTACAGATTGTAGTAGCTTGATGTGCTGGCTGTCTGTAGAATATGAAACTAAGCGGTGATTCCGTTTATCTACATACTTGCTTAAAAATCAACAATACAAAAACACAATTGCTCTCTAAGTAATAACTAACAAGCATAAAATAATGCTCCTACGCGTTCTTAATAAGAAAAGATCACACGTAATTTTACACACAGAGTAATGAATTGTTTGGATAGAGGTTGGTGTAAAAATTATCACTATCACGCTTCGCGCGAACAAAATTTGTATTCTTAGATTGCTCTGTTTCTAGAAATCTAGACGGTTGAAACTGTTTGTATATTTGTATGTTACGATTTCCACGCCACTAATTCTGTTATATAAACAAAGAATACAACTAATCGTATAATGCACAAACGGTGTAGTTTTCAGGAAAGCTCGCACGTGCGCTGTATTAAGGTAACTTCACAAGACCTTATCTTTGCGCCCGCGCAGCAAAGTAAATAAAAAGCAATGAATTAGGTCATAACGCATTCTGACACACCAAACAAACACGATTAACGCATTATACTAAAAAACACTTTATTTACCTATAGGTAAATATGTGACACGTAAAGTTATAAACTTAATGCTTTTGACATTCCTACATAATTTTATTACACACTAATATAAAAATAGTCGTTAATTAAATTGAGATAGAATCCTTTTACGATGAAATTAAATATTAAAAAGTCGTAAAATACAAATAAAATATTAATAAGTAAAACTTACCTATACTTATATACTAATATGTGAGTCAATATAACGCCTACTAAAAACGATTATGACTAAATAGTTCACTCACAGTATACAAAATATTTTGCGAGCACCATCGAAGTTCTAGCAGTTTATTTTTAAATATTATTGTTGTCAAAGTGAAACTATCCGCGTGCTTAGGGCGGTATCCCGCAGCGAGCATCTACACGTCGCCCGATGTACGCGCGTACGAGTTGCTTTTAGCAGACTGGACATTGAACGCATCCGTAACTTCCAAAGCGGTATGGATGGAGAGTACTTCGTTATTATACAAGGAAATCATTCCTGACTGTCGCCAATGCCTCACAATGT
Organism: Heliothis peltigera; assembly: GCA_958496145.1. NCBI lineage: Eukaryota > Metazoa > Arthropoda > Insecta > Lepidoptera > Noctuidae > Heliothis > Heliothis peltigera. Next base: position 5,205,475 of record OY292338.1, on the reverse strand, counting down.
ATTAACAAGTGGAAATTAATTTACGCTGTGATCAAGAGGAACCTATTTTTGTGATCGCGATGAATTTTGATACGAAATGTGAATAAATTGCTAATTTGTCTTCAATATGCGAATTTTATTATTTTAAATTAAACCACGAAGAGGTACGTGACGCATATGCGTTCTGTAATAAAAAAAAAATTGATTGGCAATAAAAAAGGAGTTCATGAACCGAATCGAGAATCAATCTTTGGTTATTCGCATTGCAATACTGTCGTTTATCATTCAATTGTTAAGCGGGCATTAATGTCGGTATCAATCGAGTATTGTTGTTTTGTGTGTAACATGCCTAGGCCGAAGCACATTTTTGCGGTTACTAACTGAACCAATGTATAAGATGTATTATGGAAGCTACACCCGTTTATTTTTTTCGCATGATGTAACCGAGTCTTTAGAATGTTTTGTTTGAGTTTACTCACTCTTGAGATGAAAATAACGGGCTACGAGTGAAAGAAAGTGAAGTTTAATAAATAGTCTAATAAATAAAAAGCCTGATTACTACACGAGGAAAAAAAACTTTGAGGAAATTAACTTACAACTAATATTTTTCTACACTTTAAAATTTTTAATATCAGAATAATATTTTATGCAGGTATATTAAAAACGTCTTCAAGATAATCTAAGAGACAATGCTGCATAGTAACGATTAAGGTAACGATTAAGGCCACGGTTAAATCAATAAATCTCTTTTATATTACACAAAAGAAATTAAACACGTCACAAAAATATTTACGTAAATAACCTTTATTAAATTACCTATTTATGTAAATAAACAAAATTCCAACAGAATTCCTAATTCAAAAAGAAAAATGTGGCTCACAGCCGTCAATCGAACATTTTCTCTCTAACAAATTCCATTGATACCAAACTAAAATCATTCAAAACGCCATAAAATGTCCGAATCGCGGCGATTCGTTCGTTAACAAAGCGATTGGGGTTCACCGTGGCCAGCTAGGTGGTCTACTAACACCCATACGTTTCATTACCACACAATGTGAACGTTAACGCGCCTCCGATAACTTTTATTGTCCTTCTATTTCACTTTGTTCCATTACTGAAGAATAAATACTGGTCGCAATGTGGGCTGGAACACTCTTAGCTAATGTCTACAATAATTTAGTTTAGACCCAACTATAGATACTTTGTAATGTATTAGGTTTAATCTGATATGTTTGATAGTGCTTTCGGTAGAATATTTTTTACTTCCTACATTACAGAGAGTGTGTTAAATATGAATGTGGATGGAGAGGAGAGATAGCAGAGAAGATAGCAAGCAAAAAAAAAACATATGGCGCCGACCCCAAATAACTTTGAAACAGGGCAGGAAGAATTTACAATTGGGTTGTTGACTAGGTCAAAAATAAAATCCTTTATGATATTAATTTGGGAAAGCATCTTAAAATAATGTCACTCTCATTTATCATTTTGAGGGAAAATCTACTGTTTTTTTTTATTGATAATTGAAGTAAAATAAGTATATGGCTTGATTTGAAAAAAATGTGACGTCGTAATTCTAACTTTCACACAAATTGCATAGAAAATAACCATTTTTGACAGTTCAATAAAAGTATCGAATTTGACTAGTTGGCAAGTACCCAATTCCGATCACGTTAGGCTCGTACATAATATGTATATTTACTACTTCATATTAAGTATGTACATACTCACATATTTCACAACAAACTGTAAGCCTGTAATTATTTCTCTATTACACAATATAATACAAGTATAAGAGAAAGCGATCCTTGAAAACAAAGTTCACGTTCTAAGATTATTTCTTAATTAATTTTGAGTGCGCTTCAGAGATCAACATGACAATCAAAACATTTCGAGTGCTGTCCACGTCACAATTAACAAACCGACATTTTGCTAAACAACTTCATACTTATTAATCAAACGATAAAATTCTTATAAACAAAATATCTTATCTGAAGTACAGGCAATTGACATGTTTATTTACGGCCAGTTTCACAGGCTACGGATAGCCACTATCTACCAGATAAATTCAAAAATGGAACAGATTTTGTATGAAATTATCTGCCAGATAAACTATCTGGAACTTATCAGCAACCGGTGAAACTGGCCCTAAAAATTTTTTTCACAATGTAAGCTACCGCGACATCTTCGATTATAGTTTTTATCTCATAACTGTTTACACAAATAAAGTTGGAATCATACGCATGAGTTGGATGCGATGCAACTTAGGGTCCAATTATCACCTGTTAGCGGGCTACCACTAAGGACGCCAACCTTTGACCTCATAGAGGGTCTCGATACACTAACCTACTTGAAGCCTCGCTGTGTTTGGTTTGATTGTTATATTTATTGGCTTTGCTTTCTTTCGTTTGACATTTCGAACGCAACTGACTTTTGTTTTTTAAATGAGAAATCATCGAATGTCCAGACTTTTACTGACTAAAACCCACTTTTGTTTCTTCTTTGAGGAAAGAAGGACTTTGTGTAACAGGATCGCGGTAACTCTTGCAAACAAACCCGCAGCTCTGGCAGACGCACTTCAAGTGCTTATTAAAATGAAGGTGCTCATAATATGTTTTGTGAAATATACATGGGATAAAGCAAGATGATACATAATTCGAGTTATTGTTATGCTGCCTGCACAGTGATGATAAATCAAATTATTTTAACCAAATTAAAGAATAACTATATCAGATTTTTGTTTATCGAAGAATTTCAACGCCTATTTCTATACTAATTTAGAATTTTGTGACGCCAAATTCTAATTTTAAATCATTATTTATTTATTCATTGACAAAAAAAAAACAAATAAAATAATTGTAATATTCATTAAACCGACACTCACTCACCACTTCCAAGTTTCTATTAAAACATGAATGAAACTTCGTTCAATTTACTTTACGTAAGTTGTAGTTTTTCACCTACTTCAATATATAGTGGTGCACATACCTACTTGAGTGATCTGCAAGCTCACGTTAGGACCAGAAACCGCATATCAGCTACAAGTGAATAAAGCCAGTGACACACGTTCGCTTTCTTAGTGGTAAGGTAAAAGTTTAACCACAGTGTGTCGTAAACTACCAAGTAATTTAGTATTTCCTATATTTTCGCGGGTAGGCTGGTCCATTTACTGGTATATGTGTGCCAGGCAATATTTTATTTGGTAATGGGGAGGTCTCCAAATGGATGCAAAAAATGAGTACCTACATAGTTATTTAAGTATTATTTTGTTCTTCTTCTTTAACTTAAGAGCCTAGCTCTTGTAGGATCAGCTCTTTCAATTTCTGCCTATCGTGTGCCAACTCTTGAACTTCCTTATACGTCCTAACTTTCACCTTCTATTTTATTGGACTGATGTACCTATACATTAGTATTATTTATTATTTAGTAAATCCATTTATTATCAAAAACAATCCAATTTAGCTTTAGCCCTAAAACCAAAACACAGATATCGAAAATAATATCAAAATTTCGCTACTAGAAAATTCTTCACCGCCATTATGTATAATTCCTTAACCAACTACAAGAGAGCCATACAAAAAGCTACACTCAAGCCAGACCCAATCTATCGCCATTAATCGGGAATGTATTCCGTCCACCACTGTTTACTTAAAATAACCTGTAGCGCAGAGCAAACACTAAGTTTTTCTATGCACGTCTAACGCTGGCTGAACCATATCTAAATAGCTCGGAGGCAGCTTATGAGGAAAGTAAATAGGAACGAGGAAGACTGCGAGTCTGCTGGTTTGTTATTAAAATGGTATGATTGCCTACAATTATCTCTATCAATTTAATACCTTTCATAAAATATTTTGAACAAAATGTACTTTTTTTTTGATTCTAAGATGACGCATACTGATTTGATACATATGAAGTGAATGCGGGTTTTTTTTCTTTCTGTCCATCGATACAAACTTTTTGTCGAGTGTTATGCAAATAAAAGTATTGTGTGGATTCCGAATTCTAAAAAACCGGCCAAGTGCGAGTCGTCTCGCGCACGAAGGGTTCCGTACCATTATTTATAAAACGAGCAAAAAATCATGTTTGTTGTATGGGCGCCCCCCTCAAATATTAATTTAATTTTAATAAAATTACTTATGTTTAAAGTAAGTAATACATTCCATATTCTGTGAATATTTCAAGCATCTACCTGTCGTCCATCTATCTATCGATATCAAAAAATGAACAAAAAAATCACATTTGTTGTATGGGAGCCCCCCAAAATATTTATTTTATTCTAGTTTTCAGTATTTGTTGTTATAGCGGCAACAGAAATACATCATCTGTGAAAATTTCAACTCTCTAACTATCACGGTTAATGAGATACAGCCTCGTGACAGACGGACGGACGGACGGACAGAGGAGCGAAAACAATAGGGTTCCGTTTTACCCTTTGGGTACGGAACCCTAAAAAACTGAATCTCAAACACCTATAGGTTTAAAAGCAGTTTTAATTAATAATGATCCAACCTTCTTCGTATTAGAAAAGTCTTTTTATGTCATAACAGTAAATACATTGCCCACACAGACAGCGCTATTTCGTCAATTATTAGCACTAATTAATAATTCGGAATTTAAATAACTTGCCTAATTCAGAACTCCATCAGACATTTAATTTTTAATTTAACACCACGTGACGCCAATCAATAAATAGTTCATGAATTTTTACGACTTACGCTTCTTGCTCAAGGACAAAACAAAAGGAAATAATTGAAGTGGCCGATAAATAGATAGACAAGCTACTTGATGGAGTCGGGGGTCAACAGGCGACAACGATCGGCAACTATTGGACATAATGATATAACTGCTGAACACCCGTGATTTCAGCGGGTCAACGACACCCCACACACAGAGCTGTGCCATTTCAATAGCGCTAGATGTTCCATTCATTTAGAACACAGCGTTGTTTCAGTATTTGGCTAGCTTGGTAGCAAGTTTGAACCAGTTCAGTGCTCGCATCAGAATAGACAATTAAAGAAATCAGTAATATCAAGAAGTCTTTTATTTAAATCATTTTCTGCTCACATTGATTTTGTTTTTTATTCTTAGTTTACTAATTTCGAATTTTGAAAATCGAAACGAAAAAGTTTAAATCACTCTACAATGTCTATTTTGTATACAAATAGTAAGTCTTTAACGTTCGGACTTATTTGTTAAAGCTACCAATGTGAAAGTGTTTTTATAGATCAGTTAACTTAATTGCTAAGTTGAAACTTTCGTATCTCACGATTCTATTTTTTAATTTATTCGGTTATGTATAGATCAATATTTCTCTCTACAAGTAATGAAAATTCTACAAGTATTAAAACATGACGAACACTTTACCGCCATTAAATTAACCAATTTTAATGATTTTGAATTAAGATATGTACTTCCTTAATTGCGGCATAATTTTCTTTTAATAATATATACAAGAATGCCTGAAATTTTCTTGTCATTAAAATTCAACTTTTAATGGCTTAGAACGAACATTCTGAACCAACTCCCATCGTAGGTGTTCCGCCGACGATATGACGAGAATAGGTCACATCATGACCGCACTAACAATGTTCCGTCAGCCTAACAAAACCCCCATTTAATATGGAAATTGAACACTGTAATAAAAAAACAGTATTCGCTCCCTTTAAGCAAATTAATGTAACGATCCATTGAATTTATGATACCTATATAAAAATCTGTAAGGCTCATTGAACAATCCAATTAAGCTTTAAAATACATTTTAATTTTATTGTGATGATAAAAACCTATTTTCGAAATAAAACACGTCTTTTGTAAAGGCGAAATTACTTCCTGAATATGTAGTTCGATGCTGGATGTAACTACTCTATCATCTGCCTAGCCTGTTCCCAAGCTATGTTGGGGTCGGCTTCCAGTCTTTACCGGATGCAGCTGAGTACCAGCGTTTTACGTGGATTGACTGCCTGTCTGATCTCCTCAAGCCAGTTACCCGACAACCCAATACCCCTTGGTAAGACTGGTTGTCAGACTCCAGACTACCCTTAACGACTGCTAAAGCTGTACAAATGACAACCAATTTAACGTGCCTTCTGAAACACGGAGAAACTCGTCTTCTTCTCGTATTCTTTGGCCACGAGTTCCTCTCCTCCTTTGGATGTAACCACTCTTGAGAATATTATTATAGAGGTAAATTGAGTGTACCTAAGAGAAACACCGACACGCCGGATTAAAGTCACTCTATTGAGTAGATACTCGTTTAATAAAGACAGTTATCCCATGTTCAATGACAGTATTATGTCTACGCTATCGATATATCTTCCATCGTTATTCTTGGACAACTCTACAGACGCCAGCACTTCAAACTACCTCTCAATTTTTTGAACCAGCAATCTTTGAACGATATGCCTCAGCGATAAAGTTAAAATCTATAAAGGAAATTTGATAGATTATAGTAGCTTTATATGCTGGCCACAGGCGTCCGTACCATCGCAATCCACTTCTATTTTATAAAAAAAATATACATATATAACGATCAAGATAAATAAGTAATTATTGTTACACAATAACTATTAATTTGTTACCTCATAACCCTGTAAATTAAAAAAAAGATCATCCAAAAACATTTTCTCGTAGTAAAACACCGAAAAAGATCGTAAAAAAAATACCATTGATAATTTTCCTCTTAATATATTTATACGACTTTAATCAGTATTACTTACGTAATCAAGTTATCGTGAAAATAATTAAATTATTGAACGCATTCATGTGGAATGCTGCGAGTACTGTGGGCTAATGTCGGCGCGACGGCCAGGCCTCGGAGTCACTCAACTATCGTATCTGTACGTAAATAAATTTAATTTTACAGTGCGTCGCCGGTTAATCGACTGACAGGGTTACGGCCAGCGAGTTTGTATTGATATAGAGCTGTTACAACTAGGTGTGTGCTTTCGAAATTAATGCCTTAGTTATATTATGCAATTTTAATAAATGGTGACAACTGCTATGAATACAAATCATTTAATTAGTTCTCAAGTTTAATTACAGCAATAAAGACTACGTTGTATAGACGGCAGCACATCAAGCTACTACAATTTGTAAATTTTCCTTGAATTCTTCTGTTTCTTTTCTTTGCTTTTTTTATTTATTTATTTAATGTGACAGTTTCTGGTAACTTTATGTGCTTACAACCATATCTTCAGAATTCTAGATTAAACTTACTGGACCACCTTGACACATGCAAGCAATTCTTTGAACACATTTTTAAAACTTACAGCTCTTACAAATTACTCAAACCAAGGATTAAAATTCGGTAATACCATCTCTATATGAATCCGAAAAGAGTTGTATAAACGTCATCAAAATATTGAGTGGTTGATACAGTGCATGACGTCGCATAGCCGCAGTACAAGCCGGTTTCCGAAAAGTCACACGATGGGCTTAAATTATGTGGTAACTAGTGCAACGGAGCCCATACCTTCACGTGTTCATCTACAAAACTTGAGGTTCTGAAGTACTAAGTACAATTTATTTTTTGTCCATAATTTTTAAACAAGACTATAGGTACAGACGCCTCCAGCAGGCTTAGTATGGCGATTCTATATCTATTCTGTCAAGAAAAGACAAAGCTCTTTCTGTCAAAGTCAACATGTCTTCTGCCCAAGTATGGCACGACCTGTCAACTTGCATATAACCACTTCTAAACTTACGTCGATCGAAGAAAAGAAAAATTTCTTCATAAATGACACAGGAAATCTTACGTCAATATATCACTTTTCTGTCATTATGTCCATTCTCCGGTAAACAAAAGTTGCTTCTACGGTTGCCATGCTAAGCCTGCTGGTCAACCTACCCAAATCTGTCAAGTTTCACCGATCGAATAATAACCTTCCAGTATTTTGATAAGGTTGAAAATCTATAAATTTTACAGATTGATGAATTTGAATTTGTAGGTTGATGTGCTGACAACAGGACCTCAAAGTTTCCAATTGGTATAATTAATTTAACTGTTTTTGTAGCTTGTAATTTTTTAAGAACATTTGATAGGTTCATTTGAAATAAGACTCTTTGACAGATGAAAATTCAAACTACAAACGCTAGAGGATTCAATGTCCAACACATTTCAAAACTAGAATATCTAAAATATTCATATTAATATACATTGTCTAGGGGGACAGTAACCTAATCCTCGGCGATGTAGCGAGCTGGCCGACGTCACAAGTTCATAGCGTGCCATTAGCAGAGCGGTGTCGAGTTCGCTTCCTGCGTGCCCGTGCGCCGCGCTGCTGTCTACAACACCGCACATACCTAGATCTAGGTAGAAAAAAGTTGATAATCCCTGTTAATAATTCTGTGGCATTCTTTTTAATCTTCTGTGAGAACAGTGTTCTTTTTTTAAAAGGACATGTGGAACCTTAAAAGGTAGTTCTTTTTATGGAATTATATTTTCCTTTCTATTTATTTGAATGCAAATAAATTCACAATACACTAGCAAACTATAATCCTCTTTAAGCATGTATGGCCTTCAGGTCCTCAAGCCCCTCTTTATGAGAAAAGTTCTTTACAAGGAGTAGGTATATATGTTTTTTTTTTACTTACTATGTAAAAAACTCGTAAATAGTCCAATGATATTGAACAGCATCATCAAAATGCATTTTAAACGCAAATCTTTAATACGTAATATTTTTTCAGGTCCAAGATAATATTTTTAAACGCATATAAAAGTTATGTCGCTTGGTAAAGCCATAAAATGAGCAGCCAAATCTATTTTCAATGCGAACTCGCGTAAACTGTTTGGACATTTCAACCTCAATGTGATTATAACCTTGAAATGTGTCGGTAAACAAAGATTTATTATTTTTTTTTTTTGATAAAGCTATAGATAAAGATTAGTATAGCTATGAAGGAAAAGGATATACGCTACATCATCAAAAAGACCTGGCTCAGATAAGTATTCTCTACCCTAAAAATATACAACATGAATCCTGAAATTATCATCATCATCATCTCAGCTATAGGACGTGCACTGCTGAACATAGGCCGTCCCTTTAGATCTCCACATAATAAAACGGTTGGAAGCGACCTGAACCCTGAAAAATCTATATATACATATATATATGTCGTAGAGAGTGGCGTCCTTATCGCACCAACGTGATGTCACAGTAATGAAGGCCGTTAAGAATAATTCGACAGATGTCTTTTAATATTAGATTGTTTGTGAAGCGTCAAGTGGTGACAGCAGTCATTGTCATTGCTTGGGAGTGGTCTACGCTTGGAAGAAGAAATTCGAACGTCAACCGCCGTTGCGAACGAAAAGAATTGGAGAACTCTCCGCGTTTCACAAAGCAATCCGTTCTGATCTTACACGTGTTGTTGCTTTTCGTTTAATTAATTGTAAAACCGGAATAAACTGTAATTCACCGACGTAAAGAAGACTTTATTTCTGCAAACCATTTCGAATCAATAAAGATGGCTGATGAAGACGATTTGGACTGTCCACCTTTGTCAATCCCGCTCGCTCATCCGTCATCAGAAGTGGGATGGATCTGGATCTGCTCGCCTCCCACAAATAAGTGACGATGATAATTGTGGCGAAATGTATTGGAGATGCAAAATCGAAATTTTTTTGGCTGTCGTCGAGACTACGAAGAAGGAGGTTCTCAATTCGGTCGCTCTGGGAAGGAAGTTAGCCGTCGTCTGCTATTATTGTCGTGCTGTCGGGCACTACGCGAGACATTGTACGAAGGCGATGGAAAAGTCGACGAGTGGTGCAGTCAAAGCAGCAGCCGAGAAGAGGTTCGACGTGTGTCATGTCATCAACGCCTGTGGTACATTGGAGACTCTGGTGAGCAGTTTTCATGTCGTTATGATCTGAGTGCCGAGTGCTCACTAATAAAGGAGACTCTAACAAATTTACTGTGAGAATGAATGATAAATGAGAATACTGTGAGTGAGAGCTTCAGAAACCCTTCTAAGTTTATTGATTAAGATTGTGGTTTTTATTGACTTGTAATTGTGACCAATTTGTTCGCAAAGTAGTTACTGATTTTAACTGGATTAAAACTGATTGTCTTGAAGCACTGTTTTTCTTTTATGGTCAGTGATGGCCGAGCGACGGTAAATACTACTTGTAGTGTTTTTCCTTTACAGACTCACACGAGGACGTGTGATGCTGCAGGATGGCCGTGTCGTAGAGAGTGGCGTCCTTATCGCACCAACGTGATGTCACAGTAATGAAGGCCGTTAAGAATAATTCGACAGATGTCTTTTAATATTAGATTGTTTGTGAAGCGTCAAGTGGTGACAGCAGTCATTGTCATTGCTTGGGAGTGGTCTACGCTTGGAAGAAGAAATTCGAACGTCAACCGCCGTTGCGAACGAAAAGAATTGGAGAACTCTCCGCGTTTCACAAAGCAATCCGTTCTGATCTTACACGTGTTGTTGCTTTTCGTTTAATTAATTGTAAAACCGGAATAAACTGTAATTCACCGACGTAAAGAAGACTTTATTTCTGCAAACCATTTCGAATCAATAAAGATGGCTGATGAAGACGATTTGGACTGTCCACCTTTGTCAATCCCGCTCGCTCATCCGTCATATAAATGAATCCCTATTTCCCTTGGTCAAGGCATCACGCCTGAACGGCTGGACCGATTTCACTACCTAATTATTTTTTTGTTCTGTTCTTTATTATCAGGAGAAGGTTCTAAGGTAGATTAGGGAAGAACGGGAGCGAAGCCGCGCTAGCAAAAGCTAGTTCTTTTATAAAAAGACTATCCGCGATTGTAAATTCACGTGTGATAAATCTGATAAAATTTATTTCCATCATACCGTGCATATCGTAAAACTGTCCTTAGTGTCTAACTGCAAACCTATCAACGCACTTACCCACAACTTTTAAGCTTTAATATCATAAACAATAATTACCTTCATAATTACAAATTATAGTCATATTAATTACGCAAACTGCATCATAAAATGTTGCAAGTCTCAAAGCGATATGTACATATAATTATGTAATGAATTTAATTAAACAAAACTGCTATGCTAACGAACGCAGGATGTCGTACTAAAGTCTGAGCGCCATTTTAAGCCGGATGGACGACATATTAATTTTTAATAATAGCTGTAAAAATTCTCATGTTCCCCTCACACTATCGCAAGTACCTAAGTAGAAATATGAACTAGTTTGTACGCGAACAGTGTTGTAAAAAAAAGATAAGCTTAAACACTGTCTTCGTCTACTAAACGATGAAACAAAAATTTAATCTTCGAAGAGTTCTGTCCTGTTCGAAAGCTTTTCGCCCTTTGTCCGCTGAATAATCATAGATTCCCAGTAATTAATCAACATGATTTTAAGTCGTCTGCTACTCTACTCCTCCTCTATACATAGGTATAAGTATATAGTTGTTTATAACTCGTCAAAAAACATAAAAACAGGAGCACTCGTTAGAACAAAGACCTGGAAAAACAATTGAAGATCTCCCTGGGTGGCTGCTCATTATACGACTACCAACGATTATCGTTTGTTTTTACGAACAACAATTAATTCAATACCGGTTGCTCAGTACGATTCCGTGTCTTTATAGGTGAAGATTAAGATCTCAGAGTTCAACCTCGCGCCGTAACGAAAACCTTGTTTAACCAATGATAGATAAAATCGGCGAACACCAAAGTAACATGTCTAGAGGATGTACCTAATGTTAATGTATTAAGAGGCACGTCATAGCCGCCGGCAGATTATCTAACATCAATTACAGGTCGGGCACACTGAATCGAATAGGCTTATACCATAGTGAAATATAAGAAATGGCTCTGTATTGTAATTAAAACAATCAATAATAATAATCGTCAAAGTTAACCTAGTCTAGACTAATTTATAAAACATCTAATGCGAGAAAAATAACTTTCTAATCACCTGTTAAAACTGTGTTAGATTGTTATAATTTTTTTTTTTAACTAAACCTCAAATATTGAAAATGCTCAATAACGCAATTTCTACCGCGGGAGTTAGGACCCCTTCATACCTAGTTTTAATTATTTTTTAAAACAACAAAAAAACTCTATCTGATAAAGTCCAATTAGGTTAATAAGTCAACACTATTCAAACGTCAAAACAAAAGACAGCCTCCAAAATGCCCACCCTTCAGCAACAACCCACCTTTTTAGCAAAAAAAACCTGAATATTGAACGAGGTGACACTAGACAGAATTCGTACCTCGTATGTCCGCCTCTCCATCCGTGAAAGAGATGTCCATCACAGTTGTCAGTCCATCAATAAAGGACGGTAGGATTGCCCTATATAAACAGTGAAAACTTTTAAACGAAATATTCACAAATACAAACACGAATGAGCAACATGAACCCCAAAAACGAAGTTGGTTCGATTTAAATGAAATAGCTTTCAGTTGCAAGCGCATCTAGTTTATTCGAATCCCAGTTTCTCCCATCGTTGTTACTCATTCATATACATAGAGCACGGTCTAACTGTGCAGAGCTATCATCGGATTCATCTCCACGGGTAGTTCACAAGTCCGCGATCTGGCTGCTGGCTATGCAAATACCCGACCACCGTATTGGTTCATTCCTCCACTCCGATTGCAATCTTTATTGCCATGTGTACGGCTTTCTCGTTGTTATATATTTGTGTTATCTAAAATTTCCTAATCCTTTAAATACTGAATCTCTCAACTTTTGGTAAAATAATTTTCTGAATCCTTGATTAAATAAATTCAGTTTACGAGTGTTTCATTAGTTAAAATTGTTTATTCGTAGGATATTTAAGCAATTAAGCGTATCTAGGCAATAGAGATAATCTGTGTAATTTGTCCGGCGCCCACGATTTAGTTGTAACTGTAGATTAGGGTGAATTTATTTAAAGTGACTCGGAGAGCGTATTTTCCGCTTGGACGCTAATAAATCGCTTCGCTCGTTACTATGTAATGATTGCTAGGCTGAATAACCTGTTATCGTGCACGTGGTGCGCATCACAGTGCAAACAGAGCGCCGCGCCGGTGCCGCATGCCGCCGGCCGACCCGGTGTGGACACGACACATGCTTAGGGTTGCTCTATGACTAGCTTTCAGCTTCATATTTTATTTCGAATTACTTTTAAATGGATAAGCAGGTAATCGCAGGAGAGATGCAAGGCGTTGAAATTGAGGTCAATAAATTAAGCCCTATATAATAAGTTCAACCTATTTAGGTAAATAAAATTAATTTGTATAAAAACACCCCTGGATGGAGGCCGGGGATTGATTAAACAGTACACAGCCACCTAGTAGGTATGACCTGCGAACGGCCAAACAAAAATAAATCATCTCCAATAACTTAAATGGAACTAGATGGTTAACGTAAAAAATGTTTGATCATACATAACCCTACCTCCATCGCCTTCCCTGCCGGCCGTCCGGCAACGTACTCACACGAGAACACGGCACTAACATTACTATGACACTTGTGCAAATTCACGCTTCCGATCCGAAGGTGATGACATCTGAACCTGTGTCTGCCCCGCGGGACAATCAAGTTAATTACAACCGTCTAACGGTTAACGATTCAATATACGAATGTTTCTAACTGTCAACAATACATGATTGATATTGGCAGCTGAGAACATGCTCAAATACATTAACATTGACACACCTACATACCTGTATATTATCTATGAATAATTTGTATCGCATGCAATAGGCGTAAATAAATACATTACTCCGAATAAAGCAAAAAAAAAAACTGACACTTACGGCCAGTTTCAAGAATAAATTCAAAAATGGAACAGAATTTGTATTTAAATAGGGTATTTGACTCTTTTTTTTAAATTATTCATATCAAAAGTAACATTTTACAAACCCAAAAACAGAAATAATTTTTGGAATCCCTTGAGAAATAAGTAATTTATAAGCCTTTCAAAAGTCAAACAGTTAGATAACAGAAAAAGGATGCACATACAGGCTTGTGACGTCAACGCTATTTGATCACGCATGTGCAAAAGAGACAGCAAGATGTCCCCACTATGATCCCACTCTTCATCATACGAATATAAAAATGTTGATTGCTGCTCCATTTATCAACCAATTTTGATGCTGTTTTCAGAAAAATTTTCCTTGTGTGTGTGTTTATTTGTTTTGGTAAAAGAATTGTACAAAATCAAACACAGGCAAATACCCTATTATCTACCAAATAAACTAACTGGGACTTATTCGTAGGTGGTAAAACAGGCTCTTAGTGTGAAACCTCAATTTTCGCAACAAAAAAGGTATTGTGAAATAAGAATAGACTGTAATAAATCAACACATATATTGACAGACCGGGGTGTTCGAAAAACGAATGTATGTACAAAAGCAATCTGTCAAGAATCTTTCGAAGCTGAATGATGAAGGAAACTTCACGAAACGTTGAATATGTTTGCAAACAAATTGGAAATGTTTGTAATGGATTACCAAATGCTCTTAAGAAGTTTCGTTACTCCATTTTTCATAGGAGAATAGGCACGCTAGTGATTTTCCGTGGATTTTATAGTTGGTTTCCTTTACCGTTAGACAATGACATCAAAGATGAATTTTTCGAAGTGTCAATTGAGCTACAGCTAGGTTCGAGTAAGCCACTTAAGCTTTATTAAGTCTAAAATATGATTTATCATTCTATAGTCATAAACAGAGTGATGATGGATAATAGAAAATTGTAGTAAAGGGTTGTTATATTCACATTTGCAATGTACCGTAAATGTGTGGTACCGCTCGGAAAATTACTGAATACGAGCAAAACCGTTCACTAGAAGAATGTAGTATAATTCTATAGGTACTCACCTTGTTTATATCACTTTTTTGCAATTAATTCACGAAATCACTAGTATTATTTCCAATTAAAAAAAAGTTTAACCTCTAAACAAAAATTTGAATATTACAGTAACAGTACGCGCAACAAAATTAGCGAAAAAAATAATAATTCAAAACTTTTCTTAATAACTTCCAAGTTTTTCTTTATGACGCAGCGTATGCGCTTGCGTCGTTCCAACTGAGACCGGCACCGGCTTTCGACTGTTTGAAAAAGGGCTCCACAAGAAGTCAGTTATTACTTTACCAGAGTGGAAAGTAAAAATGTTGCGAGTAAAAGTTACAATAATTACATGACAGTGTAAAGTGCAGTTTGCTGGCGTTAACAGCTGTTTTATGGTGTGAGTTTCATTTGCTATGAAGTTTAATGCGTTTTATGTTGATGGCAACATTGATTTTATAGTTAGGTACTGTCTTAAAAAAATCGCGCTACGGAAAAAGAAAATACATTATAGAAAAGTAAAGAAAACTAGACATATCCCCCTTATTTTAAAACGAGTACTTAAAAAGTACCGGCTTTAGTACTAGATTTAGACCATTTACTTTGTTCAAGAATATGGGATAAAGCTAGTTCTAAAGGCGGTACTTTTTAAGACCACGTTTTATAATAAGGGACATTAAAACTCTTTGTTTCAGGAATAAGTGAAATAAGAATAACCTGAAAATACCTACGCCAAGTTGTGTTACAAGAATACCTAATAATTAAAAACCAATGAGAAAATTCGAGAGAAGTTTGTCTAGTGTTTTTCGTAGATTTAAAAAATTACGTATCTTCGAACAAACATTGCAGGTTCAATGAAACTAGTGTTTATAAGTATTAGAATAAATTGAAGCTTAATGTATTACTAAATCTTAGAGAACACATCATCAATCTAGACTAGATCGTAAACAGTTAATGTTAGTCTTAGTAGAAATAAAATACCTACTAGGTTTAAAACAGCACTTTGTCTATTTTAATTTTAGCTAAACAGGGTGTAAGTTTTACAGCAAATAAAACACAATAATTGATTAGTGGGTGTTTGCATGAATCACGTGAATTTTAATAAATAAATTAAGTTTGAAAAAAGGTTGGGTATGTAGAGAAGCCAACACATCAAGCTACTACCAAATAAAGAATATGAATAAGAAATAAGAATCCTACAATCTGTCAAATTTCCTTAATAGCTTTTTAACCTCATCTTTGATTGTCAATTTCGAGTAACTTGATATGCTGGCGTCTGTACCTTTAAATATGGTGTAAAAACATCTTATTTAAATATAATTATTATAAACGGGGTCTCAAAAAGTAACGTAGTTCCTCAATCAAGCGACCCTTCACAAATCTAAACATCTAGACAAATCTAAATATTAAACACTAGCTGTCCCCAGCGGTTTCACCCGCATCTTTGGTTACTGCTCCGCTCCCGTGTGTCTTAGCGTGATGGTATATAGCCTATAGCCTTCCTCGATAAATGGGCTATCTAACACTGAAAGAATTTTTCAAATCGAACCAGTAGTTTCGGAGATTAGCGCGTTCAAACAAACAAACTCTTCAGCTTTATAATATTAGTATAGATTAAAAACACTATAGATCCTTCACATTCATCATAATTTTGTATGATGTAATCTAAAATCAATCATATTGTCAACACCAGGAAGCACACCATCAGAAAGGGACACACGAATAAAAAATCAATAACACATAGTAATAGCGAATCGTTATCTCTAAGCAATCTGAAATGATTTATTGCGAGCAATTCAAAATGTAGGAGGAGTCTCTCGTCAAAAATCGCTTGATGTTCCCTCAGGAAAGAACGCTGGCATTTACTCATTCGCCACGGTCACATCCCAGTTCTATACTACCATCCTACTAATATAATAAACGCGAATGGAATCTATTATAATGATTGAGAGATCTAAGAAGAATAAGGCTGTCAAATATAGGTCTTAAGAAAGCACGTTTCCGAAATTTTAGCTCTTTTATATAAAAACAAATGAATTCATTTTCAGCTGTAATTTCGCTTATTCAGATTTGAGGAGCTCGTGGCTAAGTAAAAGCCGCACGGGTCGATCGATCATAAGTTAAGCAATGCTTGGCGCGGTCAGTCCGTGGATGACTCACCTTTTGTTATGACGAATTCCTCCGTGTTTTACAAGGCACGTTCAATTGGTCCCGGCTGTCATTTGTACATCTTTGGCAGTCGTTACAGGTAGTCAGAAGCCAGAAAGTCTGACAACCAGTCTTACCAAGGGGGATGATAATGTTGCCCAGGTAAGTAGGTTGTTGAGGTTTGATAGGCAGTCGCTCCACGTAAAACACTGATACTCAGCTGCATTCGGTTAAGACTTGACAACACAGCTTGGGAAAAGGCTAGGCAGATGATGATAGTCAGAATAACATATAGGCTACTTTTTCTCCGGGTACGGGAAGTAGCTGTTGACGGAAGCTAGTACTTTTTATTTATACTAATATATAAGCTAAACGTTCAAAGATATTAAATTGCACATTGCGAATTTATTATCTCACGTCTTACGTCAAAATTTTGATAGTTTCATAAAATTGCAAAAACTTTTACTTTGATCTTTCATTTGTTTTAAAATCATAATCATTATTTAATGTTTATTTATTACGGAACAAACACAACACATCCAAACAGTTGCTTCTATCTTCCTACTACATATTATATAGCATTATCATTAACATCTACACTCGATATAAACAAAGAAAAACAGCATTCGCACGCAACGGGTTGAAATTACCGGCGAACAACATGTGGGTCACGAAAAACAATTATCTAGTATCCTCTAGCTTAGACCTCACTGGATGGGGATAATCGTCCGACAGTCTATTTGCTAACACTAGTAACACTCCACTCTCCCCATTTATATCGATACCTTAAAAAACATCTTATTTAAATGCAATTATTATAAACGGGGTCTTCAAAAGTAATGTAGTTCCTCAATCAAGCGACCCTTCATATCTATCCGGCAATCTAGACAAACTATTTAAGCATTAAAAACACTATAGATACTTCACATTCATCATAATTTTGTATAGTGTAGACTAAAATCAATCATATTGTCAACACCAGGAAGCAAACTATGAGAACCTTTATAGGGAAACAGGAATAAAAATTCAATAACACATCGTAAGAGCAAATCGTTATTTCTAAGCAATCTGAAATGATTTATTGCGAGCAATTCAAGGGTTGAAATTACCGGCGAACATAACATGTGGGTCACGAAAAACAATTATTTAGTATCCTCTAGCTTAGACCTCACTGGATGGGGATAATCGTCCGACAGTCTATTTGCTAACACTAGTGACACTCCACTCTCCCCATTTATATCGATAGCTTAACATTACCAGACTATCTGAAAAAGAAAATCGAAACTTGTGACCTCTTTTCTTTAATTCTACTTTCTTGTAGTCCCTGAAGGTTTACACTGAAATTGAATGGATAGATAACAATGAGAACTTAAGACAGAGTAAAAAATAGCTGTGAAGTTACTGTGGTTATACCCGAAACTGTCAAATTTTCCGAACAACTTTGCACCATACGCTTCTTAAGCTTAATCGTATAATTGAGTATCAAACCTTCAGATTCAGCAGAAACAGTGTATTGAATCTATAAAAAAATCTCTAGGCTTTAATTACATCACTTACAAAAGTCTTTGTGGGTCTATTATTTATGTATTATTCTGCACTAACTACGGGCGCACTCAGTCTCGGATTTATCGATACATCCGCAATGGTCGGCCGGACGGGACCACACATTGTGGCCGCAGCTATTACCCAGCCCACCCCCGTACTGCCACGGTTCTATAATCTCTATTGCTTTCTTATTAAGATATTAACTACCGGTCGCAAACGCTATATTGATGGCAGGGCACCGCCGACCAATCGACTTGACGTTACTTACTTTATAATTACGATACGGTTCCAATGCGCCTTCTAGTTCATTTGCAAGGTATACGCGGTCTGAAGCACCACATTTATTCAAAACCACAACGATAACTCGCTTTAAACACGTAATAATTTCCTATCTATCATCTATTTAAGATACCGCGTTGATGTCCCATTAAAAAGTGTTATTGATTTCAGTAATATCTTCAAAACCATTAAGAAATTAGAAATAAATTTAAAAAACCATACTTAAACGCCAAAATGACAATAAATTAAAAATCTGTACGCAACGGTAATGGATTCCCGATATGATGCACTTTCGATCCACTTTGGTAACTCCACATATTTCATGTGGATTCTATAATTCACGATTATCAAGCGATGATGTAACATACAGCTGTGACCATAAAGAACAGTGGGAACAACTTTAAAACGCTTGATTGCTTGGAAGCTGGTGTCCATTCCATATACGATAATTCCGATTGCCTCCAAAATAAACATGAACCGAATCAGCACGCGCTTTCAAAGCCAAAATGGCGTTATAGAAATTCTTTGTCAACACCGGGTGTTGTTCAATACTCGCACGACGCCCTGTACGGTAGTACAATAGTCCAACCTTTTCATAAAGATGTCTTTGATATTGTATTTTACACCAACCAAAATGTTTGGCTTGATTTTGAATAAAGAACGGTCCACGCGTGATCTTTCGTCGCGTCTGCGTCGCCCGGCGGGATGCGCATACGTCTGTTACTAGCGATAAATCTAATGATAATAATCGAATGCAGTCGACGAGCCCGCCGCGCAGCCTCCATCGATTTATAATAATTAACAATCATGGGAATGACGTGAGGCGTGCAATACGCGCGTTTGAAGTAGAAAATACAACAGATTTATGGAGCTCTAAATATTTAAGGGAAAGAGATTGCTTGCCACATCTTTCGATTTACGAAGCTTTATATAAAGAAGTATATGTTCAGTGACAAAAATATTGAACTCAGTGTATTGGGTTTCTTAAGATTGAAATGTGGGCTAGGCTTTCACTACTAGGTACTTTTTCCCTAAAGATACGAAAGAGGTACCTACTGCATTCTGTTTCATAAGTTTTAAGTTCAACAATATTTGGTCTCAACGCTAAAATAAACTAACATAAATAATAATATGATCAAGTGTATCGATTTACATCAGTATCAATAATCGTCTATAACGCTAGAGCGCAATCGCGACCAATCGGTTTATAATCACGCATCACATTGGAGTAATGACCGCGCTTACTCTTACTAGTTACTGCGTCCGCTAGCTCGCTGATCTGTACAGTGACGTCATGATTAAGCGCGTATTTAATTGGATCATTATTTCTGGCATCCTTTTATCCTTCTATTGATGTTTGTTCTTTGGCGAAGTTCACCAAATCTTTTTTTTAGACATAAATACCTAAGTAGGGATTGGTTTAATTGACTTACAGGCTAATCTTATGACTCTTCCGTCTTGACGATTTAGGTATTTCTTTTGTGTGCCTTTATGATTTACTGAATTGTAATAAAATAAACCGAATGCTAATGCTAATTCTTCTTGAAAGTTTCAGTACCTACCTACAGAGAAATTACTTATGTCAATTCATAATATTCATTATCCTTTACACGGGATAGACGACACTATTAAGGGCAGGTCAGTGCTCCCGGCGGCTCCGGGTCTAAAAAGACCTGCGTGACCCTCGTTATCACGTGTTGCGTTGACAAATGGGTTACGCCTCGCTCGGCGAACTAAACCCTCAGGTAGGAATTCATTAGCACCTTAATTAATTGAGAGGCGGACCTGCGCCCTCCTTAATAACGCTCGGCAGCTTTGAACGTCCTATTTTTTCTAGTTTCGTGTATTGTCTTTTTCATTTTGTTGTGATTGTTGTTTATGAAGATTGTTTTCTTTTGTTTTTGTTTAACAGTTAACAGGACTTGAGGTTCTCGCTCCAGGCTAATAAATATACAGTTATTTCTTATTATTTCTGTGAGTTTGATAATTATAAGGCCTTGCTTGCCGATGTATGTTAAGACATCTATGCAACAATATTTGTTACGGCGAGATGTGATCGAAAATTCAGTACCTAATTAAATCCATTCGAGATCCTGTGTGTCGCTGAATTGGTCCAAAAACAAACAAAGTGAGACAGACTTAATTGCAATCGATAATAGATACTCTCTAAACCTTACCTCTGATTCTATGCCTTTGGATAAAGATGTTGGTTTTTCAAATAGCATTACGTAGCGCCATCTATGCCATGTTATGTAAACTCAAAGATAGCGCCATCTAGTATTCAGTAGCATTATAAACAATTCCTTAGTTTGACTTGTTTTCCTTCTTCAACGAATGCTGAAATATTTAAACAAATGTTTGAATGACGTTACTTATGCATTCAACTTTACATGAAGAGAGAGTGAAACACATTATTTTATCAACAGTTAGATTAAACCGCTAGGTACTTAAAATCTCGTTTCTTCATAACAGTGGCAAAAAGGAAACTGTGTGTAGTATCACATTCATGGAAATTATAAATATTTACAATGTAGGCACAACGATGTAAATCCCAGATTTATCATGAATCTTCATTTAACAGTCTCAACAGTATGCAGAAATACCCTAGCACTAGTCAAATTAGGCTCCTGAACAGTGAACAACAATAAACTAGGTCACCATGTCAACGTTGTTACATACTGAATCACTACCACTCCTTATAGACTAAAAATTTCAACATTCCTTAAAGAATTGCCGAGATAAACCCATGCTCTAGGGAACAAATATCATCTCGCATTATCTCTACGTTACGCAAAATCGTTATCTAGAAACTGTCAATTCCTCCAAGATATATCCTATCAATCGAATTTTCTCCCCTTATCAAAAATAAGAGTACTATCGCTTATCTTCAGAAAATACTTTGGCAATTTAGTTCCTTAGTCGACGGGACTCGAATGAGAGCGTGTTAGTGCGGGATAGTTGAAGTTATTAAAATTCTTGGTGTCTACTGAGACCAAGATGGATAGGCCGAGTACTAGCCGACAGTCCGTGGAGAAGGTGGAGATGTTCGAGGTTCGGGAGCATGTGCCATACCAGGCGGAGCTGACACGTGCCCCCGCTGCCTACGACGAGGAAAGCGGGGAGATGTACGACTCCTCATGGGTGTCAGCGTTCCGGGCTATTTGCCAGCTGATAAATCTCCTCCACCACATGCAAATAGCGATAGTGGTATTCTGTGTGTGGCACTTCGCGTTAACCTCGGCACCTAATGGAACTATCAGCAATCTGGAGCTGCATATCATTTTCGCGGGAACAGGCGTACGTATTTCAGTATTTGTTTTTACGAAAAAGTAACAGTAACCACTAGATATCATTTTCCTATTTCATGGGCATACCTATATCATTCAGAGCAACTGCCGTAATCTTGTCATAAGTGTACCTGGCTGTTAAATATTTCTCTCGTAGAAATGAATATAGGAGTTCAGTTTCATACAATCTTAGGCTTTTTTGCCAATAGATGCACAATCAATCTGGAAAATATAAATAAAATGCGCCAAAATATAATTTACTTGTCAACTACCAACTGGCATCTTAATCTGCAATAAACTTTATATTATTTCGTTTAAATATCTTATACCCACTTGTGCACGTTGCTGTTCTCTGTTCTGTTCGGTTTAAGTCCCACCTACCATGGCCAACCTTCCATATTTTATAATACATCATACCTACCATTTGACTAATGGTTTTCTTATTGTTCCAGTACCAACTCTTCCTAGTTGAAGCAATTTTGACACTGAACAAGCACAACGCCTGGTCGTTCCAGTTGTCAAAGGATGCCAAACGTATCGTCCACGGATGTCTACAACTCATCGGAGCTTTATTCGTATTGGCTGGCACCTTCCTTGGATTGGCTAAAGTTGATATGGTCGTTTCGAGTGCTCACGGCATCTGCGGTAAGATACATAATGGATTTTATTTGTGTTTCTTGCTATTTCTATCTTTATAGGATTGCATTATCTACTTTTATATCCAACTGAATATGGGGTTCTAGTTTTACATTCAATCACCGAATGCCTGTCAGAAATCCAACAAAATATGAAAAACAGAAAACATAATAACCCGCTACAATGTATTTCAATGTGGTAAGAAAGATGGATAAGCAGGTATGCTGATGATATTATAATCTACACTAAAAGTGTCTAGTAAGTTCGTGGACAGGGTATTTACAACAACAAGAGCATCTAGTCATCTTGTATTTTATCAATTGCTTTATTTCATGGTTTGAAAATCCCGAAAATAACTTAGTAAAAGCATTTAGGTACTGCTAACAAAATTAGCATCGGTTTGTCAGAAAATAATATTATTATGTCACTTATAATATGGTGTTAAGGAGTCTTAAGGAGTACCTACTTAACACGAAGTTAAATGAACTGTGCAAATATAGTTTTTAGATTATTTCTCTAGTTCCTACTTCAAAATAAAGCTTAACCATGATTTATGATGAGGCATTATTTACCTTACATTTAAAATATTTTGAGAAAAGTAAGGTACAATTTAGTTTACCTATTGAGACCACGTCAGCAATTTCTCAATTGTTAAAAAATGTCAAGTGTCTGTGCTGCGGTGAGATAACAGAGAGATATCTTGACACCACTTCATAATTCAAGAATATCAACATCTTTGTAACAAAAATATTAACTAACAGATAAACTTTTTAATGTGTTTTTTTGCCAGCGAATATTTTTATATCATTTTGAGGTAGAAAATGAGACGTGAACTTTTTCATCATCATCACAGCCCTGTTATCGTCCTGTTGCTGGGCATCGGCCTCCTCTCCCATGCGGGTTGGTGATTTCAGACTTTATAGTCCAAGTTTCTTCGAGATGTTTTCCTTCAGATCATCATCATGTTATGTCATATCATCAGTCATTGGTGTCCAAGATAAACTTAGAACTTACATATAACTTAAAAAAGTTACATTGGTACTTGCCTGACCTGGAATCGAACCCGCACGCTCATACTCGAAAGGCTGGTTCTTTAACCACTAGGGCACCACCAAGTTAGAAGTGATGGTGCACCGGCAGTGGCACCACCACTTCTAACTTTTTAATAAGTATTAATCTTAGGTTCATCTTTTAAAGTTTGTCATGCCTAGTACCTAGTATGACGGCGTTATTTATCTAGCGTAGCATTTTGCGATGTGAATCGATCACAAGTACATACAGTTTTAAGACTCCTTTATACCCTTATGTTTGTTGTGCGAAGTTTTATCAGTTCTAACGTTTCCCCTTATTTCCTTGTTCCAGGTGTTATCGCATTAGCATTCACAATGGCGAGTTTCATAAGCGGTATAGTCGCGTTATTCTCTGCAAAAGTACGGATGATGGTAAAAAGTGGCCCAGTTAAGATTTTACATTTGGCCCTTGGACTGTTCTCAGTTTCCATGGGCCTTATAACAATGGTCATAGGGTTCAATATGGACTACTTCGCCGCATCGCAAGGAGGTTTATCGACGGCACTCATGAGTTTCACAATGTTAATTTTAGTGTACGTCATGATCCAACCAATTGTCGATTTAATTTCGACTACGAAAAAATCGATGTGACTATTAAAAATGCAGGGCCCGCCTGACGACGACAGCAATGCCTGAAACTAATATTAAGATGAGCATTCTAGTTTATATTTTAGCTTTAGTTGACCCTAAACCACGACCATCCATTTTATTAATGCTGCACTATGGAATTCATCGTCATTCACTAATTCATTTTTAATCCAAATACTGTGTGTGAGGAAACAATGCATGCTTGTAAAAGCTGGTTTTTATACGTAATATCATTGTTACGCATCAAAAATCCTCGATTGACTGTGACTAGATAATTATATATTTTTTTAAAGGACCACTACTTATATCCTGGTGTAATTTATACTTAGTCTGTAAGGTATTTAAAATGTTTTATGTTAATAATAACTAAGGTAAGTGTGTAATTAAATAATTAAGGGTCTTTTCTTCTTTACATTATTTTTAAGCGTCTACTTATATTGTTATTTTCTTATAATAATAGTAAGTATAACCTAATACATGCATGTATGAGTGTTAATAAATGTTTATATTAATTTATTTGTTTATTTATTACTACCTGCCCCGGTTTTAATCCGTTTTCTCTTAAAACCAACCCCGGAGTTCAAACAATCTCGATCGATTCAGCTAGTAATCTTAGTCAAAGTAAATTTATTAAAAATCGGCTAAAGCGAGCACCCCCAAAATGCCCAACCAGCACCGCTTCCTAATGTTCTGTGTTATGTCTGTAAAAAAGAGGCAGTGATGAACAGCGCCATAAATATGCGCGGTGCCAGTGGTGCCCAGGCTCTTTATTTCGTAAGAGCCTGGTTAGAACGAAATGAATGATAGCCAACAAAATTCTAATAAACATTTAACAGCAATGAAAGTGTCAGTACTTTTAAGTGGTGTAGGTATTTTAAGAACAAAAGAACTCCATAATATAACAGATGAATTATTTATTTAATACTTAGGTACCTACTGCTCTCTCCCTGAAACCGGACTTTAGTTTTTTTTAATATCAAAAAACCTCCAAACCAATCCCATTTGAAACTTTTAACGCCATCTATTATCAATAGTTTATAACTATTTTTTCCAATATTACAATAGGGGTGTGAGATGGCAGCACTGTAACATCAGGTCCGGACAAAATTCTAACACTATTTTTATTCTCGATCGCCTGTTGGCTTCCTTTCTTTAAATAAAAAAAAAAATCTTATTTACTTAAATGCTACAGTTTATACCTGCAGATTCTCGCTACTAGACTACGATGACTTTTTCATATCCAGATCAAATTTTTGGTTCAGAAATTCATGCGATTTGCGTATTCAAGTAAACAAAATTTATTTTATATACTTCCCTATCACCTTTAAGTTGGATTATCCACGAAAGAAAACCTGTTTCTCTTTAGTTTGCTAATCGTTCTATAATCTATGGTGATAACAATCAAAAATTTTGTTGTCATCCCTGGGTTCCAGATAGCGTTTCGATTTTGAGTAACATAAATATTGTTCTTTCTTTTCCTCCAAGGAAAATTGTCTGAAAGCTAAATATAATGTCACGGATCTAGCAACTGTCTCTCTGGAACGCGAAACATTGGAAATGTCAGTTTGGTGTCATTTTCTCATGTCATCTTTGCATCGTCCGGCAAAGAAACGTTTATTTCATAAAACACTAGAAATTATTGCATTATCAAAGTTAATTAGGCGATTATTCCAAGATATAATATTTATACTTAACAAATATGGTGAGTTATGTTATCATTACATTTTGATTTAAGAGAGAAACAGTTCTTTTCTTAGGTTAGTAATCTTGCTTGGTCATCCAATCATTCAGATTCATAACATTATTTTTTCTAGGCTCGGCGTTATGATACACGTACAACAATCTTCTCGCCGGAAGGTAAATATTGTCCTTTATACTGTCTATTGAAATTTAATGGTATCAACAATCATAAAAACATTTTTTTTAAGGTCGGCTCTACCAAGTCGAGTATGCTATGGAAGCGATCAGTCATGCCGGAACATGTCTTGGTATCCTAGCTACGGATGGTATCCTGCTTGCTGCTGAGCGCAGGAACACGAACAAACTGCTTGATGAGGTGTTCTTCTCTGAGAAAATCTATAAGCTCAATGATGACATGGTGTGCTCAGTGGCGGGAATCACATCGGACGCGAACGTTCTTACGAACGAGCTGAGACTTATTGCCCAGAGATACTTGCTGCAGTATGGTGAATCTATTCCTTGCGAACAGCTTGTGTCTTGGCTGTGTGATGTCAAACAGGCTTACACACAGTATGGAGGTAATATAACTGATATTGCAATCATTCAGTTTTCTACTATAGCCATCATTCTACTTAAAGAGTACTAAATTTTTGTTGTAGTCCAGTCGCCCACCATCATTTGGCTAATTAGCTCATGCTTTAGTTTTCTTAGGGCCAGTTTCACTGGTTACAGATAAATAAAAAAATGGAACAGAAGTTGTATGAAATTATTTATGAGATAAACTATCTGGAACTTATTTGTAGGTGGTGAATCATTCCCTTAAACTCTCTATACTTGTAAAAGAGTTCAAAAAAGGGGGTACTTGTCTAATTATTTTTCATTTCACAGGTAAAAGACCCTTTGGTGTCTCTATCCTGTACATGGGCTGGGACAAGCACTATGGCTACCAGCTGTATCAATCAGACCCCAGCGGTAACTACGGTGGATGGAAGGCCACTTGCATTGGAAATAACAGCGCTGTAAGTTATTGATTTTTTTCAAGTACTTTTTTATATTATCTGCCTAGCCTCTTGCCAAAAATGTTTGGGTTGAGTCTTTTACATGGGGGAACTGTGTTGGGAATATGGAGGATCCATAATAAATAAAATTAAAACCTTTTTAGTGTCTCCAAGTAGTCTTTGTAGTAGGTATTCTCTTTTGTCATTTCTGTTTCATACCATTTATTTGAATAATTAACTTAAAGTAATTAAATCATTATAATTTTATTTCACCAGCTTATAGGCCCAGTGTACTTCCTCTAAGTATTACGTTTATTTCATTGTTACAGGCTGCTGTATCAAGTCTGAAACAAGAATACAAGGAAAATGAGACTACCCTTGCTGAAGCACAGGCCTTAGCCATCAAAGTTCTTAGCAAGACTTTGGATATGACCAAGCTGACTCCAGAGAAAGGTATTCTGCGATGCTTCCTTTTAACAATACTGTTTTTCTTAATTATTGAACTATCTACAATTAACCAAAAGAGTATTCTAAAAAATGCAATTGTATTATTAATGCATGAAATGGAATCTTTGATTCTACAAATTGGACATTATATCTCTTTTAAACATCAAATTATTTTATGAATGTTGGGATCGGTATTTGCATAGTTTATAAAATTTAATCCATGTTATTATTTATAATTTAAGATACAATATAAGTAATATTTTTTATTTTTGCAGTGGAAATGGCGACTCTAACCCGTAAAGACAACAAGACCATCATCAGAGTTCTAACTAGTACTGAAGTGGAGAAGCTGATTGCCGACTTCGAGAAGAGTGAGGCCGATGCCGAAGCCGCCAAGAAGCAGCCCCCCAAGTCGTAATTTTTACTCCTGTTTGGAATAAGTGTTCTCATATTGGTACATTAAATATTTTACAATAAATTGTGTTGATTTTTCTTAACTACCAGTGACTACCTCAACCTCTTTATTATTTTAGCTTAGGAAATTATTTCGCGCACCTGAATTAAAGACGCAATAGCCTAGCTCCGGGATTCTATCCACTGGGACTGAGAATATGGTTAGAAGTCAGTGTTTAATCTTACCAGCTTGTAATAAATAAGCTGGTAATAAAATTAATGAACTATGCCGATAGCAAAACTGCTATCTACAAGGTAAGACCCGCGGTTTCAATCGCATTTCAGTGGAACTGTCCCTAGCAATCGGATATATTTCATATTAATTGAGATAGATAGTTATTATCGTCAGTGCAATAATTAACTCGTTAACAGAACATTACCTACTATGACTGAGAAGTTGTCCAACATGACTAAAGAAGGGCAGTTGGAAGAACCACTTCTGCGACCGAGTCTACCTGATTATAAAGTTGTAAATTGGCCTAACTATACTGGTTTATGACATTAAAGCATAAAAAGCTTATGTGAATATTTTGCTCATCATTGCTCATATTATAATCGATTTCACATTTAACAAAGCAGAGAATTTTTAAATTGAAAATATGCAATGTTTTTTTTTCAATAATTCATAGGGCAACACAATTTTGATGTCATCGTGGATTTGATTGAAGACGTCAAAATTTTGAAATCAATACACGAAGTCAACAAAATCATTCTAATTATATTTTTGTAAAGAAATTGTTCAATAAACGACTGATTTTCGTATTTTTAACTTGCCAAAATGGCTGTGGAAAGGCCTAAACCCTGTATGACTGTTCCATTGAAATCTAGATTGGAAATGAACGTGAGGCAGCTGCTAAACAAATGTGAGCTGATAGCCAAGCAGGAGCCTATAGACAATAACTGCAGGCTCAAGCAATATGTGGAGTCTCTTAGCGAAATGATAACAGAACTCAAAACTGGCCCTGAGTAAGTTCTTTCCTTCTTTATAGAAGTTAAATACACAATACTTGATGGTCATCCTGCCCTTCGGGCTTACGTGGCTCCAACGATGATATTTTGAACTGTATTCTTTTTGGAATACT
The DNA here is from genome assembly GCA_958496145.1 of Heliothis peltigera. Taxonomy (NCBI): domain Eukaryota; kingdom Metazoa; phylum Arthropoda; class Insecta; order Lepidoptera; family Noctuidae; genus Heliothis; species Heliothis peltigera. The sequence goes on along the minus strand of OY292338.1, from coordinate 5,176,517 downwards.
ACTTACTAATCATATTATACTGTTTTAATCTGATACAAAGTTATTTGTCCATATAAATCTAGTAATGTCACTTGTAAATAAAATAATTGTTAAACTTATATTCCAATTTTATATTTTCAGCAAGCCACCTAAAGATGAGTTAGCAGACTATACAAAAAGAGCAGCTTTTTTGAAGGGTGTGGTCCAGACAGCTTCTTTGAACACTCCAAGTGAGAAGGTGTGTAGTAAAGAAGTGTCTCTAAATTTTTTAAAGCAAATATAATAATATTTTATATGTAGCTAAACAAACACATAAAAAATAGTTTGGGGTATAATATTAGTGCTAATGATAAGATTACACCTTAATATATCTGATATTGACTTAGATATAATATAAAAAAAAAACAATTGGAATTTCTAGTTCCTGCTAAGATTTGTCTCATTCACCTAAATGTCAATTTTTTACAAAAAGAAAGAAGGTGTGAGGTGTCTATATCTAATATGAATTGCTTAAATTTTCAGTTGGAGGCAGTTCAGCAACTGTCACATGGTGCAGCTACCATGTCTGCCGATGCATCTGCTCAAGAAATACATCAGAAAACTAGGGTCAAATATGGAGTGGAGCTGAGGTCTGAACTATTTGGATTAGGTTTGTTCAGTTTTCTATTCATTATTGCATTCTTTTCACAAATAGCTACGTTAATTAATCCATCAATGTTAATAAAAAATTACGGAGTTTTTCTTTTTTCAAGTTGTTCAAAAAGTTATCTGCTACATTGTAAAAGTTGTACAAGTTTCCACAGTAAAAACTTTTTTTTTTAGCCTATTTCAGCTTTGCTAAAGTATTTTAAAATCTGTGCTTAAACTTAACTTTAATCAATATTAATTGTAAAAGGCCGTTGACCTATACTAACCTAATATAAATAGTTTTGTACTCTGACAGTACTTTGTCCTCAGATTCTACAAGTCTTTTCAACCCATCTAATAAGTATTGCATAAGATTTATTGCAATATTTGTATGCCTTCATGGCAAAACATAGAGCACTTATAACAACCTTATCCATATGTAATATTTCACCTATGTTTCACAAATAAATATTCTGATTCTGAATTAAATATATTGTTTCAGAAGACAGCGATGACGCACTAAGGAAGCGGAACATAATAAAAACTCCTAACTTTACAAGTAATAGCAGCAGTCAAGAAGACATAGACTCGCTACTCAAATACCATCAGAATATGCAGGAGAAGGTGGCTGAGAACATGGTGATGCTTACGAAGAGCTTAAAGGAACAGTCACAAATTGCCAGCACAATTATCAAAGGTGATACTGAGGTGAGATTTCATTTTGTAAGATTATCTTCCCTTTGATACAAATCTTAAAACTTGTGGTCTCGTTCTTGCACTAGTGTTTTACATTCAACCATCCACACAAGTTTATAAATAGTTTGGGGGTGATAATATTTGTGTAACCTATTATTATGTTCTATTTAAATCGAAAAACTTGACCAGTGGTGTCTATTAATATTATGAAGTTTGTATTTTTTTTAACTTGACCTCACTAACTCTTAAATTTCAAGATCTGGACTGATTTGAAAAACTATTTCAGTGCTAAATATTCCATCAAGGAAGGTTAAAGGCTGCTTTTTATCACGGTGTGCAGAGACATTACTATGGGGTACGGGTTAAAGCCTTTTAAACCTGCAGAAGCAAGTGGAAAATAAGCATGAGTGAAAGAAAACCTTCATTCAAGTGTTTCATGTGTTTTCTCAAACCCATTAATATTTTCTTTAATCAAATCTCAATAAAAACCTTTTACTTTCAGGCTTTGAAAAAATCTTCTGACCTCACAGATCGTAATTTATCCTCCTTGAAAGTGGAATCCGATAGATTGCAAGAGCACAGCAAGAGCGCATGGAAGTGCTGGCTGTGGATCATGCTGGCTATCGTCATGGTTATATTTATAAGTAAGTTGTTTGTTTTATTTTTAATAATAGCTATAGTAACTACATACATATACTTACTAATGCTAAATTCTGTAAGTACTTTTATAGCTTGCAATTATGTATGACCTATGTGATATTGAACTTTTTATTTATTTTGTTAAATACTTGGCAGAAGTGTAGGACGCTATATTTTTAAAGAGTGTGTGATTGCTTCATGTTTGTTGCTGTCTGGTATGAGATGGGTCAGCCAAAATACTATAGCAAGTATTTTTCAATACACTGTGTCGTGTGGAATTCTCCAGATTGTATTTGTACACATTCACAGATGCGAAAAAGTCAGATTATGATCGCTTATGATGCATTATTTTTATTTCTCAGATATGGTGCTCTTCATGAAGGTTATGAAAAAGAAAACAATTTGAAGGTATGTATTGTATTCAAAGTGATAAGCAGATGTGACAAAGTCATAATGTGTCTAGTTCATTCCTATATAAGTAATTGTATTGTATATACACAATAAGTTTTAATTATTGTAATACAGGTAATTTTATTAAGTTATGGATGTTTTTTTAATATATAGTTATAAATAAACATTAAAGTAATAATGTCGTTTATGTATCTATTCTAATAAATAAATAATTTATTAATATTCGCTTTAAACAAATAAACATCCTTTTGATAAATCGATTTTCTAAATTTTATTTTTCTGTGCCTACCAATATTTTTTTATGAACGTGCCAATTTGGTCCATATTATTTAATACTTGAAGTATTAGAAGAATCACTATAATACTTAGAGATTGCACTCTAGAAGTTTCGTAACGTTTTTTTCACAAAAATAAATAAACATTTGTATTTTTACTGCTAAAGACGCTTGTACATGAAGACAAGATACGATTTTATGAAAGTTAAGTCTTATTTGTTTACAGGAAGACATATTTTCGCTTGTAGTTTAATATCGAAAAATGTACACTCGTCCATAGCAGTTCAAGACCCATTTAGACGGGGAGAGATTCTCGTCTCGAAGATACGATAATTGAAGGAATTCGTCTAAACATAATTCTTCTCGCCCGTTAACATCGGCGTCAAGCGGCGTGTCATTTCGCTAAATTCGTATGTGATATACGAATCTTGCTGGCGACATTTTAGTTTTTGCCCGAGTGTAAACATCATGGCGATTATTGCTTGCGATAGTCGCGGAGACATTCTTGTACCGAAACGTGCGAGAAACTTTCATCTAAATGGGCCTTTATAGTCACAAGAAAAATAATGAGGTGTCAATTAATTTATTTTCTGTGCGTGTTTTTTATATTGGCCCTTTAATTAATATTAAACAATTCTCTTTACAACTATCAAACATACATATCTTCGTTACATGAGCCAATATGGCAGGAACCTTTAAATATGAGTTTATGTAAATTCTAAAGAACCTATTACATGTTTATCGATATGAAGAAGCAAGTTAAATCTGTCTCTAGGATTATGGTGAGGTGAGCTACCAAAGCATTTTGAAAGAACACTTCTAAATTACAAGATCTACCAGTTTTGTTGATTAAATGCGGATAATTAATACAAGAGAAGGTATCGTGTTCCTAAAATCTTCATTTACATATCGTATCTCTTTCCTATATTCAGGTGAATTTGATTCACCGTCAAGCAATTTATCTATTATACTCTGAAGTTGATGAAGCTCTATATTTGTTCTAATAGACGGTTTACTTCTTGTCATATACATCCGTCAATTCGAACTTCCAAATCTTGTTGGGCCCAATTTCTGTGACGTAGAGGTGAGATCCGTTTCTTGTGACAGCCAACGAGTGAGGGTTCGTGAATCCCTGAAAAAGATACAGGTCAATACATTAGACATAAACTGGTGGTACCTATGTTTGTACAGAAGCCAGTGCAAGTAGCTACACGAAACTGACAAATTTTCCCAATTAACTTTGAACCTTATGCCTTAGCGATAAAATTGAAAATCTATTAAGGGAATTTGACAGATTGTAGTAGTTTGAAGTGGTGGCGTCTGTACCACAATATCACATCAAATATAGACAACATAGAAACAAATCATTTATTTTAGAAAAAGAGCTAATGATATCGATACTGCTAGATCGTTGTTCATTGAATTTAGGTACACTAAATACGAGTAAAATTTAAAGATTTAATCTGGATTAAGTAATGATTCGCAGATAAAAGAACAGAAAAACACTTACAGTTGTAGGTTCCCACGTGTCCAAGATGTTTCCATAAAGCGCATTCACGGTAAATCCTCGGACGGCAATATTCTGGGACGTCGGTCCGTTCACCGCATAGATCGTGTCACCGTGCGACGCGACAGCAAACACTCTGCCCAAAGTAGGATCCTCAATCACAGTAGCCGGTTCAAACATTTTCACGTAACTCTTCAGACCTGCTTTCGGGCAAACGATCCTCATATTCTCCCTATCTGCGACGCACACAATGTCCAAATGCTCCAGTAAGGTCACACTGTGTGGGAGGTTCAAGGTCATAGAGTCCGAATAAGAAGGTATAGCCAGCAATAGTTTCCCTGCTGCGTTGAACTTGAGTATCTGGTTGTTGCAATAGCCATCAGCGACGAATATTTCTCCGGTAGTGGCAACAGCGACGGAGGTTGGCATGCAGAGTAACACGCGTCGTCTGTAGGGGAAACCAGCTGTAAACGCCTCTCCGATGGTCAGGCTTGGGTATTTGTGGTTGTTTGGAGTGTACTGGAATCAAGAAAGTGGGTTATCAACAAAAGTTGCGGCAGGATTTTAGATTTCATACGATGGTTTTAGCAAAACGAAAACGTTTTTCGTAAGGAAATGTTGGGCAGAAACCACACAAATTCATTATGAAAAACTTTGTTATTATCATCCCACTCACTGTCTATTCAGATCGATGGCCTTGACCTTTAATGAATTTTATAAGGTACGACACTATGTATCGTTATATCTTACCTTAAAAACTTGATGTTTGGCGACATCAGTGACCCAGACATTATCGTGATGGTCTACGGTGAGGCCATGAGGCATGTAGAAGGCATAGGCCCCCCAGCTGTGAAGTACAGACCCCGTGTGAGGATCGAGCACCAGGATCGTGTCTTCTATAATAGGTCCTTTGTCCAAGTTCTGATAAGCATTGGATTCGTTGAAAGTGCTGGAAAGAAAGAACATTTTGTTAGACACGTCATAATTATGATGCGATTAAATTAGATTCCGATCTGAGCCTATGAACTTACCTCTCGTCCCATACTCGTTCAGCTCTGTGAAATATCACGGGTTGTCCCAAAGAGTTTATTGATACAGCAGTTATTTGCCCAACGTTCAAAGATGTTTGAGGCCAGTCCTTCACTTCTTGAGGTCTTAAAACTATTTCATCTTTCGGCTGGAAAGAATTACGGGTTTCATGATGAATTTTTATTTTTTTATGTTTAAAAAATCACTGGGTTATTGATTGACTAACATGAGGTAACTTCTATGGGAACTTCCTAGATCACAAAGGTTCAAGTATAAGTATATGTGACTTACCAAATGGAGATCCAAATTTTTAAGAATGTCTTCATTAGAACCGTAACTGAAGTAGTCAAAGTTCTCCCTCACTGTTTCTGGTTCACAGTAAATTCTTGATAGGGATAGAAGAAACACCAGTGCTGGCAGCATTTTGATAAACGTCCGGATATTTGTTGTGGTCGACGTATTGTTAGGGTCCGTTTGCTGTCTGCTTCAGCTATTGATTATTCACTCTTAAACGACGGACGATACGCATGCGCGTTCCAGCAATGGCTTCTCTTACATTCTCAAGGTCAAAATTGGGGAAATGAGGAATGAAAATCATGAATATCGAATAAACATAGATTTATTATTCACATAACTTGAACAAGTGTACTCAAAAAAATTGGTCAAGGTACGCGCGTCATAATGGTTTTGGTGGTTTTCTAAAATGTGGTGAAACAAAGTAAATGAAGTGCATATCTTAGGCTAAATATGAAAATAGAAGGCGAAATTTAATTTCAATTTATACTGAATCAGTCTCAAATTAGAATCGTTGTAAGAATTTGGCACATTTTGAAGATTTCAGAATTTCGTAGAGACTTACTTTCTAACGTAACAAACAAGAACGTTCAAGTGTTACAATCATATTTGGGACATTTTGAAAATATTTGTTTACTTATATTTTTTTATTACTGCGGGCGCCATTCCGAGTTGGGCTGGTCCCAGATGTAGCCGGTCTCCGTCATGGAACATATCGCATTATAGTAGCGCCCTGGACTGCGGCAGTAAGACCACGATGGGCACTTACATCGGAATAATGTTTGGAATTCTTCCTTGCATACTTCGTTCCACCAGCATGTTCTCTACAACAATATATTGATTTAATTTTTCCATCTTTATGAATATTTACGTAATTTTCATTTGAATGGAATACCTCTGTGATGTAACCTCTCACTGACTGGTCCGAATAACTTCGTTTCGTTATCGATGCAGCTTCATGCATTGCACTCAACAGAAGTATTAGCACCAACATTACATATTGCGCCTGAAACGTATAACACACTTACACTGTGCACACAAACACGGTTATAATCACATATATACTTCATTCACTTCCTTCTTCGGGGCCTTACCTTAATCATAGCAGGATTTTGGTCCAAAAATAGAAAATTATCGGGCGGCGTTGCCTTTCATTTCCACGCCCCCTGACGGAGCTTTCAGGTTTCCGACTAGGGTTGCGACTATTCTCACGTGCCTTATCGGTATTTATTATTAAACCTGTGGTCGAGCCGGGTATCTTATTGATTTCTTCTTCCATGTCGGAGTTGGGTTAGTTTTGACTTGAATATGGGAATGGGGAACGGGCATTCGATTTATTCTGAAGGTTTACGAAGAGAAGGTTAAGTTTTAGTCTTTGATTGTTTTTTTTTTTGGTATTTAAGAAGGCAATTTTGATTAAATGTAGAATATCGTGTTAGAAGGCGTTAATATCAGCAAGACTTTAACTAATTACTATTGGTTTAAATAGGCAATTCATAAAATGGAAAACTGATTCGTCCGGTAAAAAAATGCCATCATTTAGAATAATAAGTTATATTACTTAACTACTATAAATAAGTTAAAATTTACAAAATCACTAGCTACTTTAGACTCACGTGTTTCTTAAATTAATACAACAGTGACAACAAAGATGAACAAAATAACATTTATAATTTTAACATAATTCAAACAATTATGAATACAATTAAAATCTAAAGAAATTCAAAAGAAAATCAAAATTATTCAACTAAACAAATTAAAAGCGCGCGAAGATAAAAAACGATATTATGCACTCATTTTGCGTACGTGCACGCGGCTGAACATCAAGCTATACAAAACTAGTATAAGCTGACCGTTCAATTTGTAGAAAGACCATATAATGCGAGTTCAAGACAAACTGGTTTTGTATAGCTTGATGTTATCCGTGTGTACATATTGATCATATAACGCGCAAAACGCAAATATTTATAACGTGCTTGATCACTATGTCTCTCCGCAGCCTTAAATGAAATGGCACTTAGATGTAAAAATAAATAAACTTTAGTACAAGTCTAATAACAAAGAGCTTTGGTCGGAACTACCACTACATTTGGGATTCTGTTGCCGGCTCTATGAGCCGAAGGTGAGTCAGTGACATCACTGCATTGGCCTACATAGCCTGCGTATCTTCTATTTTGTTTTCGACGTCGTTTTCGTGTTCTTCTCGTCTGTGTAATTCTTCTGCATCTTTCCTGTGTAATAATAACATCATTAAGTCCATCAGATTTTTTTTTTAAATAAATATTTCCTCATATTTTTCTTCAAATTACAATGACTAATTTTAACTAGGTAGTTTAATGTAATTCTAACTAGATTACAGCACGGAAAAACGTGCTTTAGCGACCTCAAAAGATCGATACAACGATAAAGGCCGACATACATACAGTATATAAAAATAGTATCATGATCAACTTACGAATATTTGTTGCTAGATTGGAAAATACTCTTGGGGCATAATCTGTAATAAGGCCAACATTCGCCGTTCGCTTCGCCAGCCTTTTGAGCTTCTACATATTCTTCTAGTAGATTCGCGTATGGTGACTTGCTGGGTCTGAAATTTAAAGAATTTCACTGGTATACAAACTGTATCTGTTTAGACGGGAAGCCTACTCCAAAATAATAGTAACGTTGCAGTTCTTATTTTCATACAAATTGCATAGAAAGTGACCGTTTTTAACCATTCAATAAAAGTACTGAGCTATTTACTACTTGATAATTTTAAAAGTCCCCATCGCTTGAAGTTAATACCCACGTATTTTTTTAAATTTTAAATTGGAATAATAAATTCTCCATCCATCTTTATTTCGTAGAGTAAATTAAACTGTCGTCAGTAACTCAAACTTGTTTCATACATTGGTATATTGAAGGCAAACTTTCATAAAACTAGGAATGTTGACATGTAACAACTGACTTGCCTGTACCTGTTGACCAATTTAGACGCATCCAGTTATAATGGAAGCTCCTACGACGAAAACACATTAGACATAGAAAAATATCCTAGAAACTTACGTGAAGAACAACTTCATAATTTCCCCCAAGAATCCAAAGTTCTTGAGTGGATGCGCTTGTATTTCACAAATAGCGCGCAGCAGACACTCTTTGCCAGATAGCCCGAAGTTTGCGAATAGATCCTCCGCCATGCCGTACAAAATTGCTCTGAAAATTTTGGGATTTTAATTTTAAATGAACATAATATAAGAAACTTTTAAAATATTGGCTAAAATAAACCAACTACAGTGTTTTTGCGCTTCCCAGATAATCTTGTCGACAGCTAGGTAACAACAGAATACTCTTATAAGTACTTTCTGTTTCAAACTTATCTAGATTTAATTACGAATTGGAAAATGATTATATCGAAAACAAAAAGGCAACATACAACTTTATTTTAACAGAGCCAGGTGAACTTAATTTATATTAAAGTAACTGTCTTTAAGAGTTAGCTTTAAATAATATAATTCTTTGATTCCTTGCGTAATAGGCGCCAGTTTTCGAATCACAAAGAATTTCAAACACCATTTCGTAGTAACTTCCCGAGTCCGCCGCCAACTATCCTTCGTGAGTGGAATTCCTGATGTTATTCATTTGTGAAGGTGAAAGTGACGGCCAATAATTTAACCGCTACTGTTGCTAACCTCCACGTGGTCTCAGACATACAGAAATACGTGCTAACGGCTTTCATGTGTGGTCCCTTATCCAGTACCTTTGTTACTTTACTCGCTGTGCCATCCATTGATAATATAATCAACTAGTTCTTAAACCTTCCACAATTTGCATAACAAAGCATGCCTTAATTTATAAAAATGAACGGACTATTGTTTAGTAAGTAATTGTGTATCATATTTTACCTTTCTCCTCCGTGTAACCGATCCTGTATTTCTTTTTCGACCTCTGGAGCAATATAGCGATCAGTAGACCGCTTGCCTCGTCTGCGATCTAAGTATTGTCCCACATAGTCAGCCATCAAGGAAACCGCCGCTCTACCCATAGATCGGGCCAAGATGGGTGGAAATACACCATATGGATTTTCATTGTCCGTCAAGCCAAGTTTGTCAAAGTCAACTGAAAATATCAAATGTTTCTCTGAATATATATTCCTCTGTAGTTCTGTTTCCAGTTAGCCTCTTCATTTATTATTTTTATTTGGAAATGATACTATAAAATATCTACCACGCTATATTTCTACGGTTAAGTATTTACTTAGCAAAATGTTCTCTTTACATTATATTTTTAGTACGTAACTAAAAACTCGACTACACCTACATACTACATACATACTAGAGCTATGTAATATGAGTATAACTACTTATAATACTTTAGGGATTATACGATTACCTACACAATACCTATGCCGAAATTACGTGACCGAAGTTCAGTGTGATTACACTCACAATGCTATTTGTATTAGGTACTTGTTCAGCTGAACTTTGGTCGGACATAAGTTCAGCATTAAGCGGCAACGCACACATTATCACCAGCCTCTTAAGTGTGAGTACCTAAGCGGTTTCGATTCCAGGTCCAATGCCATTTTTCTAAGTTACATATACTTCTATCTAAGTACAACTTGAACACCAATGACCCATTTAAGGTGAAGAAAAACATCTCGTGGAAACCTAGACAATAAAATCTGAAATCATCAATCCGCATTGAGCAAGCGAGTGGTGATTAACGCTCAAATCTTGTCTGTGTGAGAGGAGGCCTGTGTTCTGCAGTGCACCATTAAAAGGCTGATGATAATTATTATGATGATTATACGAAACTTAAGTTCGGTTTGATTTTGCTGACGAAAATCCGCGACTTGTTTGTCCGTTCTTTGTGTTTATTACCTACGCCTCGAGAGCTTTCGAGATCCATCGAGCGCATGAAGTTGGTTCCTAAGTGCAACTTTTATTTGTGGCTCTCCGTGTTTGATTCAAAATACTTACAAAGTCATTTAACCGAATTTTCGCAGCGTTATACGCTTAAGGTGTGTTCAGCCGAATAGGTTGCAACGTAAAATGAGCCGCGGAATTTCGCTCGCATAACTTACATAGTTACATGGCATATTTAGTGTGTCTATAGCAGAAAACATACATATACTCATGTTCCTTAATTATTACCCGTCTGACTATAATTCAATATTAATTAATATCTATTTATATTCACTACTCAGTAACTCTTCGGAAAAACTTTTAAGTTTTCCAATTTATTTCGTTATTCACTATCGATTCACTACATTGTAAATACTTTAACTAATGCTCTACTTCAACTTCTAGTAGATCTGTATATACTGACTTTTAAAATCAATGTTGTACGACAGTGTACCTGTAAATCATCGAAAAATCTTGAAATTTCTCAATTATTATTTGGGTATGCAAAAAAAGGTTATGATATCCGGAAGCCGGAAGGCTAAAATAACATAAAACCTAAAAAACTGAACTCAGCTCAAAACTGAAACCTGCCTTTAATAAAAAAGGTCCATTCAAGTAGATTCAAATCAACAATAGACAAAAATATGTTAAACTTAAGATGAAGAATGTGACTTTTGCGGCCCAACTCTAGTCAATTTAAAAAAAAAATCACATCTATCTTTTTAATAAGGAGATAAACTTATAAAGTAATTAAAACAAAACTTACTTGTAAATGGAAAACTGATAGTCATGTTAGACAAGAATCCTGGCGGTGGATGCCTTACGAATGGCATCGACATAGACGGTGTGATAGTCATTGTAGTACCGGGAGGCAACGCCAACCGACCATCGTTTGTAATCCAAAGTATCCTCTTCTGCCTCGAGTGAGGAATGTTCTCCTTGGCCGTGCCATCGTGGCTGTTAAGCGAAGCCATCGGCAGCAAAGCCGCTAATGCTATGCTTAGTATCACTCGAGGTACTGAAGCATCCATCGCCTACCTGCGGAAATAAGATTGTGAGGTTTTAATTCCTATACTCTTAGTATTTTTTACAGATTTAGTTGGCTTCCAACTTTCTTTGTCAGTCAATAAAAAAAACAGTGAATGGCAAAATGACAATTAAAACGTCAAATCCTTACAAAGTATTAGGTACTTATTTATATTTTACACAAACAAATAATAGTTTATATGTAACAAAATATATAACAACTGTACCATGCTATCAAAAAAGTGCACTCATATACGTATCAGAGATGATAATGATTATACCACTGATGTTGATAATTTAATAAAATCTATAGAAGATGAATACCAAATAGATTTTCGGTCGTTACCAGAATGGAAACGATTGGTGAAACGTTTGCATGTTGCAAAGACAGACTGCAAGCAAAAACTTCGAGATGCACGCCTGCGAAAGTCTATGATTATAGATAAGTTATATATACAAGCTACAAGACCATCACCCTTTGAACTAACATCAGGATTATGCAGGACAGCCAGCAAATGGCGTAAAATAGAGATGGAAGTAAAAAAAAGAAAACCACCTTCAATTCCATTATTAGACTTAAAGACTGTATCAACCGAATTTGCTACAGGACTGTCTGAAACTCCTCATCCTAACACGGAAGTTTTTTCTTCCGAATCTCCGAATTCCATTGAAATAATTTCTGGACTTCCGTCAAAAATAAATGTAGAAGTCCAAGCGGAGACGCCAGTAGTGGAACCACCCCGCTTACCGGCTTATATTACTACTAATGCTCATAAATTAATTTCTCCTCCTGGATCTAAATTCTGTGGATTAAGCTATAGATCTGTTGTCGCTGGCTCTGACGGCAGTGATGTGTCCGATGTTAATAAAGAAGAGTGGCAACGTTTATCACCCACTAAGGTTGTAGTATGTACTCCGACACCTATTGTGCTGACAAACAACACATTGAAGAAACAATTCATTCAATTTACGGTAACAAACTGTGCAGGTGAATTTATGCATATTAGATTTGAGAAAGTTATCGATGATTCGCATTTCCTAAAAACTAAGATTTTGCCTGCTATTCCAAAGCGACTTTATCCTGGCATTCCCGTCATATATAAAATGATCTTCACCCTAAAGAATGAAGAAGAATTTAAATCAGGCCTATATTTTAAAGTTGGTCCAGATGTTTATGATGATGCTGCTCCACAAGCTTTTTGTATCCCAATCGTCAGTGCATTTATCATATCTCGCTGTGCGATAATACCGGAATCAATAACTATACCATCAGTTTATCCTTGGCATTTAAAAAGGAATGATTTGTATTCAACAGCAAATGTTAAAATAGCCATTAACGATCCTTACACTTATCATTTGCATATTTATAAACGATACATTGATTTAGCAAATGAATCAAATATTTATCTTTCATTACAAGCAAGTGGGCCGCAGACAGAGAGTCTCGCTGAAAGAAATATAGATAAAGAAACAGTAGATACTAAAACTTTAGCATCTTCATCAAAAGTAGAAACCGATCCTGATTCCATAAATGTTCAAGAGGCGATGGCATTCATCGCCAAAGGAATCATTGAGCTTGCGTTAGACGCATTCATCTTTGAATCAACTTATTTGTATTTGGGGCCGTATGAAAAAGCTAAAATACCGGTGTACTTTACTAAAATAGAATGCATTGGTTGTCACCAGAGCTACTATGAGTTTGATTTTATTGATCCTGAAACCGACACAGTTAAGATGAGAAAATACTTAAAAGTCTACACGGAGGTACTTGCGCATCCAATAACAATACATCCAGTTATATTAGACATGTCTAAGTCGCCAGTTTCTCATGGTTATTGTGAAGATCATTTCGTAGTCTCGAACAATCATAAACTCTACCCTGTTACCATTAAAATTAAATTGACAACTAAAATGAAAAAGATGTTTTATGTGGAACCTATGGAAGCTATGGTCCCTGAATCATCATGCGTGCCCTTTGCAGTTAAATTCTGTTCACGAGACTTCTTGTCGGTTAAACCTTCAAAAGATTTGGTACATTTTACATTTAAGATTATAGTACTTGGGTACAAAGCTGTCTATGAAAATGTACCACCATTCTTTTACGAAGTGATTGCACCATGCGCTGAAGAGTTTAAGAAGGTTTATAACGAGAAGTATTTTCAAGATATAGAATGACTCACTCTAAACCTATGTATATTTTTATAGAGCATAGTAAGGATTTAGAAGTTTTACGGTACTGCTGTACAAGTGTAGTGGTGTATTTGAGAGAATTATAAGAAATATATTTACAACATAAAGCCTACGAACTGTATCTATACAAAAAGTAAAAATTATAAACTATTATACTAATAATTTTATTCAACTAAGTACCCTACATAACATGTTCGCTGAAAGTATAATTATATGGAATTGAAATTATGAACTATTTTATTATGAAAATTATTTTTCAATTAAATAGCTATGCTAGTAAAACACAGCAAGTGATTTTTAAAATCAAGACTGAATTATTAATGAAACGCCACCCAGAAAAGTATTTCAATACGATTAGAGATGTTCCAACCATAAATTCGTTTTTTATCTGAGTCGATTATTTTCCTTATTGCTTGTAGACACCCCAACACTCGAAAGTCAAAAAACGTGCTTTTTCTTTTAACTATTTCAATTATAAAAGTAGTGATAAATCCGGGGAAGCTGAGTACCTAATGTTTGACAAGGATTAAACCTGTTAACGTGTCCGACTTGTTGTATGTAATACAGGTCAAGTGAGTTGATTGCCTGAACCCGCATAATATCCTAGACCTGATCTGTAGGTCGCACAACCGGTCCAATGTGACAATCGATTATAAATCAACATCGATTTTGATGAAATCGATTGTGCTATAACACCTTTATTATGATTCGATGTCGAGGAACTGTTGACAGCTCGTAAACTTCATATTAAATCATGAATCTTCAGCCATAAAGATGAAAAAGTAGCCGTGGCTAATTGCTTTTAAGATGTAACGCATTTTGAATGTAATGATTGATTGCACATTAGGTGCAAATTAGCTAACATTAATGACCGTTAAACGTGAACATATAATCGAAACATTGAAGTGTTGGCAAAAAATACGGTGAGAAATTTCATTTCCATTTTACTTCTACTAATCTAATAACTAGAAAAGAAACTATAACGCTATTTGACTTCACACGCATAATCTTTTAGAAAGAAAGAAAGATAAAGTATTGATTGACACAAAACAAACACAGCACGAAATAAAGGTAATGTAGCAAACAGAAAATACAATAAATAAAAAGGTTATTCGGCAGATTTCAGTATAGTAATTCTAGATAAGGCCTTTCGTATTCTTTGATGTTTATAAGTGCTTTGGACTATCTGTTAACTTATAACATACTAAATAAATAAATAGTAAACAACCACTACGGAATTATATTTCTTGTTTCCTGTCACAATTATTCAATTTGGTTTAAGGCTATCAATAGCATCGATAAAGTTTTCTAATCGATCACCTTTTATGTCGGTATTGTAAACACATATTTATTCTTGGCACGTGTGTATCGTACCTGCTTGTGTTGTCCACACTTCAGAATCGAGAAGTACTTGCTCATTTCGAAGTTTAATCGAATCTATAACGTATCGATTTGTCATCAGGAATTCACTCAGCAATCACTCGACACTTTCACGTTAAATTCGGTTTGTTATCGGATTTTGAAAGGAATTGTTTCGAAAAGTATATGGGCATCGATAACTTTCGTCTTATATATAGAGCTTTCAAATCTGCTAGTTTTTGGACCTATGTGCAATAATCTATTACTAAAATTATAAAACTGAAAAGATTTTTCATTTATTTGCTATAGCTTAAACGTGTTAACTGAAGATACCTATGTCTTAAAAATCCCTCGTCCCATTAGAAAAATTGTTTCGATGTTAGATGGCCCACTGCTCGAGGAAGGCTATAGGCTACTTTTTATTCAGGTACGTCAAGTAGTTCCCACGGGACGCGGGTGAAACCGGTAGCCGAAGCTAGTGCCTTATATTTGACTATATCTTTAGCTAGGTTTATTTTCTATTTTTCCAAAATTTGTGGCATTAAGGGCAAGTTTCACCGGTTACGGATAGCCACTATCTTTCAAAAATGGAACAGAATTTGTATGAAATTATTTGCCAGATTAACTATCTGGAACTTATCAGCAACCGGTGAAATTGGTCCTTAATCTTCAAATTGTTTCCCAATGTTTTTCTTTGATTGTAGTATCATAAAACTTTTTTTCGTCTTGCATTTTTGCCAATGTCGATAGTTCTTAACGACGTCGGAAAAATAACATAGATCGAGACACCGCTATTGAGATAACTTCATCCGTAATAACTTGATGAATGTGTGCAGGCTTACTGTTATGTTACGTTAGATTATATCATAATTGGCTTAGGAATGTGAGCTATTTGTTGTCTAAGGTTGAAGCTACGACTGTATCCGGATTTTTTTTTTTTTTTTTTTTTTTACTTTATTTGACGTCATTTGAGGCGTGATATTGTCATTTTCGCTAATAATTTATGAACCCCGAAGTATGTTTTAACTCCGAAAGCTCTTTATTTTCATTTGTTTTCAACTTTTTAATGCAAAATATAATAATATTTTCGAGAACCATTTACATTGTAAAAATTGTCTGAGTTAAATAAATACTTATGTAGATCAAAAATTAGATAAGTATTTTTTTCGCTAACGTTGATAATGTACTGAGTTCATACATTATTACATACTATTTCCGGCGGTTTTGCCGTCGTCCCATGGGAATTTCTGTCCGTCCGTGTTCCAGGATACGGACACGAGATAGTGTAGCCTCTCAATAGCGTGAAAATTTAGATTTCATTGTTAATTTTCAGTTTTTGTTTTACTATTTATCGTTTAGTACATGCCTTCTTATAATCATATCATATAGCTTGTATTTCAGCGGTAGGTATAGCAAAATCTAGCCTAGGTTGACCTAGAGAATTATCTAGTTCGACAGTAGCAATACAAAGCTGTGCAAAGAGTTGAAGCTCGTTGTGGTCCAAATCACCACATTTCATCTCAGGCAAATGTGTTATTGTTTTAACTCGTGGACCGTTTTATAGCACCGGCATGACTCTTATAACATACGGCCCGACCTTATTTAGTGCCGCTGTGGTTTGGCAGCACTACATCTGAACTGATGTCCCACTTTAGATATGTTGATTCGATGGGAAAATTACAGTGCAATGTTTATTTACGAACGTAAACTATTTCTCCTTTACAAAAGTTCGTCTGTATTATTTACGCTCCATTGATCATCGCATGCGATTTGCCACAATCGTCCCATTTTATCTCTATACCAACATTTGATGATTTTTCTTCGATTACGCTAAATTGAAATTGCAATATGAAGATCGCTTCATACGAGGTTCGGGTGAACAAACTTAATTCTTAGCAGTCCATGTAGATGAAGTTGAATGAACTGTTATTATTTCTAGTAACACGCTGTCTAGGCACACGTCATTTTTGAGAAATTAGATTATAAAAAGCTGCCATAAAAAATCTCAACTAGGTCCATCATTGATGCCTAATTATATCTTAAATTTTAAAGGAATATAAATAATTCATAGACTTGATAGCTTGTTAGATATAAAGTGCGTGAAAAGTTAAATTAAATTCGTCTATTAGCACAGATTAAAATCGTTAATACATATTCATTTAGTCGCGGTTCGTGCGATAAGGCCGTCACTGCCAAGTGATGTGTTAATGTACCCGAATTGATGAATTAGTTGAAACAGTAATAGATAGTAATAATAAACCAGGACAACTCTAAGAGAACACATTTGCCGTGGCTTGAAACAGGCATTAATTGAGGCCGCATTTAAATCATTCCTACCTGTGATAACAAAATATGTACAAGCTAAAGTTAATTGAGAAAATATTCTAATGGGCCTATTATTCAAATCGAACTCACCTCAATATCACAACTGTTTCTAAGGAATAAATGTTCATCAGCACACCACACCAAATATCGTCCTTGCAGAACTGTCGTTCACTGTCAATCACACTGTACAAGTAAAGGTCCTATTCCCGCGATCATCGCAAGATGTATAGGCTGATTACAGGTCAGCTGCGCAGGCGTCGGTTTTGCAGTGTCGCTGCCAAAATTTCGCTAACTTTCAGGCACGGTGGTGCATAACAAACACTGTTCCACAAAAATGCGCTCGCGTCCGATATTATCCGCGACGAATTTCTTTTTGGTATCGACTGCTGCAGTTATGTTGGTAGCGTCACGTTCGTCCTCGAGTCCTTGGACGTCTGTAATTTCTTCGAGTGCCACAATATCGACGACGACTTTGTATTCACATGTCGCCGAAACTCTCTTTGCTAATTGTGATGCGCGGCGCGTCCCCCGCTTTCCGCATTGTCAAACAATGGAGCGTAGCACCCCGGGGTGACAGGTGGGTCCTCATCGCTTATGGCTGGCCCGTCATAAGGTCGGTTGTTAAGTGGATATGCGTTTAGTAATGAGAGTCAGTTAAGTGTCTGGTTGCGAGCGCTGGCGCGGCGATACCGGTACGGAATGGAGGCTCGGGCGGGTGTAATCGTTCGACGTCGCCTCGCCAGTTGGCCACTGGGTTAGCGGTGTTCCTTTTCCTGCTTCGTTTCTTAATGGGTAGCACACATTGTAAGTGAATCTGATGCGAACCAGCCCTTCGCATGTTCGTGAAGGCCGTGCTTATAGAGTTATTTTTGTAAACATAAATAACTTTTGGAGAAAGCATAAGCCTACGCAGCCAAATGTTTACTTTATTGTCAAAAACGCACGGTGAATGAACAAATATTTTGGTGTCATCGATTTGCACACAAAAGTTTTTTTTCTGCGAAAAATACATACATTGTTGGGTAGCTGCCAATGTTTTGTAATAATTGTTCATGTAGCATTTACAATTGAAACAGTTACAGTCGTTCCTAAAGAAATAATTGTTAATCAATCTTGCGCCATCTGATAATAACATTATCAATTATGATCACTGCAGTATCAAAAACTTTTTGTTCATACTTATCAGGATTATAAAATAACGCGGAATCTAGTATATACCCTTTATTTAGATGGATGCGTTATCAATTTACTTTGATGATAATGCTTGGGTATAATAAAACTGAAGCAGGTTGATTTTTTTTCACAACCATCCTAAGCTTTCTCCCTTAGATTTTCTTACTTCCACTACGAATAAACAAACCAAACCTAAAGAAAAGACATACCTCTTTCTAGCCTGTCTGTATTGGGTGCCCAAAGGAAAATGATTGCAATCGACTTTTCATTATGTTCAACATCTGACCGTTTTTTTACGAGAACTTTTATAGTATCATTAGTTATTAATCCAGAAATCGAAAGAGCATATGGGATGTTATTTGCTATAACTTCAACCAGAGAAAGAAGTCATTTTTATTTCGCATTTATCTAGTACGTATCAGATAACACCAATTATTTCTCTCCAGAAATAACAATGAAAACAAAAACAAAGAACATAATAGCCCATGTGTACAACATTGAACATAATCAAAGTGTTGTCGACATAATAATATTGTATAGCAGAATCGGGCCGGAACACATCGTGCGGAGGGTCAATTACGTGAATTATGCAAACTTGCTCTATTGCGGTAATCATTACGATTTCGGTTCGTAACTCTTTTAGTGCATATACACCTTTAGTAAACTTCTTTTTAATAATATCGGAACACCTTTTCACGGTCGGTTGGTCCCACGGTAAGCTATGGATTAACTTATGATATGGGTGCCAACATAGCTGATGATACACTACATATACTTTATTCATATATATTTTTAAATACATATGACAGCCAGACCACAGCCAACAATCAGGCTCATCACACAAATGTCGACCGTACCGGGAATCGAATCCGGTACCCTCACCAGAGTTTCAGAAATTTCAACTTATAAGTAATTTATTACTGTAACAGTAGTTAGTTTAGTATACTTTTATATGGCATCAATGCAATGGCCAGTACATTTTGGAAAGAATCGACAATATGACGTCACACACGTCATGAGCACTGGTCTGTATAGGCTATATATCGGAACACACACGAACTCGTGGTGAACCTTCCATTATCCTGACCTTTGGCAGGTTCGCCCACCAATAAAATAAAAAAGTGAAATCGTGCCAGTAATAAAAATCGCGCAGGTTGACTACTAAACCAGTGGAAATAAAATATTTTCCTTGTATACTTCAAATTTGAACGGGGAGTATTGTGAAAACCATGAAAGCATGTTTAGAATGCTATGACATTCCTTTACAAGCATATTCGCTTTGGATTTGGATATTTTTCATGGTTCACATGAGCTATGGAGTCTATGGCCCTACCAAATGACCAAATACCAAACGGCCTGAAATCTAAGGAGTATTTTCAATTAAGTATCGACATTAATAAAGAGGCTAAAGCGATAGTTTCCAAAAAAAATAAGTTTGAAATAAGAACTTAATATTGCACTTTGAACTTGAAGACAGAGAAAATCACAATGTATTTGTTACGCATTCTTGATAAGCTGTTTGTATTGTGCATAGTGTATCTAACCGCAGTCCTTAATAGGCAGTATGAAGACAAATTACCTATTATGTTCTCTAGTTGCGTCAAGGAAGGCATACACATTGCAAAATTCAAACGCATTTGAACTAAAATTGAATAATTTACTACATTGTTTTTGTTTTTGTCAACATTATATATTTTATAGAGGTCATTGACACAGTCAAAATGTTATCCTATCTTAGGTAAACCGATACAAAATTTTATGTTATTCGTTAGTCACTAAACAATGTCTAGTTCCAGTATGATTTAAGACAACTAAAAATACTTAAAATAAATCTCGCCGTAAATCACCTATTGTTTTTAGATTAACATATAGTTAATGTACACAAATGTAAGTAGAAACTCGAGTTGTCTCACCCTATGTATAAATAATGTATTTTACATTCATTGTCATGGTAATTAATTTGGCCCGCATTCTTGTCCAGGGTGAAACTCTGTAAGCTGAATTTGTATGCGCATGACCAGGGCACGCTGTACATGGCCTAAATTTTCCAGGAAGTATCTTTCATGAAATACGAACATTTTAATAACAACGAGCTGAGTTGCCGTAGAATTTACTCAATATTGTATATTGTCTTGTCAGTCAATCGGTGCCAATGTTTATTTATTGCATTCTGTTGTATCTGCTCTTGTAAGATATTGAATTTAAAATGTTTGAGAGGCACAAGTAATTAAGTTGTATTTATTACCGGCATGTTAATATTAGTATAGAAAGCTTTGGTCTTCTCGGGTTCATTAAAGACGAAAGGTTGCCTAGTTAGTCATTCATATGGTTTAATCTACACGTACGAGAATGATCATCAGCTCTTCTGTTCTCGATGTGATCGGATATTAAGTCCAAGTTTGGTTTTGCTAGTCATCAAAGGCCTCACAAATGATACGCTGAAGATGACTATATTATATACTATATGTAAGATACTAAAGTCCTTCGTGTAGTTCATTTTCATCAGCATTTATGTAAGGAACTTTACTGTTTTATTTAGTTAGACGACTGTTTAGGAATAATCCATCTTTCAAAAGCTTCAAATTGTCGTATTTCTCAATAGAAACGACGGAGTCTGAAATTTATCCTTTTCCTTGTCAAATCAGTATAACTCACAACCCGCAGGTCATCTGCATGCAGTAAGAAGGTACTGTTTCGGATTCAGCTCATGACTAAAGGGAAAAGTGACTGATCACAATGGTTTTTAAACAATACGCATCAATGACTTGGCGCCGTCGGCAAGAATTGTTAGTCAAAGGCTGTGAGCGTTTAGCACACTCATTAGCATGAGTAATTAATTTGACTGGATAGATTTTCAAACATTCCAACTTGAATGACACTTTCTTCAAAAGGTAATTTCGGATACAAACCTTCACTGCTCATACATTCGTATATAATTTATTTTATGTCTGGACCTTAAAAGAGACTTACCCTTGAGTTTGTTTCAGCGTTTCTTCTCAAGTTAATCAGTTAGAAAATCCCGACCTCAAATCGTCTTGAAAAAAAAATTGACGTGTAAAGGTGTTGATTTCAACTTATTTCCAAATAAATATCATTGACCATTATTCTTTAAGCGGTTATTTTTAAGAAAAAGCGTTTTGCATTAAACAATTTTCCTAGGGATATGTTACGAACGACTTTGTTATTATTATTATTTCACTATGTGCCAGATATAGATTTTGATGATTCGTGTATCTTCAGTCTTTGACTCAATTGGATTTTGTTTTGTAGAACCTACTACTACATGATATGGTATTGAAATTCCAATAAAAATATGAAGCGGTCCATTGTAGAGACAGCTGTAAATCTGGGAAATAAAATGTCTATAATTTTATTCAGAATTCACGTTATCGATCATGCATACGCCTTTCTTTAAATACTGTTATGTGAAAAAGACAAAATATAACTGTAAAATTAACACGTAAACTGATTTAAGATTAGGATGAATTGTATTAGTATGTGTACCTACTTAGCCTATAAATATCTAGTCACAATTCGTCATGGTCAAGCTGCTTTGCTAAGTGACACCACAAAACTTGGAAAGGAAAACGCGAAGATATTTCTGAGATCTTATAGGTATGTAAAAGAAATATATGTACTACATATATTTTAGTCAATGACATCAAATAAAGTCATATCACGTCTTAGAAAGATAGAAGATGAAACCAAGAGATTTGGTGGACCTCCAATTTAAACTGAATTTAATATGTAGGTACTATGAGAGTAGTATGATAACACATACCTACTTATTTCCCGTTTGCATGTAGTCACACAAGGACTTTCTAGATATACCTACTTAAAAATTAATGTTGCCTCGAGTCACTTAGTGCTACATGGAAACAACTTCTGCGCATCTCTCGGATGTTTTTATTTTATGAAAAAGTTTTCTCGGAATGTCAGTAGAAATATTTTTCGTTCACTGTGAGAAGAATTTGTGCCACATTTTAGGATAGATGTGGGCCATTTTTCGGTGTCAGGGATCACCGCTGAAAACTCGTTGTTATGAACAAAAGATTACGTACCTAATTATAAGCGAGTGTTGTTCGCTTATAATTAGGGGGTACCTAATAGATGCGGGGCAATTCTTTACTTTTTGTCGTATACAAATAAGGTACTTGGAAAGTTTAATTAGACGTTACGATAATATTTAACATCGAGCAATTGAATTGTATACCTAGGTTATATCTATAAGTTCTCTCATGTTGGAGTTTTCCTCAATTACTTAGACAAGAGCCTAATGCGCGCTGCAGCAATCTTGATAAAGGTCCTATTAGGTGCACATGTTAAAGGTAAGTCTTATTGCTAGAACCAGCTTTACAGTCCATAGAGATGAAGAATGTGAGGCATTTCGATGTTCTAACGTTTAAATATTGTTGACTAGGAAAAAATTCAAAAATATTTCTTTTACGTTTCCTCTTTTTAAATTTATATTACTTAACAGGGTTTTTATACGCCGTGAAAGTAAAGCAGAAAATGTAGGTACCTATAAAATTTTACGAGAAATCGTATTTATTTCAATTTTTTTCGTCCAAGTTTTTTTTTGCCTAATTGCATTTTCAGTAATCACTAAACAACTATTCCATATTAATATTTTTTAGTAACGAATAAACGCTTATATATTAGTAGATATTAAATCGACCACATACGATAAAACGAGTCGATAAAATTAAAAGTTTCTAAATCACTCGTAGCAAAGGAAACTATAATTGGTTTTCATCTGTTGGGCGTTTGGAGGCGCACTAGTGTGTAGCGTATGGAACTTAATAGACGCGATCGTATAATTGGCAGAATGGGCGCGTAAGCGCAATGTTGCTCACCCTGATATGTCGGATAGGCGTTCCAGAAGACGGTTTGCAGATCCCTAATATTATCAGATAATCCTTATTATACCTGCATTTTGTGTTAAGATTGGTTAGCAGCAGGTGATCTATATTACAATTTTAAAATTTTGTAGGCTCCCTTGCTGTACAATTAGCATTTCTTAAGCGCAAATAAATTTCTAAGTGCAATCAAGTACCATGTCAGTCAGCTTCCTTGATATCTACCTAACTCAAGCGCTTAAGGTCTGAATTTGTACCTATGTCTGATTCCCAGTTTAGTCATGTTAAACTTATATGATATTTTCAAAATAGAAAGGACATACTCCTATGACGATTGGACCATGGTGACCATGTAAATACCGTACCATAGTACCTATCTCAATATGTAAAAAATAGTAGGATGATATTACAGGACATAGAGGAAAGACAGGAGCGATAGAGGGACCCTGGACTATAAAGTCTGAAGCCACCATCCCGCATTAAGCAAGCGTAGTGTTATTATATTAATACTCAATCCTATGTGAGAGGAAGCCTGTGTCCAGCTGTGGGACAATAAAAAGGCTGATAACAATGATGAGAAGTGATATTATAACTATTAGCTACAATTAAGTAAATTCCCATTGTATACTAAGGTTCTAATATAATTCCCTTATCTGTATAGCTGTAGGTAATAAAAAACTGCTCACGGCAATTGGTCGAGTTTGCAAAAAAGTCAAGCAGCAAGTCGATAGTGGGACGAGCGTGTGTTGATGCAATAACACAGCAGATTAACACAATAATAAAATAGAATAACATTGCGTACGCGAATGAAGATTACCAAACTGGTTCCCAAGTGTGACCAAATTCGGCAAGGAGCCTCGGGCAGCATTTACTTCACCTGTTTTCACCGTTATAATGCATCGGCCTCCCCCTAAAATATGGCAACCTAAAAGCCTACATTTATTTTGATAACTTTCTCAAAATTGCCATACGTGAAATACAATGCTGTTGAGGAGGATCCATGGTATTTATGTTCGGTTTTATTTCGATACTAAAGAACCCAAGCCCCAAGCTCCCTCCACCGGTTTCGATTTCACACGAAATCTTTTGCATGACATCGGATTTGTTTTGTCTGATACGCGAAAATCATAAATGAGTTTTTCGAAAATAATCACGTTTATCTTATCTAAAGAATAGGTACTTTAATCAATTTAAATCTAAAATATGGTAGATAAAGTACATAATTACTGGGGTATCTAATAATGGTTGATACAATTATCAAACTTTACTTATCAGTGTTTCTTTGAATGTTGAAGTGTCAAGTGTATAATAATGGCAGAGAAGGTTAAAAGACCGCCGTTTTTTACCCTAAAACGTTGGCAAAGCACGAAGGAGAGCGGTTTAAAGTCTCTGACGCCCACACCACCGCCTAACTCACAGCCTCACGAACCCCACATGATCAGGTCACATACTCCGCCAGTGGTATCGAGGGCAGCTAATTTAATTTCAGATTCAAAACCTAGAAAGTGAGTACAACTTGTATGGTGTAGACATTAATTATATTCATCGATCTTATTACGTCTTGTTCTTTAGCTAAGGGGAATGTTGCTGTCGTTGCCAGATAAGTAGGTAGTTTTTTTTTAGCATTCAATATGACTGCAAATTATAACACAAAAACAAATTCTAGTAAATTACAACATTAACTCGTTCGTTATTACCTCTCCAAAACCACTAAGACCAGTCCATGATAATATTAAGTCCAATCGTTTCATTTACCAGCGTCTTTACTTTTATCGTGCAAAAATAATGCGATCTTATGATCACGAACAGGTTATCAGCCGGCGGCATCAAAGAATTAATACAATGCGCACTGTGCCTCGAAGTACTGCACAATCCAAAGATGTTACCGTGTCAGCACACTTTCTGCACGGCATGCCTGTCTGTCTACATCGCCGGTTCGTAATTAATTGCACACCTTATTGTAAACAACCATATATGGCATATTTATGACTTCTGTTAATTATTGCCTTTTCAGATTTAATCATATTCGATTGCCCCATATGCAGGACGAGGGTTCAAGTGCTTGGCCCAAACTTTGTGGACAGCTTACCCTCTAATCTGTATATTGATTCCTTGCTGCAGTTGGTAGGCATTCAGAATATTGTATCTGAATCTAAGAACTCAGGGACACCACCGTCCACCCCAATCGTTACCAATCCTACGCAGAACATGGATATGTTTGCAGCTGGAAGTAGATGCGTGCACTGTAAGAGCATGTGCGATAATGGCGAAATCACTCAGTGCGATCATTGCAAACTGGTAAATATAAATCGCTTCTAATAGAATCTGTCAAAATTTTGCCAATCGAATATTAACCTTCTGCTATTGTGATAAGGTTGAAAATCTATTACAGAAATTTGACAGACTGAGATAGTGCAGGCGTCTGTACTATTCTATATGTTTTTAATTATGGACTAAGTTAGACAAATATTTTTAGAAATTCTGCCGAGTATGCTGGTTACAACATTTAGATGACATGAGAATCCAACTAAAATCCATTGTGAAACAGCTGGACACAGCTGCCAGTCATCTTGAACACAAAATTGAGCATTATAAGGTACGTGCCTCGAATGTTACATTCAGTATTTCGCAAAATAAGGATAACTTCTTGGAAAAATACGCTTGTATTCACAGCTGGTATCTCGCTATAATAAATCTTGAGATTTCCTTAAGTAACGTCTCGAATGGTGTCAAGCCATTACCTGAAATCATTCTTTCAAACGATTCTTGGAACAAGACGATTAAATCGCTAGCTCTCAGAATCTAGTCTACCTCTACTATCGAACACATGCCTTCGATCCTCTTAACCGTTTATGGCATACAAGAGATTAGCCGAAGAGATTTTAGTGTTTTATCAAGTTATTCTTAAACAACACAATTTTTTTTTGTATTGTTTCACAGGATCGCTGTGATCGAATAGCTGAACAGATCAAAATAGCTGCGGACGAGAAAATCGCAGCAATCTTCCAAGCTAAAGACGGAATGCTCATGGAAGCAGCCAATTTGCAGAAATCTTCAGAAATGTCCGCATTGGCGCTCCAAGCCTCGTTGGATGAGGCTAGGGCAGTAGCCATTAGAGCTATGGAATCTAGTGGGTCTTCTAATGATAACGAAAGGGTGAGATTAAAAATAATTGCTTCTGTCTTTAGAAATTATGATGTCAAAAAATGAACGAAAAAAGTGTGTTTGCAAGCATATAGGTTCAGGAGAATAACAGCCTAACCTAAAAAAAGTTTTTAATCTATGATACACTACATCCCATCTAAAATAATAATGTACCTTTACTTTACTTTAATCTTCTTCAGAGTAAGTGAGTAAATAAAGAGTATCCATATTTATTACATAGTTGGTTAAATGATCTTTTTGATCTACCTAGTGGTTGACCAATGACTATAGGTGAGGCCGATACTCCAAAATTCTCCCTATCAACTTTGAACCATATGCTTCAGCGATAAAATTGGAAATCTATCAAGGAAATATGACAGATAGTAGTAGCTTGATGTGCTGGCTTCTGTACTTATGAATTTGCGGTCAACTGCCTGCGCAATAAATTATGTACATTCATTTCTGTTATTCGCCATCAGTAACGCCTTATCGTACTAATTAAATCACAATAAATGATTCACTTGACTGATTAAAATGTAAATAGCATGTTACCTGCGATAAAATATTATCAAATTGTTACAAGAACAGTTTTAGGGGCTTTTTAATTTTGGAAGAACTATTTTAACAGTAATCTATTGATGATCTGATATCGTTAAATAAGTAGAAATATTTTGAGGTCGTATTTATTTGTTGAAATGTACCTAGAAAATAAACTGATTGAATTGTTTTGCTTACAAAAAGTAGGTGACCAATTAGCTATCATGTATTATGTATATTTTTTTATCATGTATTATGTTTATTTTTTATAATTCTAACTTAATAGAGACTTGCTGAAGTCACAAGGTAGGTATAAAATTGGCATACAACTTTTCGGTTCCATTTATAAATATATTTTTTATACCTCTATTTTAGAAATAACTGTATTTTTTTTGAACGGGTTCTAACATTTTGGAGCTCTTTTCGGTCTACTTATTGAATAAATCTAACGGTCATTTTAAAAGTCGTGGTGGCCTAGTTGTCAAAGCATCAACCCCTCAAGTATAGGTGTGCGGGTTCAATTGCAGGCAAGCAAAAATGCAACTTTTTTAAGTTATATGTACTTTCTAAGGAGGTATGTCTTGGAGACCAATGACTTATTAAAGGTGAAGGAAAGCATCTCGAGGAAACCTAAACTATAAATTCTGAAATTGCCTGCGTGGTGATAAACGCTCATCATCAGCAGTGGGACGATAAAAAGGCTGATAATGATGATGCTATTTTAATTCGCAGGTGGTCACCTTCATAAATCTCCATCAGAACGCAGTTTCCTTACTAACGGACGTATCAAAATGGGACACGGAACGTTTTGTATTCGATAAAGAGAACTTCACTTTGGAAATGGACTCAGCAACACCTTTAGACGCAGAATCTGATGATCCAGTCATAGAAAATCCTAAACAAAATGATCCTTTGGAAAGTGAAGAGAGCCTTGTAATGCATTATAGGTGAGTAGGTATTTAAAGTCAAAGCTATTTTTACTGTAGTGCGATTTAGATAAACGGAACGCTATCGAGTAAGCCCAAGACAGTTAATTGAGGAAAATCTAACATTTCCGCATGACAGAGGAGAATATTAGCATGCTCCTATCTGATAAACCTCATATTTTTTAATAAATGATACAAATACGTTTTCAGTATCTATCCTTGCCATGCAGAGTGATAGGTGAGAGATACATGAGACTCATCTAGCGGATTTTCCATTTGAATAGGAGCTGGACACATAAGTTTTGATTAGAGTGTATCTACATGACTTTTCCTAAA
The DNA here is from genome assembly GCA_958496145.1 of Heliothis peltigera. NCBI lineage: Eukaryota > Metazoa > Arthropoda > Insecta > Lepidoptera > Noctuidae > Heliothis > Heliothis peltigera. The sequence continues at coordinate 5,148,299 of OY292338.1, read as the reverse complement.
ACCCCTTTGATCCCCCCTTCTGGTAAATATTAACTATATTTTTACACACATACCTATTGTAGTATTTCTTGTCTCCTAAAAGGGTTTAGAATAAGTATGAGTGTCCCTCTCATAAGAAAACGATCATTTTAAAGGAAGTTGCAACATCGTTTTCACACTTTTATATCATGGAAATGTTTTGTGAAACAAGCAAGTATTAGTGGGAAAGCTTTTCATTAAACCTATCATGTACACTAAACAAGAAGAGAATTTATAAAACCAGATACAATTTGCAATTGATTGCTAAGCGAAGAGTGCACTGCCGCCTTAAATGAGAATCGTTCAGCGTTCTCTGGTATGAATAAAACAGTTGCTGTTGTCTTTGTAAAAGGCAACCGAAAGAAATGGGTGGTCCTAATCTTAGGTGGTCGGAAAAACTGGTTATCAAGGGATAATCTTTGGTAACTCGACGTAATTATCAGAAATGTCATTGTGGTTGCGATCTATGGACAAGGAAACATGGTACCTGGTACAGACGCCAGCACATAAAACTACTATAATCTGTCAAATTTCCTGAATAGATTTTTAACATTATCGCTCAAGCATATGGTTCAAAGTTGCTTGGGAAAATTTGTCAGTTTCACAGCTTGATGTGCTGACGTCTGTTCTATTAAACATTTTCCCCATGTATTAAGCTAATTTACTTTTTGCATAGGTATATGTAAATTTTAAAAGTGATGGTGAAGTTGCCTTGGTAATTTATTAATGTAAATTAAGATTAAAAGTAGAATTAAAATTGAATTTAATCGCGCTCTAAATACATGCAATATTGCCGATATTTGCATATCGGCTTCTTTGTTATGCAAACGTTTTATCGGGCTCAGATTTTTATACGATTGTAATAAATATCAGATACTCTTGAACTAAATTACGTTAGTTAATTAAGTAGTAAGTAATACGCAAATCAGTTATTTCGAACCTGCTATAAAATGATTAACTATAAACGTCTACGAGTATAAACTAAGCAGTTTTACAAAGTACCGCAAAACGTGAGACTACGTATCGTCATTTATTTCAACCACGCGTCTCGCCATGTCTACTATCACCTGCAAACTGCGGCAATGTGGAATTAAGTTAGGTGGTACCTACGTATTAACTGAAAAATATTGGAATCGGATTTTATTACTTTTCAATGGTGCAACTCTCTTAATTAAAGGTAACCCGGTCAAAAAACAGCCTTGGATCAGCCTGAGATTATGCCAAAACTAAGAATTAGGTACTCACCGCGACCGATGAAAATCTCTTAATACTAAAAATGTGCATGCATTCATTGTAGTTTCGCGTGCAGGCAGGAATTTATCCGGCACACTCAGCTGTGTTTGTATATGAAAAAATTAATTAATCTAAAATTCCACAAAAATTACGTTATCTAATTATTGGCGAGTTTTCGTTATTTATTTTGTCTTCACTTTTGAATTACATGGTTATGCACATGGTTGCTTTGGGAGTACTGATACTATCAGTCATTCAATATCTTGTGGACTATCATAATAGGTAGGTACCTACGGAGACATGAAATTTTCATATGCAATCAAGTGGTTAGGTAAGCACGATGATGATAAGTTTTCTTTTTTATGACCCCTCCCGCTGAGGGTGCAGCTGGAGGGAGTGTCAGACATTAACTGACTAAAACCCACTATGTTATTCCTGGAGGTCCCTGTGTGCCAGGGCCACGGTAACTCTTACAAACAACCCGCAGCCCATGCAGACCATGACCCCAAGGGGCAGGAATTTACCTCCTTATTAGGCAATAAAGACTAGGTATGCCAGAACAACACGTACCAAATAGATTTGTCACATACCATTTACGTTTTTTTTTAACTATGATATGGATTTACATTAATTTCTAACTATTTAATTTCCCAGATCTCGTAACTTCATCCCCCATTTCGTATGGCGCAAGTCGTCCCGTCCTTGCGGCATAGGCGTGGCTCCGTGGAGCAACCATCTGTACGTGTGCGGCATGGACAGCCACAGCGTGCTCGTGATGGAACGAGCTCAGGCCAAGATCGTCACCCGGCTGTCTTGCGAGGAGATGCTGTGTCCCGTTCAGATAGCGTTCATGAAGAGTTTGGGAGAGATTTATGTTACAGGTGAGTACAGTTCATTTACGTCAAACTTAATGGCTACTTGCAATTAGGTACAGACGCCAGCAGGTCAACCTACCCGAATTTGTCAAATTTTACCAATCGAATATTAACCTTCCGGTAATGAGATCAGGTTGAAAATCTATTAAAGAAATTTGACATTTGAAATTGAGGTAGGTTGATGGCGTCTATACTTCAGAGCGTATGATAATGCTCTCCGCGTCAAGCGCTGTTTGACCTTATGACCGATTGATCCGATTTCCTCATCTATTGAGAGAAAATACTTAAGCTCAGTTATCTATTTCATTTCAGACAAATGGAAACACTGCATCCACGTATTCTCTAAAGAAGGCGAATACCTCCGCGGTATAGGTCAGAAGGGCAGCCGGATCGGCATGTTCCGTTCCCCCGAGGGCATCGCCACTGACAACGCAAATCAACTCATCTACGTCGTCGATACCGGCAATGATAGAGTGCAGGTAATTTGGAACAAATGATTTTTCATTTTGGTAGGCTGTTGGTTGGCAGATAATATTAAACAGAACTAGCTTTAGTGTTAGCCTTCAGAAATCCGCCTGATGGCATCCACCAAGGCGGCCCCTAGGGCCAGGGTGTCCTTGGCTGCGAGTTGTTCGTAAGTTTCCGTGGCCCTGGCACACAGGGAACTCCAGAAGGAACATAGTGGGTTTTAGTCAGTATGCGTCTGACATTTCCTCCAGCTGCACTCTCTGGAGGGGGTCATTTGACGAGGTTCCACGAAAAAAAAAATGACATCCACAAGCTTGCATGATAAAGGCTCTCAAGGTAACGGGGCCTTGGAGTATTATTACAGGCACGGTGAACTACCTGATTCCAGGCTGCTATGTTGAATTTGTGGTTGAGTTGGTGTTATGGAAGAAATAAATAAAATAGCAAATCAATAGTAAAACCTAATAAATAACTGTACAAAAGCGGATTTACTTATTGCTAAAACGTAAATAATGATTAAAATAATCACACGCAATAGAAATATAATCCTGCTTATCGCTACCTTGCACTTGTAACGTAGTCAATGTGTACAAATAATGATAGACGACTATAGAATGTTATCTGTTTTATATTATATCCACAAAAACCCGCTCTACGAAGGCCCTGTCTTCGCTTAAATTATTGTTAAAGTTCTATAGTTTCGCGAATTCATTAGTGACATTTCCAAAATTCTGTATACGATAGAGGTCTTCCAAAACACGGAGGAAGTCGCTATGTCAGGTCACCTAGCCAAGAACCAAACGCTCCAAGCGTTTCTTAACCTTATGATCGATCGTAACTAAAACCCCTTATCTCTCTAATATTACTTTAATAATAATTACAGATAATCCAACCGGATGGAAAATTCGTCGACCAAATCGGTGTAGCGAAGAAACATCAGGCCTCCCTAGCACCATCAGTTTGGGAAACCAAGGAGATTTTATGCACCGAACTAAATGCACCTACAAGTGTTGCCGTCACCAGCGACCGGGTAATAGTCCTCGACAGTGGAAATAGACGAATTAAAATATATAATAAACAAGATAAGAGTAAAATTATGGAGTTCGGGTCCATGGGACAGAGGAAAGGACAATTCAGACACCCAGAAGTGCTAGCAGTCGACCCAATGGGATACATCCTCGTAGGAGATTCGGGCAATTGCAGGGTCCAGGTTTTCAAACCATCAGGACAACTAGTCAGGGTTTTCGGAGGTCTGGGCAGCCAACCAGGGAAGTTCGGCTGGATATCCGGCATCCACGTCACAAAACAATTGGATATAATCATAAGTGACACTAAAAACCACAGTGTGAACTTTTTTTAACAGATGTATTAAAATTATAACAATTTATTCCAATATCGAACATCATGTCACAATGTAAAATAAATTAATATTATGAATTATTGAGATGATTATTATAGCACTGAGATTAAGTATACAAATAAAATTAGGTTATCTAATTTAATCAGTTGTTTTAGTTCACAATTAAAAAAGTAATTTTATATTATTTTATAAAAAAAATGAATAAAAAATTAAATTTACAGAGATTCTTATGACACGACTAATAATTTGACGAAATATAATTTTCTACCTAAATTAAATAAACAACTATAATTTAAAGTGATAAAAGAGATTATTATTTTAATTTCAACTGATTTTAATAAGTGTTTAATTCAAAATCAAGTTGTCTTGGTTATTAAAAACCGAAGGGTGCTCCCACACATCTGTTATGTAACGTTATAAAACAAAACACGATGTGTAACACGATAACATTCATAATATTATCGTGTTATACAATGTTGTATAACTTGATATAATTGCTGTGTGGGTGCACCCTAAGACATTCCTGAAACATTATTAGAGCATGGATACTTATTTACCAGATTAATATTGATTAATTTATAAATACACGATGTTGATTTAAGATTCATTATTTTTGACTACATTTGAAAATGTAATTTAGTTGTTCAGCTTTTTTAATCAACATCAGAATGAGTATTATTCAATTGCATATTATTGGACGTCACATCTACAATTCCATTAAATTCATACAATCATGAATAGAGATAAAGGATAAGTGCTAATAAAGAAATATACAAGGTGTATATGTCCCTACAGTGTTTCAGTAAAACATATCAATCATGTTTATTAAAAATTATCTAATCTTGCAAATATGTATAATAGCCTCCTTAAAGAAAGCGACACGATTGTGATTATTACAAACGGAATTCCAAAATTTGCGTAGGTTACACCCTGTATATTGGAATTTAATAACATACAACATTTATAGATATATTCTGTGGTCTGGTTACAACATTCAATACTAAGGGTATGGCTCAAATCAGTCTCGAGCAGGTGGTGTCACAATTATCTACAGTTATTTACAATATCGAAACTGATTTACATAAATTTTACAACACTAAAGGAAACCAATGAAAAGTCTACTTACATTTTAGATCTTAAAATTATAACTTAAAGCCATATTCATATTATCTATTAATAGTCTCAAAATCATATTTTACATAAAACTAATGTATAATTTTAAGAAAAATAAAAATTTCATTACTGAAATAATTTCGTACATTAATTAATTAATTAATAATTTTAAAAATCTCAGAATTTAAACCTAAAATAGTAGCGATAATACCCATTGATGACAAAACTCGATGCTTCTTCACAAATAAAAAACGTGTTCGAAAAGCGAAAACATCGAAATAACCGTGATTTGCAAATAGGTACAGACGGCTAAATACTAAGATATACAAAACCAGTTAGTCTTGGATCCGCTTTATATGATCTTTCTACAAGTTGAACGGTCAGCTTATACTGGTTTTGTATACCTTGATGTGTAGCCGTGTGTACGTGAATACATTGAAATAATTACAAATAATTTAGCTCATAAAGTTATTGCTTTGCTAGTTACAGGCCATACTTTTATTATAGGCCATTATAACGCTAAGGAGCTATCTATAATCGCAATAGCGAAATACCAGCAAAACGACTTATGTAGCTACATTACGCAGTCATTGCGTGGAACATTCAATGAGCCAAACATTGGAATTACGATGTTGCGGTACATATAAACTGCATTAATATTCTAACAATGTATTCATCCAATGATAGTGGTACTCATATTTTTATATGACACTAGCCATTTCTCACAGTTTTACTCGCGTCTCCGGAGAACAATTTCCAATAACCGGATAAAATATAGTCAATATTACTTGGGAAAGTGTTCCCAACACATTTTTTTTTTTCAAATCGCCGCTGTAGTTTTAAAGCCTATTCAATACAAACAAACAATCTAATTTTCTGTCTTCTTTATAGTATAGATTGGCCAGTCTAAAATAAAAAAAAATAAAAGCTATCTTTGTGACAAGAAACGAAGTCATGAAGCATAGCTAAAAATCACATGGCAAAAATAAAAATATTAGTCACCTCACACCAATGATTTTGGTGCAAATAAGCACCATGTAAGGGACACAATGTTATACATTTGGTCAATGGTGGTTAGTATTACATTAGATCTAGGACGACCGGCACGGTTGACACTTAGTTACCGAGTGACTTTCACCTAGGACCACTGAGTCTGACTCTGCTGGAGGACCTTCACTGTTGTCGTGTTGTCTCTGGAATTAAAACAAAAGAACATCATGTTTACCCTTTTTTATTTATTAAATCTTTCAGTTAGTATTTTTTACGCTATGATGAGAAGTTTCGGCTATTGTTCGACCGTCAATCAATGCCTTCGATTGATGGTAGAATATTTTGGATGGATGCTATAAGTATGGTGGAAACTATCGATCGACATCGACCATTCCATTTTAGCATCGACTCGTGGCATCTACCGACAGTCGATCGACTAGTCTGGTAACACTCTAAGGTCGCATTTGAATCTATACTTATTGCGAGAATAGAACCCGAGACACGCAGTGCGATAAACATTAACAGTAGCTACTCCGTCACTCGTATTGTTATGACCATGAGACACGTAAACATATCCTTAGGGAGACAAACATCAATACTAGTGACTAATATTCTGCAGCCTAGGTATGTCATGCCTAGGTATGTCATAAACTAACAAAAGACTGGACAATAGACTTACAAACTCATAGTCAACAACTAAACAGATTGCTTTAACAAGGCATAGAGAAACAAAAATGTCGTCATCTGCCTTTACAGCTATGTTGGGGTCAGTTTGCAGCTGAGTACCAGTGTTTTTACGTGGAGCGACTGCCTGTCTGACCTCCTCAACCCAGTTACCTGGGCAACCCGATACCCCTTGTTAAGACTTTCTGGGTTCTGACTACCCATAACGACTGCCAAAGATGTACAAAGGACAGCCGGAGTCTTACGGAATACGGAGGAACTTGGAAGGACGGTCTCCCATCCACGGACAGACCGCGCCAAGCGTTGCTTAACTTTATGATCGATCAACCTGTACTGGTTTTACTTAGCTACACGCAACAAAAATGGACCTCATATTAAATTACCAGAGTATTAAAATAGTTGAAATTGTTTATTTAAAATTCTATCACACTCAACAGCCTGCTAGTCAAGCATAAAACTTAACAATAGTTGTTTCAGTTACAAAAACATGAATTTCTATTGAATCATGAAGGTGTTTCCTAACATTGCTTACTGCCCGTGACTTGAAGGAAATTGAATATGCTTTATAATGTTGCGAATAAAAGTAGATGCAATGTTATCTTAATCCAACGAAATTAATTGACTGACTCAAGTTGATAAAGAGATAATAATTGAAATATAAAACGAACTTTGTTATTATGTTTTGTCATGACGATTGGTATAATCAGTACAGTAAATTATTAATAGTAAGACTGTTTTTTTTCTGTTATTGCAAGTCATGATTTGTCTGCAACTTATGTTTCTTACATTCTACATTTTTTTTAAGTATACCTTTAATTCTGTAGCCAAACTGCGGAATGTATCTTCAACGTTAGTGTTGTCCTTTGCAGAGGTTTCCATGACAAACATGATCTCAGGGACGTAACGGCAGAAAGACTGCGGTTCATCAGGCTCTACTTCTCTCTGATCCGTCAAGTCACATTTGTTGCCGATGAGTGAGACTATGACATTGGATGAGGTGTACCTTCGTACTTCTTCGATCCATTTTTGTAGAGACAAAAATGTTGACCTCTTTGTGATATCATACACTGGAAGAAGAAATAAATAAAATTAAGTAATTTGAGTAAAAAAAAATAATGACTAAAAAAATCTGTGAATAAGCCTCTATTATGTGAATAGTAGCTATTGTCATTGGAACATTTATTACATGGTATTGTATTTTATTTCATTCTGCAATTGAAAGTGCAAATAGCATTTTTATCAATTTCATTGTACAGTGTCAAGTATTAAATGCATAATATAAGCAAATTGCAAATCTATGCTGGTCTTATCTACATGCTTATGTGCAAAAAGTAACTTTCCTATAGTGTTACCAATTTCATATCTGATTTCAGTTACCATGAAAATATTGATTACCATGTACAAAATTAGAACAATTTATCCTTCACAATAACTATGGGCTCATCCTACAGTTGTGAGTCATGCTACAGAGTACTTTAACCAGGGAATTTCATATCGTGTGGGCGTACACCGCATACTTACCAATAATTACACCGTTCGCCGAGCGATAGTAACTCTGCGTGATAGTTCTGAAGCGCTCTTGGCCCGCTGTATCCCATATCTGAAGCTGAAATTTTCCATGTTTATTGTTTTGTATGTTCTCCAACGACGCACATACACAATTAGATTATATAATTAGACTAACCTTGACTTTCTTCCCATCCACTATCAATGTTTTCATTGAAAAGTCTACGCCTATTGTATTCCCGTGTCTTTCTATGAAATTACCCGATTTCAACCGTTGCACAATGCATGTTTTTCCGGTTCCACAGTCACCGATGAGCACTATTTTAAATAAATAGTCAAATTGCTCGTCCGGTACACTCATTAATGTGTTGGGGTTGCGGCTGCTCATGATTTAAATTTAATTAAATGCTCAATAAAGCTTTATGTTTACCTTGTATATTTGACTTTAAAATTGACAGCCATTTTCTATTTTGACGTTTTACTTTTTAAATATATTTAATTTGGATTGTTGGCTATTTGCTCGCGTTATCGATTCGTCTGTAATAGTACCGAGAGCTATTTTCTTTTGTGAGTGAGCAATCAGATCAGAAAATGGGAAAGGAGAGAATATCATATTATTACAGACTAAAACCCGCTTTTGTTCCTTTTGGAGTTCTTTGCAAGTGTCACACATCGACCGTCTAACGCCGGGAGAAATGAGTAACGTTTATAATTCCATTGCCTGTAAGACCTATAAAATATGAGCGCGAGTCTTGAAAGTCCTAAAATATTTAGTAAAAGGCACGCGCAAAAAAAATAGGTATACCTTCATAAAATTCGTGTAAAAAAAAAAGTTTTTGCCTTATGGTCATTTTTGAGCAGTTCTGCCAACACCTAACACAAAATTTAAAAAAGACAATGACAACTTTTCTAAACTTGACAGATGACATGACAGTAGATAAATAAAAATATTGCTTTGAGCGAGTTCCGAGTTCGTTTGAGAAAATGAAGTAGAGATTAGAGATAATTTCTTCTTTGAACAACTTTAGAATTAAAACGGATAACAAAGTAGTACATAATGTATCATAGTCATAGAATATTTTGTGTTCTATTTGCCATTGCAACCACCTTATCAGTAACCTACGGATTAGAGGTATGAGAGTTAACAAAACGATGAAACGAATTCAATTATTAGTAAGTCACGAACTGAATCTTTATCTATATTAATTACTTACAGATACCAGAACAATTTCAAAAATCGAACCATTCTAACAACTGGGCTGTTTTAGTAGACACTTCCAGGTTTTGGTTCAATTATCGTCATGTGGCTAATGTGTTATCAATTTACCGGAGTGTGAAGCGGTTGGGTATACCGGACAGTCAAATTATCCTGATGATATCGGACGATATGGCATGTAACCCGAGGAACCCGCGTCCAGCGACTATATTCAACAATGCTCATGAACAAATTAATGTTTATGGTGATGATGTAGAAGTGGATTATAGAGGTTATGAGGTACTTATAATAAGTCTTATTAGTAATGATTAAGCTTGACAGACACTGTCACATTTAGAGAGAGTAGCGGCATTAAATGCATCATATTGACCTGAAAATCGTCAATAAAATATGAATTTAGTCAGTGTTTTACAAATGCTTTTAAATGACTGGCTCAACGCAAATAAGTCATCTTAACATGAAAGACTCCTCAGATGTAGCTTGCCATATCATTGCTATGTACATTTAGTAACTAAACCATGTTTAAAGGGGCAAAAGAAAAACACTTCCAAGGTGTACTAAATATTTATTATTTACAGGTTTCAGTAGAAAACTTTGTACGTCTTCTAACTGGAAGAGTACCACCTGACACTCCTCGATCAAAGAGGCTGCTGACTGATGAGGGCAGCAATATACTGATCTACCTCACAGGTCATGGTGGTGATGGCTTCCTCAAGTTCCAAGATTCAGAGGAAATCACCAGCCAAGAGTTAGCTGATGCTCTTGAACAAATGTGGGAGAAGAGAAGGTATGTTATGTACATCAACAGTACTTATGTCATACATCATTTCCCGAGCCTTTTCCCAACTATATTGGCCTTCTAGTCTAACCGGATTCAGCTGAGTACCAGTGTTTTACAAGGAGCGACTGCCTATCTGACCTTCTCAACCCAGTTACCTGGGCAACCCAATACCCCCTAGTTAGACTGGCATCAGACTTATCAAAAGTACTTATGTCCTATCAGAAAGTGAATTATAGAAATATAATTTAAAAAAAAATTTCATTTCTATACTGATCTCAAATAAATTATAATATAATACACAGAAATTCAAAACAAGAAGAAGCAGTTTAAACCTAATGTGTGGTTAAAAAATTTTCAGGTACAATGAGATATTCTTCATAATCGACACCTGCCAAGCTTCATCCATGTATGAGAAGTTCTATTCTCCTAACATTTTGGCTACTGCTTCGAGTTTAGTGGGAGAGGATTCACTCTCTGTGAGTATAATAAAGCAGCAACTTTTTTATAGAAATAAATTTACTGTCTTTACTGTTCTATAAATAAATATTGTGAAGTAATAAACTAATAGGGTATATTAGCACTTCTAATGTCCCTATTCTAAGGGTCAGTTTCACAGGCTGTTGATAAGTTCCAGATAGTTTATCTGGCAGATAATTTCATACAAATTCTGTTCCATTTTTGAATTTATCTAGTAGATAGTGGCTATTTGTTAGCTGTGAAACTGGCTTAAGCCTACTACTATATTGATACCTTTATGTTGTGGTATTATTATTGATGTATTGATGTGTGCCATTTGCAGCACCATGTGGACTCAGCTATAGGTGTGTATATCATAGACAGGTACACATACTACGTGCTTGAGTTCTTGGAAAATGTTCACCCTAACAGCAAAAGGACTATGTCTGAATTTGTAAGTACCTAATTTTACAATTTTAATTATGTAATACTGTCGCTTGGTCTTAGCGACTAATGATAACGAGCTATGATGCATATCTTGTTCAACAACCCATACTACCTTCATATACATGAATAAATGATAAATGATATTTATTTTGCAAATAGGTTGAAATCAATACTTTTACATGTCAACACATTTTTTATAAATAAACAAGATGAGGTTGAGACTTACCCTTATTTCACCTATTTGCAGCTGGCTGTATGTCCAAAAAGCGCGTGCCTATCGACAGTAGGAGTGCGTCGCGACTTGTTCAAGCGCGATCCTGATAAGGTGCCCATCACGGACTTCTTTGGGTCCGTGCGCCCTGTGATCATCACTACAGACCCTATTGATATATTGGACACTCCTAAAAGGAAGAGGAAGCCTGAGTAAGTTGTATTAATTTATTAGTCTATACTAAAGAACTACTGGATCGATTTGAAAAACTATTTTAGTTTTAGGGAGTTCATTGATCAAGTTAGGCTTACCAACCTTTCGAAACCACTAGTGGTAGCTTGTTATATTCTAAAAAGTAAAGATTTAATTGACTACTAAATCGAATTAAAATAAAAAAAACTCTTGAGAAGCTATCCCTGGTTGCCTTATCAATATTTTATCCGGCTTCGAGATGTTCCCCTGGGATGGAAACAGCTAGTTATTTGCTATATCTACACGGGTTGCCAGTTAAGTAATCCTGTGAGTGTTGTATTTTTTATGTATAAATATTGACTATAAAATAAAAATCTTAGCTTGGAATCTTGTCATGATTTTGATAAAAGATCTTCCAAGAGTCCAAAGTAGTGGTGTAAATAAAAAAATCTTATGTTATCTTTCAGGAACAAAACCAAAGCGCCAGTGAAACGAGAATATCTACCTCAGTTCCCAATGCATCTAGTCCCCAACACGAGGACCGACTAGCTTACGTCAGTATTGTGATAATAATTTATGGTAATAAAATTAATTATTTAAAACATAAGTCATTTATTTATTTTCCTCATACTAAAACTCTAGAGAAATAAAATATTTTCTTGTAGATAATCTTGACGACTAGGATTTTTTTAGTATAATGCATGATAACCATAAATAGATAATAGGGGAATATTTGTACACCGATTCGGTAGAATGTATGGAAATAATATTTACTACATTTTGACAAATATTTTTTTTTACTATAGCCATTTTGGTCGTTTTTTTTATAGGTAGGATGAAACTTCTGGCGAAGTTACGATTTAGAGGAGAGGGAATAGGCAAGCCTAGCAAATTTTGTATCCCGATGCTCTGAAAGGATTGAATAAAACAGCAAAAATATTAAATAGTCAATTTTATTTTTCTATAAGTACTAAGAATAATTCTTTCAACATTATTATAAACACAACCGACTCAGTTACCGTTGGAATCTATAACGCTTTACGTAATTAGTAACGATTGTGCATGCATTCGAATCTCACATACAGATATGAGATCAAAACTATAGGACTATAGCACCTTTACAGTTACTTTCATAGGCCATTACTTTTTGGTCTAATTCATTCCGTATCAACTATTTATGTATCACTAAACCTCACTAAGAGAAAATTATTTGTAGAAATACTTCGTGGAAAAGGTTTTATGTAAACGTATTCAACGCTAGTTAAATTAGAGTTAACTACGACTAGTGAATTTAGTTCTACGAAAAAGATAAATAAATAGGTTTTATTGTTACTGGCAACATAGGTTGTAATGATGTCGTAATTGCCTCGTTTTGCCGTCAAAAAAAATTGCACGTTCTCATGAAGGAGTAAGCAACCTAACTAATATAGGTTTATGGTATTTCGAGTGATAGATTCCTGAGTCTGACATCCAGGGACATCTTAAACATTAATAAACAATTTGTATTGTACGGATAAAAGGCAACATTTCGTTATTAAACTGTCACGTTCATGAATATATTCATTAAACCAGAGAACTATGTATTTATTTACTATAGTCTACTTAAACGACCATGACCGAATTATAAAGTTATTAAAAGTCGTCTATGGTAACTGGGGAATTATTGTGAGAAATTACAATAATGAACTTTGAAGACTAGTTAGATACAATCTAGTGCTTATAGAGGGTAACAAATTCATTATGCAATGAACAGGATTATTCTAAATACATATTCTGGATAGTCCCGACCACGTAACTGGACAAGAGTCGTTAGATGAACAAGAAACAAGTTTTTTTCCAGACAACTTTAGAAATAAATAATGATATTAGTAATAGAATAATGACAAGCACACTAAGGGAACACTTTTGTGAAACGCGCGAATTCCAAATATGTACTTGCCAAGATCCGTAAATATCTACTGTAATTTGAAAACAGAATCAACTTTAGGTATTACACTATGACTTTATTAATTTGTTACGATAAACGATATGCAATTCACCGTTCCTATGTTTGTTAATAACAATAACTTGTATTTAAAAAGTGTAACAAAATCAATTCACATTTAATCGTACTAATATACCAATTTTTTGTACTTAACCGTATAAATATTTCTGTAACTAAGCCGTTACAGGGGATTATTTCAGAGGCAATCGGAACTTCTTTATTAGTGATTCGTTACGTTGTTTATGGACTTACCATAGACACTTATGCAAAATTTTATTATTATCATGTAAATACTTTGTTATTTGAATTTGAAATATGCGGTGAATATCATAATAAAGAAGGAAGTCGGTTAAAAACACAAGAAATTATTTAAATTACAAGTCGAAATAATTAGATTAGCCTATATAATACAGGTTGTAACAGAAGTTAATCAGTAAGGTATCACAAATAATTCTTAACATGAATGTTATAAAAATATTGGTGGACTAAAATAACTTAGGTAGGTACTTAATTAAATTGTTAAGTTATTCGAGTGTCTACTTACTTAGGTATTAAATATAACATTTTAACATAAAGTGCTATGTTAACAATGAATAAATTCAATAAAAATACCTACTTAAAACAACATGGCGTATTTATAGATGCTAGGTACCTTATTAACAAAATATAACGGTTAGTTAAAAATACAATATTTCGAAATCATTGATCATGTCCTTATGTTTGATTTTAATATTAACAAATGAATGGTCAAACAACAAAATTAAACGATTCAAAACCCTTTGATTCAAATTATCACATTTATATTTATATTGTATTTATTTATTTACGTATAAAATGCAACGGTAGGTAACAATTATTAATGTAGTTCCTATTTCTAAAAAGGCCATCTTGGCTCTTTGCCTCTTAAAAATAAAATAAGGTGCAAAGAAAACAAGCGAGCTTGCTTTAAACTTTAAATGCCATAACTATACCTACTTTGTGACTTCGTTTATCCATACATAGGTTACCTACATTATTTCCATATTTCTATAATGGAAGCACTAAGGAATTTTGTTTGCGTTACAAAACTAAAACATTATTTACATTTTTGTCCTATGCGCCGATAACAGCTAAATTAGCTAATTACTTCTACGTATAATTTTGATTAGCTCAACAGTTCGTAATTTTTGTTATCTTAACACTTACACTTAAACTAACAAGGTGATTGATGAGGCTCCGTAAGATAAAACAGTTTAAATGATTGATACTTGAACCAGTTAACTGTATACAGTTTTTTACTTATATTATCTATAACATTTATCTTATTTTCTCATTCATTCACAGGAGTTGCCATATACAAAAACAGAACTGCGTTGTGACAGATAAAAAATCTAGGCAGGTAAGTTTTCTATTCTAATGTGCAAAACAGAAACTACGAAACGCCGTATTACAAAATATATATTTGCAGCGATAACAAAGAGAATTGACGCATGGGATGTATACCCGTCGGTGGATAAATAATACGTCCATCAATCATGTCTGTGTTACGATCAGTCTTGCCAGCCATTGATGAAAAACTTTATTCATCAGCCTTCGATGCGTTGCTGCGTTAATGATACATTATCTCGAAGCGTTCAAACCGACCGATAGACACTTCATCCGTGGTTGCTTTCTTTATCTTCTTGGTTAATCATCTCGTAGTAGTTGTCTATGGTGTAGTCGAATAATTGGAAGTCATTCCTGAAAATAAAAAAATCGTTTTACTGTCGTGGGGCGATCGAATTGGGCTATTGATCAGAACTTAAAAAAATTGTTAATCATCTTCATCAGCCTTTTCATTGTCCCACTGCTGGGCATAGGCTTCATACATAGGTGGAATGAACGTTAATCACCACGCTCGCTTAAGACTGATTAGTAATTTCAGACTTCAAAGTTCCAGGTTTCTTCATGATGTTTTCCGTCATTGATGTTCAATACATAATGACTTGAAATCGAATCTATTATATAAGCATTTGTTAATAGTTATATTATATTTATTCTTGTATTATTCCAAACCTAGAAAGAAAACAAAAGCTGCTTACTTGTATAATTCATAAAGGCCGTCAAGCTGACGCTTAGTGAGGCGCGAGTATAGATGGTTAATATTATGCAGCGTGTTGGTCCCCTTCCCGCTGTTGCGCCATTCAGGCTTCACGATGTCTTGGAGGTGAGCCAGCTGGATCAGGAACCGTTGATCTTCCTGCCACAGACAAATGAGAAAATTCAACGCCAGGAAAAATAACGGAACAAAAAGAAAAACTGCTCTTGTTTGGCAAAGATTTCAAAGTGATGTGATTCATCTATGACCACGGACGTATGTAAGGGGGGAGGTCTTGGGGGTCCGGAATCCCCCTCATCCATATGTATCTTACTTGTCCAACAGAAAAAAATCGTAGTTGCAGGCATTGTTTTATTTCAAATTATACACTCAAATGGAGTTAGGGCTCTGTTTTTTTGGGGATACCCCCTTGTCAAAGCTGTAGCTACGTCCGTGGCTATGACGTTGAAGGTTTCTATGTTAGTGTCCTCTATTAAAATAGAATTGGAAATGCGAAGCCAAACGGATGTGAAACCGCATCGGCAAAAGCGTGCGGTCGGGATCCAGTCATTATTTATCATTCCACTGCTGACCGCTGCCCGGTTGCCCATTTCACGCTCACTTAAAAACTTTGGCTTGTGGGATGAATTGAATCGACAAAAACTGTTCAATGTACCATTAAAATAGTATTCGCTTCATCAGTTTGCCGAAACGTTTTTCAGATTGATTTTCTTTTAAATGTATGGTACCTATGTGGCTTTTGTGTAGGTACTTACTTCCCTAATGAAAATATTCAAAGTAGATTTTTATTAACACAATCTACATAAGTTTAATTTAGTAATCACATTACACAGACAGATACATTGCTTATGTTTCGACAGGATGTCAGATAGTAATTGGTTTTAAAGTTATCCTATCCTAGAATAAAGATCATAAGTTTACTTACATCCAGTGTCTCAAACTTAAGTATAACGTCGAAATTGAACTTGCACGGTGTGCAGAATGTGGTGTAGGGTGTCCAGTGCATGTCGAGGGAACGTTTCGCTTTCGCCTCGTCCAGCACGTACGAAACAAACTCCTCAAACACCGGGTACTTCTCCGTGCGAGTTTTGTCTGATTGCTAGAAAAATTACATCAATTGATTTCGCAGTTCAAGGAAAAGTTTACGATAGTTATGTGGAATTTGTCATACCTTTCTATATTTCTTGATGATCCTGTGACCCATTTTGTCGTGGAAAGACTTAGGCCATGCGTGCACAATTTTGTCATTGTAGGCTGACGCTAATCTTTCTAGCGGATGTCTTACGATGAGAAAGGTGATCGAATCTCCTTGGGCCTTCTTAATCATTTCTGTGGTGGGCCTAGCATATTTCCTCCTTGCTAATTGTAGCGGCACTTCTTTTGTTTTGTCTAAGAAGGCTGCAGTGTAATTTGCCATTAGGTTGAAGTTATACATCCATGATGTAGAGGCTGCTTTGAATATATTGCACCTGCAATTATCGTAACCAGGTAAGTTCATTATGGCTATTTGCCCGACGTTTTGTAACGATAATGCAAAACAGTTTAGTTACCTAACACGCAAAGGCCAAATTCTTGAAACCCATCAAATTAATTATCCACCTTGGGCTAAGTGAATGAACTTGAATAATCACTTTAGACTACGCTCCGGCAGGGCGCGGAAACATAAAACTTTATAATAGTCAGTCAGAGTTTGGAATCATAAAGAGGCCTGAACTTTTATCAATACCTATCAGCTCTGCCAAATATATTCTTGATGACTAATGAAGATTATCATAAGCTAAAGCATTTGTTTTATACAATGTTATTGAATAGGGTCATTAACAGTGAACATAAACAAATCAAGAGATAAAATTATGGAGATCAAAATAACAACGATAACAACGAGTCTACTTAAACTAATACCTTACCATATAACATGATATTGTCTATTAATGAGGAACTCCCAGGCATTAGACTTGTGACTGGAGGTGTCAAGGCCGAGCTTGCTGCACTGAGTCTTCAGAAATTCCCGCCGTTCGTCCATCCGAGAGTTCACCTCCATGAATTTTTCTCGGGTCAGGAGACCGTCATTGCGGGAACCGTTCTCGAATACGTACTAGAACAAAAGTTTGAAATTAATTTTAAATCGAGGTTGGAGTTTTCTGTTCTTCTTACATTGGGTAGGTAATTCTAAGTGATGATTGAGGTATTTCCAAAGGTCAAAAAATCAAATATGGACTTGTTTAGTGAAAATCATCGGTTAATACACACAATAGGTTATTACCTCCAATTTCGCAAAGTATCTTAACTATTTAGATAGTGTTAATAAACAAAATATTATTGCAACGTTGTCAAAAAGATAAGGAAAAGCTTATGGATCCCATTTGTGATAAAAATGCTCCAGGATGTCATAGCATATTCCGTGTCACATAGCGGTTGAGGAAAGCAATGGAAACCAGGCCAGGAGCACGGGGTAATCTAGAAAAACATTCTGGATTTGTAACTGTCAACCCTTCCTTCTTTGATGTTGGCGTTTAAATATTCAATTTACAGGTTTTTCCTGACAGTTAAACTAGATATTTAGATCGATAGATAGATATATATTATATATCTTATATAGATTGTATATTTATTAAGCGAATGTATAAATTTAGAAAATACTACGCCTTTTGAGATATTTCCTTGTGAGAGGCTTTTCATTCATTTTAAAAGGAAAAGGCCCTTCTTAGGCTCTTAGAAAAGGTCAAATAAATCACTCGTTTCCAAGTAGGTTTAAGTGAAATTGACGTTGCAATTACACAGTATTAGTTCCGTAAATAACTCTGTGTTTACGTTCTTACTTACTTCTAAGTACAGCTAAGCAATCGCAATAAAGAGCTTTAGTTGACTTACGTTGATATCTTTCAAACAGAAATAAGGCAGACTTGAATTGTTTCAATACTCTTTTAAATTTTTTTAATTATTCTTTATCGACTATTTAGATACGTTAAATAGGACATTGTCACTCACAGCTATCACGAAAGTCCATCTCCTTTATCTCTAAATTAAATTGAATCTGTACGAAAATGCAAAACGTAATGAAAAAAGCACGCCAAGTCAATCAATCTTGTTGATGGAATGATAGCATAATAACGAAAATCTTCAAGTTTATAATTTTAAGCTCGAACGCGATGTTGGCTGAAGTGCAGGACTCATTAAATGCGAATTCTGCCTTAATTAAAGACCGTGAGCCAAGACATTCCGTGACGGATGCTTCATTAAAGAAATATCTCGAAGCGAGCGCTCTCAAGCTTTTTATTTTATTAAGATTTAACTCCCTTTGATGAAACTCTTATTTGGACAGACTAAAGGAACTGTGATGAATGTAAATTTTGGTCTATTTTAGTCCTACCTGTCCAGCCTTTTCCCAAGCTACGTTGGGATCCGCTTTCAATCTTAACCGGATGCAATAGGGAAGATGCAATATTTTTATTTTTGTTTTTATTTTAAAGAATTCCATGTAGAATAGACCACAAATATATAAAAAAATTTAAACACTGCAATTTATTGTAAAAAAATGCAGTTTTAAATTGACAATTTAAATTTTCGCGCCAAAACGGGCCTACGGTTCCGATGACGTCATTCGCGTCTGACACTAGTCGTACTTGTTCGTTGCCGGCTTTCATTCATTTGCATTTTTCTCGACTTTCGAAATATTTTTCAGTAAAAATTTAAAATGGATTATCCGTCAACATCAGGGGATCATAACAATACCACCAATGCTCCGAAAAAAGTCCGCGTTGACTCATGTTTTGTGTCCAGTCAAAACTTTGTTGAAGTAGATACTTCAACAAAGTTTTGACTCGACCTTCTGACCCAAAACTAAGAAAAAAGTGGTTCCAAGCTGCGAATGGGAAGGATAATTATTATTCTCCAAAAAAACGCGAAATTCTTGAGAGCATTTAATTCATTCCTTCAGATTTATCCTTAATATACTAGAGACAAACATTTAAACTTTCACATTTGTAATATTATTAAGATAGTACTTGCTGATGAAGAACTGAATTATTATTTCTTTCATGTTTCAGATTCATCTTTAGAGTGTTCATTAATCACAGAAACACATGATTCTGAAATTTTTCAAATATCCAATGATAAGAGTGTACAGGTGTCTATATATCCTCAGAAACGATCGAAACAAGCTCAAGTAGAAATCGAAATACCCCAAAAGACTGTAGCATTATCACCTAAAAAAAATCAATAAATCCAACTTCCATTTTAATCTGAAAAACACAATTAATTTTCGCACAAACGAATTACATTAATGTTCACCTTTACAACTATCTATAACCTCAAATAAGTTGTCATAACGGGAGTGACGTCACTGAACGCTGATTGGTGTTTTGAAATACGTTTCGTTTCAAGTCACTTTAATTTTTAATTATTCGTAAAAATCAACATTATGTAAAATAAAAACGTTACAGTAGTCTTTCTTTTATACTTTTTTAAAATTTTAATGATAAAATTTTCAATAATATTACATTTGCATCTTCCCTATTGAGTACCAGTGTTTTACATGGATTAACTACCTATTCTTAGGATGAAATGTCCACCTCAATCCAGTTACCCGGGCGACCTAATACCCCGTAGTCAGATTGTATGTCAGACTTGCTGGCTTTTTGCCAAAAATGACTGCCAAAAATGGTCAAATAACAGTCGGGACCCAATTTAATGTGACTTCCGAAATACCAAGTAACTCGTGACCCAACCACTAAAAAACCGAGCCAAGCGTTGCTTAATCGATGATAGATCGACCCATGTGGCTGTTACTTAGCCACGAGCCCCTCCTTTGGTCATATTTTAGTACGAAACAGAATTATAAAACCAGTAATCGAAAATAATCAGAAGTTGCTCTAGCGAAGTATAATGAACATTCTATTTATAACTGAGATTAATTGATGACGATGGACTCTGGAGGAAGCGAAAAATGTATGCCAACATTTCTGCAAACATTTTAGACGGATAACTGACATTTTAGTCATTTATTTATTACAGTATAGATTTAGTCAGTATTTATTACGGCAATGTGACGAGTGACGACTCACTGAGAAATACCTATAGCAAAATATTATATGGCTGCGATAAATATTCATGGCATTATTTTCGGGTTAAATGAGGACTATGAGAAGCCACAAAGGGTTGGCTAAGTAACAGCCGCACGGGTTGGTCGATCATAAGGTTAAGCAACGCTTGGCGCGGTCGGTCCGTAGATGGGTGTCCATCTTGTCATGACGAGTTCCTCCATGTTTCGGACGTTAAATTGGTGGGTCACGGCTGTCATTTGTACATTTTTGACAGTCGTTACGGGTAGTCCGAAGCCAGAAAGTCTAACGACCAGTCTTACCAAAGGGTAGCGGGTTGCCCAGGTTACTGGGTTGAGAAGGTCAGATAGGCAGTCGCTACACGTAAAACACTGATACTCAGCTGCATCCAGTTAAGACTGGAATCCGACCCCAACACTACTTGTGAAAAGGCTAGACAGGTATATCCGAGTTACATGTAATACTGTTATACATGTAGGCACGTCTATCAAGCTTAAGAACTTTAAGTAGCGTGTTTGTAAAGGAAAACTGCTCGTAAAACTGTTTGAATAGATCCTCAACCACTATTGTGGGGAAGTGTACCTACTTAAGTATACGTTCATACTTTTAACAGCCAGGCTTCCCCGTTTTATATTTACTGAGACAGTTTTATTGCTGTAGTGATAGATGTTACAAAAGATTTAAGGGTTTCGTTTTGTATATACCTACCTATAAGTACATCTTTACATATGAATAAAATTGGAGTGTCTGTAAAAAATAAAAATTTTGGTGTATTACGGTAAATAGGTACACCTAAACATTTATTATTGTCCGTCTGTTTGTTTCGGAAAGAGACTATCTAGTCATTTTTATAAAATCTAGATCAGTTTTGACGGGACTATTATTAGATTACTTTTTAACCGGATGCGGAAATCAAGTCCTTTTTAACGCGGGTAAAACCGCGGGAAACGGCTAGTGGTATATATATACAGATGTATAATAATATACTGTGCTAGTGGTAGCTCGAAGCTTTAGAACATAGTACTTTCCTTGCATCATGATTCAAAGGTTGGTATTTATAATACCAAACCTAGCTTTAAGCTGTACTAAATAAAACCGTTAAAAATAAAAATGTCGTTATATCTTAAGTGTAGTGTGAATGAAACAATCTTCGTTGATATGCAAAAAGCATATTTTTCCACACCATGACTTCACAAGAAACAGGTCCGTTAAGTCCTAGCGCATCTAATAATGGATTACCTACATTCGAATCTCAGTGTTATCTACGGAACGTTATATTTTTTTATAATGAAAACTCATTGAAAGACCTAATATTATGTAGTCAGAATATCCTTTTATTTTTATTCAATTAAGGACTAATTACCATCATCTATTTCATTTATTAGATACCCATTATTTTTTTTTACTAAATGTAAAAGTTTGAGTCTGAATTTCGGATTCTCCTAGCACAACAACTCGCCTTCCCCTTATCCTACTTAGGATTGGCCAATAATGCTGCTTAAATATTGACTAAGTAGGTGCTGTTAACATAATGTCAAATGACACATATTATATTTTTAAATAACACAAGCTTATCTTGCATCGAATGTATGTGTTACTAATTAAAACGTTATCATGACAAACATTGTAATTTTCACTAATTAATTATTTGTCATGCTATGGCGAGCGGACTGCTAATAATTTTGGCTGAAACAACTCGTTTATTCGCGTGAATTATCAATTGTTTTTTACTAATTAAATTAATTAATGTTTTTGTTTATGTAATGTTTTTTGTTCGTGTTCCATTATTAATTTGTAAATTCCTGTGAGACATTACCTACATATTAAGTCCATGTCAGGCGCACCCACAATGTTTTAGTACCTAGCACATATTTTAATGAGTAATTTTTCAATATTGGGAGGCACAGCAGTGTCTCCCGCCAAGTCGAGTAAGAAGCAAACACTGCCGTACCATTCTTTACTGGAACCATACTATTTACAAAGTGCATACTAAGCGTTGTAATATTTGAAACATTATACCTAAGACATCAAATAATAAGTGCTAAGCAACGTCATAAGTACGTAAAATTTATTTCCATAAAACATTTTTAATTATAAGCTTGATGCCCTTGTCACAAAAACAATGTACAGTAAAGTGTGATTACATTTTGTGTATGGCAGTATGCGTGCATACACATAATTATGTACTGTAGCGATGTAGTATACAGGGTAATTTAAAAAAACGTTGCTGATAAACAACAAAAGTTATTTTCATGGTACAGTCAACTGCATAATGAATAGGAATAAATACTCCTATTTAAGTAAAATAATTCTGAAATATATGAACTTAGGTAGTTCACTATCCTGTAAATTTTTGTTGGTACTTTTACCTCATTATGTTTTTAAGAGTATGTAGCTGGCCGAATCGTCTTTTAAATATGGAAGCCTAAAAAGTCACAGTTTTTTTTTATTGTCTTTATAATTTGTCTGTCAGCGACCTTCACAAAATAAACTCGAATTGAAATATTTAAGAAGTGTTTTTAAAATCCTAGCAGGAGTCACGGTATCAGCTGGGCTGCGGGTTGTTCGCAAGATTTACCGTGGCCCTGGCCCACAGGGACCTCCCGAAGGAACATAGTGGGTTTTAGTCAGTAAGAGTCTGACACTCCCTCCAGCTGCACCCTCAGCGGGAGGGGTCATTTGATGATTTCCAACGAAAAAAAAAATTACGGTATCAGAAAACAGCTTTTCTCGTCGAAAAGTTTCTACATTGCCTTAATACAATACTCTTCGATTATTGCCAATCTCCGCGGAATCTAAGGCACATACTGAGGTAAATTGCGTACAAACCTATTCTCAGATCGAGTTGCACTTTCTACTTATTTCTCTAACTCTCACTAATATACCTACGTATGTAGGTGGCTTTATCTTCAGCATTACTTTCTTACTAAGACACCAGTCCTTCATCATAATAAGTAAGCTATCAATCAATATTTATGTATTGACAGCGGTATCTCAACCCTCAAATATACGGATTAGGCGTATATTATACGGCTTCCTCTTAGGTTATCTAGTAGGTAAGACATTGTAATTTAATAAATTGCCATTATACTAAGCCACTGCTCACAAAATATTAACAATGATTATTTTTCACTCACTCCCCATGATAACTACTTCGCGCACGCGGATAAAAATCCTTCCTTAATAAAACGGTTTCTTATCACTGAATTTATACTGAAATAATTTTTCAATACAGTGTAGTAGTTCCTGAAATAAGCGTGATGAAGCAAACAAACTCTTCAACTTTATGATATAAGTAAAGACAATCTGTCAAACTTACTCAATAGATTTTCAACTTTAATGCAGAAGGCTATGGTTCAAAGTTGATCGAGAACATTTTACAGTTTCGGGTAGCTTGATGTGATGGCGCCTGTACCATCGTCATCGAAAATCAGTCCTAAACTGTTACAGCCTTCCCCGCGCTGAGTTCTTTCAGCTTATGTGGTTTTTAACCGACTTAAAAAAAGAGGTCTATACCTAATTATAGTAGTTAGATGATACAAAAATATGTGGCATGCTATACAAAGCTGAGTGTACATTTGCAACTTGAAATACACAACAGATAATGGCATGCATTGCGAATTGACATGCGACGGCCTTAAACAAGGATATCTAAAATTGTACGATACGGAATATGAGATAGCGAGTGTTTGTTTTCAGTAAATATAATTATTATATTCATGTAAATATTATTACTAGTGGTGACGTCACGCATCCATGTAAATCTCATATACATACAAACTCGTAGACAGTTGTGAAAGTAGTTACAGTTAAAATTAATACGTTCATTTTAATATTTTGATTTAGAAATAGTAATGAAGTCATAAATAAAATTCTTTATTTTTTATGAGCTATTGTTTTAAAAGAAAACCTCTTTGTGATCTAAAATAGTTACTGATACATTATTTGAGATTTCTTTAGGTCGATATAGAATCGCCAAATTATAGTTTTTTTAAATTTTTATTTGGGACCTCGGCGCTATGTATAGTCGGTTTCCATTTTTCCAAATAGACGTACATATTGTACTTATAATTTCACTCTTCTGTAAGTCTCAAATTATTTTGAACCGCCTTTTAGTATTTCTATTCTAATATTTGTCTCAATAATTTATTCTGAACGGAACTGAAATCCAATATTTCATGTCTATTGCATTTCCGTTGCATCAAAGTGAGGAAACCATTAAAATGTTACTTTCATTTGAGTTTACTATTCGTTTTATATGAAAGGATGAAAAACGTATAAATCATTATAAATGAGGTACAGTTATTTATTTCATTAATTTATTTTGTTACGCTCTAAGATGAACTTTATTTAAATAGGTGATGAATTCGATATATGGAGATTGAAGATATGTGGGGAGGGATACCTTAACTGATGCCATTTTCAACTATTACCACAGAATACTAAATAGTAACTCTATTACGTAAGTTTTTACTTCTAAAATTTGTTTTTTTTTTTAGAATTCTTGTTCTCTTTTATGTTAAAGTATTTTAATTCAAATTGTTATGTAGCTTCTAATTTTGGAGAAAAATTTATAAGGGATTTCCTTTTTACTACTTTTGGTTTAAGACGGGGTGGTTCTAGAGGAGAACGTCAAAGATAATAAAACATTAAAAATATTCCCCTTGAAATTGTGTAGACTTTTTAATTGTCTTGATGAACTGTGTTTCCATTTGCATTCGTAATCGAGATGCAGAGCTTTCTTGCGAGTGAATGCATCAAACGGAATTACTTTCCATGAATGGGATGAATTCGTTTTATCGCCGCCTAAAGTTATTGGATTTTTTGTATTATGGCCTGGTAGCACGCAAACTTTGTACTACTTATATTTGTAAAAGTATGACCGGAATTCAGGGTAAGAAGGGTCATATTAAAAGTTAGTTTTGGGTAGATATAAATATTGTTTCAATAGCCTATGACTTTTTTCTATAACCTTTCTTCGATCTTTTAGATTATGACACGTCTATGCTCTTTGGGAATACAAGTGTAATAAATAAATGTAGGTTTTGTAAGGTAACAACTATAAACACATAGGTAAAATAAACAAATACATATAATGATGATGATTAAATATTATTCTACAAGTTGAATAGTAAACTCTAGGTAACAACCCTACAGTAAATAATCCACTTATATTTTATCGCTGCACATTATATCGTAAGTTATTTATTTTTGCAGTAAAAGTAAGCATAAAGGATTACCGGTATCTGTTACACAAGCTGTTTCGTTGTTTTATACAGCTTTCACTTATAAAAGTCCTTACGCTTATGTAGTTAGTCCTTACGGCCGTTTGCACCTCCTTCCCTTTCTACAGTGCGAAAAAAAAATGAAATTGTAGTCTTTTATTCAAAAAAAGTCCTATTGTCATAAAAGAATTGACTCTGATTGTCTTTTGATTTAATATATTAAAACGGATATTTTGGGATTCCATTACTTTTAGTCCGCAAGTTAATTGTCTCTTTTTAATTAAAATTTTTAGTTAATAGAACATTTGTATAAATACAGAATTTACGAAAACTATTTATGTTTCGAACTATACGATGTCCGATTCTATAACTGCAACATATTTTTTTTCTTTTATTCATTGGATACAACGACGATAAACTCAATTAACACGTTTATAGTTTTACCAGATGCGAATTGAAAAACATAGACTGGTCGATTTAGTATATGAAGTGGAATCCAGTTTTTTAAATATCTTTATTCTTTTAGTGTTGTCCATGCAAATTTATTACATGCCGCCTTAGGGAGGCTAAGAGAGCAATTTAAAAAGAGAATAATTGTAAAAATATCCATTAATTGATTTCAGATGTATGAGATAAAAATCCATTACCAATGCAAGTTTTATAGTCGTATCCAGGTATTTTCGAAAGTAGGGGGAACATCTGTTGTATGCAAATGGGGACAGGGAGATTCCATGCTGGAAAGTTTAAGTGAAAGTGATATAAGTACAAGACCTACGCAGTAAGAGTTAGTGCCAAGATGCGTCTAGAAAGTGTTCTGCAATTTGCTACTTATTTAGGTTTGTCGTGGTGACAGCTACGTTTCTAGGTAATGGCTATGATATAATGGTATGCAGTTAATTAGTCAACGTGTTAGATAACATGCCAGCAATTTTATCTGTCAATACTTTCATGTAGTTAAGATTTAAAGTAAAAGTGTTAGGGACTGTCGGTATTCAATTTCAAAGACAGGTTATCATTGCCTGATGGTGATGAGACATTGAGTCGAATTGTTCTAGAACACGTCTTGGTAGAAGGTAGTGCCCACCTAACGCAAAGTTCAAAGTAGAAATGGGAACATCTTATTTGTCATCCTCAAATGAGCTGAAGGATCTAAACGGATAGATATAAGCTTTGATCGACGATTGACAGCCGTACCTAAGCCCTGTCTTGCAGACATCAAACTACCAAAATAAATGTGTATTAATTGGATAAAGTGAGGAACAAATCCTTTATTTTATACGAAGTTCTAATCAACAGAGATAGCAAACGTTGTTTGACTACAAATGTTTTGATTCAAGGTTCTTCTACTTTATTCACAAAGTGACTACCGTGATTTAGCCTACACACGCAACGTACACTATTATGCCTACACCTCTAGAATATCTACGCTGTATATCTACATACGTGAACTATAAACTGAGGGGCGTTGGCCCCGGCACGTCATTGTGTATAACATGCCAAAAGTCAGGTACCTATTAAAATTAAGGAGTGGGGGACTGACAAAATAAAATTTTATATCGTTGTTGTCGGTTGCAGGTTGTTCGCAAGAGTTACCGTGGCCTTGGCACAGAGGGACCTCCAGAAGCAAAATAGTGGTTTTAGGTCAGTAAGAATCTGACACTCCCTCTAGCTGCACACACAGCGGTCATTTAATAAATTTCCCACGAAAAAAAGGAAAGTTCTGGAAATGATGTTCATACTTCACATGAGCAACTAGTCGCACAGTGTAGCTACCAGTATCAGGTTGAACTAAAAGTACTTACTTGCTAATAATACCAACCTGAAAAAGACACGGAGTTGATTAGAAATGAGAGTCTTCCGAGAAAGCTGATTCACTGATTGAGTTCTGAATTTAACAGTTGACATAATCTCCAACTGAAGCAGCACTATTAGATGAATGCCCTTCGTGAGGCTTCGTGTATAGCAATTTGTAATTTGAGAAGCTTAGAACCAAAAATTTACTCTACTAGTTTTATTGCCAATGGCCCTAAACATCCATTAGCTCTTGTAAATGCTATACGAGATGCAGCTGTTGTTATTTGTGTCATTACAAGGTCCACGTGGACCGTTTCCAAGACGATTCGGTTCAGATACATTTGGCCAAAGTTCCTTTTGTACTCAGTCATCGACTAGCTGTTGATGGGTAGACAAACGTTTGGTTACGATAGGCAACTGTTTCCCAGAAATTAATTTCTACATATTATTAATCCTTATTCGAGCGAGGACGTTGAGAAAATGTGCACACAATTTTTCTTAAAACTTACTCGGTCATGTTAAAATCTCTTTATTAATATGACATTATCATGACATTATGTATGAGCCATGTACTTCCATTTTGGAATGTCAGAAATTTCAATTGAATCCTAGTCTTTGTTACAAATTCGCTGGACGGCTTCAGGCTTTTTAGGTCTAGTTGCTTTACTTATTTATTATACATTTGTTAGACGATAATATCATAACAATGATTTACTACGGACCATGATTCACGGCCCACTGAATCGTTCGCCCGAAGGCCGGTCAGAGTATTTTATTTATGATTTGTAGGCCAGTACTGGGGAGCGCCTGTAGTCCTACACTGCACTGGTGAAGCGACAATGTGTTAAATTAACTGTGACATATATGTTTCTGTGTCATTGAGATGCACTTCGAACCGTTTCACTGTAATTTTCTTCCACCGTGAACATTGCCACCATACTATAGATAAGGAAGTATAGAATGTACAGTACCCAAAACTGTCAAAATTTCGCAATCAACTTCGATCCATATGTTTCGGTGATAAAGTTGAAAATCTATTATGGAAATTTGACAGATTATAATAGTATGATGTGCTGGTGTCTGTGCATAGATCGATAAATTGATGAAAGATATTGACAAAAGAAACTCTGCTATCTTCATAAACATGTTACACCGCGTATGGATGATAAAGTATGTGTTAGACATGATGATGTGATCCGTTATCAGATTAAATGCTTTCGAAGAGCATATTTTTAACATCGTTTAAGATAAGTGGAGGCGCATATTTTATCAAGAGGAAACTATGAAGATTAGCATCGGAATGTTGCGAATATACCAACACGCTAAAACCTTTAAACAACATCCTTTGTGGTGACGAAAATTGACGAACAGATGAATAAAGATAGTCTTATATAAATGCTGTGGGTACATAAACAGATCTGAAATACCCGGGTAGATTTTACAAATATTTGTTCCAATATTGATCGAATTTTCAACACGGTGCGCAGTAGCCAATCATTCGATAACATGTTTCATCGATAACTGTCCGCCTGGCTCTCGTAGGCTATTATCGAATAAATTGAAGTATTAATAGAAATTGGGTGGCTCTATTATCGACGGTTCCGTATATTGAAAGTTGAGGATTAATCTCGAGTTTGATCCAGACTTCAATTTATTTTCTCATTACGTATTTTTCTACTGACCAGGAGCTCTTTTGATATTCTTGGATTGCTCAAATTACGGCGGAAGTAAGAGAATCTAAAAAACTTTCTAAATAGAAATAATAATATTTAGGGAAATATTTAAAAACGAAACGAAGTTTCGGAGTTACAAAAAAATAATTTGCCATATTTCTATATTGACGTAGCTAAAATATAAATTAAAAAAAAACCTTTTATATTTGATTTCACCCACCTAGTCGTGATATACACTTTTAGTAGAAAGTGTAGAAGCAAGTTGCCGACTGCAATCAATGTCATTGATGCAGCTTATCTCGCATCAAAAGTGGTTTAATCGTTAACTCGTTTACGGGCAATTGGAACCTGTTTACTTACTCGATCATTTTTGTATCCGTAATCAGACTAGTTTTGTAGCGGTTCTTTAGTATTTGAATTAGAATTTTATTACCAAGGTCTTAATAAACATATCGTTATCGTAATTATTGAATGTTTGCTGTGGAAACTTAGAGAGCTTTAAACCCACAATGCCCAGCATGGCACTAAGCCATCAATTTGATGTAAGTCTACTTGAGTTAGAAGTCAATCCTCACAAATTTACTAGAAAAAATGTGTGTAGTCAATTCTCGGGAATGCCGTTTGGGTATTGGTAGGCGAACCTGCCAAATGCTATGAATAACAGAAGATCTACCACGAGCCCATGTCTACTGAGAGTGAGTAGGTTCACTTTATTAAAAATATGGAGCAGTTGAATTTATATCGCCTTTTAAGTTGACAGCTTTTCTTGAGTTTTAAATGGTAAAAATTACTGAAGTACCAGTGTGTCTGTCAAGAACGTGGAATATTAATAAAGATCAAAGAGAACTAAGAGAAATAATTCCTTTACAACATTTCTTCTATGAAGTCCCAAACATTATCATTCAATATTCAATTTCTGGGCAAATGGCCTTCATTATCAGAATCAGACATCTTCAACGAGTTCTAATGTGGGTAGGACCAACGAAGAATCATCGGAACAAAAGCGGTTCGTCACAAATGTGGTGCTCCCGCCATTGAAGTCCAAACCAAGAGTGACAAAGCAGCTCTGACCATCAATACGACGAAGTATTCCTTAACAATGGCGCTAGTAGTTCGACGACAAATATTAGTCTAGAATTTATAATAGACCCTTATATTTTATTTGTTTATATTCATTCCTCAACACACCACTTTCTGCCGCACCTACTTCGAAAGTACCTATTAACCTAATTTCCCTACCAGTCATTGCATTGTTCATAATTCATCTGTTTAATGTCGGTTAACAAAGTGTTCCTGTTGCCGAACAAGGTTACCGGGGTTACATACCATGTGCTACCAATTCAACACTGCGGTTCATTGATGTCATGTGGGTGATACAATATTTTTATTATTTGTAAACATAGTGGTTCTAGAGTGGGTGGTATTTCAAAATACTTTTAATTTTATTATCAGTTACCGCTTAGTTCGTTCTAAAGTTTTTCTGCTGAAATTATTGATGTTTAAACAATGATAAGCATATGCATTACCTCTAAGAATGCGTAACTACTATGTAAATAAATAGCTGAATAGTTTCTGACTTGTTTATAAGAATTAAAGTTATAAATTTAACTAAATTTTATATCTCAAAGAAAGAACGGCTGATTCGCTTTGGCTAATTGGTGGGTACTTCCCCGCTAAGAACCAGGAGATAGATAGGATGCTTTTTATATCGGGGCAAGTAGTTACCTAGAGACATGGTTAAAACCGCGGATGGAGCAACTTGTTAAAAAAAAACGAAAATTCGTGGAATAATATGTATTTAATAACAAAAAAATACACAGCACCAAAGTTAGATACCGATCGATGCAGAGATGGGAATAGCTTTGGTGCTGAAATGACTATTGTTCAAAATTTTGGTGATAAAGAGATGAGAATACTTCGTTGATATCAGGCAATATACTGTTAGAAACCATGAGACCTTCAAGAAATCTTAATGATTCAATGTAGCAAACATTTTCCTCGTCATACTGTATACTCGTACATAATATTATATGTTTAGAATAAAATTACGAAATGTTCCCATGTTAGTTGTCTAACCGAAACGACTACTCACGGTCATAAGTTCAATCTTACATGAACATAACAAATATTTGCATGACCTACTGCTTTTGGGCGTGTACAATGTTCAAACATATCATTCATATTGCCATGGCAACGGGGACGCACAGACGACGTTATTTGACAAACAAAAAAGCCTTATATAACGTCATCCATTAAAAAAATAGTCGTCAATCATTTTTAGAATTATATGAAAACAAAAGGCAATCGGCTATTTAATTATTGGGTATTGTGTACCTATTGATTTTGGGTTAAGCATCGTTAGAACGCCGGGGCTGCGGGTTGTTCGAAAGAGTTACCACCCTCACAGGCACATAAAGACCTCTAGAAGGAATATAGTGGGTTTTAGCCAGTAAGAGTCTGACACTCCCTCTAGCTGCATCCACAGCGTAATTTGATGGTATCCCACAAAAAAAAAACATAGTTATTTATATGTAATGCCTTTCCGACCGAGGCTAGACTGCTAAGCATATTTACTTACTCTTCTAAAGCTTATTATATTTAGGGTGGGTTATTTCAATAATATTATATGCGAATATAATAATTATACTCCTCTTTTATGAGCAGCTCAGACATAATCTAGTTCTGTTTCCTTAGCTTTATTATGGGGTAATAACATTACTTCGTGGAAGAGTTTATAAAAAAGGGCTAACAATAGGAAAACACTGTTTCCACTAGGTCTTATCAAGAAGATAAGTTACATGTTCTACATAACATGGAGTAAACGAACAGATATTCTAACGACCCTCTGTGATAAGGACCCATGTCAGTCGTGCGAAGGAAGTGGTGGCTCAAGCCTATCATTATGCGGATTATTATGCTAAGTTATATGAGAAACGGATTTAGGTTAGGAGCGTTGTATAACCGCAAACTAGGAACGTGTATCTTTACCAGTTATGTGTAGGGAAGAATGGGGAAGGAATGGATGTGGTTTATATCTTAACCTAGCAAGACTATATCAATTTTTCGTATGCCCTATGGTCGTGTTACGTAATAACAATAAGTTTTAAAATTTTATTTAACACTTTATTCTAATGGCGGCACTTCTAAGCTAAAATGATTTTTTATTGAGTTTGTCAAGTAAAACTAAATCTAGTTTCTCCGGGATCGGGGTACTCAGGAAGTGGCATAGAAATATTTTTGGGGGAAATCATCAAATGAATCTTGCCGCTGGCGGTGCAGCTGGAGGGAGTGTCAGACTCTTACTGACCAAAACCCACTATACGCAGCCCCGGCAGAGGGAATAACCACTGAAGTGCATATACATATGTATAAGTATTCCAAATTTATAGTGTCTCCTAAATTCCACATATGTAGATAGTGCTTAACAAAAGATAACTTTTTATGAATATCTGTTGTAGTTTTATAGGCGATGTATCTAGTAAAGAAGTGGTTCGTCGAAAATAAATAAATAGCAATAATTTAACATGACGTTGGTAAATGTTTGTGAAGTCGGGTGTAGTCGACTCAAATTCGACATGTCACCATAAAAAATTAACGACGAACATGCTTGGATTGAGAGTAGGATAATTATTGTTCTTTGTAAGGCACATGTTTTGTTATAGCAACGGAATGCCCCGAATACATGTTTTATTTAATTTGGAAACGCTAGCACGTAATTTATTCGGAGCATAGTTTTTTAAATCTGTATCTACAGTTCATTGTAGTTTAATTTTACTTTTATTTATTTATTGTTTGTTAGGAAGAGGTTAAGACTATATGTATATACCATAGCATTTGTTTCTCTTTCATCAAAAAATACCATGTGTTGTATAGAGAAGTAAAATTAGGTTCCTTTTCAGGATAATACAGTCACTTATTTAAATAAACCCAGAGTTCCAGTTGGTTAACTGGGACAAATCTGCTATTCTAAGCTTGTGAAACTAAATCACTGATTCTGTCATTTTAGATAATGTTCCTCCTTTGTCTTCTCTCCTTTACTCCATGAAAAGTATAAACTTTATTTGTGGGTAGGTACAAGTGATAGTCATGTTTACCCTTGTTATGGCGGGTTTAGCCAAAAGATCATAAGGTAAGTGCACCGGATACGTGGAGATATACACTTTAGTATGGGCGAGTATAAGGTATAGTCATATTTTCAAATAATCTGCTAAATTTAATTTCGTATTTTTTTAAAGTCAAATAAAATTATCGCCTTGATTGGCTTTTAATAAAATCTTTTTGCATATAGAACGCGGAAAACATAGATAGGGTACAATGAGGTTAACGAGCGAGCCGGCTAACTTGTCGTAATTTTATTATTACTCAAACTACTATTTTATATTCAATCATATATTTAATTTTACTATCCTCTTCTTCAATTTGAACTTCGACATGGAGCAAGTCAAGAATTATGGTGATTATTGGAAAATAGCATTCCGCAAACTTATAGTCGTAGTTCAATACACATAACAATTTACTTATCTTTGCAAGAAAATTAATGTGAGTAACATACTTTCTACGTACGAGTATGTTGTAAAATATTCTTAGAGGGGTTAAGTAAAAAAATATTCCACTGAAATAAGATATGACAATTAGTTCCCGAAATGAGGTAATCTAAAAAAATACAGCTCTGAATAAATAGCTGAAAGTCTTCAACTTATAACCATAATCTGCATCATAAAGGTAATGACCTAAATCCGGTAAAATTATCGTAAAACGAATGGCGGTCTAAACCATACCATAAAACAATATTATAGTGAGTAGTCCGAAAGTTGTTTGCCAAAGATAACAACGACTCGTGGTAAAAGGCCTTACCACGAAACGTGAGAGTATATACATAAATATGTGGACGAATACGCGACAAATACGGAGACTTCCTTTGACGTGCGTCCGCGCATCCTTCGGCGATGTCTTGTATTTTAATGAGGATGAGTGTAAGTTGATATTGAATTGTTGGAACGATTGCAGATTCTTAGGTCATTGTTTTTTTAGAACATCGTTATTTTAATCGGACTAGAAGGAAATTTTACTTTGCTTGTAATAACATTGTTTTTAACGCTGTACTATGTAATGTTATTGTAGGTTTTTCATACGTAGGGATTCACTGTCGATTGTCTTCTTACACCTTGGACGTATACCACAACAATATCTATTATGAATCCTACTACTATTATAAAGGCGAAAGTTTGTAAGTATGGATGTATGGATGTTTGTTACTCTTTCACGTAAAAACTACTGAATGGATTTGAATGAAACTTTACCACAATATAGCTTATACATCAGAATAACATATAGGCTACTTTTTATCCGGGTATGGAAAGTACTTCCCTCAGAAAGCGGGTGAAACCGCTGGCGGAAGCTAGTGTTTATATAATGTAACTATCCCTG
This sequence comes from Heliothis peltigera, assembly GCA_958496145.1. NCBI lineage: Eukaryota > Metazoa > Arthropoda > Insecta > Lepidoptera > Noctuidae > Heliothis > Heliothis peltigera. Next base: position 5,113,509 of record OY292338.1, on the reverse strand, counting down.
TCTAACATAACTTTCTCCTTCATCATTGTTGTACCTTTTTAAATTAAATAAATAAAGTAAAAAAAAAAAAAAATAAAAAAAAAAAAAAAATAAATAAAGCTGTTGGTGTACCTTTTTAAATGAAATAAATAAATAAATCATTACAAATTACAAACCAATAGCTACTGACTCGCCAAACCTAAACTATTAAACTTCTACATCTCAAACAATAGAACATGACCAATATTAATAAAACACGATGCATTTCCTAGTGACTATTACATAACAGGTGTAAGAGCAACTGCAAGTGGGTCAGTGGATGTGCAACAAAAGCGAGCGCTCCAGGCTTGCAGGCTCGTGATACGGAACCGCGTCCGGTCTATTGTGTTCTGTGGTCTGTACGCTATTTATGGACGGTGACGTCACCCGCTCTGTTACGTAAAGGTCAAGAGTAATTGTCACTATTTTTATTACGTTTTGACTGTTGAACTTTTTTTGTATGTTTGTTTTTGATGATAAATTAATATTATTGATGCTAAATTATTTTTGGCTTTATTGTTATTTGGAAGGGATAAAACATTATTTAACACCCGATTATAACTAATTTTGATTATACTGGTTCAGATATTACATACCTACTTTAATTATTCCGTTAACCTGACGTCTATAGCTTCGAGTTTTTGTTGGTAACCACTACATGTGTGTAAAAAATATTGATTGCCTACTAGCCGCCTTTAATCAAAAAGAACAATTCTGATTACAAGGATTAATTGACACATTCAACTTAGATACAACACCTGATATAAACTTAGCTAATATAAGTTAGTTAATATAAGCTAACTTAAGTGTAGGATTTGACACTTACAATGTATAATTTAGTCCGTAAAAAATTACTGCTTTCTAATGATTGATGGGTCCTTTCGTAAGTTGGTTGTTGATGGTCTTTCATTGATTAATGATAGTATCAAACTCAATTACCTACTAAGCTTTAATATACGTTAAGAGGGTAAACAATAGAGCAAATTTTTTACTGTTGATGATTACTTAAGTGTTAAGCTTTAACTTACAACTGTCTTTTGATATTTTGTTTCTACAATACCGAACATTTTCCAACTGTAATTTTATTGATGCCTAGAACGTAGTAGCCTACAGTCAGGAACACTATTTGTTTAAGTGTTCCTTCATACAATCTACCCTTGATTGTTACAGTAGGTACTTTATGATTTTTTTATGATATATATGATACCGTTTATAAAAACAGGAGCGTGTATGTTAGGTACAACTAGATATCGTCAGCGGTTTCATCTGCTTCCTGAAGAAACTACTTCCTGAACTCGGTCAAAAAGTAGCCTATATGTAATTCTAATGTCAAAGCTGTATTACTGACAAGTTTTATCGGAATCCATTCAGTCGTTCGGGCTTGAAGAGGAAATAAACATTCACACACACTCAAAAACTTTCGCTTTTATCAATAAGTGTGATCTGTGTGATGTGATAAGGGTTCATATATCAGAGAGGTAATTATGTAAACAAGAAAGAGCGGGCAAACTAAAAAACTTCACAGTTTTTTGTGTATATAATATAGCCAAAGGATTTGTTAGACAAATAATATAAAAAAAAAACTGCTCAAAATAAACTTGAACATCCAGTCTTGTGTAACTTAAAGCATATGCGTTTATTTCATTTTTTCAACTGGTTTGTGGCAAGGATGTGGCTTGATTCCAAGGTCTTATAGTCAAAGTCTAAGTTTTTATTTTAAATATACCTACCTATACCCTCTAATGGCGAAGGCACATCAATCGGAGTCAAACGAACGAATTGAACTCTTGGGCGGCTTTGTATATCTACCTTCTTATCGAAAATGCCAGGACCGGTTTAAAAATCTTGATTTATTCTAACCTATAGACACTGAACTTTGACAAATGCTTTATGACATTCCACCCAAAGAGTATACAATATACTACGTAAATTCCACCAAATCGCTTATAATATACATCAAGATAATGTTTTTGCCATTTTGACTGAATATTTCAAACTTACGAAACGAACAACGAAATATTTTAGTATCTAGTTTATTTAAGCATCATTTAACATATCAGTGTCAATCTTGTTTTCACCCTACTTACTTAGAAGGAGGGTAATGCGTTTCGCGCTTCCATGGAAGAGATTTCGATCTGTAATGGCATTAGATATCGCTATGCATCGTTGGTACACTTATACATAAATTGATGGGTTTATTTTACAGCAGTATCGACTGATTTCATTAAAACATAATCTGGTTTGACACTACATAACTGCTTAATCAATGAAAAACCTACCTTACTTAATTAACTTTTATGATAATTGATAAGTAAGTAGCCTATTTAATGGTAAGTATAAATTATCTTGATTTACAGCTTTACTGCCCATTTCCCGTGTCTATGAAAAAAATATATACGTACACCAAGGAAAATGGAGCTTTAACGATAAACAGCCCATTATAATGCCATAAAATACAACATAAACATAATTTAAAGCCAACTTCCCACGGATATTATTGAAATTGCTTAACTAAGGATAATTAAGTCACATAATTATTGTAAAAGATTGATGTAAAATCGGTGTTATGTGACATTCATTTGATAATACGCGAGTTACCCCGCAAACTGGTACTTCGTTTGTAAGATGAGATACCTCATAAATATAGTTTGCGGTGATAAAATACTTTGGTGCACTTGTTATCAAATTCACAGAGCGCAGAATTAATTCTTTTACATTTAACTTTTAGGTTGTTTGTGTAAAATACTTGTAACCCGAAGGATAAAATGTTTTTACGTTAGTAAGTACTCATATCGTATTGTAAGCTCGTGGCTAAGTAATAGAGTCAAGGGTCGATCGATTATATGGTTCAGCAATGCTTGGCAAGGTCGCTGCGTGGATGGGTGACCACTTATCTCGATGAGTTCCTCCGCGTTTCGGAAGGCATGTCAATTTAGTTGGTACCGGCTGCCATTTGAATACTTTTGGCAGTAGTTACCAAGGAGTATTGTGTTGCCCAGATAACTGAGTTGAGGAGGTCACGTAGGCAGTTGCTTGTAAAAAACCTGGTTCTCAGCTGCATATGGTTAGATTGGAAGCCAACCCCAACATAGGTATGTGGGATAAGACTAGGCAGATGATGACTTTATATCTTATTGTATTGAATATGTAAATAGGAGATAGCTACTTCCGTACAAAAAACGTAGTTTCTTAAAGAGTTGAGTAGAGAGAGTCATGCAAGGGATTGCACGCATTTCTGAACAGTTGCTGTATGTTTTGTATATTTGTTTTTTATTATCATACTTTCACTTGGGAAGAGTTTAACGCGCTCAGACGGAAAAAAATGCTCTCATTTTTTACGTAATTACTATAAAATGAATCTTTTTCTGTGTTAGTCACATAACATGCTTCATAGTGATACGTGATTTACTGAATTTATTTAATTAAATACGAACTTGGAAATGCTGAATATAGATTAATACTTGGAAACAGCAGACATCTTATAAACAAAAGTTTCAATTCTTTATTAATGTTTTAGGAGTGTATAACTTACATTAGTAGGTACTCTTATCTATAAAGAAGTTTCTGCCAATTAGCTAATATCATTTATTAGATAAATCTATACTAACATTATAAAGAAGAAGAGGTTATTTGCTTGTATGTGCTAATCACAGGAATTACTGTTCCGATTTGAAAAAAATATCTCAATATTAGATAGCCTATTAGTCGAGGAATATAACGAGGACATATAATAGAGAATATATAACGAGGACACTTTTTATCCGGGTGCATGAAGAAGTAGGTACAGACGCCAGCACATCAAGCTACCCGAAACTGTAAAATTTTCCCAATGAACTTTGAACCATACGCTTCGATAAAGTTGAAAATCTATTAAGGAAAATTGACAGATTGCAGTAGTTTAATGTACTGGCGTCTGTACCTACGGGAAACAACCTATTTATTAAAGCTAATACAATAGTAGTTTTGTCAAAAACCTAGCATATTCAAAAACTACACGCAGTATGTATGCTAAATATACACATTTACATATGTACACTTATACAGTTTAGGAACTGGTCCGAAAAAACGATAAAACTTAGCGTATGCATGATAAATGGTAGCATGATTTTTATTGACTGTAATTTAAAATAAGAATAAATAAACCGTATTAACGACGAAACGATAGAACACCAATACCGTAACATTTACCGTTGCTTAGACAAAAGAGGTTGATTGCTTACAAATCAATTTTACTTTTCGATCTTTAAAATATTTGAATTATAAGGAAGAAGATTTCAATTCGTCAGCTCGGTGCAAATGACAGAGATAGAGAATGAGGGAACTTTTCTTAAGGGCGCGTGTACGAAAATCTGGCAACGTCGCAAATAACTGTCAAATATTTACACGTTTTAATTAATTTGGCCATTTTACTATATGAAAGTAAGACATATGGCTCTGTAGCTCCCTAAAACATTGAATAGGAATTGCCAGCTATTTGCGACGTTGCCAACTTTCGGTGCAAGCGCTCTTAACCGTCAATAGCTCCCATTAATTCCTTATTTAAAATAAGCTTTATCTAACACTAGCAGTATCTCATGGTTTTTCCGGCGCCCCTGGGGAACTTCTTTCCGCATCCTGACAAAATACCTATAGCCTATGTTCACTGGTAGTGTAGCTTCCCAACAGTGAAAGAATTTCTAATCAAAAAAATCGTTCCTCATTATAATATTAGTAGAGATACCCGTATTATATTTACTACTCTGACCGCTAAGGGTCGGCTTATAGACAAAGCGTTTTTTCTGTATTTTGAGACCAAAATAATTCTTTTTTTTTCTGAATTTTTACTTTTTTATTTGAAGCCTATATCTTAGCGATGCAGTATACAGGGTGACGCATTGCGGCAGGAGGTTCGCCAACTGACAGTGTTCGATATCCCCAAACGGGGACAGCGAAAATATTGTGTTTGAGCCATTTTGGTTCATAATTATTGTTCATCTTATGTCTTATGGTTAGAGAATTAATTTATTTCATTAACTAGGCTTTTATTACAAGCTTATGCACGATACTCGGTGTATGTTTAGGTGGTCGGTGTGTCATAGCTTCTTATGACGGCATTTTATTCAAGCTTAGCTTTTGCAGGATATCCAAGTTCCTAACTTTAATTAAAGTATATGTATCTTCTCAAAGAAAAAAACAAAACACTACAGTCATGCGTAAATTCTACGAAAACTCAGCTACTACGATAAAAAAACAAAAGCGCATCAATTTGTAAAGATACAAGCGTCAAGCAGTTGAGCCCAATAAGATAGACAAATAATATGGATCAAGCCATTCGTTCTTATTCTTATACATTTGCGTGACTGACGGTACTTTGAAGAAAACTCACGGATAGAACTTTCTGACCTAAAAATGTATGTAGCGAAAACTTGCTCGTTTTCATGCTTTGCAAGTAAAAGGTTATGGAATAATGTCAGCAATTATTCGCGGTTTTCTGTAGGCACCCTTTAAATGTCAACTGTAGATTTGACATTCCCAAAAATAGGTGAAAAATACGACTTTATTTTAATAACTGGCTTTGAAATATAATTTATTGATGATAAACTAGTTTACCTTTGAAATTTGATTCTAAAATTTTAGGCACTAATATTATTACTGTTTTTCCGTATTAATTAGAAATGACATAAAGACCAGCTATAAATATAATGTTACCTACGTTTTTGTATAAATAATAATAAAAAATAAATGTTTACTTTAAACAAATAATATAGGTAATCAAAACAAGCCTTTCCCTTTTACGCCTGCAAAAACCAGTGAACGTGGGAAATATCGGAACTGTTACCTCAGAACTGTTCCATTTGCAAGATAAATGTGTTCCACGATGTCACGCACGGCACGAACGTCACGTTCCAACCTTTAATTTGTAATGTGCTTAGAGTTAGTCCAGTGCTTCTAATCTTGATGCAGGAATGCGAACTAGTATTGTTTGCATATTGGGAGCGTTTTTTTTTTAATTGGTTCTATATATCTGTGGTGTACTGATCTACTGTTGTTTTTGGTTAGTCATTACTTCAGCGTCAGCTGATGTACCTATATAATATTTCACGAAATGAATTGTTATTAAAACTATTACGACTAATGCAAATAAAATCAGATTAATAGGTAAATTCCATTATTGTAAAAGTTTTTTTTTTTTAACGTCACACCTTTTCACAGGGATCGGTTAACGCTAAGGTAAGCTATTGATTAGCCAGAAATAATATTATAACACCTTGCCCACAGCCCACTGTACTAGGTATCGAACATGGGATCTTATGATATCCCTTATCTCGGCAGTCCGGCGCGGTTACCATTGCGCCAACGGAGTCGTAGAATGTTGAGATTAATTCACCGCAATTAGTAAACTATAATGTGCAATGTGTCACATCCTTATCTGAACTATTCCATTACTACCTGTTTCCGCTTCCTAAAACTAGTTCGCGACGGGACGTCAACAACGTCAAAACGCAACGATATAATCGTAATATTGCAGTTCTTTTCCCGAAAACAACTTAGTATAATAATTAAAAGGGTCGCTCCAAAACAATTGAACATTTAAGTGAAGTTAGTGCATGAAGTGGAACCGGGGAGCGAGGTATCTAATCGAGGCGACGAAGCACCGTAAGTACCAAAATTATCTCCTTTCTATCTACCCTTCGTTTCCCATTGCAAATGTATTTGAGCTATCGAGGGTATTTAAATCATTATCAGTCTTACATTTTCTGAACTTATTTCTAGTATACCCACCCACGAGGTTCCTAATAACTTATTTAATTTTATTTTGACCGTTTATATACAGACGCCAGCGCATGAAACTATTTGAAACAGTCTAATTTTACAAACCAATTTTGAATCATATGCTTCAGCGATAAAGTTGAAAATCTATAAAAGAAATTTCACAGATTGTAGTAGCTTGTGCTGGCGTCTGTACGTACTTTATATAAAGTCATATATGAAGAAATATTAAGCAGCTGCTTATTAATACCTAAATGTTTTCCAAATGCCCCATTATTGATGAAATACTAACCATATTATTAATAGTGGCATGAGTTCTAATAATTAAAAACATGTTAATATTAAGATTAGATAAGTAAGTAAAATATATTATTAATAAACCATCAAGAGTACGGAGTTTATAACAAAAGTTGTATCAGCTGCGTTATGCAAATAAGCGCCGAGATTACCTCACCATAGTCACACATCCCTACCTGCTGGGAATCTGAATAGCATTTGTTGTTCATTGTTTCTGTATCAAGTTAGCCGCTTGGTAATCATTATAATGTAATTATCTGCCTAGCCTTTTCCTAACTAAGTTGGGGCGGGCTTCTAGACCAACCGACATAACATGGAGCGTGTTTAGTAACACTGGTTGTCAGAATTTCTGGTTTCTTACTAGGTTACCATCACGACTGACACCAATTTAACGTACCTTCCGAAACACATCCATCCACAGACCGAACGTACCAAGCGTTGCTTAACCTTTTGATCGAAGGAGAACTTAGCAACGGGCTTTTCTATAAAATTGCTTAGCGCCATTATTTCTCAGGTCCAGCATTGCCCGTCATTGTGACCACTAAACAAAGAATAAATGCACTGAATAAATAAACGATGTATCTACTTCAAACGAGTACAGCCGCCGGTAGTAGAGGCGTACGTGACATCGCGGATAAAGTGCAAGAGCATCGTTTGAGATAGTTACGCCATGTTGCACGTAGAGCCACAAGTACGTGCGAATGTGTATTACAAGGGGAATTTAGACTACAGGGTTGCACTAAACTCGAATATCGGGGTTCTATGGAATAAAATACGGATTTTAAATGTTTTCAACGAATCTCTTAATATTCCAGCTACAACTTGACATTTTACTGTCTTATTGTAGGTTCTATTTTACGAGCAAAAACATGAATAATTCTTTTGCGTTTTCCACACATCATCGCGAGCTTTACAAGGAAAAACAATATTAAAGTCGCAGCGTACTCAAGAATGTGTTGATTATTAAATCGATAAGGTTATACCGATGTAATTTCATAATATTTCCGAGTAGGTACTTGAGTAGGGATCAATTAAGTGCCCATTTATTTATTGGAAATCATGACTACCGATGAAATTAGGTATGTAAGTAATATTTGCGATGTTAATCTCTGCTCAGAAATAAGCATCCAGCAAATAAGCGGCCACGCTTGCGCTCTAAAATTTTTAAGTAGCCGATCGCAGTATTCCGGAATGCACAAATTGTTATTTGGTTTTTCATAGATGCTTGGATTTGGATGGCAAAAAACAAAAAAGATTCGATATGAATCGAGTTATCATTATGTGCTAAGATAATTTCGAGTACAATGTCAAACCTTTCGAAAACGTACTTTCTTAACAAATATCTTATAATGTAAAGAAGAAACCTAACTCAAAAATGCGTGACATAAAAACACACTTAATGGTCAAATCATACGAGTGTGTGTTCAACAAATCAACTGAGCTCGGTCCCGCCAAAATTTTTAGCAAAAACGCGATACGACATTCTTGTGAGTCATCCTGCTATCCGAGTGAATCACGCCGCCATTTTACTTTGAACACAAAAAAAAGTCCAAAACTGTAGACCACGCACTTTACAAACACCGTAAAACTGAACTCACGTTTATAAATCGTGATTATAAACTATAACCGCTTATTATATTAGTCTGTCTGACGTTTGTACAGCTGAGGGCGATGGCAGAATGTGATGTGGTCGGAATACTTTTTGTACACAATCAAGCTACTACAATCTGTCAAATTTCCTTAATAGATTTTCAACTTTATCGCTGAAGCATATGGTTCAAAGTTGATTGGAAAAAATTGACAGATTCGGGTAGCTTGATGTTCTGGCGTCTGTTCAATATAATAATGTAGTCGACGTTGTCCTTTCCTTAACCTTTCTCAGGTGAAGAGATGGGTTCTTGTTTTTTGACAAATCAGCCGGACGAATTTTTAAATCAGTTTCTATACCAATGTACGTCTTTTATGCGAAGAGTATTATTTTTACAAGATTGATGTAAAATATTAGAGAAGGAAGGGCTTGCATCAATTTAATTTTTTTTTTGATGAATGCTAATGATTTCACTTCTAAGATTCCATTATGACTTCGATCAGATCTCGAATAAATTCAAGTTCAAAACAAAATATTTGTTCGGAATTTGAATTTTATTTGCATTACCTACTTTACTTTTATATCTTACTAGCTTCCGCCAGCGGTTTCACCCGCTTTCTGAGGGAAGTACTTTCCATACCCGGATAAAAAGTAGCCTATATGTTATTCTGATGTATAAGCTATATTGTGGTAAAGTTTCATTCAAATCCATTCAGTAGTTTTTACGTGAAAGAGTAACAAACATCCATACATCCATACTTACAAACTTTCGCCTTTATAACAGTAGTAGGATTTCTGGCCAGTAAGTATATTATAAGTTATATTATAAGTTCCAGTTAGTTTATTTGGTAGATAATTTCATACAAATTCTGTTCCATTTTTGAACTTATTCGGTAGACGGTGGCTATTCCGGCATTGTGGAACTGGTCCTAAAAGTGATTTTCTCCTTATTTTTCATTCACTTTAAAGTACCTACCTACTTAGATTAAACTAATGTTGATCATTAATTAATGACTAGCACACCATTATGATAATACGATGCATAGACACATACGGGCATTTATTTCTACGGGCAAAGACAAGGTTAAAATATTCTGTCATTATCATTGATATTATTGTCATCGTTTATTTCAATGTCATTGAATTTTAAAGCATTTTTTTATAAGTACTTGTCAAGTTCACGTCCGAATAAAATGTCTTCGGGCTAGTTTCACCAGTTGCTGATAAGTTCCAGATAGTTAATCTGGCGGATAATTTCATAAAAATTCTGTTCCATTTTTGAATTTATCCCTGGTCCCTAATAATATATCATCATTTTAGCATACATTTAATAAATAATATAGCATAAATAAAATATTTATTGAATGTATAATTTATGCTTTAGTACATAACATTAAATGTATGTAGTGACGGAAACTGCATGCTTAGCTTAGGCGTCGAACTATCAACGTGTCTCGTTGTAGTGCAACGTGGTACAGTGGCGTACACAAGTGCTACTCGTGTTAACACGTCCATCTAACCCTTCACTCTACGTATGTACGTGCTGCGAGAAAGTGTTTCCACGAGTTATTTACTTATAAGGAAAGTAATCTATGAAATTACATCAGTGGATGTTCGCTTGCAAATTTGAATGATGTTATGAGCTCATATGAACTTATTTAAGGTCTTCGACATATTTTTAACGAGTCTTTTTTCTAAATTAAGTAATTGTCTTAATAATCTTTCTAATTTTATAGGTACACACGCCACCATATCAACCTACGTCAATCTGTTAAATTTCTTTAATGTGTTTTCAACCTTATCCCAATAGTGCAAGGTATATGTTTGATTGCTAAAATTTGTCAGATTTGGGAAGGTTGACCTGCTGGCGTCAGCTACCTGAGGGTAAGCGATGTAAAGAAAGTGTACAGCTTTACGAATATTATGAATAAATAATTAATTTTGTTTTTCTATTACGTGCTTGTAATGTAATGTAGATGTGCATTACAAAAATAAACACCTAAACAAATATTCATTCAATGTTTCCTTATAGAAATGTGGGGCAATGTCATTTTTTCCTTACACTGCAGTCATTGCCGCATCATTGTCTTCGGCAATGAGCCGTTATGTCACGGTCCGTGTCACCACATGCATACAGATACGACAGTTTATTGTCCAACTGTACACTGGCTTATGTGAAAATATTTTTAAATAAATGGGGAACAATGGGGTGGGGTCATGGGGTTCGAGTGCACACTTTTCAAGGATATTTCAAAGCGACTTGTTGAAACTTGAACGACGCGTGACCCGAAGGCTGGCTTTGATTTCGGTCAACGGTTAAGAATTGTCACACAACGTGGCAATATGCTGCCAGATTATTAGGTTCACTCCTGGTGGGCAGCGATGAGCGGTAATTTTTTGGAGCTCTTTTATGCATTTCTTTAACTTATTGAATCAGGCGTTACTTTGCGGAAATCCATTACAATAAATGTTAGAAAAGAATAATATCTAGCTTTAATTCCGCGAGACATTAAATTCTCATTAGACATTAAACTCGCGGAATTAAAGCTAGATATTATTCTTTTCTAAAATTTAATGCATTTCTTTGTTAGTGATGACCTAAATATTATTTCACGTGACTGTACGTGTTATATTTATGTGTCAACAAGACATAATTTTCATAATATTTCGGTCTTAACTAGGCTGGTAGTCATATTTCTCATCCCCTAAGATCGTCAAATGTTTATGGAAAATCCCTTAGGTATATATAATAGACATATACTTAAATATAATAGACACATCCCGAAATACGGCCTTTTTGATACTTCCTTATTTAATGCAACCATAAAAGGAAGCACTCAAAACTTTTTGCCCGAATACAATTTCATGGAATTTGCGCCGTTCCATTTTTTGCTATACAATATTAAATTACGCATGCTAACGTGCTTCGTCGCAGTAATTTGTTATAGGAAAAAATATGTATGATGGGCCGTAATTTTGGACAATTTAGTTAGTAAGTTTGTGAGTCAGAAGCGCAGATTTCGTATAGTCACGTCAGGGAATACAGTTATCTAATTAGCACAGGCATACCTTCTATACAATGACATTTGGGAGCTGCTCTGCATAGTGATAAGGTGAACTGTTATGCGCATTTTTGGTGTGCTGACTTTCTATTTGTATAATAGTCTATTGACGTTCATAGAGTTTGTATCTAACCTCATCATCATCATTATTTCCTGTCCCACCCATTAACAGACACAGGCCTTTTCGGAGACAGAGAAGAAATGAGCATTACGGTCCCGCTGCAGGGCACAGGCCTCTTCTCAATGAGTAGAAATGAGCGTTAATTCAAGATAAGAACATTACTTAGTCATTGGTTTCCAAGATACATTTAGAAAGGACATATCACTTGGAAAAGTTACACTGTGATCCGCACTCTAGTGGTTAAAAGCACCAGAGTGCACGACTCTGGTGCTTTTAACCACTAGTTGTTAAAACAGTGTATGACAAATTTGAGCTAAGACACATTCTCGCTGAAACGATAGTTCATACAACATTTTCCTGTTCACAATGTTTATTATTTCATAATTATCTTACAATAAAACTTACCGTGACATCAGTGAGCTAAATAAAAATAATAAACGATCTGCTAAAATCGATATCCCTGATATCGATACATTGATAAAAGTAATCGAACTTTATGACTATGACGACCATCGATTCTAGATGGATTGTGTGGGAATCAGCATCGGTTAGTAAGCTCGCGTGTCGTGAACAAGCGTGGCGGATCCTCTTTTACTATGTTCTTGGGTAAAATAGAAATGTGGCCTACATAACATGGGAAGTCATACGAAGTTTTTATCAAATTCTCTCTATCAAACAGTTAATACGAAACAATTGTTTCGTTAAACATTGTGTAATGAGCTTAAAATCTAAACATTAGTAATAAAACCCATCCCCGTGCAAATCTAACACACAAATGACACCTTAAATCTAAATTAGCTTCATAAAGTCAACACCAAAAAACAATCCCAAAGTTTAACAACGATACCCAACACTTAACAGTAACTGTTTAAGTCACAAACACATCTACAGTACCCCAAGTGTAAGTAGTGTACTTATCGAGTTAGCGAAACGTTAACGTTTGCGTTTACGTTTCGTCGTAATTTCTTACAAAACTTACACTAGGGGTCCAGGTGCTCAGTGGCTCTCCCATCGACAGGGTTGAGTAATTTGTTTGTTAGTCGTGCACAGCCGTCTTTAGACCTTTTGCATGTTTCTTATATTTTGTAAGTAAAGCGTGGGGTGCGGTGTTGGTTCAGGCAAACAGAGGGAACTATCTTGACGTTAGCGGGACACTCGTGTTGTATTCTTGGCGGGATCATACAGGACTGCCTTGGGATCTTTGGTTAAACATACATAAGTTAGCTGGATTTTTTTGAGCTTAGATGTTAAATATAGCCGGCCAATTATAATTCCCGAAACGCACATGTTGTGCCACAAAAATTTGAAGCTGTCGTCCTTCGCAAAAACCAGTGCTAGCAAGTTTTGTTTTGTCCACGCCAAGAATACGCATTTTAGATATCCAGAAAACGTTAAGGGAACTCTCTGCGTACCCTCGCCACTGGCTGCGCTGTGTATGCGACAAGTTTGTTACCTTTGGCCTGGACATAGTAGGTGACGTTATGGCGGATATAGGCGCATAATATGTTCCATTAATTTTATAGAAGTCACTCTGCAAAAGAAGAAATTTGACCTGAATACACTTTCGTTTTGGTTCGGGTCAATGCTGAGATGCTAGTTTTGTCAAAAATCCTTTGTTATTTCTGTCACCATCAGCTATCATGAGTCAATATTTGATAGCAGATATATTAAAAAGCCTTAAGCTGTACTGACTGTAACGAATTTGGGAATTAAACTCGCTCCAAACTGTAGTATGAGATTGGTTGTGTTCTTCATAAAACCAGTAGTGTGTTTATCCCCATGCAATATTCCGTGATTTTAGTCAAATGTGTTGTGGGGGTTAATTTTGTTAGTTTGTTTGTAGACACGTCACATTTTTTCGCCATAGCAATCATGTTCGTCTTCATGCTTCGGAGTGATTTTGTTAAACTTATCCTAAAGTGTATGCAGGTACAAACACAATAATTTAAATAAAATTACTCACCTCTTGGTAGAATACTCTTTTGGAACTGTAGGTGAGGTTGTACTGCTGGTCTGCCACCATTAGCAGGATTGTGAAGGGCAGCAGGAAAGCCGCGGCGGCGAGGAAAGCTACGCAGCGCCCTAACCGCATCATGCTGACGTTTCTACGACCTACCACCATCGCGACACTACTTGACAATCCTAAACACACTCACGATAGTCTTCGCGCACTTCATTTGTTTATTCCACGACGACTTACACCGTTACCTGCAAAAGAAAAAATACATCAAATATAATAATATTCAAGCTCTTCCGTAAAGGGCCTGCTGGAAGAGATTTCGAGAAATAAAACGCGCCTTTGTACCCTGATTGTTCTATTTTCCTTCTTATCTTACCAACTGTGTACATATGTATATTGTTACATTTAAATTAAATATACAAACAAAACATGTCTGTTGGTTTAAGCAAACAAGCGAAACCACGTGGCGCACTAGTGTGTACAAACGAATGCAATTTCACAATGTATTTTGTGGTTTGTTCAACTTTTTTTTATTTGTGATTAGAACACAATTTAGCGCCCGCGGTCACGAATATACATGTCGGAAAATGTGATAAGTAAATCAACCGTGAAACACTTAATGAAACAAACAAAGCTGAAAGCGCACGCAACCAGGTTCGTTCACACTCGATCGTAGGTACCTACACCTAGATAATTTATCGATAGTTATCAATTAATGTCTCGAGACGAGTCAGAAGTGACGTTATATCGATTGCAACAAATTAAAAATGGTAAGACATTAAACATATTCGTATAATGGAAACTTTTCATCACCTCCATGAAGTTATGGCAATAAATTCTTTGTTTATCATCATCAGACTTGTTAACGTTTCTTAAAACGCTCACCTCGCAAGAATGTTGTTTTATTAATTTCCTAAGGAGTTTAGTGCGTTTGAAGGCTCATTATTTCTAGTTTAACGATGTAGGAACATCGTTTGACTTCAAAGATTGTTAACATTTAGTTTCGTTTCGTTTCTTTGACGGTTTATATGGAAAATTAACACGTTCTATTGCTTATTTGGATTTGTTCACAGACACACCTTACGTAGTAAACCAAGGTATGTTTACAAAACCAATTTTGACTGCAATACTTACGTTGATTTCTCAGTTTTGTTATTTGAGATATGTTTTACGTATTATTTAGATCTGTGTCGTTTCATCTGAAAACTAGGTACATGGATATTTTGAGTAAATTGAAGATAATCAGGAATAATGTTGGTAGGTTTTAATACAAGATTGTCCAAATTGACAGCATAATACATAGAATTTAACCAATCATCAAAATTTTTAAAAAGAATTACTTCAAAGAAAAGCGTGTCAGGCGTTGACTGAGTAAAAACACTATAGGAGCTGCTATTTAAAGTTTCTTTAAACCTTTTTGACAGTCAGTTATTTCAGCCCACAGCTCATTGTCACAAAAGTAAATAACATAACGCGCAAATTATGTAGTTATTTAATCAAACGCAATTTCAACATCACAATCCAAATAAAATTGTGACAATTCTAAAATTAGTCAGTCACCGCGGATGTTATTCATTGAATAAGCTCCTACATACCTACTACACTTTTCATTGTACACACACCAGCACATCAAGCTACCCAAACCTGTCAAATTGTCCCAATCAATTTTGAACCATATGCTTCGGCGATAAACTAAAAAATCTATTAAGGAAATTTGACAGATTGTAGTAGCTAGATGCGGTATTTGTACGAATAGCCGCCATTTTGTTTCAAATGTCACGGTTAATGGCGTGACAAAAGGGAACAATATGCAGCGCGGCGAATAGAATATTAAACACATAGAAATTATGTATTTATAATGAACCATTAAAAATAAATTTCGTGGAAAGTTTCACGCCTTTTCAAACGTGTCAGAGTTACTTGTAGCACATGTATTAAATACTAATTTCCGACAGACTTCAATATCACGTATCCCGTGAGAACTAATTCACTAGCATGGCGATTTTATATCTATTCTGTCAAGAAAAGACAAAGCTCTTTCTGTCAATGTCAACATGTCTTCTTTCCGAGCATGGCGCGACCTGTCAACTCGCTTATTGCCTTATGTCAAACGAAGAAAAGAAAAATTACTGCAAAGAATGTCAAAAGAAATCTTATGTCAATATATCTCCGGTAAACAAAACTTGTTTCTACGGTTGCCATGCTAAGCCTGCAGGATAAAAAGTAGCCTGTAGAGTTCTTCGTAGTTATAGAGATTTGAGTGTTCAAGCTAACAAATAAACTCTTCAGGATTATAATAGTATAGATTGACAATGTTACTCAAGAAAACGAAGAGTGAAAAAATATTTGAAAACAGTCCACAAGACTTGGGTATTACGCACTGCTACAAAAAAATCATTTTATTTACAAAGAATAGAATAACACGGTGATTTATCTAATTTGCCCGCATCGCATACAATGACCAGAAATAGTTTTAGTCATTGTCACTAATGACACCGTAATGCCTTCCATTCATAAAGGTATAAAGGCCGGTGCTTAAGTAGGCCTCAATATTTTTATTTTACGGAGTTTTGAAGTCAGAACGTGAGTTGCAGATGGACTATCCTTCTTAAAAATCTGTTTTTAACATACCAGATTTAAATATGGGTACAGACACACAATGCACATCAAGCTACCCAAAACTGTCAAATTTTTCCAATGAACTTTGAACCATATTATGCTTCAGCGATAACATTGAAATTCTATTAAGCAAATTTGACAGATTATAGCAGCTTAATGTGCTGGCGTCTGAAATACAAACTGTCAAATTTCCTTAATAGATTTTCAACTTTATCGCTGTAGCAAAGTTGATTGGGATTTGGTAGCTGGATGTGCTGGCGTCTGTACAAGATTTTGCAATAAAGGACGTGATTATCCAAATGTTCCAACCATTGTCTAGGAACTTGACCTTTTGAATATCCAAGGCTATTCGTAACTTGGTCTGTTTTCCCATTACGCGGTATGACCGAGCGATACCTTTGTCAGTCAATACAGACAATGTCTAGCGAATCATCGCATTATAATGTGACTCGGTCTGCCAAAAAAGAAACTTCTAAAAGCATAACAGGATCGCCATGATTTATGATCTTAACTTAATGTGAATATTCCGTCAGTTTTTGTCCATATTTTTCGTTTTATTTTTTTATTGAGCAAGGTCTAAATTAGGAACTGAAAAGTTGAATGTTGTGTGACTCAGTTTTAGCCCGCAGCGTCCGCGTCTTTCGGTTCTTGTAAACGGTAATGGATTTCGTATAAAACAAAAGGAACTGACATGATAAGAAAAACAAGTTAGTTTTTAGATACCTATAATTATTTTTGATAGAAAATAATAATATAATTATGTAACAACGTATTGAATTTACATAAGTGTAGGTATGTTTTCGTATAATTTTCATACATAAACAGTTCCTGATAATTTCACACACAAATCGATTTGACTACTATTTTCTACCCACGATCATGTAAACGTATGAATAAGTATCTACTTTCACCCATTCTCCTGCTCTTATTCCAATTTTTATTGTTCTATTCCACAAGCAACATTATTTCTCTCCATATCGACTTTCACGTATCACATCCATCGTTTCTTTGATCGATTCCTCTATATCCATCCAAGTTCATACAGAAAACCTTGTTCACAACATAACATGATGTAATAAATGTGTTGCCCACTTAATAACAATATAGATAGACATTATACACTTTTTTATTCTATACCATGATTAAAAACAATACAAGATACTTAATAGATTTAAGCATACAGTTAACTTAGTTAACTGCTTCTCAGTTAATAAATGGTTAAAGGCATCCCGTTTCATAACGATACAGTTACTATAAATTGTTACACATACCGGTCCGATCGACAACATGGTATGCTGATATTAAATTAATATACAATCTGTGTAAGATTATTAAGTAAACCAGTAGCTGCTATGAAACTAGGCTGTTCCTGTACATTTGATCTTTACCACATAATGTGCATTGAAAGTTTTCACCAACTGAGCACTGCAAAGATTTGTAGTAGGTATTGCGTTTTTGTCAGCATGTAAGTACATATGTGTTAGTAACTGATAATGAAGTTTGAAAAATAAAAAATAAATATTGTTTATAAAATCTCGTAGGTTGAGTCGATTCGAATAGTTGAGTCGAGTAGTCGATTCTCGTAGGCTATAAAATAACACTAAAGAAATTATGCATAATGTTGAATATCCGAAACTATACCCAATTTCTGAGGACTAAGACTTAGATTTCCCCATAAAACCAAATCATAGAAATATAATTATAATAATATGTATTTACTTATACGAAATCACGGTGTATATGGATCTTTCTATAAATATTTAGAACCACTTTCGTAAGGATTTCTAAACGAAATAACCATGAGCCAGTCCAATTACTACAAAACGTAATAACAAAAGAGAATCGTAAATGTTTATAACCCAGAAATGCTTTTCTAATCTTGCAAGAAAAAAAACTCCAAAGAGGCTGTGGAATAAGCAGTTTAATTTTTAAGGTATTATCTACCTTTTTGGCCGGGGAAATTGGTTTTGCCTCGGATCCATTTGCCCGGACCCCGTATTGTATGACCTCCACATTCTCTAGAAAATAGCTTCGAGATTGCAACTCGATATTATGTAACAGTATCTAATAAATGAGCTCCTGAATATGGTATGGGAGGAAGGAAAAAGTTAATAATTTCTAAGCGCTTTTGTGTGTCATGGTTCCATTGTTTTCTTATAAGGCAAAGTTGTATGTGTTCCAAAAAGGTTGCACGTGTTTTCTGGCTCATTGTTTAGCTATTTAGATAATTCCTCCTATAACACGAGTACAACTGATAGAAATATAAATTTAGTCAGTAGGTAAAAGTATAACAATCATGAAAAAATACGGAAAATATTTATTACCTAAAAGCGATTAATAGCTGGCACGAATATCGGCTAATTACTACGAATTCACCGCTAACTTTCATGTCAATTTATTACAAATGTTAATGCATATTCCATTACAGTACATTGACGAGCTCTTTGCGTGATCTGCTTTGCTATTGTCGATAAAATCTATACAGCAAACAACAAACTAGGCCTGAAGTCGTGACATCTTACAATAGCAATGTAAAGTAGGTTATAATTTATCACGGGTAAAATGTATTTATGATTTTGCAGCAAATACAATACGTTACGTATAATAACAAAACGCATGGTTAATCGGTCGTTTACATAATCTAATTCGTTTCGTCCTCCTCCTAGAATATTCAGGGCTTGGAAATTGCATGGAGTCAGACATTGTACGGGTATCGTTTCCCCGGGAAATAAAAGGTTCGCATTTTAAATTGACAGCGTCATCGGAATTTTTATATTGGCGAGACGGCTTTTACCCGTAGTTCTAAAAGCCCATCAATATCACGTCAATTTATACGAAAGGCTTTTGTTATTGTTTTTTTTTTGAGTAGGAAGTCATCCAATGACCCCTCCCTCCCGCCGTGGCCCCCACAACATCTCCTCCTGCTGCAGGAGGGAGTTTCAGACTTTACTGACACTCCCTCTAGCTAAAATCCACTTTTGTCCTATCTGGAGGACTTTGCCGCGGTGACTCTTGCATGCAATTCACAACCGGATTTTGTTATTTTTGCATTTGAAAAACAACTGATAAGACTTTTATCAACTGCAGAACTTGATGAAACATTGTCTGGGGGAAATCACATCCGGACAACAAATTATCGGACTTTTGCACCATTTTAATTATAATTTTTATTTAAAACTGTTGCCATAACAAAATATCTACCCACAATTTATGTAATCGATATCTTAATGGGAAAAGAGGCATGACTGTGTCAAAACTGGCAATTATTATGCTGAATATCTTCGAAAACTCGCGGATTCTACGGTGATTTGCGCAGAAGTCAATTAAACTAAATGATGTTTTTTATAGTGAATGTCCGATACTAAACATAGGTTTCCGGACTTCGCTGGTCAAGCGAAGGTCAATGCCATAATCTCCTTCGCAAGCACATGGTGATTGTGTTTCGATAATATCAGTCTAGTTTATATTGCTGCAGGTAATAAGTGCATTATGGCCGCGCTCGAGACCTATTATATTGTAGTAATGTAAAATCCTGTATGTTAATAGAACATTGCAGGATGAAAGATAATCTCTTTTTGATAATCTACGCATATAAAAGTATATAATGGGTTTTGGTTAAAGTTATTATCATTTGTTGAAACAAAGATAAGTTTGAGAAATATATTTTTGATATAATAAGCCAAAAGGTACTTAATAGACGCTTAATAAGGCTTTTATAAAACATCAAAATACTTAAGATCTACCGTTGTGTATATTTCATACACACAATGATACAACATAATGAACACATCTCAAACATGTCATAATGATTAGCGTTCAGAAACAGAAAGAACGCTTTAGGGCAAAAAGTAATTAATGTTACCGCATATACACATACCGTGATGGTAAAAACGCCAAGTTTAACAAAGCTGTCAGTCTTTAATTAAAACTCAATTGTTATTAAACCAGTTAAATGGGTTGCCTCTAATTTTTTCTAGCTCCATAGCGGCGTATGGCGTATACTCGCACTATACAATAAAAATACGAAACCGTACCTTTAGTTTTTATGTATAAATGAAAGAAGTTTTTCCAAACATACTCGGGCCACGTTTACGGGAGTGTTTTATAATAATGAAGTTACAAAATGCAGACTTTTGAACAATTAAAGCTCCCACTCCAAACGAACAGGGTATGTAAATCATCTGAATTATTTCAACGAAAACCGAAGTTCATTATTCATTACCGTTTTATTATTGAAAGGCAAGCTGAAAATAGTTGCCTGTTTATCAACTACTCCTACAAACGCTTTTCAAAGCTGGAATGTAGTATGTTTTGATCGAATCAATTCAATTAGTAGCTAATATCGTTGGAGTTAATCGAATCGGTTCGTTGCTCGATCTCCCAGATACTGATGATTACATTATGATGGCAAATTAGCTGAATAATGTAATAAAGCCGCAGGCGACGCCTTAGGAGTGTATTACATATAATAAAGTAATATGAGGGTGACTGAACATTTTTATTATACCGTATAAAAAGATGTGTACTGTAATTCAGTTTTACGATATATCTAAGGATAGTTGAGACTCTGCAGATAAAGTAAAAACGATATATAAAAAAGATAGTTGTAATAGTTCAGTAGTAGTCAGGTATAGTTTGGAAGAAAAAGTGTTGGATTGAACTGATAGGTTATCGATACCTTACAAACTTGTATCGATAACGTTAAGGTTATCGTTGTGCGGTTCCGTGATGTTTTCCCCAAATTTCGCCTCGGTTAGTATTTTATCTATACTAATATTATAAAGAGGAATGATTTGATTGTTTACGTATTTGAATTGAATAGGCTCCGAAATTACTAGACTGAATTGAAAAATTGTTTCACTGTTGGGAAGCTACACTATCCCCGAAGAATATAGGCTTTGTTTCGTATGGGTACGGGAAGAAGTTCCTCAGGAACGCAGAAGAAACTTCGAGAAACTGCTAATTTAAATATTTCTCCAGCGTTAACAGAATTAATTTAAATTATTATGTGACTAGCTTCCGCCAGCGGTTTCACCCGCTTTCTGAGGGAAGTACTTTCCATACCCGGATAAAAAGTAGCCTATATGTTATTCTGATGTATAAGCTATATTGTGGTAAAGTTTCATTCAAATCCATTCAGTAGTTTTGACGTGAAAGAGTAACAAACATCCATACATCCATACTTACAAACTTTCGCCTTTATAATAGTACTAGCTTCCGCCAGCGGTTTCACCCGCTTTCTGAGGGAAGTACTTTCCATACCCGGATAAAAAGTAGCCTATATGTTATTCTGATGTATAAGCTATATTGTGGTAAAGTTTCATTCAAATCCATTCAGTAGTTTTTACGTGAAAGAGTAACAAACATCCATACATCCATACATCTATACATCCATACATCCATACTTACAAACTTTCGCCTTTATAATAGTAGTAGGATTAGGATTATGTTGCATCCTTTTTGTCTTGATATTGAGCAATAAATTATAAATTAAATAAATAGAAAATGTCATACATATGATCCAAAATTTGTGTAACCTATTGTTGTTATAATAAATACAAATATTTAAATGCTTAGATAAATAATTTAATCATACTACAAATATGGCTAAAATCAGTGAAATCTTACAATAACAAAAATAATATCTAATACTTTAAGATGAATACACATGCACGAGTTAAATGATAACGAAGATGATATATGTCTATTTGACGACACTTTTTTTGATAATTTAGTATTACGATATAAAGTTGGCATAACTATGCCTAGGTCGTCAACCTGTCGCTGTTGATAAAAATAACGATAAGATTGAAGAAGTACTTACAAAATTTCGTATGAGACACAATAAAAGAACACAACCTACTATTCCTTGCAGAAAAAAATATATCAACGCTTAACAGAATCCAAAAATATTATGAGCGGAAAATAATAAACTATTCTGTGATGTAGAGGTTAACGTAGCCATGATTAAATTGTCTATGACAATGAATGCTGAAACTAAGGATTTAGATCTGTTGGCAAGTTTCCAACATTTCCGATTGAAGAGACTCGGACGGGAGATACGCCTTGTGCATCTTGCTATTGACTTTTTCTACGTTATTAAGGGTCAGTTTTACAATGTCCAAATAGCCACTATCTACCAGATTAATTTAAAAGTGGATATTGACCTAGTGGATATCTACCAAATAAACTATCTGGAACTTATCCGTAGGTGGTGAAACAGGCTCTAACTGTTCTTTATAATATTTGATTTAGAAGCAATTATGATATATTTTGGAATTCCGAAATTTAATTCAGGGTGTTTAGGTCTAGGCTGTGTGTTGTTTGCAGAAGTTACACGTGGCCCTGTCATACAAAGATCTCTAGATAAAACATAGTGGGTTTTAGTTAGTAAGAGTGTTAGAAGATTCTATCAGCGCATCACATTTCATTTATTATTTTTCATCACATCTCATTCTATATCAGTTAGAAGATTCTATCAGCGCCAATATAAAAAGGCTACTAAGGGCCTAACTGCACCCACAGTAGGAGAGGTCATTTGATGATTTCCCTAGAAAAAAAAGGTATAATTCCGCAGCCCGAGCAGCCACTTACCGTAGCCTTTCTATAATAGCGCTGATAGAATAATTTGAAAACAAATAAATTAAATCTTCAAACGCAAAGATCGGTTAAAAGTGTTGAAAGTTTTACAGGTGTGCCATTCTATTCATATCCCACATAGCGAACGATATTATTATTGTTTTAATATTTTAAACAGATCAACCAGGTACCTATAGCTAGCAACAGTTTTCAATATTTCACGTCTGAAGTTATGACTATAACAACTGCAGCCAAATGAGTATTGGCCGGGACCCACCAATTTAACGTGGTTTCCGAAACACGAAGGGACTCACCATGACAAGAAGTTCACCCATCCATGGACTGACCGCGCCAAGGGTTGCTTAACTTTATGATCTCATGCGGCTGTTAGGTACTTATCCACAAGCAACGCTTACTATAAGCCTTAAATTTTACATACTAGCGGTGACGTGATGCAACCATTTTCGTCCGAAATTTTTTTTTTTGGCCATTGCAAATCATTATGAACCTGATGAATTGATTACTGATGAACATAAGCTTCAGTAAATTGTAAATACTACATATATTATTGAATATTCTAGAAAAGCTAATCTTTTTTGGTGAAAAAAAAATGTCCATGTTCCTTTAGAAAACATTCTTTATAGTTCTTTCACCGTTCTTTATGGATGGAAATTCATTGATAGCCACAGTGGAATATCCGAGCCTGATTTCTGAATGCAGATAAGCTAAAATACAATAAGTAGGTAGGCCCATAGGTGATGTATTACGAAGTATTACAAAGTGTGGCGATGAGCTAAGATTACCAGTTTGTCATCTGTGGCGTGTGCCGCATTTCGGTAATTCTTGTTACCGCACCTTCTCGTTTGTTAGGTAATGTTAATAGTTTGTGAGAATTTATGCATTAGTATTGTCACTTGTTTTTAGTTCAATAGTAAATCAATGGGTAACGTATTGTTTTGGTCCCCTGGATAAAAGAAAGGTATTTATAATAAAGCTCGGAAAATGTAAAACTATGATTTCATATGAATAGTACTACCTAATTTAACATAGTAGGTCAAATCTTGAATGAATTTAGGTACTAACACAAATATAAAACTACCTACCGATAATGTTCCAACTTTAAATGTCAACTATGACAGTTTCACGAACAAAGCAGCAAGCGAAACTTCAGTATTCAGTATTCTTGGAAAACTAACAAATTGTACGTTGCAATTGTAAATTAGTGTCATTAGCATAGCTAATAGTTTCCTTGAGGCACTGAATTACGCTGCATATATTTGATGAGTTGAGTGCATTATTCTGAATCATAGCTACGTTTTATTTAGCTCATATTACACTAGTTCTTTTATGATATTCGATATTTGCTGGTCATGTAATGTTCGTGTTCTAAGAATATAACATGAATAAAGTTCATTGATAAATACGTAATGGGGTCGTTGTTGTAATATTAATCATCATACATTTTTAAATGCTCCATGTCTATATCTGCACATTTTTCTTTCTACTTTACCAGACTATCAGGGGCTTGGCTAGCAGAGCGTTCGGATTCTGTCTGATGTATTTTGCTTATTCCACACATCCGTTTCCATGAACGCAGTTCAAAGCGAAGTTTCATGGAAGCGTATTTTGATTTTTAGGTACGTACTCATTCTTAAATTAGTGTTTCTAACCCAAATACTAAATCATAATTTTGCTAACAGATGTCTTTATGACACAATGCAAAATAAACCTACGCAGACACACGCCTAGAGCAGGTATTCATAGTCTTAGGTGCCTTAGGCGCTCATATAATGGTGTACCATTGAGCAACCCGTCACCGTTTGTCTATAAATATGACCTTTGAGCTCAACACTTAATGCGCGGTTATTATTGTTGCATTTCTCACTGCAGCTTTATTAAACATAAGGATTCGTATGCATTGTGCTTAATATAGAACGTGCTTGGTTGAAGGTGATGCAAAATTTTGTTGACAACTTTTCTCACAATTAGGTATTTAGTTCGTAGCTGGTTTACAGACTTAAACCTATCATTAACATTTTTGGGTATATAAAATTTAAATACGTTTACAGTATGTATTAATTCAGTTAGAGAAATGCTAATATGTTGCTGTTATGAGTTCAGTTTAGCCTATATTGTAACAGAAATGACTTATAATGATGAATTATAATTATACTACTTATTAGATACTTATGTATCGCATTGTTAAGCACCTGGATAGGTATAGCTTGTTCAACATAGAAACTGTATTGTTGTTTTGATCAAACTGCTGCGGTAATTCACATATTGTTGCTTTTGTTGTATTTTGTACTTCTTAATCTGCGTGTGTATCTCTGTATGTTGATATTTTCCACCAATGTTTAATTTACACTATTATGGTTTTCGCAAGACTTTCCGTAAACTATGAGTTCTAGAGCAGACTGTTTCCCACGGCTTATGTTTTGTGTCTGTTGTGAAAACATGTGTTGCAAATCTTTTTTAATTCACAGGAACTTTGTTTTGAAGATTTTGTCATAGAAGATTAGTTTGTCTAAGAGCAATTATGTATGATACTATGTTGTTTGTTTCTCGGCTACCTATCTCGTCTTTGCGTGTGTCCTTCTCTTATAATTAAATGCATTTCTTCATGCTAACATTCACGGATAGCCTTTTCCCAACTATGTTGGGTTCGGCGTCCAGTCGGAAGAACTTCCAGAAAAGTTGCACTGGTACTTGCCTGACCTGGAATGGAATCCACGCAGTCTTACTTGAGAGGTTGGCTCTTTAACCACTAGGCCACCACCTATCAGACAACATCTCCATCATACATTGCATTAATGTGTTTGAATACATTTTAACGACTTACACAAAAATACCACGAAACTACAACAAAAGCATTTTCAATATTGAAAAAAAAACCTGTGTGAATATTTCCTATTCCTCATTATTTAAATTTAGATGACCGACACCAAACGTCTGACATTACTAACGACCTTAATGAGCTCAACAAAAATACATAATCTCGCAGCGATAACGACGCGACATTCACACTGTCGATAACAACTGATTTAATGGATGTAGGTTTATTATTCAATTTAGGATTACCATAAAACAATGAACGGAAATGTGTAGGTACATATAAAATTGTGTAGAGGGAATACTGAGCAGTAATTTTGTCCGCAGCTGAACATGATTAGTTTTTGCGATAGCTGGCTTGAATTGTGATGTTTATTGCTTAAATACTACAATATATTTGAAGTAAGTACTAAATATATATATATACAACTAGCTGTCCCCAGCGGTTTCACCCGCATCTTTGGTTACTGCTCCGCTCCCGTGTGTCTTAACGTGATGGTATATAGCCTATAGCCTTCCTCGATAAATGGGCTATCTAACACTGAAATATTTTTTCATATTGAACCAGTAGCTTCGGAGATTAGCGCATTCAAACAAACAAACAAAGAAACTCTTCAGCTTTATAATATAAAGTATAGATTAAATGATTCAATGCCAGTCGGCCTGATAAATGTATTGACCGTGAATCAGACAATTAATAGAGATGTAAGTACAGTATCTGATACCTAACAGTTCCTACAAAATCGTTCATCTGAATAATAGTGAGACGTCTTTTTTTGTGGGAAATCATCAAATGACCTCTCCCGCTGAGGATTCAGCTGGAAGGAGTGTCAGACTTAAATCAACTATGTTCCTTCTGGAGGTCTCTGTGTGCCAGGGCAGCGGTAACTTTTGCGAACAACACGCAGCCCCGACAGCAAACTGAAACGAATCTTTTAGATTGTGTAAATTTAAAATTTGACTTGAGTGGTGTGTTGTAATGTAACTTAAACTACGCCTACGTAAGTATATTAACAAAAGGTAGGTAGGTACAAAAAAACTAATGAATTTAATTGTGAAATTATCCTAAAATATTTGTTGATATGGAGTTAGGATCGAGATAAACTCTCTGTTTCAATCGCTACTGATAATCACGACGATGTTACAAATTGTGGAAATAATAAAAAAAAAACAATGCACTTCTCACGTCTAACAATACCTGATTAAAAATATTTGGTTTCTTAAAAGAAGCGTTGGTATGAGTAGGTATCTATTAATTACGAAATAAAGTTAAATGTTTTAAAAATACGCTTTTTCCACAATATTAATAGAACATTGTGTTTATTGAAGTAGATTTAAAAATAATCAAATATCGCTTCATCAAGATAAGAGATCCCAATAACCGCGTTTTTGTACTGACGGCAAAAAAATATTTCAGATAATAATTTATACATACCTAATATTATTAAACTCAGTGCTATTTAGAATGACACACTTATTAAATAAAACTATTGAGATGGTAACGTGTGACAAAACATACCGGTTTCTGTAATTTATTCAACAATTCTAAGCCAAACATCAGTTGCCCAACGATAATAGAAATTTTATTCTAAAACATAATATAGTCACCGTATTATATAATACTGCATTGAAAATGAAAATGTAGCGATACGGCTTTTAAACGTGGAATATACTTAATCAATACAATACAAATTATTATAAACTACCGGTCGCCTGTGGCTCCGCACGCGTGGAAGTCGGATTTCGCGACAAAAATAGTATTAAGTAGAGTAAATAGTAGCAATTTTTTTTCTTTCATTTGAACCTTCTACTGACATAACAATAACAAACCCAAAAAAGGGAAATCGGTCCAGCCGTTCATGCGTGATGGCGTGACCATGGGAAATAGGGATTCATATACATGTCACAGGGAAATGAAGATATCAGGTATTTCACGTAATCCCTAGGGATTTATGAAATCCCGGTAGATGTCGTATACTCTTGTTTGTTACATCTTCTTCCTTGAAGTATTTTAGTGATACCTACGTCGTTTCGCTAAACTAAATCTTGTAAAACGACAGATAATCTTTACTTTAAAGAAACAGATAGGAAATATCTTAACAATTTGACGATCAACCTTGACACATTTGTCACAATGTCTGACTTTTTAGATCCGTTTGACTAACGATTTGTTTTGACTATAAATAAACGTAGACGCAACGTTGCATACCATTAATTTTCCAGTACCTAGGTACCTACACTCTGAAAGGTGAACAACTAAATGCCTATTGAAGACTCAGGTTGACCTCGACCAAATATTGACTGCGATATTCATTCAAAATTATTCAAACAACACCACCTTGCGAAAAATAAGTCGCCAAATGCGGAATTTCTTTTATCTATACAGACATATTTTTGCTGACAGCCTCTATTTTATCTAAAAAATATCAGTGGTTTAGATCCTGCTAATATTATTAACGCGAAAGCTTGCATGGATGGATGGACATTTGTAACTCTTTAATGAAAAAACTACCGCATGGATGTTGATGAAACTTGGCAGTCAGCTTATACACCTTATACATCAGCATAACATACACTCATCCCTAGGCTACTTTTTCAACGAGTGCGGAAGTAGTTCCTTCAGGAAGCGGGTGAAACCGCTGCCGAAAGATACTAAAAGATATTTTAGACTGAACAAAGTTGAATAGATATACAGAGTAGGGCAGACCAGGAAAATAAATAAAATGGCAGAATTATCATCATAAGTATGTTTGTATATGCACTTATATATTATATATATATATATATATATATATATATATATATATATATATATATATATATATATAAACATATATCAATAATATTTATTTATTGATATATGTTTATGTATGTTAAGTATTTGTGTATGGATATTTATGTATGTATATATTATTAAGTAAATATCATCATATTTTTTTTCGTTCTCTTTCTTATTGCACCTACCATGTTATCTCTGCATCACCTGAAGGTTGACTGGAAAGAATGCCTGTGGCATTAAGTCCGCCTGTGTACACTTTTGTTGCATAAAGTTTAAATAAATAAATAAATAAATAAATATAACTAAAGCTCCGTTGATTCAATGGATGAGCCGAACATTGCGGATCAAGCCACAACATTTTTCTTCGGAAACTTATTTAATAAATATATTAATATTAATAAATTGAAAGTGAATCCCTCACATAATTCTAATTCTTCGTATTCACGGGCCGTGATGGAGTAAAGAATCTTAACAACAGATTTTAATATACCTACTAATGTTATCAATAATGATCAATGTAAATATACATAGATATAAAGATAATGTACAATGTAAATAATTTTCATAGAAAACCAAACAGGGTTTCATGCAAGTACTGATTATAAAAATTTAAACAAAAGCTCGTCACGCGAAGTTATTATTCATATTTTACTGCACGTAACGTAAGCCTTTGAAATAAATATCGTATTTCCAGCAATCAATTAAAAAGTTTCCATTGAGCTACCTCACAAATATAATGTACTTCATTTGTTTACGATTCCGTTCATTTTAATAGCCTTTGCACAGTTATAGCTATTACATTACCAAATTCGTCATTAATCACATCAAATCGATTGGATTACGGCTTATATCGATATCGCTTTACGATTTGTGAAATGTTCAAACACGGATTATGTAGACTGTAGTGAATCATTAGCATTTGCAAGTATTTTTATAAAAGCCTCTTTAATTTGTAATTGTCACTCATTGTAATCGTTGTCTATCTCATTTTCATGATCAGATGCTTTGAATCCTATTTCGTTACCAGAAAGGGATTTAATATCTTCGCTTGCAATATTCTAATTCATCATTGTTATATGGCTTCTTAATTTGATTAACGCATGTGTCATCGTATTGGAGCTGCGGCGGTGGACCCGTGGGCGTTTGAATGCGTGATCCTATTCAACCGATGTCATCGGGAATTTATCTTCAAATGTCATGTATCGCTTGTTAAAGAATATCTTTATTGATAAGCACTTATGTAACTGTCGAATTTTGTTTTCTACTGTCATCTCCACTTAGATCTTACTTTTGATTATATTCTTTATTTTTCTTTTTAATTATATTTTCAACATTATCATGGTTCACTCGTGAATCTACAGCTATCGTAATAAACTATAATGTAGTTCCTATCAGTGTTCGTGCATACTTAATATTGTGTAAATACTTACTGATCAATTACTCTGCAAATGAATTTGTGTCCATACTATTTAATATTTATGTAATAGTCTGTCGTCACGTGCGCTTTCACGTAAAATATTAATTTAAATACGATATCTTCTTGAATTTCACTAATACTCCTCAAATAAAGTATTTAAACGCTTGGTAATGAATGAAACTGGCGTTAAAAAAATATTAAAAGCACAGGTAATTTCAATTTGTTTATAAATAAAGGCTTCACTGTCCATATCAGTCGGTTGCGCAGTGCTCACAAATGTCAGACGAGCGGCATGAACCGGCGGACGGCAAGCTACGACCGCGCACCACAGAAGGCGCGGCGACACTGGCGTATCGACCTCCCGCCATCACAATGAATGGTGGGCAAGCACCGCAGTCTGTCGCTGCAAGCTCACTACTGCACTGCAGCTTTATTTCTGGCAACCACCCCGGTACTTAACACAACGAAAACATACCATTTTCTTTGCAAAAATGTGCCAACAACGGGCCGTGACATGCGAAATTCCGAGCTACTGACCCGGTTCTGGAGACCGCGGCGAAGAATTCTGCGGTTACATTCAACCGTTTATATTTCTCTATAATATTTTGTTGTTAATTCTGAAACACGTTTGTCAATACGCATGCGTGACTCAGAGGTCTATCGGGAAACCCTCTTGAATCAGCTGATTAAATGACCTTGTTCCCATATTTTGAGGCCTGCCTTTGAGACTGAATGTAATTTTAAGAACCTACGTTTCTATAATGACGACTCCATCTCTGTAAAGAACAATGCTGTGAATTTCTGACATTTTACAAGCCAGGTTATTTATAAAGGAATAATGTGCAGAAATACTTCAAGGTTGTCGTGTCAGGTCACAGTGATCCCACGAGCGAAGGAACGGATAGGGTCGAACAACGAACGAGGAGATATTGCTAATTAACTTGCCGTAATAAAGTGATTACCCAAAGGACTTGAGACGGTCCAAAGTCAAATGACTCAGCAGTTCATTCATTCAGCAAAACCCTTGTACGGAAAAATGTGTTTATTGGGCTTTTATATTGTATGATGATAAAACTACGTGTGTTTAACTGAAACTCGAAATCATTTGTTCAAATTAGGCTTATAAATGACAAATGAATGATCAAGAAAAGAAAGACAGTGTATTCTTTACCGCTTTGTCAATTAAATATATATTAGAATAAGTAGGTATTTATAAACTTATCTTCGATGATTAAGAGATAAGTATCCTCACTGTTCTCAAACGGCCATTTTTTTGGCTTATATTATTTCTTGTTAGATAATTTCTTGGCTGAAAATCTAGAGCAATTTCTAAGGTTTCCTAAGTCTTAGCTATTAGTATTATTATGCTAGGCTTAGCTAACTGCTAGGCTAACTAACTTTTGATAAAGTCAATGGTTCAACACATTATGCATTCCATTATATTCCATTTCAAAGAAAATCAATTAAAATGTTTAAACAAACCGTTCCGCAAAGATCCGTGACCCTGATTACAAATGTTCGGAAGCTTTGTTCAATTAACTTTATTAGTCAAGCAATTAATTGCAAATCAGCAGACATTGCTCGCAGTAGCTTAGACACACTCAAGAATGCTAATAGCAAATGAGCAATGAAAATCAAAGTCTAGGAGTGCAGTATAGTGTCGGTCCTACGTGATCGTACTACCGATCTGTGTACGTGGCACAATCTGATCATTCCTTTGCTAATGGCCGCCGATATAAAATGCTTCCTGTTATCGATGAACGAATCGGTATAATGATCAATCGATTGACCCAATCGTTTGTTCATATCGTTATTTGAATCATCAGACAATATCTGCTTATGATTAGGGTCCGTTGAATGGGGTCCATTGATAGGTATCTATATTAGGAACTACCGACATAATTTATTGACAATTTAAATGAAAATTAGAAATCAATAAATTGAAATCAAAGAGAATTAGGGTGTCAGTTTAGGGATAAGAGCTTCTCCTATGCATTTCAGACATTGGGCCAGTGAATTTTCTTCAGTACCTATTAATTGAAATTCTTTGTGAAGGCATCCTTTGCTTAGACTGGTCATTTTCGGTTACACCGGGATTGTTCTAAATCATCCAGGAGTTGTTGCAGCCCTGGTAGACAAATTACTCCAGAATCAATAAAAATGGCCGGGGGAAATGTTATATGTATTTATAGTATTTTTAGGTTGTTTTGTTTTGGCCTTGATGCTTGAAATAAATAAAAAAATCTCCAGATCCCTCCTACTGCATCCAAAATGGGAGGGTTATTTGATGATTATCAATCCTAAAGAAAAATTGTAACATTCTCTGCTTCCCAGATGCCCCTTCATTAGTTTCCAAAGTCTAGGCTAATAAGTCTAGAAAATTGTATATATTAATCAGTATGTACACCTAGTGCCACAGTAACCTGACACTAATAGGCAACTTCCATCAGCTATTTAAATTAGTGTTGTATTCTAATGAAGTTTGTATATATACATACATATATTTATTTAGTTGGCCTTCAAACAAAATGAACAAAGAAAATTTATTTACATGGGAGTAAATTCTTTGAGATTTTTTAATGATTATTTAAGGGTGAGTGATAGCTGTTTTTTTAGAAATTAAAATAGTATTTTTTTGCATAAAATATAACTCGCATAATGAAGACCTAAATGGCCTCATTATAAAACATAGTCTTAAAAAAGTACCGTTTTTAGTGCTAGCTTTAAACCATCGTCTTGAACAAAGGTCATGTAGTCTAATCTAGTCCTAAAGCCGGTACTTTTAAGACCACTTTTTATAATAAAGAGAAATGTGTTTATTTGGTCTTACAAGACGTGTCCCAATTTCACAAAAAAACGACTCAGTTTATCTGGCTTTCCTGAGATAAGCCTTATCTTTAGGACCGCCGCTGATTGCAATTTTTTGTTACCGTGACTTTTTGTCACTTAGTCAAGTGCAATGAAAACTGTATCGAGTGCGCTCAATACGGTGACAAATAGTAGCAGCGGCAGGAAACACCGGAGACTGGTGACTTTTTGTCACTCGGCCGGTGAATTTTCCTTTACTTTCCGTGCATATAGAACGCACCCAGTAGCTTTTTTTCCGTTTCATTTTTCTTCTAGGTATTTCAAGAGCACAAATCACGGCAACCTCGTTGAATTCCATTACAAATATGAACGCGATTTGTTACCCAAGAACAGATTCAGTGAGCGCATGGTTGGTGCACAGCAGGTGACAGTAACAATAAGTCACGGTGACAAAAAAATTTCAATCAGCGGTGGGTCTTAAATCAATAACTAGATACCTATGTATGTATGTATGTATATGTTATTATATGCAGTATATTTATGCTGTCATTTTTGTTAACGGCATCCAGTTTAAAATGACTGAAATTGATTTATTATATTTACATAGTTTGGCAGAGATTCATGGTTCGTATGACCTAATGACCAATGCCAACAAAGATCTCGAAAATTTTGTCTTTAGAAACATACAGAGAATATTTACGTGAATATTTCTGTCTCCTTGAGGTAGACTTTCGTAAATACTTGTTTTTTTTTTGTTAAACGTATCAGTATAGACATACTAGAGCTTTATAAAGTTCACGTTTTTGGATGTACCTATTTGGTTGATAAAATTATTTTATCTTCCCTTCTACTATTCATATATCCTTGTGTTCTTTTTAAGTTATTTCCGATGTCAATATATAGAAAACAGTCACTAGTTTATTTATTTATTTTATTTATTTAATAGGGTACATCAACAATATACATACAATACATTTATAAAATTTTACGGCCGAGACAGAGATCTTATATGTATATCTCTAACAGATGTACACAACATTCGCTGCATGTAAACATAGACTTAAAAATAAACAGGACAAACGGTGGTATTAATTAGTTTGGTAAATAATTAAAGGCAACAAAAATGGACGGAATTATACGGATACAAATACAATTAAAATTTAAAAAAATAAAAAACAATCAAAATTACTAAAAATAAGTAATAAAAATCAAGAACAAAAGATACAAATTATAATAATTAACAAAAAATATTAATTCTAATTTAAGTATATCGGCAATTATTGACTGATTAGTTTAACGATTAACAGTACTTTGTTAATTGCCTACTATACATTTTTTATAAGTAGATACATATATACTAAAAATAACGTGTCGAGGACAAAAATATACGATTTTCTATTAATTATTAAAATACCTATTTGTAGTTCAAACCGATATTGGAAATTCATGTGTGAGGAGGTGTTAATTCTGTCATTATTTACCAAACATTCAATTTGATACTTAAAAGTATTAGCTTTTATACTAATTTGTCCACTTGTTTGAGTATTTTACTTTAATCTATGTTCATAGGGAACTATTCCGCTCACCCGAATGAAAATTAGCCTGTATTCTTCCTCGATAGTTCTATTCTATTCTCAGTAGTTCAAACAAACTCATCACCCTTACGTACAGATTCCTTCGTCAACTAAATCACATGGTATGACCATTAATACATGTACGAGTAGGTAAGTACTGCATTTTTTACTGTTTTCTATGACAGTCACAGCTAAAGGAAGTAGCCATTTAAAGTAACTATTTTAAACTGCCGGCGCTCACGGCCACGACCGCGTAGGTGACAGGACTCCGGAGGTCCTGAGCTAATATTAGAATAATCCAGCTATGCATGTGTGTTTGACGTTCTGGTATATTTCCATATCATATTGCCAGTAATAAATATGACTGCCTCGTTGGTCTAGTGGTCGCAAGGCGCGACTGCTGTGCACGGGGTCTCGGGTTCGATTCCCGGGTCGGGCCGAAATCGCTTTGTGGGTTTTGAGAAACTTTCATAAAGCAGCCTGGAGTCTGGAAGTTGGTGATTGATTCACCCGTGCATCGGAGAGCACGTAAATGTCGGTCCTGCGCCTGATCTCTCTCCGATCGTGTCGGATTGCCGTCCCATCGGACTATGAGAGTGAGGGAATAGAGAGTGCACCTGTGTCTGCGCTAATGCTTGTGCACTATAATATGTCCTGCGCAGCTGGCTGATCTCCATAAGAGAGAACGGCCACCGTAGCCTACAATCGGCCTGGATGCCATCAATAAATATGAGATGCATAGATCAGATACAAAGAGGTCGCTTATATACGGTCGCAGATACAAAGTTTCGCTCTTTAGACTGGTTTGTTAGCGCACGTGGCTTCAACATCTGTCGTATTTACATACAGATCGAGACTTAGATATCACAATAGCAAAATAGTATTCTATAATTAAAACATTAAGCGTCAAATTGATAGCATCTGTGTCCAATCATCAACACAGGCCGTCATTACGTCGCTAATCACATGACGAGCAAAGAATTTCCTGAAAAAGTGCTCAGTCAACCGTGTCCCGAATCTATTTAGACGTGGCTTTGGACTCGCTTCGTGAACATGAAAGACGATGAATCTTCATGTTACGTAAGAAGCGAATTTGTCATTGGTTGTGATAAAAAAGGTATAGATTACGTAAAATTGTTTACTTTTACAAAGTTTTTAAAAAGTCGTGGTGGTCTAGTGGTTAGTCACCAGCCTCTCAAGTATGAATGTGCGGGTTCGATTCCAGGTGAGGCAAGTACCAATGCAACTCTTCTAAGTTGTAAGTAGGTATATCTGGGACTAATTAAAGGTAAAGGAAACCATCTCGAGGAAACCTGGACTATAAAGTCTGACGCTCAATCCCTCTCTATGTGAGAGGAGGCTTGTGCCCAGCAGTGGGACGCTAAAAATGCTAATGATGATGATGATGATGTTTACTTTTACAGGGAACTTCTAAGTACATTGCATTGCAGGAATATACTGCACTAAAACCTTAAATATTTAAAATAGAATTCAATAATTATAATAGCATAACATCATTGTTATATCAATCAAAGAGACCAGCAGATGTTATAGTAGGTCACAGGTGTTCTGCACCTACCTATTCATTTTATGGAATAGCTTTCAGTCGTTAGTAATTAGGTATAACTACTACTTAATTCGCGTCTTTTTGTTTGGGAAATCACCAAATGACGACACTTTGACTGCAGTTTGAGACTTCTACTGTCTGAAACCCACTTTTTTTCTTTCTGGAGTCCTATGTGGGCCAGGGCGGTAACTCTTGTGAAGAAATCCCGCAGGGACTGCAGGACAGGACTCGGCCCTATGGGGCCCCATTTTGCTGACTGATTTTCGAGGAGCGTATTTCGAGTCTACCGACGAGATATGGACGATTTATCAAACAGTAAAATCCAAAGTACAGACCCTAGCAGGTCAAACTACCCGAAGCTGACGAATTTTGATCCATATGCTTCAGCGAAAAAGTTGAAAACCTATTAAGGGACAGATTGTAGTAGCTTGATGTGCTGGTGTATATACAGGTAGGTAACCGAATAATTTAATTCAAAAACTTCAATAACAAATTCTGAAGATCGAGACGATAAGCATTCGAGAGCTGAACTTTACTATAAAATGATAACAATTACCTCCTAACCTAGTAATACGATAACTAATTCATTGAAAACATAAACGGTTTCAATCTACACGTGTAAGTTCTCAAGTTAAACAATGATCGAAGTCATTTATATTACATGATCACAATAACTTGGGCGACTCGGAACGTGTTCAAGTGCTTTCTGTTTCTAGCGGGCTTGTTGTATCTGCGATTTCTTCCTGGAAAATAGAAAAGTGAAATTTAAATTGTCAGTTTTAAATTTTTGTAGGAGACGCCAAGGGGTATTTTAATAGTATTCAATATTATCGGACACCTTTACACTAACGGTCGCTGAGCCTCAAAGGTAGGCAATTAATTAGCTTGTGTTATGGGTGCTAACACAACCGATAAACTAAATCTTATGTATATACTTTATACAGTCATACATGTATTTATAAATACATATTAAAACACCTAGAATCACCAGGTACCAGGAATCGAACCCGGTACCCTCAGCTCGGTAGTCCGGCGCGGTTACCATTGCGGCAACGGGGTAAAAACAAAATTATTAATCTATTTTTAGCTACAGATTAATATAAGAATGGGAAGCAAAATGAATTAGAACTTCAATTTAAAACCACTTTCATACGTCCCTAACGTTATAACCTGCGCTTGGAAAACAAGAGATACACGCTAGACCCATATCAATTAAAACTTAATGGATTTCCTCGGTAGGTCCTAAGTTTAGAAGTGGGGTCTCCAGCTCCGGTGGGAATGAACCAGAGCGCTTCCTGTGCAACTACTATGACACTTCCCTATGGAATTGGTTCATAGTATTGTTATGGCTTCATTACATTATTTACATTAGTGAATGTATGAAAAATCCCTAAATAAATTCATCATTAGTAAAGAGTTCCCGCTTCTGTTATTTTTGGCCATTTTCGGTGTATAGTGCGAAATTAATTTATTTTCCCAAATGAGTTATTTATGTTTTTAGTTACTTATGTTTTTTTCAAATATTTTTTTTTTGGGTTTATTCTAAGATTAATTTATCAATTGACCTCTCCCGCTATGGGTGCACTGGGATTAAATATCAAACTTTTGCTGAATAAAACCTTCTTTGTCCCGTCTGAAGCCCTTTCTGTACCTACCTTTTCCTATGGGCTCCGGTCATCAAATTGAAAGATCTTACTATGTGTGAGCTATGCGTGACTATACTTCAGATAATTATGCTGCAATGCAGTGCATACCGCAGCATCGCTGTGACCTTGTGCCGACACTCATTTGTTCTAAGCACGTTTAGGATAGGTGCGCCTGCCTAGTGCCTACATTGTAATGGTGAACTATGTGTTAACAGCAATTAATTTAAATATAGTATTGTCATCTACAAAGGTTGCAAATAAATCTATACAATATCTATGCTTAGCCTGCTGTGTAATTATTTTGTTTGCTTTAACCCGCAAATTTCAAGAACTATTGGCCCGATTTGAATATTTGAACGGAGGCTAATTGTGTTGGATTCTATCCTTAGTAGGTACCTCTCTTACTAGCTTCTCTTTTTCAGCTACGTATTTAGTAGTTTTATAACTACTAAATAGTACCTAGTTTATTTTATTTCAGTAGTTTGTCTCGGCTGTACAGTTTGGTTTGGTTGTTAAGGTTTACTATTGTGCAGGCGCCCATTAGTTAGTAAATGCTTAAGTGGATAACTAATTATTTAATCATGGTTCAGGGATCAGGCATTTATGTCATACTATCGGTACCTAGGTAGGTACCTACTTAGATTGATACTATGCATACCTAATATTGTCTTGGTATTATTATGTTGTTCTGATTACATTGTTCCTTACCTTACGTCACAGTTAACTGTATATTAACTAACTACCTAAATAACTTACCTACTAATCTTAATAAATAAGCATTCGTACATGTTATTTCACAAAAAAGTGCTATCGAAAATGTATATACCTACCTACCAGAAACAGCAAAAAAAACTACAAAAAAAAGTGGTTAAAGGTTCGTGAGAAGTTCTAGTAGGCCGCCAGTCGTCTAGACGATTTAATATCTGTTCCATATAAATCTAAGCAAAAAGTATGTAAACACTACATTCGTATAAGCTGATGTTGCATTATGCATGCGAGTCAAATCACTTGCATTGTATGCAGCCAGACTGTCACCGTAATAACAGGCCTCCGTGAGATGGGAAGCGATCTTTTGTGCTGCAGTATTGAAAAGCTACGGATCGTTGCTTCAAGCAGATAAGCCAGTATAACCTGACAGATGACAATGTACTGAACATCGAAGCTCGTAACGTTGGCAGCGTCCCCACTGAGTTCAAGATAAAATGGTTATATTCATGAAAACAGTCCTGTGAACAGTTAATCAATCATGCACTAACGTTCACATGCTCGTCATGTTATGCATGAGGTAACTGGTATGCTAACTTTGTTTAAGCATCTAGCTGACGTAGCTGTTGAATAAAAAGCTAGGCCGACATTCATTAGGTACCTACCTCCCATGAATTATGTGGGCTTAGGTACAGTTCAGGATTTTAATTTACAGCTAAGATAAAGCATTCTTTATCGACTAGCTTACGGTAGGTGTGATATACATAGTGAATTTACTTGTTAGGTTAGGTTAGGTGTATAATTTCTACTTTATAACTGGGCTAATTAGGCTCATAGGTCCTTGATTGATTCAGCCGAACCGAACATTAGTACATACCTACCTAATGTACATAAATCTGTATAGCTTATGATTGTTTCCAGTAGGTAACAAATATCTAAATTGGAATTTTGCAGAATTAACATTCGGATACAAGCATTTATAGCTTGTTATTATTAAGTCGATTACGATGTAAGTTTTTTTTTATATCACAAGGCTGTATAATTTCAACTAACCCAATCTGAAAAAAGTCACTGTCAAATGTCATCAATGTTGGTATTGACTTTTGTAGTGTTGCTATATTATAATAATTTCCAATTTTATTTGAATATTATATTCCAACAAAGTAGTACATACGTATTGCAAACTTTAATGTTGTGGCGATTTTTAGCAAAATTAAGTTAGAAATGCAATTTACGACCGTTACAACTGTTACACCGTATCAACTTCATATCCATATTTTGAATTACAATATTAGGAGGAATTGGCTTAAGGCTGAGGCTCCGACTGGAGCGGGATATATAAATATAAAATAGTATAACATATCAGTCGAAGTTATAATATACCTCAAAGTTATTTTTGATGTCTTTCTTTAACTTGACAGTTCTTTGAATTTAGAAGACTTTGATACGAAGTAAAAATTATGCCTCATCTTAATTGATGTTCATTTATGAAAAATAATATAAAATATTTGAATTTCCCATTCAGACCTTAAGATTGTCTGAAGTTAAAGGAATAAAACAGTTTGATTTTGGTAACCCTAGTCTGACGTTGACACATCTTTGACATTGACAACATCTACCGGCGAGCGGGAAATCGTAAATTAATGTATATAAACAAACCTCATTATTAATAAAAACTAGTTAATTTAACAGTGAATATGACACAAGAACTGTCTAAAAATGTACAGCAAGTAATAAAGAAGTTAGTGCCAGCATCAGTTTTAAACGAAATAAGTTGTTTCGTATTCTACGATGGACATCCAAGTGATAACAAAAACATCGATATAACGATATGTACAAAAAGTGGAATTGTTAAAGAATACTACCAAAGAGATTTGATATGTTCAATAAAACTGCCTGATATTCTAAATCCCACAGAAATTAAGATAATCAGAAATACAGAATGTGATCTTTTTTACTTAGTTCTGGCAAAGGAAACATTAACTATTTTGCGTAGGAAAGAGAAGCTTTTGATACACCAAGTGGTGTCAAATGTAGCCAGGTATGATATTTGTGATATAACTTGCAGTGGCCAAGCAAGTTTAAGAGTATTTTGTACAGGAGATGCCGTTCCTCTTACGTTTGATGACAATTTTGAGAATTACAAGTGTCCAGATGTATCAATGACAGTTTTGGATGAACAGAATGATGACACATTGCCATTAATAAACCATTTGAAGAGGAAATTAATTGAAGCAAAGTACAGTGTAAAGTTTAATGAGAAAACATATAAAGACTTTTTGGATTTACATCAATCTGTAGCTTATTCTACTTATAAGAAGATACATCCTAATCTTGATGATTCTGTATTCAAAAATGGCACAAAAGAGGTAGGTAGTATTAGTATTATTGAACCAAACAATATATGAGATATATTTTCCTTTAATTTTCCAACTTCAATATACAATTTACATGAAATGTGATGAAAAAAAAAAAAAAACTATTTGAATGTTCACAGATAGCCAGTGCACTGCAAATTAACACACAAACTCCATGGATTAA
The DNA here is from genome assembly GCA_958496145.1 of Heliothis peltigera. Taxonomy (NCBI): domain Eukaryota; kingdom Metazoa; phylum Arthropoda; class Insecta; order Lepidoptera; family Noctuidae; genus Heliothis; species Heliothis peltigera. Next base: position 5,072,646 of record OY292338.1, on the reverse strand, counting down.
AGTTTGCAACAAGAAAGTAGTTATAGTTTTAAATGTGTGCAATTTGAACAATGAGTAAGTATACAAAAGTAAATTTTCTTAAATCCGCCTTCAAATGTTATATTATGTTCTTCATTTTTGAAATAAAAAAAATATATATTTGATATTTCTTCAAATTTTATATAACAAGTATACATACATTTACTTGCAGAAACCTTGAAGAGGTACACATGCTTATACACAGTCAAACAGGCGGACAAGAAAGCAATACAAAAAATATCCTGCACTCCATTGAATACACTACGAAAATATTCGAAAAGACTACCAACTCACCTTACTGGGTAGAAAAAAGAACACAAACAATCAGAAAGAATATAGACTCAGCTATTGTAGTTACTATAGATTTGGAAGAATTAAAAAGTTCCGTTGTAAGCAGGATTGAGTTCAATGCTATTATTTTTTATGAAAAGGAAGGAATTGAGTTCATTCTGCCTATTGAAGATGTATATTTATCCTCTTTGGAAACTATGGGGGAGGAGTTTGATGTTTTTTCCTGTGAACCAATGGGTGTGTATTAATTTTTGTTGTACCATAGTGTTTTAGTATGATTGCTTGTTTAAAAGTTTCAGGCACTATAAGTCATTGTTGTTGTCTTTTAGTCCTAGTTTTAACCAATATATTGGTGGTATTGATACGATAATTTTTCATATTTTGTTTGCATGCAATTGTCAACTAAAATTACTAAAACATAAAGTTCATATTCATTTGTCCTTTATTTAAATACATTTACATTTCATTACAGACTCAAATATCTTATTAGCAATACTGGCCACTACTACAAACACTGAACTCATAGCAAGGCATATAAAGAAAGATAATGATGAACCATTGTCTCTGGATGTCTTCTGCAAATATTTGAAGATGGAACAGCTGCCTCACTGTGACAATGTTGCTATACACAGAAAGTCCCCTTACCACATACTAAATGGATTAATGCTGGTGATGAACAAAGGATTAGTGAATGATGGAAATGAATCCTTGACTTTATCTGTATATTCAAGGTATAATAATGTCATTTTATATCTTACCTAAGTATATTTACTAGGGAAAGCAAAGTCAATGGTTTATGTATAAAAAAATGAATCCCTATTTCCCATGGTCACGCCTTCACTCTAGATGGCTAGACCAATTTCACTTTTTATTTTTCGGGCTGATTGTTATAGTCTGGCAAAGGTTCTTAAGAAAGAAAAAAAATAGGATTTTGGGTCAGCTGTTAATTATACATAATTTGCCTTGATCACTTTTGTCACCTGTAACACTAAACTTCTTTCTGCTAGTGTCAGTGTAATTAGTTGACGATTATACTACAAACAATCTGTAACACCTATATTTTCTTATTTTTCAGGACACCTTCGCAAGTATTGGCCTTCTTACACTACATCCAAGATGCTGTCCCTCTAACCATAGTCATCACTACACCTAACTTTAAAATAACAGCCAAAGACAAAACACTATCTCACTACAGTGAAGAAATTACTGAATCTAATGAAATATCATATAATTATCAGAACTATGGAACATCTATTTTGAATCGGTCGCAATTAGTATTGAAATATTTGGACCAATGTATGATAAAAATGGGTGAGTCTAAAGATACAGTTGTTCAAAGTAAAATAGGTAGTGAAATAGACCTTTTTGCTGGCGGAGAGGGTTGTTACATAGATTTCAAAAATAGAATGAGGGAAGAAGCGGTCAGTGTTGTTAAATTGTTGAATGATGATGAGGGAGATGGTATTGAGAGTGATGTCATGTGTATTGATTGAAAATGTTTTGAAAAAGGTTAAGGTTTATTATTTAATAGGGTTTAATTGAACCCTTATATTATTAAATACAATCTGTGATGAAAGACTATAGCTACATAATATCTGAAACAATTACTATGTTGCCCAAAAAAATATTTCAAGAAGTTCTTGCTTAGTACTTTTGACTTGATATTTTGTCTTGAGAGAAAATACTGTAGGTACCTATGATTTATGAAAAGGTTATCATAGAATGTAGAGTCGCCAGCACATACAGCTACCTTGAACGGGAAAATTTTCCCAATTAAATTTAAACCATAAAGCTTCAGCAATAAAGTTGAAAATCAAATAAGAAAATTTAAGATAGCTTGATGTCTGTACTTGTCATGTTTATGGTGTGTACAAAATAATAGGAGCAAATTGTGTCTCATTCTTTAATAAAAACAGTACAGTAAATTGTTACAAAATTGCCAACTTTTAGTTCAGGCTGTCCTTATCAGTATCTTATATGAAACTTAGTGGTCATAATAAAATAAATTAAGTATTAAATTACAACAAATTAGACTAATATAGCTAGTATTTACAAACAATCGCCAATATTTGATACTGGCTTAAAAAGATAGCTTTTTTGAGAAAATATTTTACCTACCTATAAATAAAAAAATGACGTAATATATATTTATTAATTTTAAATTGAGCATTTCACAGTTTAATTTAACTAATAGAGTGAGAATTATTTCAAACTGCGCCTAAGAGCCAAAATAGCGCCAATCTATCGAGTACAGTAAAAAAAAATGAAAAATAATTTGCAAGTAAATCTACCAAATAATTATCTACCAAACAAACTGGAACTTATATTTAGACGGAACAGGCCCTAATGGTCTTAAAAGGACTCCAAAAGGAATGGGCACCGTTTCAACTTGAGGCGTTCCGTATAATTTTTATATGAAACTTATCGGAATTAAAAGTCCTCACCTCCATAGTAATTCAATTTCGATATTTAAAATACAAAGAGTATAATTGGTGGCACAAATTACATTGATGAATACACCAGCACCAATCGTACTTAATTTAAAAAAAAAGAAAAAAAAACATTAACTCAATTATTGCATACACAAGTTGGGCTTAAGATACCATTGGTACTACAGTGTGAGGCCCCATTATAACGCAACTTAGGATAGTTTTCTTCCATATTTCACTAAAGCATAGATATTTTCATCATTATTCAGTAGAAAATAAATTACGTAAACATTATAACTGCTTATAGCTATTCATTCTTGAAAGCTTTCTCACCAAATCAGAGACACCAGCACATCAAGCTATTAAAACCTGTCAAATTTATTTAATAGATTTTCAACCTTACCACTATATCAGAAGGTTCATATTAAATTTGACAGATTCGGACAGCTTGATGTGCTGAAGCCTGTAAAAAGACTACAACATTCTTAAATAAACAAGTAATAACTTAAATCTACAAGTACCCGGTTTCCCCCTTTTGCGTTTTCTTAGCACCATTTTATCAGCTACTTTCTAATTTTACATATCTTAATGAAGTTTAACTAAAATATAAATAACCCATTACCTTAAAACCCTTGACTGTTGGTAACAAACAATCTGACTTAATATTGAGTAAAACTGACTGTAGCCTTCGTATACCAACTTACCAAAATCTAAATGTACAGACACCAGCACTTCAACCTACCTCAATCTGTCAAATTTGATAGAATTTCAACCTTATCACAACAATTGAAGGTTAATATTCGATTGATAAAATTTGACTGATTCGAGTAGATTGACCTGCTCCCTTCTGTACAGTTGGATCTATTGAAATAAAGTATAAATAAAATAGTTAAAGATATGACGTCACTATAATAGCAGTCTTTTTTATAATAAGACCAAGTTTTGTACACATAAATTGCAAAATCTGAACAGAATTTTGGACCAAAAGTATATATTATAGTATATCATCATAGTTTTACTCAATAAGCCAGCATTATATGCCTTGCGATCGTTTGTTCCCAACTAAAGTCTAATGCCACAACCAAAATATTTGTGCTCTTGTATCCGACGGAGAGGATGTTTCAATTGCTGATCCCCTCTGGAGCACTGTATACTGTCAGGTACTAGGAAGCTAAACATTGCTGCCTGACTCTTCGCACGTTGCCATATATACAGCTACAACATTATTCTAAACTATAACACATTTCATACACTGTACAAATAAAATTAATTAAAAATAATATTGCTTGCTACTCTAATCTTGCATTGCACATCCGGCCTCTTTAATTGACTAAATATCCTACTTTTTTTTTGTTTCCTTAAAATAAATAAAATCGATTTGTAAGAGGTAATTTTAATTTAAAAAATATAATTAATTAACTATATATTGTATTGCATTTTATGTATATCGTGTTATACACGTTTATAATACTAAACTTATTGCATTTCTTAAATCAAATTACAAACATTGGTCTAGTGTTAAATAGAAAAATATATACAAAAAATATATAAAATTCTTCTTAAATAGTATTAATCTAAGATAATTTATCAAAATATAACTTTAAGTTTTAGTTTACTTATTGCACATGATATTGCACAAAGTTCATTGTCTACTTAAGTATTCTTATTGCACCACAAATTAAAATTAATAGGAATGCGTCATAAACAGTCATTCATCAGAACGCTCTAACATTCTGTAAACGTTTCTAAAACATTTGCTAACTAACTGTAGTTGTCGTCGACTTCAGTTTGCATTTTCCGAAAGCTATCAAAGTAAACGGAATGAGTCTCTACACTCTCAGCACCAGATTCACTACGCGCTTCGTTCTCTGTATCGTCACTATCACTACAACTCACTATTTTAGCAACCACTAATTTTCTAGGCACTTGTCTTGAAGACATAGAGTCACTGCTCAAATATCCTGAGTCTTGCACATTAAAACCTTTCTTTCTTCGGAATCTCGCCTTAGAATGTCCATCTATCTTAGCACCTTTTACGAAAGTATCTGTGTTAACATTAATACCTTTGCCTGAACGTTTTCTAATAAAAGTCCTGCTCATGTCACCTGCTTTTCTAACGGACTCCATGTTTTCATATTCCGAGGATTGTGATTGGACAGAAGCTCTCAATGGACTGCAGGAAGGTCCATAATGCGAATCAAGAGTTATAGAACTATCGTGGGAGGAGTCAATAGTCATATTCTTTGTAAATATCCTCGGACTGAGGCTTCTGCCAGTCACATTTTTTGGATCGATTCCGTTTAGTTCGGTCTCAACTTTCCTGGGAGGAAAGATTGGCTGCTCGTATATTGGATCCTCGTCTGCAGGCGGCAATGGTGGTAAAACATCGGGTCTGGCCAGGTTCTTCAATTGTTTTATGGTGGGAGGTGTGCTTTGCCGCTGTCTTTTAGAATGCCTCAATTCTAACGTAAGTATTCTTCCTTCTTCAGTGGTCCACTCTTCGGCTTCCTGCCAAGTATCATCAGTACTTTCTTCAAGACTCCTGGCACCACTGTAAATATTAGCTGATAGCTTTGGACGCTCATATATATTTTTGCGTGGCTCGTATTCATGTCTGAGGCTGTTGAATTTGTTCGCATACTCCACTTTGTCGCTTGTTTTTTGGAATGTGCCGCTACTTCTGAGTTGTATCCGATGTTGGTTTGGTGGAACATCCTTATTTTCAATATGATTTAATAGATCTTTCCTACTAAACTGTGTAGTTTCGGCAGAGTCTTTATGTTTAGGATGCTTTCTATCTAAAGTATCGGGCTCAAAACCATCTGACTCGTGAATTTTGATATAATTTTCAGGGGGGTCTTTAACTTCAATTGTTAGACAACCAGGTTTTGGTTCCGTATCGTTAATAGCCGTGACTAATTTGCGACTTCCCATGGAACAGTCAGAACCACTAGGAGACGTTGGGGTACTCCCAAAATTATAAGTATTATTTACATAAACTTCACTAACTAAACTAGCTTTTGGAGTTTCGAATGGAGGGGGTTGATTTTTCTCTATTATTTCATAATGATTTTGATCAATACAAACTTCTCGATGTGGGGATGGGGTGTTACTGTTGCTACTAGAATGAACTTTATATACAGCGTTTCTCATTGTAAGTTCTTCTTCTAGTGGCAACGCATTACTTAAACTTGGACTAGCTTGTGATGACGGTACATCAGGATATTCAGACGGTGTTGATACACCTTTTTTGTTAGTGCTTCTTTCCAAGCTGTCAGTTTCGTAATCATTTCCTGAAGGACTCTCAGAAGTGTTTCTCGAATATAAATTGGTTGTTAGACTGTTAGAATTCTTATTACTTATCCTTTCTTCGTCTGAGCTACTTTGATTGTAAGACTTTGTACAGTGATCAAGAGCTATAGCTTCATTCACCATATCAGGTAAAACATTTTTATTAGTTAGTTGTTTCATAATCCTCGCATTTTCTATGGCAGTTCGAATACTCACAGTTCGATAATCACCTAATCCAATTGGTCTGATATCATCAACCCGAGCAACAGTTTGACAGTACAAATTAAAATCATTTCGTTGTCCACGTGGGCTTTCAAAATCAGGCAACGGTAAATTATAACTTCGCATCGTGGGTTCTGATCTTACAGACAACGTTGATGATTTTTTGGGCACTGAAAAATTATCTGTCATATACATTGAGTTAGAACTTGTAAAGCTGTTTTGCTTCCTCACTTTCCTCCGACTTTCACTGATAGGGAGCGATAAAAGCGATTCTGCCAAACCATTTTGATTTGTGGGTAAAAATTCGTTGTACAACGAGTGTTGTTTTGCCGTGGGAATGTTTTCCAACCACTTTCGAATACTATTTTGCTTGTCTCCTTTATTGGTAAGACAGTTAACACAGGCTGGGATATTGTATTTTGCTATCTGGTGAATATCGCTTTCACTGTCTGTCTTACAACCTGGACAGCCGATGCAATTTTTCTTTCGGCTGTTTTCTCTTTTCAAACTGATGACACTGCCACTTCTTTGGCTTCCCATTCCTTGATACATGTCTAAACTATTTCCATTGGGAGGATATGTTTCCTCTTCGGGTATTTGGTTCAAACTTGGTTGGAAGCGTTTTGCTGCCATTTTGTGTTTTGCGATTGCGATTACTTCTCTGATTTTAACTAAGAATTCTAACGCTGCTGCTGGAGGTTCCTGTAACGGTCAGTACGAAATTAATTTGAGATTTAATAGTAAAATATACTACAATTATAAAAATAAGGCACACTCACCGCCATTAGTTGTGGTTCAAAATAAGCTGGGTTGAAGTACAATTTTCTGCGAGTCGTGCCGACTGGTCGCGCTATTTCTCTATCGTCTTGTGTTTCGACAATCGAAACGTGTTCATCTGGTAGCTTCTCAATTCCCGATTCATCTCGATGACTTACTTCTGAATTATCATTTTTATTAACTTTGAAATCACCGTAATGCTGATGGATGACAGCTGCTGTTGTTTGATTCTGGAAAGGTATGTCATATAATAATTTTGTTACTTCTAAATAATTTATTGGTTAATTGTTTTGTAATTGCAGGCTTACATTATATAAATTATCTTCGCTTCGTGCACTGTCACAGAATTCATCTGAATCTGACACGTTACTACCCGAATCGCTCGTAAAGTTTTTATTTTCGTGGTGCTGACGATTGATGTTCAACAATGGATTTTTTTTAATAACTCCATCGTCTTGACCCATCGCATTAGGAAGTGCTTGAATTCTTTCGTTGTTCACTCTGACGATATCTCGTTCTGTTATTACTGAACCATCTTTCTTTATAAGGCCCTTTCTTCTGTTTCCGTCTTCATCAGACATTGCTTTTCGTCGTTTTCGGATATGTAGGAACAGGAAAACTGATGCAACGTAGATGAGACCGAGAAGTAGGGAGCTGATACCGATAGCCACGTACTCGGACACTGAGAGACCTGCAGAGCTTGATGATCCTGATGTTTGTGCGTTTGGTGCGAATTGAACCTCTGTTATATCTGGAAATATGACCTCGTTAATAATTTTGAAAAAAGAAGATCTAAGATATGAATTTGAAGTAGCAAACATACTGGAATACGGTTTAGGCGGAGTTCCTTGCACCCTGAACGCGACGCAAGGCGTGAACACCCCTCGCAAATCAAGTGGTGACGTGGGAGTCGCGGCGACATCACGACACAGCAATCGAACCACCATTACTCGTCCGGTCATTCTTGCACGCACATCGTTCTCCCCGCTCCACTGAGAAAATCACATAATTGCTATAAGAAATTTCTATTTGGATTAGGGACATAATTAACTAAAACAAATACCGAGAGTCTATGGGAAAATTACCTGTAGAAATGTTCTACCTTCGTCACGAAACAGATTGAAAGGGACATCGGCATCCAAAGTGTTCCGTAGATCGAGAAAGCCTTTTCGTGTAAGAAATTGAGCGCCTGATACTGCACATATTGGTGTTTTGACATCTGTAGAATAAAATCATTTATGAAGAGAATTTATAATTACAGGAAATAAGATCACATTATTCAAATACGTACTTTGGAAAGTTATCTCCCTTGACGGGTGTATAATCTGGCCTTTCAGTGGCAAATAAACGAACGGTATTCGTTGCACAGCGCTGCCTGTCCCAAACGTAGCCAACGAACACTCTGCAAAACACAATATTTGCATGATTAAAAATAAATCGTGAAGAACAACTGTTGCTGAAAAAAATATAAAAACTGTCATTGATAAAAGTTCAATACAAATATTTATCATATTCGTTATAGGACTAACCTCTGCGGGACCTACCATTCGTAACATTTTATTGGACCCCTCATTTGTAAAGGAATTAAGACTAATACCCCACCTTTCGGTAAAATAAGCTTCTTTCGAAAATCCGATGTCTTATTATCATTGAATATTTGAGACCCTCACATTTACACCATAAGTGTGGCCGAATGCGGTTGTTATCACGCCACCGCTCCTAAGTTATTTAGTCTTCGAACCCAAAGTGTAATTACGGCGATCAATTCGTTTTGAAAATTGAAATTATGCGGGGAATAGCTATCATTTCGAAGGAATTGGGATGTTATAAAGTGAAATACTGCCATTTATATTCCGTATGATGCAGTAAAAGCACAAACATACTTTGCCAAATCGAATTCACACACTGAGAACGAATGGTAACTACTGGCAATCTGAAAGATTACTACATAATTGAAAAGTTGTATGAATCAAAGTAACTCATGTAATATACAGAGATAGCATCAGAAAATCGGAATATCCATTCAAGTACGAGATAGCGGAGTACTTATCTAATTAAAAAGCAAGGAAAATGGAAAGCTATTCGATTGTTTTTCTGAAGTGATTTCCCACATGAGACCGACGTAGCATTGCCATTGAAAAGTACGCCACTGGTTGGGTTTCTCCCACGGGCTATTATAATTTTTCTCTCGATTACCTACATAACTATTAGTCTATTATATCGATTCCTAAGCAGGAAAAACAGTTTCTATACCTACTTCCATATTGAAAGTTTAATTCTGCGAAGACAAATATATAAATCACTTAATGTGAGATGTGATTTATAACGTAGATAGTGTAGATTAATAAGCTTATGAGTCAAATATTAAAGAATAATTAGAAGTCTAATCTAAAGCGATCTTTATAAAATATCCGTATTCATCCAAATACCGTTAAATCGATCTTTTTGGGGCTTAAAAATAAATTTTATGACGTTTTTTTTTTTAATAACTGGTACATGCACAGCTTATACATATTTATGAACTAATTTGTAGAACGGTAAGCTAATACTCTTGATCAGACGTGTATAAACTTGAATTATATTCAGAAGGCGATTGACGCGATATTGCAAGAAAAAAACTGAATTCGTTTTCAAGAAAAAAACTAAGGCATTTTCACGAGCTAAAAGTTGTTGGTCTTCATATGAAAGAATGAATAAAGAATATACATATATCTATTGTATAAAAGAAGATATTTTTCCTCTGTTCTATCAAACACCGTAGCTGCGTAGCTTTCTTTTCCTACTGCAAAAAGTTGCAAAGCCTCGTCGAAAGCTCTTTTCTACTAAAAAGTTTACAGTTTCACGACAGTTAACTGGAATCTGGTTCAACGTAATGATACTCGAACTGTAAGTAACTAATACGTGCACAGTTCATTACCGTCATCAATTTTAACTCGCACTTGGTCTAGTAATAAAAGTCACCCTGTATATCGATTTTCCAAAACTGTAGGATTGTTTGCTCTAGAGAATTGAATCGAGATTTTAATCAAAATTAATATATAGTTAGGTAGTTTGTGGCACGCGCTGAATCTAATAAAACATAATCTAATATAATAAAAAAAAATAATATGCATGGTTCTACTTTTATGGTATTATTTATGACTTATAGTGTCTATATAAATTTAATCGTTCAGGTAGGTTGTCAAAACAACACATGTCTATATGTCGTTTATGATTTGCGAACTTTTTATTTTAGGGGTTTTTGATACTAAATACCTAAACAATTTTTTGCACATGGTTAATAGAAAAATAATAAAGGATGTTATCCTTCTAATTCAGGGCATAATAAAAGTTTCCCTCGCACCCGTAGCCTACGGCACGTGCCTGTATCGGTCGAATAAAAAAAAACTCCAAACAATACTAGAAAAACAAATGAACATTTCAAAATAAAGTCTTAGAATCAGAGAAGAAAATTATACAGCTTAATTAAAGTTATTTGCCTAAACTGATAGTTACATTACCTGGTAGATCATCGACGCAGAGCTCTCGGTCCTCTCTAAAGAGCGGCGCGCGCTGCGGGCACGCGCACGCGCATGCGCCGCCCGACCCGGGTGCGCGCGCGCCGGCCCCGTGTTCCGAACATCGCGCTGCGCTGCATTCATCTCCTGGAAATGCAAATTAATAATACTTGATCAGTGAGTGGTGTTAGAGAACGATTCAAGTATAGATCTTGTTTTGAGCACAGATTAGGTGTCATTAGGCAACTGGTTTTCAGAGAATTAGATTTGAATCTAATCTAGTGTAATCCATTAGTCCAGTGGTTCCTAAAGTTTTTTGATTCGCGGTGCGCTCAGTAAATTGTAGTGAAGGTCTAGCTAGTTGATGTTGTTTTGTCTTTACCTACAGGAGAGATTCGAGTCTGGGTTATGGATGTCAGATATTTAATAGACGACCAGTGACTAGGTTTGAGGTCAACTGTAGAGATTTCTCATTAGCAGTAGGTACCTATGGTAGTTTCATACCTCAAAACTTCTCCAATCAAACTTTAGTGACTCGGTGGCCTAATTAAGTAAAATCATTGGTAGGTAGCAGTCGACGTTAACAAGTGCATAAAAGAAATATGTATATGGTATGATAGTACTTTGTAGCTGAGGTTTGAATTTAGGAGGTATTCGCAAGTTCCCGCAAATACACGTGTTAATAGTCTACGACTAGTTATTGATTAGGCATCTCATTTTACGGCGGCCAACTTTCTTTATGAGCAACTACATATTAGGCGATTAATATAACTTAAAGATTTGCACCGTACAAAAACATGACAAATATGAAAAGACAGCACATTTCTTTCCTCATTCAACTAATCGAACAAAGCTCATCTCAATGATGTGTAAATCTAACCGGTAATAGTAAAGATGTCGCCGGTGTCACGCCTCTCGAGCTCTCCAAGACGCGCGCCGGCCGCAGCCGTGGCGAGCAAAAGCAGCAGCGTGGCGGTCATGCTACCCCCCGCCGCCGCCATCCTCGCCCCCTCCCGCCACCCGCATCGCTAGCACCACCTGTTGAACAAAAATGTTGTTACAGTAACAATTTTCTTTATATTATATAGTCCTCGACTTTTGGTTTCATCATTATTATAGGTAGGTAAAACCTTCATCAAGTAGTTGGACACAATACCACTATCAGATACGTTGATGCTGCCGTCGTTAAGCGTGAAAGGCATCTTGAAGGACGGTTTAGTGGCTATAATATTCTTCGATCATAAATTAAGCATGGTCGTTAGAGCACACCGATAAACTTATATTATCGTGTGAAGACGTTGGCATATACCTACCGCTTTTCACCATCCGTTTTTTCAGAAACTTAATTTCCTAGAGCAGTCAAAATAAAGTAGTTGGAATCAGAGGACGTAGTGAAACTAATCGTCGAATTCTTACATTGGTATTACAACATTTTTACGACGTACGTATGAAAGCAATTTAGTGAAAATAGTGAATCGAAGCGATATGGTACATAACGATTGTGGAGAAAGCATACGCTTCGCTGCAAAAATTCATAATGCATTGTTCGATGTTCACATGATCTTGTCTATGGTGCTGGTTAATAAAGATACCTCATGAACTTTGCAGACCTGGGCTATAGAGGTCGTACATGTTTGTCAAAACATATTATATGGAGTTAATGACAGACTATTAAACATCCTGCTATGATCGAATGCTAGTGACATGCAATCAAATAATGCGCAAAACAGTGTCAATTAACTGTGAATCTTACAAATATTGAGTCGACGCGCCATTTTATAGCTGTGTTACCTAGTCGTCAGTTTACCTACTATTTGTAAGGTTTCTCTGTTAAATCACTATACAACTGTAGCAATCCATAAACTTCGCTGTTTATATTTGTTTTACTTTTCATCCGCGGCTCTTGGCACGCGTCAATACTGTTGACTCTTCGTAATGCCGTGTTTCCGCGTGACCAACGATTGGTAGGTGTTTACCTAACTGTTGAACAAAATCGCACTTAAAACTCAAAAAACGGTATTAAAATTTATTATTGAAGTGACAATGTTAGGATCTAATGACACTGACAAACTCGCTCAGCGGTGGGCCCTTGCATAGAGACACCCACCTTGTCGATTTAAGCTGGTTCCCGGCTTGACAGTCAATCATTTCTTAGAATATCTGTTTGTAACATATTAACACTGAAGGTTGAAATATGAACACTCGTATGCCCGTTAGACAGATGTCGATTTATTGTTGTTATCCATCCCACCAGCGCTAATAGGTTTCCTTAATCGCTGCGAATCTTCGCTGTACTAGTTTTAGATAATTATTTTCGAAAGATGTTCTGAGCCATTTGAGAAATCGCACAACTGTGCAAGCCCTAGTCCTTATCACTTTTTAAATCTATTTTTTTTTTATTATAATTAAATATGAGTTTTCACTTAATATATTTAAATTTATATCTATAAAATGTATCGCTAAATGAATCGCCACACCTGTGCCGCGAATTTCTATCTCCTTCACTATGATAGATCCTGTTAGGCCTTCACCACTACTCGTCTAACTAAAATTTAAATTCAATTGCGTTGAGGGATACGTTTAACTCCAACTCAAGTAAATAGTCTATTGTATAAGCTTGGATATTTGACTCAAAGGTCACGGGGTTTCATTTATATTTTACTGTTCGTCATTGGCAAACGTTTTCAGTAAAGAAGACGTGGTTTGCGGCCTAAGATGAATAGTTTGAGGGCAAACACTTGTGTGATTTCAACGGCATCGTGTGGAGGCAAAGAATTAATGACGAGGAAATTGTTCTTATGATAGAAACCCATTGTTTTTGATTTACCTATGAGACGTGTGTGTTTGCGGAATGTCTGCTTTACTGATGTGACTGCTAATTGGCTCTTTGTTGATGAGCAATTAATTGACAGGGAAACAACATGAGCGATGTTATGTAGAACATGTCATATCAGTGATACAGCAAAGAATGTTAAGCAGTCGGCTGAATGGATCTATGAGAAAGTGATCTTGAGCTTCAAAGATTTAAGAATTATTTTGAATTCTTATCATACTTTCTAAGTTTATCTCGGACACCAATGACTGATTAAAGGTGAAGGAAAACATCTCGAGGAAACCTGGACTATAAAGTCTGAAATCACCAACCCGTATTGAGCAAGCGTGGTGATTAACGCTCAATCCTTCTCCGTGGGAGAGGAGGATAAAAAAGGCTGTGATGATGATGATTATTTTGAATTCAACTTCGGAAATATGAATAGCTCTAAAATTATGTTCAGTTATACGATTTTTACAATGTTGCATGCCTGTCCTAGATTTATTCAAGAAAATTCACATTCAAAACCTCGCATTAGAATAAATATCGCCTCCATCCAATAATTATAAACAGTAATGATTCTCCACGGCCTTATCATCGTTGGAACTAATTTTACCTTCTGACTGCCACTTAATATTGCTTGTACATACATTTATTGATATGCAAGTGGGGAATGTGATTGCTGTAATATAACCAATCATGCCTCCTGATTGGTATTGTCGCGCCAACATTATCATCAGCATCTGACATTTGCAATTGCATGTGGAAACATCGCAGTGCGCGATCTTGAATCATGATTGGTGTTTTTAGCATGCGCTTGCGTCTAATGAGTAAGTAGTTGACTTATTTATTTTAAAATAAAAAAAGCTGCTAGGAGGTAGCTTTACTTTTGTAGTTAGTAGGGTTCTGATTTATTTTAGTACAAAAAGTTTAAAAAAGTTTTTGTGGCGCCTTAGTATTGATTGGCAACTATGACAATTTGACGAGTCGTTATTTTGGTAGCGTGAAACAAAATAGGTATCTCGGATTTGGAAGTAAAACCACGCGAAACAGTCATTCAATAATAAATAAATCCAATATAAACGATAAACACACACAATGCCCTGAGAGTATACCCAACATTACAAGCGACCAAGCCTGCGGAAGTCGACCAGTACAAATCTATGCAGATGCATCTATTGATTTCGCATACACAGATAACAGGATATAACGACTGATCTGCACCCATTACTAAGAACTAGCTCACGTTTGTCTAAATACACATATGGACACTAACATACGCATTACAGTTCTAATTACATATTATACCCGTGCAAAGGAATTTAGGTCTAAAGTTATTGTAATAAGGGCGGCTGGTAATGCAGTAGGAATTTGGTCGTGCGTGCCATGTGTACTAGGATCGCAAAAATTGCAGAGGTTCGTTCTAACCCGTAGGCGCCGGGGACTGACGCCGGTCGAACTGGTTAATTGCAAGACATTATTTACTCCTAGTAGAAGCACTCTTGAAGATTGATTACTGGGTTAAAAGACTTCTAATTCATAAGCAGTCCTTCTACCTCGAAGGGACGTTTAGTAACCACGTATTATGGCTAATTTTACAAAGTAAGAAGTTATTTCAGCTTCCTGAAATGGCAAGGAATGCTAGTGGTTAGTTGGTGAATTATATGCGAATCACGTTGGGAGGCCCTTGGATACATGCCGCACTCATTAAACAGTGCTAATCTACACTATACCTTATACGATCCTTTTACGTAACTAAGCATTACTTACTCTAATTAATTATTAATGGGGACAGAATTAACTACTTGCTTACCCATACGGTAATTATTTTTAAAAGGCAAAATTATAAAAATAGCTTTTATATCTAGTTATAATATACATATTCCAACCTAAAACGGAAAATATAATTAAAATTAATAAAATATAGCTGTATTTAAAAGTTAAATTTACAGTACAGAAAAAGCCGAGCTCTTTTTCACAAAGTATGTAAAAACATGATTTATATCACAAACTGAATATCACACAATTTATCGCACGAACGTCTTAATCTATTTATACTGTTATGTATCGGTCCCCCAAAGAATCCAGTTGCATTCGCTTCAGCTTACAAGAACAGCATATCTGCTACTTTTTGCTTAGACACTAATGGTTTGATAAATTAGCAATGTCATTATTATGTTACAAGCAATTTATTATACGCAAGTTGGGAGCCACTGGCCACACAATGTGACGATGTACCACATAATTATAATCTGATAGGTTGTGAGCATCATTTGTTATAGTCTTGTACCGTACTTCAGTGATCAGGTCAGGAGTTACTAGAGCGGATACATTTATATCGTAAATTGCCTTATCATGGCGTCCAGTAGCTATTTTTGCCGTTTGTTGTGATTTCTTAAAGATACAGTAACAATTGAAATTCTTAAAAAAACATTAAATATGAGATGTAGATAAGAGAATTATGGGTAACCAAGTTCATCTCCCGAGTCTTTTCCCAACTATGTTGGGGTCGGCTTCCAGTCTAACCGATTTCGGCTGAGTACCAGTGTTTTACAGTGTTTTACTGCCTATCTGACCTCCTCAACCCAGTTACCCGAGAAACCCAATACCCTTGGTTAGACTGGCGTCAGACTTACTGGCTTCTGACTACCCGTAACGACTGCCAAGGATGTTCAATGACCTGGAATCGAACGCACGCCCTCACACTTGAGAGGTTGGCTCTTTAACCACTCGGCCACCACGATGTTTTTTTTTTTAAAACCAAGTTACTATTTTAAAATACTCATAATAAAAATGATATCGGTTGAAGATCTGATAATAAAAAACAAATGTTGCTATGTCTGAATTTTCCTGCTACTAAAGATACAAGTGTGTGTCTAACTAGTTCGACTAGTCAAGTGACCATGAAAGCTGTTAAAACTTGAGCATTTCACTTACTTCGTTCATGTAGTGCACTCGATGTGTTTGCGACCAGCCAAAGATTTTTGTTTGATTGGAAAAAACCGATCTTCATTTTGTAACCGTACGTGAGTAAATGACTTGTAGAAGTTCACAGTATGAAGGTTTTCGTTTAAGTAAATATGGGGCAAAAATACATTCGATGCTTGTATTTAATGTAAAAACATTTAGGTATTAGCTGCTAAACATATTGGAATGAGATAATGAACAAGCTACTGGTACTTTCATTTTTTGATAAGCTGCTTGAGACCAACCATTTTCAAGTCACTTAAAAATTAAGACTAACGTAACTCTTAAGCTGGCCGAAAAATAATAATGGCGTCCATAACGACTGCCGACCACGGCGGTCGTTCTCTATAAAGAGATCAGTTAGCTGCGCACGACATATTACATTTGCGTAGACACAAAAATTTGCGTAGAAACAGGTGCACTCTCTATTCCCTCGATCTTTTAATCCGATGATGAATCAATTAATCCGACCGACATTTACATGGTTTCCGATGCCCCCTGCATCAATCACCGACTTCCAAACTCGAGCGATTTCGGCCCGACCCGGGAATCGAACCCGAGACCCCACACCCCCACACCCCTGCATAGCAGTCACGCTATGCGACCACTAGACCAACAAAGCCGAAAAATAATCTATATAATAAAGAAAACCCATTGAGATCTAAGTCATGCTTATCCAAATACTTGAGCAGGTTTACAAACTGAGTTTTGCTAGGCAAAGCTAATGAGGTCCTTGACAGAAGTGCCCCTTGAGACAGTTAGGTCGGGCCTTTGGTACCCAGAGATTCGCAAATATTTGTTACCCCACCAGGATAGGCTTCTGAAGATCCAGTATCGGACATTTGCCGAACTACGATTGACAAGACGATGCCTAGGTTTTCTACGGATAAATACATTGACAGCGTCTGCATAAAGTCAGAGATGAATTGAAAAGTTGGTTGACTTTCTTGAGGCATGGTGTTGATAGTTGGCATGAGTAGAGAGTAGATATGTTTAAAGACTATGCCAGGTGAACTGGGTAAAATTATAAATGTCAATGTATTTTTAATTGCATATAAAAATATCGCTATGTATGCAAATTAGGCCTCTGAAATTTTATGAAAAGCCAATGATAATTTAATATTAAAATAAATTCTGTTAATTACCAAATCACTTTATTTTATTACTTTTACGTTTCATAAATTAGCATTTTGTTAAATCCGGAATGGCGTAGCGCTGAATAGATTTTTAGATCAGTAGATACTGTTATTTGAAATATACGAGTATTGATTAAAAAGATTCGCAATTAAAGCTTTTGTAATTTTGCGCAATGTCATTGAAAGTACTTGGGATTTTAAATGATAGACACTTGAAATTCGATATGTTTCATTATCCATCTTTATATCATGGATTTTGAACCTTCAATTTGATAATCAAGAATT
The DNA here is from genome assembly GCA_958496145.1 of Heliothis peltigera. Taxonomy (NCBI): domain Eukaryota; kingdom Metazoa; phylum Arthropoda; class Insecta; order Lepidoptera; family Noctuidae; genus Heliothis; species Heliothis peltigera. The sequence goes on along the minus strand of OY292338.1, from coordinate 5,054,921 downwards.
TTAATTCTTCTTATGCGTAAATATGAATATGTAGTATTAAGATCTCACGTATTTTTACTTACGATAAATTAACTCTGTGATGGGTTTAACTGCTATTGTACGGTCTTAATGGTAAAGAGATACTTCAGCTAACTCCTTAACAGTTTGTAACAGATACCTCATATAGAGATAAGATAAGAGTTTTGCAAATATAATAGCCATGGCGGTTTTTTTGAATTTTTTGACTACATGAACTTAAAACTGATTTTGGACAAAGAAAAGCATGGCATAAAAACTTATTATAAAAAATCGACTCCTAATAACACAAAAAGAAAGTTTTTGTTTACGCTGTATGGTGTTGTGTGAGGTGATTTTAAACTGTTTGTTACTGGGTCCTATTACATACCTTACTTACCTTTACATAAAAGGTGATCAATATTTACGCTTCCCAAACATATTTTTCCATTATCTCCTAAATGACTAACTTTTACAGACGATTAATTATGCGCATCATAATTTTAAACGGTTATACGGACATAATGGTCATAGAATCCACCAGAACACAGAAGCGAACAAATATACCAGAGGTTCACAAACCTCGTAGTTAAGTAAATAGGGACACGTGCCAAGTACTTAGGTATTATTTTTATTCCTCTTAATTTCCATTATATAGTAGACATTCGGTCTAGTAAGCTAAGACATGTAATGTTTATCAAACATAGGTCGTTAAATAGTGGTGTTTGCTCGCCAAAGATTGCCACGCACCATTAGACATGTATGAACTATCCGAGTAAAGATTTCGGTGAAATGTTTGTTAACCCTGCCTCTATGCTTTTGTGGAAGTTGTCGAACAACTTAACTGGCGACCACTTATTTCTAAGAAGTATAGTTGATGTCCGTGCACTTACGATCGCTACATTTTTGAACATAAGATGGTACTTACATGTTTTAGCAGTTGCCACCTAACACGTATTTTTTACGCGAGAAGTAAATATTTTTGATCGACTTTTTCGGTTTTAGTCGTATTACTTACTTGTAATGTAAATGAGATTCGTTAAGTGTTTCTCGGTATGCGTTTTATGGTAATTGTGGGGACGATATTGTACACCATAATGTAAGGGAAACCAATAACAGATGTCCTGGCAACTTCGCGAGTCGGTCCTTAAGGAGCGCTCGATATCCTTATCTGATCGTGGACAGCTAATTACAGCACTCTGGCTTACGATATTTGGCGTGTGGATCCACTGCCTCTTAAAATATCAATAAAGCGAGATGAGGTCGTAAAGTTTATCGACAATTTAATGCCCACCTTTGAGCTTAAGGTCGATGATTGGCCAAACGATAAAAAACTTGGGGTCGTCAAATTGGCAGATGTGTTTGCAACGTATAAACGGAATTGTATAATTAGCATAATATTCTGATATGAGTTATTAGTGATAACCAGATATTAAAATGTTTCTGAATAACAAATTTCTTTGCTATAAAGAGGCCGAAGTCTATTTTCCATTTAACTGTATCGTACATAAGTTTGATTAAAAGTGTTAATAGGAACTTTGAAAACTCAAAACTTATTTAAATTGAATCAATCACGGGTAATGTGCGCCATACTTATAAACAGTAGTGGGAACAATTACTATCAATCAACTCAGTAACTAATTAACCTTGCTCAGCCATCATTCAATGGCTAGTTAGGTGTCTATGATAATGAATTGGTCTCACTAACTAATATTCCTAAGTGAAACAATCAAAGTTGTAATCAATCAAAATGCATAAATTAATCTCTTTGTTAACCGTCCACCCAAGTCTCTATGAGCGTCAGCGTTTATTATTATCTCACTGCCTGATTTATTCAAGGTGGATTGGCGATTCCAGACTTTAATGTTCAGGTTTCTTCTGTAGGTTTTCCTTGTCCTATATGCATCATTAAGTTTGAAATCACCAACTCGCATTGATCAAGCGTTATGCTGCGGGTTGTTCGTAAGAGATACCGCGGCCCTGGCACACAGGGACCTCCAGAAGGAACATAGTGGGTTTTAGTCAGTAAGAGTCTGACTCCTCCAGCTGCACCCTCAGCGGGAGGGGTCATTTGATGATTTCCCACGAAAAAAAAAAAAAAACAAGCGTTATAATTAAAGCTCAATCCTTCTCCGTGAGAGAGGAGGCATGTGCCTAGCGGTTGGTCGAAAAAAGGCTTATAATGAAATAAATTATTATTTACCAAAAAATAAAAAGAAACCCCGCCTTTGTGTTTTTTTTTCTGTATCGGTTACAACTGGTTTAGTTGGTAATTAAAAGTGCAAAGTTAAACAAAGCATTTCCTACATACGTCAGTCGTAATTAAGTACTCAAGTTCAGTACTGCCCTGACTTAGACTTGAGTTCTAAACCATAGTGTTTACTAACCCATCATCAACTACCACACTTTAACAGAGCTTTCGTCTTCTCAGGAAAAGTCTTCGGTACAGTTATTTCAATATAAATAACTTTAATTAGATACAAAACAATCATAGGTGGCTGTCAGTTCGTCTAGTTATTATTTCTGTCAAAGTATGTGAAGACGTTACCGTGTGAACGTTGGTCTGATCGTGACGAGTGACGTCAGAACAATTGTCGATCGCTCGTTATTGTGTTGGGTGTACGGCAACGACGAGGTTCTCATGGCGAAGCTGAGATTTCGCGTTTACACGTGACTTTGCGACTCTTTATATTGACGGGCTGATAAATACCTACTACATTACATATTTTTTCGCGATTTTGTTTTACATAGACCGTTTCAGCAGATAGCGATAGTATACTTGGAGCTATTTTTTGTTAGAATCGGTGCAGTGAGCAGGAGCAGCATTTCTTCAGAAGAAATTGGTAATTCTGGTAACGGCAGGTAACCCTTTTGTATGAAAAATAATCATCAAAATTGGTTCACAAATGACAAAGTAATCCGCGATCACCTTACTTCGTCTCCTTTCCTGAAGTCGGTTAAAATGGATCCTATGCCCAGAATATAATTCTATCCTCAGTTTTATCTTTTAATCTTACTTCTAAGTTATAAATAGACATTTTAGTCAAAATTGCTGCATTAATGACGATATCGACCGTTCCATATAAAGGAGCAAGGTGCAACAATAATACTAAATGTCAGTAAAATATATTTAAATTTTCGGCTCCATCCCCATCTAAAATTGATGATCAATAAATTTGTGGACGTCGGTAACGTGATACTAAATGTAACAAATAATAATTTAAATTTTATCTTATTTTATAATATGCCAGAAAAATTAAAATAATTTGAATATTCGATCTAATTTTGTAGATTACGCATGCTGTCGCACCATATTGTGCACTGACTCTGCTTGTAGTGTATTTTATTTTTTTGCATTAGAATTAACAGTGTAATAATTTTAGATAGGCCAATAAATATTAAAGCATATCAGAAGAGACGGCCGGGTCGCCCTCGTACCACTTGGAGGCGTTCAGTTGAGAAGGAGGCTGCCTGTCCAGGCTAGAAAGAGGTCGAACTTGCTGCTCAAGATCGAAAAGAGTGGAAAAATCTTCTGCGAGCCCTATGTCCCTTATGAGGGATAACAGGATTTCATCATCATTGCTCACGCAGCCCCGCCCTCCCCTATCTTATACTAGTTTAGTACCTAAGTATTAATAGACAAGTGGTACAAAATTCAGTTACAAAGTTCTGCGAATTAAAGCTTTCTTGATTATGATAATCAATCAACTTCTGGGGATTGTAGTCAATAGGAACTTTTATATTGATCACTGAAGTTTATTACACCGACAGTTTATTTTGTATTTTATACGTGTTCAAACTACTACTATTATATCAAACGTCTTTTTATCAAATACAAAACGCTTTGCAATACAATGTAATGTAATGTATGATTGACATTGAACTTGGTTACAAAATTGAGTAACATCTGCCATCTAAGTATTCACTTGCTTACTTTTTACTTTTTATTGTTGACTGCCTCGTTGATCTAGTAGGGCCGAAATTGCTTTGTAGGTTTTGAGAAACTTTCATAAAGTAGCCTGGAGTCTGGAAGTTGGTGATTGATTCACCCGTGCATCGGAGAGCACATAAATGTTGATCCTGCGCCTGATCTCTCTCCGGTCGTGTCGGACTGTCGTCCCATCGGACTATGAGAGTGAGGGAATAGAGAGTGCACCTGTATCTGCGCGAATACTAGTGCACTATAATATGTCCTGTGCAGCTAGCTGATCTCCATAAAAGAGAATGGCCACCGTAGCCGACAATTGGCCTGGATGCCATCATCATCATCATTCACTTGTTATTCTTCAATAGATACGTTTGATCTTTCAAGTTCTGGGGATCCGAAAAGTTTGTGATGCATTTCGTCGGCAACAATGATTGGTTGGCACGTTTCCAGGTATCTGTTGGTGATAGCAACGTGGAGGGTAGAGGGTCATTTGCTTAGACTTTTCCCAAGCTATGTTGGGGTCAGTTTCCAGTCATAACCGGATGCAACTGAGTAACAGTGTTTTACATGGAGCGAGCGCCTGTCTGACCTCCTTATACTAGTTACCTGGACAATCATCTAGAGGGTAGAGGATATGACGAATTTAGCAATTTCAAACAGTTTTAAGCGTTGGTATCGAATTGAAAAACTTAAATACGTAACTAGCTCTCTGCGACGACTACATAAAATTAGCTTTTTCAAATAAAAAAACGAATTAATTAAAAAAAATGCAGTTGCTACCGTATCGTCAATAGCATTACTGATTCCATTCTTCAACAGACACTTTATCTTTAGAGCTTGTTCTCCTAACTCTACCCTCCATAACCGTCGCGGTATGTAAGTAACACGTGTCGAGTAAGTTTGTCAAACATGCAGTGGACAATGACCATCGTTAATTTTAACCTTAAACTTCGGACACGTGCCCCCGTGACCCGAGCGTGGCATTTCTTGGAATTCGTTTTATGAACGTATTGGATTTTTTTACTGTATGATGAAGATTGAAATAATTGCCTTGTGTGGAGGCTTGTCAGGGAATTTTGATTTAGGATTTAAAGTTAAAATGAAAAATTCAAAGTGGGCTGAAAATAAGCACTTTTAGAAGGTAAGGTTCACCACTTCTGTGTTATCGCTAGGAAGAATAAATGGTAGAACAAACTCCTCAGCAATACAATTCAGTCTGTATGGTTTCAAGAACCTTCATGAAGCACTATTTTGTCCATCTCTCCTTATCCATACAAATACCATAGTTAAATATTTTGTACATAGTTTGAGGGTTATTGCACTATTAGAGGTAGACTAATTATCGTCTTAGCGTCTTATACCAAGTAATTCGTAGCATACGATTCCCTCTGTTTCTAGTTATCTAAATCAGTAGCAAATAAAAAAAATAAAAAAAAAAATAAAAAAAAAACATACCGGCCGAATTGAGAACCTCCTCCTTTTTTTGGAAGTCGGTTAAAAAGAAAAGTTGCCTTCTTATTCTAGCAAAATTAACCGGTTACAAGATTTTTATCATCCACATTAAACTATGCACGCACAGCACCAGTCCACGGTCCTACGACAACGTTTGACTTATTTATTGTACCTTTGTAAATAAGAAATACATTTTTATTTCAAGCCTTCAGATGTTTTTTACACTGTGTTCTGTACTATTAAGTAAAGGTTGTTATTGGAAAAATCTGCTAATAAACTTTAATAATTTAATGTAAAATATAATTGAGATATAAAAAGACGCAGATATTTAGAGTGTAGAGACAGAAAAATGATATCTAACTAGGATAGTTTAAAAAAACAACCATAAAAAGTCGTTCAGTAATTTCACAAAATAAAAGCAGAATTTAAATGTAGCAAACAAACTCCGTTTGCAAATTAAATATTTAAATAACCATAATAAATGCTCAGAATTTCACAAAAAATATAAATAATTTATCGGTTTTGCACTGTCTCAAATTAAGTTTTAGGCTAAAAAACTAAAAAGCTATCTTCTTAATTTATTCAATATTCCGTATAGTGATAGCTGATTAGGAATACAGTTATAATGGAACTAATAAAAAAAGAATATATTCTAATACCAATAAGCGGCACGCGCCATAACCCGTTCGAGTGATATTTCTATCGAAAATCGTTTTATTCTATTAATTTATAATCCGAGTAGTATGCCAGTAAATTAAACGATTCGATGCGCTCTTGAATTTGGTTACGTGTCGTTATTAGCTGTGTTCTTACTGTTCATGTTCTTGACGTTTTTGTGATAGGCCCTAGAAGATCCACTCTACTAAAGAGTCCATCTGATTATGTACACGTAAGCTGCTTGCTACCTTCCAAGAAATATGTATTGAAAAGTTGTTAGGCTCCAGCTAAGACAGACTTTCGGACTATTTTTTTCACCTAGGATGGGTCTAGTCCAGTCCAGTATAGATTCGTCCGGGTAGCACATCAAGCTACTACTATCTGTCAAATTCCCTAAACAGATTTTCAACTTTATCGCTGAAGCATATGGTTCAAAGTTGATTGAAAGAACTTTTCAGTTTCGGGTTGCTTGATGTGAAAGTATATTTGGACTGCGATTCAATATGGTAATGCGATAACCCTAAGATCTTCATATTACACACGGTTCTTTTGCGAAGTTTTGGGTAGGGAATTAAATTGATAACGATTGGCAAGTAATATCATATTGTCCAGAAATATTCAAGTGAGCCTTCTTTACCTCACTCACATAGTTATAACGTAACGGATGGATGCGCGTGAGTGTGCCGATTCGATCCCCGAAGCATAATCGACTGTGTCTAGATTACACACGCACCGCATCCCGACGTGCCGCGACATCGGCCGGTCGGCGCAAGCGCAGATGTCCGTTCTTATACAGATAAATGCTTATTCCTTTCAGATATCGATGTTGAATTAGAAAGACGGTTGATGTCAATTGATTTATGATACCTATAAGAGATTAGAAAAATGATATGTCAATATAATAAGGAGTGAATTAATTATGTCTGCGTATGAAAAGGTGTTTAGTGTAGGACGTAAAATTGGGAAACAACTTTAGATACCTGATTTACGATATGTCCCTTAGAAAATTTCTGTATAAATTACATAGTAATTTAGATATAGTTGATAGGAATGATAAGCATATTCAAAATGGATGAATGGATAGCAGTAGGTCTGCGGATCCGTCGTTGTTCAAAAGTGAAAGACAAAATTATAAAGATTAGACAAAAGGTACCGCCGCCAGGAAAAAAAAGTTTGAAGGATTTTTTAATGAAAGAATTTAATGTATGTGTTGGCAATTGTTTTATTCTTTAGTGGCCTATTTGTTTAGACTAAATAAGTTGTAAATTGTGTCATGAGGGATGTCTTCCAATATTTTTGTTCTGTTGACCAATCGAACTAATATATAAAGTTATTGGTGACCAAACCTGTCAATTATTATATTCAAATGATGAGGCAACCGAGGTATACCAGGAGTAGGCACTAGCATGTAGGCTAATTCAATTAGAGAGAGATTGCTGGTATAATAATGTACAGACAGCACATCAATTATATAAGCGAAAATGACAAATTTTCCCAATTAACTGTGAACCATCTTTTCCAACTTTGATATTATGATAAAGTTGAAAATCTATTAAGGAAAGACAGATTGTAGAAGCTTGCTGTGCAGGCGTTTAACCTAAAGTCTAACATAGACTTACTAACATGGACTTAAGTTTTATATATACTAACAATTTTTGTATAATATGTATGTTAGTCTTTAAGGTATACATATATCTAAAATAAAAGGTATTTGATTTGATTTACTAAAAGAGTTTTTTATGTCAATATACCCTACTAAAAATGTTAATGCACCTTTGGATAAAAGACAAATTTTTATCTCAACCTTGATAAGAGATAACGTAAATAGAAATTAATTTATAGATGCATTATAATCCGAGTCTATTTTCGTATTCAGTGCAATAAATTAAATAGGTACATGAATATTCAACACATTAGCGAGTTTTTACTTTCTTCGGCGCCGATATATTGGTTTAATTATTTACAGTTTCTATGTTTAGATCTCTAATTAATGGGTCTGTCTACGTCACAACGTGTTTTTTTTTTCTATTTTTGTTAAAAATAGATTGGTATTTGGAGACTGGAACTATTATTAGTTCGTACCTAATGTTAATATATCCACCTCCTCGTATTTGTCTCTGCTTTCATTTATTAATTTATCTTTTCATCATTTATCTTTTTTTATCTTTGAACCCCGGTGGCACAGTAGTACCTGACCACGCCACACTTTCCAGCTTCCTTCAGCTCCAGCTTCCTTTATAATGTATATGTGATTTATCAATTCTGTTGGCACCCATAACACAAGCTAACGTGTCTGAAAAGGGTGTCCTGATAAATTATTATAGGTATTATTTATTTTACATATTTATTTATATTTATTTAGGAAACAAGCAGTCTCTTACAAAGTAATGATTACATAAATAAATACATACAGAGTTCCATAACGTTAATACATTTTATAATATTATTGTCCCGATACATCTATTTCAAATAACTGAAAAATAATATCTACTTCTATGTTTTATATTATGAAATCACGTAAGCTAGGTTTCATAAAGTATGCCCAATAATATTTTATTACCTTTACAATTACCTATAGGTCACACTACTCAAGCCACCCTTCGATATAAATGACACTACATTATTCTAAGATCGACTTAAGATAATCCAATGCACGCTGACGGCTTGACGTGTAATAAGGGAGCAAGACAGAGCTAATGACTCGCAACTGCAAGTAGCGCTTAAGATAATTTGCCAGTACTGCTATAATCTTAGGTAGGATTCTATTTACTTAACCTCGAGACCATACGCTGATGGAACTGTAATATTAATAGTCTGATAATGGCGTCCAGACCGACTGTCGGCCATTGCGGCTGTTCTATTATGAAGAGGCGCAGGACAACAAGCACAGGCTAAAAGTGAGAGAATAGAGGATGCCCAGGTGAACTTTAGGGTCTTCGCTCTTCTCTCCGCTTCTAGATGCAGCTTCTAGATGGGTCGGCAGTCCGACACGACTGAAGAGACATCAGTCGCAGAGCCGACATTTATGTGCTGTCCGACGCACGGGTGTATCAATCATCTAGACTTCGGGCTGCTTTAATTTAAGCCTGACCCGGGAATCGAACTAAAGACCAAGTGCTGAACAGTGTTTCAAAATCACTGTATGAATTTACCATCCAAACTGATATGCAGAATTCTAGTTTGCAGCCCCATATATGTATACTCTTCCTATGAATAAAATGTTTAAACTTGTATACATATTTTATGCCCATGTAATATCCATTAAATCTATAAAAAAACCTATCAAATCTTCAAAGAACCCGTCTACTAAGAAATAAATAAATTTATTTCCATTTTCTTTTGCGTTTTCAAAGGACATTCGTATTAAAAAACCTGAAAGGTATCAATAAATTGAATATTATTTCATCAGAAGCTCATTTCATTTTGTAAAGCGATCTTTTTCTCTGTAACGGGAATTTGATGTCTTTACGAAGCTTCAAATTGGTCATCACACGGTGCTGGCGATAAAATTGAAAATATCGATGGTCGCACAAATACTCGATATTTAAATTCAGTCGCTGAATGTAAAGTTAATACTAAACTGTTATTATATGTCGGAAAAATCTTGGTAATGGTAATTGATTTTAGTGTAATAAATTGATAAATTGCAACTAGCCCCTCATTCCTCCGCATTACATGCCCATACCATGATAGGCGGTTTCCACGTATTTTTTCAGCTATCGGTGCTACTTTCAAACTTCTTCTCATATAATCATTCCTTACTCTATCCATCCGCATTCCGCTTAATATTCTCATCCCTGCTGCATGTCGTTGACTTTTATTCATCCCTTCTGAGGGGCTAGCACTCTCACCAAAATGTTACACTATTGTATCCATTAATCGATTACTCATCAACCGAAATTGCGGCATTCTTCGTAAATGCCGCAAGCCCATAAACCCCAAAGGTCTTACTAACAAGACCATTGCGACAAAGAAATTACATTTTAATATTCAATACGTCGATCACAAAACAGAATTTCTTAAGGTCTTCTGAATTATGTCAACACAATACAAATAGACGATAAATTGTGTTTAATGAGATACTAACCAGCACTTAAACTGTGGTTAACATTGTTCGGAGTAAATTAAAGGTTAACACGAATGTCGGACAAGTCGTAATGCCATCTATTCGAAATAATTTTGTAATCTTATTTACACAATCATTATTGATTAGAATGCATCGTATGCGTCTGTTACGGTGGAATGTTGAATTATAGGTTGATGAAGAAGAACTTGTCAGAAATATAAAATAACAATTCACGTACTTTAGGAAACTGGTATTATAAAAAGATTCGATTTTACAAAAAGTAGGTATAGGTATTTAGTGATAATTATTTTTAAAACGATTATGACTCAAATCTTCCTAGTGGAATTGATAGTATTAAAATAAAATTAGGATATCAAAGATTTTGGTGACTATTAATTAATGTACTAGGCATCTTTCTAAGTTATAAATGTTTAAACTTATAAAAAGCGCTCTTAATAAGATAAAAAAAACTCTAGTGAGTGTACGAGTGTACTTCTATGATCTCATTAGTTTTAATAAATTAATTTCCAGTGTTAGTATTTAAAAAAGTTACACCTACGTTGTTTATTCTTAGTATTCTCTGTTACATTATTATTATGATATAACTATAGTTCATAAAAAAATTGTCGTAACAACTTCACTGAATGTTGACAACATTGACAGGCGATTAAGGAACGTAGAATTAATCTCTGACACGGCTCAATTATTGTCGCCTCGCCAATTTAATATCTGAAAATAAATCGATAAAATAGCCACACTATAAAATCATCGAGTAGAACTTATAAATCTGAAAAGAGAAATTGTTCAGACCATAATAATATTATTGTATAATTCTGCAACAACTATTAAAATAAGCAGTAAAACCGCTTACTGCCATCCACACAACCAATTTCTTTCTTTAATTTGACAATAACTTTCCAACGAACAATCGTGACCATAAAATCACAGAATGACTTATAGAAATGCTTATGACTTAGAACAATGTCTTCCTTAAAAGGTGTTTATAAATGTCTAAATCAGTTGGTACAAAACTTGCTCATACATTTTAACCGAAGGCTTCACTCGCATGACTCGCGTCAAAGGAATCAAAAAGGCCGTCACATAAACAAACTGGGCCGACATTCGGTAGCACAAACGAGGCGTTAGGCGTAGGCGAGGCGTCGACGTGCCTCGACTTATGTGCCTCGCTCACCATTTAATTGGTTCATGCTTGACATGTTCACCTGTTGTTACCTGTTCTTTGTCCATCTTGATATTTTGAAGTGCGTAAGGCAAAAAATTGTTGAGCCGTTTTTTCGATGTAGCTGTTTATGACACAGCAAATGGTTAGCAGACTTCTGCTTCTTATGAAGTTTTAATCACCTAACAAAACCTAATGTCAAGCTTTTCTTAAACCCATACGCTTCGGCGACGACGGCCTCTGATGTTAAGTTGTAATTGAGTAAGATTTTGGGACGTCTCGGCTTTACGTGCCGTTCCAGGTTTTAACACCGCCAAGAAGTTGGGCTCCGGGCTGTTTTGTGAAAGTTTCTTAAACCCACAAAGCTATTTCGGCCGACCCAAGGATCAAACCTGGGACACCGTGCTCGTCAATAGTGATGCGACCAACGGGACACATGAACGTTTTTCGGATACCTACGAATAACACTTAATTTTATTAAACTTTCTTAACAATCATATTATTTAGATTTGTGTCAAAAAATACTATGTTATGGTTATGGTAAGCTCTTCATAGGTTTGATTGCGAGAACCTCGAATTTGTATTGTTTAGTTGCAGAACTAAAGTTTGTTGCCTTTATTTATTGACGTCAATTTAATAAACATAAAACTGCAACAACACCGTGGTGTCGCATACAGATTACAATTTGATGTTAGCGATATACAGTAATATGGTACATATGTAGGTAAATACAAAAAGCTTTTAATAAAAAATAATGAATTTGAACAAGAATTTAGTGCTAAAAATGTTTTGCGAGCTGCGTCGGTTAGCTGTGACCGATTAAAAAGAATGCACCTTTACGCCTTCTCCTTTATTTTTATGCCAAAGGATACATAATAAAAGAAACAATTTAATTATAAATAATTGAAAAACTATTCAAGCGTATAAAACGGTGTTAGGTACATCATAGGAACCGTATTGTATTATTACGTATAGAAAATGCATAGAATACAATGTTGGTACCTACCCAAGCATTTATGACCTCCAGTGAACGATTAAATATTAATTTATAATCCTTTCAACGTAACGGGACTAGCTAATAAATTGAGAAACCTATACAGGACGAGGAAGACGACTACAGTATGACAATAGTGAAATAAATTTGTAAAATTACTTTGTGTTTGATTCGACCCTTTTCTTGGGAACGAATGCTATTGCTTTGTAAAATGAAAAGCAATAGGTATTGCTTTCTATATTCATATTCTGATAATATTTTCAAATTGGTAGTATTATTTACTAAAAGTATTTATTTCCTTTTAAGTTTCTATATGGCCTCATTTCATTTAGATAGAGTTGGTAGTGTCTTTAGGAACCCATTAAAAATAGTTCCTTACAGAAGAGACTAAAAACTGGTTCACGCAGTGTTTAAATATTTTGTTGTAATAAAACTGTTAATGTTTACTTAATTTCATAAATTAGGTACATCGAAAAACTTAGGAACTTATTGCAAAAAAAAATAGTTCCTAACAGAAGAGACTAAAAGCGCATTCACGCAGTATTTCAATATTTTGTTGTAATAACACCCTTAATGCTTACATGACTTCATGAAATAAAACAAAAAAGCAAATAAAACAAAAGACAAACAGCATTCAAAAGACCGATCATCATAAAACTATAAGTGACTTAGTATTCTTACTAATAAAATTAGCGGTTACATATCAGCCGCACGCGCGTCGCCGCTGAATCTCAATTAAACCAGCTAATGACTATATCTAAATCACCGACCTACCCGTCTCTAGATTGTATCGAGTGAGATAATTTGCATTCGCTTTATTACCAAGACACTAGCTTGAGTAATTTATGCCTATCTTACCTTTCGGAGCAGCGTGTTCGGAAAATGCGTGTCTATGTGTATTTGCCTTGCGTTACCTACACTTGTCAATTGATAGTTATAAAATTTGTAAGGTCTACTTACATTGTGGACTTAATTCATGTTTTTTATGTACTGTTGGTGATTTACTTCATTAGAATGTATGGTCTAATTTATCAACAAATTCCTGTCCTCATTTAACTGCATATTTTTCAATTAGAGTACGCTAATTACATTTTAGAACCTTGTCTCGTGTGTAAGTTTTGCAATGAATTTACAGACGCCAGCACATCAACTTAGCTTAGTCTGTCAAATTTCTTTAATAGATTTTCAACCTTATCACAATACTTAAAGGTTAATATTCGATTGGTAATTTTACACATTCGGGTAGGTTGACCTAATGGCGTCTGTACTTCCTTGCCCAGAATGACTATTTTAATTTTAAAACAATTAAATTCTTCACAAAAGCTTTCAATATAGAAACACATTTGTCCGTGCTACAACAATACATACAGAAGTATTAATTACTAAAGTGTCAATCAACACCTGACTACCAATTAATAAAATTGAATTAAACACAAAGAGATACAACGCATTGAAGATATCTATAAATATAAATAAAATAAAACATATGCGTTAAGCAATTAAAAAGTTCAACAGTAAAATAATTAAAAGAATCGATAGCTCACCGTGGAACATTATGACACTGACAGTTCGTAACGTCAATCAACCGCCATTGAGACGCCATCATAGACCCCACATTGATTGTGACATTCGTACCTTGCACAAGCGTACAAGCGTAATTTGTAGTGCTATCCGTAGAATTTGTAAATAATCACTTTATTGTTATGAGCTTCTGCGTTTTGTGACAGAAAACAAACCTTTTTAAACAATTGAGTAATCATTCGTTTTTATGTAGACAAGCGATGAACGATGGTATACACTATAAGCTCTAAGTTTAACGGTGTCTACCAGTTTATTATTTTACAGACCTACCAGGCTCTCTTCTAAGTGCTAGGAGATAAAATTAAAAGCTAATCGACTGTTATTGCCGCAATATCCGCAAAAAATATGGCAACAATGTCATTATTTACCTCATTACAATCCTCGTCTCGGACCTATGCAAATGGGAGGCGCGTACGTAGGTAACGTCATTACAGTATCTTGCCCATTAAGCCTGATTGATGAACCGCCTAGCCGTGGGCTTCGAGACACATCAACTTGTTTATGTTCATTGGTCGCACTTATCACACATCTTTGAGATACAACCGATGTAATTAATGATCCGACGATATGCGAACTACTTAGATTAGTTAGGATTACAGCCTTAATTAACACGTTTGTTTTACTGTTTGTAGGATCAATTGCTTAATCAACATCTCACTTAGAGCTGTGTGTAGTCGACGTTCTAGTAATTTATTTTTTATGTAAGTACCTGTTCTCAACGTCCTAGCATCGGTTGATGCGAATAAATTCATTAAGTATATTCTTGTTTCCTGGCATTTCAATTCTAGACAATCGCCAATTAAGGTCCTGTCAATCCCACAAAATATATACCGAAATATATTAATTTAAAAGCGCAACGGTAAACAAGCATTGGTAGATTGAATGGAAGAGACAATAGCGCATTCATTATTGTGTTAGTCGAAGACGAAGCGCTTACTGTGTTCCGACCGGTAAAAACGTTTTGTCGCCTCACTAGACAGACTGTTACCCGATTTTCGCTTCAGGTACCGACAATTTCGCCGTCAATTTTTTACAGACCACGGACGGCCTTACGAGAACTACTTTCCAATACCGTATTTCAAAGCCGATAGAACTCAGGGGCAAATTGTTTCAGTTGCGTTTAAAGGATCGGTAATGGGTTAAAAGAATTTCTAGATCTTGGATTCAGGCCTCGTGCCACGAATTAGATCCACATCTCCTTATCCGCTTTTTATATTCGGTCCATAATGGCCATGATTGATTTTATATAGCTCCAGTAGCGCTTGATAGCGTTTTTAATTCAATTGAGAATTGTCTGAACTCATAAATTTGCTTCAAATGTCAGTCATTAATTGCTTTGAAACAACTCAAAGATACGCTCCACTAATATATATGTTTCAAAAGTTTATTTATCAAGTGTATTATTTAAAGACTAAACGTCATAAGAACTATCTTTTGTTTAGTAAACAATGAATGAAGGCGTTCATTTGCCGATATATTAACGAGACAACTGACGTACGGAAGAGTCTGCCATTATGATTATCACTGCCATTGAGTTGTAGTAAAAAATATAGTGTTAGGTACGCTAGGTGCAGTAAGTTTAATCGTATCCGCGTGGCGGTTAACCGACGCTTACCGTGGCTTCTTGTAGTTTTATTGTATGAAATTAAGTCCAAGAATTATCAAAAAAATCATAAAGCAGTTTTTCTATTTAGAACCTTTGAAAGCAAGTTGATATCTTGAGAGATTGGATTTGATTCAATGTATGTTCTATTCATATTCGTTTGTGGAGAAATTTATCTGTGTGCAGACGTTTATGGATTTGTGGTCAATCTATCCATATGCTGTCAGTCAATGCATGTCTAGACACACATTACAATGCCCGGAACTAATTTCCATCCGAACCAAATGAACATACCAATGTTAAAATTAAGAATTATAAAGATAAAAGTTTTATTCAAACCAGGCTGAAAATCGGCACATACTTAAGGTGAATTTTAAAGACCGTTCTTCACTTCGTATATATATAGGCATGTATTATCGCGGGGAAGAAGAAATGGTGGAAGTATCTCCCTAGCAAAACAATTAAAAAGTCAGAATGTCATAAGTGCGAGTATATACAAAAAAAAACATACCGGCCGAATTGAGAACCTCCTCCTTTTTTTGGAAGTCGGTTAAAAAATACAAAATAGTTTGTTTCATTAACATAAATAGACACAATAAGATTGTGATTGGAGCCTTCTTTTAAGCTAAAAAAACTTATAGTATAAGACTCCGCCCTTCTATAACTAAAGAAAGCACTTCAAACTAATATGTGAATCGAAAATATAACATTGAGTATATACCTAAATATATTTACCAGTTAAAGTACACATTTCTACGATCATAAAATCTTGCACTCCCATACCTCGCTACGGTGGTAGTTGAATAAATCTTGTTATGGAAAACTTTCATTTGTCCGGTTCCAAATGCTAATACTTGTAGTTGACGTATTGGTATACAAGTTCTTCATTTGTAAACACAGTTTCCACATGCGATTTCCTTGTAAGGATGCGACCAGCATAATAGGCTTGTTTGGTAGAAAACTGTCGAGAGTAAATTCTATTCAAAGTTACTGGGTATGCCAATGTCTATGATATTATACACTTTCATTTTAGAATCAAATTGTATAAAAGTGCTTCGTGTATTCGCAACTCTTTTCTTGGATGATCAGAGTGAAACGAAATACTAAATAATTCAAAAAGTCAGGATATGGCTCGTGAAGTCTTAAGTCAACAACGGCAAATTGATAGAAATCTTAACTCTTCTGTATCTAAGTTTGAATACAAAATTGTGTTTATCAAAGCAATCGTGCAAAAAATTACTAAATAAAAATATCGGAGTGCTTCAATGGATTTGATCTTGACCTTAGTGATTTCACCATCACAATCAGTGTTAGTCTTTGTCTGTATCGTGGGTCGTCATCGGCGCGAAGCTATTGTGCCGCAAACAATATTGTCAAACCTTGTTAAGAAAGCCATAGAACAACAATACAGAAACTTGTTCTGGAAATAACAGATGAAATTATTAATGTTGAGATTGTCTTTAGTGATGGTGGCCCTGTGGTAGTGCAGGATTTTGATTTGAAGAGCAGCGGCACATACGAACGAAAAGTTTAAAATTTACGAAGTTTATAATGTATATATGGTTTCAAATCTTGAGATGCCGAAAGTTCAAAATTGACACCTAGAACATTGTAATCGGCACTAATTTAATTTCCCTTGCTTAAGCTCTTAAGTTACGTAAGCAAGTTCACTGTTAAAAATAAATATTAAATAAACAAGAATTTTGTAACGGGACACTCAATTAAAAATCACTTGAAAGTTCAATCCTTAACCTAGACGTTAAGGATTTTAATCTGCATTTACTAAAATTAACCGAAATACTACTTTTATAAATGTGGAGCTGCCGTTAGTCACAAAACCTAATTTAGGAACAAATCATAACAATTTCCTAGAAGCATACGTAATTCTTTGACCAATAACTAATGTGTATTTGACCATCTACGTCATCACTTCAGAGCTGTCATTTTATTTGTGATTTGACCACAATGTACAATTAATGACAGAAATAACAGTTCATTACTGTTTTTTTTTGCAATTGGAATCCGTTCGGCTGTAATGTATTGAACGCGACTTTAAGAAAGGAGTCAGCAAAAAAGATTTTGCTATAATTTATTTCATAAATAATAATAAAGTAAAAAGCTTAACACTTGCAATACTGAACTATTATCTAGTCTTACGGTAGCCATTTTTTTCCTTAACATTTTTATAGTAAGTAGTGACTTGCGCAAATAGTGTTTATGTTTTCGTGTGCGTTCTTTCTCTAGAAACTTACCCACGTATTCCCCTGTCCACGTGTGACTGTGAACTCTCATAAAGCAGGGCTATAAAACACGATATAAATACATTCTCATCGCTGCACTGTGTCGAGACACCGTAAAAAGGCGAGCAATGCAAACACGTAGCACTGTGAAAGTATTCTCGTTTCCATCAAAGAAGTATTAAGCATTGCCTAGGCAGTACTTGGCGGGGAAAGCTGAGATAGTTTCATATCGCCACAAATGCCACAATCATAGGTAATGTAGACGACATAAGGTGTCCAGGTATTCGTGTGTGAGCAAACGGCACTTTTATTTGCAATTTGCAGCAATTCCCCGTCTGTCACAGAGCACTTGATCGGCCCGTAATTGCGCTCGACGACGCTGTCGAAGATTTGCCAGGAGTTAGCAACAGCTTCTAAGAGTTATCGCAACACGCAAACCTACGTGAACTTGCTTGACTTAACAACAAAAATGTTAACATAGATGAATGTAATATTATATGTTTATTCATGATAGAAAATAAACAATTCATAGTTTGTATCGCAACAATGCTTCTTCGTTTACATTACAGAGATCGTTAAATAAAAATAAAATATTTATGAAGTAGTAGCAATCTGTAAGGTTGTACTTTAAGAAAGTTATTTGTAACGAAGCTTGCAAAAGCAAATTAAAGATGAAAACATTCTGTTACATTGTGGGCATTTTTATTTTGAAATATACGAATTCTCAAGATTATGAATGGTTATAGGTTTATACTTAGTAAAAAAAAAACAATTAAAAAATAATTAAACATTTCAACTCTTTTCAACGAGCGCTTTCTATTAAATAATGCGTTGAAAAACCATAATTTATTGTTCGTTTGTCACCCAGGGTAACACGTTCACAGGAAGAGTAACTAACAATGTGCGCAGGCGCATCTTATAAGAAAGTGTCATTAATCAATAGCTAGGGTATCTCCGTATTATGAATGTTTAATCGAATTGGCAAAAAATCACCTCAATATAACCCAGTAAAAGAACAGCTTAACCAACGTCACTGTAAGTACTTAATTTTATCATTCTCGTTAATCAGACGGCAATCATAGATCCATTAATGTGATTTCATTATTAGAGAACAATTATACCAGGAAAGTTGGTCGCAGTACCTTAAGAAATGACTTCTGACCTCCATTGCTATTGACCACCTCCGGACAAGCTGGTACACACTCGAAACCCGCTGACTCATTGTCGGCTCATAATATAAAGCTTTAAGATATTTGTGCCCTGTGTCTTATTAATGTGACAAACCTGACAGGCGATGACAGTATTTTATACAGTATTATATTATTTGTCATTTTTCTAATTCGTTTTGGTTGTGTCTGATTATCTCTAGATTTGGAAGCAAGAAAGCATAAGTTTCATCGTTCGCGGAAGTATCATTTGTATCGATTCGAGTGATTTTTAACAAGTTCGTGCAGAGTCACCGATTTCTATTTTGACGGATGTAATTTCTACCATGACAGTGGACGATTCGATAATCAAGAAATCACAATTTGTATACTAAAACAACTGGATTATCTGAGGGATAGTTATGTACGCTCTGTTCCCTTTCATTAAAAGATGAATGTATACCTAGCTTGTATTGGTAATGGAGTTTTCTGTTAAGTGAGACCTAAAATTAACCAGAAAACTGCTTCTTTACAAGCTGCTGATTACCAAGGAAGTGTGAGACAAGTATATAATAACAGTTCTACATATGCGGCCGAAGCTTCTCTACCAGCCATTTCCTTTGCCGCCTCGTGCAATGAGACAGGGTTGCATGTTACTCAATTATTGTCTGCGGCAGATGGGTGATGTGAAAAACCGCATACCGCAAAGTCGTCGGGCACACGGCGCGTGCGTCATCCGCGATCCATGATACGCCGACCACATCAAACGCGCATTAGTTGCAAAAACGCGCGATTTTTTTTAATAGAATTTCTGCTTTGTTGTAACTTACGATTACGATATAATTGTCTTGTATTGCAGAGAAATATTGATTGATGGGAATTCCATTTTAGGTTTAAAATGATTAAATTGCTTTATGATTCTTTCAAATCTTTTTGAGTTTTTGTACTCTTTGTTAGAGACCTACGCGTTTGGTATTGAGGAATATAACTAAACAATAAAAAAGATCTATACATTCTGTTGGTTGGAACGCGCGATTGTCGGCACATCGTCGCTACAACAGATGTGTACGACATTGATCGCGTGCGCAGCCCGTGCGGGGATAATGCCAGCCATTTGCGGTTGGACACAGCTTTATATCCAGCAATACCTTTGTGGCGTAATGGTCAGCACTGTAGTTAATGGAGGATGTACAGGCGCCTTAAACGATTTGAGACGCTCTGTTTACTGAAAAAAGTACTAAAAGGAATGTTGCGTGTTAAGAAGAAAGTAAAATGGCACCTGGAGATTGTCATTTGTTTTTTAGAACGTCTTCATTTGAAGTGTTGTTTATTTTGTATGGACGCATGATGCTTTATCGATTAGTCAGAAATGTTATTAGAATATTAAGTGCCATTTGCTTTGTTTAAAGTCAATAGGCAGTTAATTATTTATAGGTAGCTCTGAGATATCATGTGGCTAGGCTAATATTGACAACGGAAAACCCATTGAACCTTCACAAGAAGTTTAATATTATTCATATTTATTCCAATCACAGATATCTATTAAACTCTCTTCATTCAATTTGTAAATACTTAAACTTCTCTTGAACTCTTGAAATCAATATCTTTAGATAAGACGCAGTTATCTGAAAGTTATTCAAATCTTTATCTAATACTTTTATGAGCTGATTGATGTCTAATAACGACCTCTAGTACCTAAGTGATTTTGCAAACTGTCGGTTAGTATTGCTAGATCGGATTAATCTATGTTTAGGATATTGTGATAGAAATTGCGACACAAATTAATGTCTAAGCTGTTTACATTTCCACATTTTATTTTTATTGCTTCGGTTGTGAAACTCCTTTCAACTTGCTATTGATGTCATATGAGGACCTGCAGGGTAATAGCATATTTGAACCGATCGTTCGTTTTGGCTAGTGATAGTATTAGGTAAGGACAAATGACGTCATAAATGGCAAAACGAGTCGAAACTCATCAAACGCAAGGTCGGGACTATTTCTCCCTGTAAAAAATGTTCACTAAAGTGTTTATATAAAACGAGGGAACAAAAGAAAATCGTTCGTTCAGGAACCAAAGTTGAAGTTACGCAACGCAAAATTTTGATATAAAACTTGAAGCACGAAAGCGAGCTGTCATTTTTTAACGTGACTCCCTGCTATGAAGACTATAGCGTGCCGTTAATCTTGGTCGAAGGCAACTGCAGAAATAATCATCAAAATAAGACGATTTCCCCTCTTTTCTTTATCTGTCGTACATTACTATCTTCTTATGTATCGACGCCAGCACATCAAGCAACCCGAAATTGGAAAATTTTCCCAATTAACTTTGAATCATACGCTCCAGCGATAAAGTTGAAAATCTACTTATTAGGGAAATTTGACAGATTGTAGTTGCTTGATGTGCTGGCGACCTTACGTTTGTATCTGTGTTTGCGATGTTATTGTAAACATAAATTGGATCTTAATGACATATAATGAAGCTGTTAGTAACAGACTGAGTCTCCCATTTAAAATGTAAACATTGTTGGGACTCCGTACATTAACTAAATATTGCCTGCGTTAATTGTATGTTTACGACCCTATAAAATTATATTACTTACTACAGCTTGACCTACTGTTTTATGCTTTACTAAATAATATAAAACGTAAGTATCGTATACTAGATGACTTCTATTTCATTATCACATGAGGTCAAAACTAATCAGGTACAGATGCCAGCACATCAACCTACCTCAATCTGTCAAATTTCTTCATAAGATTTTCAAACTTATAGCAAAAATGGAAGGTTAATATTCGATTGGTAAAATTTGACAGACTCGGTTAGGTTAGGTTAGGTTAGGTTAAACCGTTGTTTTAGAAAACTTTAGACAACCGCGTCCTGTTGCAATCTTGTATTGAATAATATCTTAATGGAGTTCCTTGCTGTTTCTTCTCCACAAGACCCAGTCCTTAGAACCGTGCAGTTAGGTGGAACTTTCATAAGAACATAGTTCAAAAGAAATAGCTTTTTTTGGATACAATACACACGCTCAATTCCGTGTAGGGAAGGTAGATAGGTACCATTTACTTTTAATATTTCCGATGGGGCATTTCGTTCCAGCTATACAAAGCCAGTATAAAGCAGTAAGCAACTTTGTCATTTATACGCCTTTAAGATTTTTATTAGACATGATGGTATTTATAGTTTATGGTGTCCATAAAACGATGCAACTGAACTCTTGGATAGTAGCCGTGCATCAGTTATGGTCTGATTAATTAATTGCAATAATTTGCTGGTCTACTGCAGTCTACATAGTAATGATTGTAGTGATAATGAGCATCCGAAACTTCATCGTGATTTTAATTTTATTACACTGATGATCTACGGCCATCCATCGCCAAATCATAACGCACGAAGATAAATAGTTATTCTATAGAAGTATTAAACAATATATAAAAAAACAATTCAGTACTACTTGTAACTTCACTGACGCCAACAGTGGTACATGACTTTCCATTAATTAATAGGTTAATATTAAATAAAAAACTATATTAACATTATACAACAGCAACTACAGGACCGGTTTGAACATTTTTTCAGTGTTAGATGTCACGCCCATGTATCGAGGAGGGTTGAAGAGTACTCTTATTCGGGTGGGTGGAGTTTTTCACTAGTAGACCGCTGGCAGAAGCTAGTTCTGGAATCATTGTGTAGCAAAGTTTTACTCTAAAGGATTTTGATAAATTTATAAATTAGTTTTGAAAGCCCTATCTTCAAACTTCCATATTTAGCGGTAAAAGTTTCATTATGGCACCACGAACAAAGCATAAAGCAGAAAAAAAGTGTTTAGGTACATGCCAATTAATTTGGACCAAAATACCCAATAACGCATAAAAAAGCTTATACTAATATCCTCATACAAGAATTATAATATAATTGTTAGCAGCAACTGCTAAGCAACTAATTACTGCACCAGTGGCGTGCAACTCGAGTACTTATTAAAATAATACTCTGGTACAACGTACCATCGGATCATTAGATGTTTCCTCCGCATTATGTCTTGTTAGATGATCAAGAACACAACTTGTTTTATCGGCTCATCGTGTAACAAGGAAGTTATTTAAATATCTATCGGTTTGCACTACACAGATTCTTTTTGATAGGTGATTTCTAGCTTTGATACTAAAATGTTAATCAATTCAAATTGTCGAATTTGATAAGGCAAATTAAAGCTTTTTATTGCATATTAATTACTGGCAGCGGTTTTGCCCGCGTCCCATGGGAATTACTTCACGTACGCGGACGAAAAGTAGCCCATAGCTTTCCTCGATCATTGGGTTATTTAAAAATAAAATAATTTTTCAAATTGGACCGAAAGCACCTGAGATTAGCTCGTTCAACAAACTCAAACCCCCTTATTATAAAACGTGGTTTTGAAAAGTACCGGGTTTAGTGCTAGGTTGGACTATTAACTTTGTTCCAGATAAAGGTTTTATAGGGGATTATATTAGTAGTATAAATACGTCGAAAGGTAAATGGGCAAAACCAAGGATTATGGACGGATTATTATCTTACGGATAAGAACTGGCAAGAAACTCCATAGACGGAGTGTTTCAAATAACAATAAGCAAAAAGTGTTAGGAGATTAATAAACAAATATAAGTATATCATTGCGTCATTTCATCACTGTGAATTTTGACATACCCAACATTAACAGTGGGAGATGGAGGATTTCAAACTGATTTTATTAAACATAGCTGACGAGACAAGAAACTATATATGCATGTTTATATTTCAAACTAATTCAAAATACAGATACGTCGGTATATTCTTAGAAGAACAGGTCTGCTAGGTATTCATTGAAGCATAATTCCAACAATTTATGCATTCCTCACACTTCAATATTGATCTAGCACGGTGAATAATTATCTACAACTAATTAGAAATGTGAGTTCCGGATTCCTCAGTCTAACAAACACTATTCAACTATTTGCTTTTACAATATTTATTTAAGCCAAAATACATCATATTTTAGAAGTATTGAGAAAACAATCGTTCTTGTTTAATGACAAAAAATATATGGTAGGTACATTATGATCACTTTACATAAAATAGTGTGGAAGACTCGTTGCACTTATCTATACATATAATAAAATCGTAGAAAAGTCAAAACTGTACATCGAATATTTTTTAAAAAGGATAACTGGGGCTTGATCTACAATCGATATCGAAGCCAAAAATATAGTTTTTAAAAATTTTTGTCTGTTCGTCTGTATGTATGTATGTCCGGGATAATCTTAAAGGTACTACATGGATTTGCTTCAAATTCGGTATGAATATAACTAAGAGGTCTGATCAACGTATAGGCTACATATTATCACGCTATCACTACGGGGGGAGGGGGTGAATGTTTAATCCTAATGCCAAAAACATTTTAATATTTGACAGCTAATTCCGACGTTGCCAACTTTCGGAATACCCTCTGTTGCACAGGAAAATAAACCTTAATTTTAAAGAAGTTCACACAGTCCTGCGTCTCAATTCAACGCCTATGCAGCTTACTACAGCAAACCCGCACGAAGCATATGCTAAAAGATTACAGTGTTCAAGATCATTCAAAGCCGCATATATTGACCTATCACTTCACAGGCTGAACAATAAGGCAGCGGTTACACGCTCGTATTAATGGAAGTGCCTGTCAGACATGTTAAGCTTAGGCCTCGCTTTGTTACTGGCTTTTCATTAGTCACCTGCAATTAGCCATTTACTTAATAGACGCTATCTAGATTCGTGAAAGCTTTCGAATAAAGGATGGGGGGAAATGCGACCGTTCTGTGTTCCATTTTTAATTGGTAGCACAATATTTTATTGAGAAAGGTAAAGTTCAATGGACAAATTCAAGAGTGACTCTTTATTTTAGTAAGTTCCAGGTTTTATTCTCAGACCAGACCAATATGTATATTTGATAGAACTGGGATAGTTCTATCAAATATACATATTCTTCAATATGTTCAAGGTATAGCAGCGCATATCAAGCTACTACAATCTGTCAAATTTCCTTAATAGATTTTCAATATTATCGCTAAAGCATATGGTTCAAAGTTAATTGGGAAAAATTGACAGTTTCGGGTAGCTTGATGTGCTGGCGTTTGTACATTGGTACATGTTGTAAATATCGAGGCGATCAAAGATCCATCAGAGTCGTTGGACCTGAACTTGCAACAAGAAAACACCGTAAATATACAGGACGACCTATTATTCAATACATCAGAATAATTCACTACGTCAATTTGTTTGTCAAGCACATTACACACTCCAACTGTTATATTGATGGCTGATCACTATAAGCAGACGTGTTTATATACTGCTATCGGTCATCAGGCCAAGTATAACTGGATAGTGGAAATAAGCATAAAATACTGGTAAGTAAGTAACCTACGTATTATTGTAAAAATTGGCTTAAAGATCGCTGAAAAATACTAGTCTTCGAATGTTAAGAACTTTAAAAGAGAACTTCGTATTTTACAAGCAGATAATCGTCATGAATTTCAAAATCCGCAGTTTTAGACGTAACCGTCCAAAAGCATAATACCGTTTAAAAGGCGCTTTTATATAGTCAATTCAAGGTCCCCAACATATTCTTAGAAAGAAAAGGTACATGCATAGATTCGCGCCTGCATATCGTACTTGAGAGGCTGATGTTGTCACTATAAATATGTAGGTACGCATAAGACAAAAGCAATAGAAACATTCAAAAAGACATTTCGTATAGGTACTGACGCCAGCAAATCAAGGCTACTTTAATCAGTGTTTCTGTATATATATTTTCAACTTCATCGCTAAAGCATAAATGGTTAAAAGTTGATTGGGAAAATTTGACAGTGTCTGTCTGTCTACAAAATTAAAACACCAATCACGGTATTTGTAATCCTGTCATACGTTTATCACTTTACATCATTCTAGATAGAATCGCGTCTCATTTAAATTCCCTACATTCTACGATCTCGCATATCGGTGGGATCGCTTCTTGTCATTTTCCGTACTGTCATAACGTATTATATGGAAACTGGTTGCGAGATGTAATGTACGACGTTCGTAATGTGATGTTTATGGATTGTATGTATCGTTTATGTAACATTAATCATAGACATTTGTGTTTTTATGAAATGAGGCTGAGAAATGAAGATCGGTTGCGTAAATGGTTCTAAAAGGTGTACGTTCACGTGTACGGCTCAGTATCTTTTAGCGCAAACTGTGCAGAAATGTTTTTTGAAATCGGAAGCACAAAAATGGTGACTGCTTTAAATTAAGTGGCAACATAAAATTTTATTGTCTTTTTTTACCATCACTCATAGATAAAGTTTATGTTCTTAATTAATCATATATTGTCCCATCAATAATATTGAGCTCATTCAAACATTAATAGGTAGGTACCGCGGCGACAAAACCACAGAAAGTGACAGTGCCAATATTTTAAATTAGCAACATTTAAAACAAGGTAACCGAAAGTGGTACAATTTAGTTTTATCAAATTATTCAGATGAAAATGTCAAGGTTTAGTAAAATAATATAAAGATTTTACGTCTTCCATTCCATTTGGCGATCGTAGTAGGATTTGTGAATTAAGTTTGGCAATCAATATCCAATACATAATAGATTAATGATCAATCGATGCGTTCTATAATCAAGCGGGAAGAATGTTCGAGCATATTTAGATTGTCTATTCTGTCAAAGAAGCAAATAGTTTCTTCACTCTTCTTATCATTATAATATTTATTGACATTGTTTTAATTTATTTTTGAATTATATTTATATGCAGTCGTCATCTTTGTACCTATACTAAATGTTGATTTACCTATATTTACCTTATCCTTAGATACTACTGGCATAGAATGATGAACTTCTTACCTATGTTCTATTATTTTGTTGGATAGCACGTCATATAGTTCTTCTTCCAGGCAAAATCACAAAGAAGTGGTGAAGGTTGGATGTCTATTCTTTTTAAACGTGCTAAATTATTGGCCTAAATGGAAAAGAGGATTTTGAGTTCGAATTTTGTAACGCGTCTTCCATATTTCAGAACATTCAATACTGACAAAATAAAGCTAGTCGTTAATATCATCAACACCATTTGATAACGACAAAACAGTGCCTATATTTTATTTCTGCAATTAATTATTAGAAGATAATAAACAGAGACAAGTACAGTCTCTTCAAGACACATGTCTCTATCTTATCTGCATTACTTTGCTATCATCGACGCGTGATAAACGCCTGCGACGCAGCGTCCAATGGATTATTATTACAATCTATGTGTAGCAGTGTTAATGCGATATGATGGTTAATATTTATTACTAAGATGTATCTATTTCAAATTAAGTTGTTTAATATCAAATAAGTTTGAATAAGTCACGACTCACCTTATGCATTCATCTTGTAGGGTTTGATTTTCAACTGTAACAGAAAATAGATAAATGACACAACGTCTTACATTCAAATAAGGAACACAAAAAGTTCGATTGCTATATAATTGAATTAAGAACATATTTTTTTTTCGTTTTTGTTTTGAATTTAGAAAGAACGCTGCCTCCTTTTTATATGTTTTTTTTTAATCAATTAGTCAAAGAATAATGCTAGATGGGTTTTTCAATAACAAAATTATTTGATGTATTAGAAATAAAAAATAAACTGTCGGCTTTCCGCAAACAGTTCAAAGCATGTTTTTTATTACTTCGACATAAAAAAAAACCCATTGTAACTTTATAACAGCTTCTTCAAATAAGTAGTTGACCATCAATCACATTCGTGTCAACAGAGGGCGTGTTAACAGCTCCGCCCATTCAATGGGCATTCATCTCCATTTAGTACTGCATGTTTAAGTCGGCAACTGGTGAAATTATTTTTTTTTATAAAATAAAATAGTTTCGAAATCAATGAACACAGTTTTTCAAACTTCGTAAATATATAGACTAAGGAAATTCGAGACTTAGGACGATAAAAATAAATGTGTGTGTGTAAAAGTAAATAGTATGTAGTGTAGCGCTTATTTCGTTTTAGTGTTCCATAGACCAAAACTTTGAAGTCTTCTATTTTATGCAACAGTAAAAACCGAACCGGCCGCCCTTGCACGGCTAAAGTAAAGAGCTCATTAAAAACAATATGTTTATGTGTTTATGTAGATGTACGATGTCCCTATTCCATTCGACAAAGCAATACAAAACAACTCGATTCACTGAAGTCCACGTTTGTTTCACAGTAAAGACTTGAAACGCGGAAAATCGGACATATTCTCACGCATTGTCGCAGGGTGGTCTCACAACATACGTCCATTCAGTAAGCATATGTTTATTTATTTGTTTAACTTCGGCTGTGCGACGATACCACTGCTAAGTAATGCGCCGAAATCTTGTAATGTAATAGAACTTTCTTGGTGGGCTCCCTTCGTCACTGAAACGGAACGTAACCGCTAGAATAATAACGTGAAATAGGTTCACGTGCCCATAGTTTATCTTAATGATTGTTATACAAATAATTTTACTTTGAGTATGATTTAGATAAGGTTAAGGGCTGTCCGCCAGTGTGAACGAGAAATAAGTGCAACGGGTTTTTTAAAACTAGGAATTCGAATTAGGTATTCTATTGCGCACAACTATCATCATCATGCTACAATGCTTTTGTAGGTATGCAACTTTTTGGTCGGTTTATATTTGAATCGTTTAAGTACCTCACATTTCTGTCCATTTTTCTATCAAATTGTAACTATATTTTTGCCAAAATTTTGTAAATACATAAAATAACAAAGCGTATCTGACAGGAGACAAGGCTAGTAAATACTCTCCTATATTAGGAAATTCGCATTTTTTGCTCCAGTTTCCTCTTTTGTCATACAAAATATTAAAAAAAATATAGGTTGTATTATTAATACTCACTAGCAATAAAGAATAAACGATACACGCATTGCTCGTTCATTCACTTAGGAGCAATTACCCGAGGCCAATGGTTCTGTAGGTTCGAAGTCTTAGTGGGGCTATTTAAAGATGATATTCGCTAAAACCTTCGTGGTTATGATGGGTGCGATATGCTACGATGAGTGGCACTGGAGCGTGCTATTAACTGCCCACAGCTACGCTACTTGATTCTTCCTGGTTATGTTTTTCACTCAAGTAATGATTATTATGCTCATGTAAATATTTTTTTTTATTTATTTATTAGTAGAAGTTAATAATTTTTAATTATTTCTGGATTATTATTTTTTTATTGCGTGTTTATTTTGCACATGTAATATTGTAGGTTTTCCTGGTTATTATCGGATTTTAAACTAATTAGCGTTATTTGAGCAAATAATTAACTGTTGGTGATTATATATTTTTTAATTATAACGATACGTGTCTCCGATGTAAAATAACTATATGGCATAAATAGTTACTTGCAATAAATTAGAATACAATACTTTATTTCAAGTTATTATGCATGTAAGATGCTGTTTTTGGTTATATGTATATACGAAAAAGGCGTGACTAATGCAAATATTGGAAAAAAAAAATACTTACTTGTTTATTCGGTACATGATCCTATTAAATATTAACAAAATAAAGACATTTAACATATCAGCCAGAGGTTCCAGTCCAGTCAATCCACTTAGCAAAAAAAAAGAAAATGTACATACATTTATTTACGATAATTTGACTTAGGCGGACACTAAACAAATTCTAAGTTCCCACAGCTGAGTAAATTCAAAAAACCACAGTGTAATGCAAAGGGCAACGTATCGCAGCTAATATTCTGTAATAAGCATGCTCACCGCGTAGTAATGAGGGTGTATGCTTCGCAGTCTATACAGGCAGGCAACAGAAGAACAACTTGTATTTTATCTTAAGAACTATCTGATAAGTATTAATCTTAAAGTGTGAATCGAATTTAATTTTGGAACGAACATCAAATTATGAAGTCCAAAGGTCTGTTTCACCACCTACAAAAAAGTTCCAGTTAGTTTATTTGTTAGATAATTTCAATACAAATTCCGTTCCATTTATGAATTTATTCGGTAGGTACATAGTCGCTATTTAGACATCGCGAAACTAGCCCTAAGTCCAGCTATGGCTGGCAGGTGGTTTATAACCTCTTTGGCATGACTATAGACAAGACTTTTTTTAAATTTTTGAGTATTTTGAAGACAATCATTTCTTTATTAAAACAATCAGCAATTCCAAAAATTCTATTACTACGATTACGGCCAGTTTCACCGGTTACTGATAAGTTTTAGATAGTTTATCCGGCAAATAATTTTACACAAATTCTGTTCCATTTTTTAATTTTTCTGGCAGAGAGAGGCTAAGCTTTCCGTAACCAGTGAAACTGGCCCTTAGTATTTTTTCAACGCTGCATATTATGTTCAAAGTCGGTTGTTAAAAGCCGAAAAGCAGAAGCTGCACGTGGGATGTGAAAGAAAAGCTCTAATTTGACACTTTGTATGCGCCGTGGAATTATAAAAGTGACAATATGGTCACGCGCCTTTTAATCTCATGGTTTTAATCGAGCAAGGCGTCAATTTATGCATTGTGAGCTGAATCTTAAAAGTATACTACTTAAGGGCTCGACGTTTGTACCCTTAGAAGTTTATATCGTATTGATAACCTATTTTTCTACCATTTATCACAACTATGATTAACTACTACTAAAAGATAGTAAGTCTAAACAAAATAGAAAAGAAAGCTCGCCAGTATGATTTTGAGCAGTCGGCAATTGTGGGTGGCAAATGTATTGAGGAATTGGTAAAGTGCTGTTAATGTAAGTCGCTTTCAGTAATTACCTACTTCCTTCTAATAAAACTAAACTAAAGAATTCATATTTCATACATTATAAATGATATTTATTTTACAAATAAGTTCTATTCTCCAACCATGGAGAATAAATAAAATTATTTTTTTCTCCATGAAATAAACATGCGCCATTTTTCTTAAGCGTTATGATGTCGGTACCTATTTCTTAACCGACTTCATTGAGAAGAAACGCCAAAACAAACTCAAGTGTTTCGATTTATTTACATACGTTAATTTGATAAACTTGATGCAACTTATACTACTGCGTTTAGCGATACGCGTGCCGTCAACCTTCGGTCAAGAGCCCATGTCAACGTCGCGGAACCAAGCATTCACCGTGTTAGGATTTCTACCAATTTACTGCCAACCAGTTGAAATCTAAACAGTTTTAACATAAAAAAACTACCAAATATGACATATAAAAGTATAATATATATAGATATTAAATATATATAAAATTTTAATAGGTATAGATAAGGCCATACCGATTTTTTGATGTTATAAGTGTTTTGGATAGTTTTCTGTTAACTTATGACATACTGAATAAATAAATAAATATAGTATTATTCTGTTGTGTACTTTTTTACTAAATATACCTAAAGAACACACTTTGTGTTATTTTAAGAATAACAATTTTTTTTAGCCAAAACCGCAGGAAATTGCTTGTAATTTATTTAAAAAATATGATACTTAAAATAAAAACCTTGAGACAAAAATGACAGATTCGGATATATTAGATTAGCATTATAAATTAATTAAAAATGCACAAACAAACATTTCATTTACATACTTAATAACTTAATAGATTGAAAGTGGTCCTTCTTTGTTAATTAGCCATTTAATAGCCGCAACTATCTCCAATGCTAATTAATTGTAAACGCTAAAGATTTATGCAAACCAATCAATTACGCTTTATGACTGAAAAGGATTTTTAAGGGTTGTCAATTAATGGACTTAAAGTTTCATTATGTTATCATAGTTCTAAATTGTTAACTATATTAAAAAGATAATTGCAAGAAAAGCCATTCTAATCTCCGAACGGTAACACGGAACCTTATTATTAATACTACACTGTCCGTTTGTTTGATTGTCTGTCACTAGGCTGTACCTTATGAACCGTAATAGTTTTTCAGTTGTAAGTTTCACAGAAAACGTATTTCTGTAGCAGCTGTTACAAAAATACTGATAACTAGAATTAAATAAATATTTAAGGTGCAACAAACATAATAAATATTTTTGGTCTTTTTATAAATAATGGTAAGGAACCCTTCGTGGTCGAGACCGATCCGCACTTGGCCAATTTTTATAATGTGTCTGTTACTCGCATTGTTTCCTAACATTCCTTTTATATTAGCACCTACTTTTCCATCCACGTTTCGCAATAATCTACCATCTAATCACCTGTACTTATAAGTTTATCATTCGAGCCACGGCGCTCCGTGATCTGAATGCCATTGATGAGGACTTTCCGTCTAACTTATTCTACGCTTAAACTTTTTTGGCTATTTACAAACCAATGATCTCAGTAAATGGCGAGACGATGTCGCAATCGACGTGGAGAATCCTAATAAATTATGAAACGAGATATTTTTTTTGAAAAATGCAAAATATATACCTACTTAATACAATTTTTGATTCGAAACCAAACAGCAAGAGGGTATTGAAGATCGATTTAAAAAAGCTTGCGGGTTCATAAAAAATATTATCTTAGCTTGTTAAATGTGCTTTGAAAGATGTGCAAAAAGTAAACGAAGAAAAAATATTGTTATTTGAAGACCTAAATTCATATTATATTGTTTCTTTTTAAAATACTGACTTGTTCTGTGATCTCCTAACCAAAGACTACAATTTATTTAACCAGTAAAATTACTCAGATAAAAAATAAAATTAAAATGATTATACTACACTTCCCAAAATTAAAAAAGGGACAGACAAAACAATTATTATCGCATTTAGTATGCGAACTGCGCAGTGACAAAGTCGTGATGTCTGCCGACCCGACTTTTACTTCGTCTTATAACAACTAGACCGTGATTTGTCTAGCTGCACGTTCATTCTACCTCATTTCCATTTCTACGGAACATACGGAGTTTTATAATGAATACGTAGTTTAACTTCCAGTTGGTTTACTTACTGGAGATTCGGAGTGTTGATGACCGGTTTACGGTTGTATTAAATTACATTATTCTTGGTCCTGTGTACATTTGTCACTAAGACTTCATCGAATCTACTGGAAACACCGAGATTTTATCTAATATTAATAGGAAAATAAATCAAAATGCCTGCAAGCAATATATTATGGACAATTCCAATGACAAAATACTTAAATATATTTAAAAAAAATAAGAAATATAATTTTTTATCAAAATATTTGATAAGGTGTAATACCACCGTTAGGTAGATCGTATTTTGTTTATATCGAGTAAGCAATTTTCCGATCGAATGCTATGACGCTCTTGTTCTGTAATGGAACTGGTCCTGCCCTTGTTAATGAAACGCATGGTCAACTCGTTTAGAGAGACACGCTTCTGCTTTGACGACAGGCGGAAGCCTACCACAGAGGTAGGGAAATAACAAAGTACCTAACAGTTTCCAGAAATTAAAGTCTAGATCTTGATCGATAAAAACAAAGCAGAAAATAAAGCTGACTACAAATAGGAATGCATCTTAAAATACCAAATTAATAAAGAGGATATTCGGCAGCATGAATGACTACGATATGAAAAGAGGGATTGCCAGTTTCCAGGTAAGGGAAATTATGCAAGGCGCGTGCGCCGATCGCATACGACTCTGTTGGTGTTGCGAACATAATCGTAAACGTGATCGCACATTAGTGTTGCCAGTTAAATAAACATGCTAAATATTTATTTATTGCCAGGTTATTAAAGTGAATTGAGTTTGTATTTGAAATTATGCGTTAAGTCTAGTGCTTTGGTAAAAATGAATAAAAATAAAAAATGAATTTGTTACGTTGTTACATAAACTGTGAAATAACAATAAACAGTTAGCATTGTATAGAACATGACGTCGATAATATATTGTAATTATTACCAATGAAAATTATTTCGTTAATTATTGTCCACAGTGCTTTTAAGTCGATTTTCTAGTTATCTTGATTCTCTTGATTTCTAGCCTTATTGTTGAAGTGTTTTATTTATTTCCAGTCTTGTCTCCATTTTATAAATAAGTACTATAAAGTTTTTACCTTCTTCTTGCGCCGTTGTCATATCTATTTGATTACTTAATTTTTTATTCATGTATAAAACAATATTTTATTAAAAAAAAAGAAAAGTAACACAATATAAATGCGAAAATAAAGTTTTAATTAGAATATTCAGCCTTTAAAAAAATATACTGTAACATATACGCCTTGCGTGGACGTCAAATACTTTTCTCAGCGAATACTGGGAACCATTGCAATATTGTCATTGTCTTAGTTACACGAAGATCTTTATAAAGATTCCTTTGATGAGCGGTCCTACACATCATTATTCACTGCCAAGTTATATAATAGAACATTTTATATCTGTTACGTGATAACGAATTTATTGATTTGAAACGAAGTTAGTCGAAGATCGTTCTTAGACGTTATATAGTTCTATAATCTCTCATTGTTAATGTCAAAATCAACAACTTTACCTTTTGCAATTTTTATTCATATTTGAATCTGAACAATTGTAAGTATGAAGCTGGACAAATCAACAAACAAAATAAGCTACTGTTCATTAAGTTTGGTATACTCCAAGTAGATACCTTATACCTAAATTTACTAATGAATGATACAATGTAACTTTTCTAAGTTATACGTATTTTCTAAGTAAAACTTGGATACCAATGACTGATTAAAGGTGAAGAAAAACATCCCGAGGAAACTTTTACTAATAAAGTCTGATATCACCAACCCGCATTGAGCAAGCGTAGTGGGACGTAGTGTGACGTAGGGTAGTGGACGTAGGGTAGTGGGACGATAAAAAGGCTGACGATTAATAAATAATTGTCTCAGGTTTATGTCTAATAAAGTATGTCTGCCTAATAGAAATGTAGGTATGTAACCACATTATAAACAACATCGTTCAAATCTCGCTCAATCATTTTCAAAATCACTGTCTGATGACTTCATAAAACTGTATGTAAAACAGTATAAAGTAAATCACTCGATCTGCATTCCGAGTGGTTACAGAATCTCGCGTGTTATAATAAAATATCGTCCGTTATCCACTCGTTACACGATGCCGTTACCGAATTGACCATAATACGTCCGCTAAACGGCGCGTGCGCATCAATCTCTCTTAATTAATTTGTCACAACCATCATCGACGGCCATCTTGAAACTTTTGAAAATGGAATTAATCTTAATAGATTTTGTTTTGACTGTAGTACATTGAAACGGCAGTCATAGCTTAAACGGAAATATATAGCCCTGAACTAGAAATTTACCTTTGGCGATGGAAATTTCAAATGTAAGCTTACAAACTAACCGGTAATACCCCGTTACTTCCCGGATTTGTATTGTCTTAAGGGCATCCGTTTTATGAGACTTAACGAAAGTCCAGTGCAATAATCTGTAAGACAAATGAACAGACTGGGAACCGGGACTGTTAAAGCAGTTTGGTGGCAACTATGTCAAAGTCGCTATAACTCGCGAAATATTAAGTTATGTACGAACCTAAGTACAGTTTATCGTTCGGTAGCGGTGGTCCAGCCGAGGTGGGGATCGAAACACCTCGTGCCGACCGTTATGCCGGCCACATTGGCCACAGCTAAGTGGTAACGCCTTCTGTACTTCGCAGAGGCGGTACGTAGGCTATACTATGTGTTTACAGTTAAGTACATTATATGGGGGGTTTTCATCAGTTTTTGTGTCTCCATTAACCTTAATAAGGTCCGGACTGATAATCCGGTCATCGATTAGCTCGCCTGTTGTGGCGTTTCTTGCTGACATTTAACCTGCGTTTTAGTTTTACGGTCTTATAATAAGCTTCTGTGTTTAATAAGTTATTAATATGTAAATGTTTAGCTACGATATTGGAAGTTGAAATTATGACTGTATTCCGATTATTCTTTTTGAACGATATACTCAAGTTGTAAAAAGTCTGGTGTTGTTTATGCTTCATTGTTCAGTCCAATCGTATCGATAGATTCACAGATTTACATTTAGGCGCGTGCAATGTCATTACTATTTTTTCGCGTCGAAAGTGTGTCCTCAAAAAGAACCGAAGCGTAAATAATTCTGGTACGAATTCAACGCATCGAAGAAATATGTTTGCTGAGCACACATACATATGTCCGGCTAAATTATTGATTTTATTATCATGATAATATTTATATTATAACAATAATAAGGATATCATAACAGACACGGTTGGCCTGAAAGAGCAAACAGGTTTAGGTAATACATATCATCGACAGTTTAAAAAAGGTTTCAAATAAAATGAATCCCTAAATAGCGAAAACTTTCCTAAAATATTCGCGGTTGACGGTGAAGATGGTTTTCCATAAATTGGTAGGCGGAATGTCATAATACCTTTTCAAACAAAATTATAGTCTAAGCTTCTTAGAGAGCTAAGTGCTGGCTATCTGTCCCATAATTTGTTTATCCCTTAGTAATTTACTGACACAATCTAGAATGTACGATTACTACCGACCTTGGCAGTGAGTGAGCAGACTTCCCCGGCAAGGTCCTAAATTCAGATTTCATCAACCGCCTAGACTAATGTGACAATTTATATGCAACCCGACTGTTTTGTTGCGTAAAGATTATAATCATAATCTTTTAATATTTATATTAGTGTAATGTAGTATTCGAATGGCGGATTAATGTCGGTTTTATCAAAGTTTTTTTGATTTTGTAATGGTTTAAGCCGGTCCATTTAAGAATCAGAAGATAGTGTGACTCGTAAATAAAACCACGTGCTACAAAATTTTTAATGGGAAATTAGATTTACCTATTTCGCATTTAAAGGAACAGGATTTTAATATAAAAATCGACATTGATAGTGTTAAATACAATTTTCATAGTAAAGAAAACAAGAAGGCATCCGCTGAAATATCATATAAGCGTAAACCAGATCTCAATTTTATTAAGCATACAATTAGATGAATAATAACCAGAATTAGAAGAACAATTGTTTTACGCCAACACCACAATGATTGTAGAACACGATAATAATATGCGCATACACATTATAATCACTGCAATAATTAATTTTAAATTACATAAAAATGCAAAGACTACCATAGCACGTTCATAATAGATAGTCACAGTGGTTGGGCCTGTGCGATCGACTGTAACTGCATACGTTGCTGTAGCTAGGTGGATGACATGTCTATTAGCTTTTATGTACTACAATGTTGTAATATTTTTGAGTAGCTTTTTTTATGTTTTCATTCATTTATTCTTTAACCATATTTATTAGATTTTTAAATATTAATATAAAAAAAAACATTTAAAAATATAAAAAAACAGTTAGGCACCGGTATCGGGAACAGAGTCCAAGCTTATTATTATATTTTTATTGAGTAGCTTATTATTATTTATAGGAAGTATTACCTTAAGATGACGGCAGATAGAAGAGTGAGGAAGAAGAAAACATGCTGTGCCGACCCCAAATATAAATTGAACTACAAGTGTTTTCTGACAATTAAGACGGCAAAATGATAAAATTTTGCAGCGTTTATATTTTTGTTGATAACTGTTTTAAAAGTAACACAAAAAAATACTGGGAGCATTTGTAGACCTGTGCAAAATAATGGTTCCCTGATCACAGAAGGCGGCCTAGAGGTGCAGAAAGTGCTGGTGAGATGTAGATAAAGTCTTTGAAAGAGCAGTCCACATAAACTTTGCCCAGTCGTGGGTCACTAAATGCTTAGAAAATTGAAATCATTGGTACCTAAGGGTAATAAGTGATCGAGAATATAATGGCAACTGTTCAATAGCTAGTTCCTGTTCTATTGTTTACAATAACATGACTTCAATTTAAAAAGAGCACGTGTCAAGCCGCTAACAAGATTAAAATAGAAACTACAAACTTAAACATATATATAAAGGAAGGCGATGTTCTTTTTTGTAACATCATTTGGCACCTCACACAAAAGATCTCCGTTAGAAATTAACGTCTATATCATCCGACCCTTGCTTGTTAACAAAACTTTTCATAAATCAAATTATACCGATCGACATCGTAACGATGAGATACTGGCATAAAGATTATCGATAAACCACGGATCGATATATTATTTGGACGTATCGAGTCTGTTATTAGAGTTGTCTCATTAAAACTATACGAGGAAAGCAGGCCTAGTCAAATAAGCGCAAGGTTTTTGTTACCTAGTTAGGTAACTGGGTCAATGAACCTTATGAATGCATATCGCCTGAATGATCATCATTACTGGAAGCTGATTATTGGTGATGATATTCAAATAACTGATATTACCTATGACGCTTGAGTTTCTGCAAAATCATTAAAATAATACGGTCGGGCAATAATTATGCCACATACAAAGTTATAAGATAAGTAAGTGATATCTAAATTAATATATAGGTAAGTTATTGAAGAAATATAATTTATAATCTTCAGAAATCGATTAATTACCAAAACCTTATTGCCTTACTATAAAGACATTGACGTAACGATACTTCGAATATGTGAATTAATTTTAAACTGATATTGAATCATTAACCTTTTAGAGAACCGGATTATTTGCAACTTGTGGCATTATATCTAATTTTGATGCACTCTGACCTTCATCCTAGAACACAGTCCTTTTTTCCAAGTATCGCCAAATTAAACTCTTGTTTGACAAAGATTTATACAATAAAAAAGATCGGCTGTATTTTGGTAAGTATAAATACTTTTTACTTAATTTATTTTAATAGCTGGAGGACGTTCGTTATTTAAATATCTAAACATCAAAATCGTATGATAGGTATGAGTAAGAAGATTCATTTTTTAAATTATGATTTTTTTTTTGTTATATGATTACTTGCAGTTCAGCCTAGGAAGCCGTGTACTGCTTAACCGGGCTTTCCTGTGGGAACCTGAAGAATTTTAGGCCTCCAGCCAGGGGCTATGATTTTGTTAACAATGGTACCTTACTTATATCTAGATATCTAGGTTTAGTTATCCTCGGATCAAGATAATATTATCATTCTTGGGGTTGCCGCAATTTGTCTTCTTCTTCCTATATCCAGACAGCGGTAAAAACAGCTGAACCTTTTAGATTAACCAATCAACGCGATTTTTGGATTGGCCACAAGTCTTCTCATATTTTCTCCCTGATCTGATTTTACAAGAGGTTATTCAAAAAATTGAATAAAAATCTTGATCGCACTCTTGTATTAGGGAAAAACAATACCACCATACTAAAGTTTGATGTTTATGAACTGCTAATTTAAAAAAATGAGATAATTATGTTAAATTTGGAATCCGAGTGCCTTACGACTATATTTTATAAGGCATTCAACGTAAAACCAGTATCTATGAACTTTCTCTTATTGAGATGTGATAGAATTTTTAAATAATTAATTACTATTGCAACCGATAAAAACAACAACTTTCATTATGCGTTTCTAAGTAAATAAATATAAATAAAACCAGTGTCAGATTTACTTTTTATCTTAGAAGCATTATGTTAATCACTTAGAAAAAAAAACCAAAGAAATTTGCCACCTGATAAAAATATATTACGTAAAGGACTAGATTTATCTTAGAACTACAATATAATGTGTCTATAATCATATTAATTAGAAAGTTATAAGAATAGAATAACTAATTAGAATCTAGGCGACGTGAAATACCGCATCAAAATGTATTGTACAGTGTGTGCGTCAATTACTCCGGTTAATTATCGAGAGCAGTTTTTTTTTTGCCGTGCCGTCTTGTGGGAACCCACCGGAACAATATTATCGGAAGCGCGCACGCCACAACACATGCACATGTACGTACGTGCCGTATGTAATCATATGCACATACACATACAATCTTGTGAACATTGAATATCATTTAAAGGTTCTTAACACTCTCTATAATGCTCCCTATTTTAAAAAAAAGAAGTTGCTTAGTTGCGCAACTCTAGAAAAAAAAGTTATTTCAAATAAAGAAAGCTTTCTAGTCAGCCAATCAGTGTTATTTTTTTTTTGTTACGTTAGTCTGTTTCGCCAATCTTAACGTAACTTTCGCAAATGCTAATCATACTGCGTAGATGTGTAGTAGAGAAAAAATATGAAAATAAACACTTTCTTCTGTTATAAAAGTATGTAAATAATAAAATAACGCGATACTTATAAGTAACTAAGTTAATTGGATGACATAATTAAGTCGAGATTAATTATAGATAGCGGATCAATTCAATTAACCGCCCAGTAAAAAAATATAATTTAAAAAGCAGTGGCTTACCTAACGCTTCGTTCTGCAGAAGACCGTGTGAACACTTAAATGTAGGAACAATACATCGCGATGTTTACTGATGATAAATATTTAAATCAAATTAAAATCTGTTCACATTGATAAAGTCCACTGTTTATATTTTTTTCCATAGACCACTTGGAATTTTAATTTCAAATTTCGAATGCGGCGCGCATTTTTGCAATAAATAGGGATGTTCTTTCAAACTTTAGGAGGAGAGTTTTAGTCGATTTTTTTAACTCGTATATTTCGCAAACACGTGTGTTCCCGGGAAGTGCGCTCGCGAGGTGACTCGCCGGTACCGCGAGTGTCGGATAAATGGCGAGTGGATGCAGAGAGCACCTGTGCGGCTCATCTGCGGACATGTGGTATTGCACCGGAGCGAGCGGTCACACACAGCCGAATTGTTTTACTACTAAATCTTTTACTTTGGCACTCGCGCCGTTAGAGAATGCTAAT
This sequence comes from Heliothis peltigera, assembly GCA_958496145.1. Lineage (NCBI taxonomy): Eukaryota > Metazoa > Arthropoda > Insecta > Lepidoptera > Noctuidae > Heliothis > Heliothis peltigera. The sequence goes on along the minus strand of OY292338.1, from coordinate 5,014,419 downwards.
AGGTTATTGATCGTGATTTCGCTTCATTGTAACTGAAGTATGCATGAAAATTTTAATAGGTACACTCATATGAAATGTAATGTTTTGCATGAAGTTTTATAAGTATGTATTCTATTACGATGCAGTCAATTGAATAAAATTGTTTTTTTTTTTCATAAAAAATAAATTCTAGTTATTACCGTTACGATTTACGTTTGATTAATACACCCCATAATATTACCAGAAATAACGGATCGAAAATCGTTATTTATTACATGCATTTCCTTATAAGACATGCGTGGGCGCATTTTGAAAAAATATGTTTACAGCTTTAAAATTTAATTCTGAAACTAAGAGACTGGTTCGTACCTGTTTTATATTTTACATAGAAAAGTGATGAATTTTATGAGCAGATACATTACTGTGAAAGTTATACGTGTAATTAAAATGGCTGTTCGCACTCTTAAGAATTTAAATACTATTGTTTTTTGCTATTTGTATAGATTTTAATCTCAACTATTACCGCTAAATATATATGAAGATGTGTCCGTATATGTGTAGGTGATGAAATCAAGATAGCTCAATATAAATACCCAATGTAATAAAGTTACGTCTTACGATCAATATTTAATCCAATTGACGTCAATTACTCACAAATTATGAATATTCTACTTGGAGGTCCAATGCAGTTAACACTTGAATACCTTGTATATCGTCTATTAAGTAATAGATACTGAACCATTTAAACGCCCAATATTTATTATAGAAATTGCCACCTCAATCTATTTTAAATAAAAGTGCAGGCCCCAAAAAATATTCTACAGTGAATAAAAATATGGTAACATTATAAGCTATAAACTTTAAATTGAAATAAAGATGTAACATTCCACAAAGACGTAAAAAAAATAAGTTCAAAAATGGTTCTATTAATTCGAAATTTAAAACGCGTTTGATGATTATTGATGGGCACCGTATCAATTGACCGGTTTACGAGTATGAAGTAGCATTGTGTTGGGATTATAACGTTGATTGGTACATACTTATTGGAACTGCCAACTTTCAATATGAGTTATTAGTGCTTTGTGATGTAAACTGCCGCGTGTGGGTGCCGAATAGAATAGTGATGTTACTACTTCTTCACCAAAACTTATAAAGAAGTTACATACAAACCAAAGACAAATTTTATTTTAGGAGATGTAACAAAACTATTGTTTATGTTATCGATAAGAATTTCGTATGTGTTCTTCCACAACGAAAATTTACTGAATGAATGGTTATAAGTAATCTAGACGCTTGGACCTAAAAACAATTTAAAAAATTTATGTAATAATTGTCAAAACAATAATTACCTAGGTATATTATCACGGATTTATTCGCATTTTTATAAGTGATCATTTTATTTGAGTTTTCTACGAGTATAGCATAGTATTTTATAGGTACTTAAAAATGTTGAGACTCAAACACGAATGTTCTTTTTACAAAAATGTTTCCAGAAGACAAAAAATAAATAAGTTAAGAAACCGTTTCACGTTACTATACTTAAGCCATTATAATTTACTAATGATGAAGGGTTAACCAAAGTCGATTGATTTGTAAGAGCCGTCGTAAATGATTGATGTTTCTATAGCCGTTGTAATTGTGACAGTAATTCGTAGTTATTGTGAATTTATAGTTTATTTTAGATAGGCATATTAAGTGCGAGTATTTTTCAAATTGACGTAACTATTTCCTACGATTTGGAGAACGCATATTTATTTTTACATGCCCCGGGTGTCAAATATCCCATGCAAATATCAATCATCAATGTATTATAATTTGAATTATTTACACATCATTAATTGTTAACATCATTGGTACCAAAAAGTCTTGGCAGCGGTGGGATTCGAACCCACGCCTCCGAAGAGACTGGTGCCTTAAACCAGCGCCTTAGACCGCTCGGCCACGCTACCACATACGGGAACGCTGGAAATAGATGATTAGATTCCCTGTTCTTTTATCTCTCTCTATTTATATCTGACCTCTTTTATAAACTACAAACAACTGTGCCTGTCTCTGTCTCAATGTATTTAGAACAATGGGATATAATTCGAAATGGACGCTCTATCGACTGATTGTCTGTATTATCATTTATGATAAGCATACTATTGTAGAGGTAATTTAATATACAAATGAAAACTTAATGAAAGAGTAAACAGAATTTTACTAGCAATTGCACTAGCATTTTATGTGCTAGATATGACGACTATAAATAAATATCGACGAGATACAGAATTCTGTCTGTAGAACAGAAAATTCTTGTCGCTTTGCCTTGTGCATCTTATGCTCTCAATGTTACCAATTTTATTTGGGATCGGCGCAATATTTGTTCACTCTGTCATCCATAATTTCACCATTCTTCTTCTGTCGTCCATCATTCTAACATGCACTCTATTCTTAATCATTTCATTTTTCGGGCCTTTATCTTATCTTTTCCCAAACTTATTCATATCTCTACCTCTCATTCACCATTAATGGCATGGCTTTTATTCCTCCTCGTTACATGCTTATACCAGATTTTTCCTTTTTTTCGAATTTAACCAGAAATTAATCTATATATATAAAAAATAATTGCTGTTCGTTAGTCTCGCTAAAACTCGAGAACGGCTGAACGGATTTATCTTATTTTGGTCTTGAAATGGTGCGGAGGTCTATGGAAGGTTTAAAAGGTGAGAAGAGTAGGGTAGAGTAGTGTAGTGTAGATTAGGGTAGAAGAACGGGAGCGAAGCCGCGCGGGCAAAAGCTAGCCTTACATAATTATGAAAATAAACTGCTACAAACTGAAATTTCTCTGTGGTGATGCAATTTCTTAAGAGTATGTAAAATACATAATTTTCTATAGAAAGCTGTAAAGTGCAAAGGTGTCATTTTGTGAGATTACACTGTACGGTTACATACTTGTGCTGCCAAGTGGAGTTTCCCAAAATATCAGAAAATTTAAGAGTTGAAGTATTCTAAAAGGCTATAGCGAATTTTGCATTTTCGCTAAAGTTCACCCTCAGCCTGTTTATCATCCCATTGCAGGGCACAGGCCTCCACTCTCACAGAGAAGGATTGAGTGTTAATCAACACGTTTACTCAATGCATGATGGTGTTTCTAGACTTTATAGTCCAGGGGGTCCTCGAGATTTTTACCTTTATCAGGTCATTGGTGTCCAAGGTGTAGGTACTCAGAAAGGACATAAAACTTAGAAAAATTACCTAACCTTCTTTGCCTAACCTGAAATATAACCCGCACGCCCACACTTGAGAGACTAGAGCTCTAACTTGAAACCTCTAGGCCACCACGCTAAAGTATTTCCCATGAAAATATTCTCAAAATTCCACAAACTATTCCAAAACTAGTCTCTAAATTCTAGCAGTTTCGCTGCTATGCTAAATAAACATACACTTCGGCAACCCCTATCATTCCCGTTATTTCAAAGTGATCAATAAATTACGAACATTGGTTACAATTTGCATAATCTCTTCAACAAATCAGTGCTAACACAATCTTTACGTGCGTCATAAGATGTTCTGATGTGGTCGAGAGCGTTTCTTACGGGTCCTAAGCCTGTTCAAATTGATATCGAGACTCAATTGATTACAAAGTAAGTGGATATCAACTTGTAAGGTACCTACTTGTTGATCTCCTGTCTAGGATTTAGGTTTTGTTTGTTTTGTTTAGCCTATGGCCTATATTTTTCCGTGGGATGTCATCAATTGACCCCTCTCGTTTTGAGTGCAATGAGAAGAGCTAAGAGAGGTGTAGGGAAGGACAGACTTTTACTGACTAAAACTCTTTGTTTCTTCTGTATGCCAGGGCAGCGGTAACTCTTGCAAACATACCGGAGTTTAGTCTTAGCTTCTAAAGCGTTAAGCTTCTAGATGGTTATCCAAACTTTTGATAAATACGACTAGCTAAGAATGATTATTTTTCTAAATTTAAATTTTTATGTTTTTTCGCTACGCAAGTAGAAGTTTTATCTGTACTCATTTAATAAGAACGTCACATAGGATGCGTTTCGTGTGAACAAATTAAGTGATCTAGAAATTATTATAATGTTGTTTCTAAAACAAAATAAGAAAGTTTTGTAGACCAATTAACCGTAGCAAATGCATGTGTTCAATTTAATTTAAAATTCTTGCGGTTAATATCTAAGTATGCCTAAGTAGTCTAAATATGTAGCAGTTCATGTCGCTATCAAAATGTATCAATCGGAAATGCTTTTCCAAATTCAGTCCTAAGAACACGGAATAAAGGATATTTTTTGCGTCTTTTTTAGATACATGCATTGTTAACTCTAGTCCTCATCACAAACATACTCCATTGTCAAAGACCACCCGCAGTGACGTCACAACATGTCCGACTGTCCGTCTTAAACTTAGAGAATATAACTTACTGGAGACGCCATTACCATGCCTTCTTCCCCTCTACTAAAGGCAGGCACACAAGAGCGCCGCTCACAGTCGTACCTATGTACAGACGCCAGCACATCAAACAATCTGTCAAATTACCTTCATAGATTTTCAACTTTATCGCTGAAGCATAATGGTTCAAAGTTGATTGGGAAAATTTTTGACAGTGATTTGACACATGTGTTTTGAAAATGTTGGTATGCGTGCGTAACGATGCGATTGAAAATGCATCAATGAGGTATCACAATTCGTCTTACTCCCCTCGCATAAATTGTCAGACTATTTCGAATAAACAGTTTTGCTCATGGCAGCTTCTGTCGGTTAAATGCTCTCAAGTCGTAACACATGCCCTACGTACCAGGTATCTCTAAATTGTGAGATAATATCTCGAAGTGTTTATTGCCTCAAGTTCTGTAGAACAGTAGAAAGCTGTCCGTACAAATATTGTCACTGTTCCGGTTCTGAAAATGTTATGTTTTGTATGTAACATAATACAACAGGTGGGACAGAGTATAACGTACTGTAAAAACAAAATCGCATCAAGCTCTTGTCGACTTAGAGTAACCGTGGCCCTTGCACACAGTGACCTCCAGCAGGCTTAGCATGGCAACCGTAGAAACAAAGTTTGTTTACCGGACAACGGACATAATGACAGAAAAGTGACAGATTCACGTAAGATTTCCTTTGACATTTTTTGAAGAAATTTTTCTTTTCTTCGATCGACATAAGTTTATAAGTGAACATAAGCGAGTTGACAGGTCGCGCCATGCTCGGGTAGAAGACATGTTGACTTTGACAGAAAGAGCTTTGACTTTGCTTGACAGAATAGATATAGAATCGCCATGCTAAGCCTGCAGAAGGAACATAGTGGGTTTTATTCAGTAAGAGTCTGACACTCCCTCCAGCTCCCCCAGCGTAAGAGGTCTTTTGATGATTTCCCACGAAAAAAAAGTCCTTTTCGTTTATTCAAAATTTACAAATCGAATCGTTTAAAATAACGTCAAAACATTTCTATTTTTTTTCCTTTATTCATATTCATGTTTTAATATATCCGGTTAAAATATCCCCAACGGTTAACGAATTTTGCCTAACCAAGCAGTCTAAACTAGATTTTAACTGCGCAAATAATTTATCGATAAAATTTCTCCGCGTCTCGTGGTTTTTACGTCTACCTGCGTCATCGAAACGTTAAATATTCAGAAAAGGTTTATTAAATTAGTAATTCATAAGTTACCCTTTCTACTAGAATCGATACATTTATTCGATATAATTCTATTATGTATATTTATGTTAATATTAAGTGTTTAAATGACAAAAAGTATGAGCTAGGGCCAACATGCAGGTTAAGTCTGTGTATTTAGGCGAGTATTTCGCAAATCAGTGAGAAACCGTAAAGTCGGCACATACGAAGTGCAAACTCTACCATATTTATTTACGTACTAGTATTTTAGAAGTCATGAAAACTGCTGTCCCCGCCAACAGTGTTAAAACGACTGAGCGATTTAAAACCAGTTTTATTTATATCTTTTTGCTTCGAGAAGTGAGCGATTTTCAAATATCGAATAATCAAATATTTAATGTTCCATTTTTGATTGTATGCTTCGATTTGAAGCACAGTTTCAGCCAGCCGTATTTTAGTGTTTGCAAATACGGGGCCCTGGAGTTTTAAACAAATAAGTTTAAGTATTTAATTTGACAAGCCGTAGATAAACTTCCTCATTTTTTTTCTACATAAAAGTAGGTTTGCAAGTTTACGCAAAAAGATGGAAGTGGCCCATGAGGGGATCGAACCCGCGACCTTCGCGTTATTAGCACGACGCTCTAACCAACTGAGCTAATGGGCCGATGAGATCTGCCTCTTGAAATAATACGTCGTTTTCAGACCACCAATGAAAAGTTTTTTTTTTTTTTAAGAAAACGAATTTGTTTTTAAGAATAGGTAGTGCTTACGCATATCATAACAGAGGCTAATGTATTTTTTTGGTTCGGAGTATTCGGAGACAACTGTTACTACATTAATTTGACATTAATTTAATTGATCATTACAGTTTAACAGACTATCTATTTATTTAATGAATTATATAATAAAAAGTCGATGATGAAAACCTCTGGGTGACTTACTGGTAAGTACTTACAATTATAATAAAAACTGATTTTACCACGCGTAAATTTTTTTAGCATCATTAGGTACCTACATAGTATGAGTATTTACGTATGTATTATGAGTGTAGTATGTGAAAATACTATTACTTATTTACTTTTATTGACCTTTAAGACAACACATACAATAAAGGTCAGTCTCATAAAAAGTTACAGTGGCCCATGAGGGGATCGAACCCGCGACCTTCGCGTTATTAGCACGACGCTCTAACCAACTGAGCTAATGGGCCGATATCTGTATCGTGTGAAAAATAAAAGTGGATCAAGGAGCTTATTGAAAACAATGAAAAAGAAAAAAGTAATCAGATTATCGGTTTGTTATGAGATAACGGTTATTATATGTACAGACGCCAGCACATCAGGCTAACCGAAACTGTCTAATTTTCCCAATCAACTTTGAACTTTATTCTTCTGCAATAAGGTTGAAAATCCATTAAGGAAATTTGACAGATTGTTGTAGCTGAGCTACCTCAACTACTCTCACTAAACAACTTGAAAGTATAATATGCTTCAGCGATAAAGTTATTGCGTTACTGAAAATTATCGGTATCATTAATGTATTTTTTGCGCTTTCAACTTCTCATCTGAATATGACAGCGAAACCAACCCCAAATTGTCAAATGAAAATTACCTAAATACTAAAAACATATATTTTTTATTGTATATACGACATGTGAAGAATATATGTTTTTAGTATTTAGGTAATTTTCATTTGACAATTTGAATATTCGGCTCAATGATTGCAGAATATTTGGCAACCTCGTGAGCTAAATCAAGATATTTAAGTTCTTCTCTCAAGAAAATAATCTCCAAGTGTCGTATGAATAATAAAAAAATATATACGTTTTTAGTTTTTAGGTAATTTCCATTTGACAATGTGAATATTTTCGAATAAAATTGTGAAATGTCATCTTTCATTTGTTTTCAACACAGACATTCGCGGGTTAAATATTCTTCTTCTCTCTGATAGAATATTCAACCATTTGTAAACAATATGTAAGTTTTATTTGCTTCACCTTTGATTTATTTAATTTATACTATGTTAAAATGTTGAGTATTGTAATCAATCGAGGCACCTTCACTCTTACCCATCTCATTGGGAGGCCTACGTCGATTCTCTGTGACACCTTGAAACGTTCACAAAGACCCCATCACATTCACTTTTGTAAGCACTCCGGGGGACACTTCATTCATGAACATTGCATTTGGTAGCATGCATCTTAATATGGTGTGAGGCCGCCTTTCAATGCGTCGAATGCAAGTGTGCTTTTCAATGCAACACCGTTGATCATTACAAATTATAATTGGTTTGCTTCAAACAGTAAAAATCAGTGATATCTATGTATTTACTTAGTTTATTCACTATGTTGTTTATTTAAAAAGCCATATCCACATCCTTATTTTTTTTTCAAAAATTTAGATTGGCCCATGAGGGGATCGAACCCGCGACCTTCGCGTTATTAGCACGACGCTCTAACCAACTGAGCTAATGGGCCGGTGGCTTTGACACTGTAAATATTCGGTATGAATGTTTTTATTAAACGTTGCATAAAATTTATACTGATAATAATTGCTAGGTATATGTAACTCTTCATACTCTGTGCCCACTGCTTTTAGTGTCTAAAAGTTTTGCAAGAAGAAAATTCTTCTTGACTTCCAAATTACAACTATCTAAATATTATGGAGTCTTACAGCTGTAAACTTTGAAGAAATTAGCTATTACAGTTACCGTGCCTTCATTATGCCCCTACTAAATAAGTACTATCCGTTTAAAATATTTTTTTTTATATTAATTTCAGGTAAAAAACCATCAGCATAAGAGAAAAAGGTATTTTCAAACAAAATTATTGGAGCTGGTCCTAGTACGTAGTTCCTTCTTTGTACCCGAGGACCAAATAGTAACGTACAGCTCCTATCTGTTTATAACATTATTCCACTTGTAGTACAGACGCCAGCACATCCAGCTACTACAATCTGTCAAATTTATTTACTACATTTTCTACTTAATCAGTGAAGAAAGATTTTTAGAAGAAAATTTTCCCAGTGAACTTTGAACTAAAATTGATTGGGAAAATTTGACAGTTTCTGGTAGCTTTTTGTGTAGCGTCTGCACAAATTGGTCTTTTGGCTTGCACCTGCCGTCCTAAATACTTGCGTGTTATTTATATCAGGTAGTAAAATTTGGTGGCAATTTATTTTTAAATTTATCGTTGCAGCAATAAATACGTCCGCTTATTGGCAACCTGCGTTGACAAGTGACTCAATAAACAGTGAAATCAAACATTAATTTCATTACGCGGATTTTACAACCAAAGTTGTTTATTAATTTACAAACGTACACATATTGGGATCTCGTTACAAAACTTGGGTTAAGGCATTTTCCTCATTTCGAAAGGATACAATTTCTGGTTAATGTAATTAATGTTGATCTGATTTTCAATTATAACAACAGTTATAACATTATAAGGTATGATGCTGTGAAACTGATTTCATTGCTTTTGAGGTATATCACCTAAAGCTATTTATTCTACTACCTATATTCTACAGATTCTATGTTCCATAAAAAAAGAGCTGTGGCCCATGAGGGGATCGAACCCGCGACCTTCGCGTTATTAGCACGACGCTCTAACCAACTGAGCTAATGGGCCGATGGATTTCATATCCGAAATTATCATAAACAAAAATATTTTCAAGAAGCCACTAAAGTATAAAGGAATAGTTGTGGGGGTATTTTTATTAGAGGCACAGTAACTGTAACGACGAATTGTTTAAGTTTGCAGCTGTAAGAACATTTTATGTAGATAGGAAATTATAAAATGACAAAGAGCAGTACCAGACTTTTATGACTAAAATCCACCTCTGTTTCATTAGATGCTCTAAGTGTACCAGCGCCCACAACAATTCCGCAGATCTGTAAGACCCTGGCCTTCCGTTAAACTAAGAGGACAGTGTCATTCACAGTATTTCAAAGCTTTCCAATTACCTAATTATATTGGCATGGCTATAAAATAATCGAGTACATAACTATAGGTAACAATTTTGCAATGCGAACTAGGAATAACCCCACATTATTTAAGTTATTGATATTGACAGTAAATAAAAGACAAATAGAGGTTTTTTCTAATGAAAATTCAATGTGCTCTACAAGATATGATGAATATTGCATCTGTATTGTGCTATGATAAGTGTGGGAACCTTTGCGGCCGCGATCTACATACGGGCGCTGTTTACACCGTAGCGTAACATACCACAAGCTCAAAGTCAATAAATAGATTGTTGAATTTATTACCAAAGTGTATTACGGATCGAAGCGATACGCATGCTGTGTTAGCTGTGTTTAGATTAAGCATTAAAATGGAAAATCTTCAAAGCACATAGAAAAAGTATGAGACAAAATTCGATGTATCACTGCTTCTACAAAAAAAAATCCGTCAAATATTCTGGGACAATACTATACCAGTATGAGAACTTTAGGAACAAGCTGGACAGATGACCTTATAAAGGTCGCCAGAAGACGCTGGATGCAAGTCGCTTCCCACCCGTATATGCAGATCGAAAGGGGAGGCCTATGTTCAGCAGTGGACGTCCTATGGCTGAGATGATAATGATGATGAGAACGTAGTACATAAAACTTGATTTAACTAGATTTAACTTTCAAAATAAGCTTTGAAATAAAACCATTAAAATCCTGGGCAAAAGCTTTTTTCTACACCACTTTCGTTACACCCCTTCCTTCTTGATATATGTTAAACTATATTCATTTGTTACGCAACTGTGTAAGAACAAGCCATTTGAAGTAAGTTATCGCGAGTAATGTAAAAATAATTACAAAGTGGAGCGGTGAAGCCGATCTGTTTTGATTTAACCCGAAAATCACAGGTGCGTTATAATCACAAGCCTACCGACCTTAACCCTACAATTACTGTTATTAACGATTAACCGATGTTTTCCGTGATCTTCTAGGGTCATCGCTACTTGTTGATCGAGATTAATACAAGATTACTATAATTATTTTGTTGGAAGTTTCTCTTGATTACGTTTATTGGATGTGAAGAGTCACACAGTATCGTGAAAGCTTAGGAGCTGCAGTAAATTCATAATAATATTTCGATTTTTCTTAGGGCCAGTTTTACCGGTTACTGATAAGTTGCAAATAGTTTATCTGGTAGATAATTTCACACAAATTCTGTTCCATGTTTTATTTTTTTCAGTACATCTGTATACTTCAGAAAACCCATTTTATCGCCCTATTAGCTCGTTGGTTAGAGCGTTGTTCTAATAACGCGATGCTCGCTTGTTCGATCTCCTCATGGGCCAATTCCAGCATTTTGCAAACTGTGCATGTATTTATTACGAATGATTGAGACTCAGACTGGCGCGGGAAAAAATATGTAATGTGGTTTTTGTATGATTTACCTAATTTAACATCAGATGTGAGGCATGATTATTGATAACTGCATTAATAATGTACTTCAAAGTATTTTTTATAGCTTGATACAAATTTTAACTTAAAATAATAGAATATTTTGACAAGCATTTATATATAGCATTATTTATGAGAGGTAGCTTCACAGCCATTACAAAAAGTCATCATACCAAATCGAACTGAAAGAACTAAATAAGGACATTAAAATACTTGAAGTTATATTATGATATCAGATTGTAAGATCACGCATTATATCTAATGTTGAAACTAACTTGGGTAAATTATTAAAAAAAAAATTAAAACATTCCACACTTCCTCGTGACGTTTTCTTTAAAGTAATTGCGAAGAACTTCAAAAGTCGCGTAACAGTTTAACGACATCCAATAAAATAATAATTAATTAAAGCCGATTTATACACAAAATAAAACTTCATTTCTCAGAACGATTACTTTACTGGAAAGTATAGAAATCAGATCTTAAAAAGTTTTAAAAAGTATGCTTGAAATAAAAAAATACAGTGGCCCATGAGGGGATCGAACCCGCGACCTTCGCGTTATTAGCACGACGCTCTAACCAACTGAGCTAATGGGCCGCTGAAATTGTTCCTGAAATGACAGTGTGCAATCTAGCTTGAGAATTCTGTGATAAGGTAGCTACTGACTTCATATCAAGCTATTTATAACTTATAACACATGTAAAATAAAACAATAGATGACGTAAACGCTGGTATAGATTAAATATTTATGAAGGATCAACTTTTATCTAATGATTATTATTTGGGTATGAAATGCAGTAGTCTTTCCATGCGAAGAAAATAAACGTGTTAGGTGCCAAATATTTTTTCTTTATTTTTGAAATCTGGTACTGACCTTCCCGTTATTATCTTAGTAACCTCAGACGGTGTGTGCTGACCTATTTACTTAATTACATCTTGTCATATGTATATTTACAGATGACAGCAGATCAACCTATCCGAATCAGTCAAATTTTACCAATCAAATATTAACTTTCTGGTATTGTGATAAGGTTGAAAATCTATTAAAGGAAGACAGATTGAGGTAGGTTGATGTAGTGGCGTCTGTACTATCACTTTAATAACACTAATACGCTGTACACGTAAAAGAAACCTTAATAACTCTTGAAGTTTTATATTAATAAGAATAAATCAAAAGTGCCAATTATCATGCCCGATTTTAATACAGACCAAGTATAAATTCATTTCTTTTCCCCTTCTGTACCGAAGGACCAATATGAACCGAGGGTTAATCGATATAAAATTTCATTAAGCTCTTACATCTTAATCGAAATTCGAGTACCTTCCTACGTAATAAAAATATATCGAATCGCTGACATTTATAACACCAGAGAGGTGCAATTCTGTCATCAAGAACTTTATTTGATTGAATACCATACTGCAGTATGTGCAGTGCAAATTGAAAAACATAAATTAATTCGTAGCGATCAAAGATATCGCTTGACTTCGATAGATTGTGATTTAAGATGCGTAGGATTTAAAAATTAACATTTATTTCGAATGAAATAAAATCGATGTCTGCGTTGACTGTTAACAGATGACGGTGATAATTTTAAAGTACTGGCTGTTTGGCGTGTCAAATTTGAATTTAGTATGGCAAAAAAGGTTTGTACTTAAATAATCTGATTTCAAAATTAGAACTTGCATCGTGACTAAATTATAAAAAGTTGAAGCGAAGCTGTTGCTTTTGGCTACGTTTTTACCCGACTGTCAAGAAGGGGTACATCTTTGGTGCATTTCATGTATGCATGTAATATTATTTATTATATCTTATACCTTCGAAATGACTGGATCAGGGTATCGATATTAGGTTAAAGCAAAACGACAGTATCAATAACACAACGTATTTTTATTTTATTCATACAAAAATATTTTCTACAACTACTTTGTTTACAAAGTCTGAAAATATTATCTTTACACTACACAGTTCCCAAACACACTACTGACTATCTTAACGATTACATTTATATTGCAAATTATTTTGTTAAAACATTTTTAAATTATCACACTTAAAATAAATTTTCAATAAATAATTGAGCCTCTTACGTATACTACAGATCATTATAATAACTCCAATCCATTTATTTCTCGAAAACTAATAAAAATTTAATTGCACAACCGGCCGGCTATAAAATTTACAAACTCGTAAGCCATGGTATATTTATTTATACACTTTAAACCTAAAACTAACTATTACGCATATATTGAGCATAAAATGGCATTATAAGGATAATAATTACATAAAAAAAAAAACAATCTTATGAGTTATTAAAATACAAATTAAACATTGATTATACGAACAATAATGGTGGGTAGTTCATCTAAAGAACGTCTTAATACTTACAATTAATTTATTACGAAAATAAATTAAAAGTATAGAGAGTTTCACCAGTCAACAATCGGACGGCACACCGCAGTAAGTTTGAGGTAAAATTCGGTGACTATCAACTTACATTATGATTACCTATACACTTAATTTATACGTGCGATTACTTCCATACATTTTCATAATAAAATCACATAATTTCTAACTATTGCCAACAAAGACTTTTCTTCATAACCTATATTCAAAACAATATACAATCTAATTACGTAATACTCATTCGATTTCCATACTAGCATTATTATATACAAAGTATATTACAATATTGTCTGTACACATTACACTCAGCACTCTATTGAGTGTAAATAACTTGCATCATCTACTTTACTGATAGATGCAGCTGATGCTCTTCCATCGTGCCCAGTTATTATTGATATGACACTCCTATGCTCCGAGTCACTGTCACCACTTAAAATAATATTGGTCTCTCCCATGAACCCTGAATCAATTTGTTCATGAACCTGCATTACCTTACTTTGGGGTTCAAAAGAGTTCAGCCCCAATTCAGCTAACATCTCCTTAGAATCATCAAAGTTTCCAAAAAACACGGAATCGGTCTCCACACTCTCTCCCCCAGATTCACTTCTTCCATCACATAGTGATTCTAAATCATCCGTGTCGGATTCGATTTGTATAACTGGTGGTTTAACTGCTAATACTGGTAATGGTTCAGGTATCACTGTTTTTAATGGTCTCAATTGCATTAAATATCTTGCCCTACATTTTGATTCATTGGAATCAGTGCTCATATATCCAGAATCTTCTGTTTTATATAACTTTCTAAGATCAGTTCTGCGAGATCGGGTTCGGGCAGATCGACGACCAGAGCGCCGGACGTTCATGTTGTCTAGCCTTGAATACTGTGGGAATTTATCTCTATCTTCTGACATTCTTCGGCGATCACCGGGTGGACTTTCACGCATTGAACTGTAAAATTTTAGAGATGCATCAGATCCTCGGCGTTGTTTTGATGGTATGGGTGGTTTATCGTTTTGTCCTTCAATATGTCTGATCAAATCTGGAGCTTTACCCGACCTCATGTATGCTGACATATCCTGACCAAATGTAATGCTTCCACGTCTATTGTAGTTGAAGAATTTAACCTCCCCTTCTTGTGCCTTGGCTTTAGCTTCGTATATTTCCCGCAGATTTCCAATCTTTCTAGTTGTAATGGTAACTGGAGATTTGTTGCATGATTCAGTTTCTGGGGTTGTTGATTTTTGTTGTTTGAAGCTACCGGCTGATTTTAGTAATATCTTCTCAACGCGCTTTTTCGTTTCACGTCTATCGAGAGTATCGGGATCAAAATCTTCTTTGCTGATATTGCGCCTACTTTCAATCGGTGAGCCCCGTACTTCGATGGTTAGTGAACCAGGATTATTACACGTATTATATTCCATACTGTGAACAAAAACTTCACTTGAAGCTGGTGTGATTTGATTTACCGCATGAGAAGCTTCTACAGCCTTTTTCACGTCGAGCCAACTGCATGTAAGCCGTTTAACATTAGGATCCGATAAGTTCTGACTGTGTTCAAATCTATTACTATGGAGTATTTCTGGCCCACAAGCCACCGAAAACCTGCGCTTCTTCATCATATTCCGTTCCAAACTGTCCAATTTCATGAAACTTTCCTGGCTATTATACATGTGCTTTTTCTTTTTACTTGAGAGCGTGTTATCGTCACTATTGTTGTAATGACTGTCTGCAGCCAATACGGGTATGACTATTTTGGGTGGGATTGGATCAAGACTTTCCATTTTAATTTCTTCTAATTCTTCAGGCTCTACGCGTCTGCAGATGCTCAGTTCACGTATGACGGCTTCCATTTTCACTTTAACTTCGGGTGGTATTGGCACTTCTTCTATTTCTTCTTCTTCTGGTTTAGGTGGTTCGGGCGGTTCAACAGGTGGAGGAGGAGGTGGAGGAAGCTTCTTTCTTATACGCCGTGAAGTATGGTTAGATGGACTTTTCTTCTCAGCGTGTAAGGTTGAGATATTCGACTTTGATACCTTTTCTATCTCATTGACATTCAAAACATTATTTAACCTATTGAGGTCTGGAACGGCCGTCACCTTTATTATTTCGATTTCTTTCGGATTAATCGGTTTGCTGATGATTTTCATTTCTGTTAAATTCAGTTCTTTCGTAAAGTTTTCCTTAGAATCTTTGTCACGATTAATATCTTTGATAGTTGTTTCTGTAATTTTAGATTTATATTCTGGAATCTTCATTATTTCTGGTGCTTTTGATTTCTTTTCTATTACCTTCGTTTTGGTTTCAGGAATTTTAGGTTTCGATACGTCACTGGGAATAACTTCTGCTTGATTGATTGATTTTGGAGTGACACCGTCTTTCTTGACAGGTTCTACAACTCTTGGAGTTCCATTTACTTTGGCCACAGATCGTACTGGTCTAGTATTGTTTCTCGGTAAAGGTACTTCATCTAACCATTTTCTTACAATTTTTTGTTTATAATCTTCACTAACACATGACTTACACGAGTTTGATCTATTTAGATCTATTTGGTGTGGTCTCGCACTGCTATCGCAACCTGGGCAGCCTCCACAAACGGCCGTTCTTCTACTGTTTTCTTGTTTCAGAGTAATTGCACTAAATCTGCGACCACGGCGAGCGCAGGGAATATCCCATCCGAGATCTATAGCGTGATATGAATCTTCTTCTGGTATATCTGACAGAATTGGTATAAATCGCTTTGATGTCATCTTTTCTTTGGCAACAGACATTACTTCTCGAATTTTAATCAAAAACTCTATAGCTGCAGGTGGTGGATTCTGTAATAAGAATTAAACAATTAATGATAGTTGGTTTTATTTTATATAAAAAAAATCTAATTTTCATTAACGCTTACTTTGAGAAGATCGGTTTCAAAAAAAACTGGATTGAAATATAGTTTCTTCCTGTATGAGGAGTCTCCATTTGATGATGGCAGTTGTCGGTTGGCATTATAATTATTCTCCACAGTACAATCTACAATTGATAGTTCTGAATGTGGTGCACGTTCTAGAGTATCGGGAGACGCAGAGCGTCTTTGGAAACGTTCATTGTTTCGTTCGGTAGTATTCCCATTTCGTGAGGATGGTCTGAGGGTTTTCTTTCTTCGAGAATGTACCATTGCCGAAATCACCGAGTTCGCATTTATTTTCTGAAACTAAATAAATCCGATATTTCATTGGAATAAAAACATTAGGTTATTATGAATAAGAGTAAAGTTATTTGTAAAACTAACCTTGTGTATAGAACTATGTGACAGTGTATTATTTGATGACGAATCAAGGGTGTCTTCGGTATGTTCACTTGTGTCAGAAAAGCCAGCGTCACTTAGATAGTCTCCGTTCATACCGTTAAGTTTTAGCAACGGATTAGTTTTCATCATCTGAAATAACTGTTAGATTAACAAAAGTCACCAATTAAAGAATTTTGTTATTCAGATCCATGTGAATATTATTTTCTTACCACATTATTCATATCGATTCGTGACTCAAGAGACTCATTATCAGTAGACAAAGTATTTGAATGATTCTGTTCCGGATCCTTGTCTTTTCGTTTCTGCTTTTGCTTGTAATGAACATAAAACATAATTCCAGCAGCATATACGAAAATTAATAGAAGCACGCATACACCAATCGCTAGCAGTTCTATAACACTGAGCCCCTGACTTTGCGATGAGGAATCCGTCGTAATTAGCTCTCCAGCGTGGAAGGGTATTGAACGTACATCTGTAAATGAGTCATATAAGTTAACGTAAGTCTTAAACGATTAGTTACATTAATTTCACACTGCATTGTTATAGATGTAGTGGTATATGTGACTCACCAAGCAATGCGTTATCGGATGCGCCTGCGATGCGGAATGCTGCGCAACTGGCAGCAAGACGCGAAGGAGTAGAGGAGGAGCACAGAACATGAGCAGCCACCAGTCGACCTTCCAATCGAGAGTGTAGTGTCGCCGACCCTCGCCACTGTCAAATAAATTGCAAAGATTTTCCACATCATTTCAGATATTTGTTCCAAAATGTTATAATGCGATCTAAAGATGTAAAAAATTGCGTTAAGCTTTGCACCTTTATTTTCTTGGACCGCAAGTTTAAGCAGATTAAATCAACAGTTATCAAGTGCAATTCGTTGCAGCATTTGTCACTAAGCAGACACGAGTTTTGGTTACAAATCACTTG
Source organism: Heliothis peltigera (assembly GCA_958496145.1). NCBI lineage: Eukaryota > Metazoa > Arthropoda > Insecta > Lepidoptera > Noctuidae > Heliothis > Heliothis peltigera. The sequence continues at coordinate 4,996,808 of OY292338.1, read as the reverse complement.
ATAAATATAAAGCTTAAAGAAATAAAAAGTAAAAATCAGCCAAAAACGTTTGTGTACATTTGTTAACATAATGTCGAGCCTACTCGAAGTTTACCTGCAAAAAGCAAAATGGAAATGCAAATCCATCTTATAACTTTATCATTACGAACAGATCTAACAGCCGAGTATTTGGACGTATTATACAAATTGCTCCTTTGACGCCTTCGTCTTTATCTGGGGCTGCATCGGGAGCGGGCAGCATTTCAACACGCGCCCGTCTGGCGCAGACGTTTGCTCGATTGATGGATCCAACAAACTAGCGTTTTGTCGAGACCGCCCAAAATAAGTTAAATTGTGAGCCGGAGATAATATCTTCATGGCCACATATCCCGTTGCCAACCCGATTTATATCAAGAAATTAAATTATTATTGCAAATAGTAGTTTATTGCGTCGATTCGCAACTGTCATTATAACGATTACCGTCTTCATTTAATACTGCTATAAAAATGATAACGGTGACACAAGATTTCGATAATTAGCATCAAGTCTACGTCGAAATTTTTGATAAACATTGAAATTATATTTTTATGATTTTAGTCTTGATATTGACGTCAGAGTAATAAAGATTGGGCGACTGAACTGGATTATCTTAACGTGTATACAATTAAATCCCTTTCGCAGTATGAACATTGAAAATATTGATTTCATTATCAGGAGTGGCTCGTGCCATTTTACACGTCGGATATTCTTCATGTGTCTGCGTCGATACATCTTAATTATGTTGCTCTTTTATTGATGACATTTTAATAAATGGTACTACAACATGCTTAAATTGTTTTCCATATTTATCTAAAAGACAATTATTACTTTGTCTAGAAAACCACCGAAAAACGGCGAAGAGTTCTCCGAATGTCTATACATTATCGTGTGGTCCATAAAGACACGTACCGGTTTTGTTAGAACCTAGTACTAGGAAAAAAGCTGGCAATACATATCTGTCAATTCTGAGTAGACGGACAGTTCTTCAACTTTAGAGATAGAATCTGTAGTAAGGAGCGACACCAGATGTCTCGAGTGGCCGTTTTATCGTAGCCAAGTAGCTGCAACTAGTGTTTCAAGAATATAATAATGTTTTAATGTTTGAAAAGTTTACGTGTGAAGAACTCTAACATAAAAAAAGTGGTGGTGGCCTAGTGGTTATGAGTTATGAGGGCGTGGGTTCGATTCCAGGTCAGGCAAGTACTAATGCAACTTTTCTAAGTTTGTATGTACTATCTAAGTATATCTTGGACACCAATGACTGTGTTTCGGATATTACGTTAAACTGTAGGTCCCGGCTGTCATTGAACATCCTTGGCAGTCGTTACGGGTAGTCAGAAACCAGTAAGTCTGACGCCAGTCTAACCAAGGGGTATTGGGTTGCCCGGGAGACTGGGTTGAGGAGGTCAGATAGGCAGTCGCTCCTTGTAAAACACTGGTACTCAGCCAAATCCAGTTAAACTGGAAGCCGACCAACATAGTTGTTAAAAGCCTCGGGAGATGATGAACTCTAACATAAAAAGACAGTTCGATATCACACTACACACCAACAACATATGAACAGCAATATTAAAATTCATATTGAATCAGATTTTAATATCGACGGTTATCTTTAAATGTTTACTTAATAAAATTGTATGCCCCAAATTAATTACGTTATTGCTACTTTGTACGTTCGCGCCAATCAAAAGGACCACACAGAGATCCGAAAATAATAAATTCAGTTAGCGGACCAGAAGACCAGTGCAAAGGTAGAAATAAAAAAAAAAACATTAATTTATTCCAGCAAGATTTTCTTTGCTTCATAGACAAACATATAAAGCTCAAAAGCTGTCATTTTTTTAAATATTTCCTTTCAAATGCATTATCTATGTAAGTATTTTATAGATCAAATCTGCAACTACTGACAATCGGTCAACATTTTTTATTTATTTCAATCAATTTATTTCTATGATCATGACCGTGTACTGCAAACTAGAATAGCCCTATATCTATTGATTTTAGAGCATTATGTAGGTACACATCTAAGCACCTTTTCTTTCCAAATTTTAATTCTATTATCGAAACACTTCACAAGCGTCAAAGGTGCGAATATCAATCTTATTGCTTCGAGTAAGTTTAGCATTCAAAGTAAAGTCGTCCTTGGCTAAACAGACCGGTCTTCGGTCCGGTAAGATAAACATTTACGAGCCCGACGCGTGTGCATAACCGCGTTATGGATTTAGTATAGCTGACCCTAGATGTTGTCGACTGCGCTTCGAATGCAAGATGTGGCACATTCTATCCAAAGGAATTTACGTTTTTTTTGTAGAAGAACGTTATTACTATTAAATAATTAAATAGTAACGTAAATATTTTGTTACGTTTTGTATATTTTATTTATCTTTGTTTTTATATTTTCTTCTTACTCAAGAGGATAATTTAAGTGATCAATTCTTTCTTATAGAATCGTGTTAGGTACATTAACTTTTATTTACTTACCAAACAAATGAAACGTTTTGAATTATTGTACTATCCAATGGTTAATGAATTTCCATGAAACATGGTTTAGTTTATTTAAAGCTTAATTAACCGACTTCCAAAAAAGGAGGAGGTTCTCAATTCGGCCGGTATGTTTTTTTAATGTATAGCTGAAATCTATAGTATAAGCGTCAAGTATTTTATAGATCTTTCTCTAATATATCATATGAAGGTTCTACGATAGACGAGATGTATAATAGCAGCTGTATTTGTTATATCTCGTCAAAACAAATTTCCAAAGAACTTTATCATATCCAAATTTTCTTCTCCATGTATAAAAGTGTCAAGTTAAAAGTATGGCAGATGTACAGACAGATAAGTACACGTCAATTTTAATGTGGTCCCTTTCACCAATTTTGGTATGAAAATACCAGAAAGTGAGGGAAGATCTGTTAAGATTAAGACTTGTACTCTACCATGCTCAGACACGCATCTTGATGGAAAACACTTTCCATATTATATATTTTTCTTTATATATGATATGGTAATATATCCTTACTTATATTTTAAATGCGAAAGTAACTCTGTCTGTCTGTCCGTCTGTCACGCCAAAATTACTGAACCAATTTCAATAAAATTTGATATACATGTAGTCTAGGGTCTGAGGAAGGACATAGGCCAATTTTTATCCGGGTGCGGTTAGAAGTTCCCTCGGGCGGTGGGTGGAGCCGCGGACATCAGCTATATTTACCTATATCTATTTCTTTGACAGCGTCGTAAGTAAGCAATTAAAATTGCTTCAAGACTATACTGTAGTTATGCAAGTAATAAATCCTCAATACTTAACTAGTCTATCATTAGTCAATAGAAGATCATTATTGGATGGTAATTAGCGATCTGATGATACACCTAGAAACTGGGACCGTAAAGAATGAAGACTGAACTGTTTATAGCATTTAAAATAAGTGTGAAAACTAGTTAGTCGCTACTTAGAAGATAATTATCTAATTTGCTAAGCTAGCGTCCTTTTAGGGCGAGTCCGATTAGGTGAGAGACTATGGATTTGAAATGAAATGAAATTGACTACCCGCTCTTCCAACATTCCCTCATTTTCTACGAGTCGTTAGATATCAAAGATCTATAAAAAACATTCTTAAGTGCAAACGTAAAATTTTAACCATCAAGAATATCTTGCAATCGGATCTGATTATCCGTGGTACGAGTACACTGCTCCATATGATATTGTTCTTGTTTACGATAAAAATCTGCGCTAACGCACCGGTTGCGTAAGCTTTTATAATTTTACCAAAAATTTAATTAGTTCCTTAGTCAGAATTAACATGCACCACGCATATTTATTCTGACTTATAAAAGTTTCCAATAAATATGTGAAAATAATTGCCTTATTTTGATAAGTTTTATGAACATTTTACTGTTTTTATTTGTCGTGTGCGCAGATATTGGTGCCTTAATACCTTTTCCACTTGGGTGGTATGGTGGACTACGTTTTGAAGTCAAATTGTGTTAAGCTACTGTGGTTTGCCCGTAGGTCCTATATGTGTGTCGAATTTTTATTACTGTTAGGTGCCGCTATATTAGTGGAAAGTTCTATAGCCGTCAAAACCACCATTACAACTAAATAATAATAGCGTCCGGACCGATTGTCGGCCACGGCGGCTGTTCTATCTTAGAAGATCAGTCTGTTGTGCAGGACATATTATATAGTGCACAAAGTATTAGCGTCATAGGTCTCTTTTACTCGCTCTTGTAGCCCGATTTGATGATAATCCTATACAACCGATGAGAAATTATGCGCTGGACCAATATTTGCGTCCTAGTGTGACTTCTAGATACATTGTGAAAGTTCCTTTAAACTAATAAAGTGATTTCGGCTCGATCATAATCGAACCTGAAACCCGGTTCAGAGCAATCATGCTGTGTGAGTACCTACTATAGACCAACAAGACAGTCAAGTTGTCCTTTGTAAAAATGAGAACGGCCAAAAGTTCTTTCAGACTGCCAGTTTATTAATTACATTTATTATAGCCATGTTTTACTTTTTTGTTCTGTCATCTAGTTATCAAAATGCACGCTTAAGGGAAGGTTCATATCTGACGTAAAATACGCCGAGCGTAATCATTCGCACTGACGTATCATCGGTTGAGTGTGAACAGTCAATTGTTTTTCTATACATTTTGTCTGTTCTGGCGTTACGCGACCGATAATACGCAACGCATGTTCCGTCAGATATGAACCTTGCCTAAGAAAATCAAATTTACCCGTTGCCACTTGATAACTGTATAAAATAGATATTATTACCTGTAAGAAAGTGCTCCCCTCGTCCCGGTATAGTCCGAATGGCACGTCATTGTCGACCAAGTCACGGAGGGTCACCCATCCAGATGACGATAAGTACTGAGCACTCGTCACGGCGCATATCGCATCTTCAACGTCTGAAAATAAATGAATTTAGAGGATTCGGCTGACGTCATTCACATATACGTTTTGATGAGTTTAATTAGTATTTCGAATTGTTTGAACGAATTTTTGTAATGTAAGAATTTATAATGAAAAAAAAAAAATAACTTCAAAATAATATGTCACCAATTCATTATGCTCTAAATCTTTAATCATCAACTTTTTCAAATGTCATCCAGTAGATAAAATTGCTAGTAAATTAAGTTGATTTTGAGACCTTGAGAGATATTGGAAGGTCTGCTTGATGCGCATCGTTGACATAATTATCACAAATTAATTAAAAATAACCTCAATTGGTTTCGATTTACTCAAAAGCCGTAAATAATAATCATCTTGACTTTATCAAAAGTCAAGGACGAGTTGCATAAATAAAAATGTTCTAAATTTAAATCTTTACATTTATCTTGTGGTATAAAATACATAATTTCAACGTCTCATTCATATCCGATATGGTCTAGTGGCTAGGATACCTGGCTCTCACCCAGGAGGCTCGGGTTCGATTCCCGGTATCGGAAATTGTTTTTTTGTTTTGAAATGCTGATTTAATAAGGTTTTTTTTTCTTACCAGTAAAAATAATTTCTTTGGAGGGATAAATTATTTGCCCTTTGAGAGGTAAATAAACAAATGGGATTTGTGGTTTTGTCGCGCCGCGACCGAAGCTTGCCATCAGACATTCTGAAAGAAAAGATAATCAATTTAGATATAGACCAAAACCAAAGTTAAAATTACCCTCTGACTTAAATGTATACAGTTATAAATAATGGTTTTAATGACAGACTATCATTATCTAGTCCCATTTCTCTGACCTTATCTCATTGTCAATGCAAACCGCGTTATAAGATCGTTCTCGTAATTTGTTCGCACCTGATCCTAGCCTTCGACCTAGAAAAGGTCATATTTTACATAATATATAGTCAGTTATGTAAAAATGATTTAAAACAGTTCAAATCTTTAGATTCGATTAAATACCTTCTAATTTTAACTATCAGCTGACTATCACCTAGCTGAAATCAAACAAGGCACGGAACATGATGCCCTGTTTCTTTAGCACAAAATACGGAAACGCGCCGCAGGTTTGCTTACCATCGATATGATTGACACATGAGTGCTGATCCTCACGAAAGGCGGGTGTGTCACTCCGACATTGACACCGGCAACCTATGTCCTCGCCGCCCATGGCTGATAGAGCGGTCCCGTGGGACACCTCCATACAACGCGTGGGGCCACAATCTGTTCCTGCAAGAATAAAATACAGATTTTTACTTCTAAAAACTTGTCTCGGTTTCTTATTTATAGGATTTAGTCAGGGTACATTGATGTTTTTTAAATGTCTTAACATCATGTTGAAAAGTACATAACTCACCTTTAAGAGAGAAAAAATCTCCATTGGAATATCTGGTGATGTTCATAAGCGTCACCTCTTCAAGAGAGCTGGAAGCTCCCGCCGCAGTTGCCGCCATTATCAGGAGTAATATTCGCGCCATCTCGCGCCCAAGCATCGAACCAATTCGCAGATAAGCTTTGTTTGTCATATTGTATCAATCCGCCAGATGGCGTTGTATTCAACAAATGTGTTTGCCATTCCTCCATCAACAGTGTTCGTCATCATCTAAAAAAATAAAATAATAACGGTTAAATGTTAAACCACTAATTTGATTAAAATATATCCAAATAACAAATTATGCTAAAACGAAATAGTAGGTAAGTAGGTATGTAATAGGTAAAATAAAATATTCATGATTAATGTTAAAAACATAAATGAACTCCACAGAGAAAATATCACGACTGAATATTTTAAATGCTTTCGAAATCTTAGTATCGAAATATTAATTATTCATATGAACTCGGAAATTATATGAAACCAGTTACGCGACACCGAAATTACAGTTTTCGCTAAAATCCACTTTTACCCATCTTGAATAAATTGTATTTTTCTAAATCTACATATCTGTATATGCAAGACTTTCGTTTTCGCAGCATCTTCATTGCTGTAAAATCTTAATACAATTACTTATTTTAATTTAAAAAAAAACCTGGATCTGTGTATTCCCCTATTTTCAATAATACCTTACCTCAAAGATAGGTTAAAATGAAGATCCGAAACTATATTTTATTCAAATGAGTAATTTATTGAAATGTGGACAAATAACATGCCAGTATCATAAGCCACAGAAATTCAACCTACTTATTAACGACTTTTGATTTTAGAACCATTTGTGATTTAACTAGTTTTTTTAAATATACATGAGCAGGCCTAATAGTTTCGAAGTTAACTGGGTAAGTAACGGGGTTAACATACTTTCGATTTGGAAGAAAAGCAAGAAAGATATACAGCGTATCATTAACAAAAACGATCATTCGAATTTTAAAGAAGATAGGATTCTGTGCTATATGGCAAATGGACGCAAGATACTGGTTGATTAATGTCCAAAATATAAATACTGGACTAAAAATAAATGGACAAATTTTACAGGTACCAAATGCTACTCAATTTATTATTGTAGCTTCAAATACTGACATAGCGGTAGGTTCAAAAGAAATTCCTGCTTAAAATTCTACAACCAACAAAGGGTCAAATCTTTTACAACTTCTAGCATCCGAAACCCATCAGTCTCCATTAAAAGGCCATAATCAATAGAGTTGTTCACGCATTATCATTGTGTGGGCGTTAATTGTCTAGTATGGTAGGTCATGGGTTAAACACCGTCCCAAACTGTAGAAGCACCAGTGTAAATTGACATGCGGGTGAATATAGAACTAGCATTTGAACTGATATGTCGGATGGCTTTAGAATTTTGTCATAGCAAACAGCGCTATTATGAAGTGTCAAGATACAGTGGTTTCATTGTTTTGTGGCCCAAAGCGATTCTTATGCCTCCGGGGCATTGGGTCTTTGACAAATTATCAGATTGCCAATAGGCTGTAAATGATTGCCTGTTATTAGTTTTATTGTTTTGATGATGGCAGTCAACTTCCGAATATTTACATAATGAGATGCTTGATTTATACAATGGAGTTTAAAGTTTTTCTAACGTTTTTAAATATCATCGATTTGTTATAAAGTTATCTGCGATCTGTCGCCACTGTTGTCGCTACCTGATCTATTGTTTGTTAAGAGAGATTTAGATAACAATACAATAGGATGTTGCTATAGTGGCATGGATTTTTTTTATAAAATGTTTAATCCGATTCCTTACTATATGGGTGGCGCGGGGTCCTTCACGATTTCAGATATTTTTAAGCTTTAAGTAACTCCTAATTTCGTATCTACATAGATTATCGCTCAATCACCTACTATGAAACTAAACTCAGGTAAGTCAGTAGATACATATTATTTGATTCGATGCATTTGTACAATTCCTTTTACAACCAATTAATTGGAAGAAATATTACCTGTCCAAATAATAGGCTAATACACGCTTAAGAGGTTGTATAATATTCCAATCTTCATGTAGAATAATGATAGTACTCAACCAGCTCTTTCCTTAATCCAACTTGACAAATTGAGTATAATGTTTACACCTAATCAATCAAAATTGTTCCGATAAATCTCTGTCCATTCATTTCTTATGGTTACAGTATCGGCTTTTTTAAAAAGAGCCGTCAGAAGATTATCATTGGAAAAGTTCACAGGTCACAAGGTAGAACATAATTTCTTAAAACATATGGTTTTCGGTCATATACCACTAGACCTGTTACAATCAATAAACAAATTCCGACCGTTACCGAAACTGAACATCTGGACACATTAATTTCACGCAGTAAACATCGAAACTGTAACGGTTTAATATGATTTATAGAATATTGGAGATGATTAGCTGGTAGCGCGGCGACCGGCCGACCGTAGAATTGATAATGCACGAACATAAACATTCATTTTTCTACGTTTCATCTTTAACGACGCGATTTGTGAAACTGTTATGTATGGCTCGAATTTAAAATTTTCCCATATTATTAATTATAATAATATGTATAGCTTGAAGATGATTTGAAAATTCATCTTCCATATCATAAGCGTAGGGAACTGTTACGCCTTCTTTTAATTTGTTTTGACTCAATGAAGATGAAGAACTTTTATGATCTGTCAAGGCACTCATTTCATTGTGGAATGTGGGATTTTGTTGCATCAGAACTCGTTTTAACATACCAACCGTAATACGATACCTTTTGGTGACACTTATCGACTGTCAAAGATCTACGAATTATCGCCCAAAGGTGGTTTTATATGGTTTTATTATACTCTCAAGTTTACAACCATATGAGTATTGCACCAATTTGTAGTTTTCTTTCGTTAACTAGACCTTTCATATTTTTATATCCCTGCAGATATAGCTCTACTCGTATGCGTAGAAGTGTTGTAATCCATACCTGAATGCAAGGTTACCCTCTCGTCTGATAATCCTAGCATGATGGATGCTAGGGTTAGTGTCCAAATATACAAACATAGCAATGACTTATCTTGCCAGAACCTTATCTTCTGCATTAACGACATTATCAATCCTAAAACAACCTTTCCTATCTACACTTACATCCAAACTACATACTGCTAGGCCAGTCAGGCTCCAGGCGAACGGTGCCAGTACAAAACTTCGTTGAAAGCAACACGTTCCCGCCTTGCCAAGCCCACATGCCCTTGATAGCGAGGATGCTTGTTACTGCGCCTAAGTGTTTACGCCCTTTACTTCTAACTAGGCCTTGAGGAGTTATTTAAAATAATGAAGGAGTGCTCGACGGACGCCGGTCTGTTCGTTTGGATGTTGGTAATCTTTTAAAGTAATCTATACAACAAAACATGAATGTAGCACTTGTTTTTTAGTAGTTAGAAAAGGTCTATCTAAATTGTTATCCAAAAAACCTAAAGAATAAAGTTACACTCGTGTAGTAAAAAACTCCTTTGTAGCTTTTAATTATTTTGTAGCTATTGAGAAACAAAAATTCCTCTTGAATAGGTCTCCAAGCGAAACAAAATTAAGAGGATTATATTCTCTAATGTAATAAACTAAACGACCACTATATTTGGACACTCTATCAAGCATAATGCATGACGCTACTGATATATCCGATATCATCGATATTCAACCGATGTTTATAGCCAGATAATGGGCAGTCGTAAAAAATGTGTAAATTCCACCATACTACCATCCGAAGTACAGATTCCATCTAATCAAACTATCCGAAACAGTCAAATTTTCCAAATCGGCTTTGAACCATATGCTTCAGCGATAAAGTTGAAAATCTATTAAAGATATTTGACAGATCGTAGTAGCTTGATGTGCTGGCGTCTGTATATGAAAATTTTAGACCAATCAAATAATAGATAAAGCTTTTGATCCATCAGTGTACGTTTTCTAAACATGTGAAGTGCGATTAAGAGATGAGCTGTAGCTATAAATGGGACGGTATGGGTAACGGTAACTTTTCAAAGGTCGGCAAAAGTCAAACGGAATAATAAAAATAATTACCTGCTTAACACTACTGTTGGGTCCGAAGGTGGTTCCATATTCAAAAATGACCGTTAAGATATTGGTAAAGCAATTGATTACTTTTTTGCTGAGGTCGATGTTAATTCTTGATATTGAAGATCCATTAAGAACGTCTGTCTCTCTGATAATTCTGTTCGTTGTCTGCTGTTACGTTTAATTGTTGGCGATTGTGATCAACTCGGAAATCTTTGTTGCTATTGTATGTAAATTGACTGACAACTGAGATTTCTTAATTTTATGAATTCCTTTTTGTATTTTACTACGAGTATATTCAAATTAACTCTCTCGTATATATTTCGTTAGTTTTTAAAGCTTTCTAGTGGCTAAACATGACACGTTATTCTAAAGCCAGATTCTGAATTCAAACTGTTTAAAACAAAAAACAATCAAACCCAAATATAAAAAAAATTACATCATTCGATTTGTGTCACCATTTGATGACATACCTAGGCATTCAACAAACAAAAATCTAAACAATGATGTAACAGTGGACATAATGATCTTAATGATTTGATATCATCGCTTGTTTATACTTCACAAATAATGCACATAATCATAATAGCAGCTTTATGTTATGTAATCATAGTTACGATTCGGTAGAGGGTGACGAAGTCGATGTATTAAAGTAAAGGTTAGGACAGCTAATGGTAATACACATAGTAATGTATTGTAACAAAAACCAAAAGCCAAGCGACTATTATACCATTTTATACTAAGCCATGACTCTTCATACGTTTTTCCGTTGGATATGATGCCAGGAAAAATTTAAAATATATCACGATTGCCTTTTTTCTGACCACAAACTGCGCGTGCGGTGCTTTAGCGAGATATTAAAGAAATATGTACATGTTCTCTTAAAAAAAAAAACTATCGAGAAAAGACGTAACGGAAAAAAATTACAAAATAAAAAGCATTTATTCAAATTAGTCTGATGATAAATCAGCACGTCAGCAATCGGCAGTCACCACCCTTGGTCTTATGAGCGTATAAAAAGGTTCTGAAACACTATACACTATACTCGGCCTACTTCAATAAACAAGAATTACTTATTTAGACTTTATTTTAAATTGGTACTTGCTTTTTCAATATGCCGCTTTTTTTAATCAAACCAATAAGGGAAAAATTTCAACATCTTTCAAGAAATGTAATATGATTTTAATAAGTATAATTAAAATACAATATTCTGCTTTCATTTAGCGGTGCACTTTCATTTTTTAAAAACAGTTCACCTTCGATCACATTACACATTCTTGCAATTTGCAGGGTCGATTGTGTAAAACTTAAAAATATCCTTTAATTAGAGAAGCTGGTTTAAAAGTAGTTTCTTGTTTCGAATTTCAATTTTTTTTCCAATTTTAAAAGTTTTTTTTAATTACGTCCTATTATGTTACGACCACGTCTTGATTGGTTTTACAAGCGTTTTTTTTTTTGAAGACATTAGAAAATAATCAAAATGTAAAAGTTTAAAAAAGGAATATTTTTTGAGTCCGTATTGATATTTATTTCGAATTTGAAAATCTTTTCCAATTTAAAAAGCTGTTTTTTTTTTTAATAAATGCCAATTATTTCACGACCACGCCTTGATTGGTTTTACACGCATTTCTGAAGAAATTAGAAAAGAAAAACAAAATACAGTTCGAAAAAGGAATATTTTATTGATTCCGTATTTAAATAATGATTTTTAGGTAATGGTGTTATTAGATATTATGAATGTACATCTGTATATGTATATCTGTATAATGAACAATGTAAATATTTTTTATAAGTTAAAGAATAAGACTGTATACTTTGACATTTTCCGTGGCAGATAGACAAGCTGAAAACTTCAAATAAAACGCAAGTAAACGTTAAGCTGTTTATATCTTTGTTTTAAGAAAATAAACCAACAAAAAAAATAAGTATTTGCTTTCTTACTCCCGGAAGCAACTCCATAATTATTATTAGAAGAGGTTAAGTTAATCAATCGTGATAATTCGTGTTAATCATAATTATATTTCTACGTTTCTAATATAACCAAATCACATCAGTAAAGATTACGATTAACCAACATTTAACACGAATATAAATATTTCTTCATCTCTTCTTCCGTGTCAAGAAAATAGTTGCGTAAGTAAAGTATTGCAACTTCGACTTTTTGGGTTACTATACTAAAATATTAATTAATATTTGGTAGCTAATGGGATTTTAAATAGCGCCTATAGCCTGATCTTTTAATATATAGTACAGATGAGACGCCAGCATATCAAGCTACTGTACAATCTATCTTATACATAATAGATTTAAATTATCATTAAATTAAATACTCTAATTTATCAGTTTGTATAGCAGTTACATAGCTTGTTATGCTGGCGTCTGTACTAGGCGTTAGTACACACAGGCAATGAGAATATTATGCCAAGTTTAATATTGAAAAGTTATAATGCTTTCCTGTAACTGTTTTGTCCTATTCTTATGGTCAGGCTCAGGTATGGCTCAGGTATGTCTGGATGGAGTATTGTGAGATGAGCATGTGAATGTTTCATTATATATAGGTATCTATAAATATATTCCTTATAGAGCAAATGTTATGGCTATGGTCGTATTTGCTGTGAAATTAAATAAATAAATAAACTCAATCAAATAAAACCACGTCTGTAACAAACATTACCTAACCTTTAGAACATCGATATAAGCTTAACTGACCATAAAATTTTATTCAACTCTTAATACGCACAAATTGGTATCGAGTCAATAATTACGTTGAACTTACGTATGTAATGTAATGCTTAATTAATTTACAAGCTCACATAAACGAGTTGAACCAGTTCAAAGAACTTGATCGAATTTAATCACTTATGGTATAACTGTGACATAATAATGTATGAAAGTAGTGCAAACATTTCTGGTTTAATAATACTTGAGAATTGGGTAGTTGACTAGGTCAAGAATAAAATCATTTGATGATGATGGTGATTATGGATTATGGTCCCAAAAAGTCTGACAACCAGTCTTACCAAGGGGTATCGGGTTGCCCAGGTAACTGGGTTGAGGAGGTCACATAGGCAATTGTTCCACGTAAAGCACTGGTACTCAGCTGCCTCCGGTTAAGACTGAAAGCCCATCCCAACATAGCTTGGGAAAAGGCTAGGCAGAGAGACAGATGCAGATGAAGATGATGATGGCGTCCAGAACGATTGTTGGCCATGGAGGCCGTTCTTACTATGGAGATCAGCTAGCTGCGCAAGACATACATATTACAGTGCATAAGCATTTTCGCAGACACGGGTGCATTATCTATTCCCTCACTCTCATAATCCGATGGGACGGCAATCCGACACGAACGGAGAGAGATCAGGCGCAGGACCGATATTTACGTGATTTCCGATGCACGGGTGTGTCAATCACCAACTTAGGCTGTTTTACATTTCTGATAAATGGAAATCTAAGGATGTGAATAGGACAAAATATACACCGTGACTTTTTAGTCGTCTTACAAAAGCGGCATAAAATACCTTTAGATGCGATTATTATTTCCATAGCATTATTAAAAATTTGAATGAAACACCGTATTAAAAATGTTAACGTATCAAACGGTAGAGTGTACCTACCCAGTACACGAGTCGAGCAGATCATTCTTTCTCTATTTAACAGAAGACAATGGAGTTTCTAACTACGTGTTGCATCAAAATAATGAATTTTTTTTTTCATAAATTCATATTTTTTATTATGAACGTTTACTAGTCATTGGATACATGAACTGGGCTGCTTTTGTAAGACGACTAAAAAATCACGGTGTATATACGACGTTGGGCAAAGAAGTTGCCTATGCCTACGGAAACAGGATATTGTATCAAAACGATCAAATATATTAAGTCTGTCCGGGTTTTTCTTAAAAGCTTGTCACGAAAACAAATTGCCAATAAGTCATCTGACAGATTGACTTAAAACGAGTTAATTTGAAACGTTAAAAACTAATTTTTAACCGTTATAAAAAACTTGTTCTTATGTTAAGAAGCCCTTACATGTGTCTATTCATGTTTGAATAATTAAATACTATAAGCACGCCACGGTTGGGGGCCCAATCTATAATATTTATTATTGTTGTATTTAGGAGATATGAGCATTCATAAAATATGTGAACAAAATCATAATTATTTTCGCTTAAAAAAATTCAACATAACAACTCTTTTGCTTTTAAAGTTTATCTTGTTAAATTATACGTTTTATCACAATATGGCAATGCTAAGATATGGATTTTGTTGATATTTATTTTATTGAATAATTAAAACGTCAAGTTCCGAATCAGCTGAGGTTGGAAATTACTAACTCAAACTCCTTAGTGCACGTGACGTAGCCAAAAAAACACAGTTTTCTCTTCTCATATAGATAAATAGACCCCATAACTCACCGAGACACTTTCTTTGCCAAAATTACCGTACATATATCGCCTCAATTCAAATATCGGCCTACTGATTTCTTTTGAATAAATTAATCACGAAAAAGTAGCCTTTTAAACATATTTAATGAAATAACAGTGTATAATTATTTTTAATAATGAATATTAATATAATAATAAATCACTGATCGGTATTGATCCGTTAATTGCAGGGTGTGGCCGGCCTAACCGCAAGGAAATCAAAATTTGGCTTTTGGACTCGTAAAAAATTAAGTACTTAACTAATTTGAAACTTGATTTTTTGAATGAATTCACAAGGATAGGCAGTTAACATATTCAGAGTTAATTCGTTTTCTGATAGCTCTATTAGTTAAATTCTACATAGCATACATTTCTTGTGAATTTAGAAAAATACTATCATAAATTGATGGCACTCTTTTAAAAATTTTAATACAAGATATTCGATAGAAAATTTAATTGTTTGATATCACGATTGTCATGCCGTAAAACAAAACGGATAAGACTTCCCGTGGATTATTCCCAAGCCTTCCAAAATTTTAAGGACAATGTACTAATATTTTCAAACACTAAATATAAGTATTGCTATATAAAAAATCTAATACTATTTTATAAATTTTAGAGTTATTTATAAGTTTGGGACGAAATATGTTATTTCTCCTTATCTTAACAATTCACGACTGTATATAATATTGTATTGTATGCATATAAATTTTCTTCAATCATCACTACATAGTATAAAACAAAGTCGCTTTCTCTGTCCCTATGTCCCTTTGTATGCTCAAATCTTTGAAACTATGCAACGGATTTTGATGCGGTTTTTTTTAATAGATAGAGTGATTCAAGAGGAAGGTTTATATGTATAATAATATCCATTAGATAGTGGAGAAGTACTGTTATTTTTGAGGTTTCTAATGTGAATGTGTATGTGTTTTTATATACAACGTTCACAGTTTTTTTGTAGTGTATTAAGTATCAGCATTGCACCCGTGCGAAGCCGGGGCGGGTCGCTAGTAACATAATAAAAAATAACAGATGAAAACTTGAAAAACATAAAAAAAATGTCAATACCTTTCCAAACCAAATAAATCATATGATTCGAACCCGTTTAAAAAAAGCAAATGAATACAAATTTGTACCTTATAAATGTCAAATCGAATACAGGGACATGACAGAATCGCAGTTTACCTGTCAAACAATGATAAGCTATCTTAGACCTTTAACAATAGGGCTTGTATACACTGAACGAATAGTCGCGCGTTTTGTTGGCAACTCGACCATTGTCCATACACACTTAAAACATACATCAAATAAATAATGTTCTTAACTAATCATTAATTAATGGAAATTTTATAAAATTAAATTAATGCAACAAATTCCTAAGTAGATCACGATTTGACGTCGGAAAATACTCTTTTGGTTAATCGAATTCCAATGTAAAAAAGGGATATAAACGCTATAAACTTATTTAGTTCGATCTCTCTCATACTTTCTATAGGACGCACGTGTCGTTGATAGCCCGTGTGTTCGGCCCTTTAGAATACTGTAGCGTATGAATAAAAGATGAGCTATTAAGAATCTTCGATAGCCGACGTGGCAAGTTAAGTATAATCTAAATTTAACGGCTTCAGGTAGTCAGTTTATCAACTGTCCACACGTTTAAAAGAAACTGCTATTTTTAAAAACACAGGTATATTAGTTGGTTCACCATACTGGACATTCCAAAAATGAATCTATGTATGTATATGTGATAGGTATGTATATGTGATAGGTATGTATATCATGTTGGTTCTTAGCACTGTAGGTATATGAATGTAAATGAGATATAATACAAAATAACGGAAATCAAATTGATATCTTTTGGACTATAAAAACATAAACTTTAATTTCTAGTTGACGATATTTTTTTTGCAATAGGTACCTACTATTTACTTGATTTCAAGAAATAAAACGTTATAATTATCTCATCGAGTGATAAAATATTAAAATTGTTATTATTAATTGAAATTGATCTATGAACGGTAAACATAGATGAAAAGTATCAATAAAATTTATATAAGCTTCAAAAATATATTTTACTTTAGAAATTAAATGTCAATGACGTACGTATTTTCTAACAAGCCTAATATAGACTTGTAACTGGTCTCATAAATCCATTTTTTCCTCCTTGAATAAATAAAATTCGAATCTTTGCATATATTTCAAGACACAAACCGTTTTAGAAAGCTGAAAAAATACAGTTTTTTATATAAAAACGGTATTTAAATAAAACTGGACAGGCTCGTATCCGACTCGCCCACCGGGGGTCCCGTCCACAAGATCATTGTAAATAGTTCAGAAATCGGGTCTATTTTGGTATTTTTCTTTATAAGAAAAAAATGCTTTAAAAAGCAAATCTACCTATACTATTATTATAAAGCTGAAGAGCTGGTTTGCTTGTTTGCTTGCTTGAACACGCTTGTCTCAAAGGCTCAAAGGCATTAAAAAATCAAAGGCTTCTTTTTATCCGGGTGCACGGATAAAGAGTCACGGCCCATATGATACGGCTGGCGCCGCGTGCGGAAGCTAGTCAGATGTACAAAATATGTTGCATTGTCCATGTCAAGCTCTTTCATATGATACCCCGTTTGAACTAGTATAGCTTCAATATGACCTTCGACCCCCCATAGAAATAAAGACACCCCTAATTTTTGAGATTATATATAAAAAATGTAATGGTTTTTCTTATACTTATATTCTTGCCAAATTGCATAGTTCTAGGTAAACTGGAAGAAGATTTAATAGGTACCCTTTAGAGCATAGCAATAGAAAGATGGATAAACCGACAGACGAACAGATGGTCGGCTAGATTGAAAGTTAAAGTGGATCCAATATTAAAAGCTTTTATTTATTCTTTTTGAATTACGGAACCATGAAAACCGGCCGCTGTCAAAACGGTCTTTTTTGGTCAAACTGTTATTTTAAAACTGAGAATTTATAAAATTTCAATTCAATAAAATTCAAAATGTTGTTCAGTTTTTTATCTGTAGTTGACGATCTGTCGATATTATAGCCCCAATCTATTTAAATATATTCATAATATAATTGTACAGTTAGTTTAAACGTTATATTTTAATTTATGAAAAAACGTTAACTTAACCATCTAAGAGGAGCTTAACTGTTTAATTAATAAGCAATAACTTATAGTTGTTTTTTAAATAATTTCAAAAAATAAAAACGTCGAAAGTTCAATATCCATATAAGTGATAGCAATACCCACTCCGGTTCGGCATCTAATTTATTTATTAAAACAAATAAAAGAAATTACCAAATATGTAGATACCTAGTAAGACCGTCTAAATTATTAATAAAGCAATTAATAACCAAGTTTCTTCATTGAAGTCTCAATAACACAACCCGATGTTCAACGTGGCAAATCAATGTTTTTATTGCACAATCCTTCATGAAATACTAAAGTCTTGTTCAAACGGCGTGCTATAAAGAAATTGTACTTTTCTTTAAACAAATATTAGTAAGATAAACTGCAGAAAATCCAAAATATTACATTGTACAATATCATTGACGTTTTTAATAAAAGATGACTGTTAAAGACGATCGAACTCTCTTCCTCTCAAAAAGTCGACCCAATATGACCGCCCCGTCAGTCCTTATAGCAAAGCCGCCCATAACATACCCACATACCGCGACTGCAGTGCAAGGGGTCTCGTCTTTGATTCCCTTATTTTAAGACTTTCATAAAGCAGCCCGAAGTTTGGAACTTGGCGATTGATACACCCGTGCGTTGTGGAGGACGTAAATGTCAATTCTGCGCCTGATCTCTCTCCGGTCGTGTTGGATTGCCGTCCCATCGGACTACGATAGACTGAGCACCTGTGTCTGCGCAAATGCTTGTGCACTATAATATGTCCTGCGCAGTTGGCTGATCTCCTTAGAGACAACGGCCGCAGTGGCCGGCAATCGGCCTGGACACCATTATTACTAGCTTTAATGGTATACGAACCTGAAATAATGTGTGAACAAGTCTTTTCTACATTCTGAAGTATTAACCTAGTCATAGTATAAATTTTTGGAGCGTTACTTACTACGCTTGTCGAACCAGTTTTCTGATTGCATCTTTAATGCAACTGTTATTTTTTGTGGTTACTCGAAAGAACAGTTATTATTATTACTCGTTGCTTTTATCGTAGCAACTGTAACGAGAAAACTGTTTAACTAAACGCAGTTTCAAAGTGAAACTGACTAGTACAGTCACCCGCACATCAGTAGACACACTTTGACCTTGAGACCGCCTCTATTTCCTAGGACATAAGAGCTGTTTTCGCAGTTCAAATGTTTCCACTGATGTGCGGGTGACTGTACTACAACTCTACTAGACGAGTCGTAAAAAAATATGAATATTATGATAAATAATAAATAAAAATGAGTCCCGTTCTGTCGGTGGCCTCGTGAAGGTCGCGGGAAGGCTGTTCAAAACATCTAAGCTATTTAAAGAAAATATTTTAATATTCATTATGTTGATGATACACTAATGAGAAAAATGCGGTTTCCCACTGGGCAACTGCTCACGTTGCATTTTAATTTATCTATGTATATGCGTTTGAAGAAATACCAGCGTGAACTAAAAAAAAAGGTATCAATAACATCAAAATGTAATTAAAAAGTTTATTAATGTACATTTTAAGCTAATTTATAAGTAAACTTTAATAATACTTTATTTTTATAATGGATTTTGGTTTAGGTAATCTGAATCGGCATGGAAAGCATAACCATCGATATATAGAGTATTCTTTGTTGTACACCGTAATAATAAAAAAACATAGGAAACAACAAACACAAAAACAGTACAATTGGCGGTCTTATCGCTAAAAAGCAATTTCTTCCACACAACCTTTGGATGGAGTTTAGCACCGATATTTACTTCCTAGCTCCATAGATATCGATATTTCGATTTAAATTATTTCGAAATCAAAATCAATCAGATTCTCTAACTCTTTGTAATAGGGGAAAGCAATAAATACAAATTTGAAAAGCAGTATTGCTAGCTAAAATTAAATACTTTCGAAAATCTAGCGGTTACGAGAATTGGGTCAGTGATGTTCTTATCGATAGCGCTATATGAATATTTAAACTAAAACTATATTTTGTTTATTTCGATTAGGTACATAACGATCGTAAATATCACCGTGAAGTATGTCAAATGTATCTCTCTTAATTTGTTTGACTAATCATATGATTAATATATGGTCAGGTTATAAAAAATATACGTTTATTGCTTCATAGGCTTAATTTTATGATGGGCCTATTAGAAAATTAATTTGGGCTATACCTTTTTACTACGTTCAAAATTCCACTGTGTAATATGTTATATATTTCTGCCTCGTTGGTCTAGTAGTTGCAAGGCGCGACTGCTGTGCACGGGGTCTAGGTTTGATTCCCGAGTCGGGCCGAAATCGCTTTGCGGGTTTTGAGAAACTTTCATAATACAGCCCGGAGTCTGTGCATTGGAGAGCACGTAAATGTCGGTCCTGCGCCTGATTTCTCTCCGGTCGTGCCGGATTGCCGTCCCATCGGACTATGAGAGTTAGGGAATAGAGAGTGCAGCTGCATCTGCGCGAATGCTTGTGCACTATAATATATCCTGCGCAGTTGGCTTATCTCCTTAAAAGAGAACGGCCGCCGTAACCGACAATCGGCCTGGACGCCATTAATCAATCAATATATTTCTGTCATATGATTCCACCTACCCGATAGGATGAAGCGATACTTACGTATACACTGCAATTAACATTATTATTGTACCCCGACACCTTAGATATTATGGAATTAGTAGCAAAATATCGACAAAGCGAACCTCCTGTTTAGTTTCAATACAAAGTATCAGTTAGCGGAAATTCGATTTATGCATATACACAAGTTACGTCGTTTGATGGCATTTCCCGGGTGTCTTATGAAAACTATACCGACTTTTCGGGAAACTAATATTAATACAGGTAGATTTAAAACATTGGAATTCAGATTCATCGTGCAAATCCAGTTTCGGAGAGCGTAAGATTTCATTGAATAAACAATAAACTTTTAGGGCATTAATTACTACAGAAAAGTGAAAGACGTTAACACAATTAAAACAATGTTGTACATGTATTGTTTTTTCTTTAAATGTCTAATTTTTTTTAGCAAGGAACATAACATTTTAAGAAATATTTCTTTTTTAGTACAAAACAAATCAACATTGTTAAAACTTCTTCAAGTTTTCAAGTGAATCATTAATTACTTTCTTAATATCAATCATAATATCTCAAATCTAAATGTATAAGTAGCGTTTCATATAATATTCATATAACATTCAAAGCTATAATAATACGCTTAATCATACTTTCTATGATTAACTGCAAAAAATTAGGCAGATAACTCACCATCGTCACTTTTTTATACTTATAGGTATTTTGATAGCTAAAAAGAGATAATTGCCTAGACCACTGGACAGTTAATGGCTTCGAGTTTTTTAAATTAAAATTAAATTTTAGCAAATATTATAAATACTGTATTCGTTATTCTGTTTTTTTTTTAAGATAGCTAATTAACTTGAGACTTTCGTTAATCTCATATTAGACTCTACATAATAAACACTTCTTCATTATAAAAATCAATGCAACAGTATAACATAAGACGCCTATTGCATTGTACTACGAATCTATAGGTAATCGCAAGAATGACATTAGTTCACACCTTCACAAGTTCGATAGAGGGATGAAAAACAATATTCAGGGCCTGTTTCACCAACGAATAAGTTCCAGTTAGTTTATTTCATACAAATTCTGTTCCATTTTTTAAATTATTCGGTAGATACTGGCCATTCGGACATAGTAAAGCTGGCCCCTAATATTATAAAGCTATTTTTTTTTTTTGAACGCGCTAATCTCAATAACTATAGGACCAATTTGAAAAATCTTTAAGGGTTATATTCTCAATTTAACGAGGAAGGTTAGATGCTTCTTTTTGTCCGAGTGTGCAAAGTAGTTCTCATGGAACGTGAGTGAAACCGCTGGTGAAAGATAGTTACAGAATAACATTTGAACAAAGATTAAGATTAACATTTGAAGTAAAGTCATCATCATCACAGCCTTTTTATCGTCCCACTGCTGGGCACAGGCCTCCTCTCCCACGGAGAAGGATTGAGCGTTAATCACCACGCTTGCTCAATGCGGGTTGGTGATTTCAGACTTTATAGTCCAGGTTTCCTCGAGATGTTTTCCTTCACCTTTAATTAGTCATTGGTGTCCAAGATAACTTTAGAAAGTACGTATAACTTAGAAAAGTTACATTGGTACTTGCCTGACCTGGAATCGAACCCGCGCCCTCATACTTGAAAGGCTGGTGCTTTAACCACTAGGCCACCACGACTTTTTTGAAGTAAAGTAAATAACCATAATTATAATCAATCCTATAATGTATTACATAAAAATAGACAAACAGCGTGCAATTACGACGACTGATGTATGCCTATGTACCTGTGCGGTTATCATTTACTTGAGTTCGTGAGTGTATGAAACTATCTGACATTTCCCATGGGAAGTGGGGTATATCTCGATTGCTACAACGAAGACGTTGGCAGGAATATAATTATTAATTTATTATATATCCAATACGGCATTGCTAAAATTGTAGGCACCATATTCTAAGTTAAGTAAGTAAGTAAGTTGGCGCATCAAGATTTTTTGTGTACGGAGTAATATCTGGACTACCTTCGTTGGTGCATGTAAATTCTGAGCACAAGTTTGCACATATGGCCGATACTTCTCGCACACCTCCGTCATCCTCCGATACGATACAGATAATGGTTTCTGCGTAGCCACTCGCGCAATGTTCCGTACTATTTATATAATTAATATATAACTATAACTAATAATAAATAATCATTGTTGTATTAAAAATTTATAGCGCAATCATAACCTTCCATTTCTTTAAAAAATGACTGTTTAGAATTTTAGAATTATAATTTCCATCATACTCAATAGTTTAACGCTCAATCCTTCTCCGTGTGAGAAGAGGCCTATGCCCAGCAGTGGACGATCAAAAGGATGATGAAAAGAAAATCTATCAAGCATTATCATCGTCTTGAACACAGCTAGTATAATTCAATAGAATGTTTTGTTCTTTATATCTTCAATATTAATGTGCTGCTGATATTACAGTACAGGTTATTTAAAAATACTTATGAAATCTAGAGAAGGACATAACAGGCATCTATAGCTTTGATCAGCATGCGTGGAGAAGTTCTCTTTCCTGTATAGCTGTGTTTAATGAAAGCTCAGCCAATCACTAGTCTATAATCAGCTATTACAGTATCATCATAGACACGAGCTTGCTGTAGGTACTAGTTTGAGATCGACGTAGGGGAGATAGTCTTGTATGACCATTTTAAGATATTAATCAGAAGATTTTATTTACACATTAAACATATAATAATAATATACAAAGAAAATAAAAAAGGGCAAAAAAAAAAAAAACATCCACAACGCTATCAGTGGGGATCGTGCCCAAAAGACTGGTCGCATTGCCACGTTGGACGGCAATGCTGATTCGTTGGCCAAGGTATTGGGCAACCCTTTGGACACGTAAAGTCTGCAAATAATTTCGTTAATCAAGATACCATCTATAATATTAATTTTATTGATAGGCCCTGAGCATAAAATTTGTATCCTATCACTTACCTAATCGGAAAGTTCACAATGATTAAACAAACAATATCTAAAAACTACGTCATATATAAATCTCCAATGTACTTTTGAGAAATTGGATATAGAAATTATACTACAACATATATAGCACAAACCTTCAAATAGCAAGCCTCTCCATTACCATAACCATAAGTCACTATTCCTCTCGGTCGCCGTATACAAAATTTAATGTTCAACTTATACCACTCGCTAACCCGTTCACTAATAGCAAGGCGATACGGTCCCATGAATATATCAGACCCATAGTTTTAAACATTCAACATTACAGGTTAAAAGATATCTACTATTTTGGTTTTTATCGTAATCCCATACGCCTAATATCGTGTGAAATTCCCTAAAACATTCACAAAAAAGAAATTACCATTTATCAATTCGATGTTTTTTAAATCTATTGGATATATATATCTATGTTTTGATATTAATAATTCATTAGTCCACCGTTAAATCGAGCGTATTGGATTTATTTATGACAAATTCTTTGATGTACGTATACTGGTAAACTTTATTTGGGTTCAGTAGTGAAAAACCGTTCAAGTATTTATGTAGCGAAAAGTAAGACTCCGTTTAAGTTACTGGTCTAGATATGGGAAGTAAAAGGAGTTGTTATGGTCTAGTATAAAGTCTAGTATACGAAATCAATCGAATACTAGTCGTACAGATACTAGCACATCAAGCTACTACAATCTGTCAAATTTTCTTAATAGATTTTCAACTTCATCGCTAAAACATATTATGGTTCAATGTTGATTGGGAAAAAATTACGGTTCTGGGTAACTTGATGTGCTGGCGTCTGTACATACATATAGTGAATCTTATTCTGAAATATAATATACAAGGAATTTATTTCTAACATCTAGTAATCGCTAATAAGTGACTCCACCATTTATTTTAAAGTAAACACATATTCGTACTAATATTATTGACTAACATCGAAACTGCAAGTTATTGCAATAGCCGCTACTTTCGTGCGATAAATTCTTTATTTTGCGGTTGCAAACAAATGAAAGTGAAAAACGGGAGCTAGTGTTCCGTTTCCATAATCATTGTAGTGAAACTGAATAAAGATCGAATTTGAGAAGTCTTTGATACTTTATAAACAAAGTAATGTATTTTAGTATTTCATTATTAGGTATTAATCTATATGTTTATAAAAAAGAATCCCTATTTCCCTTGGTTACGACATGGAACGATTGAACGATTTAAATAAAATTTGGTAGACATATAAACTAGAGTCAGTCAGAAAGGAAATACGCTCCTTTTTATCCGGATGCAGAAAGTAGCTACTTCGGGCGTCAAGTGGAACCGCGGGGTCATCATCTCCCTGGAAGCCGACCCCAACATAGTTGGGAAAAGGCTCGGGAGATGATGGAGATGATTGTGAAATAAATATTTATTTTTATGGACGGAACCCCGCAAAATATCGGTTTCACGCTTGACCGAGTTTTGAGGTTTCGTTCATTTCTTCATTTTAACAGTAACTTGCTATTCAACGCGTTGCTTGGTACACACGGCTACACAACTACCTATACAAAACCAGTTTGTCTTGGACTCTCTTTATGTGATCTTTCTACAAATTGAAAGGTCTGCTTATACTAGTTTTGTAAAGCTTGATGTGAAGCCGTCTGTACATCACGTGTCTCGTTTAGTGTTTAATTAAAATCATTAAAGAGGCTAATAACATATTTACTGGACATAGTGAATAACAGTTACGCGTGTTTTAATTATGATTATAAATAGTAATTAAATGACGCTTACTTGCGTACGGACTTTGTTTCCCGTAAATATAATTATACAGTAAGGTGACTTTACGGTAGTAGAAACATTGATTTATTAATAGAAATATAATTATAATTTAAAAAGAGATTCGATAGAAAGCGTTAAAGGTGTTTTAATAACAACGTCTGTATGTTATTAAAATTGCGTAAATAACTTAATTTAAAAGTGTGGAAATTCCGCTGTCACGCTAGTTATTTTAGGAGCTGCCTTTACTCGTAGGCCGTAGGTATAAGGCTGATACAGAAATATTTAATAATGTTATACTAAAATAATGGGATATAGGAATAGATTTGTATTATACATAAGACAGAAAAAAAAACATTAATTATTGACACAACACAAAAATATACTAAAAAATAAATGAGATACACATTGTCATAGTGTCATAATGTATTAAAATGTCCTTTGTTGCTATCTGGTCTTGAGTGAGTAATATTCTCTAGTATTAGGTAAGATTTATTGTACGTCACTTAAGTTTTATATCTATATTTAGTTAAAGGTAGAAATGTGGCATTGCAGAGGTCAAATGATACCTTTTATTAGCTTTTACATAATGGGTACTTGTCACTCAAAAAGACAGTAAATAGTTTTCAAAGGAATACTTAAGTACTGAAGTAACTCATTAAATCTAATGTAATCATATCTTGAGAAAGTGATTAATGTAAGATTAATAATTAATACAAGTAATCACTGGATATTGGAAAATTAATTGACACGGAAAGTTAGTGGGAACACTTAATTTATTGCATTAATAAAAAGTATTTATTCAGTACTGTATCTACAAAAATATTTTCCAAAAAAAGGGTCCGCATATTCCCATAACTTTTATAAGAAATATTATTTCTGATTTATATCCTTATAGTTTATGTACAGACGCCAGCACATTAAGCTACCCGAAATTGTAAATTTTCTCAATCAACTTTGAACTATATGCTTCAGCAATAATATTGAAAATCTATTACGGAAATTCGACAGATTGTAGTGGCTTGATGTTATGCACGTAGTTATTAAGAAATAGGTATACTTAATTCAGAGACACCCAAGAAAATCATATAGTTCGTCGCTAATACTAAATGAGTCAACTTTACATAAAATACTGTTAGTCGTCCAAATTGCTACAGAAAAACATTTTATTACCATTTAAAGATAAAAAAATAATAATTTAACAGTTCTATTTATGGTACCTCCTATTAAAGCATTTATGTTTTATTCATAAATTCAAAAAAAGTCCTTTTGTTTTAAAATAATAGTAGCTTTTAAAAATTAAACTTCTTTATCGAGAATCTGCTGTCACTTTAAACGTTGGCATAAACGGTTGAAACAGGATCTATCATTGTAAATTATTGTTTGTTTACGTAAATTAATTGTACCTTTGTATTTTCAAATCAAAGTCACTGATACTTTCAGTAATGGCATTATGTTTTTCACGCATAAATATTCGTGATATACAAAAGAAAAATTATTAATTTCAGCATAATTTCCTAGGTCCTTTAAAATATTAAATTTGTCAATTGAACTAGTACTGAATATTCAAATATATTTTTCAATTATTAGGTATAATCCTATTTATAAACTTACCTATTAAAATTCAGGAAAACGCCACTCTCCAAATTAAATTCCAAGGAGGTTATTAACATATTACACCAATATTTATGTGTCATGCACTAAATAAAAAAATAAAAACAATCACATTCTTTTTTCAAACGATCCCAAGGGCGACGTCAATTTTCCCGCGGTTTATGGCGCGACTTGTCGGCTCGAGCGGTCGGCGTACAAGTGGTGCGATTGCTTATTCTGCAGTTCTGCACAGATCGATTCGACCCGACCCGCCCTCAGCATATCGCTCGATTCCGGATCGATTGGATTAATCGGAATCACGGTCAGTAGGCTCTTGCGATAAAATATGAAAATTCGTGATAGTTGTGACTGGTAGGGTATACTAATCGGGTTAATTAGATTTTAACCGCGCGGCTTTATGCGTATTTTAATGTCTGTTTAGAATTTTTAATTTTTCCAGTGAAGGTATTACACATTTGGTGATTTTCCTAACTTCCGTAATGTTAACCTGTCAAATATATTTTTATGTAACACTTATTTTTTCATTGCAATAAAAATATTTGTTTGGTTAGTGATTGTGAATTATTAAGAGATACTCATACTGTAATAAATCATATGTATTTTACCTTTTTTTGACTCATTTTATGTTTTGAAAGCGTTTTAAGGAAAAACACTTTTGCCTGAATTAAATTCTTATGAGCTTTCACATATTTTTATATCCATATATTTTTTTACAATAAAGCGCTTAAGTCTAAACTCCTAACAGTAGTACCAAAAATACAGTTGCCGCCTCTGTGATAAGCGGGACTTTGGGAGTTATCGGGTTATCGAGTTACTCCTGGTAAATCGTTGACTTTCTGCTGAAGATATTTAGGTTTGAATAAAAAATACTGCAACACAAGTTTATCACCAAACAATACCAGTGTCCCGTTTATTATTTTAACGCAGATAATGAAGGGGCAGTATTTTTTTTTTCATTTACGTTATGTAGCTTCTATGATTTCAATCAGGTGTGAGGAGGCCACAGAGTGGAAAAAACTGATAAAAACTGATTAAATTCTGAGCCTTGAACTGGCTCAGAATTTAAGTGGCGGTCGTTTTAGTAGTCCTTTGTCAAAAGAGATGCGGGATCGGAAAATAGTTCAATATATGTTTGTATTTTTTTCACTAATCTAGAAATGAATTTCACGAGTCTCTTTCTTAAATCTAAGAATAAAACCAAATATAAGTTAAATTTGTACAACATAGGGAATGGTGAATGGGGGAGGTTTTTGGGGCTCTCTTCGATCAAATTTACCTTCAAAAAGCACTGATTTTCAGCCTACTTTGAATCAATGACTTTTTTCTTTTGTTTATTTAAAAAAAATCCTAATAAGTTATAATCCTAAATACTTATTACAGCGCTTCCCATACGATGTGTAAATTATAGTATAATAAATCTATGTACTACTATCTTCTAATGAATCTTAGGTGTAAAATTTTCAGGTTAGCGTACTACAGTAAATCCACAACAAAGTAACATCTGACACGACCATCAACTGAAGACTAATAAACTTGATCATCAAACTTTATATACTTTGTCACTTTAAGCATGTGTCAAAATAAAATTATGGCGCAATTATAGGAAATAATTTACATCAAAATAAAATTATGGCGCAATTATGGTAAATTATTTTACTACCGTTACTTGAATTAAGAAAGAAATCATCATCATGAGCCTTTTTTTTTACCTTTACCCGCGCCCTCATACTCGAAAGGCTGGTGCTGTAACCACTAGGCCGCCACGACTTACGAAGAAAGAAATAACTCCATATAAATATAACCATCTCCGGAATTTCATATATAATTTGAGTAAAAATTTCACGCAGTCAGATAAACGATAGCTGCATCTCTGCTTACCATCAGGTGAGATCGCAGTCAAGCACTAGTTTATAGCAATAAAAAAATACAATATGATGAGGAAAATCAATAAAAGATAATTTGATGTTGACTTTCTAACATTATTAACGTATCTTATTGTACCTACCTTCAAAACCATGTTCAGCTATGAAGTCCTAAAAAAATTCGCAATTTGAAACTTCCAATCATATTTTGTTAGACAAATAAATTATTTTAAAAATTCCATCTGTCGGTAACTCATACTTTATTCGACAAAAAAAAATTATAAACTTAAAACCACGTTCTTAACCAGTCGTTCCTGTGTATCTATCATTTTGTCTAGACATTAACTTTAGGTTAGACTTTCACAGACAAATTATTCAAACGCCACAAAATACAGGCACATTAAATTATGACTAGGTATTCAATTAGTTATGACCTCATGATATTAGCATATTGCTTCTCAATATCTTTATATGCTGATTTGAAAAGCATCGATACCTAGTTAAAAGTAGTACTGTGTTTTCGGTTGTTCGGTGTTAGTTTCGGTTGGCACGTTAAACTGTAGGTCCCGGCTGACATTGAGCATCCTTGGCAGTCGTTACTGGTAGCAGCCAGTAAGTCTGACGCCAGTCTAACTAAGGGGGTTGCCCGAGTAAATGGGTTGAGGAGGTCAGATAGGCAGTCGTTCCTTATAAAACACTGGTACTCAGCTAAATCTGGTTAGAATGGAAGCCGACCGCCAACATAATTGGAAAAGGCTCGGGAGATGATGAGATACTTAGAAACAAAAGTCTTTAGACTACTAAGTACCTATAATATTTAGTTAGTTCTGTATTTTTTTAAAAGCCTAATTGTGAAGCTTAAGATATCATAATTAGCAGAAACAATAAAGTTCCCGTGAACTAGTTACTGGTAAAATTAAACCTATAACTGGTTGTTCGCAAGGGTTACCGCGGCCCTGGCATTCAATACCTCCAGAAGAAACAAAAGTGGGTGTTACTCAGTAAGAGTCCGATACTTCTTCCATCTGCATGCACAGCGGGAGGGGTCATTTCATGATTTCCCACTGAAAAAATGTACCTATACATAAGGTCTGCGTTAGCCTGCAAGGATTAAGGATTTTCTCTTCAATTCTACATGTACCTACACCTACATTGTTTTATAGCCTTTTTACAATGAAATTTAATGATGCAGATCGGGGTCTAAAGGCTCATCTAGTTGTTCTATACTGTTTTCAAGTTTACCATGTCTTTGTTCTATCTAATTATATGCATACTTCTGCTGATTAATAACCTCTCATAAGCTACCACCTGGTAGCGTCCAATTTTCTTTTGACTCCAATCACTACATAGTATAAAACAAAGTCGCTTTTTCTGTCCCTATGTCCCTTTGTACGCTTAAATCTTTGAAACTACGCAACGGATTTTAACGCGGTTTTGTTTAATAGATAGAGTGATTCAAGAGGAAGGTTTATATGTATAATAACATCCATGAAATAGTGGAGAAGTACTGTTATTTTTGAGGTTTCTAATGTGATGTCGTAAATATTTACATTTTTTCCGCTTACATTGCAAACGCAGGCTGAACCCTACGAGTTTTATCAAAATAATGTACTAAGTATTGTACACATTGAAAAGGTCTACAGAAAAGTCCATGATGGTATATGTCTATCTCTTATGGATAACCCACAATAACTCTTTTTTGTCATTTACTTTTTACGACAAATAATGGCTAATTTTCGAAGCGATTTTAACCAATACAGCATTAATCCTTAACCAATTAAATATTTTGAATACATTGTTCATTTAATATAGATCTATATGGCCCTTTACACCGTATGGTTTAAATGAATATTTTCGAAGATATTACAGGTTTAAAAATTGCGGGACGTAGCGTTTGCGGCGGTACCGGCCGGCAAGTATGTTTTTATATACAACGTTCACAGTTTTTGTACCAGAAGTCAGCAGTGGCGAAATCGAGATCGCTCTGAGACAGTTCAAAAATGGAAAAGCCCCTGGCGAGGATGGCATTACAACAGAGCTATTAAAAGCAGGAGGTAAGCCCGTACTGGGGGAGCTCCAGAAGCTTTTTAATGCCGTCCTGTTTGAAGGGAGAACTCCAGAGGCGTGGAGTAGGAGTGTTGTCGTCCTGTTCTTCAAAAAGGGAGACAAAACCCAGCTGAAGAACTATCGACCCATTTCCTTCCTAAGCCACGTATATAAGCTGTTCTCAAGAGTGATCACGAACCGACTTGCGCGAAGACTCGACGAATTCCAACCACCGGAGCAGGCTGGGTTTCGGAGCGGATACGGTACCATAGACCACATCCAAACAGTGCGGCAGATTATACAGAAGACCGAAGAGTATAATCAGCCCCTGTGTCTAGCATTTGTGAACTATGAGAAGGCCTTTGACTCCGTTGAAATCTGGTCTGTTCTGGAGTCCCTGCAGCGTTGTCAAGTAGATTGGCGATACATCCAAGTGATGAGATGTCTCTACGAAGCCGCTACAATGTCCGTCCAAGTACAGAATCAGCAAACAAGGCCCATACCGTTGCATCGAAACTGTTCACTAATGCAATGGAGGATATGTTCAAGACGCTGAACTGGAAAAGACGCGGCATCAACATCAATGGCGAACACATCTCTCACTTGCGATTTCCTGACGATATCGTCATCATGGCTGAAACGCTGCAGGACCTACAACAGATGCTGAACAAACTGGCTAAATCTTCTCTACGCATCGGCCTACGGATGAACTTGGACAAAACCAAGGTCAAGGAACATGTTCTACTGGAACCGATTGCGATACACGGCGCCGTTCTCGAAGTTGTTCGGAAATATGTGTACCTAAAATATGTGTACCTTGGGCAGACATTGCAGTTAGGTAGAAACAACTTTGAGGACGAGGTGAATAGGAGAATTCAGTTGGGTTGGGCTGCTTTTGGGACGTTACGTCGAGTCCACACTTCTTCGATCCCACAGTGCCTAAAGACAAAAGTCTTCAATCAGTGCGTCCTACCTGTCATGACTTACGGAGCCGAAACGTGGACACTGACGGCACGGCTGGTCCACAAGTTTAAAGTCGCTCAGCGGGCTATGGAAAGAGCTATGCTCGGCATTTCTCTGAGGGATCGCATCAGAAATGAGGTAATCCGTCAGAGAACCAAGGTCATTGACATAGCCCACCAAATTAGCAACCTGAAGTGGCAGTGGGCTGGCCATATCAGCCGAAGAACCGATAACCGTTGGGGTAAACGAGTTCTAGAGTGGAGACCACGCCTCGGCAAACGTAGTGTAGGACGTCCTCAGGCACGGTGGAGTGACGCGCAAGACGGCTGGCAGGAGCTGGATGCGAGAAGCCGAAAATCGATCTCAGTGGCGTGCACTTGGAGAGGCCTATGTCCAGCAGTGGACTGCGATAGGCTGATGATGATGATGACAGTTTTTCTGTAGTGTATTTAGTATTATCAGCATTGCACCCGTGCGAAGCCGGGGCGGGTCGCTAGTAAAATATAATACATAGATCATAAATATACAATTAAAAATTAGAGAAATAGTCGCGGCCACTCAAAACTGAATTTAAATGATGAATTATTGATAAACCTTTGTCGACCCTTTAACGGGCTATGTTTCCACAGTATTTGTTACCTTAGAGTATTAACAATAGGGTGCAATATTGCGTGTTGGTAACAGACATAGAGATGTACTATAAGCCCACAATAAATAAACGAAAGGTGATATATCTCTGCCCACGGCATCATGGTAAACTGTCTTGATTCAATGATCTCAGTGTGTAAATATGACACCTGATAAGATTTATACGACGGTGAAGATAATAACTCAAAATACAGGCTCGAAGGCGTTTCTACTTAATTTTCTTAAGGATATGAGTGGACTACGTATGTATCTAGAAGGGATTTGTTTTCACGGTCGCATTGTGTATATGAAGTCGAGGTGGCCTAGTGGTTAAAGCACCAGCGTTTCAAGTATGAGGGTGCGGATTCGATTCCAGGTCAGGCAAGTACCAATGTAACTTTTCTAAGTTATACGTACTTTCTAAGTTTATCTTGGACACCAATGACTGATTAAAGTTGAAGGAAAACATCTCGAGGAAACCTGGACTATAAAGTCTGAAATCACCAAACCGCATTGAGCAAGCGTGCTGATTAACGCTCAATCCTTCTCCGTGGGAGAGGAGGCCTGTGCCCAGCAGTGTGACGATAAAAAAGGCTGTGATGATGATTGTAATATTATGTAGATATTGACATTTTTTATTTCTTGATATAAATTGGAAAAAAAAACCATCGTTTTCCGGTGCCTTCATCATCATGAAATCATCATGATGAAAAAGTCCTCTTCAGGAATCCAGTTTTTACATTCCACAGCCAAATTGCATTAAAACTAATAACTAAGCAATAAACGAGCGAACTCTCACTTATCGAATATTTGTTAG
The DNA here is from genome assembly GCA_958496145.1 of Heliothis peltigera. Lineage (NCBI taxonomy): Eukaryota > Metazoa > Arthropoda > Insecta > Lepidoptera > Noctuidae > Heliothis > Heliothis peltigera. The sequence continues at coordinate 4,963,567 of OY292338.1, read as the reverse complement.
TATTTTTTCAAAGTGGGCACGGTGCGAGCGATGCAAAATGTCCAGACGACAATAAATTAAATGTCTAAAGACACCTAGTCTGCATATAAAAATTCAATTAATACTCGTATTATGTATTTGTGTTTGTTTAGTCACTGTTTTTTAGAAATAAACTACATTATTTATCTATACGTCTGCGGTATCATTGACAAGTTAATGACCTGTTGTACAGGTATAAATTTTCTGTCTAGTTTATTACTATCCAGTTGTCTAGATAAAATTATCAACCGACTGCGTTAATAGGAGATACATGTTTTTTTTTTAAATGATTTTAGTCAATAATTAGGTAGTATATTAGTTGTCTTGTACTGTCCCCAATTTATTTCGATTAGTCACAAGATGATTAACTCTTAAATTTTATTCAAATGGTTTCTTCGAACCTGCATCCCTCTCTTTCTACTTTTACATCAATCGACTAGGAAAAAAATAGAAATCGTAGTAGTCATACTAACTACTACGATGTTTTCCTTTTTTTTACTGACTACTACGATTTTTATTTTTTTCCTAGTCTCGTAATGACGCGTTTAGTCATCTGATGATGTCTTCTCATTTGACAATACATTAAAAGTGAGGAAAAAATCGCTACGACCATTCCCTTTTTTATAGACTGCCGTTAATAATTGGATCCACATACGTTCAAAAACTTCAGCAGAAAATTTTCACGGACGAAGTTTAGTTAGTTTCTAGCGAAAGATTTAATCATCATGCCTAGCTAAGATATCTAGCGTTCTTTAAAAATGTGATAAAGTCATCAGCGGATCGCAGTAAGAACCGTGTTTCTGTGTCGAGTTTCGACTTATTGTATTTTTCTGCGTTGTAATACATTTGCACATTTGAAAGCACAATGCGCGTAACACAAAAACGCCATGTACATATTCGTGGCCAGGTCAAGGTGACAGATAGACGGACATGCCATTTGTATATCCGATCGATTCTCATTTTCGCATTCGTATGATACTTCATTATTATTTGAGTATCATGCTCTGAGCTTTTTCGACAAAAGAGTTTTTAGTGTTCTACGACTATATGACCAATCGCTTTCAAGTGTCGAGAACGTCGAACTAAAATACCATGATGATACCATGACATTGCATCTATCAATCTATCAGTAAGGCAAATGTTTTAAACATATTTGATCAGAAAGATGGATAGGACACTCCTAGAGTAGATAGTAATAGAACAAACCCGTCAGATGAAAAGCAAGATACGAATGAAACATGCAATGTCTACGTTGTCACACTTAATATTCCGCTCCATATATTCATACTGTAAACGTTAAGTAAAACAGTAAGTCATAAGTGTTTACAAACTACTGCATCACTGTACGGTTGCACCGGTGCAGTTGCTAAGAGAACGCATTCTTTTTTATTTGTGCGCATTCTTAAAAATAAATGTTTACATCACAGTTACTTGTGAGAGTAATAACTGAATTTTTAACCTAGTTTTGGGTTAATTTGGTCTAGAAATGTCTGATAGGTATATCAAACTAGCTCCCGCATGAGATCAAACGTAGCCATTAGTCTTCCTTAATAAGTGAGATAACTAAAACTGATAGTATTTTTTAAAGTCAGACCAGTACTTCCTGTGATTAGCGCATTTGTGTCTGTTTTCTTACATGTGTAGGTTATTTCTTATTTTAACCAAAATTGCCGATGCCAATTATTTGATATTAGAACTAAAAATTTAAACTCAGTTATGCATTCTTCTCACAAAAATTCAAACATTCTGACATTATCATTTCATTTTTGCAAAGACATGAAGATCTGTGTTTGAGAAGACAGCGTTCAGCTTCCACAGTACGGAAACTTGGGACAGTCAGTAGGTGATATCTTCTGCTAATATAATATTATTATACATCGATTTAAGTCGTTTTATCCTTTTTTAATTAAGGTATGGCATATCCTTATTGGACAAAAAACCCATAAGTTTGAAAAAAGAAGGAATGAGCGCGTTCAAGCAAAAACCAACAAATGATGTTCCAGCTTTATAATATTAGCTAGTATTTACAAAGACGAAAAATGGACGTTGTTGTTTACACAGTTATTATGACAAGACTCTTTGTTTGGTTTTAATAAAAAAAAAGATCAGGGACAGTGAGTTAGATCTAGATTTTTTTCGGCTTGATATAAGATTATTTGTATATCGCATCGTCGGTGGAGTGTCGAAATTAGTAGTGAAAGTCAATTTAAAATAGACAATAATAATACTACATGAAAAACCCCCATGCGAAATGATAAAATAATGGTTCTCTAAGTTTCAATCGTAAAATGAAAAGCTAATTTACATTGTAGAGTTTATACAACTGTTTAATACAAATAACATTCAGGAAAAGTGGAATTATGTTAATAATATAGGCTATAAAATTCATTTCATTAACCATGAAATGTAAGTAGTGATTTTGATTGCATGTTTAAAAGCCTTATCACATTCTATGCTACTAGTACATTTTATTACAGTTCGTTTATATCCGGATTAACACTTACACTGCTCCATAGCACTTTAACTTCAATATGTTCTTTTCCAAACTATGTTGGGGTGAGCTTCCATTCTAACCCAATGCAGCTGAGTCCGAGTATTTTACTTGGAGCGACTGCGTCTGTTTTCCGCGGCTCAGTTACCTGGACGGACCAACACTCCTTAGTAAGACGGGTCGTCAGTCTTTGTGGCTATTGACTTCCCGTAAAGATGTACAAATGACAACTTTTAATATATAGATACCTGTGTATTTATTGGGTACAACGGAGTTGGCGTATCCTTCTGGAAAAACCCCTTATATTTTTAAAGAAATAACATCAATATAATGCCAGTAAATTCATCGATGATAATTACAAATGGCTTAAATTTTCCAAACTATTTGATATTCACTAGCTTGTTTGACATGAAGACGCGTGAAGACTGCATTAGCAAATCTCATGTACCAGAGATCAAATCACACTTCTATATGAATAAAAGTCTATGTTATGATAAACGGCTTTTAAACAGAAAATTGCTGGTAGCACTTAGCTAAGGTAAAACTTGACGCCTTGTCGCGAGATAATCTGAGCTGGTATTGACTGTTTATAGGGGTTCTGCGACAGGCAAGTCATTTATATCTGGATTTATATTATAATTATATTTGTTTTGTTTGAAATGGCCACGTTTATCAGTCAAATTTTCTTTAAAATTTGAAGACCATACTACCTTCTCTTCCATATGTATGGTAATAAATACCTACTACAAATTGTGAGCTACATTATTTTTTATTTAAATATAGATATATTATAAACTGAAATAACTTGTAACTGTAACTTGTGTTGAATAAATAGTTTGTAACCTTCGTTGAAATATAAATAAAATAAAAACATGTTTTCCTTTAATATGAAAATAGCGCGAATTTAAATAAAGCATCAAAAAATTCGTCCACCTCGCAAGATCGTGGAATTGGGATCGTGTCCAAAAGGCTGGCCGCATTGCCACGTTGGATAGCAAAGCTAGCTCTTTGAACAAATTATTGTGAGTTTGTTAAATACCGAAAGAAAGATCGAATTACGAAGTCTGAAATCAACCTTTGTATGAACACTTTTGTACTTTAAGCTCTCAAAGAAATACGAGTATCTAAAATATATCAATGAAATGATCGGGAAATATAAATGAAATGTTATTACAAGTTGCACTCTCTGACTCAAGGATTATTAGTATTGAATAGTGAGAAATTTTATGATCAAAATACAGCTAAGTCCACGGCAAGGTCGCTATTACTCACGTAAAGGGTCAAAGAAAGTCTTTTTAAGATAAAATAGAAATTATATAGCTTATACATTCAGTACATAACAAACTATCAACTTATTTAAATTCGCATATTTTAATACTCAGTTAGCGGAGGTGTCACTAAGTTTATACTGTAGCTGGGTTTGAATACAGATTTGTATGAAAACTGGCACTTTTGGTTAGAGGTTCGAGCATTGAAACTGACAGCTAATACTATTTCAATTGAACACACATTTGGAGTACCTACAATTTAGTAAACAAAGTTTTAGAACAAGATTTAAATATGGAATGTTTCTGTAATGTAAATTTCTACTTAGGGTCACAATAGAGTTGTACCCAAAGAAGATTTTAATCAACAAATGTATCGATATATAGTAAGAGACAACAAATGAAGACATTCACCATTAAAGTTGAATGATATTGCAATTAACCTCTATCACATTTCCCTTCATTTCTAACTGCTGGGCTGTAGCTCATAAAGTATGTGAGTACAAAAATTACAGTTCCATTCACTGTGATTGGAATGAAGGCATTAGAGGCTTCATCAAGCAAACACTACGAGAGATACTAAGCAAATGACTTGGGGCAAAAAAATTGCGCCATCCGTGCTTTTATGTGCCAACTCATAAGTATTTATGATTTATTGTCACTCCGTACAAAATGGTGTTCAGAAGAATTCATCTTATAATTACCGCTTTATGCAAACGCAATTAGAAATTGTTCAGCATTTATGCTGGACATACATATTTGCAGCTTGTTAGGTATATTCGTATGATTGGTGTGACAAAAAAATGTATGTATTACAATACACATTACAATTTACATCAATCCCAAAAATGCACTAGTCATTGATTTGATTTGATTGCCTTATTTTAATCCTCTTTTACTAAAATATGCGAAAGTATCAAAAGTTGTTTGTTATTTAACAAAACTATTTTAAATGGCGTATTATGATATGCATATAAATCTCTATGACGGGTTTATTAAGATTATGTTATGAGACCAATATCCTGTATCGATTTAATGTCAAAGGTAGATTATGAAAATAATAAAATTCATATCATTTGTTACCTAACTTATTTTTAGTTCCATTCAAATTCAAATAGTCTTCTCTCAGAACCTAAACGTACATACATTTAAACGTAGAACACAAAAACAAAAAAGGAATAATAAAAAATAAACCCTTTTAAAGCCAACCTCCTTAGACACGCTTCACTAGAAAATGGTTTTCTTTCCCATCATAGATACTGGCCACATAATTTTATTCCAATCGTTTTCTTTGATGACAATGTCTCGTGATGAGCACTTTTTTATTTTACCACTACTCTTAAACATAACACTAAAGCTAAATGGTCCACTGGTTAAGTATAAACGATGAATTCCGAGCCTTATTGGTCTAAGAGGTCAAATGAATGCGGCTGCAATGTATTAATAGGAAATTAGGCACCTACTTCCGAATCATCATGATCTCGCAAGCCTATTCTCAACCATATAAGCATCAGCTTCTAATCATGGTTTAACGTCTTCGTAATATGAAATGAGTCAATAATTGAAGACTGGTTGTCTTTTTGGGGTCAAACTAGCATGGCGCGGTCGGTTCGTGAATGGACGACAGTCAAATGACAAGTTCCTCCTCGCTTTGGAAGGCTGTCATTTTGGCAGAAACAGTCACGGGTGGAAAGAAGTCTGAAAGGTTGAGGAGATCCGATAGGCATTCTTTGCTTTATGTAAAATACTGGTACTCAGCTGCTTGCAGTTAGACTGGAAGCCGACCTCAACATAGCTTAGATTTTTCGGAAAAGAAACTATGCGAAAGAAGTAGCTGGTGGCAATGCTTGGAAATTTCAACGAAATTATAGTTAAACTTCGTCAAACGTCACGGTCAATAATCGCGCTATAAGCATATTTGTTGGCTGTGAGTGTATGTGTGTAATGTGTAGGTATATGTAGGTTATCTAGCTATGTTAGTACCCATAACATAAGCTAAGCTTCTTCCTCCTGGTGAAGGGTGGGCGTTTTGGGGGCTGGTTTTTGTTTTGACATTCGAAAAGTGAATAAAAGAGTTTGAGTTCGAGTTTGCTAATCAACAGCTTACAGTGGGGCTAAACAACGAGCGTGAGTGAAAGGTGTCCCGATATTATGCATGTTTGCATACGCATCTAAATCACGAACTGTCGAGGAAATGTTTATAATTTACGTTTCGTCGAAGTTTTGACGACTTTGCTCCAAGAACAATGCAATAGTTACATTGATTGACTCGCCTTCATAGTACGAGGTTCACTTCCCGGATAAACGTGCGTTTTTCTCACAACACGGCGCGTTTCCTCAAATGTTAATAGCTGTTAGTAAAAAATTGCAACATTCAAATCGCGTCGATGGTAGCAAGAAGCGTTGTAATAATGGATAAATGTTTTCGGAAATGCAAAACTGTATGTTGACGCTAATTTGTAACGTAGATTATGCAAATATAGGTAAGCGTTACGTGGGAAACTTAGAGGGGAATGAACAGGGGTGTGAAATAGCCAACAATAATTTGCAGACTAGTGTTTTTAATATAGACTTTTTTGTTTATTTAGAGGTACAGGTACGTACATACGCCATCACATCAGGCTACACGACACTGTCGAATCCCAATCTTTGAACCATATGTATCAGCGGTAAAGTTAAAAATCTATTAAGAATTTTTGACAGTTTGTAGTAGCTTGATGTGCTGTACATAAAACAATGCTTAGATGAGAATGCGTCAGCACTTTCCACCCCATTGCTCGTTACTAGGGTTGAACTCAGCATAATAGCAGTATTGCCACGTTATTATATGGCAACGCTTAGTCAATAAAAGCTAGCCTTTGGGACACAGGAGTCACTTGGATATAATTGGTAAGAAGTTGGGCATTTCCACCCTATGACCCGAAGGATGATGCTGTTCGTGATTAAAACTCTTGAGTCATGGGCTCCGATTCATCATTTGCCTAGTATTTTCCTAACCTAAGTTCCAGTCTAACCAGATGCAGCTGAGTAGTTACGAGTGTTATTACATGAAGCGAATGCCTATCTCAGTTATCCTGGCAACCCGGTTCTTCTTGAAACTCTTCTTAAGACTGCTTTTCAGACTTTCATGGGGTCCGTTTATACTAATATATATTGGGCATAAATGTGAGGATGGTTCAATAAAAAAATAATCAAAGCTTGGCAAAACCTATTGCATAAAAATTGGCTAGCAGTGAAAGTTTTTTTAATCAAAAGGACGACAAAACAGCATTCAATGCCGTCAGAATACAGGTATTTTTATTTTTATTTGTGTTTTATTCCTTATACCTATACATTCTGAATACATTTAAAAAAATTAGAAAGCTGTTGTCTATATTTAGTGCCTAGGTAATAAAATTAGGCATACCTAAACGAGTCTACGGCACTTAAGACATTTTTTGTAGAATAAATTATACCTAATGTAATCTAATAAATAAAATAGCAATTCTTAAACGAAAGATTTTTGTTTTGATAACAAAATACTTTAATTGGTTCACTCGTTTGAGTGCTATGTGCTGCAGATAAACACACAGACAAACCGACACACAGACACACAAAGCGTTAAAATTTATATCACCTCTTTTTAAGCATCGGGGGTTAAAAATAAAAGAGATATTATCAAAGAATTGTTATGCTTAGTTAATATTTTAGAATTCGATGATGTTGTTGTTTTGATGCAGGGCGCAAAAATATATGGGTGTTTGTTGAATAAGTTTTTACGTTATGTGTGTCTGTCGGTTTGTGGCACTTTAGCTATTAAGAGCGCGTATGTCAAAACTTTGGCAACCGCGCAAATAGCTGTCAAATATTGACATGTTTTAATTAATTTGACGACTTTACTGTATTAGAATATAAAATAATGCCCTATAGTGCACTAAAATTTGATTAGGAAATGCAATCAAAACCTAAATTTGATGTGTTAAACGTTCTAGGTGAAAAAAAAAACTATTTTCGACATTGCCAACTTTTGAAATACGCGCTCTTCAAGGGATAAACCGATTTGGATTCGTTTTTGACGTCAAGCTTAGACGTAAGCATTTCATAATTGATTGCCTAAACCAAAAACACGTGCGCAAATAAAAACGACACTATAAAACTTATCTGCACCTAACAGTTTCAAAATTTATGGTCACAAGAGCTGTCGCAAATATTTATAGGTACTATAAATTACCTGTGTTTTGCCAAATAATATAGGTAATAGATTTTAATTACCTACTTTTACTAATTACACCACGCAATAAAACTCTTTTGTAGCTTTTGATATAGCTGACCCGTATTTTATATCATTAAGCATAAATAGGTCGTGGTGGAATAGTATATCTTCGACACCAATGAGGGATTCAAAGTGAAGGAAAACATCTCGAGGAAACTTAGACTTATAAAGTCTGAAATCACTGAATCGCATTCAGCAAACGTGACGATTACCACTGAAATGTTTCTTTATGTGAGAGAAGGTCTGTACAGCAGTGGGTAGATGGATGGATAAAAGGCGGATGATGAACGTTATTTTAATCTCAATGATATTCGGACGCTCTTGAACATTATCTATACATTTTTTTAATTTTAAATCCAATTGGTAATTCCAAAGAATCACATTTCAAATATTTTATTTGCATCAGTATTTCCTTAAACCTGTCATAGATAGTAAATTAGTTTTAATTAACAAGTTCGTCAGATGTTTTTTTTTTTTCAATTAAAAAGCTTGAAGAAGAAGTTATTAAGTTCTTGATTAATTCCATATTAGTTTAAATAAATCTTTTTTATTAAGTTTATTTGAAATGTTTTGTAAACATAACCTTAATAACGTTTTTATTTGAAAATTCCATTTTTTTTTAAAGAACGTCTTTTATATACTTACCAATTAAAAACAGTACATTTGAGGCCAACTGCATTAAAAACACGCTTTCATGATAACTACAAAATAAGCATAAGTATATCGGTAGGTATTAAATAATGATTTAGTATATTTAGGTAATATCTTGCTTCTCTTATATCAGAGCAATCAATATCGAAGCGATTGAAAAATTGATGCGCACAACACCTGCGACATTTCCGCGAAATTGCATAATAATATTAATTAATGAAATGACATTTAAATTTATAAACTAATATTGAACGCTAATATCATGAATGCAGAGCTAAAATGTCCATGTGTTTATAAGATTCACCTAATATTTAAATCATAAATTAAATATTAGATGAAGCATTTTTAATTAATATTAAGCTCATCTCGTTTTTTTGGCCGTTCTATGACAAATTGCAGAACCAGTCTATCAACAAGTTATTGAAACCTAGGAGTATTTCTTCTAAGACCTATATTTTGGGCAATACTAGTCAAGAATTGACCAACAAATGTGCAAACTGATGTAACAGTTTTGAGTTACATTCTTCTGTATTTGCAACACATAAATATGATATTTAAAAGGTTAATATATGCATTCTGCCATTTATTACCAGTTCATCACAAGTGTGACTTAATTTGTAGTAGAATTAATATGCAATGAAATATTAGGCTTCTTGCATAATAAGCCTTGTTCGCGGTTTCTCATGCGCACCTACTGTATAGTAGGATGCTGATGCTGATGATGCGCATCTTCGCCTTTTGACTGTTCTTCGCATCACCTGAACCAATTGTGTCTGCCGGGGTGCAGTTTGTTCGCAAGTTACCGCGGCCCTGACACACCAAGACCTCCAGAAGGAACGGAGTGGGTTATTACCTACATTAGTTTAATTTTTTAATATTTAATTTGTTTCGCCTGAAACTCCCTCCAGCTGCACCCACCTCATAAAAAAGAACTCGTGTTATGCTCGTAGTTAACCCTTAAATTAGAAGAAATAAGTCATTTTGTGTAATATAAACCTAAAATTATATCTCCAAAAAATCGGGATTTACCTAACTAGCCGCCTTAGTTTTTTTATAATGAAATCTGATCCTTAATGACCAAAAACTAAAATTTGAAGAAAAAAAACATGGGTCTATAGATTTTTTTTTGTGGTCATTAATACTTGGAAAGTGTGTATAGAAAATATTACGCTCAAATGTCGTGTCTTTGGAATAGCCATAAATTAGAGAATGTGGTAAAATGGTACACATTAACCTTTTCCGAAATGAGGCTTGATTTCATTTTGATGTCAGCCCAAGAATAATTAAGATAAATTATATTTATGTAACAGTGGTTTTATAAAAGTTCGCGAATCTTTATGTTCAGTTCATGATAATTTATAGTTTCTGTAAATTTATGGCTTGGAAGTAATGTGATGGTAAATTTTATAGGTATGTATGTATTATAAGCAAGAATGCACTAGGGCACGTTTATAAATTAAGTTTTAGAGTCACCGATCATATCTATATATATAAAAATGAATTGCTGTTCGTTAGTCTCGCTAAAACTCGAGAACGGCTGAACGGATTTATCTTATCTTGGTCTTGAAATGTTCGTGGAGGTCTAGGGAAGGTTTAAAAGGTGAGAAGAGTAGGGTAGGGTAGTGTAGTGTAGATTAGGGTATAAGAACGGGAGCGAAGCCGCGCGGGCAAAAGCTAGTATTTTAATAAAATATTAAGGTCATTGTTAAAGGAAAAAATTAATCGCTTACCAGATCACTTTGTCATCCGACTACGCGTCGATCACGATACTTTATTTCGGGATTGCGTGAATGTTTCAGCAAAAGATGCATATTTCGACACGTTCAAGGGAATCAGAACCTACACACCAGAACCGAAAACTATTTTTTTTTAAATCTGCTTAACCGGACAAACCCTGTGGATGCCTAGAATTTAAGGCCTCCTGCCAGGGGCAAAATTTTTCTTACAAACTAAGCGACTGCGCTAAGGGCGCCACATGTGGGGTACGAACCTCGGGTTAGGGCGTCGCTGATTACAGTAAGGGACAGGCTGGATCATATTTTAGGGGACCAAAAACTATTTGTAAAGTTCATAGCTATGGATACTTTGGAGGGCGAGTCCAGGAGGCACTTGTCTGGTATTTTCTTAAAAAAAAAAAACTTATTTCTACGAAACTGATGAAAGTTGAAAATTTGTTTCAAACAAAAAATACTGAGAATAGTATACACACCTTTAATTTGCTATGGATTATGTTTAAATAGCTTTTATTATGATGTATGTGATCGGTTAAGTAACAAGAAGTGAGCTAGAATGTTTTATATAACCAAGAGAATATCGATCTTCCTACACGTATGTATGTTACGCTTGACACCGGAAAAACTGCACAGTTTTATGTGAACAACTTTGTTCACGTAACCTCACCTACTTTAGTTTGTATAATATTTTGATTTTTAATATAAAAATTATAATACCGTGATATATTGGTTTGTTTGCATAGATGATGAAAATGTTTATTCAACGCATCGTTTTTAATTAAAACTTTGCAATAATTAGGTAACATTTTAAATGTCGTCGGCATTGGTCTCGACCGGTACTGTCGCGAATTCAGTTTTTTTTCGTATAAATAATTATAATATACCATCTATACCAAACCGCATTGAGCAAGTGTGGCGATTAACACTCAATCCTTCTCCATGTGAGAGGAGGCCTGTGTCCAGCAGAGAGACGATAAAATGGTGAATATTGAAGACACATGTATTTTTTTAATAAATAATCACATGCAAAAATCCATAGCTCACAATTATAAAATACATACCCCAATATTATCATTATTAGTTTTATTTAGGTAAGTATCGTGACTGAACAAAAAAAAATATTAATTTAGATGGCGCTTCCAATGGCGTCCCAATTTTTGCCAATTTAATGTATATCAAGATATTTATCTTAAAATATATCGAATTTTATTTTAACACATAATAAATGGATGAAGAACAGTAATTAATTTATTGCGACCTTGCATCTAGTTTGTGAATGTTGTTATATTAATGGATCTATATTAAAACGACTTTGTGAATACCTATCTTGTTTCTAGATTCTAGCGGTTTTTTTTTCTATTATTATACCAATTAATTGTGTCTGAACTATTATTATTATCAGAATATCGAACGAGAAAAATTAGGAAGCTTTTTACTGAACCGTTGTCATACGACAGTTGCAACGCTAATCGATATCTACGACATTTTGCAAAACTTGCAGCAGGCTTAGAATGGCGACCGTAGAAACAAGTTTTGTCTACCTGAGACTGGACATAATGACAAATAAATGACAGATTGACGTAAGATTCCTTTTGACACGTAAAATAGAAATTTTTCTTTTCTTCGTCGCGCCATGCTCGGGCAGAAGACATGTTGAAAATGTCGCTTAGACCAATTAGCCTTTCAATCGTCAAATAATAAATTTTCTCCTTACTTAGTTCTGAAAATTATAAATGTTTGCATCAATTCTTTTTCGCCGAGTGATAAAGTCCTTTAAATTAAAGGGGTTGCATATATGCAATCGTCCATTACTCGTCTGTTTAGAACACCTTCTTTGGTCTTCTTGGCATTTGTTTTTAATAACTCAATGTTCAATGGCCGAGTTTTATTTCAAGACTAGGTATACCTTTTGTGGAAGTAGATTAGACAATATTGTACCAGATTAGTTGTTATCTCGGCTTTCCCTTAAACACCGTCACTACGAACATCTAATTTTCATTTCAGATGACCTAGAATAAGCCTTGAATGGGAAGATTGATCATCAAGTATAGTTATTCGCCGATAGAAATCTTTGTTTAGATTAACGACAAATGTCCGGTTCGCGATTTACAAACCGTGAGAATATTGGGAAAATAAATATATACTAATTTATTATAGGATTAAAAGTTTTGTGTACTTAAATATAGTAAAATAATAAACGACACTACGATTAATAGTTTTTGTAAAATCCAGTGATGAAAGTCGTGTCTGTTTGTATTAGGGACAGGCATAGCTGTTTAGAATTACAGTAAATGCTTAATGAGTTATGATACAGTTCGCTTTTGTTTGTATACAACCTTTTTTTCGTGGGAAATCATCAAATGATCCCACCCGCTGAGGATATCTACAGCTGAGTGTCAGACTCTTATTGACTAAAACCTACTCTTTGTTCGTTCTGTATGTCTTTGTGTGTCAGGGTTGTGGTTACTGTTGCGAACAAACCGCAGCCTTGTCAGACTGTCTATACCACCTAATAGCAGCACGTAACACGGTTTGAAATAATCGACTAAATTTTAATAAAAATCTACTGAAACCTTCCGAAAGAATTCGTAAAATTAGAGTTCTACTTCAAATTTCTTACACAGGATATAAAAAATTGTATACATGTGCAGAAGCAACCACATCAAGCTACTACAATCTGTCAAATTTGCTTAGTACATTTTTAACTTTATCTCTGAAGCATATGGTGCAAAGTTGATTGGGGAAATTTGTCAGTTTCGGGTAGCTTGATGTGCTGACGTCTGAACCTCAACTTACAATTTTGCATGGAAACCAACCAAAGTATTTTTAATTACTTTCTTCACCCAGTTACTGAGTAAAGCAACAGTACGATTGCAAATTCCTTAATTAATGGCCAAGTCATCGAACTCATTACATCGCAATTTTACATAGTAAAAGTATCGTTTATTGAAACAATCGCACCTTTTAGAGTGCGTAGGATATTTGTGTATCAAGGCCGAGACCAAATGTGGAACGTTCACTATTGGCCAATGGGCATAAAACATGGTCAAAATGTCAACGAAAGTCAAACATCGGTAACTGGGAGCACACTCGATCGTTTTACAATCACTTTTGCATTCTCAGGGTACTGAATTGGAAATATTTGAAATAACTAGCGCTCGCCAGCGCTGATATCGATTTTCGCGACAAAAAATAACCTATGTGTTATTTAGTCGGTCCAGCGGTTCGCGCGTGATGGATGGCGTAACAAAGGGAAATAGAGATTCATCTTTATATATATCTAGATAAACAAGATGATACACTTACCTGAATGTTTATAGGGATTTGTAAATTAGGTATTTAGAAATTGTTTTGAAACTGGGAGCTTAAAAGACTTGCTATAATACGAGTAACTTTACTAATAATTAACTTTCAAGTCTTTCTGTCACATATTTTTTATGTTTTTATTTTTTAATGTATTATTTAAATGGCTATAATAATACTTTCTCCCGTGAACATCTTTTTGATTGCTCTGTTGATTGGTGTCCATCTATTTCAATAATAATTTACATGTCAAAATATCTACAAATAATCCCTTTTTACTAGATACTGAATGATGTAACCCATTACAAAGTTAACCTATCCAAGAAAATTCAAGTTCTAGGCAAATACGGTGATTAACGAACGATTGCCCGCAGGCGTTCTGTCTAAGCGGAACCTTGGTCTATATCAATTTGCTAAGTCTGATGACTGGGAAATATTAACTCTTGAATAATGGGTTGTGAACAGCCCTTCACTGCAGGTAGTCATCTAAAGTAACTAGGCATTCTGTATGTGCTTATGGTCCTTTCGATAAATTGTCTTGTCCTTCATTCGAATTGATCGTAATTACTTTAAAACGGTCTTAGAATATAGCGTGTTATAAACAACTCGTAATTGTTGCAATTAAATATGAGGTGTTAGTTACTTGACACCACTAGCGCAAGGTGTCAAAAAATGACTCCCGGCTACCACAGGTGCGGGTCTGTGGGCGGTGAGTTTTGGGTTGCTCGCCGTCCATCTAACGAAGACGAAGCCCGTATCGGCGACGCGTTTATTTTTCCAGACAGAACATAAAGAGCTCCAGAAAGAATAAGAACACCATAAAACTCTTACTTTCCCCCACAAGGGAAGAGCCATTTAATGACTTCCCATCTCAAAAAAAAATTAAGCTGTTAGTTATTTAGAAAACATACACAGACATACTCAACGTTTATGAACAATAAATCTATTATTTAGATAAAAAAAAAAACTTTTAGTCTTACCTAAATAATTATATCAATTTGTCGCGCACTTTCTGAGTCAAAGCTAAAACATAAGTAAATAAGTGTATTACGTATTGTATTCTATATTTACACAATGAACACTGTTCATTTCAATATGTAAATAATCGTTTTTTTTAAGAGATGATGTTTATTCAAATTAGAACAATAGTCTTACATACAATATGTATGACAAATCTATTGAAGATGACTGAATACTACTAGAGTAGGGCCAGACCAAAGCTGTCAAGGTGACAAGACACTCGATCACTCAATGCTAATACGCCAGAAGCAAAGAAATTTCGTTTTCAGAAGCAAATATTTGTAAATATTCTTTTGTTTTACTTAGCCATTTAATTTAGCTGTTGGGATGACTCTTTAATGTGTGTTAATATCTAAAGCTGTATCAGTACTGTGAGCTACGGAGTTTCCTCATTTAACAAGTCAAATACAGAACGGTATGCAATATCAATATAACTCTTCTTAGCAGTTGGGTAACAAGTACTAGTATCGTGTACTAGCTTCCACCAGTAGATTCGCCTGCGTCCCAAGTGTACTCCATCCACTCTTATAACAAGTAGCCTATAACCTTCCTCGATAAATTGGCTATCTAACATTGAAGGATTTTTTCACATAGCTCCTGTAGTTCCCAAGCTAACACACAAACCTTTGTTTTTAGCTATATTATAGTATAAAACATCGAAGGAAAGAGAGGAAAGAGCCGAAAGATAGATATAGCAGTCGAATTAAAGTAAAGCTGAAGGTTGGGACGTATAAGAACGTTCAAGAGTTAGTTCGTGATTGGCAAAAATGGAAGGAGCTGCAGCGACAGGAGCTAGACTCTTAGGTTAAAGACATAGATAAGAGATCAATGTTTCATAAACAACTGTATATGTATATAGGTACTTGGAAAATTGTCAGTTGTCAGTTACATACCTACTAGAGAAAAGAAAATGCAAAACCCCCTATAATTTAGCAAGTGTAATTACAAAAATACAAAACGATCAATCTAAAACAAGGATTGCGAATTCACATTCGCACAATACAAGGGAAGTTGATACCAAAACAGCATTCTTTGTAAAACGACGCCACTCTAACTATGGGAAAACATACCAAAGTGTGTGGTTTACAATTGAAATACCGTTGAATTTTGTATTCTACCGATTGGATATTGTGGTTATGGTGATTAAGGCCCATTTTCACAGGTTGCTGATAAGCTCCAGATAGTTTATATGGCAGATAATTTCATACACTGTTCCATTTTTTAATTTATCTGGTAGATAGTGGCTATCCGTAACTTGTCAGACGAGCCCTAAGGGTACTTTTTTCGTGGGAAATCTTCAAATGTTCCCGCAAAATCCCGCTGTGGGTGCAGCTGGAGGGAGTGTCAGACTCTTACTGACTAAAACCCACACTTACTTAATACAAAACGTTGTCTTAAAAAGTGCCGGTTTTAGTACTAGTTTTAGACCATTACCCTTGTTTAATTTAAGACAAAAAGTAATACACCCACGTCGTTGTATTATGGGAGTCGATAGCATTTGAATAAGTTATAATATCCATAGGAATGGGTTCTTAAGAAGTTCTAATGGTAAGTTAATGTATTTTTAAGCTATTTACTTTATCTTCTAGCTGTTAATAGTTTGAAAAGAGAACGATAAAAATAAGTTATAACAGCCTCTTTCCTCTTTTGTTTGCAATAACTATTTTTGCTATTTTTATCCGTGATCTCAGTGGGTATTCTTCATCATCACTACATAGTATAAAACAAAGTCGCTTTCTCTGTCCCTATGTCCCTTTGTATGCTTAAATCTTTGGAACTACGCAACGGATATGGATGCGGTTTTTTTTAATAGATAGAGTGATTCAAGAGGAAGGTTTATATGTATAATAACATCACAATATTTTTGAGGTTTCTATAGTGTATTTAATATCAGCATTGCACCCGTGCGAAGCCGGGGCGGATCGCTAGTAGATAATAAATTCGTGTTTTCATGTGCGCCTGTCGACACTTTTAATAATATTTTTTTGATATCCTGTTTAATGTCATGAATTTAAACACTAAGCACCTTATTATAAAACGTGGGTTTTAAAACAGTAGCAGCTTTAGAAATGGTCTAAACCTAGAATAAAACCGGTAATTTTAAAACCATGAATTCAAATCAGGTGATAGGCATTCTGTTTTTATTTTATTCAAATAATAATAGATAACTAAGTAGGTTTCCTATACCCAAGAATGTATTAGTCACCGTCGATCATGGACGGTCGTTAACACCTCCTCCCCCCCCCCCCCCCCTATTAAATATGTAGTTCGCATAACTTTACGCGCCAATTATATTTACGAGGAAACATTTCTTATTTCCTACGCTAAGGCGCTTGTATTCCTCATAATTTTCTGGTTGACTGGTTAAAAATTGATTGAATATTTTAATAAATATTTTGCTCTCTAAGAAATGTTTATATAAGTAGGAACTACATTATTTTTCCGTAATGTTTAAAAAGGCACATTGAATTTACCAAAGTTTATAACTTTATACAATGAGTAAGAGTATTATCATCAGCCTTTTTTGTGTTGTCCCACTGCTGAGCACAGGTCTCCTCTCACACTGAGAAGGATTGAGCGTTAATCACCACGCTTGCTCAATGCGGGTTGGTGATTTCAGACTTTATAGTCAAAGTTTCTTCGAGATGTTTTCCTTCACCTTTAATCAGTCATTGGTGTCCAAGATATACTTTAAAGTACATATAACTTAGAAAAGTTACATTGGTACTCGCTTGGAATCGAACCCGCGCACTCATACTAGAGAGAGGCTGGTGCTTTAACCACTAAGCCACTACGATTTTACGAGTAAGAGTATACGCTTTACAAAATCAATATTGGTAAATTGCAATAGCTTTTTTAATGACCCGACAATCAAAAGCCCGTTCCGCTTAGAATTTTCGCTATAAGTATTATAAGACTAGACTAACAAGCCATCGTTAATAACCAGACAGAATAAAAGCACCAAACTATCTAAATAACAACTTCCTCTTAGGTTTCTTACAAACAGGTTTTAACAATAAATTAAAATTGATAGATATATTTAGACATTTAGCTAGACTCAGTCCATTAAACACACATTGCAATTCTAAATAATGGACTAATTTGACAGCTAAATATTTTAGCGCCTTTTTTATTGCGACCTTTATTGCGACTAACATGATATTAATTTAATAACTAGAGATCTTAATCTAAGTTATATTATACCTAAATTCATTAATGCCTAAACATTATATCGAGAAAGTTTATGAGGATAACTGGAAATACGGAGATTTGTTTGTCTTTCAATTAAATATGATTTTGATTAAGTTTGGCATAGAATGTTCTTGTTAACTGATTACTGATAGTTTGAGGTGCAGTCAGATTTCAAATAAGCCGTTTTATTTAATTTCATATTTAATGGTTATTAAAAGTAAAATATATTGATCTATTGATTTTGACATATATGGAGAATGGCGGGATTCTGAGCGGGATTGCCGATTGATAATAGTGTAACAAACAAATACATATTATTCAGTTTGAGGAAATATAATCGCTTAGCGTGTTCTTGAAGAACTGGCTTACAAAACATTACCTATCAGGGGATGAAGGAACGTCAAGGAAAATCTTGAAGCCAAGGGTTGTAAATACTATCAAATAACAAACACCATATAAAGAAAACTAGAGAAAATGTAAATAAACCTTCTTAATTTGACAAAATAACCCAAAAATATTTAAAAACGCGTTACGTATATCTATCCACCGTGAGAATGAAAATAATCACCAAATTATTTTGACAATTTTTTTGTGGTTATTAGCGACAATTGACCCAGTGGTATAATTATACCTTTGTTTAAATTTACTCTTGACCTACACAGTACTAACACTCATTCACACACATGGCTTTAAAACTATTATTTCGGCGATCGTAAGTATAGAAAAACACACGAATTTTTTTTTTTATATTGGCATGGCAACAGTGCGTAACTTAATCCGTGTGATACAACATTACGTATGGATTCGTATGTACTGGGATTAAGTATTTAATAAAAAGCTTCTGAGATAATAAAGTGATGTATTTTTGTACAAGAAAAAAAAATATATGGAGAGCAAAAACAAAAGACTAACAAAAAAGACTTTAAATTTGACAATTACTTGTATATAGGTTCGAAACGATGCAGGTTTGATACGAATACAACATTGTGAGGGGTACAACAGGTTCAAAACTTTGACGTGATATCTAACATATTAAAACAAGGAGTCAATCGTAAAGAAAAATAAAACTATTATTCTAATTAACTACTATTAATTCATAAGATACTTCTAAATAACTAATTTAAAGTCTGTCTTAAAAGCCCCCAACAAATTCCTTTCTTTTACATAAGCTAAAAGCTTTTTGAACTAACCAAATAAAATACCATACCATTCCGTATTCTATAAATAATTCATTTATTTAACAGAGCCAAATTGAGAAAGTAAAAACATTCCTAATTCAATCTAGACTCAGCGTGAATCTGAAAACAGATGGCAACTTAGTAGCCCAAGCCACCGGGTCACATGTAAATGATCTGAGAAACTTCGTCTCACAATAACTTAAGTACTTACATTTTCCTTAAAATTAGAAACAAAAACACTCGTGTGAGACCATCTCGCGTGACTGGTGAACTTTGCCATTCATTGTCTACTAACTAACAGTCACTTTTAAACTACATTGTAACACGTCAATTATTACGTCTAACAAAGAAGAAACTACATGTTTTTAAAAATTATTGTCACAAAACATTTTTGTATGGCAACATTGTTTTGGTTCAAATGTGAAACAATTAGTGCTGTTTTATGTTCTTAGGTTTT
The DNA here is from genome assembly GCA_958496145.1 of Heliothis peltigera. Taxonomy (NCBI): domain Eukaryota; kingdom Metazoa; phylum Arthropoda; class Insecta; order Lepidoptera; family Noctuidae; genus Heliothis; species Heliothis peltigera. The sequence continues at coordinate 4,944,007 of OY292338.1, read as the reverse complement.
ACGCGGCCCCTGGATTGTCGGATATGAGTTTTTATTATGTACGTGACAGGTAAATAAATCTTAAAGCTTACAATATTACCTACTTGTATATCTTCCACACCTTCTCATTTTTATGGAACCAACATCGTCTCCAATCTTAAGATCCTTCATATAAAAAATAAACGATTTCTATCTAATTTGTTTTAAAATGTACAGACAAATTTTCCCAATTTAATTTGAACCATATACGATAAATTTTAGATTGTAGTAAGAAGATTGTAGTAGCTTGATGTGCGGTCGTCTGTACACTGGTGAATAATTAAATACCTACTGTTCATCAAGAAAGTGTGACTCGTTATGAGGTTTTAAATTTAGAAGACAGGGAGTAATATTCATTTAATCTTTTTCGTACAAAATCTCTCACTTCATCAGTAGGTTAAGCAACGGTTGGTATAATCGGTGCGTGAATGGGTGACCATCTTGTCGTGACGAGTTTCTTCGTGTTTCGGAATGCACGTCAAATTCGTCATTCGTCAAATTCCTGGAGGAGCAGGACAGCCCGTGCAACTGGGCAGAAGAGGTCAGATAGGATGTCGCTCCATGTAAAACAGCCAGCTGCATCCAGTTGTACTGGAAGCTGACCCCAGCATAGTTCTGGGAAAACTACTATGCTATATACTATGCTATACTAGGCAGATGAAATGATGATGCTTCTAGGTATACAATATAATATCGATATTTTTCTTGTCTCATCAATTTGTGTACATAAACTTTTAGATAAACAAATAAATAAAAAAAAACTAGACAGACAAAAACTTATTATTACGTTTTAATTTAATTAAATAAAATGCAATTTGACATATCACTCATGTTAAACAATTTAAAAATTAATGTCTTCTATGTAAAAACTAGGTATCATTGTCACAGGTATTTCTAAGAAAATATTTTAAAAAGACAAAATAATAAATTGCAATCTGTCTTGTGTCATTAATTCACTGAAATGCATATTCCGCTATGCACATTAATATTATATTGTGCAATAAAAACTTTGTAACTAAGTATGACTAACAAACATTTTTTGTACAGACGCCAGCACATCAAGCTTCTACAATCTATCAATTTCTCTTAGTGGATTCTCAACTTTATCACTGAAGTATAAGGTTGAAAATTTATTGCGAAAATTTCCGAAACTATCAGTGAAATAATTAGACGTGATCATCATCATCATCCTCCTGCCCTTATCCCAAGTTTTATTTGGGATCGGCGCAGCATGCTTTTGTCTTCCACGCTCTTCTATCTGCCGTCCTCTCACAAGTAGACGTGATATACCTCTAAAACATCAAGACGTTTTTAAAAATAACTAAGTAGTTCAGAAAAAAAATCTTGTCTAATTTATTCAGATAGAAGGAAAATCTTTTATTTTATTAAAATAATTGTCTAATAAACTAACATCCACTCAGTGTGTCTGGCATTTAAATTAACGATTTATTTCCGTTTTACACGAGAACTATGGAAAAAAAACTGGCCAATAAATATCAAAGATATCGTTGAGTTTTTTCTTAATTTCAAACTAAATTTCTCTATTATCTATTAATTATGTTTCATTAAAAGCTAGATTTAATCAAGCAAAGTTATTTTAAGACTTGGGAAGTATGTTTGCGGATTTTTGTTTCGATATCGATATAGATAAGACAATTTTTAAAAGCTTTCTTAGCTAAAATCAGTTGCTACCGCTCTGTTCGAACGAAGTTCAGTTGACCAAAATTCCTTATTTTATCGATTATTCTAATAGCGACAGTTTAATGTTTACTCGCTGTTCCCTACTTCCCGCACTCGGATAAAAAGTAGCCTATATCATTTGTCAGACTCTAGACTATGACGTGTCTACCAAATTTTATTTAAATCGGTTCAATAGTTTTGACGTGAAACCGTGACATACAGACAGAGTTACTTTCGCATTTTTAAGTACTAGTAGGAATAAGGATGTACCGTTCATCATAAGAGTAACAATATAATTGGTACAGTATTTAAGTAAGTAGATTAAATATCTGCATCTATACCTATACCTGACCCTTTAGGTACGATATAAGAACCTATAAGGCAATGATATTTCAAACGCATAGAATACAACAAATGACTAATCTTAAAAGGACGAGATGATAAGCAATTGCCTTCCATTGTATCAATATCAGCTTGTCTCAAATAGGATATCAATGCAAGTGTAGATCTGTATCTGATCTTGCAAGACTGACTGCGAATCTCAATAAGGGTGGTCCCAGTGACAATGCGAAATGACTGCTTGCAATCACAGTGATATTATAAAAGCCAAAGTTTGTCAGTTTGTGTGTATGTTTGTTACTTCTTCACATGCAAATGGCTGAACGGATTTTAATGAAATAAGGACAAACTAAATGGACGGACGATCTGGCCAAGGTCGCCGGGAAGCAGTGGATGCGAATTGCTGAAGACCACTCGAAGTGGCGAACGTTTAGGGAGGCCTTTGTCCAGCTGTAGATGTCTTTCGGCTTAAACGAACCAAGAACAACCTTTTGTCCGTGGGAAATCATCAAATAACCCCTCCCGCTAGGGGTGCAGCTGGAGGGAATCTCAGACTCTTACTGACTAAAACCCACTAAGTTCCTTCTGAAGGTCCCTGTGTGCCAGGGCCACGGTAACTCTTACGAACAACCCGCAGTCCAAGCATGAAGGGCAACCTTCGTGTGCAAAACTGTTGTAGTGTTATTTTGCAATATTTTTCATACACTCACTAACACTTATCAACAAGAAGGTTTCTATGACATTTGTCCAGATAATACCCAGATGATCTCCCAACACATCTGACGGTAGTAATTACTGAGGTTATCTCCCAATCTCAGTTATGAAACAAACAGAGAAAGTCATGATTTACTGTCTGAATGGACTGGCAACACACAAATTACCACGAAGGTACGAAATGTGGTACAAATCTTTTTATAATCACTTTTTTTTTCGTACCGCGAACTTCGCGTGACTTTGATTCAATTCCGCGTCGAATTAATTGTGTAACTTTATTTTTTATCTTTGTATTAATTATTATTACCCTTTGATAACTTAATTATAGGAAAAGTCATGAAGAAGCAAAGAAAGGTTATGCAATATTAGAGATCGTTGTATAATAAATCATTGAATATTGCTATTACGACTCATCTCAATAATTATCTATTGGTAAGCAAAGCTCTTGCTTTCTACATAATATGTTGTAATTTCTTTACGATGTAATCGATACAATAATTGATTAGTTTAATAATTAAAGTAAGTATGAGTTAATAGATTTGAATTTTCCTTGAAGCTGGTGATTAGCTAATAACATAACAAAGAACTTAATAGAACATTTTAAACACTTTCTACATCATCATCTCAGCCATAGGACGTCCACTGCTGAACATAGGCCTCCCCTTTAGATCTCCACATACACCGGTTGGAAGCGACCTTTTACTATTTTATTTTATTATCTTTTACCTAACACTTTCTACAATTATTTTTTTATTATTTCCTCTTATAAAAACTTAAAAAAATCCTAGGAAAAAATGCATAAGAAAATTTATTTTTGTTTTCAAAACATTCCAAAAGATGACAATAGGTATTCTATATATAATAGAGACTCAGAAACAATTTAACAATACCAAAGTTTACAGCGATTCGGATCTCGATGTCTTTATTCAAGACAATAACAGTGAACGATCTATGGCGGCCGAACAATACTCTATTACAGGGATTACTGCTCTCCAAACAACAGTTTTCGCGAAAATAGATAACGCGGATAGACGGATCGCGACATAGTACAAATTGCACCTGCGGGCGACACGCTTGGTCCAAGGCAGTCCGCAGCTAGATTTAAATTCCAAGCGTTATTTACAACCTTTAGTAAAGGTGTGCTTTGTCGATATTGTATTGTAAGCCTAGAACATTTTGAAAGATGCACTAGATTTAATAAATTTTATATTTAAGTACAATGTAGATTTAATAAAAATTGCATAAATTTAGTAATGATATATCCAAGCCCCTGGTTGACACTTCCCGTGACCCAAAGGCTGTCTTTTATTTCGCTCAACGTCTAAGCATTGCCGTTCAACGCGGCAATGCTGCTAGCCTATTGGGTACAATACCAGGTGATAGCGATGAAGACCAATTTTATGATGACCTATATTAATTTTAAATAGCTACTAGATTTATAATTGTAAATGTAGTAATACGAGTATAAGGTATACCTTGTCAAAGTAAAGTAGTAGTAAAGTGTGGTAAAGCTCGACTGGAATGCGTTTTGTCACAGACATAATATATGTATGTATATCACTAAAATGTAATGACACCACCACATCAACCTATAACCTACCTCAATCTGTCAAATTTCTTTAATAATTTTTTTCAACCTTATCACAATACCAGAAGGTTTCGATTCAATTGGCAAATTTTGAAAGATTCATAGGTAAATTATGATATACTGAAGTCTGTACTATTTGAGTAACTAACTAAGTATAATACATAACATATGAAAACAAATAATGATGACAATTCAAAACATGCTTACATATCTTTCAAAAATTCAAGCAAAATTATAGTTTTGAATATGAAAACGTGATATTCAAATGTCCAAATTAATTTATTATTTAGCTAAAAATACCAGATTTGCAATAAACTCGTGCCCTCTGTTTGAAGTACAGTTAGAACGAGTTCTGCTAATTATTCCATAGGTTTCGGATTCCGACGCGCGACAGCATCTTCAGTGGAATGGATCAATTAAATTCACGAGCCTAATCAAGTTCTTATCTATTATTCATTTTACAAGCATGTTAATTAGCTTTTACTACTCATTATTTATCATTTAAGTGGTCCACATCGGCTGATACTCGAAAACTTAATGTCTAATATATGAAAATTATAAATATTTGGAGGCACGTTCTTGACCCCAAAATAAAAATTGTAACTTATGGACGGCAGTGACCCCAAATAACTTATCAAATCAAAGTAATCAGAGGAATTCATCAAAATCCTTACTTAGGCCTACGGTATAGAAGGATGCCAAGTCTCAAGCTCGACAGATTTAAAATTGTCAAAATTAATTTCATAGAAACTTTCATCCCCTATTTTTTCCCTCGGGGGTAGGATAAATCAAAATCCTTTCTTATCGGATACTTACGTCATAACATCTACCTACATGCCAAATTTCAGCCCGATCAATCCAGTAGTTTGGGCTTTGCGTTGATAGATCACTACGTCAGTCAGTCAGTTTTGAGTTATTATATTTAGGGCCAGTTTCACAATGTCCACATAGCCACTATCTACCAGATAAATTAAAAAAATGGAACAGAATTTGTATGAAATTATCTACCAAATAAACTAACTAGAACTTATTCGTAGGTGGTGAAACAGGCCCTGAGATTATTAAATCATCATACAATACAACACTAAATCAGATCGTTGATTTTGTTGATGGATTTGTAAATAAATATTTAATAACCAATACAAATACAAAAATTATTATAAAAACTCGACAATGAAATTCAAGCTTTATTGTAATCATAATTGTATTTTCATTACGAGCGAGCGACTATGAGTTTTAAAAATGTAATTCCGTTATGGGATCCCATTAGTGTTAAATGTAGAACTCATTTGCCCTTTAAACTGCTCAATCATTCAATCTACTGAGCGATTGACAATGGTATGACACAGACCATAATATATATACCTACATAAACGACGTGTTGTTATGGAAATTGTTACAACAGTACAAATATATATATATATATGTACCTTTTATTTTAAAGCTGTGGATTATGGTTGAGTAGAAACTCCAATTCGGATTGGAAAATTCTTTCAATCTGTGACTGTCTATTGAGGAAATAAGCTATCAAAGACCTCCACTTTTCAGTTTGTATCTACTATATCTATGTACATAGATCGTATAATTTGAACGAAAGATTTTAGTTCCTTAGCTTCCAGCCATTTAACTTCATTGGAGAAAAGCCTTCAAATTGATAACTTATTGAATCAGGCGTTACTTTGTGGAAATCCATTACAATAAATGTTAGAAAATAATATCTAGCTTTAATTCCGCGAGAATTAAAATTAAATATTGCCTTCAAAGTGAATTTTATCAAATTCGGCCGCCTCTCGAATGAACTGCTTTTTGCACACCGGTTAAAAAATAGCTTATATTATATTCTGATTTATAAGGTATGCCACTGTCAGGATTCACGAAAGTTAATTGGGTAGATTTTGCGTGAAAGAGTACAAAATAAACGAATAAACAAACTTTTGCGAGATTTATGTAAATTCTGGTACTCAAATAAAGTTAAGAAAAACTGTCTAATTCTCGCAACCGTTACCATGTTGATGCACAATATTATCACAACAAATATAATAAGTATATGCTTCAGAGGGTTTGAGCGCAGTTTGTTTGACGATCACCGAAGTACTGTGCGTCATAACTTACAGTCATTAATTCTAACTATACGACTCCTAGAACTATTCCGTGTGATAACCTGTTACTTGACATTTTAATCAAATCTGATTCGTCGGATTTCTTGTTATTTTCCGTTCAACTATCAAAATAAATTGAAAGAAATTTTTGGACTTGACTATTTGGAATTATATGGCTCTTGTATCATCTTAATTAAAACTTGTTTATAAATTTAGTACGTAAATACCGACGTACTTCACCTGATCTCTCTCCAGTCGTGTCGGATTACCATCCCATCGGACTATGAGAGTGAGGGAATATACATAGAGTGCACCTGTATCTGCGCGAATGCTTGTGCACTATAATATGTCCTACGTAGCTGGTTGATCTCCATAAAAGAGAAGGCCGCAGCCAACAGTCGGCCTGGATGCCATCATATTACGACGATGTTTATTCTTGTTCTAATCGTGTTGTGTTTTGTTTTTACACGAATATTAACACTTTGGGCCTCACTACAAAAAAGTTAGACACACGTTTGACACGTGCTTAAAGATAAAAATGTATGCAAAATTAAACACGTGTCGAATGTCTGTCTAACTTTTTTGTAGTAAGGCCCTTTTCATTTAGTGTTCAAGTATCAATTTTTACTTGACACAACGTTACGTTACTTACGTCATAACATCTACCTACATGCCAAATTTCAGCCCGATCAATCCAGTAGTTTGGGCTTTGCGTTGATAGATCACTACGTCAGTCAGTCAGTTTTGAGTTATTATATTTAGGGCCAGTTTCACAATGTCCACATAGCCACTATCTACCAGATAAATTAAAAAAATGGAACAGAATTTGTATGAAATTATCTACCAAATAAACTAACTAGAACTTATTCGTAGGTGGTGAAACAGGCCCTGAGATTATTAAATCATCATACAATACAACACTAAATCAGATCGTTGATTTTGTTGATGGATTTGTAAATAAATATTTAATAACCAATACAAATACAAAAATTATTATAAAAACTCGACAATGAAATTCAAGCTTTATTGTAATCATAATTGTATTTTCATTACGAGCGAGCGACTATGAGTTTTAAAAATGTAATTCCGTTATGGGATCCCATTAGTGTTAAATGTAGAACTCATTTGCCCTTTAAACTGCTCAATCATTCAATCTACTGAGCGATTGACAATGGTATGACACAGACCATAATATATATACCTACATAAACGACGTGTTGTTATGGAAATTGTTACAACAGTACAAATATATATATATATATGTACCTTTTATTTTAAAGCTGTGGATTATGGTTGAGTAGAAACTCCAATTCGGATTGGAAAATTCTTTCAATCTGTGACTGTCTATTGAGGAAATAAGCTATCAAAGACCTCCACTTTTCAGTTTGTATCTACTATATCTATGTACATAGATCGTATAATTTGAACGAAAGATTTTAGTTCCTTAGCTTCCAGCCATTTAACTTCATTGGAGAAAAGCCTTCAAATTGATAACTTATTGAATCAGGCGTTACTTTGTGGAAATCCATTACAATAAATGTTAGAAAATAATATCTAGCTTTAATTCCGCGAGAATTAAAATTAAATATTGCCTTCAAAGTGAATTTTATCAAATTCGGCCGCCTCTCGAATGAACTGCTTTTTGCACACCGGTTAAAAAATAGCTTATATTATATTCTGATTTATAAGGTATGCCACTGTCAGGATTCACGAAAGTTAATTGGGTAGATTTTGCGTGAAAGAGTACAAAATAAACGAATAAACAAACTTTTGCGAGATTTATGTAAATTCTGGTACTCAAATAAAGTTAAGAAAAACTGTCTAATTCTCGCAACCGTTACCATGTTGATGCACAATATTATCACAACAAATATAATAAGTATATGCTTCAGAGGGTTTGAGCGCAGTTTGTTTGACGATCACCGAAGTACTGTGCGTCATAACTTACAGTCATTAATTCTAACTATACGACTCCTAGAACTATTCCGTGTGATAACCTGTTACTTGACATTTTAATCAAATCTGATTCGTCGGATTTCTTGTTATTTTCCGTTCAACTATCAAAATAAATTGAAAGAAATTTTTGGACTTGACTATTTGGAATTATATGGCTCTTGTATCATCTTAATTAAAACTTGTTTATAAATTTAGTACGTAAATACCGACGTACTTCACCTGATCTCTCTCCAGTCGTGTCGGATTACCATCCCATCGGACTATGAGAGTGAGGGAATATACATAGAGTGCACCTGTATCTGCGCGAATGCTTGTGCACTATAATATGTCCTACGTAGCTGGTTGATCTCCATAAAAGAGAAGGCCGCAGCCAACAGTCGGCCTGGATGCCATCATATTACGACGATGTTTATTCTTGTTCTAATCGTGTTGTGTTTTGTTTTTACACGAATATTAACACTTTGGGCCTCACTACAAAAAAGTTAGACACACGTTTGACACGTGCTTAAAGATAAAAATGTATGCAAAATTAAACACGTGTCGAATGTCTGTCTAACTTTTTTGTAGTAAGGCCCTTTTCATTTAGTGTTTAAGTATCAATTTTTACTTGACACAAATAAAACTTTCTTAAATGAAATTTGGTCCTAACATACAATTTGAAGACGTAAACACTGCATGTGGAACGGATTAGCCCATTGTCGGTGACCTTAGAACCTAAACTAATGTTAGGGCATGGAAACCCACTGTCTTCCACGGCAGTGAAAACAGGTACCCAGCAGTTTCTCAAGCTCACTTTTATCCAATAATCTTCAATAGAAAGTATCGGTTTCGTCAGCTATATTATTTAAAACCGCGGCTCGGAGGCGTGGTCACGTCGCCGCCATTAGACGTGGATGCTCTGATAACTATACGGGACGTTCGGATATCTTCGGCAGACTTCGGATTTAGTTCATCATTATGGTTATTCACCGAATGCTGCGGTTGGCGGTTGATAGTGCAGAAATGTCATTCTGTTACGATGTGTCATTTTTATTTACGGATAGCTATGACTGATCTTTCGGTGTCGGAAAATTTGTACGTACAGATTTTCAACCTTATTGCCGAAGCATATGGTTCAATGTTGATTGGGAAATTTTGTCAGTTTCGTGTATCTTGATGTCCTGGGCTCTGACCTTGAGCTCATAGTCTGAAATCGCTAATATGTCGTGGGCAAATGCTTTCATCGAAGTAGATAAATGATGCATCAGAAATCGCATAAGAAAAGACCTTTGATCTCTTTTGACTTTGATTGAACCTGAATATAGGTCGTTTTAGTAATTCCATTAAGCTATTAGACATGTGGTGGCTTAGTGGTTAAAGGACCACTATTGCAGTCTGTACATAAATCTAGTTTTTTACTTGCGCCCGCGCAGCTGTGACGAAAGCCAATCATATCGGTTAATCATCTAAACGACGCGCGCTGTATTTCACACCAGTTGCAACCATTTTGTTATTTGCGTTGCTATCGTCACGCCATAAGTCGTGGTGGCCTAGTGGTTAAAGAGCCAACCTCTCAAGTGTGAGGGCGTGGGTTCGATTCTAGGTCGGGCAAGTACCAATGCAAATTTTCTAAGTTTGAATGTCCTTTTTAAATATGTTTATTTTAGACGCCAATGACTGTGTTTCGGGTGGCACGTTAAACTGCAGGTTCCGGCTGTCATTGAACATCCTTGGCAGTCGTTACGGGTAGTCAAAAGTCAGTAAGTCTGATACCGGTCTAACCGAGGTTGCCCGGGTAACTGGATTGAGGAGGTCAGATAGGCCGTCGCTTTTCATGGTACACACACCAGCACATCTACCAACTACAATCTATCAAATTTCCTTAACAGATTTTAAACTTTATCGCTAAAGCATATAGTTCAAAGTTGATTGGGAAAATTTAACAGTTGGTTTATTGATTTGTTCAGTATACCGCGATGTGGTGATTACCTTAACGTATATTTTATACTTTTTTGTCCTTCGAATATTATTGGCTTGATACAACATCGGCAAACAACCTAATTACATTCAATAATTGAAACTTCTAAAACATAAAACAACTTAAAATTTATCTTATTAAAAGCGACATAAGATTGCTAATTGCAAGTCATCAAATTCAATTACTTTGATGTTTCAATACAAATAATATCTCTTAACTTGTAGTACGAAGTTCCGTTGTAAACTATACAGCTAACGCTAAGTTTCCTGTTTATTGAAAACCTACGTTTTAATCAATTAAAACCTTTATTTGCACAGCGAGTACTAAGATAAGCAATAAAGTCTCTTATAAACATGGGTTAGAGCTAGCATTGTTTGAAACATATAAGGAAACGCGGTTCAACTTATATTGGTTTTATTTGACCCTACTAAAGACATAAACGCGTTGCAATAAGAAAAAATAAAAAATATTTATCTTTACATTATTGTGAAATATGACAATACGGAAAAAGGATATGAAAAAAAGAAACCTAGCTATGAAATATATTTCATTAAAAATAGTATTTTTTTTTATAATTGAGTAATTTGCAATGATTTCTGATGACTTTAAATTACCTACTAAAAATGCCGAAGACAGTATATAGTAGGTATATAGACAAACTTAATTTTCGAATTAGAAGGTTATGGAAAACCATGGCTAAAGTGATTGGCGTGAGCCTGTCAGACTGTCTCTCATTCGAGTAAACGATGCTTAATAAATACAAAGCAAACAACATTTTAACACGGTCATGAGTTAACTATAATTGAATGAATTTTGAAATTATTAAATTATTTTTTGTACTATTTTATCTTAAAATTATTGAGTTCTGTATTTGCTCAAGTTTATTAATTTATTTTCTCGTGTTTATGAGGGCGCGGGATCGATTCCAGGTCAGGCAAGTAGGTACCAATGTAACTTTTCTAAGTTATATGTATTTTCTACCTATTTATATTAATATATTATTTTTTTATCTTAGACACCAATGACTGCTGAAAGACTGCTGAAAGGTGAAGGAAAACATCTCGAGGAAACATGGACTATAAAGTCTGAAATCACCAACCCACATTGAGCAAGCTTGGTGATTAACGCTCAATCCTTAACCGTGTGAGAAGAGGCCTGTGCCCAGCAGTGGGACGATAAAAAGACTGATGATGATGAAAGTAGGTCATAGGTCTATAACCGTTCCATTTTTCTTATTTTGTATTCATAACGTTCCGTTATACCAAGGTAAGTCAATGCAGATATCTGCATTCTAGATAATGCAACTGTAATGACCATTTCTATTAACTGCACATGACATATCGCAATGATAAATAGAAAATGTTTTTTGTAACTTATGCGTTTCTCGTGTCAAGTTATTATTACAGTTAAATATATGTACATAGAAAGTAAGTATTAAAAAGTAATTAAAATGTACATTTTGAAAGTTTGATTTGCTGTGTTTCGGAAGGCACGTTAAACTGTAGGTCCCGGTTGTCATTGAAGATCCTTTGGCAGTCGTTACGGGTAGCAGCCAGTAAGTCTGACGCCAGTCTAATCAAGGAGTATTGGGTTGCCTGGGTAACTGGGTTCGTCGCTCCTTGTAAAACACGGGTACTCAGCTGAATCCGGTTAGACTGGAAGCCGACCCCAACATAGTTGGGAAAAGGCTCGGGAAATGATTTTGAAAGTTTGATTTGCAATGATTTCGAATTAAGAATTATGACCATTGACGCAATTATTTTTTTGTAAAAAAAAATAGTCAGTTCACGAACGAAAATTTAATAATATCAGACAGAAACAAATGAGTGACAAATACTTTTCTATAATATCTATATTTTTAGCCAACTTCCCAAAACAAGGAGGTATCATACATATCTATATTTACTTTACAAAAAAAAAACAATTTTCAAAACCATGCATGCTAAATATAGGTACCTACCTATGTATGTATATATCACACGCCAATCGAAATGTTGCATCTGCCTATATTTCTGCCTAATTTTCCCAACCAATCAACTTGGAAATACCTAAGGTAATTGAATTCTTGGGGCCGTAAGAATTACATTTGAAAAATTGTCCTCACTTTCTATACCTATTACAGATTTTGGTATTTATCATGAAATGTCGACATATTTTGTGCTACCACAAGTGTATCAATGAAATTCTTCGATGCCGAGATCAATATAATAAAACTAATTTTAACAGCATAGCTATGTCGCTAAGCCGAAAGCCTCTCGTCTTAACTTTTTATCGATCTTAATTCTAGGATGACAATGCGCATACAATATTTTTATGACCGTTAACAGTCTCTACATAAACAAAAAAATATTTTTATACGAGTACCTAATAGGTACAGACGCAAGCACATCAAGCTACTTAAATCTGTAAAATTTCCCTAATAGTTTTCCAACTTAATAGCTGAAGCACATGGTTCAAAATTAATTGGAAAATTTTAGTTTCGCTAGCTAGCTAGAGATAGCTTGATGTGCTCGCGTATGTACCTTTAGCTTACCTACCTATGTAGTGACCTATGCCGGAACTTAGCAGAGGACTTTACTCTCATACTAAGGTATGCGACAAGGACAAAAAATTTAAAAAAATGTAAAACTGTAAATATAACAACAGTAGACATGTATTTCTCTCACTTAATTATGCCATAAAAATTATCTTATCTTGTTTATAAGACTGATCTCAGAGATAAGATCGCATTAATGAATAGCCCGTCAAATATTTATTACGGAGCAAAGAAAAATGTTTAGTTAACATAAATATTATACACAAATTCGGTAATGATTCGAGATCGCTTGATACCAGAACTGTGGACATTTATCACTTTTTCTACTAAGTGTTTTACGGTAACTGTGGAAATTTTACGCATATAATTATCGACTACAGTTTATAATTTACGGACGTTTGTTGACCTACTAAGGTAGGCATTTAGAAAAAAAGCCTACTGCATCTATATTATAAACCCCTGTTACAGATCTTTACTGTTATAGTCCACCGAAGAATGTCGCAAAACTGCTTATTTATGTAAAGCAGGTATGTGTTTTTCTGTTTCGATTATCGAAATTAACGCAATCGCCTACTGACGCCAATGCCTTTGATTTCAATGATATTATAATATATATTTGCGATCGTTATAGGAATTCAAAGTACTTCGATAAGTCGGTAAAAAATGTGGCTATCGTCATACGAAGATGTTTTGTTTACAAACATTAAACATTAAAAGCAATCAACTGTTAGTGGAATATAGGTACTCAAAACAGCCTAGGAACAGTAATTGGTTAGCTTTCAATTGGTATAGACATTATTGTGTCAAGAATTCGACATTTCATCTAATATAAAAGTTATTCTTAATTCTATATTGACATAAGTTGTAGTAATAGCAAGATAAAAGCATATAAAAGCGCTCTGTTAACTTTATTTCCTAGCGAATTTGTGAATAATAAGCGATCGGCTTCGGCTGCACCCAGTAAAGAAAATCCGTGCAAGCAGAGTTTTTATTTGTTGGTCTGACTAAAAGGCCATAGGTACAGACGCCAGCACATCAGGTTACTACAATCTGTCAAATTTCCTTAAAAGATTTTCAACTTTATCGCGATAGCATTATGGTTCAAAGTTGAGTGGGAAACTTTGACAGTTTCGTTTAGCCTGATGTGCTGGCGTCTGTACATGTAAACCGGAGGAATGTTTAAGTCATAAATTTCCATAATCACCATAATCACTATAGCACTTTGATAAGGAGCCCTTTCAAAATAGGTCAGGAAATCATTAAATGACACTTGTTCTATCTAGTACAGCACTTCATGTTTCCCTGAAAATTGCTCAAGAGATCGAATACGCTGACATGTCTATAGAGAACCCTAAAACGTAACTACGAGGTGTCGTGTCAACCGTGCGTGCGCACGTATCGGATGTTCGGATGTTCCACGGCGCGCGCGACTTAATGTGGCAATCGTACCGCGCGGCATCTCAAACATTTTCACCTGATCGACACATTCAACGGATCCTACGAATTCTTTTCACTCTTTATTCTTACTTGTTTTTGTGTATGATAGCATTTTGTTTTCACTGATGCTTGTTATCATGTATTATGTTTGTTTACTGTTTTTTTTCAAACAGTTACTTTCTATGCCATTTGTATGAAAGTTTTAACCATGACGTCACAATTTTTTCACATCAATACATATACTTAAATTATCTATAAAAAAATTCCAATAGTTTTCCTTCAAAACGATAAATGAAAGTGACATTATTTTAAGATGCTTTACTAAATAAAATTTTTTACCTAGTCAACTAACCAATTGTGTAGTGAGGTTTAAATTTTAATTTGTATGGAATGAATGGAAACAAAAACAACAAGATGTTTTTTTTTTTTTCAATAAACAAAACAGTCATAATGACAGTCTGTGTTATTTTATTTACCTAATGAATATATCTATTATTATTTTATAGCTACATAAAATATGCCTAATTTCATTTTATTTGCTTAATTAGCGAACGCGCCCACTTCATTAGAAAAAAAAATACTGAATGCCAAAATTCACCAATCTATCAATACATATTTGCAAAGACTTGATATACGACGTACTTAGTTCGATGTGCCGTTAATTTCCGCGATGCAACGCTTTCTTTATGTAAATCGTGTAAAATATGGAATATCAAACAGTTTGTTTACGTTGTGTAGGTACTTGTAAGTCATTTGTCAATGAGTACTTTCAATGACTTAGCGGTTCATAAGTTACCTAAGTAAGTACTTACTTTATACTTATAAATAGGAATGTTTGACTAATCTACGGTTTCCGATGTTGGTAACACAAGGCATAAGGTGTTGTATTGTGAATGTTCTATTAAATTTTCAGTTGAAAAGTAAAAATGATTAAATATATGTTGAACAAAAATGATTCTCGCATATAAGTAGTCCTAAGTACCTGCCTACCTTTCGTACCGACGTTTACGAGCACTCTGATGTGCGGGTGTATCAATCACCAAGTTCCAAACTTCGGGCTGCTTTATAAAAGTCCCATTATCTATAAGAACCTATTGACCGGGTACTAAAACATCGAACAATTTTAAGTGTTATGATGTTACCGTCACGCATCCGTAAATTGCTGCGATAAGTTATCACACGTGACGAAGAGGACCAATAGGGCCAAGGACTGACGGAGCTGCCGGTAGTTCGCAAGAGTTACCGAAGCCCTAGCACACAGGATCATAGTGGGTTTTAGTCAGTTAGAGTCTGACACTACCTGCAGCTGCACCCACAGCGGGATTTGGTGTTTTTTGGTGTTTGAAATTATCAAATGCAAATGCATTTGATAATTTCCCACGAAAAAAAAGGATACCACGTGAAACTATTATCAAAAGTCACATGAGATTCACGTGAAATCTAGACAAAAAGACCTCTATTGACTCAGATAATCTAATGTCTAATAATATAAGTGTCTATCCTTTTTTTATAAAACAAGAACAAAGCTAATTGGCATTTTTATCTATTCTACATTATTTATCGTCGGGATTTAATATACCCTTTGCATAATTTAGAAATCTTTTTTATCTCCGCTTTACGCTAATTCGAGAGTAGGTAGGTAAGTTTTACACTAAAAAATTTGGAACACTTTGTGGACTTTGAAATACCGGTTTTATTTGTATAAAAGTTAATTCTAATGTTGTTAAATCTAACAGAAAAAAACCTAAGCTATTTTTAAACTTTCTAATTTCATTCGTTACTAGCCTGATCGGGATTCTGAGCTTTACAGAACTCTGTGAAAGTTGCTAAAGGTTAAAGCTCTATAATTTTTACGTAGCTATTTAATTCCTTTATAAAACAACTATCAATCGGTAAATAAATCAATTGGTATCTTTAAAAAACAGGCACTACTTCTCCGCTCGAGAAACATAATATATTATGCACTTGCACAAGGAAGTAATTAATATTAACGTATGCGCAAAAGTAGCTTTTAAGTTAACAAATTGCCGGTATGAAAGAATAAAAAATAAAACACCCGCAGCAGCTTCAATTTTCAACACGTGATGACTAAATTCAAATATTAATAATGAAAACTCAATGTAGCAGCCGCACTGATTGATCGATCATAAGGTTAAGCCACGTTTGACGCGGTCGGTCAATGGATGGTTGAACCTCTTGTCATGGTGAGTTCTTCCGTGTCTCGACTGAGCTCAAAAGCCTGAGAGTCTGACAAACAGTCTTACCAAGGATATTGGGTTGCCCAGGTAACTGGGTCAAGGAGGTCAGATAGGTAGTCACTCCATTTAAAACACTGGTGGTACTCAGAAAAGAAAGGATGATTCTTTAATGAAAACGCAGTTTTTACAAGAGCATCGTGGATGATCTAGCTAGTATTGCATACCAATAGAGTTGTTTACTCCAAATTCATGTAGTCTAGATGCCCCAATTTGGTACGACGTACAACTCACGATACCGTGGCGTTGTTTTCGATTTTATGTGTATTGCAATACCTAAAAAACGTGATGTGATTTACGAATACGACCGATTTGGTCTATTTGCTAATTTCTGTAAATACTTAATAAACCTACTTAGTTGCCTGATATATGTAGGTGGGAAGGTAACTGCTTCAAATTGGTATGACTGATAAATCAGTACTTTTCGAACGTCAAAACAAAAGACAGTCCTCAAAACGCCCACCCTTCACTTCTTTCTATGTGTTCTCGCTGGGTAAGCATTTTTAGGATTCCGTAACTCAAAAGAAAAAAACGGAGCCCTCATAAGATCAATTTGTTCTCAGTCTGTCTGTCTGTGAATTTATTTCGGAAACAAGTAAAGATGACAAGTTGAAATCAAACCATATAGGTACTCGAGTCCATTGAATGATTATGAAAATATCAAACTTCTTAGCTTTTTGCATAAAAAAATATAAGGTTTTTTCATTCTCTCAATTAATTAAAACTATAATGTTCTTAGATGTTAAAAGTAACAGGAAATATGACATGAAACGTGCAAAGCGCATGTTTATGTAACTGAAAAAATAACATTATCAGACTTCCTGTAGCATAATACCCTATAAGTACCTACATATTATACCTTGCTCGTATTAAAAGTCAAAGGTCTGCTAACATACTTGCTTACCCATAGTAATTTATATTTTCGGGGTATGCTGCCAACATAGTATCTAGATACAACAACATTAGGTATCTAGTGCCTGCATACCTTCTAACTCCGCAAGTATGTCCCAATATTTTCTTCAAATGTGTGTCCAAGGGACTCAACGTAAAATATAGTAAAAGAACCGGCCAATTGAGGGTCAGATTCGCGTACAACGGGTTCCGCTCTCATTATCTATGAAACGGCCGAAAGATCATGTCTGACGTCAAATATTTATTGTTATTTTTTGTTGTTACAGCGCGGTAGCAGATATAAATTATCGGTGTAAAATCCGACTGCCCATCAGTTTAGGTTTGGATTTAGGTTTATGAGTAACAGTCAGGTGACAGACTGACAGCGAAGTCTTAGTAATAGGGACCGTTTTGGATAAAAAACCCTAAACTACCTGTTTTTTTTTACAAAGTCAAAAAGGAGTATTATTAAAATAATCATGTGAATAATCATATATATGCAGTTACACTTAGAATATAGATAGAAGATGCACTTACCGGGAAATCCACTGATGAGTTTAGTTCCCAAACCTAAAAAAAGAGTATTTTCACCACAAACTAATTAATACTCCCGTTGTTTTACATTAGGTAATACCGCATCACACCGAAAAAAGAACATGCAACAACAAGCTTAATTTCCGCAAGCAATTCGTGAAAGAAAACCTAAAGTTTTCAATGAAAATATTCAATCACTCGTTTCGTTTCGAATCAGAAAACTCGTAAAACATTATAGTAATAATATGTCGTTTCGTAATATACAGAAAGATCGCAATTCTATCCGTCGGTTTGCGTGTAAACACTGTAATTGCGTAGATTTGCGACGTGCGCGACTCAAGATGCGCCGGCGCCGTGTGAAGCGCGCGCGCATCGCATGCCCACATTACCTAGTACAATAACCATTGCGTGATTCCATTATACAGATCATGGTATTTTATGAAAGTTTAAAACAAATATCAATTATATGGAAGTCAGTTATTTTGTAATTTGTGTTTACGCCGATTTTCGGGTGTTAGCTTAGCCGTGATTAATGCAGTTCCGATTAAATGGAGTTAAATGCTTGATTTAGGTACTCATTTGTAATATTAAACAACTTTGTAATTGGTTAAACTACAATTACGAACGTGATTACTACTTTTGACACTTCTTCGAGTTTCATTAAAATAAAAATATTCGTTTGCGAAAATTTTGTGAGAACCTTTAGTAGGTACCAGTGGTACCTTGGTGGCCAACACTCATCCATGAAGCCAGCCAGTAACATGCTCCCAATATAATTTCGTCATTTATATTTCCTAAAAACTTGTAATTCGGTTGAACCTTTACATCAAAATTGGCTTAATATTGCTGTGGTCGCTACTGAATTTATGGCAATCTATTGTTCATAAGTACTTCACACCCTCAGTCATCATCTCAGCCATAGGACGTCCTCTGCTGAACATAGACTTCCCCTTTAGATCTCCACATATACCGATTGGAATTGGAAGCGACGTGCATCCAGCGTCTTCCGGCGAAATAATATAAATATATGTATTTTACGTTAGGTAAATATATACAGAACCGAAAGATTTATATTGCGTAAAGTGAAAATGAATAAATAAATAAAACAGTGATAAGTGAAAATATTTAATATTTATTTATTGATAATATTATCTATCCTAACATACTAATCTATATGAAATGTATCGTCCCGCTGTTTCTGAGGACCGAATGATCTTCACCACCTGAAAACAAAAAAAAAAAACAAATGAATATCCTTCATATTCAAAATCACTATCACTACATAGTATAAAACAAAGTCGCCTTCTCTGTCCCTATGTCCCTTTGTATGCTTAAATCTTTGAAACTACGCAACGGATTTTGATGCGGTTTTTTTTAATAGATAGAGTGATTCAAAAGGAAGGTTTATATGTATAATTTTAGTATCAGCATTGCACCCGTGCGAAGCCGGGGCGGGTCGCTAGTTCTATGATGAAATTCTATGACGCTATTTCACACTTGAGGGCCCGATATTCGTGCTGGGGCGGCCCTGGCATACAATTAGCTTCAAAAGGAACAAAACTGGGTTTTATTAAGTTTAAGTCTGACATTTCCTCCAGCTGCACTGACTGCAGGAGGTGTCATTTGATAATGATAAATGATCTTTATTTTGCAAATAGGTTGAACTCAACACTTTTACACGCCAACACTTTTTTTATAAAAAACGAGATGAGGTCGGCATTTCCTAACTGACTACCTTGAGAGGAAACACCGATACAAACTCAAGGGTCAGTCTCTTTTAGAGTCCAGACATAAAAAGAGATTTCATACTTAAGTATGGATGAGCAATGTAGGCTTGTAATATAAAAAAAACCGGCCAAGTGCGAGCCGGACTCGCGCACGAAGGGTTCCATACCATTAATTAAAAAACGAGGAATTAATAACGATTTTTAATAAAATAACTTATTTTTAAAGTAAGTAATACATTCCATATTCTGTGAATATTTCAAACATCTACCTGTTGCCGTTATCGATATCGAGCAAAAATGGACAAAAAAATCACATTTGTTGTATGGGAGCCCCCCAAAATATTTATTTTATTCTATTTTTCAGTATTTGTTGTTATAGCGGCAACAGAAATACATCAGCAATGAAAATTTCAACTCTCTAACTATCACGGTTCATGAGATACAGCCTGGTGACAGACGGACGGACGGACGGACGGAGGAGCGAAAACAATAGGGTTCCGTTTTACCCTTTGGGTACGGAACCCTAAAAAATACCCGATATACTATAAAATTAATATTATCTACTGACATCCAAAAACTAACTTTCCCATAGTCTCAGTCATTAGTTATGTAAATACTAAAATATGCACATAATAAGCCATGCATTGTTTGCATCAGTCCACACTAGAATAGTTTGTTTTTTACTTAACACATCAATATGCCCATAACATGTCTAACCACGCAACATCTTATATAGGTATAATTAATTCTCTACGAGGCAGTTACAGAATATAAACCATTAACACGTTACTGTACTAAAAAGAGGACAATTGGATACTAGTTGTAGTTTCAAATCATCTTATCATATAATAGTGCAAACTAGTTGCTTCTCGGCTACGATCGCAATTGAAATGTGTCTTGATTTGCGTCAATCTCTGAAATTGAGTTCTAACTAACGTCAAAAAAAAGAAGTTCCCTCAGCGCCAAGCTAAAAATTCATCCATAAATACCTACAATATAGTAGTGTAGACTGACTATTAATTTTAAACTTTCAAAAGCAAAATGGCGATCAGAACTTTAAAGCCGGAATGTCTTTCTAACGGCCAGTTTCACAGGTTACGGATAGCCACTATCTACCAGATAAATTCAAAAATGGAACAGAATGTTTATGAAATTATCTACCGGATAAAATGTGTGGAACTTATCAGCAACCTGAGAAACTGGCCCTAAAAGTAGTTTCTTAATTAAAGATATTAAATTCCCGCCACACACTCGTCTTAAGAGTTCAGAATAATCATAAATGTCCTTATCTTTTCAGCATAGAGGATGGTGTGTCAGTGGTCAGGGAAGCCGTGCGCGTAAAAATGGTTAACAAAATTTATTAATTAAAGTCAAAATATTTATATTTTTTGACGACCAGATGGCGGGAACCTGGCTGCCACGCTATAGGTCGCGGGTTCGATTTCCGCATAAGTCAAACATTTGTATGCATGAACATGGGTGTTTGACTTGGTCTGGGTGTTTCTATGTATAATATGTATGTATTTACAAAAGAAAAGTATATAAGTATATTCATCTGTTGTCTAGTACCCATAGTACAAGCTCTGCTTAGTTTGGGACTAGATGACGTTGTGTGAATAATAACTTACCTGTCCTCTTTTAAGTCCGAAGTATCTTGCTACGGGATCGCCTGCCTGTATTCTCATCAACATGTTCTCTTTCAACTTACTGTGATAGAAATAGTTATGGAAATATTTGGTCATTATAATATGGTATAAAAAATCAATAAAAATAAAATGTATTTTTATTTTCCCTTATATGTAGATGAGCCCACGCAAATTGGTAAAAGCAGGCTGGTAAGAAAAATTTAGTTCATTATCTTCATGCATGATTAATATTAGTAGTGCTGACTGAACCGGCGCACTATGCGTGTGCACATTCTGTCAAAGTAAAGTCTGAAGTTAATGTTGGTATGGTTGTTAAGGTTCCTTTTTTTATTTTGTGGACAACATAGTTAATTTTTTGTAACCTGACAACAAAGAACAAAATAAGAAAAGAATTAACGAAACCCGTCCAGCCATTTATACATATATGTTAAGAATATAATATTTTAGAGTGATTAATATCTCCATGTACAATTATTAATTTGTTTATCACTGTCAGATATACCCTTAATAATCCCCCCAAAACCTTAATTCACCATTCGTCCCCATGTTTCTATATTTTCAGAACTTTAAAAAGGATACTATCTAGTCAATAATTCAGCCTTCTCATCAGGTGTTAGCACAATATGTTCTGGCACCAGCTCGTGTTCAGTGATGTTGATCAGCAGCTCTGACTCCAGGAACTGTTCCAGGATGTACTTAGGGGCCATGTCTACTAGCGACTGCTTTGCCGATGGAGTCATACCTGGAAGAAAACTGATTTATCAGTATACTTATTACCAATATAGGCAACAAATATATTAACAACTATTACTAAGGATGATGTGGGACATCCTTCCATTGTTTAGAAAAAACAAGGACTTCAACCTTTTACAGAGTAGAAGAAATATCAGGTCTCTATTTTGTACCTTTATGCAACAATAATTCTTATAATGGTATGCAAATATAGTCTGACTCAGTCATATATGAAAAAGAAAATTTATTGAAAATTGGCTTCACAGGACAAGACAAAATATTATCAAAGGAAACAAATTACCTGCTTGTACTACAACAATGGCTCTATGAATATTTTCTTCCTGCATCCTAGTACAGTATGTTTTGATAGTTTTAATACCAATTTTGGGTTCATCGGGAAAGAAAACAAACATCTGGTCTGTGGGGTCATCATTGTGGGCTACTAGCACAATTAAATCACTCCTTGCTGGCCTCTTCTCACTGTAAAAAAACGAAATAAGTTTATTTTTATTATTATCCTAATATGATATGGATATCCTAAACTGAAATGCAATAGACAATGTATAATTAATTAAAAACTTATTTGTCAAATGAATGGCATGGCCATAAAGTTTTTAAACTGTGGTTTAAAAAAATTAATAATGTCAACAACACCTTATTTGAAAAGTAATTTCATATAGCCAAAAAATTGTAAGCTAGAATTTTCTAAGAATTTCAGAACAAAGTTACACTGATTTAAAAGAATACAAATTTTGGAAGGAATAATGGAGATCCTGGATGAAAAAATTAAGAAAACTTTAGTGGAGCACACAGTGTCACAGACAACAAAACTTCACCTTGGTAAGTTTTTAAATACCTGCCAACATTTTGGAGGCAGTAATTTTTGATTCAGCCTCATGAAAACAACAACCTTACCTGGGTTTATCACCAAATTGCTCTTTGAACTGCTCTAACGTCTGGTCCAATTCATCCTGTGTTACCAAGTATCCACGATCATGACATAACTAGAACAGAAAATATAATACTCTCCATAACTGATCTAATGTACAAAAATATATATTAAACGAATGTAATTAAATACCAAACATAAAGTTTGAAACATTCACACACAACATAACCTCACTTACTTGCATCACTGTTTTACGGATACGCCAAAGTTTATAAGTTTCCGCATCATCATCCATGGTGAATAGTTAAATATCGGATATTCTTATTGAATAAAAGTACTAGTTACAATAAAATTACAATACTAAATCACTTTGATATACCCAAGATCAACAATGTAAACATTTAAAACATGAAACAAGTGTCGCTGTCTTTTGGATTGATTCGCTTTCGTTGTCTGTGGGCGAGGCGGTAGTGATGTGATTTAATTCTATTTATAATAAACGAAAAATAAATTGTTACGTTTCGAGAATTACGGTAGTGCGCGGGGCCGCAGTGTGACCCGCACATAGATAGGAAACAGCATTTATGTTATTCTCAGATATAAACTAAGCTGCCTGTCATCAAAATCCATCGATAGCTTTAGCGTAAAAGACAACACGTACATCTTTACATATACCATTTTTATAAATAGTAACTACTATCCTAGTGGATATACATCGAATTATGCAAAGTAGAGCAATATCTTCAATGATGAAATACACGATGAAAAAAGACAATATGATTGTTTTCTAAAAATATAAAATGTAAATTATTACAATTTCATAGTCACATGCATATTATCTATTATATTAGAGTTAATAACGCATCCGACTCGCATTCGCATTAGGGCGATCTAGTGTTGCTTTGAAAACGTTTTACCGAGCTCGATAAGAATCAGTAACTTGACAAGAAAAGTGTAATCAGAAGCTTTTAATAATTAGAAGATAATTAAAGATAATTCTTTTTAGGGTTTTTTACTAACAGGTCTCCTAATAGTTTAAAAACATGGTCATCCTTATTAATACAATAACGACTATCGTCTATGATTCGATACAACACACAAAACTATTTATCATCTGTGGCGTTCGAATTGGTTGATTTTCTAATTGAAGTTTCTCTCCCATTGAGATTTTGAGATTTGTCTTTCATTTATTGTAATCTTGATAACAACACAAAATAGGTAACGAAAATGGCTGGAATCAAGGGTATGTATTATCGTTTGAAGCTAATAACTTTCACTTCTTGTAATAACAATGTCACTTGTGCTACAATGTCTTATTTGTAGTATGACTCATGTTATTTACAAATATTTTATTTTAAATAAATGATCCTTTAGCTTTTCCACCTGTCTAATTATATCAATATTTTTTTCCATGTACGTTTCACCACTACCATGGATCAGGGTAAGTTTTGGTTCAAGTTCTATTACAAGTAATATTGTATCTGGAAAAATTTTATGTTATTGTGCAAACCAGATGCCTACATTCTTAAATTACTGCCAGTACATAATGTTGTTGACCTGTTTTTGATACAGTTTTTTATCTCACAAATAAAGTTTCATTGTGTTGTGTGATGATAAAGGAAGGTTGCAACAAAAGAGTATGTACAAGTACCAGCTTATGTCACTCTGTATTTTTAATTGTGACTCTATTATAGTGTAATAATTCGTGCATCAAGGCTGCTGATGTTTTTCACGGCTCCTTGAGTTGAGGTTGAGACACACAATCAGTATAATGTTTAAGTATTGGTTTTGAATTTGTCATACACTGTTGTTTATTTATATATTAAATTAATTAGGTTTATAACAGCTATTACCTCCTTAATGATGTCCCAAAACAAAGCTAGTGATTATTACCTGACTAAATTCAGCACTAAGTATAGTTATTTGATACTGATTTTGAATTATGTTGATAGTTCAGGATAAATCCGAAACTAGTATCAGATAAATAAAATAGAGCTTCGGTGTCAGCAACTTAGGTGATATTAATAATATTGTGAAATAAAACAAATTTATTGAGACTGAAATTAATGACCCATTCATACCTAGTTAGCAAAAAAAAAAAAAATACAATGAAGTAGCTAACTAGATTACACTTCAATCTGTCATTATCTCATGAAAATATTGTAATGCCATAGCAAAGGAATATTTTAATAGCTTTTTTTAAAGTGACTAAAAACAATTATGAAACTAGATTTTTTATTTTGCAGTTTGGTATCCTTGGCATTTGCTGGATCTATTGGAATGACCTTTGTTATTCTCGCCTGTGCCTTACCACAATATAAGTAAGTAGAAAATTATCCCTATTGTGTCTGTTGTCTATACTCTTTATCATGTCCCAAAAAGTTATTCTAGACTTTTTGTTTTTTTTTTAAGTACAGCTTTTTCATGTAATTTGCTTTCAACAATATTAAACATTTTCAAATGGTTACTTTGGAAAATTATGCAAGAAATATCAAAACAAAAATTTGCAGGCTTGGGTTTATTTACATATTGAAAACAGACTAGGTAAATGACAATAGGTATGAGTTTTAGTAAAACAATGGTTATGATAGTGAGTGATGCCTCTATTCAAGACAATACTATGAGATAAGTGATTGTATGTTGATATTTACAATATTCAGATTCTGAGTCTTACATAATTTCAACCTTGTGAATCAAGCTTAATCAGCTTGTTTTAGATGATGATATGAAAACTAGGATAGCAAAAGATAATTGTTAATCATTTTATAATCCAACTTCCATAGGTAGGCTTTTCTTGTCAATTGACAAAATAAGGGTCAGGCATAAGGGTCTATAAACACTGTGTTGACCAGCTAGAGGACACGTCACACTTCTACCGTGGTCTTCGGTAGAAGTGTGCTCTGCTTGGACGGAGCCCCGCCGTGTCCTCGTGGCGGTGATTGGCGTAGGCGACCGCTCGCCGGCCCTGGTGCAAGCCATGACTCAGAGCGAAAGAGAATGGTATGCCGTCGTCTCCTGCTCTGAAGCAGTTATAATAGCGAAGGAGGCGGCGGAGCGGCTGGGAGACCGCAATGTTTATCCCAACCGCCACGAGAGCTGGAGCTGGTAGATACCACCGGCCTCTGTGCTGCACGATTGTTTGCAAGAGTTATAGCAGCCCTATAGAGGCTATATGGCATATAGATGCTCCAGAAAGAACAAAAGTGGGGTTTAGTCAAAAGAAAAGCCGACCAGCTGCACTACAAATAAATTAAAATAATGGTTACTCTTAAAACAAATAAAGACATAAAATGAAAAACATTATCAATTAATTTCCAGACTATGGTGGCCATTCTTCGTGGTACTGTTTTACATTCTGTGCCCCATTCCCACGATGATCGCGCGCCGTCACTCAGAGAGCACTGGTGGCAACTCACCTTGCATGGAGACAGCTATTTTCATCACTATGGGATTCCTTGTTAGCTCTTTCGCGCTTCCTATCGTACTGGCTCGTGCTGCTGTGGTAAGCAATATTTTTTCGAACAAGTGTTCAGCTGAATCATAGATTAAACATATTTCCATAAATGTTACAATCAGCACTTGAAATGAAGTCAATTCTTCTGAAATTCATTGTAGATTTTTTACATGAAATCAGATTATTATGTAAATATTAATGAAATGGTTTATATCCGACAGATTGCCTGGGGCGCTTGTTATTTGACACTGGCAGGTAATGTCATAGTGTACCTCACCATTCTTGGCTTCTTCACCATCTTTGACATGGACGACTCCGACTATACAATGTGGTGAGAAATCTAAATGTTGTTGCAACTTGATGGACGATCTTAGGCAAATAATATATTGTATCGTAAGATAATGTTGTGGTTTTGTTTATGATTAAGTCTGATAATGATACTGATAGAGTAACTCGAAGGAGGTCTATGAAATATGATGTTAACAACTTTTTTTTTTCTTTAAAATTTTATGGATGCTGTAGCTAAGGAACATCTGTTAATATTTGTCCAGTATTTGGAGTATAGATGGCTCGTAGAAATATATTAAATTATCATTTGAATTACTTTTATTGTGACAGTTCGTATCTGCAATGTTTGTTTTAATTAAAGATAAGAGCTTTGTTAATGTGTTTCTTGTTGCTGTATGTTTCTGTTTATCAACAAAATAAGTACCATATGCAAAAATGGGAGTTCTTATTGACAGTGAGTACAAAATTAGTAAACTCAAGCTACGGCTAAGAAATATTTGATAATCATGAGGTTGTGTTATTTTTTTTGCTATTACGGACTGTTACTTCTTAATTGGTGTACTGATATTATATACAAAATATACTTTTATCCCTTATGAAACAACATAATTTATGTGAATTTTATAATATAGCATATGTTACTCACATATTTAACAAACAATATTCTATTTGTTACTATTTAAACTTGGATTAAGAGAAATTTTAGTGTAAGATATAATTGGAGATATTTTTTTATCATCAACTAAAATTCAGAACAACAGTCAACGATATTGTAAACATTTTATGAGCTTGTATCATGAAGATTAATATTTCATGTACTAACAGTTAGGAATACTTAACAATCTTATTTAAAGCATATGGCTGAGACAACTTATTAGGAAAAAAGATACAAATGTAAGCACATGTCTATAAACTAAAACATCATTTAATTTTAATGCTTTGTTACACTTCTGTTGTGACAATGAAGGCTGAAGAGCATTTAAAAATTAAATGATGTTGTTAGTATCAAGGCATAGGCTCTAGATGTAATACTGTAGTATTTGGTACTTTCTTAATAAATGTATAAACAGTGGAGTGAGAGCTATTGTAATTAGGAACATACTTAAGAAAAAACAAAATTATGGAGATGCATAGATTGTAAAATGTCATTATGCTGATAATGAATCCAATTTGAATCTGAAAACTTCAAATACATTATCATGGGATTGGAAAGAAAAGGTCATTGAAAAAAGGTTGTGTGTCACAGTTCAGTTCTCTTTTTACAAAAGGAAAAATGTATAGGAATGAATGTAAACATGATTCCCAACAATAGGCAAGAAATTTGGTAATCAATGTGAGCCAAACTTGTATTTGTTGCGTTGTTTAATTGAAGGCTGAATAAAAATTTACGCAATGCACTGTATGTTTAGTAACTAGTAGTCATTGCTATTTGTTGTAATAAAGCTTAGCGTGAAAGTGCAACAACATCCAAAAATCATTCCACTGTGACTTATCACCATTAAAAAAACAGGAATCTTTGATGTAATTTTAGAGGAAAATCTAATGAAAATTATCAATTTTGTTACATTAATTGAGGTATTTGAAATACGATTGCATTCCTGTAATGTAAATTGTGTAAATATAGCATTAGTATCAGGTCACAATAAATATCAGCTGCTTTATAAATTGTTGTTTCATTATTTCTTCAGAACTTTTAGTGAGTACCTCCTCATGAATGCATACGAAGCCTACAATATGAATAATTTGTGGTGCACCCAGGCACCCAAACAAATTATTTACTTTCAAAAATATAGACCACCTGGAGAGTATTAAAATAGATTATTATACGCGTAGAATGATGGTAGTGTGAACATCTGGCTCAAGATCATCCTCATCCATCGATTTTAGTTAATGCTATCTAACAATTAATTAATCTTGCATATTTTGAAATAATAAGTCACTACATATTTTATAAGCAGTATTGAGCATCATATTAAAATAAAAATTTAATGCTTTAGGTTTTTATGCTATTGTATTTATGTGTAATGGAACGTAAATTAATCATCTTCCGCTGCTTTGACATTTGCTACACGTCAAAATTCGTGAATCTACCAGTGATTGTACCGCACCCACTTAAGTTTTCCTCAACAATTTTAGTAATTTTTGATTATAAAAGTATTTAGCAAATTCAGAATCATGGGCGATCATTTACCAGCATGTGTCATTGATGTGGGCACAGGTTACACGAAGCTAGGCTTTGCCGGCAACAAGGAACCGCAGTTTATCATTCCGTCAGCCATAGCGATAAAAGAAACAGCGAAAGTCGGCGATCAGAGTACTCGGCGTATGACTAAAGCTGTAGAAGATTTAGATTTCTTCATCGGCGATGAAGCGTTTGACGCCACCGGGTACTCCGTGAAATATCCTGTACGCCACGGTCTCGTCGAAGATTGGGATCTCATGGAACATTACATTGAACAGTGCATCTTCAAATACCTGAGGGCAGAGCCAGAAGATCACCACTTCTTGTTGACTGAACCGCCACTGAACACTCCTGAGAACAGGGAGTATTTAGCCGAGATTATGTTTGAGTCATTTAATGTGCCTGGTCTTTATATTGCTGTGCAAGCCGTGTTGGCGCTCGCTGCGTCGTGGAAGTCGCGCACGACCGCTGAGCGTACATTCACAGGCATTGTAGTGGACAGTGGAGATGGTGTCACCCATATAGTGCCTGTAGCTGAAGGATATGTCATTGGGTCGTGTATTAAGCACATACCAATTGCTGGTAGAAACATTACTTCATTTATTCAATCACTACTTCGTGAGCGCGAAGTAGGTATCCCACCTGAACAAAGTTTGGAAACTGCAAAAGCTATAAAAGAGAGATACAGTTACATTTGTCCTGACATAGCAAAGGAGTTTGCTAAGTATGATGCAGACCCTGGTAAATGGATGAAAAACTACACAGGTATAAATGCTATTACCAAAAACCCATTTGCGGTTGATGTTGGTTATGAGAGGTTCTTGGGACCTGAGATATTCTTCCACCCTGAGTTCTCTAATGCAGATTTTACTGTGCCTCTGAATGAGATGGTAGATGAAGTTATTCAGTCATGTCCTATTGATGTGAGGAGAGGTTTATATGGAAACATAGTGTTGTCCGGTGGATCAACAATGTTCCGTGACTTTGGGAGGAGATTGCAGCGAGATATCAAGAGGACTGTTGATGCTAGGTTGAAGCTCTCAACCACTCTATCGGAAGGCCGTATCACACCTAAGCCTGTAGATGTGCAAGTGATTTCACACAACATGCAGCGGTATGCCGTCTGGTTCGGAGGCAGTATGTTGGGCTCCACACCTGAGTTCTATCAAGTGTGTCACACGAAGCAAGCATACATGGAGTATGGCCCCAGTATTTGCAGGCACAACCCCGTGTTCGGCACCATGACATAAATATATATCATAAATTAATTGCCAGTATTCAAGTCAATAATGATGTTGACTATTTTTAAGCAATTATGAATTTATAATTTTAAGATTTATTTTACTTAAAAGAGACTTACTAAGTATCCTTATTTTATAAGTGTAACTAAATGTTGCTTCATTGTAATGTAATGAAGCATGGTTTTTGTATAAACACATTTAATTCCAACATTATGTTTATTAATGTATTAAAATATTCAATTCATGTAAAATCTAATTTCTTAAGCTGGTTTTTATTAAAAGGCATTTAATATTGCATTCCAGCTTTTTACCAAATATAGAGTCTTGATATTATGTTTATTTTATTTATTTCGTTTTGAATCCCTTCTTGAAATAAATTCGCTACTTTTGTAAGTTGCAAGTCCTCAAGTAGCCGAATTCAGAGGCGTGAATACCAGACCACATAATTTAGTCCAGATTACTACTAATAAAACAACAAACTATCCTTAAAATACTGCCATGTTTAATGTTTAAAAGTATGTAGCATATTATTGTGAAATAAGATTAAAAAATCTTATCATGGACTTAGGATTAGTCATTCTCCTTCACTTCACTCAGTAGTTTATAACTAGAGTAACAGATGGCGCTTTCATAAGAGTTAATCGGCCAGTATGGGTACCTATCCATATTAGCCGATATTTTTTTTGATAAATTAGTTTATTTATTACGTACAAACAAACAAAAGGTAACATTGATAAGGATGACGAAAGTAACGAAAGCTTGTGTAGTACGTAATTAATGACAGTAAACAAATCTACTTGATTGCAAATTTCTAGTTGGAAGCTTAACAGAAAAATTCAACGGTTCGTACCAACGTACGTATACGTAGGGAGATTTCCATATTCGTTTTTTTTAATAATCTATTTTGATAGACACGTAGGTGGAACGGGCAGGCTAAAATTAGGAACTTAGGGTCCTTAATTCAATCACTCCATCAAAAAACACACGTACGCACACACACAGACTCTCTCGCAGACGCACACATTAACTACATTAACAGATGCGGATAACTAACAATTTTTGTAATAAGCTACCTCCAACTTCCTCAAGCAACTGCCCTACCGGGTCAATGTAAATGAATTATATTCACGCACTAGTCCGTACCTACCCAACTAGTCAGGGACATAGGTTCCTAGGTATTTATGAAAGAACTGTGAATGACAGGAATGATGCTCTTTTCATTACTCCTCGCTAATTAATGTAGGAACTGTCTCGTGAGCAGATAATTTTACATCGGGGAGGGTTGTCGTCTGAAATTTTACCTCAGTCAATATAATCTTATTCAATTTTCACCTAGTTTACCTATGATGATTTTCACGACATACTTACCTACTTAGAATTATAGTTTAGTCTAGAGGGGATAGGGACAGGGGAAGTGGGATATATTTACCTATTCCCTCATACCTAATCAGTAAATTTGACGACGCAATGGTAACCACTACCGAGTTGAGGGTCCCAGATTCGATTCCCGGCACAGTCGACATACGTGTGTGATGAGCATGCTTGTTGGCTGTGGTCTGAGTGTTATAATAATATGTACCTATTTATATAAATATAGAGTTATTTTATCCGTTGTGTTGGCACCCTAGGCATCTTGTTATAACAACAGAACTGTCCTACTTTTATTCTTTGACCTCATAATTATGTAGGTACCTACTTACCTTATATAATTTACCTAGGTAGGTATTTACATGAAAAATCTCCACTAATATTATACTGCCATAACATCAATAAATGCTTAGAATATGAAAGATTATGCAAAGTTTAAACTTACTGAACTTTGATTTATATAAGTCAAGTTCGAGCGAAGTCTAAGTAGGTACGCTTAACAGATCTCGGCCCGAGTTTAACCCGTCTTGTGTGTGTAGTCAAGTAACTTTGGTTAGACATGTCAGAAAGAAGGAACTATTCTCCGTACCGGAATATTAGTCGTTACGTTGATAGGTACGAGTATATTAAAAGGACACACGTATATATCTGTCTCTCTTTTCCCCTTTTCTAGCTTTTCTACAATACCAACGTAATTAAGTACGTTTAATTATTAATATTAATATAATATATAAAAATAATTAAGAATGTAGGCGTAAGTAGGTACTTACATACTTTAGGAAATTGTATAAGGCAGAACGGACTATATCACCTACTTATTACCTTTCAAATATGAGCACAGTTGACGGAATTTCTGATTCAAAATTGAGGTACCCATACCCAGTTAGGTACCCTCATTTTACATAATGTAACCAGTGACGTACCTACGCTTTTATAATGCCTAATTCTTATGAAACCTTAAAGGTAGTCCAAAAGTACCTACATAATTAGAAATAACTAACAATCTAGCGGCACCCCTGCATCTCCATCCGCCTGGTAACACCAGGTGGCACGCAGGCAGCAACTCGTTTTTACAAAGCACCCTCTCTAATTAGTCTGGTGCCGTCGACTCGGTCCTACTCGTACGTTGCACTGGCTTACACGAATGCCACAAAAGAGCCAATTTCCGAACGAATCCTTGCCAATTCTACGCCTCGGTGACACGCTTACAGATTAGTAACAAGTTTACAATTAGCTGATGTTTTGTTGTCAGTTATTTGTTCACGGGTTTGTGTTGGGCTTTAGGCTATAGACGACTTATAATCTAGGTTGGTACTTACGAACTAAAGGTACATACATACGTACCATCTATTCTTTCGTTACAAATTAAATTTCAGGGGATAATGAGGATACCGGGGACGGGACACATTTTGGAAGGTAATAATAATGCTTCCGGGATCCCAATAAGTAGGCATTGAATTTGCGCTTATTAGATCAGAATATCAGTGAGTACCAGAGTGATTAGGCAAGGACACCATTGCCTACAAACCTATAGCTGACATTTCGCGGCAAGCGGCCTCTGCAGGCCTCTGCATTCGACGTATGTACGGAAATGTTTGAAAATTCTTGCAACTGCATTTCCATACTGTAACTAATGACAGACGGTCGCGCGCGAAAATCGATCACAATCAATAGTGGAAACAAAATGATTGTTAACAATCGGTCGTTATGATGCCAGTGGAGGCAGAATGATCGTAGAATTACCCTTATTTAATACAGTAATGAATAGCGTTAAGTAATACGAATATCGATACATAAAAATGATTAGCAATTTAACGGGCTCTTAACACGGCAATAAACCTACAAGGGTTCGTAATCATAATCTGAATCAGGTTGCCATTATCGGTATAATTAACCATATACCATAATGGTTAAAGGCAATAATATCATTGTTTGTTTTACCTCTATCTACCTATTTACCGGCGTCATAAAAATAAGTAGTTCCTAAAAGGTTATGTTATCTGCCCCAGTGGGGGTCGTACATGGCGACAAAAGGATGTTATCATGAAGATGGGTAGCTGTGTGCACCTGTGGACCTTATTTATGATGACCGCTGGATAGTGGATTAGCATAAGTCATTTAAAAGCGGTAGTTGATGGCTATACTGAGCCTTGCAAAGGACTGCGCCCCCGTCAATAGGGAATATGGCAGATTATTTTATGGATAAACGTTGACCCGTAGTTGGGTCTCTGGAACAATAGGGGTCGTTTATAAAGGTATTCTTTTGTTAAATAAATACACCTCGGAAACCACGAATGTACTAATTTAAGGTTTCGAAGAAAATCTGGAAGGAATTTGTTCTTACAAACTTATAAGTTATTTGAATGTTATTTACTTAAATTAAAAATAAAACCAAATTCATTTCAAGTGTATGTATGTGTTTGTAAGTGAATAGGTCCGGGAAATGTAGATATTAGGTGTCATACCTATTTCATCGCTCTTGAATGCCTCGGCTGCCAAATGTCACAAATATGGTGCCATTTATGTAAAGTCGTTAAAGCGTAGGGTGGCTGCAATTTGAGCGTTTTCCCGCTCATTTCAAAACAATGACGATGTATTCAAAATACCAGTATAAGATTACTCTTTTTAGTAGCTCTCCCCAGTTCTATAGTCAACCAATGAAAATAGCAACTAGATCAGTCCAAGAGTTGATTATCACCACCATAGTGTTTTCCTAAGCAAGCATTATAAATTCGCAAGCAAAACAATGCCAGCAAGAAGTTTTATTTAGTTAAATGCACCACTGAATTAAAAAAAAACATACCTACATTTTCTCCTTATAAAACAGATTACAGAAAGGGGTAAAATACAATTGGTCTCGCGTTGGTTCCTTTGTAAACTATGCCAGCTACTAGTTGGGGCAAGCAAATAAAACTGTTGGATTCCATGAACTACACAAAGTTGAAGCCGAGAAGGCTGTGGGTAATAGGAAATCTTGCCAACTCTTCAAAGGTTCGGAACAAGTGTAGTTTCCGGCTTAGAAACGAGTTTATTAACTTCAATAATGGGCACATAGCTAGCTGACTACCAATTAGAGTTTCTTCATTTACAAATAGCTACTGAGACTGTTCATGAGTACATTTGGTTGGTACTGTAATTAAGTGTATTGTATGTTATACACACAAGCTTTCATCTGCGTTACATTGCAAGCTTTGCATTGCATATCTTATGCTCAATAATATTTTATTTTATTTCCAATTACTAACAGATAAATTAAAATACAGAAATAACAATCTCTAAAAGCTTCGACTGTCTACATTTGCTCAACAGGTACTTACATAAATGTAATTATAGCTACAGTTGGAACTGGGAATCGAATTCAGTTCAGAGCCAATCAATGTCCGCACCGTCGCTTGCTTCCTGACCAATAAACGAACCACAATCTGCTCGTAAATCTAACTTGCAATATTTTAATATTGAGTCCGAGTGTTTATCGGTATACTGAAGCTGCATCGTTGGTCTATAGGTAGTAGTCGCATAACGCGTCTGCTGTGTGGGGTCCTGGGGGGATGGGGTCTCGGGTTCAATTCTTTGGTTGGGCCGAAATTGCTTTCTGAATCTTATGTGGCTTTCATAAAGCAGCTTGGAGTCGAGAAGTTTGTGATTGATACACCCGTGCATCGGAGAGCATATAAATATCAGTTCTGCACCTGATCTATCTCCGGTCGCATTCGGATTGCCATCCCATCGGACTATGATAGTAAGGGAATAGAATGTGCACCTGCGTCTGCGCAAACGATCTGTTCAGAAAGAAAGGCCGTTACGGCTGGCAATTGGTCTAATAATAATAATAAACGCCATTTTTATTATTTTGAAGTGAAACATGACCAACTTCTGTAGGAAAATCGATTGCGTCTACAAATGCTGTTCGATGTCAATACGTAGGTATTTCTATGTCATTGACCATAACAAAAGTAAATTCAAGCATAAACACATAGCAGGTTAAACATATTAGTCCTAATTAACCCCTAATTTGTAAATCATGTGATATTCATAGCGATAATTGGAACCATGAATAATAAATCCGCGGTCTTAAAGCTAGACAGCTACCACATGCTATAGGAACATAGCATAGAGAAGTCGGGTTACAGCTAATTGCAAAGTGCAACCATTGTTTCCCCATGCCCTCTGCGCCGCTGGGAAACCTCCCACCACGAGATTTTTAATTATTCTGCGAGACGAGGTGTTACATAGTTATGGATTATTTTTTTATGATCATTTTTTCCAGTCGGCTTCCAATGCTGCGAGATTTAAAGATTAGTACAGTTTTTAGCGTGGAATATTTTAAATCCTACTAATATTTTAAACGCGAAAGTTTGAAGTATGGAAGAATGTTTGTTACTATGCTACGCTAGAACTACTGGATGGATTTTACTGAAACTTGTCAGTAACGTAGTTTATAAATCAAAATACTATAACTATACTTTTCATCCATGTGCGGGAATCCTGACATCCTGACTGAAGTTGAAGACATACCTACATGTTAGTATTCGAATTAGTAAATAGTTTCTATGTAAATAAGGATAGAGAATGCTTAATTTTGTCAAGTACTTAATATAAAATTTACAGTAGGTTTATAATTCTAAGCAATAACAAAAGACCTTAATATATTGATTGCGTTTTACAATAACGCAATACCTGTTATCAGAGCATGCAATTGGCTACCGCGGTATCTAGCTATCAATACTCGTAGTGTCAGTCCGCGAAATTTGACAGCAAGCCAATTGAATACCTTCTCAGAAACCAAGATGAGTGATGGCTTGACAGTAAACGTCAACGTTATTGCGATCCAGTAAATTGGGAATATCGTCTATTCGCCGTCAAGAACACTAATATCTAAGCCTGGGGTTTATTAGGACTCCTAATTAGTTATTCGACTTGTGTTAATTGATGCCAGCATTCTAAACTTAAATATTGCTAAGTAAATATTGTTTTAATTGTTTTAAAAGTATAAATTAGAACAAATCTTCCTTGTTAGCAAATTATACTCATGATAAAAATATTTTTTTTTTGATAACAATGAACTTTACAAGTTAATGACGGAGATATGCGTAAACAAACATTAAATCATATCTGACAATGTCAATGAATACCTCCTTTTTTGGGTCGGTTAAAGTACTAAAACTTTTCCTGAATATAATAAATACTTTTCTGAGAACACATCGAAATGAGTTCAGCCGAACGCGAGTAAATCGCAGACTAACATACAAACTGCGAAACTCTTTTTTTAGAAGTCGCTTAAAAACTCTTCTAGTAATTAATGTTTGCACATACATTTCATCTACCTACGCAAATAATCACCCTAGTATTTTTGACCTAGGCACGTCTGCGTAGGTAATAAAGGGATCCTTATATAAAAATTAAAAATTATCGACCTATTTCGAAACTGAGTGTTATACCAAAACTTTTTGAGCATATACTTTGCGACTTGATCACTCCTTTAATAAAACCGCTTATTATCGCGGAACAGCATGGATTTATAAGTGGGAAATCGACGGAGACTAATCTCTGTGAATTTATTGACTATGTAACTTCTGCTATGGACGCGGGCCATCAGGTAGATGTCGTGTATACGGACTACTCCAAAGCTTTCGATAAAATTTCTCATAGAGTACTAATAAATAAGTTGGGGTATCTCGGTATACACGGTGATTTGCTTAGATGGCTGGAGTCATATCTGAGAGATCGTAGTCAGGCTGTTACTATTAAGGGTTTCTGCTCTTCCTTTATGCCCGTATCGTCTGGAGTTCCCCAGGGCTCCCACCTCGGACCTCTGTTATTCAATTTATATATTAATGATTTATGCAATGTTTTTAAAGAATCTCAATTTATTCTCTATGCCGATGACAATAAAATATACAAAATAATCCATAATGTTGACGATTGTATAAAACTTCAAAAGAATATTGATAATCTATGTGACTATTGTAAGGAAAATTATTTGTATCTTAATATAAAGAAATGTAATATTATATCATTTACCAGAAAGAAATACCCGATAGTACATAACTATAAGATGTATAACGAATTAATATCTAGAGTGTCCGAGGTGCGAGACCTTGGGATCCAGCTTGATTCTAAACTTATTTTTGAGTCTCACGTCACAACCATAGTCAATAAAGCCTTTCGCATGCTAGGATTTATTATGAGAATAGGAAGAGATTTCAAGCACCTGTCCACATTATTACTACTTTATAAAACCCTTGTAAGGCCAATACTAGAATATGGTTCAGTGGCCTGGAATCCTCAGTACAATATCTACATTGAGCTCCTTCAAGGGTTACAAAATAAATTTGTTAAACACCTTATATGGCGATACAACTTGGGCCCTGATTATAAACTTGATCTTGAGCCTTTGGAGGAGCGTCGTGCAGAACGTGATCTAGTTTTTCTCTACAAAATAATCAGAAACCAACTGGACTCCCCTTATCTTCTTAGCAAGATCAGCTTTGGATGTCCACGATCCAATACGCGTAGGAGATCTCTCTTCCATAGCAGTTTTTCACGTACAAACTATGGTAAAAATATATTTGTTAAAAGATCCT
Source organism: Heliothis peltigera (assembly GCA_958496145.1). Lineage (NCBI taxonomy): Eukaryota > Metazoa > Arthropoda > Insecta > Lepidoptera > Noctuidae > Heliothis > Heliothis peltigera. The sequence goes on along the minus strand of OY292338.1, from coordinate 4,905,892 downwards.
GTAGTCTGTATAATGCCATAATTAACTCTGACTCAAATAACTGTATTGATATCTTTCACCTTTCTCTACCAAAGTATCGAAATTGTATTCGGCCATATTTGTCATCCAAATTTAATTAAGTTTTATTTATTTTTCTAAGTCCGAAGTCATTACTGTATTTGTATAATAATTTGAGGAAACTCTTTTGGATAATGTTTTTCTTATATTGTTCTTTATTATAATTGGTATTGTATCTGTTTGTTTCCCAAATAAAATAAAAAAAAAAAAAAAAAAAAAAAATCCCGACTGTCTGGTCTACGAAGGTGAAATAAAAACGAAAGAACGTTGTCTGTTCTGGCCTTTATAATGTACTTTTCATTACTTAGGAATAATATCTAAGCCTTACATTCTTAAACATCTATCTACGTATAACTGAGTAACTATTATCATATAGTACTGCCTTCGTAGATCTAGTACTCGCATAGCGCGACTGTTCTATAGGCTTTAGGCTGTGATGATGAGATGCCAGGCCATCGACCGTTTTAAAACGAATCCCTCGAAATATCACAAGGTTTTCAATTACATAGTGAAAATCGTGAAAGTAAATATGTTATTCGCGTCGAGTAATATTTTTAAGATAAATTTAAATGTAAGGAATCCCTATATTAGGAGTCAGAATATTCTGAAAGCTCACAGTAATCTTAGAACATGTTGGAATATTACGTAGTACCGCTGCGTGTAATGCAATTTCATTTTGATTTATGGTACGGCCTTTGAGTGTGTATTCCTTCTATAGGTGTATGTATATATATACTTAAATTTACATACTCACCTACTTTATACATACCTGAGTGGTTTACCTTACTTATACGGCTATAATTCCATCTGACACGCTCTGGTAAATGAAGTGAAATGACGGATGGTTATTTTATTTTCTTATTCTGCTTCGTTAGTTATATTATTAATTAGTATTTAGTATTAAGTACATGTAGTATGGTAATACAATTGTAGAGACGCCAGCACATCCAGCTACTACAGTCTTTTAGATTACCTCAGTCGATTTCAACCTTATCGCTGAAGCATATGGTTCAAAGTTGCTTCGGATTTAACAGTTTCGGTAGCGTGACGTGCCGGTTTCTGTACTAAAAAGAAACACGGATGTTCTAATTAATACAAGTCTTATCTCCTGCTATGTCTTCAGATCAGGGTAACGGTGACTGAGGATTTAATTGTAATAAAAGGAAACGCGATTGTATTACTTTACATTGCCACGAACACCAACCTATGCCAAACACGGCTAATGGTTGCTTATAGGTGCTTTAAGGGCAAAATCAAGATGGCCACCGAAAACCCCATGATACGTTATATGTAACTTATGATGCTAAATGGCCCTTAATACATGCGTGTATAGCTATACAAATATAACGTTCTATTTCACGCTACATACAGTGACAGTTGGTGCAATCTGTCGACACTCCGAGATATGGAATTTATTATTAACATATTTTATGGGCTTCAGCATGTTTTTCCTCAAAGAATATAGTTCAAGTATGTTTTTGTTCAATTTAAACATTTATCACGAAGATACATAAACGTAAACTTCGCTATTATTTGTCTTCGATAATTTTTCAGTGATTTTACGTACCTAATTAAAGTATTTTATGTTTGTTACAATATTATCAATCTTAGGTAAAACAGAGCGAAAACTGTTTGATAGTCGTCTGAAAATAAGAGATGAAATTTAAAATCAAAAGTACCATTGAAGTCCATTACCTAACAGTCAAACTGATGTATGTACCAGTGCTTTCAGGTTATGGTGGTTTGTCAGTTCAATTGTGAAACCTAGGAACTTATAGCAGCTTGAATCCTAATTAAGGCTCCTGGTTCCAATCTATTATATTTACGTTTCACCACTAGTGGAAAGTGGACATAATGTTATGAAATCTATTCTTATTAAGCTGGTTTATTCATTAGATAGCCAAAACAAAGCGCTGTCCACACAATATCTCCCCGGTCCGCTTGACCTACCTCCGTTCGATTCCCTATTTAGGCTCATCCAAAATACCGCGCAAAATCGATAAGTACCCCGACTAGCCGCCTCGACAGGAGTATAAATACTTTGGTACATTAAATATACATACACACGTGACGAAGGCGTTGAGCGTTAAACACCCGTTATTTGTGGAAATCTGGGCAATTAGAATGTTATTCTCTTACTAGCGACCCGCCTTCGCACGCGGTTAAAATATAAGGTGCTATAAAAATCTCTGCCACGGCTTTAATAGGAGGTAGTATTGTGTTTATAGATTACAATAGTGAAGATAAATAAGAGATTATTTGTCTTTTTTTTTCCTAGAAACAGACGTGTAAATTGTGAACCACGTTATGCAGAGTAGAACCAATGTTAAATTGAATTAACTGCTCCGGGGTACAAAAGTTCTCCACTATTGTAATGTATAGACACACTACTACCTCCCATTGAAGCCGTGGCAGATATATTTATATTTTTAGAGCACCTTATATATGTATATACTTACCAAATTTTTTCAGTAATTATGAAGTCTACTGGACTCTCCAAGACACATCGACTGTAGTGTCCATAGACAGCAAGTTTGATCACCTTCAAACAGAATAAACCAACCTCGTAGCAGCTCAGTAGGCGGCTAGTGTAGGCGCCGTCGGCGAGTGGATGTTTCTTGTGTTTAAATGCAAGAATCAATTTGAATATTTAGCATATGAAACATAAATCTGTAGCTTCTGAAGGTCAACTATAGCAGTTAGAAATATACCTACCCTCGCAGACTTATTTTCGACCTCTCTATTGTGTACGATAGGTACCTCAGGTTTTACATTAGAAACATCTGAAATTATCAGTGTTTCTGTTTGAAGTGGCTATATACTAGAAGTAGGCTACAACTTCGGGCCAGCGAAGCTTCTCGAAAAGATCGAATAGGTACGAATGAGCAAAGAGTTATTAAATAACCAACTTTAGACATTCATTATAAAACGTGGTCTTAAAAAAGTACCAGCTTTAGAGCTAGCTTTAAACCACCATCTCGAACAAAGTCACTGGCCTAAACCTAGCACTAAACTAGTTTTATAATAAGGGGTGCAAAGTTTAGGTACCTATTAGTACAAACCCAATATAGTTTCCATGTCCCTCGCATTTAACACAAACTGTCATTCCAGACTTCCATTTCAGCGACGGTTTAACGATCGGGGTCGATTATGAGCGGGCCCGTTTAAACCCCATTTTATTTGAGGCAGCCTGCCAATGAGAGGGTGGCAGATAACTATGGCTATACCAAACTGGCACACTGAACCAATTAGATGAAGTTCGAAAAAACTGAGCTGATCGCGTAAAATGTAAAAAGTCGGAATTTAATTCGCTTAAAGATATCTAGCCTTCTGCAATGCGTTTGTGGAAATTGTAGGTGATGTTTGTGTTTTGTAGTTTTTATTTGCGGATGGATAATACATTTATAATGCGCCTTCTATTCCCTAAAACGTTACTTACATGAGCGTACGTGCATACTTCGACAAATTGTTCAGATTGAGGCCATTTTCAATGCTCAAATACGATTCAAAACCAAGGATTGACACTGAGTTTCTAATTAAGTAATGAAACGAACAGAATCACTTCATACTATGACATAGTAGATACTCTTATATAATAATGTCACTATGTGTATAGATTTTGACGCGGAAAATATGAACAATCCACTAGCTACTGTGTGAGCACGATACGTCTAATGACTAACTTTAGAGACGCAAAGTTATTTACTAGCAACGTTTGTCTCGGATTCGATTCCGAGGTCGGGCCGAAATCACTGTGTAGGTTTTAAGAGACTTTCATAAAGCAGCCCAGAGTATGGAAATTGGTGATTGATTCACCCGTGCATCGGAGAGCACGTAAATGTCGGTCCTGTGCCTGATTTCTCTTCAGTCGTGTCGGATTGCCGTCGATCTGCGCAAGTGCACTATAATATGTCCTGCGTAGCTGGCTGATCTCTTTAGAGAGATCGGCCGACATGGCTGGCAATCGGATTGGACGCCATTATTATAATGAGATTTTTTACTGGGAGAAATTATTTGTTAGATTCTTTACATACTTTATGTTTTCTACAGTGAGGTTTGGCTGGAGTGTGTAAATTAATCTGATAGGCATATCGTTGCACAAAAAAGCTTTGCTGAAATGACTCTAAATATTTTTAAGGTTAAGGGTCGGTATATGCTAATGATAAGTATAAACAAACCATTCTGGTACTGTATACTAGGACAGGAAAACTTCTATCGAACAGCCATCTTCTGGTTATCTTATGTAAGACATTGCAATCTTAAGCTCAGTCTTTTAAACGGGTTATCGTGTACAGTACTCCTTTATGCCTATTCTAAGGTTTAGGGAAAATTCTGAATTTATATAAAAAATATCTGAGATAAGCTCTTCAAAAACATAAAACGAACTATTATGTAACGACTACTTCACTCTGGTGATGTTTGATGAAAACATAAGAATACATCGGGTCTAAAGCTTTATTCACATTAGACATCACATTAGAAACCTCAAAAATAACAGTATTTCTCCACTATTTATGGATGTTATTATACATATAAAGCTTCCTCTTAAATCACTCTATATATTAAAGAAAACCGCATCAAAATCCGTTGCGTAGTTTCAAAGATTTAAGCATACAAAGGACATAGGGACAGAGAAAGCGACTTTGTTTTATACTATGTAGTGATGATTGTAAATAATTTTGTATATTTCAGTCTCCATACTCCATATAAAGTAAATCAGAAAACAAATAACGGCGCTGAGCATGGCTCCATGTTCATTTGTTCTGCTAATCATTGCGACTAGGACGAGGGTTCGTGATGGATTGCTCGCTTCCATGACCAGACGTGAGCCGTTCCACATCACTCATTGCGGATACTCAACAGATATTGTTGCACTTATTGTTTAGCAGTTGATTAAGATAAAAGTTACCGTTTTTGTATTTTATATTTTAATGGTTTTGAAAAAGGTTGTTTGATGTATTCTTTTTTTGATTAAAACTAGTTTTTTAGCTAGCGACACTGGATCTAAATATTAGGTTTGATCATCCAGAATATTTTAAACTATTCATTTGATAATTTATGTGAAAAGTGGTGGTGGCCTAGTGGTTAAAGCACCCGCCTCTCAAGTATGTGTGTGCGGGTTCTATAGGTCAGGCAAGTACCAATGTAACTTTTCTAAGTTATATGTAGTTTCTAAGTTTATCTTGGACAAAAATGACTGATTAAAGGTTAAGGAAAACATCTCGAAGAAACCTGGACTAGTAAAGTCTGAAGTCATTATCCCGCATTCCGCAACCGTGGGGATTAACGCTCACTCCTTCTCTGTGTGAGAGGAGGCCTATGCCCAGCAGTGGGACGATATAAAGGCTGACGATGATGATGATGCGATAATTATGCTTGTCTATCTTTACACATTTTTGCATTTATTATTTAAGTAATCGTACTTATGTGTGTGTTTTAATTTATCCATAGGCGTTACTTTAAAAAGGGTATTGAGTACCTTCTTTATAAAGGGATTTCTAATGCCTAGTTTAACAAAATAGTTCAATTACAATTTTAAGCATAATTATTACGAAATTCCTTAGAATTTATTTGAAGAATATATTTTATTCATTTAATGATAGCGAGAAATATTTATTATTTTCGTAATTGATACAATAAAGTTAGAAGGACGAATTTCTTTTCATTGTATTTTCAGTTCTGAAAGTTAATAAAAATAGGTACTTTTATTGAACCAGTTTTCGTTTATAGAAGTTGATATGAATAAGGCTCTAGATAAATGTATTTTGGGACATACCTAATTTACTTTCGTGTTAATAAAATGTTTAATGTTAAGTAAGTATGACGATTTTTTTATTTTATGTTGGTATTGTTTTGTATTTTGGTTTCATAGTTGAAACTAACAGTTGTTGTAAAGATAGGAATTCTATTTTCGAATTTCAAATTTAGTTTAAAATAATTCCAATTTCAAAGTTCTACACCTCTACACAAAAGTTTTGGATTCCAGCACTACCTTTGAAATCCGAATTCTTTTCCTTAGCAAAGAGATCCAATATGTCTGGATATAGACCTCGCTTTCTGATCAAGGATCAAGATAAAAGAAAATGGAGGCTTTACTGGCTTAAATGCTCATTTAACCACAAGACATTGAATCTAACTGACGTTTAAAATGTACGGATATGTTTTTTAAGCCATTGGTTCTGAATGAATGTTAATTATTTACGCTACGTTAGATTTTTATATTTTTTATGTCACTTGATATACTGTAAAGTTGATATTATGGTTGAACCGTTTACTGCCGTATGACATTGCCAGCACGTTAAGCTACTCAAAACTGACAAATTTCCTCAATCAACCTTGGTCCATATGTTACGGAGATAAAGTTCAAAATCTATTAAGGAAATTTGACAAAGTTGCAGTAGTTGGGAAAAAGGCTCGGGAGATGATGACAAAGTTACGGTAGCTTGATGTGCTGTCTGTAAGCAAGTTTTTAATTTATAAATTCTGCCAAATTATGTAATTAATATCCATAACTAAATTGTTTCCTTTACAAATAGAAATTTAGACAAGAAAAACTAAGCTTTTATATAATAGTTCTTATTTCAATCCGTTCTTTACAAATACTTTTATAGGACCAACCTTTTTACAACGTGCCTTGTTTTAAGTGATTTTTATACAAGCATACATGCCAACGAAGCCACATATTTGACCTATTTCTGTTCAGAAAATATTTATTTAGAATTTTTTCATTCAATGTTATTTCAATGGCTATAAAATGTTGGAAAGCAATAAAAATATGTTTTAAGTCAAGCAAAAAATATTTTTTATCCGGAGAGTTTTTATTTAGCTGTATTTTACACGGTGTTTTTATTTTATAAATTATATAATTAAACGTAAATATAAATAAGTCAATTTATATGTAAGAGCATTCAATGTTTTAATTCCAATGTATACCGTTCCGTAGCTTGCAGTGATCAAAATTGCATCTTCAGCAAATCTACTCCCGAGTCTATTACTCGTAAAAGTTGCATGAAATCTAACTGAATATTGGGTACACCTAAATGCTATATAACAGGCATGAAAAATAAAAAATGAAAATACTTAACACTTTTTCCTAGTTTAGCCTAAAATACTGGTCCTGTATTTTTTCTTTTCTACCATATTTTTTCAAACGTTGATATTTCGTGTTATGTCACTGTTAGGCACTATTTACTAAAACGTGACGTCACAAGCCCTTTTTTTTTCTTGGGAAATCATCAAATGGCCCCTCCCGCTGAGGGTGCAGCTGGAGGGAGTGTCAGACTCTTACTGACTAAAACCCACTATGTATGTTCCTTCTGAGGTCCTTGTGTGCCAGGGCCATGGTATATCTTAAGAACAACCCGCAGCACGTCACAAGCCCTCACTTTCGGATTTCAATGCGTTCTTTTTTAGTATTATTTTTATTGTTTTTCGAGGAACTAAGTAATTCGATTTCTTATATTTTATCCTTCTCGTCACCCCTATTACAATGTTCTAAGCCGCAATTTTTATTTGCTTACATTCTGTGTTTTTGTAGATTTTCTTCTTTGATTATAACCTAACATAACTATCGTATGTAAAGTATTTTGATTTTATAGTGTGATAAAATACTGCCACAATGGTGTTTTTTGGGTCTGGGAAGCTTATGGACGGGATATATAGGATCTATAGGTAAGAATCTTACTAATTCACCGATTTGTGGTGTTACCTAAACCAAAGTTCTAAGTTAAAACCGATTTAAAAATTTAACTCTCAGTTTTCTAACGAATTCGTTTGCGTAAAACCAGCCAGCATTTCACGGAGACGTCGTGTAAGCACTATTATACATTCAACTTTTTGGTACCAAAAGTTTCCACATAATGTGAGAGTTCTGTGGCTTTTTGTGCGAAATAGTTTCCAAACTTTTGAAGTAAGCTGGCGAAATGTGGCCGTTTTTTGGCCGGCATGTTGGAAATCGTAGAACATATGGAACGCGGAAAGTTGCTGCGTAAGTAAACATTAGTGTGGTTTAAAAGCCTACGAGAGCGTCGTACATCTGTATACTAGTACTATTGCAATACACACGACACAGTAAAAAAGCCTTTTTTTGCGGGTAATCCTCAAATGACCCGCTGCGGGTGCAGCAGAAGGGATTGTCAGACCTTTACTGACTAAAATCCACTATGTTTCTTCCGGGGGTTCCTGTGTACCAAGGCCACGGTAACCCTTGCGAACAACTCTCAGCACCGGACCTTGACCCTAAGGGGCCACCCCGATCAAAATAGCTTTAATACAGAAAACGCAAAAAAGCAACATACATATTATTTTAAGTAGGTTAAGTAGTCAAGTTTAAGTAGCTTAAGACAACAACTATGTATAAGATTCGATGATATGAAAGAGGAGTATTGAAGAAGAAGATAAGCTAAAATAAAGCCAAATAAAATTGGGATAAGGGTGTTAAGTCAAACATGGACGATTAAATATTACATCAACTTGGAAATAAACCATGAAAACTATAGATATTGTTTTAATACGTAATCCGAGTGAGATTTTTCAACATTATCATTCACCAAGTTCATAGGACTCTTAGGGGTAGAGACATCACATATATCCACTATACCTAAACATCTCGCATATGTTGCTCTCTAAGAATTTGAGGGATCTTGCCATAAACAATTACATGGATCATTACATTTCAAATTGTACACAGCGAGGTCTTTGCAAAACAACTTTGATCAAAATTCTAGAACGTATGATTACAGTTTGGACTTTAAATTAGAAACTTTGAGACTGACGGATTGTCGGACCGTCCTAATAGCATCACAGAGGAGCCATTTTATTCTGTTAAGTATCTGTAAAAGCAAAACTTTTGGTTAGTTACTAAATAAAAAAAAAAAGATTTTTCTTGAAACAAATAAAGAAATCTTAAATCGAACTTTACTGTCTCTTAGATAATTCTTAGAAAGTAAGATAGAAATTTATAAGCTGTGTCTTGTCGTTGCAAAATTCTGCTGCAAGCAAAAAGAGTAGATACTCTTGCATCCGACCAATTTCCGGGTCAATCTCCTTCTGAACTAATAGAAATCGGCATAAAAAAGTGGAAAGTCGCAGACTGACGTTTATTTATTATTGCTTTCGTATCAAAGGACCAGATTTGCATAAAATATCATCACAATTTTATTGCATATACTTAAACTTATCCCGGGAATAGCCCTTATCTTGTTGGTAAAAGAATGTAACAGATGCAAATTTTTGAAAGTTCAGAATTGATGAGAAATGGAATTCTCAATTCAAATGTAAGTTCTATTAAGTGGGAAGCAACTGGCAACCAAAACAAGAAATAGTTACGCCTCATCGATGCCTACTTTTAGTTCATTCGGTATAGAAACATGTTGATTGATGAGTTTCGTCGAGTTAGACGTTTGGGAAACAAAGTTCGGCGTCTAACGATTACTAATGATTTCATTCAGGTCACTCGGTAATCATTCACAGCGTACATCTTGATTTTACTCTTGGCTACTCTACGTTGTTTTTGCTTCCACCAAGTTTGAGCGGTCAGGGATAGTACTTTTAATTATAAGTTATAGTGTGGCGAGATAAATGAGTCAGTAATAAACTTCGTACTGTCTGAAATGGCTGTCTTTTATTATTGTTTGTTTAATTTATTTACCAAATAGAACATATTTTATTCTTCATGTCAAACAGTACCTACACACATTTGAAAATCCCAAAACGAAATTAAATTACAAAAACTCCGAAAATTAATCCCGAAGCTCTCAGTAAAGTTTTACAAAAAACTTTCTCATCTAACCTGGTGAATGACGACATGAAAGCAAAAACATTTCGACAAAATTTAGCCGAATAACTTATTCACATCGGTAATTTTAGCCGAACCCTTCTATGGTCCTTCGGTAACCGCGACCCAGCTGCACTCATCCGTGACAGAACAATGGGCGCCCCCACACCTCAGCTACCCCTCCCTCGCTTGTCGGCATGCACCGGCGTCACCGGCAAATTTCAGACTTGAAATTTTGATGTGACCTGACTCAAAAGGTTTTTTACGTATGATTTTTGGACAGATAGTCGCAATGGAAGCGTAGAAGCGGTTCGTTAGCAAATGGATAATTTTTGCAGACCCCTTTGGTTTTAGAGTTTAGTGAATAAAATTGAATTATGGCAACCTTTTATGGTATTTGATTTTCTAATTAATTGTAAAAAATGGTTGGTTGATGTACAATAATCAGCTTTAACGTTGGAACACGAATGCTGTTTAAGAATTGAAAAATTTTTACGGAAAAAATGTTGAATAAAAATAGTCCGTTGTCATCATGGAGCCTTCACTAAAATATGTAATGAACCGAAAAACAGCCAAACAATATACAATAACAAATCTGAAGTAGCTATAATTGGCCACTTACACCGAAAAAAGCGAAATTCAAGATTAAAAAGCCATTATCCGGATGATGTTACCTTACTTTGAATATATTGATTATTCAAATGTTTCTATCCTCTCTTCTATAAACACGCAGTAAATTGGTCCTTAACTGCGCCCTTTGAACCAAGGTGAACGAATCCATAAATCACACCTTTAGCCAGTCCAGTAAATTCCAACTAAATTTCCATTAAGGCGGGATGACTTTATTAAAGCAGTCTAAGATGCAAAATTTTCCTAGACTAATATTTCACAGCGTCTCGGTACTTAGCTATAACCATGTACAAGAGACGTGCAAACGATGCAGGGTCAGCGTTCAAAATTATCGCAGATACACTTCGGCCGATATCATATTTGGGGAAAGTGAATTTAGGCTTTAATTAGTTGAAATAGAGTCGAATGTCGTTAGAGAGTTGGTTTCGATCGGTGTCAAGTTAAGCTCAATTTGAATGTCCAGATTGTAGGAGCACGGCGGCGGTGGACGAGTCGGTGCATTTTAAAAGATGTGCGAGCTAAGATCGCCACTTGACGTGGAGTCATCGCGCAGGCGCACTTAATAGGGACGCGACTCGAAAGACCAGACTCTATTTAGAATTTATTGAATTAAATATTATTATAACTGGACGTAAATGTAATTATATTAAAAACATAGTCTTAATCAATAAATTGTCGGAATTGAAGTTGAGTTTATAATGAAAGTGTCTTTTAAATTGGCATTGGGTTTATTACCTACTTAAAACTTTCTAGGACTTAAAATTGAGTTGTTGAAGAACTTTATATTGCCTTAATATTTTATTATTTTCGTGTAATGGAGGAAAATTAAGTTATTTCTTAAAACCAATAAATAAAATTACTTATCGATAACCATTTCACTTTTTCTTATCACTGTAAAGCAGTAGGTATTAGTGAAAGTTTATCAGTTAATCATCATTAACAAGACCGGCCTGAATTCAGAATACCGTGAGTGATCGCGGTCTACCCAGGGCTGGTTAAATCCACGGTAAGTGTCGGTCTCATTCGGGCCTTATCGCCTCCCGGAGCACCCTGTTATCTCGGAGAATTCACTAATTTAGAATCCACGAATGAATATTTAATGGGAGTGTGTCACCCCTGAAAATTTGACTTCAGCGTCATAGAGTAGGTGATTACAGGAGAGATGCGCTGAAGGCACAATATGGTCACCCTTGATTTAATCATGCCGTATTTTAAGTAAAGACGTACACTGAATTATTGACATGGTATTTCTGTCTTTTTGGAGCATTATTCAATTTTGCTTTGCTTAATGATCCAAAAGGTAAAAAAATAAGGAAACTGGAAAACGTATTCGAAACGTAGCATGACTTTCATAAAGGCTCCCATTTACATTCAAAGCAAAAACACGAAAAAATTAAAAGTCAAAAATTTCCTTATTTTACCGAATTTCCCGTCTTCCGACTCTGGTCGGATGTAGTAGGCTACGCGCGGGGGTTGTGAGAGCGGGGCGAGGTTCGCAGCGGGAGGGGGGAGAGACGAGGGCGAGAGCGACGCAGCCTCCCTCCAGCAACGATTACTGATTAGTGTGGCGGCGAGTGCGGCGGGGCCGCCCGCTTGGAGCTCGAAAATGCCGCCGCCGACTCGTATCGGAGCCTTCAGTACTAGTGTCAATGGGGAAAGGTTCTTCAGTCAGGTAGTGTGGCGACCGCGCCTGGAGTCAGCCCCTCGCCTGCCCACTGCCGATTGATTAACTGTCGTACGCGATCAGCTGATTGAGTGCGGCCGCGTGCACCGGCGAACTTACGGCACGCCTCTACATGTGCTACGGTTACTACACTTACTACGTTTGTGTCATGATGTATATCAATGTATTTGGGTGTTGACGATTTTTTCGTGTTTCCAATGTGGGGTCTGACGTTGCCTTCGTCTGGTTGCAAGTAAGTACATAATGTTGTTTGTGTCAAAAGTTTTGTTGCTGCAAGTTCTGTAGATAACCCTACTTTCAATGTTTTTATTTCGTTTTTGATGTTATAGTCGCGGAAAATTGCCATTTACTTGATATTTCATGGTTGGAATACTATGTATAAGCGTGGTTATGGAAGTTGTTATGCGGAAATATGCCAGGATAGGCAATGTTTGCTATATTGAGTGTGTAAATCGGGGTTGATGTCTATGCTTATATGTTTCACTGTAACGTAACTTGGTATGTGACTGTAGACTGGAATGCCGTAACCATATGTTAATATTCGTACTATAAGGATACAGGGTGCTAATTTCAGTAACGTCACCATATTTTAAATAATTATTTATAAACATATACCTAAACCTTCCATTCCTATAATCTATTTTAATAAGAGCTTTATAACATACTACTTTATTATAAAAATTGGTATTATTATGTTTACACAATTATGAATGCTTGTTATCTATTTTCGTACTTAATCAATTATAATTGTAATTACAAGTTACGGGTTAATGCTGTGGAGAGTAGAGTTACTGTAATTAATTAGTAAGTTGGTGTTAGTTTTCGGGATCATTAATCTACAGTAACAGATGAGCCTATAATTATAATTAAGAACGGTTTCATAGTATACTAGTTAGTACATAACAATACATATTTGACGTAGACAAGGGTCATCTTATGTTTTTTTTATATAAGGCATCTGAATAAAATATATTTAGTTCCTGTATCACCACTTATGAATAAGTTCCAGTAAGTTTATTTGATAGATAATTTCATACAAGTTCCATTAAATTTTTTAATTTATTCGCTAGATAGTGGCTATTCAGACATTGTAAAACTGGCCCTTAATGTTTCTAAATTTAAACATGGCTATGTAACGCTAAGAGCCATAAAACATTATCTAACATATACCTGAATAAAAAAAAATACAATTTGATCTTAAGTACCTGGTTTTCGTCATTAGACCTGATCTGAACTGTACAAAGTTTAAAAATGTAATATTTTTAAATATTATAAAAATTGTTTCTTTTCACTTGTCATTGGCTAACACTGACAGTGAAGTGCCAAAATAAGAAAAAAAAATGTTTCTTTTCAATACATATTTCTTAATAAAAAAATTAAATGAACATACTAAAATGTTACGCCTTCAACGCTATGAAGTACGTTCTATAAACAAATATAATACCGACGAGCAACCTAACGAAATACGCGACGTAAAAAATCTCGTAAATTGTAACCGTCTGGATTTTTACTAAGCATTCTTCGCAGATTCCTTCGTAGCTTGAAGTTATAAACACGTAATCTTTATACGTATAACATAGGCAACTTAATTATTTTTTTGCTAGCTTTATGTCGCGGTGTTACAGTGATTTAACGTCTATTATTATTATTTGTATAAAACTGATTTTTTTAGTTTCCACCATTTCTTCTTCCCAGCGAAAAAAAATAGGAAATGGTGAAGGGCGGGCGTTATTGGGCCTTTTGTAAAATAGATCTTCAAAAAGTGCTGATTTTCAGCATAGGTACTTTGAATAAATGTTTTTTTTGTCATCCGGTACTTTAAGCCTTTTCATACTTCATTATCCAGTATCATCATCTGTCTAGCCTTTTCCTAATCAGATGCAGCCGACTTGCTCATGACAAAATGGTCACTCTTCCACGAATCGACGGCGTCAAGCGTTAATTAACCTTATGATCGATCAACCCTGCGTCTGTTACTTAGCCATGAACTCCTAAAACCATCTAGAAAGGCTACGGATGGGCAAAACTGAAAATAAGGTTTCATTTAAGGAACTTTTATCCACTGTGTGTTCAAGACAAACATACAAACATGAAAACATAGATTGATATATGCTTATTTAATAACAGCGATTGGCTAACAGTAAATTGACACGTACGCTAGTGATCTGCAATAACAAATATACGCATAATGGCAATAGCAATCACAAAGGACCAAACATCTCCGAAAACATTCCTCAAAAATTAATCTCCATAATTTTCAGCTAAAATGCTTTTTTTATACGAGGGCCGCTATTAAACACGAGTCGTAGTGTTAAAAACAGGCGGCGTTATGAAAAAAATGCTGTTAAGAGCGTCGGCGAGGGAAATGCTGACTAGGCACGGCCCTCCAGTAAGTCAATGTCCGGAGCAGGCGGGAAGATGGCTTAATGCGAACCAATTATCGTACCAGCCCTTTACATATACAACTATCGTGACGATCAACGATTACGATTAATGGCTATAATCGAAGTTAAGGGTTGCCGATCCCTGTTTTATGGGCCACTAAAGAGAAAGCGCCATTAACTATGAAAGACAAGTTTTTGTTGCTAGTTCACGGGGCTTTTTGTCAAAATGTTGTTGGTGAAGGATATAGTTATATGACAGGCTAAGGCGCTCTAACGCCTGTTTCCATGAAGTCTTATGTATTCTTACAGAATTTAATTTTAAGCAGTCTATATTCGGCTTGTAATGCTGTCGTAGGTCATAGATTCAGCTTTTTTTAGTTATTCCATTATTTTAGGGTCATGACTGAAAAAATCAGATATCATACTGAACCAGATCTAAACTAATATTTTAGAGTTGACGTGTTTGTTTGTACTCACCAAGCTAAGGAACTACTGGATTTGAAAAAAATCTTTGAGTGATAGATAGCCCGGTTATTGAATTATATATTTTTATCTGGGTGCATAAAGGATTTACGGGTCGCTAGTATGGGAAGCTGGTTCAGGAATAAACCCACACAATTCCACACTATACCTAGTCGTATCACAAATAACTGAGCTAACAATGCATTTAGAACAAAGCAAAAATAATATTAAAACGTAAATTACCAACTACTGCGACAGTTTACGTACCTTTATATAAATAATGCATGCACGTCTTCCCTTTTCTATTGTATAAGGCACTAAAAATGCTCACTTTGTACATATTTTACGAGCAAAAAACACTTGACATGGAACTAACAGGCTGGTTTTAAATATGCTGATAGACTTCTATAAAACGTCAGCAACATTCGAAAACTTTAGGTTCCTGAAAAACTTGAATGATGACCTGTCACAACACAGCAAAAAGTCAATTAGGTATTAAAATTTCGCGACAAAAGCACGAAAAAGCATTCCCCTCGCAATATTTTATCAGAATAAAAACTGTTTTAATGCAAATTAACTCATAAATAATGCTAGAAGCGCCCAAATAATCTGAATTGTGAGTTCTCGTAAATCAACTGCCTTTGCTAGAAGGAATTTATTATCCTTTTACCCTTTTCTACGGGACAGAATGCGGTATTGTATATTGTTTATGAAAAAACAGGTCAAGTGCGAGTCCTTAGTACGCTTTCTGGGGGCTCGGCATAAATCGCGGAATAACGAGGTCCGTGGACTTTGTGGTAACATGCTACAGTTTTATTCAGGGAAATGTTTCACCGCACTTAATTATTCCACTCTTTCATAATTTTAAATAAATTCTACAGCTTAAGACGAGTTTTCACGTTTTAATTTTACGTAACAAGAAAGGTCGTGGAAATAGACATCATAAACATAAAACTTACAAAGTACAAGAATATATTTCATTTCTTTGAATACGTAAGGACAGTAACTACCTCGGTAATTATGACAACTTAATGAGTGTACTCTGAATTATATCAAAATAATTATGTGCGTCTTCGTTAAATTTCTGGGCGTAATTTGCGTTAACGATCCTTTGTTTTTGGGCTCTCGAGTCACAAGTAGGTACCCATGTAGCGTGGAACTAAAAGCAACTAATTTTCGCGAACGCTGAGAGTTCCTCCCTACCAATGTTTGAGAGAGTGTCAAGAACAGATGTCGGATGAATTTAATATAAGCTACCTGCTACCATGAAGTGAGAATTATTTGTGTTTTATATCGAGGTGTATCGCTCGCACTGTTATCTACGTAGCGGCTCATACGTGACCTGAAAAGGATATCCTGTTACTTTTCCTGCGTTCGATTGTAACTGACTGCTAGACAAGACAAAAAGCTTGGATAAGGAGCGGCTTATGAGATTTATTGTTACCTTTTACTGGAATTCATGTAGGTATTCAAATTTTTCCGTAAAGACATATAAATCATTTTTGCCCCGCAGTCAGAGGTTTTTATAATAAAATGTTGAACAAAAAATTGGACCATGGTTTAACATCACCGGGTAAATATTAAATATATCGTGCAGAAAGTTCATTTCAACTATTATAGTGTTAACCGCTGATATCCAACCGAGCCCGGAACAAAGCAGGCTACCGCGTTCATTATAGCAGCTAACAAAAGATCTCACAATAAATTAGATCCCCTATTTGTATAAACAAAATAGGTGGCGAATAAAAGAGGCGGGGTATTTAAATAGAGAAGCGTCAACGCGCGCCCGTCAGCCGTCAACGTCACGTTCCAAGATGGCGGCTGCCACCACTTTACGCGGGAAAACGTGACAGGAGTTTGTGTTTGAAAATCAAAATTATGTCTGTTGAGGACTTTGTTATTCAAATATTATGTGAACGTCTTCATAATAAATTATTACAGTAATATATTGCGGGTATGTTAAGGCAAAACAAACATTGTGCTGTTAGCATTCCTGTAAAACTTGTGTTGAGTTTGAAACTCATACAATTATTGAAATTGAGAGTAATTACGTACAGACGCCAGCACATCAAGCTGCCCGAAACTGTCAAATTTTCTTAATCAACTTTGAACCATAATATGCTTCAGCGATAAAGTTGAAAATTCGTTAAGGAAATTTCACAGATTGTAGTAGATTGATGCGCTGTCGTCAAATATTAAATATTGTGAAACACATACCTACAGATAAGGTAGCTTCAATTATTTTCAATTAGTTTAAAATATTATTTTAATTGTGCTCATCGAAATAATAAAACTTTTGTACACATACAACCACAAAAGTGATACCATTTTCTTCTGGATTATGTAGGTATGTTCAGAATACTCGTATTGTTACAGCCGTCTTAGAATGACACACTGAATGTGGATGTTTTCCTTAGGATAACATACAAAGTGGTAGAGAATGGGCAGTTCGTGACGAATCGGGAGCCTTCGGCCTTACTTCGGAATTTTTTGAGGAAAATTCGTTTAGATGCGGGCTTGCGAAAACGTTGGGGCTTTGGTTTAGCCTTTAAGCTCTGGGTTGATACAATGGATTGAAATTGAAGTTCCTTTCTTGAAAAATAATGTTTTATTATAGCTTCATTTGCATTTACTAATAAAACAAACAAGACATATTCTTATTTAAAAAAAGGCAAATGTTTCTTGGTTTAGGAATATTTTAGAAGCAACGAGGTTATAAAAAGTAGTGTAGGTACTACTAATATTATAAAAGGGAAAGTTTTTCAGTATGTCAAAACTATTTTGATGAAAGTTAAGTTAATTGGCATTTATGCAGCTCATACTTATATCAGAATAAAGTAGGAGCTCGTGGCTTAGCAAAAGCCGCACAGGTCGATCGATCATAAGGTTAAGCAACGCATGGCGCGGTCTGTCCGTGGATAGGTGACTATCTTGTCATGACGAATTCCGCCATGTTTCGGAAGGCACGTTAAACTGGTAGGTTCCGACAGTCTAACATCTTTGGCAGTCATTACTGGTAGTCAGAAGCCAGAAAGTCTGACAACAAGTCTTACCAAGGGGTATAAGGTTGTCTACGTAACTGGTCAGATAGGCAGTCGCTCCTTGTAAAACACTGGTACTCAGCTAAATCCCGTTAGACTGGAAGCCGACCCCTACATAGTTGGGAATAGGCTCGGGAGATGATATAGACTCTAATAAATATAAGTATTTAATATATAAACCAGTATCCATTCCAATTATAAAATCAACTCACGCAAAGATTTCACACCAAAGATAAAGTCAGTATATCACCTCCAGCTTAACCTACTTAAAACTAAAAGTGTAACTTCTTAATGTCTTTAAAGCCTGTTAACGGGTACACACTGAACTCAGTAGGTACATGTCTAATATTACGAGTACAATAACGTTACATTAACATGAATTGTGTAGTGTGCACAATACCCCGGGGTAACACCGCCTTATCTAACTCATTATGTTAGACATTAATTGCGGGATTGTTTTGTATTACATTTTCGTTATGATTGTAATTATTCGAGACTTTTATGAGGTGAAAAGTTCTCTATTTGAGTTTAACAAAAAATATGTGTTTGCTACGAATCTGCTACGGCGTAGATATTGCTACAATATTATATGTATAGACAATGTTGCTACAATATTATGCGGTTATGTAGGTATATATGATACAATACTTATAGAATCCACGTATATGGCACTAGGTATCATCATCATCATTAGCCTTTTATCGTCCCACTCCTGAGTACAGGCCTCCTCTCACACTGAGAAGGATTGAGCGTTAATCACCACGCTTGCTCAATGCGGGTTGGTGATTTCAGACTTCTAGTCCAGGTTGCGTTGGTACTTGCCTGACCTGGAATCGAACCCGAATACTCATACTTGAGAGGCTGGTGCTTTAACCACTAGGCCACCACGACTAGGAGATACATAATCTACATAATTCATTTGTCGCTGAGAAAAATTTGTTAGACAAAATGACTCTCAATTTATTCTAACAGTCATTTATTTAATAATAACCGTTATTACATACATTTGTATATTTTGATGAAAATTCGCTACTTTTTTTATTTACTTTAACAAAATTTTAACACCGCATTACATTCGCAACTAAAAGTATTATTCAACTTCATACAGGCTGCTTTAAAATTTCCCAACTCTCGCTACTCGAAAATGGAACTTCGAACGAGACATACTGTAACTTCACATTTTCAGGATTTGTCGAGTTCCTATTAAATAAATACAGTGCGAGTGCAACAGCTTATCATAGTGAGCAAGTTTGTAAGTTAGCTAAGAGGGAGATAGGTAGTTGTTACATACGTATATAAACTTTAAACTTGTTGCAAGAATATTACTATAATAACTGGTACATGGATTGTTCTTGGCATTTGAGTAAAATATGAGGCATGTTAAGTTATGCTTTCTCATTAGCTTTTATACACTTTTAGTCCCCTTGATTTTAGATACTACATCTATACTAATATAATAAAGCTGAAGAGTTTGAACGCGCTAATCTCAGGAACTACTGGTTCGATTTGAAAAATTCTTTCAGTGTTAGATAGCCCATTTATCGAGGAAGGCTATAGGCTATATACCATCATGCTAAGACACACGGGAGCGGAGCACTGACCAAAGATGCGGGTGAAACCGCTGGGGACAGCTAGTTAGAAATATGTATAAAACAGCGTCACTTCCCGCTGACTGTCGTACTATAAAGTATGTAAGCTTAGATTTCAAAAGCCGTAGCTTTTTTAATTTTATTTTTAACGGATAATGTTGCGATTCAACAGATACATTGATTTAGTAGGAGAGTTTATATGTATATGATGTGCGTAGATTTACCTACTTATATCGGAACAAGATTTGTATGAAAGAATATTATTGAAGACAAGTACTGAATCACTGAATTACCCCTTTAGAAGTCTTGGCAGTTAGTAATATAATATATGATATGAATCAGTTTTCTGCTATTAAAGATTTTCCCATTGTTATATGATATAATGTTTAATAAGGTATTATCTTGACGTAAATAGCGCATCTAGTTTAATTATCTACTTGGCCTTTTCAAGGCAGATTTTTGTCTAATAGGATGGCAGTTGTTTCATGGAAAAATAGCCGTTTTCAGATATTAAAAAAACCCTTTTATTGAGAAAGATAATAATCCAGATGACGATCGAAGTTCTTGGTAACATACAGCATTAAATTGTCACGTTAATTACCGAGTGACACCAAAGTTTTGTCTCATTGTCCTGTCACCGAATATTGAATACAGAAACCAATCTATACCGCAAATAAAAAGAAGGCCTAGATTTTTATTTCTATCCTACATATTTTCCCTTCTGCTTATCTCTTCCTGATAGCCTATTTCATAGGGTCAAAGAGTAGCGCTGGGCGGATTTTCCAATGCATGCATAAAGCTACCTATCCCTTCAGAGAAAACCCAGTGGTGTTACGCAGTAAAGCTAAGTAACCTACGCTAGAAATATTACTAACGCCTCTTTTCCTCGAAACAGTAGGCGTATGTACCCTTTCGAAGAACACAAGCGTTGTATCTATCTTCGTTTCAAAGGGTATAGTAGTCCCATTACCGGCATAAGCACTTCCAGACTTCGCATTTAAATTCTTGATAAACTGTATTCTGTTGTTCTTATATTTGTCGTTCCAATAACTTCGATGTGCAATATAAGGACCCAACTAAGAAGGAATGAAGCTCAAAGAAGAATACTCAATAATATAATCACCAAACTTCACGCAACTGAAAAATAATAAGCAGAAAACCGATATTGTTTTGCAAAAGGGCGAAGTTGGAAACTGTTTTCTTCTATTTTATTCTTTTGATTAAGTTAGTTGTGAGCTCAAAGGAAGTTTAATTTTCTTTGGGAAAAACGTTTGTTTTGACGTCTTCGGCCTTCTCTGTAGATCATAGTTTGTAGCTGTCACAGAGATGCGGATATACGATGCGGCCTTTTGTACGCGAGCGAGTCGGTCACGTAATGTGTATCGTATTTTATGATTACGGCAAGCTTAAAGAAGAAAAAACGAACTGTGAGAAATCGCGAAATACTTTTGACATCGACCAAATATAAAGAAGAAACGTGCAAAGCAATTCGAAGAAGCCTCAAAGGTCCCAAAGAATTAACAAGGCGATAATATAAAATTCAGCCGACCTGCCACCTACAATAAGGAATCTCCCAAAAGTATAAAATAGATTTCCGAAATCTGTTACACGTAAAAAATTGGAATCAATCAGCATCGTTGAATTCTGATCAGTATTCAAGGTTGGGGGCGCGTAACGTTCGGGTAACCTAGAGTAATCATTGTTGGCCATCCCTCCCGAACCTTTACCTCTGCCAATTTTATTTTGCTTACAAAACCTTTTTAGGATAGAGTTTAATTTTACCTCGCACCTGGGACTAACATTGTTATACCTGGATCAAAACTGCTAACTCGTTGATTCGATAACGTTACTGCGTGTCCGTGTAAATAAGTTATCTACGTCTGGTTGGGGGACTGCAGTTTGTGAATTTGACAGGAGATAATGCTATATGAGATTATTTTGAGCAAATTGTTTTCAAATGAAATTTATTCTGAACTGCATTTCGCTAAGCTCATAAATCGAAAACTAGTTTTGGAATGCGGGAATATTAAAACAATAGTGGAATAAAATAAACGCAAAAAGTTTTAATAAGAATGCTTCAATAGTTATATTGTTAATTAATTTAATGATAATCAAATTATTATTCTGGTGTATATAACGCTCGTTCTGAGTGATTAAATTGAGAATTTAATTAATGAAAATAAACATTTTAATGAAATATCATTTGATTATTGGTTACGAAATCCAATTTTTTTTTTTAAATCCAGTGATTTTCGTACAATTCAGTACAATCGCGCAAATTAGTTAGAAACGAGCTCAAATGAGAGAGTACTTTTGTCCATCTTTATGAGCTTATGATTCCTTTACGAAATACCTTTGATTCTATTAAATTCGACGTACTGACAAATAAATGTTAGAAAATGAGGAAAATTCCCAAAAACACTTAGCGTGGCTTACAGGAACAATTTTCCTCATTTTTTTTAACTACGAGATTCATGTACATTTCTTTATCATCGCACGTTTCTGCGATCTCATTGCGTTTGCTCCGATGGGATATTTTGTAGCAAAAGTTTGCGAGCTATCAATCATGTCAAGGATTTTGCAAATCGGTTCTGGCGGCCGTGAGATTATCAAACTTTGTTCCCATTATCTTCGGTAAAGAGGTACATGTTTTTTTATGCAAAATACTTCATCTGGCTTTTTCCAAGCTATGTTGGGGTCGGCTTCCAGTCTTAACCGGATGCAGCAGAATATCACTGCTTACGTGGAGCGAGTGTCTGTCTGACCTCCTCAACCCAGTTTACTGGGCAACCCGATACCCCTTGGTAAGGCTTCTGATTACCCGTAAAGACACAGCCGGGACCCATCTATTTAGCGGTCACCCATCTACGGACCCCGATCGATTGACCCGTGCAGCTTTTACTTCAGCCATTAGCCCTTCTTTTACACAAAATAAGTACGCTTAAAAAATTATATGTTCAAACTTTATTCATTTATTCATTCTTCATTGTCTTTTTTATACGCTAATTCAATATACGGTAAGCTAAGCTGGCAAGCAAAAAGACAAAAGACTAACAAGCAATTAATGTAAAATTAAATCGAATCTTCCGAATATCTTGAGTGGAATATATCCTGACTGAAACTTACGTTCAACAATATTTAGTCAAACTACGTCTACTTACTTAAGTCGCAGAAGGATCGCGTACTGTAAAATTGGCCCCTGCGTGCGGAAGTTGCCTAACCGTCTTGATAGACCAATTTGTAACTATAAATTTGTGTAACTACTAAAACTGTATACAATAAATCATACCCGTTTTCGTAGTTTCTATCGAACTGTAAAATCGAGTTTAGAACTAAGTTCCTCGTGTTAATCGAATGGGAGAACTCTGTTGTATCGAATTCAAATTGAAGGTCACTTGAGTAAGCCTCGTTTGTTTGGTCTTTTGATACGAGGTTTTAAAAGGTCATAGTCTCTTTTAGAACACGGTACTATAGGGTATTGGACTTTTGGAAGGCGAACGTGGAGCCAACATGCTAAAACCCTTTTGAGACAACTTTAATATATGTAATGGAAATGAAATGAATAGAGAGAAATGTACCCAAGGACAACTGCCGGTTTGTGCTGAACTATTGCGCACTTTGGAAGAAAAATTACGAGAACTAACGCACATATAAAACTCGTAAAAATGGCAGGTAGGGACTCGCCAAGCTTATTTACCGGGCCCCCGGGAACTAGTCGCTAAGTCGCAAAAAGGGGACAAATTTTTATTTATTAATATAAATAAGTTTTAGTTGCCACAATACTTTCAGTAATAGTACTGTCAGTCAAAAACTAGGTTGGCCGTTTTGTGCCAACTCCGTAAGTATTTACCCAGTAAAGGCGGTGCAATGGTGTAGTGGGTGTAGCGTTTAAATTAAATTCGGTCGGTTGAGCTCGCCGAGTGCGATTTGACAAGGGACTCGCTTGCAAAACTCCCGCTAGAATATTCGAAAATGTAACACTTTCAACAAAATTAATGTTCAGGAATTTTAAATTATACGTTTTCTGTCTGACTTATTCTTTTTTTTTTGGACGAAAATTAACTGTGCTCTTTGAAAACCTATCTTAAATCACATATTAAAAAGGGTATTTTTTATGCCTATTAATACAAAAAAAAAAACAATAAAATCATAAACAACATCATCTCCCGAGCCTTTTCCCAACTATGTTGGGGTCGGATTCCAGTCTAACCGGATTCTGCTGAGTAACTTTGTTTTACAAGTAGCGACTGCCTATCTGACCTCCTCAACCCAGTTACCCAATACCCTGTAATTAATAATTGGTTAAACTGGCGTCAGATTTACTGGCTTCTGACTACCCGTAACGACTGTCAAGGATCTTCAATGACAGCCGGGACCTACCTACCTATGATGAATAAAATCATAAACAACATTATCAAAAAATTACATTATAATAAGCCCAATCGAAAATTCTACACAGTACGATAATTCGACCAGTACCTATTTGGATAGGATAAGATAAGATAAGATGAAGTTACGAAACCAGATCTCATACCAAACATTTAGTTCTGCCAACCCCTATTTAACCGTATCTATTTTATTCATCAGGAGGCTTCTAATTAAATTAGTTGTATATTAGATTCCGCCTTGCCGACGTATTGGCTGAGCTTGTCAACTAGCTTAGCCTCGGTGACGTGGGTCGGGGGACGTCCAAACGCCTTGAACGTAACGGGTGAAATGATAAAACGCTGTCTCATTATTACCCCCTCCTTTGTTGTTGGTGTAATATGCTGGCGTGGTGGTAAGTGGTGCTTACTGGATCATTGTTTGTAAATTTATTAAACCCACGTTTTTTTTTAATAGTTCAATAATAAATTATTGTGAAAGCTGAAATATGAAGAAAGATTTGTCTATTTATTTCGCCAAAAAATAACAGAATTAACCAAAAAATACACTTACATGATACAACAAACATAATTTGAACACCGAATTTTAATATGTTTGTGTATAAAACAGTATTTGTATTACAAAAGAGATTAAATATACTTCACCCTTCTTACCGGGGAATAAAACATGCAATCTATTACATCTGTGTCACAGTAAACACCCAAGAGATTTTCGAATATTTAAGTGCAATATCAATAATATTCAAGTATTGGCACAAACATTCCATTTCTGCGCGATGAAACACAATCTTAGCTAGAGCCCCCCCGCGTCCCTCACCCATATGGATCAGAAGGGGTTGAAGGATGCTCGTGAGGATATTGAAAGGTCTTTCTTAACTGGTTGGTTGGTGGCTCGTGCCCTCAAATGGGTTAATCGCTTGGAGTCGTTGGCGGCATCTGCACCTGACGGACTGAATTACGGTATCAAGCCTGTAATACGTTCCCTCACAAAAAGCACTCGGCATACATTTGCACGAATTTAGTTTTCATATTGTAATGGTGTGAATGTGAGTTATTATGACATTATGTACTTACAGTTCTCATGAAGTTTATTTAATGTGAGGAATTCTTTTTATAAATTGCTTCTATACATTTAGTTCTTTCGTCCTTTAAAAGAGCGGTAAAATGAGTTTTGATGATATTATATAAGTGTTAATGATATTAGTCGAAAATCGTATGGGAATTCCAATAATTTCGTGTGCTAACTCCCTGTTATAAGCTACGATCAAAATAAGACAATACTAAAAATTTCAAGGGACCAGAGAATAAATTATTTTTGTCCGAACTAGTTATATTCACGGTTATTTATTTATTACATTTTAAAGGCTGCTTACAAACTAATAGAAATATGTTGCAATAAGTTAAAAATTAACAAATAGATTATTACAAGAATCCACACATAGCAATGCGACAGAACATTATGAAGAAAGAGCCTATAATGCTTCAGTTAACAGCATTTCAGAACACATTGAGCTGAAATACATTGGTCAGCACCAAATGGACAACTAGAAGTGCGAGAATGTAAGCAGATATTCCTAGAAGCATCCCGATGTCTCCATCGCATAGAAACGTGCAACACAGCGTGCTACTTCAAAAACACTTATATGAAAATTCAATGTATATTGGACGACAATATTGAATATCAAAGAAGTAAATTCTCTTCAATAGAGAAATGCATTTTTCCTGATACACGAAACAAGTTTGCCCAATTTTGAGATACTGTATTATGTTACCACGTTGGCGCAATAGTAACCACGACAGACTGCCGAGGTGAGGATCCCGGGTTCGATTCTCGGTACGGTCGACAATTTAAGAGCTTTTCTAAGGGCTAACCGACCGTGTGTGAAATGGTGTCCCGATATTATTATTTTGTATGTCCCTTCTAGGCCACGGGACTTAAGTGTCCATTATTATTATCATATTATAATATGCATACTACAAAAGTGAGTAAGGTCATCTTTAACAATAAAGAAAAAGTATGCTTTGAAGCCATATATGCCGTAGGTTGGATGGGAGATGGGGCAGGAAAGTGTGGGAGTGGAGACCACGAGTTGAGTGAGTAAAGGTTTAAGAAGAAAAAGAAGAAAGAAGAAGATACTTTGAACCTATATTATTTTGAAAATCAATAAAACAGCAAAATGAATTCAATTCAAATCTAAAGCCTAACATAACATTGCAACAATATTTTGAAGACTCTAGAACCAAAATTCACAGAATACCTTAGAAATAAAATTCAGCAACAAAATTCGATTCCGTATGAAGATAGAAGGCTTTGCGGAAGATGTCCCACTTCGTTGCTTTCTATAACATGTTGAAGTGAAGTGGAACGGTCAGAGTAAGTCGTCAAACGAGCTGTAAAAAGACGCTAAAGTATAGTCTACCGTTCAAACTTCCTTTGAAATTTCTTCGACTTTGATAAGTAAATAGATAAGCTTTGTTTTTGCATTCTTGTTTAGATGTCTTGTTCATTTCAAATGCGAGGTTTTAGTTACATTTCATATATCATTCGTGGTGTTAATTAAACATATTTGAAACTTATTTACAGAGTAAAAAAAGAAATAGTTATAGGCATAGGTATGATAGAAATGTTTATATAAATAACTAACGGTAAATTGCTAGATTTTGAATTTGTTTTTCGAGTTATAATTCTTATTAATAGATAATAATATTCTGTCTGTATTTTTTTGCAATGTTTAAAGGTAAATTGATTAACATGAGTTAAAAACTGATAAACAGAAAGAATTTCGTGAACTTGAAGAAGTTTCCTAGCACTGAAATCACAGAAAAAGCTAGTTTGAAGTATATTCATGTAGAGTACATAAAAAGACAATACTACAAAAGAACTTCAAAACACTTCAAATTTAAAAAGAGTTCGGCTTATTGAAAAGTTATTCTATACATTAGGGCAATTTATTAATTAGGTATAGAGGCTGAACATTTTATTATATACTAGCGACCCGACCCGGCTTCGCACGGGTGCAATGCTGATACGAAAACCTTCCTCTTGAATCACTCTATCTATTAAAAAAAACCGCATCAAAATCCGTTGCGTAGTTTGAAAGATTTAAGCATACAAAGGGACATAGGGACAGAGAAAGCGACTTTGTTTTATACTATGTAGTGATACTTCTCGCATGCCTACTGAAAGCTAGATATGCTTAAGGGACTTATATCTCTTTACCACCATTTCTATTTACTATATCTCTGCGAATAAAGATTTTCATTTTCACGACACTTCCATTAAAAAGATACCTACTTCAAATCTGGAAAAACGTGAGTCTCTTCTTGCCTTTAAAAGGTGTAGTTCGAAGCTTTAAACGTAAGTGGATCCAAGGAGAAGTGCAACAGAGGCGGCACGTGTACCCTTTATAAATAGCCTGCGTACGATACAAGTATTATGATCTCTCAAGTGTGGGAAGAAACTTCATGAAGTAAACGCTTAGAAATTAAGTGGGAAATCATGAAATTTTCCTGGAACGGAAGCCTTAAGTAATTGGTATGGTAACTTAGTTGGAGTTGTTCCACGTGCATGAAGTGATAATATTATGACCTTGACCGTGAGGTGATAGTAAGAACATTTTTGATGAAGTTGAATTTGGCTTTTTTTTTATACACAACTAATATTGCTCAAGCCTCAAAGATTTGTACAGACGGCCAGCACATCACGCTACTAAAATCTGTAAAATTTCCTTAATAGATTGTCAACTTTATCGCTGAAGCATATGGTCCAAAGTTGATTGGGAAAATTTGACAGTTTTGGGTAGCTTGATTTGCTGGTGACTGTACTTGCCTCATAAAATAAGACCACTAGAATAGGGACTAAATTCATATTTTTGTCAGACAAATCATTTTTCATCATAATTTGCTAAAACGTTCATTAAGCTTCATCAGCATTTAGCTTGCCAGTTCTTATTATATAATACCACAAAATGATAATTCAATTCTACTTAAATTAAGTGCTATAAATAAAAAAAGTGTTGAGCCAAGTCCAAATCTAGATAATAAAAATTGTTATAAACGTCACTAAGCCATGAACTTTTTAATTTATATCTGCAGGCACTTTTCTACATTTCTATATATTTTTGTTATGTAAATGATGATAAAAATCCGTATATTTTATATTTTATTAAGGGTGTTAAGTGAATTAGGTGTTTTTTGTTATGATCTATCTACGTTCGTAGATATTTGTGCTCGGAATTTAGTTGCAGACTGAGGGACCAATTTAGCAATGTAAGATCGTAATTTCGATTCGGTATAAAACAACTTTTTGAGCACACTGTCTACAATGATAGCCATTTCAATGACAGATGTTGACGACTCTGGTAATTTCATCGCAGAAGCAGGTGCGGTCCTAATAATTTAAGATAGCAATCAATTTTAGTTGTTATACAATTAGCCATCAGCCGAACATTGCTTCATAAATCAGCAGTACCGCAACAAGTGCGGGTTATGGCGACATTAACGCTAGGGCGCGGTTCTAACGTTATTTACTTGAAGAAAACAGTTTCATCTGATTGCGAGACGTTTTGAAAAGGGCTGTTTTCAGCTGCTATTCAAATGCTGGATTCTTGCTTGGTGATTCTTTTGAATACTTTTATTTGACTGCATCGTTTGTAGATACCATCATTATTAAAGACACCGCTGACGAAAAAAATGCTTAAATGCTCCAATAAAATTAAATTTGAATACACTAAAACAAAATTCCGGGAGAACGTCCGCATTTATAAAAGTCATTTTAAATTTAAAACTCCCACAGAAAAATTGCAAATTAAGGCCTGGCGGGCAGATTATTTTCTGAAACAACTGGCAGGTTTATGTGCGTATTATCTGCGGGATAATATATTAATATACGCGGCCCCCGAAAGCCCCTATTTCACATAGTAAATTTAAAACTGTCAAATATCTCGCATCTGCGCAGCGGGGTAGGGCTGGCGCTCTATTTTGATCAAATATTTACATTACCTACAACACGGGTCTGACATTTTTCTCTTCCATTCAAATTGTCAATAATGAATATTGTAGGGCGAAGCTGACAGCCCGGGGCTGCCCCACACCCGCCGCGCTTCTGTTGCAAAACGCTTAAACAATCGTTAAATTTTATCGAATAGGACGCGCTTTGATAAAATTCAAATCATACAATAGACAGCACATTTGATATGACGTGAAAGACATTGCCGGTGGAGAGGAAAATACTCTGATCGGAGGGGACGGCGGGGGACTCATACTTAGTTCAATCTTTCGGCGTTTACGTCGACAGATAAAACAAAAGGGTACAATCAGGGAAAACGTCTGCGTTAATATAGAAAATTAATTCGATATAAAATCTAGAAATACTCGAAATGACCGGAATTTTATTATAGAATTTCAATTGAAATTCCAATCGACGTCTTTCATTATATTTTGCACTTAGGAATATTTTAGAACAAAAGACTGGGCTTATGAAGAACCGGGTTTAATCTAGGCATAACTAAAGTACTGTGGGTGAGGTGCCTATCATTTTAGGCCAACGCATTGTGTTGTAGATAACATAGAAGTGTGCTGTATGTCGTAGATATATTACTTCCCCTAGCCAACGTGTTTGTGAGGACAGCATGAATATAGATGAGTAATGTTCCTATATGATTAAGTATACGTACTTCCAGTAGTTTTAAACAAGAAGAAAATTCTTACCAAAAATTAGTATCGTCATATTTTCATGTCGTTCGTATAACATCATCTGCTGCCTCGTTGGTCTAGTGGTCCCAAGGCGCGACTGCTGTGCACGGGGTCTCGGGTACGATTCCCGGGTCGGGCCGAAATCGCTTTGTGGGTTTTCTGAAACTTTCATAAAGCAGCCTGGAGTCTGGAAGTTGGTGATTGATTCACCCGTGCATCGGAGAGCACGTAAATGTCGGTCCTGCGCCTGATCTCTCTCCGGTCGTGTCGGATTGCCGTCCCATCGGACTATGAGAGTGAGGGAATAGAGAGTGCACCTGTATCTGCGCGAATGCTTGTGCACTATAATATGTCCTGCGCAGCTGGTTGATCTCCATAAAAGAGAACGGCCGCCGTAGCCGACAATCGGCCTGGATGCCATCATCATAACATCATCATGATCATCGCAGCCTTTTTATAGTCCTATTGCTGCTCCTCTCCCACGGAAAAGGATTGAGCGTTAATCACCACGCTTGCTCAATGCGGGTTGGTGATTTCAGACTTTATAGTCCAGGTTTCCTTGAAATGTTTTCCTTCACCTATAATCAAAGTCATTAGTGTCAAAGATAAACTTAGAAAGTACGTACGTACGTATAACGTGAAAATATAAAGGGGTAATCTGCATTTGGAGTAGGTACGTCACAGAAATTGGTAAAATTATAAGTTCTAACGCGTCACCACGTAGTGTGGAGAGTATGTGCAGTGAAAAATGTAAGTAATAAAAGTGCTGATGCGGCGGCACGTACTGGACCGACGGCACCTACTTACGCGAGAACAGCCGGCTTGCACATATGTAAGAATATTTGTTCCATATTCCTGGATGATAAATAAATTCAATAATAGATTTCTATTGACTATTTTGTAAGTATTTTAGTTTAGCATTTCGTAGATTTGTGTTAATGGAGGACTGAATTTGATGGGGTGTTCGATTTTTAAATATACAAATGAATCATTCCTTTCTTTGGTCTACTAAAGAATAACATGTGTGCATTGAATGAATTATAAGTCTGAAAAAAAACCGAAAAAAAATATTAATTTATTCCGT
Organism: Heliothis peltigera; assembly: GCA_958496145.1. Lineage (NCBI taxonomy): Eukaryota > Metazoa > Arthropoda > Insecta > Lepidoptera > Noctuidae > Heliothis > Heliothis peltigera. Next base: position 4,875,107 of record OY292338.1, on the reverse strand, counting down.
GTTCACTTTATTATTGATGCGGCTACAAAGGCCATAATATGTACATATGTAAGGAAAAAAGAAATCGCGCCAAAAATCACTTCACATAAATTAAGCGTACAATCATACCTACGTATGTATACATATTACCTATATTCCAATACAAAGATATAACAGAATAGCTATAAGAAGAAGCCTGTCACGTTACATAACAGACAATTGCTTTAAATTTCCCTCTCACCTCGTTGATGTCACCTTAGCAACGTCTATCGTCTATCTGGGGAACACAATAACATCTGCGAAACATTATACAAAAGGGTTCAAAACACGGAGTAAGAAGAAATGGATATCTAAGAAAAAATCTTTGAAACGAATGTATGTATGCGTGTATAAGGGACTAATATTATTAAGATGAAAAGTTTGTTTGTATGTTTGCTTAAATGCACTAATTCATAGAACTATTGATATGATTTGAAAAATTATATCAGTGTTAGATTGCACATGTAGAGAATTCTAGGCAGGGCACTTTTTAATCGGGTGCGCGGAGTACTTTTTATGGGACTCGGGTGAAACCTAGTTTTAAATATAAGTGACTAACTACACGTGTTATTCAGTAGTTCTATTAGAATCCCTTAATATCCTTTATAAAATGTACTATAAAGATATTTTATTTTAATTTTTTTTTTTTTAGATCATTATTATCACAATGCTAAATAGTGATATAGCAACTCACACTGTTTGCGCTTTTGCACGAATACCACGAGCGTAATGGCTTGTCGTTTTGCATTCACTGACCATCAGCGTTGCACAAAAGCTCGCCTGACAAGCACTTTTTGTGCAGCCTGTCAAAACGCCTTTACGTTTTAACTTCATTTACTCACTACTCTGTGGTCCAAGCTTCGCTCTTCGTTACGTCACTAAATATATAACAGGTCCGTACTTGGTAACCTCCACAACATTTTGACCCGTGTAATCAATTACTCAAACTCAATTTAACATGATGTAAGTTAAAGGTCTTCTACTGTCAACAGTGGCCAACATTTGACTTTGTTGCTATATACAAGGCCTTAATAATATGTTTTGTAAATAGGTTCTGACGGATTAATTTACTCAGTTCTGAAGTCCTTAGTAGAAGCGAAACTGACAAGACAGCACCAGTGTATCTTAATTTTGTTGTTAAATGTATTATATAGGGGTAGAACGATATTAACTCGTTAATTTTCAGAATTGTTTTATGCTGTAAAATAAACCTTCAAAAGAACACATCACCAATACAAAGGCAACTCACATGCAAAAGTAGTTGAAGCATTTTAACCACTTGTATTTTTCATCCAAATTGGTTTTCTCAAAACGAAATAGGTATCAAGTATCAATCGCGTATTATCACATAAAAGGGCTAATTTATAATAATGTAGTAGTGGTTATGGCAAAGACTTATTAAAGTTTGATTAGTGAAATTATAATTACGCTGATTACTGTTAATAACGAGTGGTTCGTATAATTTTAGGAGCTCCCTTCATTGATATTGTATTTTCACTATCACACAGTAATAGTGATATTATCTATAATATAACGCGAAACTTATATAGTAACAGGAAGGAATCTCTATAAATCCAACGCCGCGATGTCTAGTTTATGCCAACCTTAGAGTGTGATTTACAAATACGTAGGAGCGTATTGTCGAGGCGGCTTGCGAGTTGAAGAGGTGGGCAGTAGGGCTGACCAGCAAGCCGAAGTTGCATGGCAATCTTTAAAGCCAGCTTTTTCATTTAAAAAATATTAAACAATATAAGTCTCACTCTTTGCTACCAACAAACAATTTTAATCAAAAAACTTTTAGCTACATACAGACGTAGAGTTTAAACGGTAACGTATAAGTACGTATAATATTCGGCAGGTCGCATCTGTGCCGACCGCATACCGCAGGGCTTGTGCCGGCCATTCCCCGGCTACCGAACTTACGTTTGGCGTACGGCGGTTTTCTATTCAACAAACTGTCGGACGCATTACTTACTGCATATTGCACTCACACTACACTCAAGAACCATTTTCACCATTCCCGCTGGATAGATTTTTGGATACCTACTGTTAAATCTAGAAACTTAAAAATTTGTGTGCAATTCTATAAAATTTTTGGCTTGACTTATTCATTTAATAGTAGCTTTTGCCCGCGAATTCGTTCGGGTACCAGATACTCAGTATATGGGGATTTTCCACGGAATTTCGGGACACAAAAAAAAGTAATTTGTAAATCCAAGCTACCATAACGAATACTATTAAAATCAATCCAGCCATTTAAAATCCAAATTATAAGATTAGTTTGACCTCTTAGGAAAGATCAGTTAGTATCGGGCATCATGTTGCCCGGGTAACTGGGTTGATGAATTCAGCTAGACAGTCGCTCCATATCACTTATACTCAGTTCCATCCAGTTAGATTGAAAGCCGACTTCAATGTAGGCTTTTTAAATAACTTTAGCCGTTATTTCCAGAGCCTTACAAAGACCCTAAGAATTACAATTGCTCATATATAGCTGTCACTGATAAATGCTCAACTTGCTAAAGCTATCACAGCTAAGCTATATCAGCCATTTAAAATCCAAATTATAAGATTAGTTTGAGCTCTTAGGAAAGATCAATTGGTATCGGGTATCATGTTGCCCGGGTAACTGGGTTGAAGAAGTCAGCTAGACAGTCGCTCTTTGTCACTGGTACTCAGTTCCATCCAGTTAGATTGGAAGCCGACTTCAATGTAGGCTTTTTAAATAACTTTAGCCATCATTTCCAGAGCCTTATAAAGACCCTAAGAATCGTAATTGCTCATATATAGCTGTCACAGACAAATGCTCAACTTGATAAAGCTATCACTTGTAAATGTGCCAGTAACTTGTGAACAGCGAGCGGGAACACATAGCTTCATGATTCAGGTTCTATCTAGGAGCTTCTCCAGGGAAATGTTTAGCAAATTCCGTTTCGCTTGGTTGATTAATTTTGGAGATCCTGAGGTGTAAGTTTGATTCGTGTTGTAGTTTCAGCTCTCGGGTCAAACTGGATAGAAACTATCTGTTTTCTGCGATTTCACCTCGAGTCTAAGGTAACTCGAGCAAGGAATTCGGGTAAAAAAGTAAAAACTATCCTATGTCCTTCTCTCTCTAGATTTATATCTCGATTCTGAGGTAATTTTTACTCGGTGAAATTGTCACAGAGTAGTCTTTTTTTGCTTTAATCAACACATATACATGTTACATGTTTGAATAATTTAAAAATACTGATTTATTTTTATGATGCTAAAGGTGGCGTTCATTACACTGCAAAACTAAATGTAGGTAATAGCATCCAGGTCCAATTTCTAGTTAGGCTAGTCTCGAAGAAGATCAGCAAGCTGCGTATATATTCTATTACACAAGTTTATTGTAATTCGAGATATTGGATCACCACCAACTTCCACCACCAACACAATTCACACAACCAACTTTCAGTCTCCGGGCTGCTTTGTGAAAGTTTCTTTAAAGCCACAAGGCGACGTTGACCCAACCCGGGAATCAAGCTCAGGACCCCGTGCACAGCAGTTTCACGTATAACCTCTGGACAAACGAGGCAATTGAAATATACATATTGCACAGATGAAGCCAATATTAGGAACAATGTAATAAGGGACCTCCTATTACCGTTTAGTGGGCACAATTCCAAACAGGCCGTAGCTGATATTCTCCAAAACAGAAAAGCTTAATGATCCTGTGTCTGTGGTCTTTCATTGAAGACAATTAAAGAAGTTAATAAAGAAACAGTCTTTAAATGGTCCGAAAAAAGTTTAAAAAAATACATATTAAAAATTATTATGATTCAAAGCATTATGAATACTTTTCCATTAATAGTGAGTGAGTAGAGAATATTTTTAAATTTAATTAGGGCATTTTTTTATTGTCTGATATTATGTTATAAATTTAGGAGCGATGCCAAAAAACATTGTTTTCATTGAAGAGGTTCTGTATGTTTTGTTGCACAGTTTACTTGCGTATTCAAAATTTGAATTCAGTATCTCAAGAACTGCTTAACTCTTTTTAAGATCTCATAGATATATGATTCAAATGATCACAAGCGAAGCTGAAGCTGTAACATAAAAAAGACTAGATCACAAATATCACTCAACTTTCGTTTATTAGCCCAATAATGTGAGTATGAGAGGCAATCTAAGTTTTAATATTCAGGATATTCCAATAATTTATATTAAATCCGAAACTAGTGCGGCGGATCCTCCGATTGAAAACCAATAACTTGGAATTCAAGCTACGCTAAATTGAAGCGTAAACTATATCTTAAGTGGTGTTTCAACTTATTATAGAAGAGTTAGGTCACAAGTGGTTCAGCTCAATCAGATTTTGGCTTCTGGGCATCTGGGCCTTATTGGGCTTTAGGCCGAAATCGATCTCAGTGGCGTGCACTTGGAGAGGCCTATATCTAGCAGTGGACTGCGATAGGCTGATGATGATGATGGGCTTTAGGCCTTATTAGTAAGGCCAAGTAATTAAATCTATAGAAATCACGAGGTGTAACGGTCTTTATAACTAGCTTTCTAAGCGGCTGGTTGACGCTTCCTATGACCCAAAGGTTGGTTATTACATAGGACTGAGAATAAGCATTGTTATTCACCGTAGCAAAGCTGCCAGCCTCTTGGACACGCTTCTAGTAGACAGCATATCATATATTCCTTTCTTTTTATAAATTAGTACTAAGTAGTTGATTTTGCGTCTACTTATACTACTGTTCACCAATTCATAGAAATTAAATTTTATCAAATGTTTAAATTTTTATTTTGTTTCTCTTAATCATAATTTCTTTCTATACCCAAAAATGTTTAAAGGTTAAAGACAAGAATACACATACATATTTCACATTCTGGACTCCATCTGCTAACGTTTGAACTGTAAATAGACAATTCATCGCTAAAGTTCAGGTAATAGAACCCCTCCCTCAATTATTCATGTAGAAATCAGTTGAACATTTTACGTGATTCGGTCTCCCTTCAAAAAGCTTTCAGCAAAGTCGACTACTGACTGAGAAGTTTAATTAGGACGGGTAATTGGAAGTTTGTTTAAGTGGACTTTTAAAACTAGAACCGAGTTTTCAAAAGAACCTAGATTTCCTAGCGCGATTATGATGCGCGCATCTTGGCGTGAAGGACCGACATTTTATCAAAGGGCCAAATTAATTGGCGAAGAGAAATTTTATGAAATTTAAAACAAAATTGTGTTTTTTTTTTTTTATTTCTTAAAGCAAATGAAAAAGCAGGCCTCGAGCAGAATACGATCGAACGAGATACGATCTGTCTCTTTTACATTTTAGCTAATCAAGTTTTTTTTTATTATTTATTCAACATATTTTTACATTTTTAAATATTTGTCATGTAAAAAAAAATATTATGTCAATTTCAATTTATTTATTTCACCACAAAATAGGCTATAAGTTGATCTTATGCTAAGTATTAGTATCATCTGTTTTACTGATGCGCAGTATATGAAATGAAAAAGTTAGTTAATCATATACATAAGCGATCATATAAGTAAATTAAAGAATTTATTTTCTTCTTTATTAAATAAATATACATATGTATAGTAGCAGTTATTATCAGAAAAGATTTCTTTAAATAATTCCCAATAGATAATAGAAAAGAACTAAATCTAGTATTTTGTCAAACTGGGAATGAAATAGGAGCAAATTTTAATATATTATATACGATAATGTACGTTCCAGCCACTTCTACCCAAAAGTCTAAAAGATTAAGATGTTTTATTCCCAAAGGAACAAGTTAAAGTGAATAATATAATAATAAAAAGTCCAAACATTTCTACGCTGACAGGTAAAAACTTTTTGTTATAAACTCGACCTTATATCAAGTTTTATTTGTTAAAAGGCAGATTTATAGGTCTTGCTACTTATAGGACTAAAGTAAATTGTTTTTATTGCTTTAGTTTTTATGATAAAGAGTTGAGACTTATTTTATTATGCGAACACCTTTTTTCACACACGGTCGGTTAGCCCCAAGGTAAGCTAATAATTAGCTTGTATTATGGGTGCATGTATAAATATAAACACATATTATAGCACACATACCACGGCCAACAAGCATGCTTTTCACACAAATGTCGGCCGTGCTGGGTATCGAACCCAGAACCCTCTGCTCGGCAGTCCAGCGTGGTTACTATTGCGCCAACGGGGTCGATTCTAATTACTATCGAGGTAAATTTTATTTATTATACGGAAATCAAAATTACCAAGTTTAAGATGCAAAAACAATTAACCAAAGAACGAAACCTTTCTCTCTTGCAATCAATAAACGGTAGATTTAATTAGGACTTCGCAGAACACCGACCACCATTTTACTCAGTAGAAATGTATTTATAGCACTGAAAGTACTTCTCCGGACGTGCTTGTTCTCAATTTAAGAAGCTCTACTGAGAATTCTTTAAAATGCTAAGTGGCCAACCAATTACAGTCTTCTAGAATACCAAGTAATTCTCGCGACTGCTAAGGTATCAACATCAACAACAACCCTTGCTGAAATCAGCTAAAAATATCCATGTCTACGTAAGTGAGGATAAAAGGAAAAAAACAGTGAGAAAAGGAAAGAATTTCTGAAGAGCCCCACTTAAAGGGGCTTCGCGAGTACTTTATAAATCAAATGACAAAGAGAGCTTTGATCTACGCGAATGAGAATTTGTGTGCAATAACGCAACACGCAATGCTGTAATTGTATGGTTTATTTTACTGTGATGTTGATTCTGTATTATTTATCGTTCGCTGTATTCATTAAATTTATTTTATAATTATTTTTTAAACAGTGTCGGCCAGTTTCACAATGTCTGAATAGCCACTATCTACCGAATACTTCTAAATCTTCAAAAATGGAACAGATTTTTATGAAATTATCTTCCAAATAAAGTAACTGGAACGAATCGAAAATCGAAGTCGTTGAAGGTGAAACAAGCCCTTAGCCTTTATTGTCAAACATTGCATCTCTTCATAAACTATATATAAAATCATGACTTAATAATTAAGTTTACTGTCACACAGTAACAAGACAAAACGCTCACAGACATTGTGGTCTTTAAATACGCGACAAAATCACTATTTTTACTATAAAACATCAAAAATATTATGGACAAGCTCACTAAAAAGAGGCAAAATACCGCCATAATTAATAGCACAAAATTAATTACAAAAACACTAGCTTGCGGAATATCCGTAGCCTATACAATATAGTGTTTATGTTCTAACTATGATGAATTCGTTTAATAAGCGGTCCGCTTGCGGAGGCACGCGCGCTCGCCTCCATTGCCTCGCGCTGAGCAATGGCCGGCGATCTCGTAACACTGCCAGATATCGCTCGGAACACTTTTACTTAGGGAAATGTTATGTTTAATTGTGTTACTATGTTGTGTTATGAATGACCAGCGCAGTGTTGGACAATGCGTATTGTTTTGACTAATTTCGGGTATTTGTACGTCTCATCACATAATATATTAAACCGCCATGCATCTGATCTTTTTTAAGATTCCTGGTCCTAGTCGAATTCATTTGGATGACTTTTCTACCTTTGGCAGGCAAAGTAGGACTGCAAGAAAATAGTAATGATAGTACAACTTATTGCTTAACTCATCATCGTCGGCCTAGCTGTGTATTTCTTAAGTTACACTTGGGTCGGCTTGGGCAATCCGTAATTTTAAATGTAATAAATAACAACACCCACAAATTTAAAGAACCTTCCAAAACACAAAGGAACTCGTCATGACAAGATGGTCACCTATCCACCTATCCTCGGACAGACCGCGCTAGCATCGCTGGACATTCGACAAGTGCCGATGTTACTTAGCCATGAGTTCCTTCTTACACCTCCTCGCTTCACTCTATTTACTAAGCACTTATATACCGATAATGTGAAAATATCAGAAAGATGACAATGACATATTTATTTATAGACAGCTTTAAGTGTAGATGCACTTTAGGGAATAAGTTTTCTTTATACGGTGAACCAAAAAGACTATAAAATCTTTTAAGAACCTTAAATGGAATCTCAACTGAGCGTCCAGTAACTTTTTCTATAAATAAAATACGTACCGGTAAAACGAGTTGAAACTCTAAGAAATTGTATTTGATGGATATATAATGCATCAAATCTGTGGAACTAAAAATAATTTATTGATACTTAGCTTAGCATGGCAACCGTAGAAACAAGTTTTGTTTACCGGAGATTGGATATAATGGCAGAAAAGTGACAGTTTGACGTAAGATTTCTTTTGAAATTTTTTGAAGAATTAGAATTAGACAAAACTTTTTTCTACGGTTGCCATGCTAAGCCTGCTGAGCACCGGGCGCTCAAAACAGCGAAAGTATCGTATTCTTAATTTAAAAATAATAACCAAATAAAACCAATCTCGCACGCTGTAAACGCATATACCGATATCATTTCAGTATATTGGTTTAATCGCCACTAAAAGAGCAATGAATTAACCACTTTCCATATCGATAGGTAAATCGTTTCATATCGATACTGATTGGTACCGAGAACTGATATTCGGGAGCGCATTATGCTAATGACTGTGTGCTTTTGCTCAATAACGCTACTGTTGATGCTCAGTGGAAACAAATGACGTCATTATCGGGATACACGAGGTGTTTTGACTGGCCATTTGCTATGCTCTGATATCGTGGTGTGCTTAATTTGTGAGTTGTTTAGGTATTTGGTGTGTATTCTCTAGAGGTTTAGAGATTGGAGTTGGAAGTATTTACATACAGGGTGTTGCAAATATATGTGTAAAAATTTACTAAGTGATTTTTGTATATTTTGTTATTTTGGATCTTTGTCTTTACGCGTTATATTACGTATATACTTGGTAATATTTTATAGCCATTCTATTTAGTTATATCTTTAACTAGCTTTCACTAGCGGTTTGACCTGCAGTCCTTGGGAATAACTGGATAAATGCTGTCTAACACTAAATAAATTTTCAAATTGGTCCAGTAATTCCTGAGATTAGCTCGATAATGCAAACAATGAAACCTACAAAAAAAAAAACCTTTAGATATACATATATATTTCAATAACACGTTGCCTTACCATTTGGCATGAACACTGAATCCGCTCTGCAATCATAATATAAAATATGCAATTGCACAATTGCAATTTTTGTTGCGTAGTATTCACATATTGAACGTTGCAGAATTAAATTTAAAGCTTAGTGACGAAGCGTGGCTACGTGACGTTCCGGTAGCTACGACATAGCTACGACATTGCTACGCCGTAGTATGTTGACTACGTAACGTTACAGCATTCTGCACTATAAGTTATTTGTCAGACTTTCTATGACTGTGTGAATTATTGCCATTCCTTCTTTAAATCGTAATACTGAATAATTCAGAATTTGAGTTGGTCTTTTGCTACGAGATGCATAATGCAGCTACAACACACAACTGGTATGCACATTTTGAATACTTTATGCATCAATTTTGTACTCGTTGTTACTAGCGATCTGTTTCTACTTAGGGTAAACAAATTTTGCTTTATATATGCTTTTCTGAATGCATATATAAAGCAAAATTCTTTCCTTCAGTTCTTAATATATTTTATAATATTAATAGTATGTAAGTACTTAATACTCTTTTATCTTATACGCCAATAGTTAATTAAGTTAATTAGGATCGCACGGGTCGATCGATCATAAGGTTAAGCAACCCTTGGTGTGGCTTTGTCAGTGATTGGGTGACCATCTTGTCATGACAAGTTCCTCCATGTTTCGAAAGGCATGTTAAATTAGCTGGTCCCGGCTCTCAATTGCACATCTTTGGCAGTCGTTACCACGTCGCCAGGAAGTCTGACAAACAGTCTTACCATGTAGTATTGAATTGCCCAGTTAACTGGGTTGAGGAGGTCAGATAAAACACTGGTACTCCGCTGCATCCAGTAAAGACTAGAAGCCGACTCCAACACAGCTTAGTAGAAGGCTAGGCCGATGATGAGTTAACGCCAAACGTGTTAATCCATAAGGTAACTTCACAATATTATGTCATCATCATATTCATGCCAGTGTAAGCGGATTTCCAAAAGCACTCCAACACATACTCTCTAAATTAATTTCGGCCATTTCGCACGTACCATACTATTAAAGTTGACCCCATTCCTTTACGACCCGCCGAACATTAATTACAACATATCAATCAAATTTAGTGCGGAGCTTATAAGTTATAACCGAAATCTTTATCGATAAAATGACTTACATCGATAGCATTATCATAAAAGACTATAAAAGTTAATACTTTGCTATGAAGGTTTCGATAATGGATGAGCGATTTGGACCCCTAATGTGAGCGGGTTCCGCTGGGCCGCCGCGTCGATTGCCTCATTAATATCCGGCCATATGTGTACACAGTCTGTATTAGAGTCGCGCCCCTCCCGATCATTATTAGTGACACGACGGTATCGACTCACTCGATTTGTGATTAAAAATCGATTAATATTCGTCGGTATGCTTATTTTGAAGAATTAATTAGAAAATATATAGTTGTACAGACGCCAGCACATCAGGTTACAACAATCTGTCAAATTTCCTTAATGGATTTTCAACTTTATCGCTGAAGCATAAAGTTGAGAAGATTGGGAAAATTTGACAGTTTCGGGTAACCTGATGTGCTCGCGTCTGTACTTTTTAACTGTCATATTGTATTCTGCCAGAGGTATTGCCGAAGAGAAAACTTCGGAGAGCCGAATAGAAACCTTTTTCGATTCATTTCAACTCTTTGCTAAAGTTCTTGTGTGGCAAAATTAGATTCGCAATTCCAAAATGACAAGTAAGATATTTATACAGGGAACTACCCTAACCGTTCTCATAAAAATCTATGCTGTATTTTTTGAAAACTCAATTTTATTGACATGTTTATGTCAAACAGACGGACCGATGAGACGCAGTATTTAATTTTGTAACATATAGTAATAATGAGCTTAAAATAAAAATTATTCAAGCGCTAGCTATTTCTAAGTTTTAGACGGTTATCATTATTGAACTGTGAATAAATGTTTAATGTTTGCTGCATAACTTTAAAACAACAATATGGCGAAAGTAAAATTGAACATAAGGTTATAAAGGACATTGTTCAAAGTTGGCCTATGAATCAACACGCATGAAACATTTACCATAATTCTTAGTTATTTTAATAATATACAATGCACATATTTCAATACAACGGACACTTCATAATTTCGAAAACATTTTAAAAAGTATTCACTTCCGTCCTTAGCTTTCGTCATAATCCTCAGTGATAGTTTTACTATTTTTTTGGTTCAATTCAAGGTTTTTAATAGGCAAAGGTATTATAAATCATACAGCCAAGTCTTTGTAACAGCACTCAATATGAGTTTGACACAAACAAACGTCAGTATTCTCAACACTTGATAAAAGATAATGATTTTTAGTTACAAACAGTCCGCTATGATGTCGCAGAACCATATTACGGCTTATAAAAAAACTCGATTGAAAGCGCTCGCTGTTTGAAACGAGCAATATCGACACTGATGTATTGACAGATGACATTTGCTACATATACCGAATGTTTTTATTGACGTAATTATAACCTCAAAATCCGAAAGTGTTTTGATTTTTTCAGAATTCTCACAAGTGTCCGTGGTTTTAATTTAGGTTCAATCGAATATATACATTATCTAAAACCCAAAAAGTAAATACGCTTCTCTGTTGGTTCTTAGGCAAACTATGTATGGACGACGAGCAATGTCCTTTAGTTTAAAACTTAACCAACTTACGAACAGCGTACTAATATAAAACGTGAAAGCTTTTTAACACCTCTTTAATGTCGGTATCTGATAATACTTTCTAATTAGCTCTAAAATTTTAAGTAAGGATAACTAATTATATTTTTTTGTTTAATTTATTTACCAATAAGATGGACAGACGACAACCTTACAAAAGTCGGCGAAAGACTCTGGATGCAGGTCGCTTCCAACCAGTTTATCTGGAGATCTAAAGGGGAGGCCTATGTTCAGCAGTGGACGTCTTATGACTGAGATGACGATGATGACATTTTTTTATAAAAAGATTTTAGAAGTAAATTAATATTTTTTTTAATCAAAAGACATCTAAGACACGTAATAGTTAAGCCTACTGTTCTTAGCATAACTTCAGCTAACATAAATTGAAGATTTAAGAATTACCATAAAACCGAAACCTCTTTTGCCCGAACTAAGTTCCGTATCAAAGGACAAAACGTTAATGGTCCAAAACTGTGATATGACACAGTCGGTTAAATCCTAATTACTTTGAGAAAAAAAGGCGAACATTATATTGAGGGTGTTAAATGTTCTGTTTTGTATTTGTGTATCAGAGGACGAAAGAACATAAGATTTGTCGAATAATTACCATTGATATTACTATTTAGTACAGTAAAGATTCATAAATATCCATTTATACATTAGAAAATATACAATTTTGTTTATATACTTTTTATCACGCTTTTAAAATAATTCGCATAGAAAGCGTGGAGCATTTTATCTAAAAAGAGTAAAAATTATATAAACGGTCCACGCCTTCAGGCTGAATTATTTTGTAATTTTTAGTGCAACATTTATTTATTTCAGCAATGTAAATTATATTTTTTTATTAAATTTAAAATTCATATAAACAAATTACAATCATAATAATGATCATAATTAAAAAAAAACGACGAGTTTATTATCATGTTAAAAACTAAACGATCATTGTATACCACTCTAAGACTAAGGCACGCCTCAGTTCCCAAACCCCACAAATAGTTCGGTCTTAAGTCTAGACCAATAAACCATCGAAGTGTGGAGTTATTTACCAGTACACACTATACAGTATACGGGTTCGTTATACGTAGGCTGCGTTACTACAGTCCACACGTTGCAAACGACACGGCCACTTGGGACTTGCCAACTTTAAACATGTTGCGTTAGTCACGAGTATGTCGGCAGAACTTAGCTTCGCTGAATATATTGCAAGCTTGTTTATTGCAGCTGCTTATTATGTTTCTGTTGCATTAAATTTCACAGTTTATGTTGTTGCTACTGGGAGCGTAACGTGATTGTGTTTTTAAGGAATGCTGTGTTATTTAAGGTTTGTTTTTTGAAGGAGGATTTTGTTATTATGATTGATGCGAAGACATTGTTTATTTAGCACAATACTGAAAAAAAACCCAGTAGACCAGTAGTAGTAGACCAGTTTATCCACTACAGTATTTAAATAGGCTATTCATAATTGGGGTACCCGGAATAGTTCATTAAGACGTGGCTAAAACCGCCGGCTATAACCAGTGTATTATAAGTAACATTCAGAAACTCTGCAGAGATTAAACTAGATAATAAATTAGAGAAGCTAAACTAATTAGTCTTTGCTTGAGAACTGTCAGGAGCAGTGACGTCATTTAGCTAGATCTTAGTTTTTGCTTAAAAACTACGACTAAACGATACTACGAGTAAAGCTCTTGTGTTTAGCGTTTTACAAAATCTGGTGACCAGAATCACTTTCCTTCATGTAACAAAAATAATATTTTTTTTCTTAAAACATGTCATTGTCTACCCAGGAGTTGTAATAATTTCGGCTAGAATTTAAATGATAAAGTCCGAATAGAGTATTTCTATAGTAAGTACTTAAATAAATGAACAAAGCTTATCATTTGGTGTAGTTGCCTGGACTTTATTAAAAAAGTACCTACGTGATGTTTTTTTAACCGGCTTCAAAAAGGAGGAGGTTATCAATTCGACGGTATGTTTTTTTGTGTGTTTGTTACGCGATTACTCTGAGGTGGCCCCCTTGCCCTTCCCACTTCCGGATCTGATGGTAGAAACCTACTAGAGAAAGAGTCTCTACTAAATACTAAATAGAACTCACGAAAATTGTAGGCATGCATGGGGGTAAAAACTTACATATATACAAATGATAATAAAAATGCTCACATAACACAAAGAAATACACATTATCACGAACAAAGTAATTCACAAATAACATAGGAATTGTTTACCACATTCTGTTCTTGCTGTCTTAGCATTTAATTAAGAAAATGTATTTTTTTTCCATAAATTATTTCTTACCTAAACAACTAGAGCATACAAGCTTTTATTCATGTTCCTCTTTTTCAACTTACAAGTTATATAAGTAAGAGAATTCCTTAGCGTATTATTTTTCATTTTGTACCTAGTATTTTTCATAAACTCGACATACTTCCAACAACAAAAATTCTCTTCTTCATTGTACAAAGTATGTTTTAATTTTTTGTACAAGATATTTATTTTTTCTGTTTCTAACGGCAGCAGTTGTTACAAAATGGTATTCATTAGTTAGAAATTAATCATTGTACAGCATTGTACAGGGGATTAGGGTGGTATAGCAGTTATCAAATATCTTGGTTTAAGTTCGCTTTTGTAACTTGTAACGTTTGTGCACGATAAAAGATGTCCTTAATACATATTTGATAAAATTACTAATATTCCACTTTTTTAATCATCATCATCATCATCAGCCTATCGCAGTCCACTGTTGGACATAGGCCTCTCCAAGTGCACACCACTGAGATCGATTTTAATCATCAACATATTGATATATTTCAAACTTAATAAATATACAAAAAAAAACGAAAATAAAATAACGCATAAAAAATATTTGCATCGCTATGAGCGGGTTTCGAAGTGACCAAATGTACAGACGCCAGCACATGAAGCTACTAAAATCTGTCAAATTTCCTTAATAGATTGTCAACTTTATTCGTAGAATTTCACGGTTTCGGGTTAAAAAGTATAATACCACCTTTTAGGACAGTTGGTACAAACACGTGAGAAATGCAAGTAATAATCTGAGGATTACGGCTGTCATCGAGTGCAAGTCCAAAGCTTGCAAGCGTTCGACTGGAAGGCGTGATAACACGTTGGTTTTGCTTCGTACTAATGGCGGATTTTGATCGTTTTGCTATGAAATCGGAATTATGTCACTCTATTTATTACATATTAGCTCAGAACGCGTATTCATCCGCGTCCCGAGTGAACTTCTTCCCAGATAAAAGTTCCTATATTGCATATTGCGATGTAGAAGTGTGCCAAAATCCATGTCATTTCATTCAGCTTTTGAGCGTGATTGTGGACCAAACAGTCAAACACACAAACCTACAAACATTCACATTTATAATAGATAGTATTACACGTAATAAATATATATAATAAATACAATAGTTTTACACGTAATATAAAGAGAGAATGTTGAGCCCAAACTCAATTTTTTCAATGTGCGAATAAAATCTAAACAGCATTCATAATAAGATTAAGACTTGTATATAAATAAGAATCTTAAAATGTTCAGAAGAAAAAAAGATTAAGACTAGATTCTAATAGATAGATTCTAAAACTAATAATAATAGATTCTAAAACGTTAACATTCTTGAAAGGGAAGTCGTAGAGATGCTCAGCACATCAAGCTCTCATGAAACATGAAATGTAATATGATGACATGAAAATGTCATATTTTCGGAATCAAATTCAAACTATAATCTTCAGGGAAAAACTTTTAAAGATCTATTAAGAAAAAATTGACAAATTGTATTAGCTTTATATGCTGGCGTCGGTACATACAATAGTTAAACATATTTATTGTTAATAGAAACATAATATAATTTTAAAACTCTGTTCATTTTAAAATATTTCTCTGTTTATTATTATATTATTGGGTTATATTTTGAGATCAAAATATACCATGGAGTATTTACGTTTAAATCTTTTTACGATAAAAGCATCGAATAATTAAATAAACCTGGAAGGTTTCATTATAAATGTCGGAGTGTTTTCTAACTCAATTACCCATTGGGCTTACAAAACGTCTGGAAGATACTTCGCTCATACATATCAAAGTCAAGAAATGTAAAATTTGATAAAATGAATAAGGACTGAGAATACATAATACTTTTATTATTTTTTATATATTTATTAACATATATAACTTATAAAAGCATATATGTATGTTATATTACTAGCTGTCGCGGTTCCACAGACCACCCGAAGGACCTTCTTCCCGCACCCGGCTAAAACCCGCAATCGGGGTCGTCAAATTACTTATATTTATTAGATTCCTTCTCTTTTCGAGAAGAGTCCTGTACCTTGCAAAGGGACAATAAAAATGCAAATAATTATATTTATAGAGAAATATTTTGTCGAGAGTTTTTGTTGAAAAATAGCGCTTCTGAATTCCAGCAGAATTTAATTCCGTCTCTAGCTATTTCTAGTTATTTCTGAAACAAAAAGAATATGAACATTTAGATGAATACGCCTGGTATGCTCATAAGGTGCTTCCATATTTTACTACTTATGTGTCGGGAATTGTTTACTGCTATTGTTTCAGACCTAGATAAATAAATATGAACATTTTTTGCATGACTTCAGCGACCCAGTGAGTCAAGTATGAACAGTTGATGCATTATTTCAAATTGCCCTTTTTATTTTCTTTGTACAATTATTAACTTGTTAAATATAATAAGTAAATAATAACTAGTATAAAAAATATTAACAAATGTAAGGAAATAGTGAAAATAGCAGCTTGAAACTCCTTTCATAAATGTGCATTTATTCATACTGATTTTAAAATTACAAATATTGGCACATATAGGCAGCCCGTCTCGGTTTTCCACAAAAGTAATGATTTATCACATGATATTATTAAAAAAAAAAAACTATTTAGTGTATGTTTTTTGAAGTTATGATCGTATTTACGTTCATTTTATTTAATAATGTTTATTTAGGAATTCAGATGAACACAATGTAATTTAATTACATGTTGTTTAGTTTTATATTTTCCGATAATTTATCTGTAAACTATAAAAATTTATAAATTTATTTTCTCTTCACAAATGAGTAGGTTATTACAATAGGAGATACTCTAATTACTGTTATACTAACATTTGTGAGAGACTGGTGCCCGATGTAGGTACAACTATATACAAACTATGAAAGCCTTTCTATACACAATGTTAATAGGTATATTTTACAGTTTATCACCGTACTCTCGTGTATTACTAATTTAATATACTTAATTGACGCATTAACAAAAGCTGTGAAGCGAACACATGTATATACTCCAAAGCACATTTAATAAATGTAATAATAAACCCGTACTGTGTCGGATATTAACTTGTAAAATTTGTGATTTCAGAATCTGTGTGTTCTGATATATAATTATATTGTCACTTAAGAAAGAAACAAACAAAGAAGATGCCTTTAATTGCGTAAATGAAGACAAGAACAAAAGAAAAATAAAGAAATAATAAAACATGAATAAGGTATCATCAGCACCAAGTGCTAGGCTGTAGACTCAGCTCAAAAGCACACGTAAAGAAATATTCTCTTCAATAACATACTGCAATAGTAATAAGTAATCTTAACCATTAACAATATCCGCGAACAGCACGTGCACGTGAAATGAGAAATGAATGGCTATTAATTCTACTTCAGGCTCTCACGTGAGTGGATTTTCGCGCTCAGCCACAATGGATTGGATTTTCGTCGCGTTCTTGCTGCATTTTTTCCATTTAACTAATAAAAAATTACACTTACACTGACTTATGTGATGAAAGGTAAGGTTTGATGATTTTTTTAAAGTTTGTTCCAAAATTGAATTAATTTCTTATACTAAGTTTGATTTGCATAGTGCACATAACTTTGTGATTCACACGAATACCATAAAAAGCCAGGAAAATCAAAGTTATTTTTGCTGATGGAAAAATGTTTGTATTTCTTGTAAGAAATTGGCAGGTACTGTCCCTAATCTATGCTTTTATGTATGATACTTGCTGGTAAGGAATTCTTCAAAAGTGAGTTCAACGCACATTTGGCCGATTCTTAATTGGAACATAAGGTTAAGCAACGCTAGACGCCGTCGATCTGTCTATGGGTGACTTTCAGTAATCTTATTAGAATTGACAGATGATAAGGTTTGATATGCATCACATTATTAAGGGCAACTCTATTCCAGCCAGTCGTGCACAAATCCTAACTATGAACTGGTTTCGGATTAACAAAACAAATGAAACTCGATTCCAGTTTGAAGGACTCGGTAACCGTAGCCTGTGTGATGCTTAGCAGTAAAAGTTATGTCCACTACTCCTACTAGTGTTATTGTAGATTTGACGTCACATAGGATGGAATAGGGTAGTTGACAGGATGACAAATGTTGACAAATTTATTATATTTATTGAACGGTCAAAAACCGTTACTTTATATGTGTATAATTAGTGTGAAAGTAAGTACTATGACGTCACATTTTTTTCATATCAAGCCATATATTTATTTTACTTGAATTATCAATAAAAAGAATCAAATAAAAACAATATTCCTTTAAAATAATAAACGAAAGTGACATTACTTTATAGGATTAGGACATTTATAGGATTTTGTTTTTGACCTAGTCAACTACCCAATCATAAAGGACAATCCAAACAGAAGTATACATTATCTAGTTGAATAATGTTTTTTTTAACAGATACATATAATGACCTTATAGCTTTCAAATCTTATGAAGGGCTATCGATAGGCAGGTCCATGTGCGTAAGATTATAAAATATATACATATATAAAAATAAATTACCGTTAGAAAGTAAAGTACCGCCTCCCTCAAGGAGTGTAAATAAATTAACGGAACTGTCAAATTGTCCCAATCAAATGTTTCAGCGACAAAGTTGAAAATCCAGTAAGAAAATTTGACAGAATGAGGTAGCTTGATGTGCTGACGTCTATAGAAATAACTCCTGTGACCGTTAGCGGAGCGTGGGTTGGTTTTTATGCTTTCGAATTTTTCTTCCATTATTTGTATTACCTATACCGAAACCACCTTGGTGCCCTTAAATTATTACTCCGTACGTTCCGTTGCGCTCAAAATTATAACATCACTTTAGCACCCAGATTTATCCTATAGTAAACAAAATGGGATTCTTTTAATGCAGAATTTTCATGTAAATCCATTGTAAGGCAAACATGGGCTTTGTTGGTGTTATTGTATCACTTTAGCGGACATTATGGGTGTTCCGCAGAATCGTTTACTGCCGCTAGATTTACGCGCTGCGGTATAAAAAAGTTGGAACGTTTGAAGGCACCTGGTACCACCTGGCTGGGTACTTCTCAAAGACTGCTTACAGAGCCTGTATTTATCTGTTAATTAACGCGATGTTCCTGTTTTATTTTAATATTTTTTTACTGTTTTCCTGATTTGTGTATGGTCTGTATATGATAACTAATTTTTGGATGGAATTTAGAGAACGACACACATTTAAAATATTTAAGTTGTATCTTTTAACCAAATTTGTTATTATTACTTAGACATTACACATATTTGTTTCAAGCTTTATATTTTCATTTTAAACCTTAGTCAACTTCCACTGATATTATAATAACCAAATGAACATCGCATAACTTTTTCAAAGCTTAATAATTAATGACTCATTCAATGTGGTATATTAGATATATATTCTAACACACACTTGGCCAATACTTACCGTCTAAATTCCGTTCAAATTAACAGTAATGATAATGAATGCGGTCCAGTATTGATCCCACATTAAACCAGCAACGGTGCCCAAGTCACCCATTCGAGAGCGTACCAATAAATTGAGATATTTGCCCGTGTTGCGAGCAAAATTTATGTTCTTTTATTGGCTTTTATAGCGTTTTTCGAACGTTCCTACAGGCGGCAGCACTTTTCGTAACAAACGTTTATATTTACGATTGTATCGATGTTGTTATGAGATTCATTAATTTGGACTTGTTTACTGCGCAGAAGCAGTGGATTGAATGTGAAGTATTCATTTATTTAGATTAAGTAAAGGGTAGATAGGAAAGCAAGAAATCTTTCATGGGATATTTATAACCGCCCAGAAAGTCACCAAGAATATTCAATGACAAAAAATTATACAATTCTTTCTTAGTTAAAACTAACATTTTGCCTTGAATTGCGCAGTGACTGAACAAAGCTAAAAATAGAAAATAAATACGCATTCAACTTGTATTCCCAATTCGAATTCTCATACATATTTGTGCGGCATACATACGTCAACGCCGCCAAATAGAGTAACAGGTGCAGATTTGATATTTCAATCCATCTTATATATATTCTGGTCCCTGCATAATGCTCGTCTGTCCTCAAACATGTGAAGGTTTGATAAAACTCTCTTACAATATCCGAACTGTTAAAACTAAGGGTCGATTCACACGTGCGACCACCTCGTCGCAGTGACATAAGCTCGGCAGGTACTGGTTACGTGTATTACCAGAATGGACCTGCTGCAGCTTCAAAGCTTTGTGATAATTACATAAACGTGTATCGTCCGCAGTCGACTAGAATATCAAAGTGGAAACTGTATTTTCATACTATCCGCTCGCATCGTTACTGCTGCTGTAAAAGTCGTGGAGGCCTAGTGGGTAAAGAGCCAGCCTCTCAAGTATGAGGGCGTGGGTTCGATTCCAGGTTAGCCAAGTACTAATGCGACCTTTCTAAGTTTGCATGTACTTTCTAAGTTTGTATGTACTTTCTAAGTTTGTATGTACTTTCTAAGTATATCTTGGACACAATGGAAACAATGACTGTGTTTCGAATGGCACGTTAAACTGTAGGTCCGGGTTATCCTTGAACATCCGTGGAAGTCGTTACGGGTAGTCAGAAGCCAGTAAGCCTGACGCCAGTCTAACCAAGGGGTATTGGTTTTCCTGGGTAACTGGTTTGAGGAGGTCAAAAAGGCAGTCGTACTTGTAAAACACTGATACTCAGCTGAATCTGGTTAGACTGGAAGCCGACCCCTACATAGTTGGGAAAACGCGTAGGAACTAGAGATGTGTCCCTCACTCATGAGCTGCCTCATTTGAGTTACTCGAATTTCAACATTGAGGCACCTCACTCGTTCACTCGTCGGTGGTAGGTGTGAACCGATCCTTACGGTACAAGACTTTATGGAACCGAGCCTTTAGGTACGGAATCTTACGGTAGTAAATCTTTGTAGCAGCAGGTGGCCATTTAAGCTGTTTGCTGCCTTTGTTATTAAAAGAACTTACTTAAAAGACTTACGTCGGTACAAAAAATAGGATTCTGCAAAAGCCACATAAAAGTGGGCAGCTTTGTGCGTTTTCTTTTCAGACTAGTTTAAAGCCCGTATATTTAAAATAGTTCAAGGAGTCTTTTAGTTTGTTAATAGGAAAATGTAGGTACCTAAATCTTTTTTTTTACATTAAATGGCGAAAGGTAGGTTGTGAGAGAAGATCTTTTTGTACAGTCGCCAGGACATCAAGCTACCCGAATCTGTCTTATTTTCCCAATCAAGTTTGAGTCATGCTTCAACAATAAAGTTGAAAGTCTATTTAGGAAAATTGTAGGAGGAGGAAAAAATGTAGGATCAGGCGCAGGACCGACATTTACGTGTTCTCCGACGACGGGTGAATCAATCACCAACTTCTAGGCTCCAGGCTGCTTTATGAAAGTTTCTCAAAATCCACAAAGCAATTTCGGCCCGACCCGGGAATCGAACCCGAGACCCCGTGCACAGTAGTCACGCCTTTCGACCACTAGACCAACGAGGCAGTCTATGTATAAAAACAAATGAGAGAACTCTTATTTCAATATTCAAATCAACAGTGTGTACATTAAGATGCCACAACGATCAATTTCCATCACAGTACGACAAAAATTACAATTTCACACAACTCCTAAAGTGAATACTATATTACATCCTGAAGTCCGATTGATTAACCATCACGTATTTGGCTATGAACTGTTACCTATTAAAATCGGTATCTCCATTAATTAGGTTCGTTATACACTACGTGTGTACGTCTGCATAATCAAATTACGTGGCCCGGATCATTGGTAGAGCATCGATTCATTTCAATTATCGTAATGACGTAACTTACAGTACGTGCCTAACGAAAATGTACTGTTTGGGGGAACACATTAAGTCTGTTGTTGATTAATTAACTTAAAGGCACTAATTTGGAATCTTGTTTTAAAGAATTTGTTGCGATTAAGGTAAGGCGTTGAAAAATTTTGTGTTTTGTGTTTCTTGATACGTTTGGAACTTTTAAATTAGGACGGAAATAATCAAGTTTTTTTTTTTCATAAATGAAACAAACATAAAGTAAATTAAAATCTTTAAAGTTGAATTAGTTACGTAGGTACCTACTTAAAATTCGAATTCTTCTATTATAATGTATCTATAATAATATAATGCTTATTTACGATGAGTTAGACACAAATACCGCTACTACAAGTTTTTACAATTAATTTAGTTTCATATTCAATTCATTGAATTGGAAATTATTGTCGATTGCACCCGAAAATGGAATCTATTTTTTGAACACATACTGAGTATTCAAATTGGGAAATAGTATTACAGAATATGGCTTGGGCTTTAAATTATTTGGAATTATGTCACCAACGGTCTCGTACCAAAGGACCAAACTTTGTAATTTTTCTGAGACTACAAGGACCAAGAAATCTTTGGATTAGATAAAGTTATAACTCAATAACTAAATTGTTAGACGTTGCATGGGTTTGTGCCGGCCCAGCTTGACCGGGTCATTGGAATCCTCTTTCCCATCTCGTATTAGCACTTAGTCAGGTCACTGGCTTCCAATTCGATAGGCACTCGTAACGAGAGTATTTGATAAAGGACCAGATGTCCCGTGAGCGATAATTTGTAAGACAATATTTCGTGGAAATATTTCGATGAATAATACAGAAAAAGATATAGGTAACAGTTTGTATTCTCTTTTAAGTAATGAATACATTTTTGTTGTTTTTAGACCTGGTTAAAAATAGTCTGTTAAATAAGCCGATGTTAATTCATATTAAAACAAAGTATTTCCCGGTTTAATCATAATACAGCCAAAGTATGCATCATTACCTACACCTATATCTACGCCAACTTTTATAATTTATTTGGTACAGACACCAGCACATCAACCTATCTCAATCTGTCAAATTTATTTTATAGATTTTCAACCTTATCTCTAAGCTGGAAGGTTAATAATATTCTATCAGTAAATTTAATAGATTAGGTTGACTTGGTGGCGTCTTTACATATATTGGGAAGTAATATGTATGTATGTAGGTATAGGAAGCTTAAAATAGTTTTGCTTGTATATTTTGAATTACTACATTATTGTTACCGGGCACTTGTATCGCAGTTATTAATAATGGCAATCATATCATCAGAGGTCATGAGTGAGGGCAATTATATGTTTATAATATAAAATTCAAAACAATACTCAAGCTCAAGAAGTGAAAGCGTCGTGTGAATCGTATTTAATATAATGAGTGATGTCTAAAAATACGTACACAAAAGGTATTCATTTTTAAAATTAATCACTTAGATTACATTGTGAAAATATTCTTATTTTAGTTAGTCGCGAAATAGGTGCTTTGTTACAAAAAAAAATGTGCAGACTTATCTTTTATGTTGACAGAGTAATTTACGGCATCACCTCCAACAAAATACTTGCTTAAGATATTTCTTTAAAAATGAGCGAGCTTAATGTAGTTTGAAAAAGATACAATAAGGTGTTTTCTTTTTCTTTTACAGGAATCCCGGGAAAATGAAGATCTGCACGTATTTGCTGCTGAGTTTTTTAGGTAAGTCTGTCTGCTCTTGTTTATTTCGAACGAGTATCCGCTATACAAACGTAAGAATAAATGTGATTGATTGTTATTTCGTAACAGAAAAAAGTAACGTAAGCAGTCAAAAGTTTGAAGTCAGTTTTAAAATTTGTTAACAACTCGGAAACACAATAATTCCCGTTGCCAAAAACGAATCTCTTAATTTATATAGTTCTTTAATGTACAGTCGCCAGCACATCAAGCTACTACAATCTGTCAAATATCCTTAATGGATTTTTAACCTTATCGCTGAAGCATAAAGTTCAAAGTTGATTGGGAAAATTTGAAAGTTTCGGGTAGCCTGATGTGCTGGCGTCTGTACTATTTCGATTTGGAATTTCGACATGTCAATTCCACGCAAACACTAAACGCATTCCATTGTCAGAATTTAGCAATTGGAACCGAACAAATGAAAAGATGTTCCATTTTGTGAATTTGTCAGTTGGAATCTAAAGCATAAATCGATTTTGTAGCTGAGCTAAGCTAGATACAGCTAAATCAAGCTTAAAGTTGAAGTGTGCCACATAACTTCGTTCCTTTTATTCACTTTGATACATTATTCACTTTTCTCGACATATTTTTGTGGAAGCGGAGTGTCGAACTGAATTTTGCGAGCTCGAGAGCGAGGTCCTTAGAGATCGCTAAATCTACGTATACAGGTACTTACGTACCTTTCGCCTGCCTATGTAATTTTCACGACGTTTTTGATTTATCGTAAGAATTTATCAACATGTATTTTTTATACTAACAGTACCTAAACATAAAACATTTCCAATCGATACAAAACGCAATATAAAAAAGACGCAATAACATTGTTTAAAATGGTTAAAAGAAATAAAGTATGTTATTTATTTTGCATACTATTTATTTACTTAAAAATATTTTACAACGTTTTGTACGATTACAAATTTTAAACTAATAGGTATAATGACCATCTGTCATAGCGCTTTTATATAATTTACATAAGCGATCAAACATTTAACAAAATAATGTAAATAGGAAATGTGTCCGGTAAAGGAAAACAAACAAATGACGCCAGTTTGGAAGAAGGACGAATGAGAATGTAATTGGAAAAAGTTGTGTGTCAAAATATATTCGCAATAACTACTGCTGTTATGATGGATTGCACATTCTATCAATGTTTCTTCTCCGAAACATTTTTTTTCTTATTCAAAGTCCTACATAGTTTTTTTCTCTGTGTAGTTAATCTTTCTCAGTTTCTTTTTGTTTATTTTCCAGACTACATCTTTAGAAATGCTATCAATGCTAACACACTAAAACTAACCTAACCTAACTAGGTAGGTAGTGTGTTCTCCCTACGGAGACCAGCCAGGGTATATTAGGTATAGTGCACAAGCATTTGCGCAGACACAGGTGCAATCTCTATTTCTTAATTCTCATAGTCCGATGAATCAGATAAACCGACACCATCGAAGAGAGATCAGACACAAGATTGATATAAACTTGCCCTCCAATACAAGGGTGTATCAACGACCAACTTCCAGACTCCGGGCTATTTTGTGAACATTTTTTGTGAACCAAACTGCTCGAGCCGGGAACCGCTGGCAGGGAATAGCCCCTTAGGGCCATGGTCTACTTCGGCTTGGGGGTTGTTCGTAAGAGATACCGTGACTATGCACACATGGACCTCCAGAAGGAACATAGCGGGTTTTAGTAAGTAAGAGACTGACA
Organism: Heliothis peltigera; assembly: GCA_958496145.1. Lineage (NCBI taxonomy): Eukaryota > Metazoa > Arthropoda > Insecta > Lepidoptera > Noctuidae > Heliothis > Heliothis peltigera. Next base: position 4,849,747 of record OY292338.1, on the reverse strand, counting down.
CTCCCTCCAACTGCACCCTCAGCTGGATGGGTCGGGACTCAGGGGTCATTTGATGATTTCCAACGAAAAAAAGAACCGGGAGCCGAACCCCAAACCCCGTGCATAGCAGTCGGTTAATCAACTTACGTGGCAGACGAACGAGGCACACCAACGACCCTTTTGATACCCAACAACACAACTATCTATCACGTCCATGAGAGTTCAGGGTTAAAACCCACAGAACTATAATACAAGACTTTAAACTAAAGCGAAGTTTGTAAACAACTACAAAATGATTAGGTAAGGAACACACAGCCCTCAAGGCTATCGTCGGATCCCAGTTACGTAATCTTTGAGACAGACAGAACACAAAAGGGTTCTGAAGAGCGTACGTCAGTCTTATCTGATTGTGTAACCGAACCTTTATATCAATTGTGGAATGTGCTCGAGCTTATTGCAACTGTTGCAACTGAAATAGCATTTGGTAACTGTTTACTGTCATACTTAGGAATGAATCTGTGTGCTTTAACTTTGAGTCCGCAAAGCTAATCCTAACTTATGTATATTCGAATGTTCGTTTGTAAATGGCGTGGTGAGATAGGGGGTGAATCATGATGATACTTTTATTACAGACCGGATGACTAGTCATCATCTGCCTAGCCTTTTCCCTAGCTATGTTAGTAGTCATGTTCCAGTCTATCCGGATGCAGCTAAGTACTAGTGTTTTCGATCTTACGACTTCTATCTGACCTCCTGAACTTTTATTTACCATTATTCACATAAATATTTATAATGTATTTACAAATAAAATATAAATTAATATATACAAGTAAAAAAAAAACCTTATTAATAAATTGCGTCAAAAAATTCTTCCTCATCGCTGCCCGCCGGGAGTGTACCCAAAAGGCTGGCAGCATTGCCACGTTGTATGGCAATGCTTAATCGTTGGCCGAAATAAAAGCCAGCCCTGGGGTCGCGGGAAGTGTCAGCGAGTCCTCCTGAACCCACTTAACTGGGCAATTCATTTCTAAGACTAGTTATCAGACTTTCTGGCTTCTAACAACCCGTAATGGCTGCGAAAGCTGTACTGTATGATCAACTCTTAGCTTCACTGTACACAAACCTACTCTGGATCGAGGAGACAACCCCTTTAATTATATTATTGAAGACCAAAGTTCATATATGACTAAAACCCTTTATTTACATAATTAGTTAACCCAATACCCACGATATGTGATGTATGGAATTGGAATACTTGATACTACAATATACGATGAAAATAGAAAGGGAAATACACATGTCAGTGTTTGTTAAACCAATAATTCAGTTTGAACGGTATGCTACCGAATAAAATAAATTATGTCTCTAAACTAGCTACCGATAGCGGTTTCTCCTGCGTACCGTGGGAAAAAAGCCTACCTTGATAAAAAGGCTCACTAATACTGCAACAATTATCATCGGCGTAGTAGTTCCTGAGATTGGTGCAATCAAGCAAACACAACAAACTTGTCAGCTTTATAATATCAGTATAGATAAAGAGCTAGGATTAAATAAACGGTCTAGATCCAACCTATCAAGAGATGGAATCGGCTAAATTGGTACTCAAATTGAGCCTGAACATATATTGAACACAAATATTAGGTCGTTTATTACTTACTGTTACTTTAACTATGAACTCGGATTATTACTGGTATTTACTTACGAGTACTTTATAGTTTAGATTCTATGAAAAGCCAGTCCAAAGCCTTCTCTATAGGTTCATGTAGGTAGTATTGATTATGTAAAGTTATGTTAAACCTCATCGAAAAATTGATTTCTTTATAACTAATTTCTAAGTACTAAATATGAGTGTATTCTAGATCACTGTAATCATGTGCCTTCTTTTTCCCAAGCTGTGAGACGCTTCCAGTCGAACCAACTGCAGCTAAGTACCAGTTTCCTCAAACCCAGTTTCTTAGACAATCCGATACCCGTTGGTATCTGACTTTCTGACTTTAGACTTCACGCAATGACTGCCAAAGATGTACAAAATGATAGCTAGGGCCTACAGAACACTGCTTCATAAAACACGGAGGAACTCGTCATGGCAATATTGTCATACATTCACGGACCGACAGCGTCAAGTGTCAGTCGACCTCGTGAGGATACAGAAGTGCTATTTCCATTTATCTATTTTGAGCATCTAAAAGAATACATTACATAAAACGTTTTACAAAATAGAGAAGAAATAGATTTCTATCTAAATGTATCTAATACTCACTGTATGGAGAAGTTGTAAGTTGGTTTAGATTAAGATCCAACTCTCTCAGTTCGCTTTCATCGAGAAAAACTATTTAACTTAGATTGGTGTTCATAATAACACATTTTTCATTTTATTGTATGTATAGTTAAGAACAATTATATAAAGACTAGTCTAGTCTAATAAATATCTAGTTGTGAGTCAAAAAAATCTGAAATACTCTGATAGATTGCTGTGTTTGTGGTGTTCTCAAAGACTAGACTTGAGCCTAGATTTTTTATTAAAATCTATCATAGGAAGGTCACGATAAGAGTACAAGGAGGCAGAATATGAGACGAGGCCTTTGCCCCGCAATGGAAATTTGAAGACTTAGGGCCAGTTTCACAATGTCCGAATAGCCACTATCTTCAAGATAAATTAAAAAATGGAACAGAATTTGTATGAAATTATCTACCAAAAAAACTATCAGCAGGCTCAGCATGGCAACCGTAGAAACAAGTTTTGTCTACCGGAGAATGGTCATAACGACAGATAAGTGACAGATTGACGTAAGATTTCTTTTGACACGTAGAAAAGATTTTTTCTTTTCTTTGATCGACATCAAGTCTACAAGTGTGCGAGTTGCGAGTTGAAAGAAAGAGCTTTGTCTTTTCATGATAGAATTAAGAATACGCATAGAATCTCCATGCTGGAACTTATTCGTAGGTGGTGAAACAGGCCCTTATAAATAAAAACAAAAGACTGCATTCCAAAAACGTATAATCTAAGTAAAAAGTTTACCGCATGAACCCAGTGAATGTAAAAGTAATTATTTTATAAATAAAGGACGGCAAATCTCATTTATTTTGCCCCTCATTCATTCTGAGCGCGTCCAAGTTTTTTTTGGGACATTACTCGCTAATTACTTAACATGCAGATTAGGTGCTTATTGTAATTTGTACTTTTTTATACCACGCACAGCATTGAAACGTTAATGTGCACCTTATTCAGCTTAAATTGGGTGGAAAATACAATGGTCCATTTGTATATCACCTATTGTTTTTTTTTTAAGGACATGGTATCACTTTTTATCTTAGATTTATCACTTTAAGGTGTATTTAAGGTATCTTATTACTCTGTTACCGCGGCTCTGGCAGACAAAGCCCTCCATAAGGAACAGTGGTTTTAGACATTAAGACTCTGACACCTCCCGGGGTGCAACTGGAGGGATGATTTATTGATTCCCCACAAAAAAGAAAGTATCTAATTACTCCCGTATACGGTACACTATATTATGTATCTAAAAGGTTGTAAAGATCAAGTCTAATAATGATTAGTTATCTTGGACAAACACGTTTAATTTATTTATTAAATTCGACAGTAACAAAGTAACACAACCGTAAAACTGTAACATTCAATAGGTATCAAAATAAAATGGAAAGAACATACATAGCTCTACAATGTACTGTAAATTAAACTTCCCATAGTTAAATCATAAACTTAGTAGCACTAAGTCTATTTAGTTTGATAGTAAATACCCTAACGTACTAAACGTAATATCGTAATTAACAAATAGAAGGGAAGCACACACGTCGTGTTTGGCACGAGTTTCCCGAACTATCGCGACGCGGCCGGAATGCCAAGCAGCCAAGATATTGCAACATCTGCGTTACATGTAGCCAAGTACAAAATGTGCTATACCTCTGTATATTAGCAAAGACTAGAACAATATTTGCCAAGACGAATGGCTCGCCCTCCAAGACAACACACACTCCTTCAATGTAAAATTACTGCAAGCAATTTCTTTGTACCTCAGAGAATTAGATCGATAGAAGATTACGTTTAAAAACTTTCTTAACAAACACACCACGGTTTGTTAGTCCCAACAAAAAATAATTCCCAACTTTCTCAAGACTTTGGTAATTACTTAACAAGAACAAGGACCTTGAACAAGTTGTGACAACCATCCCTAAACGTGTTCCGCAAATTCGTGTCCCCCGACTTATCTGGGCACTTTACAAACCCTAATCAATTCTATTGTTATCTAACTGAAAAATAATTCCCAACACTACTTCTAGAAAAAAACCTTGACGCTTCATTTAAAGTTGTTATGCTCAAGGGACGCCTGCGGAATAAGTTGAAATATTACTTTTAGAGTAATTCTGATGAAAATTTACCTAGTATCCCAGAATTCCTAGTAGCATATTTAAATATCTGAAATCCGCTGGAGAGTGACGTTACCGCCCGGGCGGACATGAAATTGACTTAAAATTTAAGGCACTTAGCTAAAAGTTGGATCAAGTTTGAACAAGTAACTTACCGAACATTGGACCCCGGTGGATCTGCGTCGTGGGGATTTTACACTCTACAATAGAAGGGTATATTGTTATTTTATATCTACAAAATTACATTTAACGTTAATAAAGAATGTATTTAATTTTATAATTCTACTTCATTCATTCGAACGATCCAACATTCTTTAGGCCAACGTAATTATTTAACCTGTAAATTGGGATTTTCAATCAACGCCTACGATACCGGTCATACAATTTAATATAACTTCTCAAAGTAAACAGAACAATCCTTCCAAAAATAGATGGCACGAAATAGATGAAAATAAGATTATATCACAAGCAATATCTTACAAAAGAATATGGTTGAATGGGACGTACCGAATAAAAACCCATTAAGAATGTGTCGCAGATGTTTTACCGTTTATCATGCTCTGTTTATCTCTCTCTCACTTCATAAATGGGCTATTTTTACTAGAGCCATTCAATAATTTTCACCTACATTATGTATTGGTTGTAATTCGTCATGTAGGTATACTATATTGAAATGCTGATGTTTGTTGACTTGAACGATAAATTTCTCTAAGTGTTAGACAGCCATTTTTTTAAGAAATTCTATAGGCTACTTTTGTGGGTACGCGGAATAGTTTTCACGGAACGCTAGTGAAACCAGCGGCTGGAGCTAGTATTCTATAATTGAGTAATCCTTTCATCGTTAAAAGAAAAACACAGCTGTTAAGGCGATTCTTCGAAAAGAAGTCAGCAACATCGGAGGGGCCCCGTGGAGAAAAGGCCTTCTTGGGCTGCGGGATGTTTACCATGACTCTGGCACACAGGGACCTCCTGAAGGAGTAGTCAGTAAGAGTCTGACACTCCCTCCAGTTGCACCCAAAGCGCGTGCGCATAGGGTCATTTGATAATTTCCCACTCAAAAAAACTATCCAGGCGATGTGCTACTTAAGTTAATTCACAATATACAGGGACCTTTAGCAAAAGCAGGTTACATAATTCAGTTTGCGTTTACGTTGAATTTTAAAAGAGCGACTTGTAGACATACAAACTACGACGAGAGATTAGGCAGAATTATTTTTAAAGAAAAGAGGCACGTTTTACTTAGCAAAAACTGTAATACATTTTATTTCTAAATCATCCTCCTTCCTAGAAGATCCGTAGCAGTACAGAGTGATTTACTGGGAAACGGTCAGATAGGCTCGTTTGACCTCAATTTAATTTGTTTAGTCTAGACTGGGCTATTAATCAGGCTCTTCTATAACAATTACTTTTTATTTTTGCGCTTATTTATTTCGTGTTCATATTGCGTTCATGAAATTCTCCTGGTTTTTTGCTACCTACTTGTAATAGACATTTGTTTGTGTAGTAATATATTTTTCTGCACGTGGGCGATCCAAATTGGAAGCTTCAAATTACGAACGCCTACCAGGGCTAGACTATAATGATCTGGTGATGATAAATAACTTAGTACTTTTAAAAAATATATTTTGAGCTGGATTGCAGTCAGGATACATTATTAACTAGCTTCCTTGTGCACCCAGAGTGGGTTTGATTCCCGTAAGAGTTAGGAATAAGCGCATCTCACTCATACCTATAGCTTGGAAATAATATGCTACTTTAAAGTTAACTGAAATACTGATATCACTTAAAAAATAAGACTTTATACTTATCGTTTCTGTGAGCTACCTTAATGTTTAAAGATACAATGACAAAATAAAATGTTTTTGCTTAGAAATGTCTTAAAAGTGCTTGTAAATATTCATAAACCAGAATTACATAATTTAACAGAAGCAAGACTTGAGCAAATACAAGACACAACGCTTGTACAAATATGTGGTGCGTTAGCGTTGAGGGTGATTCTTTGGAACACGGTTTTGACGTGTTTTTGACTGAAGAACATATGAAAATAATCTCCAATTTCAATGCCGATTTTAGGTTTTATGGCAAATTTAAATGTCTATCGAGGCCTCATGTAGCTGATTGGGATTAATTACAAGAAACAATAATTAAGTTTGCAGAAAACAGTAAAACCTAATTAGTCTGGTGTGTCCCAACGACGATTTTTGTTGAATCATTTAGATTTGTGCGAGCTACGGTCGCTTTACACTAAAACTAATAAGTTCAAATGATCTTTAAATAGTTGTTTTCTAATATTTTAATATTCAAATCCATCATAATAGTATATTTTCGTAATTACATGATTTTAAAAATTGTCCCCGACTAAATTCATAATTAAGCTGGCTCGATTTGTTCAAGCAATATTTAGATGTAAAAAACAGTGCTCAATATAATAAATTCTACTCGTTATTGATCGCGTCGATCAGTGCCGATCTGTAGCAGGGAGTACTCGTGCGCCGTCGTAGTTTTGCAAATAATTACGATCGAATGTTGTGATCTGGCGATTGTCAGGTAAGTAGTATAATTCATGTGCCTTAATTTACGTAAGGTGTGCCTTTGCTTTCGTTTTGTTACCAAACTAAAGTTTATAATCACATGGTTTATTAACTAGTTATTGCACGTTTAATTCTTTATGTTCCTAAATAAAGAAGCATGATTTGATTATCTTCAAATTCCTCATTTGTCTGGCCCCCATTAGTCTGGTTTCATCTGGCTCTTAAAGCCAGATTAATTTGAAGGGGCCATATAAATTAGGTTTCATTCAAATTCGGGCAAAATTCAAAACAAAATTATGTGGTCTTGCGGTCGGAAGTGCATCTACTATACTAGAGGTCCTAGGTTCACGTCTCAAAGCTCAAAGTCGCTCAACGAGCTATGGGCTATGCTCGGTGTTTCTCTTCGTGTTCGAAAAAGTCACCGATATAGCCCACCGGATTAGCAAGGTGAAGTACCAATGGGCATGCCATATTGCTCGCTGAGCAGAAGGCCGATAGGGTCGAAAAGTGCTAAAGTGGAGACCACCGACTAGTAAGCGCAGCGTAGGACGTCCACCAACAAGATGGACAGATCTTATAAAGGTCGCCGGAGCACACTGGATGCAGGTCGCTTCTAACCGGTATATGTGGACATCTAAAGAGGAGGCCTATGTTCAGCAGTAGACGTCCTATGACTAAGATCATGATGATGATGATGATGAAAAACAAAAATTAGAAAGAAAGAGATACAGAAAAAAATTACAGGTGAAAATTACAGAAGTACTGAGTTTTGAGCTGCAAAGCAAGCAAAACACTCCATCACAAAGTCAAGCATTTGCGTCTGAACGGCTGAACGGATTTATCTTACTTTGGTCTTGAAATGTTCGTGGAGGTCTAGGGAAGGTTTAAAAGGTGAGAAGAGTAGGGCAGAGTAGGGCAGAGTAGGGGCAGAGTAGGGCAGAGTAGGGCAGAGTAGGGTAGATTAGGGCAGAGTAAGGCAGAGCAGGGCAGAGTAGGGCAGAGTAGGGCAGAGCAGGGCAGAGTAGGGCAGAGTAGGGTAGAGTAGGGCAGAGTAGGGCAGAGTAGGGTAGAGTAGGGCAGAGTAGGGCAGAGCAGGGCAGAGTAGGGCAGAGTAGGGCAGAGTAGGGCAGAGTAGGGCAGAGTAGGGCAGAGTAGGGCAGAGTAGGGCAGAGTAGGGGCAGAGTAGGGCAGAGTAGGGCAGAGTAGGGGCAGAGTAGGGCAGAGTAGGGCAGAGTAGGGCAGAGTAGGGGCAGAGTAGGGCAGAGTTATAGGGCAGAGTAGGGCAGAGTAGGGTAGAGTAGGGTAGAGTAGTGTAGTGTAGATTAGGGTAGAAGAACGGGAGCGAAGCCGCGCGGGCAAAAGCCAGTTTACTTAATATTTTTTATGAGAGTCAATAAGTAGATGTGGGAGTAATGATATCAGTGTTTGTTAATTATTTTACAGTTAAGTCTATTGCAAAAAATAAAGGAGTTATCATTCATTTGTATCCCTCTAATTAATATGGTGCAAAATCTCATTCGTCTGCCATTGCCATCATTAACCTGGCTCACCAATTAATCAGCACTTTCTAAATCCTAATCTACATGATGCAAATCAGTGCCTTCGATATATGTTATTGCATATGATGCATTGGACCAAATTATTATGTTAATTAAGATGTAATGATAAAAAAAAATTGAGCCAGATCAATGAGTCAAAAACCCTCTGTTTCAAAGAATCACCCTTGAACACGTATCTTCACGTCTCGTCCTCTGCAGCGGGCACAGTTGGTGGTACGAACGAAATTTGTGCTTTATTCAACACTGTATACAAAATGTATGGCATAGTACAGAAGTTTGCTGAAAGAATACAAGATAGATGAAAGCGACAGAACCTTAAAGACTTCAAATAATATACACCTAAAAAGGAAAATTCGGCGCGTTTTAAGGCCACAATGCACTTTGAAATTCATAGTGTATTTTAATTAAATGAGTAATGAGTGGCTCCAAATGGCTCATGTAACATATGGTGAGCTGCGCACCAGGGCTTGGCTTAACAAGCGTGTCTAGATTGTAGAGTAAGCGTATACTGACTGGTATCACCTTCTTTAGGAGACTCAGCAAACTCAAAATCAAAATCTTCTATACAAAAGTCAGTAAATCACGTTAAGAACAATTCAATAGGTAGAAGCAAACTCCGCATCAAAATTTTTCTCCAGAACCAAAACATAGTTCGGCATACCACACGAAAAGTCTGTAAGGAGTCCTCGCTACCCTCGAGTGTGGTTACAGAACAAGTGCAAACATGTCGTATTGTCGGCCAGACATTTTCTACCCCAGTGACTTCGCCTTTGCAGTTCAATACTTTACCCACAGGGTGGTTGATTTTTGTGGTACTTCCTACTTTGTTTATCAGTTCTGATTGTGCTTGCGGTACGAAATTGAGGAGGAAAGCAAACTTAGTTTTGCCTTTGGGCGGATAAAATGAGCCAAGTCTAACAATGTATGCAGAACGAAATGCTGAGTTAGACAAAACGTAATTGGCTGATCAAATGTTAGGTACCTATTAGTTAATTAGGTACCGACGCCAGTACATCTAGCTATTACAATCTGTCAAATTTCCTAAATTGATTTTCAACTTTATCGCTGAATCACATGGTTGATTGGGATTTGACAGTTTTGAGTAGCATTAAGCATGAACTTAAAGCTTGCTTCGTCCTTACAGGGGTCACTTCAATCACCTTCTTATCGAGTAAGCCGCAGGTTTAATCTACTAACAAGCCTTAGTGTCAGAGATCTTTGCGTGGCTCTGACGTGGAATTGTAACAACGACTGTTATTGAGTTGCACTCGAGGACGCTGGGTTTAACAACGCTAACATCTAGAATTCGTGCTGCTTTGTCAAATTTTATAAAAGAAAGCGGTTTTGGCCCGACTAAAGAATCGAACCCGAGATTTTGTGCACGTGCACGGCAGTAGCGCTTGCGACCACTCCGACCGAACGGGGACAAATTATTATGGTTATCGTAATATTCCCTATTTTTGACAAATATTACCTATGTATGAACAAAATAAGTACTTTAAGAATGGTTCATATTTGCCATACTTCTTCTTAGATGTAATCAGAAACTTTAAATCAGTACCGATATGCTATTAGTATGCATGTATCTTTATGACCGACCCATTTCAAGAGATGACGTTGTAGAAATTTCTCGCAAAACAACGACATTGTTCGGCAGATAATAGGTATATATTCTATCACATTGTATTCTTTCAATTAAACTTCTTAACGAACTAGTCTAAGCAGCAATCTGACAGTGATTTCGCCGGCGAACGAAGTTTCTAAAGCAATTAGGAATGTACTATGCCTTTAGTTCCATTAAACTTTGATCTCTGAATTCTATGATAAGACAAGTTTCTTCTTATTACATTTAACACTTCGTTTTAATATCTGGCTTTGTGTAACGTTGACTGCCTCGTTGGTCTAGTAGCCGCAAGGCGTGGCTGTGCACGGGGTCTCGGGTTCGACTCCCGGGTCGGGCAGAAATCGCTTTGTGGAACTTTCATAAAGCAGCCTGGAGTCTGGAAGTTGGTGATTGATACACCCGTGCATCGGAGAGCACGTCAATGTCGGTCCTGCGCTTGATCTCTCTCCGGTCGTGTCGGATTGCTGTCCCATCGGACTATGAGAGTGAGGGAATAGAGAGTGCACCTGTATCTGTGCGAATACTTGTGCACTATAATATGTCCTGCGTAGCTGGCTGATGTCCATAAAAGAGAAAGCCCGCTGTAGCCAACAATCGGCCTGGATGCCATTTTAAATAAACTTCAGTTGAGATTGAAAATAAATATTGCAATAATTTTAATTGAATTTGTAGAAATATAGTTGCGTAGGTTTATAATACGATCATTGATAATGCACACATCGCCTAAAACGCTCTTAAAATTGAAATATTGACGCTTAATGACCACAAAACCATGACTTTGCATACAAAACCAATAATGTTAATTCGCATCCTGCAATAACCGTTGCAATTGTCTCATTACTTAGCATGCACGGCTCAAATGGTGAGCTATTAATCGCTATTAACTATTATTCGGTAGGAACAAGCCAATAACGGGCCACAGGAGGGGAACATGTCAGCCACAACGCCACAAGTTTGTTTGTAGTCCGTTATGCATTTCGTGCCTTAGGGAACAAACTTTGTTATACTGTGGTCTTCATGCTAGATTCAGACGGGCGCAGTAATGCCGCTGTGTTCCTAACTTTTGCATAAAGTTTCATACTAATTATGTTTTGGTTATTATTTCGTATTGTTTAGATATGTTTGTTTCTAATTCTGAGCGCGGTGCATTAGGTAAATTGGAATTTATTTATGTTGTTTATAATATTGGATATTCAAGTTAGTTACCCTTAGAACTTTTAACATTAGTTTTATATTATCACATTTAACTTATTTATATAATATTTTATCGCCTTTATTCAACATATTTTGTTTGATGTAACTTTCTCACGCGCGCATTTTATGTAACATCCACATAAATAAATCAGAAAGTTTGATAGAAGTGCGAAACACCTGGTATACGCGTCCGACTTCACAGATTTATGTGTACACAGGACATTTGCGAGTTAAATAACTTTCCTTGAGTGTTTGCCAGACTGTCATTTAACTCGGAACCAAGTTTATTTGCTGTCTGTTAGCAAATTTTCCGCCCGGTCGAAATCGGGAGGGTTCTCCACTATTGAAATGATCATGCTTCGGAAATTGGGCTCGAAATTTACACTTAACAGTTGAACTCACCCCGTTCTTCGGCTTAGATCTAGTTCGTGAACTCGGCACATATTAAATTCTGGAGTAGCGATACCTCTTGTGTGAGGTGCGATCGTGTCGTATTGTAATGGAATTTGGATTCAGTACTTATGCGATTTGTAAGGATGAAATAAATATGAGACATTTTTATCTTTGTATCTTTAAAGTGAAATAACAACTTTTAGATGAGTTTATTGGGTATAACAAACTCACTTTGGTTTATGTAATGGTTGTCAAGCCGTGTAAGCCATTCATTGAATAAATATATTGGCTGCTGAAAGAAATGTCATTTGGTGGACTCCCAATTTAAGGGGTAGTTTGACACAAACGCTCAAACCAAACACTCCCTTTACCAAACATTATTATCGCACGTAGGTACACAATAACACACATTATTATCAGTTTATGGCAATGTACCCACCATTTGCTCGAGTAGATTGCTACATTCCGTGGTAATCTTCAGTTATGGTACATCGAAACAACAATGGCATATCAAAACGCAATTTCCTCTGACAACACTTGTTGGAGTTCACGTTTTAACGATTCCCACTTTGTTCCGCAGAACTACGGAAGCAAAATGTAAGTGAACCAACTTTAAGCTATTTCGATGCAGAAGCTTTATAATATATGAAAATTGGTTTCATTTACTGTGAAACCTTAATTTTTTTTGAGAATGAGAAATTTCTTCTAACAACACACAACTAACAGCAAAATCTTACAAGATTAAACAGTTTATTAATCTCGCTACTAAGTACGTCGTTCAATTGTTTCTTGGATATGACAAAAAAAAACATTAAACAAAGTCTGAAATTACCAATAGACAGTTAGAAACAAGATCGGTCAATGTTCATTCCTTCTCTTTGTGATAACAACCATGCACGCTGAAGATGGTAGGATAAACAGCTCGTCGAGTTATGACTATTTTCAATGACCCTCTTATTATAAAACGAAGACTTAAAAAGTACCGGCTTTAGTACTATGTTTAGACCTTTAACTTTGTTTAAGGAGATGGCTTAAAGCTAGTACTAAAGGCGGTACTTTTTTAAGACCACGGTTAATAATAAGGGGAATGTCTCTAATGTCTCTCTTAGGGCTACGGGATTTTTCGAAGGAGTTACCGCGACTCAATTCCAGAAAGAAAAAGAAATGGGTTTTAGTCGGTAAAATCTGACACTCCTCCCGCTGCACCTACAGCGGGAACAGTCATTATTTTGATGATTTTTCAACCCAAAAAAGATTGATCTTAGTGAATATTTTAATAAAGAAATATGCAGTAATGTCACAGTATCGTATTTTAATGTCGTAGCCTTAATATTATTTTACTATTTTTTTTTTAAATTACGCCAATACGTCTACATTTATGTAATCAATGCATCTTTATCTGTACAAATAATATCTTGTTGTAAGATAGCTGAAGCAAATAAATGCAACCTTACTGCAGCATCAATTGCATATACTAGTCTACTCCATAGCCACAAGCCCACAGTTTAGATGCACACGACAGATATACTCCGCCCATTCCGCTTCAATTCGCCCACGCCTGATCTACAGTTATTTGCGTTTTACAGTCGCAGTGTTTTACCCTGACTGGTAGGTTTAGCACCTCATAAGATTGCAGCTTTCTAGGCTAATGTCTGGTATTTTGGGTAGGAGGCAAAGTTTAGACTTAGATTTATTTGTGGAATAAAGACGTATTTTTATTATTATAAATATAATATCTAACTTATATTTTAGGGCGAGTTTGAAGGAGGCTATACTATTTCTTATTTAATAACTTGTACGAGCAGGCCAACCTACCCGAACCTGTAAAATTTTAGCAATCGAATAGAAACTTTCCGGTATTGTGATAAGGTTGAAAATCTATTCAAGAAATTTGACATATTCTGGTAGGTTGATGGGCTGGCTTCTGTATATATTCGCCTATATTTGAAAAATATGGGGCTAAATTATTTTATCGTTTGCAATCGGCTTTGAAATGCGGACACCAAGCTAAATTTTTATTGATGCCACAGAAAAATCCAAAAGAAAACGCCTAATCTCATATTCAAGCTAGAGACAACACAATTAAAATAATAAAGATATTAATAAATACAATATGTACATTAAAAGTTCAATATACAAGGTGAAGTAATAAAGCACAGAGAGATTCTCTACAATTAATTAATTCTACATTCAGTCAACTAGCAACAATTCCAATTAGTATCGGAATCAAAGCGTAAAAAGATCTAAAATCAATTAGTCAAGTTAAAGCCACTTCCAATAAGGCTTATTAAAGAATCTCACAAAGTAAATCTAGTTTTTGTCTAAAAGAAAACAGACGCAGTTGACTGTGACGCCGATTACGGCTGTAATCCAATTGCTTAAGGAAAATCCTCCACTTGACTCGCAAAAGAAAATAACTAAGAGATTTGTTGAAATTGCTCCAATTTCCTCTGTTTGTTGTTATAAACATACAAATAATAACACATAATCTGTCAGTTACGACTTTGTTATGTTAATGTTGCAGATTGGAGTTTACCGACGAAATATTTGTGTGGCTTACTGTGTACGGAATGTTGAATGGACGCGAAATTTCCGAACGATTGTACTTCATTATCCGTTTACGGGTGATTGTTTTTTTATTCATTTGGTAATTAAGTTTTATTGAAAATTTAACGTGAGGTTCCGAACATTTGCTCTCTTGTATTATTTTCGGCTAGTTTTTTTCTTTTTATTGACTATTATTTTATGTTCTTTCAATACTTCTATGGCCTGAATATTGTTTCCTTTTGAGAATACTTTTCCTTTAGGCGTGGAACAAAGACAATGAATTGCGTTTTGAAGAGATCTGGATTTGAAAAGTCTGGATGTGTTTCGTGTATTAAGCGATCACTATCAACACCTAAAATTCTTTTAATTATATTACAGTTAAACCATTCCACTTTCAAAGGGATTTTATCGTCAAATTGTAAAATACGTTCTTACTGAAGTACAAGTGTCTTATGAAATTGTTAAAGTGATTAAAGTTGCTTTAAATGAAACTAATAAGAAATTAATTTAATTTAATGAAATCTTCTTCGTATAATTTGAAGTTTTCTTGTACAAAACTAATTCTTGACAGCGTTAAACATTTAATCTTAATTTATTAAATTTACTGCATACTGAGTTCAAATTAAAGCCCTTTAATAGTGTTTTATCATTCTAATTAAAATAGGATTAATTGGATAAGTTTTGTAGTCTTAATTAATGAACAATGACTGACTTATTAACAATTAAAATAAATTAATGAGTGTATTTCATTTCGAAGCTTATACTTATACAAGGTGGTACTTATGCTACAGACTAGAGTAGTACATAATGAAGTGCAAGATAAAAATAGGTGTTCAAAACAATAAGAGAGGGAGAGAGAGAAATACAGGAATAAAGACTGTATTTTGTTTGAGTTTATTGTGATTGGCTTTCTCATGTAATGGAGCTCCTCAAGACGAGTCGAGGTGTTTTTTATGA
This sequence comes from Heliothis peltigera, assembly GCA_958496145.1. NCBI lineage: Eukaryota > Metazoa > Arthropoda > Insecta > Lepidoptera > Noctuidae > Heliothis > Heliothis peltigera. The sequence continues at coordinate 4,834,580 of OY292338.1, read as the reverse complement.
ACCAGTAGCGAGATGTATACGCATTCATTGGATAGAGATTCAGCTAGGACTGACACAAGAGAAGGTACAGATTCCGCAATAATTAATTTAACACTCCCTCTTAAAAATCAATGTATCGACGTACACCTAAGCACTTTTTAAGGGGGATATAATCTAGCAAATCCCATCACGCCACCACTCGGCTTTATGTGGTCGTGAAATACGGCGATTATCATAAACGCCGCGTTTTCGTCATTCAGCGTGCGCCATTAGAGCGGGGAAAGCGTGGAATGGCGGGTAGCGCGCGGAATAGCGGGGAGCTCGCGGAATAGAGGGGCGCCCGCAGAATACGGAGTTCACGGAATTATGGGGAATACGCGGAATAGCTCGCTTTATCGCCCACCGTGCGTGGGTATTACGTACAGTTACACAACCTGTGTTATGGAGTTTTTATGTAATGATCTAACTTGGATGTCAGCGGTGACAGCTGTTGTTAGTTGTTTGGGAGTCGAATGTGTTGTTCTCCTTAAGTAATACATAAAGTTTCTATTGTTTTTATATTATAATTATTGGCCAGTGTAAATGTTGTTCGTTCTTTTTATTATGTTAATAGCCTGTAATTTCTCATCGAATTGTTTTTTATTCATTTTCTTTGATTGTGCTTGTAATTCATTACACAATATAAGCCACAAAGTCCACCGAACAAACTCAAACTCAACAGATAAGAAATAGTGAAAAGTAATTATGATAGTTGTTTCTCTGTAATTATGATCAAAGGTATTTTCCTTAAGAGAATTATATTGATCACTTCCTCAATAACACTTTGATAAATTGCACGAGATAAATTTATTAGTAACCGAAGTTTCGCTTCTCGGTCGCCACATGTAAACTTGAAAACTGCTCTTCAACAGGTACTCGAACATAGTGTTAGTAGGAAGCACTTTTACGTATGCAAATAAAGGAGGAGGACTATTTCGGTGGTTATGTATTTATAAAGGAACTTTTTTATGGCATTATTTCACTATGACTGACTATGAGAACTGGTCATGAGATATACGTCAAATGACGTCTATTTATAGGGCTACGAATGTCGCGCCACGTGACCACGGGCCGTCTGGTTACGGCTGCTACGAGCCGCTGCATTCCTACGCGTAGTAGGTATACGTAGTAGATATGCGTAGTAGATCGACCATTTGCCATGAACATTGGTCTACTAGAGTGTAAAATATAGTGAATAAGCGAATATATTAGACGTAGTATTTATTCTTAGTAATGTTGTATATTCGAAAGGAACTCTGTCTGTCTGTCGAGACACTATACAGACGCCAGCACATCAAGGTACTTCCGTCTATCAAATTTCCTTTATAGATTTTGAACTTTATTGCTGAAGCATATGGTTCCTGGAAAATTTGACAGTTTCGGGTAGCTTGATGGAGCTGGTGTCTATACACAGATACACAGTGATAGTCTAGAGTCTGCGAAAGGACATAGGCTACTTTTTACCCGGTTGTGGGACGTAGTTCCCTTGGTACATGGCAACTATGGGGAACAGCTAGTATAAATACAAGTAAATCTGTGGCACCCATTATCTTGAAGAAATAGAGTCTTTATTTTTATATTATTAAGGTCTATTGTTCCGATTCGTGATTCAATGAGCAAAATATAATTACAAGGGTCTCCGAGACGTACCTTCACTAATCAGGTACAAATACTACGTAGGTGGTAATCCATAAGCTGTTTTCTTATACAAAATACGAATTACTAGGCGAGCATACATGAATGGTGATGGTAAATTAATATTCTAGACTATGCGAAAACGTTCCTTGGGGGCGCGGGATCAAATGCTAGACTCAATCAGTACATTATACATTACGGCTTAGAATTAACATAATATGGTAGACACAAGTCACGGTTCTATTCCTTGAGGGGTAGGCGGAGTGTTGCTATTTTCAGTTACTAGGTAAACTAGTAGAGAACGTCTTGAGGCGTGAAGGTACCAATTCTGCGTACAAAATGTTCTATATATTTTGTTATAAACGCGAAAGTGAGTTTATTTGTAGATTTGACGGTAAAAGGGATGAACTGATTAAGGCGTTTTTTTTTTTTTTAAATAACCAATGCATTTTTAATAGTTGAATTTTTAGCCAAATAAATAATAATATTATATTTGAAATTTTCAAAATTCAGATTGGTATTTGCGTATACATGGAGATCTTAATATTATTATACTAATTAATAAAATATGCATTGACCATGTCCTTGCCAGATAAGGTTCTCTAAGGACATATTCTTTTTTTTTAATATAATGTATGAATTTATATCATATTATTTTTACTTTAAGATCGGCATAAATTTAATTCGAAATTGTTCAGCACCCATGCGTGTTACATCCAACCTAACAGCAACGAGTGTATAATATAGACATTCTTTAGTTGAATACTGCTGATCCTCATAATATTTCTGGAATGACAAGGATAAAGAATGTACAGACGTGTCTGGACTCGCCTTTATATTCACTAAGTCACCGTCTAAGCGTTGATCGTCGCGATTAGTGTGTGCGGACGTTTGTGAGTTTATTTTCTGATATCAAACATCTTTATAGAGTTATTGAATTATGTTAGTTGTTACTTGAATAATATTTTTTTGGCTTTTAAATTGAGTTTGTTTGTTTGCTTGAACGTGCTAATCTCAGGATGAGATCGATTTCAAAAAATATTTTAGTGTTAGCTTACTATATTTTTATATATAGTGAAGTAGATACATGGACGCGAGTGAAAGATACTCCTCTAAAAAACTTATTTAGAAAACTGGATACTTACTTCAGTTAGTATCCTGTAGATTAGACACACTCGTCTAGACGTGTACTTGTATGAGATTTACAGAGTATGTAAAAAGATAAATTATCTCCCCGACTTCAATAACCAATAAAATCTTCATATTTATTTGTAGGAGTACATAAAAAGGTTTATTACCTTCAAATTGAAATACGAAATACGTTTATAATATACCCAAAATATATTTCGAATATAAATAGAAGTTTTCGTGTACATTGAATGTGGGATTCCCTTTGAAGTTTTAATGAAAAAGTATAGCAAGTATAGGTGAGGTCCCTTTTATGAATCAGTTCACATGAAATGTTTTATTTTAAAACCTTTTTTTTGCCCAAATTGGTACCCGTTCATCGAATTCAAAAGGGAAAATGACAGCTGTAACGTTGGATCTTTTCATTCACATATTTGTATGCAGATAGTGTTCCCAAATTTTTAGTTATATCGACCTATAAAAATATCGAGGTATGGGAAATGGTGGGAATTCTGATGGTATTTATGCAAGGTGCTTTTATTTTATTTATTGGAATAGCGATTTAGGAGGCGATAGTCATTTGTTTGTTTTACTTTCTAACTTACGTTTGATGGGGATGTTGTAATTGTCCCCTTTTTTTGAAATGTGCAAATAACATTTATATACACAAAACTGCGAGACTACGCGACGCTTTGATAACTTCTCACGGAAGAAAAGCCCTTATACATATTAGTAAGTACGTAAACTTTACTAAAACTACTTCTTACGTCCGAAGAAACTACCATTACATAGGTACCATATTGCAAAACTAATAATGCAAGGAATAACTTTATACAAAACTATACGAGAAAACTAAACCACTACTCGTATAATAACGTCTTATAAAATCTTAAACAACTTAACTTAATCTTTGTAACACACCTTCTATTAAACTTTAAACTCAACAGTTACTGCCAAGGTTAATTTGAAACGTAAACGCCCAGGGGTTTTTAAACTAGATAACATAGTTTAACGCTCGCTAACTTCGGTCTATGAATTCTTTTTAACTGTGTTTTTATAAGTACCTCGAGTAAAACTTGTCTGCTTTCTTTTTATTTACATAATAATATACTTTGGTAGAGATATTCTAGGCCCAGTTGAAGAGTCTGAAGCTTAAATAAATAAGATTTATTTTATTATTTCATTACCCATTTTAAGTTAGGAATATTAAAAGTTATTTACATAGCTTATAAGAGCGATATGATAAACAGTTAACAGTAAGTAATATTATTCTGCACTACTTCGCTGGTCTAGTAGTCGCATGTCGCGACTATTGAGAACGGGGTCTCGATTCCCGGGTTAAGCCAAAATTGCTTTGTGAATTTCAAGAATCTTTCACAAAAGCAGCCCGAAGTCTGGAAGTAGGTCCTGCGCCTGTTCTCTCTACAATCGTGTCGGATTGCACACAAAGCTCTGTCACCTTCCAGAAACTAGATATTTATAATTATAGGTATAGTTTATCTGTTAGGTACGTAGTAAAGATTTATTAATCTGTGACAAAATATACTTATTTTTTTTCGCAACCTCAATTTGCAATATAAGAAGTATACTTGTCATAGTATAATATCACGGCGCACTCAAATGCACGAATGCACTTAAAGTTTTCAATATAACAATCCCATAATTTGAGTCCGACCATGTCCACGGTCGGTGTAATTCGGCCAAAACGTCTCGGGAGAAAAGAGGTAGCACATACCTTTAGGTATATTTACATCGCGAGTAAGACCTGTTTACTGTGTAAAATGTACGTATGTGTAAGTTTAAAAACATTCATTTGGTAGCACTTTTTAAACTCATATCTCCAACATATTCAAACATTTTACTGAAGACTTTACGAACATACCCTAAGCTATAACTACAACCATAATTCCAGATTGAAAATCCAGAACAGGATTTAATAACCGACCCACGAAACAGTAAAATGAACAGCACAAACACTAACATTATTTTATACGATCACTCGTAGTGTCAAAATTACACGGCTTCGTTGATAAGCTCCGCTGAAAATGCTCCGGATAGCAATAGGTTCTCATATAAACTCCACATAAACAAGACTAACATAATATAATAAGTAAATAAAGCGGCTCACGTTTGGTCATATAATAAAACGTGGTACATTTCAAGCTGTGTACCAAATATTCAGTTAGCGTTGGATATACTTGGGACGATACGTAGGGGACGTGACCAGAGTACTGAGGCGTGGACATCTACCTAACTCGCATAAGTTATGATAAAAGGGTTTATTAAAGAACTTTGTGATTTTGTTGCGGTGCTAGGCAACGTTTTGTTTCATCATCACAGCCTTTTTATCGTCCCACTGCTGGACACAGGCCTCCTCTCACACGGAGAAGGATTGAGCGTTAATCAACAAGCGTCCTCAATGCGGTTTGGTGATTTCAGACTTTATAGTCCAGGTTTCCTCGAGATGTTTTGCTTCACGTCTTAATCAGTCATTGGTGTCCAAAATGAACTTAGACCCCTTATTATAAAATGGGGTCTAAAAAAGTACCAGCTTTAATACTAGATTTAAACCGCCATCCGGAACAAAGTTGATGACCTAAACCTAGCACTAAACCTGGTATTTTTAAAACCACGTTATAATAAGGGGGAGAAAGTACGTATAACTTAGATTAGAAAAGTTACATTGGTACTTTGCCTGACCTGGATTCGAACCCGCACCCTCATACTCGAAAGGCTGGTGCTTTAACCACTAGGCCATCACGACTTTTTGTTTAGGCATTGAATACTGTCTTTGAAGAAGATCTATGCACATAGGACTAAATAAGCATTAAATTTCTTGTGTAATATTATCTTACATGACATTTTGTATTCATGGCGCACGCTTGTGAACTCCTTCTATGAGATTCAATTTCACGGCTTAAAAATATCAAGTGCTTGTATTACCTAACCTTATCCTTCAGAATATTAGTATTTTTACCTTGAGCTATTTTCAGTACGTACTTCAGTCGCAGACCCCGAAACTGTCAAATTTTATCAATCAACTTTGAACCGTATGCTTCAGACATAAGGTTGAATAGGAAAATTGACTGATTGTTGTGCTAATGCTTGATGTGCTGGCGTCTGTTCATGTATAGGTTAGCCAAAGACTAGAATTTGATTGGACGTGTGAATAAAACTTCGTGTATTAAGTTCTGAACTTTATAATTACAATTAAAACATGGTAAGCACTACATAATGTACAATAGATATACGTACAGCATTTGTTTATTGTCAGTGGGTTCGGCTGATGATGCCTTTAACATTTGAACAATATGTAGATTTTCTAAACTGCTAGCTATTAATAATAATGGCATCCAACAGGCTTAGCGTGGCAACCGTAGAAACAAGTTTTGTCTACCGGAGAATGGACATAATGACAGAAAAGTAACAGATTGACGTAAGATTTCTTGTGACATATTTTGAAGATTTTTTTCTTTTCTTCGATCGACATAATCTTCAAGTGATTATATGGGGGTTGACAGGTCGCGCCATGCTCGGGCAGAAGACATATTGACATTGACAGAATGAGCTTTGTCTTTTCTTGATGGAATAGATATAGGATCGCCATGCTAAGCCCGCAGACCGGTTGTCGTGTGTGCTCTCTAAGGAAATCAGCCAGCAATGCAGAACACTTTATATACTGCACAACCATTTGCGTATACAGGCGCATTCTCTATTCCCTCACTCTCCGAGCCCGATGGCTCGGCTCCAACATGACCGGAGAGAGATCAGCCACAGGAACAACATTTACATGCTCGCCTATGCTCCTATGAAATCAATCACCAACTTCTTGACTCCGGGCTTCTTTTTGATAGTTTCTTAAACCCACAAAGCAATTTTGTCCGGGAAGCGAACCTGAGATTTTGTGCTCAACAGTCGCGCCATGCATACCTAGAGGTATAAACACATTAACCTTTACAGAGTTTTTTCAATTGAGCTACTCTACCCATTTTATACAACTATTTGCAGGCAGCCTTAACATTCTTAGACTCGCAACATACATACCATTTTATTTCATCACTCTCTTACCTCAGCCGTTTAAGCCCGGCTGCAAGGTATTCTAGAACATTCGCTGTGCTATAAAAGTACTAGTTTCTTATCTGGCTGTTACGGTTGAACTCTTAACAAAAACCCCCGCAAATGGGCGGTAAATGTAGCTGCAGATGACTGGCTCCAGACAATAGTTCTTGTAAATGTATAGGAACGATTTAATCGTACTTACTCTTAAGAGGTATCATTTTTAGGCAGGTGAGTAAGTTCATCGTATTTTAATTTTTGTGAAAAAACCAGACTAAGCTATAGGTGATAGAGTAATATTTGAATACAGATTGTACCATTTCTGTTGACCAGCACGCCAAGCTACCCGAAACTGTCAAATTTTCCTAATCAACTTATAACCATATACTTCAGCGATAAAGTTGAAAATCTAATAAGGCAATTTGAGAAAATTGTAGTAGCTTGATGTGCTGGCATCTGTACACTTATAAAACGAATAGCGGAGTTCATCTATATTTAAATCGGATCGTGATTTCTACCAAAACATTACAGCTAAAAGCGCATTGGCAACTCGTCTTCCATTTATTATTTAGACCACTTACCTTACAAAAAGCCATCTAAATAATTTATTATTGACACCGAAACAGTCATATATTTCCCAACGTACGAGTATTAGCGAACTGAAGGTAGACAACAGCATGGCACTTAGGCTGTGTCCCCCAGGATCACGTTTACAAACATAACGAGTGAAATGCCTCGTGTCGCCGCATAAAACTCGTATTTACATAGGAAGCGATGCGTGGGAATGATTGATACGAATTTAGTACTCGCAAACGGTATTCCTTGCGACTGATGAGCTCATTCATCAACGGTTGACAACCGACGCCATTACGTTTACGAATTTAATAAATATAATTTATGAGGTACCTATTTATCACCATGAAAGGGTGAACGAGTATTGGATACCGAACGTTCCGATTTCAAAAAAAGGGTCGATCGTTTTTTGTTTATTTCATTTGGAAAACATTAGCCTTGTTCGTACATCACTTTCAGGATAAATGAGGCCCCCAGCAATGGTTTCAAATAGGCTTATATTGAATTTAGCCTTTAGCATTTAACATACATTTTTAGTACTGAACTAAATACATATTCAAAAAAGTTTTAGCTCCTTTTCCAGCTAAAATTAATTATAAACTGCTCACATTTTGATACAAATCACTTCAAGCTGAAACTACTAACTTTAAAACTAAAGAAATCGAAACGAAGCTTAGTATTAAATGAGTTTCGAAACTTTTGAACGTAGATAAGGTTGAGAGAATATTTTTATAAAGGTTGGTCATATTTCGTGAACCGGTCGGTACGCGGCGCGTGCCAAATGACCCGTCAAAATGTTTAATGTAAGTTGTAACGTTGTTGCTCGTATGCACAAGATATTTTGCATTTAAAACACCTTTGGAAATTTAGTCTCGTAAGTGAACAGTTTGCTGTTGATGTAAATATTTTGTAAGCTTTGAGTTGAAGCGGATTTTCTTGAGACTGTCTTTTTGTAGCGCCTTCTTGATGTTACTCAAAATATGAATATCTTATAAACATATTTAAGTATGTGAAATGCATCAAGTATACTTTTTTATTGTAAAATACATCGGATATATGCTAATACTAATACTAAAATTCCTTGGCGGTTGTTACATTATTGTGAAAATCAAAACAATCACTTTTGGATAATTAATGAATACATTGCATTAGTTAAATATCCACGCTCATTCGATATTTCAATAGAGCAGCTAATACCGGTATAGATCACAAAATCATAATCCGTGAAACAATGCTATTGGAATTCCAATTTAGAATTTATAGCGAAGTAAACATTTATTTCGCAAATAAACATTAAATTCTTATTCGCTTATTACGTCATTCGTACACACTATGTAAACATAATTTAAAATGCATGCATTGAAATGTTGAAACTGCGAGTTTAAGATGTACTGTGTACACTTCGCTGTTGCTGCTCTATTATTTCCCTAAATGTCTGCATTTTGGTGCAGTCTATGTAATCTAAGACGTTCACATTTGGGTGGATTCAAGGATCGTGTGACATTAAAGCGCGGAACGGAATGTTATTAGAACTTTCTCATTATTGTCATGTTGGTACAATTCCACTTTTAGAAACAACATACAACTCATCTACACATAATAGGATCCCTGGAACTCAAGCGCGTTAGAATGTCGCGTGAATGCATCTTCTTACCGAATAAAAAAAAACCCTGCTCCTATCTTCTTACCAAGTACCTTCACCATAATATGAACCCTTTATACGAGTATGTATATAGTTAATTCAAAAGTGAAGTCAAAAATTTGTTCAAGCAAGTGAAAATTATATTGACTTATTAAAAAAAGTACTTTATTTCTAATTTATCTTTACAAAACTATAGTGTTTAAGCGGCGGTTCGACTCTCCACGTGATTAAAGACCAAAATGTAACCGTGTATATCTATGTATATGTCGAATTTCCAACCCCCCCACCACAATAAAGCGATGCACACACACACACACACACACACATAAACAGAGTACAAATAAATGAGCGGTGTGCCATCGGTCTTGAAAACATTACGGGGTGTTACGCCGGCTGTAATTAGGCCTCCTGGCACGCCGCAGCGTGTTCATCAACGTCGCTCCCTGTCACGTCACTATTACGAACTAGCGGAACCCGCTAGTGCAATGATTACGGTTGTATTTCTAAACGTTGATCGGAATTAAATACCACATTATTGGCCGATTAGAAACGAAGCTTGAAATTAATTATTAACGCTCAATCGTTTTATCGATGATGATGAAGAACCATGGAGAACAAAATAACGAGTGAAGAACCTCATCATATTTATTTATTTATCTTTTAGGATCAACCAACAGCTTCTGTGTATACTAAAGCTATGTATGTTTTTTCGTGTCTCAGACTTACGCATCGCCAATTACTGGTTACTGGTGAGTTCACAAAATAATTAATGATAATAGGAAAAACAAGAATAGAAAACCAAAATGCATGGAAAATTAACTTAAAATCTTACTTAAACAGTTTTTCATATATATATTTTATTGGTTTAACTCAGTCAGTATGTCTGACCTACCTACCACAGCGGGTCATATCTGTGATTTGACATTTGCCCATGCTAAAAAGTACTATAAAAATAGTAGTCTGTTAAATAAAATGGAAAGAAAATATATGTCTGTTCACTATAGAAAACCATTTTCCAATGTTACGTAAGATTTGTGTGGAAACTATGATAAGACCCCCTTGGCAGGGAGCCGCGTGTTCATCAACGTCGCTGTCACGTCACTATGGCGTACCAATGAAACCCGCTGCGGTTCCGGTTCCATTTGTCAGTATGCAAGATATGGTACTATTTGTATGTAGGTATGCGAGGTGATGATAAAACGGGGTCTTATGTTAGAGAACATAACCATTTTCTTGCCTATCTTTTTTATTTAATTATTTGGAAGAGTGAATAAAAACATTGCCAATAACAAGCCCACACATATAAACTGACAACTAGTATTATATTATTCCTGAGATGAGAAGGTCAGACAGGTAGTCGCTCCATGTAAAGCGCTGATACTCAGCTACATCTGGTTAAAACTGGAAGCTGACCCCAACATAGCTTGGGAAAAGGCTAGGCAGATGGTGATGATTATTAGAGCCAATAAAGGTTAATCAAATACCAAGGTAATGTGAGAATCACTTGGCAAACTAGTAGTAAGCAAGCATAGTAGTAGTATGTATTCATAATTATTAGGAAAAAAAATCATTACTCATACACAGACAAATCTAGAAATGGGTAGGTATTCGTTTGTTTTTATTATGAAAATATTACGTGGCACAAATACTACTGTGCTCTATTGTAAACCCATATATTGTGAATTATCTTAGTTTATCTAGGAAAATACTCACTAAAGATTTTATGAAAACATTCTGAGAGAAAATTGACAGTGAATAAATACCTAATACCCAAAGAAGTATTTCAAAAACTCGTTCTTAAAACAAAAGCACCAACACAAATGTCGAGTTGGCTTTTACTGAATTTCTACATTTAACTTTCTGAGAGAGGGCATTGCCCTTCAACACTTCAGCGCAGATGCTAATATGAACTGACATTGTTCCTAAAATACTCGAGAGTAATATTTGAGTGATTTAGTCTACGTATTGATTGAGTGTTCACCTTCATTTTACTTTATGAAATTCGTGTCAACGCTTCACACGTGTGTGAATGTATTGAATTTCTGGTATCGTATTTTTATATGGAGCTTTTTATGAGCTGTATATGTATTTGAGATTCTTCATTAATTTTACGAAATATTTTCATAGTATATTCTGTACAATTTTTATAAAACAAATATTACAAAATGTCTCTTGTTTGTTTTTATATACACAGAAATTTTTATGTTTCAATTATTATGTTTTATATACAATTTCAGTTGAAACAAATAGTAAAAAAAAATGAAATTGATGTCTATCTTTTACCAAAGATAAGCAGTCGCTCAACTTAGTTTGGTAAAATGGCTAGGCAGATGATGATAAAGGTAATTTCCTCCGTATCTACAAACGCCTACTACACATTAACTGTAACCCAAACTCAGCAAATACTGCAAAAAGCGCAAACATAATGTTCCAGCATCAGCCTAAAGGCATATAAGTAGACAACAAAAAGGTTGCAAGTGTCATATATGAACAAAAAAATAATAAGTATAAAAAAACAGAGCAAGTAACTGGATCCCCTGTGGGGTGAGCAGCGGCCCTTAGTCACGCGTCACCCATCGTTGGAACACGCCACTCGAATGTTCCCACGTCGCCTCTGGACGCATACGACGTATAGACACAGGGTACCAGGCAGAAGCGTAGCGTGCTTTAGCGGGGCCCCCGTATAAAAATTTGGCAGGGCCCAAAGAAAAAAAAAATAAAATAAAATAAATGTAGGAGTAGGAGTGTTCATACGTGGTCAGGATCTACATGAGTTGTGCTTTTGTTAGTACAAAATTACCTGCGCAGCCCATGCATTATTTTTGCTATCTTTATCCGAATTTTTGCAGCATGTTGGGGGCCAAGGGGCCCCGTATAATTGATACGGTAGATAGGTACGGCGGTAGCTACGCCCCTGGTACCAGTGTACAGACGAGTAGAATACAGCTCAGACAGTATCGACGTTCCTAAAATAACACTTATAAGCCGCGGCGATGTTTATTTTTGGGTTAAATCTCTTTTGTATTTTTTTCAAATTTCGAATTGTTGGTAAAATATTTTAATTTGCCAGACAAGAAAGGTTTCTATTTTTAAATTTTAGCTCTAGAGAGTTTTCTTAAATAAAACTACAAAATAATACAAAAAAAAATGTTTTCACGAATTCCCTAGACAGTTTTCAGTTAAAGGGAAACGACGGAAAATATTTTAACAAGCAGACAATTATTCATTTGGTTCCTCCTCTTTAATTTGCTCTTTCTTTAATACGCCTGAGCTCGCCAGATAACTCCATTAGCTGGATTCCTAGTGGTTTTTCACGGTTTCTTGTCTGCACTCCCTAAGTTTTCTCATCACGAAGAAAAATTTAATTTCCTTTAAGGTTATTCTGTTCGTTTAGTCTCGGTTTTACTTTTTGCCCTTTCATTATAATTCTGGGGTTTTTTATCGCTGTTCTGTTTGCATCATTAATATAGGAGGAATAACTTATGCCAGTAACTTATTTAAGGCAGGAAGGCCATTACCGGCTTTCGCCTCCTAATTTTAGAATATAATACTTTTCAAATAAAGAACGTAAGTATAAAAAAAGTGTGGGATACTCATATAAAACCTTCGTGTTTGGATTTGGGAATGTTCGAATTTGGAATTCCACACAGCAATATTTAAAAAGTTTTTATTGATTCAATATGCTATAGGGCGGCGTAATCGCCGTTCTCTCCAAAGTAATTTAATAAAAGTCCCAAATATTCGATTGAGAATATCAAACCAGCATAAAACGATTGGGAGTTGAAGTCATTTTCATATAGGTAGACTGCGATAGAATTGCTTTTTCAACGACTTGATGTTCAGTTCTTTAAGCTGGTAGCAAAATGTTTTCCAGAACTTAAAGAGAAAAAAAAATAGTAGGTATTTACTTTATCTCCCGCCAAACGCGGGCCAATAAGACGAAATAACTTTATTCTGTGCGTTGAACTAAATTAATTTGCAGAATGGGTTCAACCTTGCTCAACTTAAAACAATACTAGGTGTGAAGGGTTCAAAAAGCAATTTTCAATTAAAATTTGCCCTCGACGCTCGTGACAGACGTTTCATTAGCCTGCTCCCATTCGTGTTGGTTTCCGAACGGCAACACTGTCAGTGGTGTTTAAAGTTATGTCATCTGTCAACATTCTGTGTGCAATGGAATGAAGTTGTTTAAAGTTAACAATATGGATTTCATATATAATTGTTTTTTAATTAGGTAGGTAGTTGTTATTTACAACCATTTATTTATATGGTACCATTCTTTGGTGGGTTAGGTACAGATACCAGCATATCGAGCTACTACAAACTGCCCTTCCTTTAGAAGATTTTCAACTTTATCACTGAAGCAGATGGTTCAAAGTTGATTGGGTAAAGACAGTTTCGGGTAGCTTGATGTGCTGGCGTCTGTAAAAATTCGCGCTTATCTTGAAAAAATGTAAATGTAACAAATATATATTCTTATGATTACTACTGTACCATGAAATTGACTAAAATATTCTCTACTAGCTGCTACCCGCGACGTCGTCCGCGTGGGCATTAGAGTTCTGGGGCTGATTTTACTTTGCAAAGTTTGGCGGACATTTGACTTATGTTTTCATATCACAACAATACACACGCGTCGTTTACTAAGACTGGACATGCAGGTGTGGCCTCCCGCTGCTTCTCGCTCTGGTCTTTGTCTTAGATTGAACTGAACTTCGAAGGTACAAAATGTGTATGTTGTTGCGGAATACATTCTGAACCTATGCTCGTATATAAGAATGTACATATTATATGTCGTCACTACTTCAAATAATATTGTAGTCACTTCGAACTTACATTGCAGGTCGATCGCGTCGAGGTCGATAAAGTTGGCACTAAGTATGCGCTCTTCATCGCTATTCTAGTAGTCGCATAACATAACATAATAATTGCTGTGCACGACGTGGTATCGGGTTCGATTTGGTCGAACCAGGTCGGACCAAAATCGCTTTGTGAGTGTTAGGAAACTGAAAAAGCAGCCCGGGGACTGGAAGTTGGTAAAGGATACGGTGGAGCAAACGGTGGGGATGCGCTCTGCTTGGGCGGAGCACCACCGTGTCCTCACAGCGGCGAGCTTTCGCATTCGGCCCTGGTCCAGGCCGTGGTCCGGAGCATGAAAGAATGGGAGCGGCCGCCTCCTTCTGCGAAGCAATTATGCTAGCGAAGGTGGCGGCGGAGTGGTTTAGAAACAGCACCGCTCATTCCAGCCGAAGCGGAAAAGCTGGTACTGGTCGACACCGCGGGCGCCTAGTGTCGAGGGACGACTTCCAGTATTAGTGTTTAATCTATGACTCCCGACGACCGTAGGCGTGGGTCTGTGGGCGGTGGGTTTTGGTTGGTTCACCGTCCGTACGTCTAAGCCAGTGTCGGCGGCGCGTTCTATTCCACGCGCTCCTCGAAGATATGTCAGCAACATGGGCCTCTTAGGAGGCAGTTTATATCAACAAATGACTGCTGGACATGGATGAAGAAAGAAGTCGAGTCTTTCTAATTTGAGATGTCTATCTAAGGGACTACATTGTAATGAACATCGTAGTCAATCCTTAGATTATTACTTATTCCCTTTCCTTTTACGATCACTTAGAGTCAGAACAGCAGCCAACCCTATTCGAAGAGATCTGTTCTTTTCTGAATCGTTTCCAAGAGATTGACCTTTTCTCTAGAATTATTTAGTCATACATATGTATGTATTTTTGATCAGTAATCGTTCGTAAAAATCAAATAAAAATATTGATAAGCTATGCTGCTTTGTTACGTGTGGTATACTGGAAGCTTAGCTAACATTACCCCAGACTGATATTGTATGAAGAAAGTACAGCACTCCTTCTTTGATCTTAAATGACTAACTTACCCAAAGACAGATTTTTTTCTCTCATCCTCTGTCCCCGATTTTGAGTGTTATCTTGGAACTTGAATAATCAAAATTAATACTTGTGACTACGATTGTAGACTGGAAGACACCCCAATATAATTTAATTGTATGAAAATAAAACTATGAACTCCATCTATGATCAGCTATAATTACTAACAATGTCAGGTTGTCAAATTAGATTGTTTTGAAAAGCTAAAGATGGCGTTAGGTTGAAACTTGCCTTAATACTTTTGTCTTTAAATTATTGTTATCTGTCGAAATAACATATGTAGCATGTTTAGGTATATACTTTGAACTGAAAAATAAATTTATTTTTTTTTAGCCCGGTTTAATTGTATGAAAAGCTTAACTCCATCTATGACAGTAGGTAATAACTATTTACCCAGCTGGTACAGTCAAATTTGCTAAATGTGTTGTAATTAAAAAGATATAGATGGCGTCTAGTTAAAACTGACCAAAAAATGCTTATTGCTCATCCCCCTTAGTTAATAGCGTTATAATATATAGCCTATGTGTTATTCTGATGTATAAGCTATATTGTGGTAAAGTTTCATTCAAATCCATTCAGTAGTTTTTACGTGAAAGAGTAACAAACATCCATACATCCATACATCCATACATCCATACATCCATACATCCATACATCCATACTTACAAACTTTCGCCTTTATAATAGTAGTAGGATTAAAATACAGCAAAATATTAATTAAGTTGAAAGCCAATATATTTTTAACATCGAGGTTAATACTGTTGGGAAAAGCTCAAAGGAGTACATCACAGTTCTTTCAAACGTAAATAATATTAAAAGTACACACACACACAAATACACCTAAGAATTTCTATAGAGCACTATCATTAGAGATAGCATGACTGTGAATACCGTGCATTCATTTATTTTTCCAATTCCACTCGCTATCAAAGCTAGTTTTCCAATAATTCCCTTCGGATTGGCTTAGATGATGATATTTTCCGTATTCATGTATTCTAGTAGATCGTTTAAATATCTAATTATATTTTCAAATCATATTTTATTTCATCTAACTGGTCAATCAATTAATATAACTTCATATAGATTTGTGGTGGTTAAGGCACCAGCCTCTCGAGCACGAGTATGGGGGTTCGATTCCAGGTGAAGGAAGAGTACCAATAAAATTTTATTGAATTATAAATGTACTTTCTCAGTTTATCTTCGAAACTGACTGATTAAAGGTGAAATAAAACATCTTGAAGAAACTTACACTTAAAAGTCTGTAATCACCAATGAGCTCGATCAAACTGATGATATGTCATTATCTGCCTAGCCTTTTCTCAAGCTATGTGGGGGTCGGCTGAACAAGCGACTGCCTATCTGACCTCCTCAACCCAGTTACCCGGACCCCTTGGTTAGACTGGCGTCAGACTTACTGGCTTCTGACTACCCGTACTAGCCTATGCTGCCTGGATGATATACATATTTTTTTTATTCTAAACATTTTATAATAAGAACGCTTCCAAGCATAATTAAGTCACTTAATATCTACCTACTTGTAAGAAAAGTCTGAGCACTTACAAATAATGAGCATTGGACATTGGACAAAGGTCTCTTTACACAATGGGCCAGGCATGGGAGTTAATTGGCACAATTATGGACCCTACTATTGAGGCAGTGCTTCAACTTAAGGTCGCTTGTACTTTGAGAGTAAGGGCTGTGATCTTAGGTGGCTGTATTATATGAGTATCCTTATATTGTTTCAGAATTACTTATTATTAGTTCGAGTTCTTGAAATTTTTCTCGAGTGTGAAAATTGCTATTTAAATGTAACTTTTTATATTGTATGGATCGCTCCATGGTAAACACTGGTACTTAGTTGCATCCAGTTAGACTAGAAGTTGACCTCAACATAATCTTGGGGAAAGGCTAGGCAGATGGCAGATGGATATTGTATGCGTTATTTGCCCTGAGTCATCAAAGATCAATCAACCTACCTCAATCTGTCAAATTATTTTAACGATTTTCAACTCGATTGGTAAAATTTTATAGATTCGGGTAGGTTGACCTGCTGGCGTATGTATTTAAGTACGTTATATTCGTGTACGGAGTTCAGCTTCACAAACCTACATACACATAGACGAAAGAAATTTACTTGAAATATTTTGTTGATACAGTAAATATATATCATTAAGTATTTACGATTAACATAGTTGATATTTATCCAGACGTAAATAAAACGGTTTAACGTTTAACAGAATCCCGCAGCTGTTCCTAGAAGCTGGTGTTACGTAACAGGCTGCCAGTTGGTTATTCGTGCGAGAATTCACTGTTACCGTAAAGTGTTTAAATTAATATTCATTTTTGTTTTAATATTTACGTTGAATTGAGATCACTTTTAAAATTGTAACTAGCTGTTGGACATACATACAGACAAACAGACAAAAATTTTAAAAACTATATTTATGGCTTCAATATTGATTGTAGATCACGCCCCAATTTTTTTTTTTAATATTCCATGTACAGTTTTGACTTTTCTACGATTTTATTATATGTATAGATAGTAATATATAAGGGTAATCTGCTGCCTGTGCTAAAAGACTCTGTAATATAAATTAGGCATTATTAATTGCCTTATAATACTCCAAGAAGCAATGACAGTCACTTCATAAAGTCGTAAATGCATTATTTTAAAACGGACATTTTGAAAATCGAATGAACACAAGCACACCGCCGTTAGCCACAACCCCACTAATACTCGACAAATCCCAATTATCTACAGGAAAACGTACCTCATTAATTTATCCTCAGTAAAAATATACAATAAAACGGTCGAGATAATAGGAGGAGACATATTTTATGCGCCACGAAGCAACTGCTGGAATACATTACCACTGATATAGGTTGCGCGGAAACGTTCCGCGATGCAAATATGAATATTTTTATACATTTTGCACTTACGCCGGTACTGACGCACAGCCTGTTTTGTTATATCGTTTTATTATACTGTGACCCGTTAGATTTTTAGATTGAATGTGTTGGGAAGTGCTTTCGTTTACTTAAAGTGATTTGTGGGTAGTTTCGTCCCGTAATGTGTACTTGAGGGTTGGTATAAAATGTTCAGGTCTACGCATGTGTTTATATTTTGCTTTGTATATTCTTTTTTAATGTTATTTACATCATTTATCATCATCAGCCTTTTTATCGTCCCACTGCTGGGCACATGCCTCCTCTCACACTGCGAAGGATTGAGCGTTAATCACCACGCTTACCTACTCAATGCGGGTTGGTGATTTCAGACTTCACAGTCCAGGTTTCCTCGAGATGTTTTCCTTCAGCTTTAATCAGTCATTGGTGTCCAAGATATATTTAGAAAGTACATATAACTTAGAAAATTTACTTGCCGGACCTGGAATCGAACCCGCCCACTCATACTTGAGAGGCTGGTGCTTTAACTACTAGGCCACCATGACTTTTAATGTTATTATTAAAAGTTTTTTCCCTCCGTTTTAGGTGGTGTAACTTTCATTTGAATGCAGACAGAGCTAATTAAATAATGAGTGTATAATTTATCTGGAGTATATGAAATGAAATGATATAAGTTGAAACATGGATAAAATTGTGATAGATAACGTTTGGAATGGCATTTAATATCACTTGAATTTGCGATTAATATGTTTACTATTTGCTTACATAGGTAATATTTCGATTTTATGTCAATAAAGCAAATAAACAGGATTTATGTTAATATATGAATCCATAGCCTTAATTAGGAATTCGGAAGTATTTATACTATCACTATTCCACATCTCTCAATCACCCTTAATAATCAAAATGTATTTGATTTCAATCTGTTTAAAGCGCAGTTTTATGATCGTATCGACGAAAGACCGGAAAACCCTATGGCGAATAAAATTGACAAAAAGTTTTTTTTTGATAATACGTTTGCAGAAGTTATAAAAAAAAATCAAAATCATTTATTCAAACTTGGCTGCAAAACAGCACTTTTTGAACGTCAAAATTTACAAAAGACAGTCTCCAAAACGCCCACCCTTCACCACTTCCTATGTGTTTTTGCTGGGAAGAAGAAGTGGCGCAACAAACTCCCTAGCAACACATGTCTGTCTGTAGGGTTGAAGAACCTTTAAAAATTATTTATATACATAACATTATTTTTATAAACTGTTTACATTCTACATACATGCTATATACATATACCTACTATACATACATATAAAGGTCCGTAGGTATATGTTTGTATAAAGGTTATTTCCCATGGATACCTTAAACAGCCGGCTCAAATATCCTGATCACACCCTTAGAACAAACATAATAAAAGTGCACGTAATTGGGAAATATCGATACCTTATTGACAAAGGCTCACCTTTATTCCTTCATCCGTTAAACTGATCATTAGTGGGCTACGTCAGAGGTCGATGAACCCGGCGACGTCACGTCGGCTGAACAATTGACAAGCGCCCCTTTAAACAAACACATTAGGAATGATGATGGCTGAACTGTAGTATCGTTTCGTTTGTATGGTCGCTGTGAGAGTAAGTAAGAGTCTAAATACTATGTCTGTTTGATAGATCTACCATACTGGTATATTGCTGTGTCATTTAATTTGGTTGGTTTGCTTTTCAGAGTGTTAAAATACATTTATTTAGATAATTCTAGAAGTGCTCTTTCCACAAGCTCAGGCACTTAAACAAAGAAGAAATTATAACATTTTCTGTATAGCTGCTTGTCAGAACCTATTATTATTGTCATTAGGCTTATACGTGCTAAAAGAATTATTATAATTAACCCTTAAATCACCCTATTTATTTATTACTAGCGACCCGCCCGGCTTCGCACGGGTGCAATGCTGATACTAAAATTATACATATAAACCTTCCTTTTGAATCACTCTATCTATTAAAAAAAACCGGATCAAAATCCGTTGCGTAGTTTCAAAGATTTAAGCATACAAAGGGACATAGGGACAGAGAAAGCGACTTTGTTTTATACTATGTAGTGATTAGGGAACATCCTATATATCGCGTATAAGCCAACTCATCTCACTGTTTATGCCACGTACATAAAAAGCAGACTCAGTAGAGTCTTGTACCTACATTACACAAGGGTGTCTCAAGTAGATGTCAGGGACCACGTTTTAATTAAGTTGCTCGGGAAAAATACCGCTTAAGACGAAAATCAATTAGCATTTCCAAAAGTTCCATGGGACATGACTGCTCAAGTGGATTTATAGTAAAAATGCGCCGTCAGCTCGAAACTGCAATCAAATTATTGGTGGAATAATTTATTTTACACTTAGGAAGCTTTGGCGTCGGTCGTTACTCACCTTTACGAGGCAAAAGTCGTTTTTAAGAGAGTTAAGACCCGCACGCAATCTCAGCGTGTAAAAATGTTACACTGGAATTATTTATGTGGTGGAAAGACGAGGATTCATATCAGTTCTTCTGTTTTCGAAAAGGTTTTTCCAAAGTTTATCCGAGTAATATTCAAACTGGCCAGTTAAAAGCCGCAATGTTATATAACATTGCAGTGAGCCGGTATATTGTGATAAGTTACTAGAAGAGACAGTCTCACGGAAATTATAGCGTGTAACATTATTCATTTTCGCACAATACAGTATTTAATTTCCCCGTAAAGCTTAATAATTAATGGCTTTAATGGTTTGCAAAATGTAAATTTTGCAAACAATACTTTCTCAAAATATATCGAGCAGCTGCAAAAATAAAATTAAGTGAAACCAATCTCCGTGAAAAAGGGATAGAAAATATAAAATTTTATTGAAAAATAAAATGCTTATTCCAACGAACGGTTCAATTTAAACTGTGCTAGACGAGTTAATTTGCATGAAGTAACACTCCTGGCTACATATTTTTGATATTTTCTCTTATATAGGAATCACGATGTTTGCAGTAATCTAATCTACTCTAAACGTTCGCTTCGATTCAATAAACCGATTATCCTGAAGCAAGGTAACAAATCACAGTTAATTTAAACACGTAATTCCATTATCAGAAAACATTGTTTATTAAACATTTATATAAACAAAACAAAAGTTCTATGACTGTTAACGGTTTTAACAAACTAAGTCAAGTCTAAAGGGGTAGATTGTAATTTTCATTTTATTCCGTTACCGGTACTCTGTAACTTTGGCAGCAAATATTTTGTCTAAATAACTTCTCTGTTTGTTTTATCCTTCAGTAATTTAGTAGAGAACACGATCCGTTTAAAACGGATTGGCCTACCTTTTGTTACTTTAATTGTTGCTAAATTAAAACTGTTTTGAGAACATAACTTAGAGCCTAATAAATAATAATTTGGACAATGTTAGGACAGAATTTATTGAAGTTTACGTTATCAAATCATTACAACCTGAAACATTAATCATGATTATATTCAAAAGCCCAAAGGCATTTAAAACTAGCAGCTTAAACCTAACCTCTAGTTTAGACAAACCAATCCAAGCAATCCTGTCCAGGTAGAAAGGATATATTATTTTATCAGTTGACGCTAAACATTGAACTTTGTACATTTTCATGTATGCAGTGTCTTGCTATTCAATAATAATTCTAATGTGATAATACCTTCCCTCCAAGAGCCCCAATGTTCCACCACGCCTGCCACAACCTTGGTCCCCCAGGTAGAAGTAAATTCTGACTCGGTTAATTCTACTCAAAGTATTACATACATTTTTTCTGACAAGTTTGGTCAAGGTATTGGTAGTATTTTTAATCAGTGTTCACATCATCATGTATTAAATCATTGTGTACCTGGCGCCAGTTTTAGCCACTTAATAAAAAATATTAAATTATCAAAGCTTATCCCAGGTTCAACTGTCATATTGATCTATGGGGATAGCTTAGCTGTATCAAAAAAAGACATACTAGAATATATAAACTTGATATTATATTTAAATGAAGTAAATAACATTAAATTCATATTATGTGCATTGCCTTATTCATATACATTCACAGAGGAACAAAGTAGGCACATATTTAATTTGAATATGCTCCTTTATAATAGGACTTGTTTACATGAAGATTTCATATTATATTTTGACATTAATGAATGTATATGTGATTTTAAGTTGACAGAATACTCCATGTATTTGCCAGCTAGGTATAGGAGACATATTGCTAATCTCTTAGCATATAATATACATACTGACACGGGTACTAGTAAGGTATCTACGGATACTGTTAGTAATAATACTAATATAACTATTGATACGCCTAGTAGTTTAAACTATTAGGCGCGACAAAAGGTGAGCCTAATGTTTTGAACCTTGTACATCAAAATATGCAGGGCTTATCTGGCAAGGAATTAGAGTTAAGTTTATTTCTGGAGGGTTATAATGTTCATGTATTATGTTTGACTGAACATTGGTTAAAAGAACCTGAAATATTGTTTTTAAATGATAACAACTATACTGTACAAAGTGCGTTTGTAAGAAAGACTGCCATTCGGGGTGGGTCTTTGATATTAGTTTCAAACAAGTTAAAATGTAAACAACGTCAGGATTTGGTTGAACTTTCTATCGAGCGCACTATCGAGTTGTCTTGTGTGGAACTTGAGCGATATGTTATAATTTGCGTATACCGCCCGCCGCAGAGTGATTTCAATATATTTGAATCAGTCATCGAAGACTTACTTAATAAACTAAAATCGAATAATAAAAGTAAAATAATATGCGGTGATTTTAACGTAAACATATTAGAGGTTTCACCGTTAAGTGTTAGACTTATAAACTTATTTAAATCTTATAATCTAATCAACTTGTTTTGTGAACCTACTAGAATCACTGCCTCGTCTTCAACTTGCCTTGATAACATTTTTTGTAATTGTGAAGCCTCAAACAGTATGGTGTTTAATAACCTGACATCTGACCATTGTGGACAAAGCGCTTGTTTTCCCATGATAATCCACAAGAAGCCATTTAAAGTTGAATGCAGGCCGGTTACAGCTAGTCGTTGTAGTAGATTTAAAAGTAATATAAACGAAAAAATTAACCCTTCCATTCTTGTAAATGAGGATCCTAATGTCATGTATGGATCGCTTTTTGATGTTGTACAGAAAGAGTTCAACTCAACATTTAAAACTAAAACCATGACTGTCAAAGCTACTTCTGCCAATTTTAATCAATGGGCTACTAAAGGTATTTACAAAAGTCGAGCGAGACTTTACGAGTTGTACGGTATGAAAAGTTATAGGTTTGATACCCCGTTTTTAAATTATGTCAGAAAATACTCTAAATTATTTAAACAAGTTTGCAACATTGCGAAAGCCAAATTTATAAGTAACTCAATTAAAAAATCTACTAATAAAGTAAAGACTACGTGGAAGATAATTAATCAAGAAACTGGCAAATCGGTCAATCATGAAAATAAACTAGAAATATTAATTGACAATCAGTGTATTAGTAATGCGGCTGACGTAGCCATGGCTTTTAACGAGTTCTTTGCTAGCATACCTACGACTACAACTCGCTCCTTAAATTCTTCTGCTACCGACGCTGAAAATCTTTTGCATCATAGTGTTCCTAATTGTAATTCTCTGTTTGGTTTCGAGCATATTTCACCAAATGATGTTATTAACGTTTTTAAATCGCTGAACTTAAAAAATACCGGTGATTATTGGGGCATCTCCGTTAAACTATTGAACAATATTATTGACATAGTTGCCCCGTATCTTGCTATCACATTTAATAAATGTATTGATGTCGGAGTTTTTCCTGACCTTATGAAACAAAGTAAAATCATACATATGTTGATACTCAAGCAGTTACTAAGATATTTTAATGTAAATAACCTCCTTCACAGTGAACAATATGGCTTTACTAAAGGTCGTTCAACAACAGATGCTGGTGTTGCTCTTTTGAAGCACATTTTTAACGCATGGGAAAACTCTCAAAATGCCGTTGGAGTCTTTTGTGATCTCTCCAAGGCTTTTGATTGCGTGAACCACGATACACTTTTACGTAAACTAAGCTATTATGGAGTCCAAAATGTAGCTCTTCGCGTAATAGACTCATACTTAAATAATAGGGTTCAATGCGTAGATGTCAATGGCGCCAAATCTTTAGGTCTTCCTGTACAATTAGGCGTGCCACAAGGCTCAATACTAGGTCACCATGGTTTCACCTAAAAGTGTAAATCGAATTCTTCATTAATTCCAGTTAAAACATTGAAAGTACGAGTAGGAATCGAAATACACGTGCCTTCTTCTAGCCTTCGCTTTTGTTATACGGGCGAAACAAAAAACTAACGTCTGTATACAGAACCAGGCCTACGAAAAACCCCTTAAGCATTCGCAAAATTCCAAATCTGAATGAACTCTCACCACAAAAAGGCGACGCAATTAATTATTTTCCAATTTGTATCGAGAAAAGGCAAAGAATATTAAAGCAAAAACATACTTTCTATAAAACAGCGTCTTCGTCCGCCAATTATGTTTGAGGAACGATCGTTTAAAAACCTGATATTAATTCTGAGCACGAGGGACCTCGGGTACAGTGAGGCGTGAAATTCAATAAGTGTTGTGTAACAAACGACTAGGAGACGTGGCGCGGACGCAGCGACAGCGAGGCGGGTCGAGGCGGCAAGGCGACTTGTTGAGTTACGCTCAAGAAGGATAGTTGGACCTAACTAATGAAATGTCGGCGGTATTAGCCGCGAATGGGTATTAAATTGGTGGGCTATAGGGGTAAATCCTGCAAGTCGGAATGAGGTATTAATAGCGCCGTTTCGGTTAAAGGTTTTAGATAGGAAACCGATATTGAGAGGGTGAAGGAATGTACTGTCGAATGAACATACTTTAGGATAAGAGAACTTTATTTTTCTTGAGTGGTAAAAAATAGTATTATTCCTATTTGTGATTTGAAACTAAATAGTACAAGAAATAAAGAAACCCAGTGAATAAAATTCAACACACGTATATTAAACAACGGCAGAACACGGAATTAACTATTTCTTCTCTATACAAATTGTATGATGACACCAGTCAGCGAAACACGAAGCCGACTCTTCAGTTAATGATGTACTTATGTATTAATATTATTTGTTTTGATGCCTTAAACGGTTGCATAAATAAAAAATATATTAATATTAAATATTACTTAAGAAGCCACATTTTCTCAAATTATTACAAATTTATAATAAATAATAAACTCGAAGAGACCTATAAAATATAAAAGATTATAAAAGGAAACCTTCCTGAATTGACCTGAAAATACCCGACCATTCAATAC
Organism: Heliothis peltigera; assembly: GCA_958496145.1. Taxonomy (NCBI): domain Eukaryota; kingdom Metazoa; phylum Arthropoda; class Insecta; order Lepidoptera; family Noctuidae; genus Heliothis; species Heliothis peltigera. Next base: position 4,809,388 of record OY292338.1, on the reverse strand, counting down.
CGCCAAGGCGTTTGTTCAAATACATCTCAATACCGAAACTGGGTCGTACAATATACTATAGGCCAAACACGGCACCTGAGTTGTACCTTGCGCCACGTGTATCCGCCTAAGGCTTCCCACAAACGACTGTTGCTAACTAATGACATTCAATTTAGCTGTTATACCAACAATTAATTGTTTGTAACCAAAATTATTGCTGCGATTGTTGTGTTAGCTTTCAGATATGATAAATGTTTGACGAGGGTTGATAGGAACTGGTTTTGTATCGACATTTACGCTAAACGATAATACTTAGAAATTAAGGCACTATTTCCTGTCGTTTGTCTGAACTTATTCAAACTAATTGAATTACTTAAAAATATACATTGACGACTTCGCTGGTGCAATGGTAACCACGCCGGACTGCCGAACTGAGGGTCCGGGGTTCGATTCCCGGCACGGTCGACATTTCTGTGATGAGCATGTTTGTTGGCTGTGGTCTGGGTGTTATAATATGTACATACATATATACATATGTGTGAAGTATATAGTGAACCTTAATAAATAAATCAAGTATATGTAGTTTATCAGTTGTATTGGCACCCATAACACAAGCTAATTAATAGCTTACCATGGGGCTAACTGTCCGTGTGTGAAAAAGGTGTCCAGGTTTTATTAAAGAACGCTATTATTTATCAAGCTATTTCCTTGACAAAAAACATATTGTTTGTTTGTAGTTTCTGGGAACAATTAGGAAGTAGCTGTAATTAATACGAGAGAAAAACAGCAATCAGAAAATTTATTTTTAATCTAAGATATCTTGGTATTACCTCGTATTTGAAATGTGATTCTAACGATAGCAAGGTTTTGCGTCGTTAGTTAGATATTAGCTACAGCAGCTGGAAAATGTACTCATTTTACAGCAAAAACTTCAACTCGGTAACTATGAGGCCTCGTTTACGGAGACGCGGGGCGTCCCGCGTCGCGTGTGGCGTGGCGTCTCGCGGCGCGTCGGACGTTTCTTCTGTTTACGGTGGGGCGGCGCGTGAAGCGGCACGCATCATCGCACGCGTAAACACAAACATATGATAACTAGTGGTTTCGTTTATGAAGGAGCGGGGCATACGGATTAGTGGTTTACGGCGATGCGCCCGCCGCGTAGTCCGCAGCGGCGCACGCGGCGTCGTCCGCTGCGGCGCCCGCTGCGGCTACCGCACCCGCACCTCTCCTTCCCCTTCCTTGCCGCGTCCTTCGCGGCGTCAACCGTCGCTTTAATCCGCCGCGTCCTACGCGGCGTCACCCGTCGCTTCATCCGCTGCGTCCTTCGCGGCGTCGCCCGTCGCTTCATCCGCCGCGTCCTACGCGGCGTTGCCCGTCTCATGCGACGCTACAATTCAAACAAACGCGAGCAAAAACGCTTCTCCTTGAACGCTCCATACATCGGCGTATGTTTGTGTTACCGGCGGCCCGCTTCGCGCACCGCGCCGCCTGACGCGTCGCGTCTCCTTAAACGAGGCCTTAAACACACACAAAATATCATCTAACATAAATATTTATTCGTCTAGTTTAATAAGAGTTGCCAGTTTTAAATTGTTACTAACTGAATTGGAGATGTATATTCTGTTCACTAAAACTAATAAAACATGTCTAGATGGCTTTAATCGTGGCTTACTGTTGTGAACATAATTCGATGTTTTATTTCATATATCATGACACCTTTAAGTTTTTAATTACCGCACGATGTAATATGTGTATCTATAACATACACAAACTACTTCAATCTATTACTATATTTAAAGTGTACTTTAATATTTGAACTAGCCGTACCTACATATAATATTTATTTTCTTTGTATATAGTATTATATTTATAATTAAATTGTAAATAATTATGTACATTATCTATACTTATAATAAACATATAATATATACCTGTGAATGTTTTAATTTCTCTTTATTACTTTTGTTGTTTTTTTCGAATTCATCTGTATTCTTTTTTAAGCAAATGTAATTGGCCAGCGGCCGTTTTTGTTTAAATAAATAAATAATTCTGTCTGATGGAACTGTCTGCACATGGAAGAGAAATCATGAATATTCCTTGTTGCTTGTTCCAAAACTGACTAAAAAGCAATCCAGTCAATTTCCGTCATCGTCATCCAAATTTTTTAAAGTTTAAATAAATAGACCCTGAAAACAAAAGCTTATTTATTCCCTTTTCAAAACCTTCAACCAGCATTAATATATTGTTGAAGTTAGCCATTTCCCAGCTTGTTCGGTCCTCGTTAATTAAGCTAGTATATGCAGTGTTGCCACGTTAGGATGCATGGTCTGTCTGAACTGGCTTTTGTTCTAAATATACATAAGATACGGAACTAAATATACACAGATACAAGATACGGAAGTCAAGAAACTGGTGTGTGGTGTAATTTACTGATGCGTGGTTTGTGATTAACGGAGAGTGCTTTGATAGTATGTAAGGGCCATCATTTATTTTATACTGTGCCATCCAATATAGATGTTGCAGGTAGCCTCTTGGGTACGCTTTCAGTGGGCAGCGATAGTGATTTTTTTATATGCCATATTTAAACAGTAAACAAAATTTAAATTTTAGTCGACATCTCTAGAAGGAAGAGACTCTCAAATGTCAAATACTTCGATTTTGCTGCTTTATTCGATGACAACTAACCATGCAGTAGTAATACTTGCTTACTCTTTAATATATAGTCTATAACAGTATGTATAATAAACATAATATTAAACACAGGTTTTGGCTACACATCTCCCGAGCCTTTTCCCAACTATGTTGGGGTCGGCTTCCAGTCTAACCGGTTTCGGCTGAGTACCAGTGTTTTACAAGGAGCCTATCCGACCTCCTCAACCCAGTTACCTGGGCAACCCAATACCCCTTGGTTAGACTGGCGTCAGACTTACTGGCTTCTGACTACCCGTAACGACTGCCAAGGATGTTCAATGACAGCCGGGACCTACAGTTTAACGTGCCATCCGTAACACAGTCATTGGTGTCCAAGATATACTTAGAAAGTACATACAAACTTAGAAAAGTTGCATTGGTACTTGCCCGACCTGGAATCGAACCCACGCTCTCACACTTGAGAGGTTGGCTCTTTAACCACTAGGCCACCACTACTTTTTTTTTTTTAGGTTTTGGCTAATGGGGCTCAATTTAATTCCTTCGGTAAAGTTTATTAAGTAAATCTGCGTATCGTACCTACCTAAACGGTTTGACATTCACGTTAATACACATAAAAGCTCATTTTTACACTAGCTACAACTGCTAAATTTCTCTCCTTTGTGCGACTTATCGCGAACTCCTATATATACAAGTTCCTCCTTGGCTCAAGTACTGGTAGGTGAAGTGGTTCAACGTGCCCTATCTACCTCAGCGTGGTGGCGCCGACCGGCCTATCTTCCTCAAATATCTAGTTTGAGGATCATTTATATTCCTTTTACTTCCCTGTTATTAGACGTGTATTCCTTGTTATTCAAAGTGTGGGTAATGAGGAAGGATGTAAGTGTAGCAGCCTTGAGGGGTGAATAGACGGAGCGGTTAATACGATAGAATATCAATGTGTTGACGACGAAGAGGTGCATGTAAAGTCTACTGTAATTTACATATGTATATTCAATGCAGTGGGTACGTCAGTCGACTATTATTGAAATAGCTTTTATGTAATTTTATTGATAGAGACTACTAATAGCTACGTTATAAAGTAAATAGTGTCCAGACGCCAACGCATCACGCTACCCAAAACTGACAAATTTTCCCAATCAACTTTGAACTTTTGGCTTCAGTGATAAAGTTGAAAATCTATTAAGAAAATTTAACAGACTGTAGTAGCTTGATATGTTGGCATCTGTTCTCAGAAATTATTAACTAAAATAGATATAACAATGTAGTCCGCAAGGTTATCCAAAATTAAATGGAAAATTAAACTAGTTATGTTAAGAGATACAATAAATACCCATACATAAACTTTTACAAACGTTACTATACATAAACGTTACTGGGTTTATTATTTGTGTGCTGATAATTTCTTCATTAAAGCAAAGGCAAATATATTTCTGCAATCATATAGGAACGGCCATTAAAATAGACGCTACATACAATACTGGACCATCCATTTACTTAACGAAATAAAAACAATGGTTTTAGGATCGTACGTTTAATTGTCTCTCTGGTTAAACCATACGGATTAGGTTTAATTCCTTATCTAGTAGACTCTCGAAAATTACCTTCATATATATCAGAATTAAACGACTTACTCTTACTTTGGAATGAAACGCTACTGAATAGTTAGAAGATACGCAAATTTTTATGATATGATTTTGCCTCTTATACGAGTAAATATAGCCGACGTTTTTAGACTTACATATATAAATACTACAAAATAACACACACCTCATCATTTATAAAATAGCTACACAGATCATCATTTATAACTAGGATTTTTTTTGCAATATTTGGACCAAATTCTGTACTTTCACATATTTCAATATATGCTAATAACATTTCGTTATTCCTCATTCGCCAATTCGTCAAACTAGTATTCCATCTAACACAGACTAAGGCACAGAAAACAAAACAGTCTATACTGCAATACAACCCATCTAAACAAAGGCTTATCTCGTAAAGAATCCGATTAAAGATTAAAAGCGGGCATTACGAAACACTGCAATCAATCAGTCTGTGTCGTAGCTAGTAATATTTTGCAGTACGGCCGCCGTCGATCACGCTCCATCGAGAATACGTCGAGAGGCCCACAATGACGCCGATCCGTAATTAAAAATGGCGAGCATTTTTATCAAAGAGCCACCCTCAACAACGCTCGCTGGCATCGTTAAAACTTGGTTTGCCTAATGGTAACAAAAAAATCAAGTAATTTTTTTATAAGCACAATCAATTCCTGGAGAATGGCTTATCGATACTTGTACAACATGAGAATGTTTCTGTAACTAGAATTTTGTTAGCCAGACTTTGCCTACGGAGTTATTAGAGTGTGAATAATTGGTTTATTAACATTAAATCTATACCAAACATTTAAACGGTTACGCATGAAAATCAATTTATACGACGATATGATTGAAATAAATTTCCATTAAAATTTTTGTTACCAATAATAATACGAAAATGATGCCGTATTTAATTCAAAATGCATTTATGTTCAATAAAAAGTTCACATTGTGAATTTTCATATGAGCAATAACTTTTGTATGCAGAATTACCCAAATAATGATTCGAATTTTCAGTAACAATATCAAGAGTGCTAGTAAAAATACTTTTTTTTTATAAATTGGTCTGAAAATTGGAATGTAAAATAAGGAATAATATTTTTTTTTCATATTCTGCAGAACAAATATCGAAAAATGTTTCAGCTACATGTAAATAAATATGCAAAATTTAAACCTCGTACGTAGTGGAGAAAAATAAATAAATATGGAAAAATTTTAATAAACAAAAGGCGTGTGCTTAAAAGTTTAAAGTTTAAACAAGTGATGGACGCACGTAGCCGGGGCAATCGAGGGCGAACGGCGAACACGTATACATGTGTACATAAAAACCGTTTGCACGTTAAAAGAACTCCATTATACGCCCCAAAATTAGATACGTGTCGGTCGAGGTTCGCATTTATTAAAAAAGTGTGTGCTTTATGCGTGAAAAATGTACATCTCGTTTATGAATATTATGTAAATAATGTTTAAATATGAATTGTGCTTCCTCGGCTTGTTTTAGAAAAAAGATTTTCAAGTGTTATTTTCTCGTCTGTTTTCAAATTTGAATTGATTAAAAGTAGTTATTTGTTAGACCCGGAAGACGCAGCGTGGGCAGGGTCGGACTCGGACGATCTAGTCGAGGTCGCCGGAAAGCAATGGATGCGGATTGCTGAAGATCGCGCAAGGTGGCGAGCCTTGGGGGAGGCCTTTGCCCAGCAGTGGACGTCTTTCAGTTGAAACGATGGGTATTTATTGCTAAATAATGATAATATCTATAAGTCAGCTGTCACACAGTACAGTTTCAAAACCAAACAAACTTTCTATGATCATAAAATTTTGAATAACTTAAAAAAATACCAATATTTTTCCGTTCGCGCGTGCGCAAATTCCAAAACTAACATTTTTCGACACCAACAATATATAGTTTCGCTATAAAAGTTTTCCAAAGTATTCTGTCGTATTTATCGAGACTGAGTGTCGAATGTAATGTGAGATGTCACTATTTCTTTCACGGGTTTCCTTACTTCTTTTTCAAAGAAAAGAAACAGCTTGTATGTAATATGAGGAAACGATTTGAACCCTCAAATTATCGGCTTGAAATTAATTACCTTATATGAGACTACCAGCTCCAATATGTACATTTTTGTACGTATTATTTTAAATGGTTATTCCATTTATGTAATTTTATTATCATTTGGTCTCATGTCTTAAAAAACCCATGGGTATTATTACAGCAATTAATAAAGCATGATACTCGTGGCAAGATTAAATACTATAATAATATACAGGTGCTTTTTTTTATATAATGAAAGTGAATTTAATGGAACATTGTGTGCTCATTTCAATTATTTTAATTAATTAATCAAAATTGTAATTGCGAAAGTATGAGCCTACGATATTTGCACGCTTGTTATGTTTACAAATTAAAAACATTACCTAAACGGAATTCGATTATTTATTATGAATTTTATTGGGTTGAACTCTAAGAAAAGAATCAGAGGAGATAAATTATGATACCTACACATCTAAAAGTTATGTATTTAATCACCAATCATCATTATCATCTATCCTTTTCCCAACTATCATCGATCGTCTTCAAATCTAATCGAATACCAGTGATTTACATAAGGTACCCAGTTATCAAAAATATTGACCTTTCACGTTAACATGTATAACGTTATAAAAACAACAAGCAAATCTAACTCCATTGGTATATCGAACAGCAAAATAAACAGAACTACAATTGCAATCATTCGATTGCAGAACCACAGATAAATATTAACTATGCTTCATCCCTTTCCGCCCTCATTTGCTATCTCAGTCACGCGTTGGGGTGCATCAACTAACGAGCCATTAAATGCGCCATTTGGATCTGGTTGCTATTTCAAGATCACAATGGGTTCGTGGCAGTACTAATTAGTCCGGCGGTATAAACAATACACTGATTGTTGGCCTACACGAACTATGAATTACGATACTCTATACCCTTTGTTGCCGTACCATGATCAGAAAAGGTGTTAGAAGCTTGTAAATGTAAATACACCTTTAGGGATTTTGATTGTTTCAGTTTTATGTGTGAATTGACTTCGGCTGGATATTTTCGTGAGGTTTCGATATGAATGGCACCATTTTGTATTATTAGTTTGAATAATTTCAAGATTAAATAACTTCGGGAATTCGAATTTTACTACTACTACACTGTACTGTAATATTATCAGGGTCTATCGGATCTGGGGCTTCGGTTTATTCACAAGAGTTACCGTGACCCTGGCACACAGAGGAAAAAAGGAACATAGTGGGCTTTAGTCAGTAAGAGTCTGACATTCCGTCCAGTTGCACCTACAGCGGGAGGAATCATTTGAGAAATTCCAACGAAAGAAGAAAGGATGGGATCTGCCTATACATGCACGATATTGATATAAAAGGTTTGATTTCTAAGAAACCGCTCTTTTCTCGCGAATTAATGAAAACAAATGACTGAACACTCCAATTTCCTCGGAGATATAAAGTTAATCTTTTTTACGTTCAGTTTATACCAAACGATTTAAAAGAACAATGACCGGCTGTTTTCATCCGAAATGTTTACGATTCTCTAACGGCTTAATTCCGCTATAAAGATCTTAGACAATAAAGTGAAAAATTCTTCTTAAAGAAGAATTATAAAACTGAAAAGACTTTTCCAAAAACTTTCATATTACAATATTTTTTTGTGGTAATGATATTCAGGTATAATATAGTTGAGGTGAACACATATCACCCTAAGTCATATGCAAGTTTCCTTATCAAAGGGCGCGCGTCTTTATGGCTCATAAAGAAGTAATTCCTCACAGGAGTCTATTTATATGTAAAACGCAGAGTAATAAAATGTCGTTTGAAAAGCAAAGACTTGCTACGGTTACCGTGATGCCGTACATCAGGGATTTTCCAAATATTTCGCCGAAGCCCCTAAGAACCGGGACAGCTATCCACCGCCAATGAATTAGCCAATAAAACCAAATTGAACCAAATAAATTTTCCATTATGTTTGTTTTTCTCTTTGGTTAAGGTTCGGGGAAAATAGAGTTTTGGCTATTGTTACCGTATTTTTCGGAGTTACAATTTAGAAAAGATATTTTTTAAAACAAGAAGATGTACTATGATTTGCTAATTATGAGGTTAGAGTTTCCAGAAAACATTGGAAGCCGACCCCAACATAGTTGGGAAAAAGGCTCGGGAGATGGATTGGAACACGCTGCAAAGAATATCATACGCTCATTCAAATCCATCTCAAGTCTTGCGCGATACAGTTATGTTTAAATTAGACGCAAGAGTGCGATAAAACTTATAATTTTCAGTGAAATAAACAAGGAGTTCCGTTCCACAAGCACTTTCTTAAATTCATTAACAAGAGGAAATGTTCAGCTGGCGACTCGTAAAGGGAAGTTCTCAAAGTTGCTTCGTACAACTGATAGCGCTACTCTATCTTCTGTTTGCGTCCTGATTGTTTCAACTCTTCCCTGCTTTGTTTGTTTAAATTAATTATTTAAGTCACATGAGTTTGCTTAACATCGGGAGATCAGGAGCCGATTGAGAAGTTTATAAGTTTATTTGTATTTAATGTTACTGTGGCTACTGCTACGTCTGTACCAACAAAACATTTGTAGCTTCATTGTTATCTACAGTCTTCTTTCTCTTTCCTATTACTTAACTTACTCTTATTTCAAACTTTTGTAGCGATATTAAAAGCGAAGCTTATTTTTAAGCACCCTAAAATTCCCGGTCCAAATATCCGACGCCGAAAAATTAATTAAGCTTATCCCAAAAAGACCCTTCAGCAGAATTAATAAAACGTATTTCAGTTAAAAAATTGTTCAATAAAAAGCATAATTGATACGAAAAAGTGTCTGGTGACCTGTCTATAAATTTCCATACCTGCGTTGGGAGTTAATTTATTGTGTTTACCTGGTCTGCATTCAATTAAGGTAGGAACCACGGTGCCAACTTCTGAATTTTAATTTTCACGCCTGGCTGTAGATCTTGTGATGTCTGTTGCAAAAAGAAAACAACGCGCTCCAGATCTGTCGGCGACTGTACCTGTACATTCGCAGACATAGATATTTCGGTGACACGAGTGTGCAGGTTAAGTAAGGACTGGTGCCAGGATAGAAGATGAATAAGCTGTATGAGCATGTTATTTTCGGTTCGATATCAGATAAGTTATTTAGAGAACATATATAAGTAGTTAAAGTAGTTAATAATAATATAAGTAGTTAAGACAAATTTAATCTCTTTTGATCCTCGACAAAATATTTATTCTGAGAAAATATCTCCACTACACTAATGCTGCTAGTACTCTGCCCTTGGAAACAGACTATAGTTGATAATACTTATGAATCCTCTGTGTAGGTATTTTTATAATATTCAAAGACAGCTTAATCCATTGTCCACAATTCCTCACCAACAGAAAAGAGAACACTGTTTCCTAGAAAATCCACGGTCACCTATCAACAAGGGAAAAAACGGGAGCATACAATAATACGTCACACACAAGACGAATAACACCGGAGATAAATCTGCGAGCGTTATCACAGCCCGGCGTCAATGCCACGCAATCTTCGCTGGAAACATCCCGACATTCTCATCTCAACAAACTACAGAATTTACTTCCTACTCCATATATATCGATGAATGATAATACAGTCGTATTTATTCTTCAGACATTGTTTTCCGTGTTCAGTATCTTTCTTTTAACAAATGTAACGTTTGTATCAAGTTTATTGTGAACAGTTATTTTCGTCATGTTTTCTTTTATCTCGGAATGTTTATTGAGGTTTTTATGATCGGCAATTGTTTTTGTTTCAATATCGCCCGTTCTGTTTTTGGTTTAATGTGATATTGTAACTTGAGGATGGTGAGAGGTGGATGTTATGATTGTGTTAAGGTTTGGTTATTTTGGATGGATGAGAATAACAGCTAAATAAAACGTTGCCAAAAATAGGTAATCATAATATTCAAGATTTAGTAGCTTGTTCCAAAAGTCTGGGTCATCCTAAAATTGAAAAAGAATTTATTAAACTAAAAGTAGACAGTTATAAAGCAACTTTAGTAATAATAAGGTCAATAAAATCTCATCTTTAAAATCAATACTTGACAAAATGTATATCACTTCACGAATCGCGTAGATACATCGTCTTTACAATGTGTGTGTCTTTGTATCTTCGATACCAATGAAAGTAAATGAATTTAAGATGGAACATTTAACGAGCAAAATAAAGTATTTAATGTAATACTTAATTTACACTCTGTATAACATAGCAACCGCTAAAAGCCTGTTTTGGGGTCTGTTTGTGAAACAGCATAAATTACAAACAGATTCCTAGACCGAGACAAGGAGAATTAAATAACATTAATAAGTGTCACCAATGAGTTTATTTTGACATAGAATTAAATTAAACAGAGTGAGACTACAATGTGTTTTATATTATGTTTATCATTATTATCATTTTAGGAATAGAGTACTTTCTTTCACAAGGTTTTTTGTAGTTGCTAAAAATAGTTGCTATAGAAAAGAAATAAAGGGTATACGAGTTTATTTTTTTCTCTCTCGGTCCCCCTGTTCTCTTCTGGGACATATACAGTCGCCGGCATATCAAGCTACTACAATCTGTCAAATATCCTTAATAGATTTTCACCTTTATCGCTGAAGCATATGGTTCAAAGTTAGTTGAGAAAATTTGTTATTTTCTGTGTGTACATACATATGTGTAAATATTTGAATAATTTATTGGACTACCCCTTAAATTAGCAGATCTAACAGTTAACAGCATTAAAAAGAACAAGGCTTATTAAATTTTAATTGTATCCTCATCCTGCCTATAGGCATAACATGAACCTTCTGTGTTTACATAATTACTCTGTGTTCCTAATTACGTATAATTATTATCATCGAGCGGGCGCTTCATACTCTAAGTTAAATTGTTCGTTGTATTTATAATGCTGTGCCCTTTGCAATTTGCAAAGGCCAAAAGTTTTCTTATAAACGGTACCCAGCGAACATAAACGTATACGAATATTATACCAAAGTTGGTTTTTTGGTTGCTCACTTGTAATAATGTTGAATAATATGACTTGCGGTCTTATGTTTTCGTGAAAACACAGGTAACAATGTAGATACTGTTTTTTTAAGTCAAAGCTTGTTAGCGTTTCGAGTGGGAGAGAATAGGGGTAGGGGTTTTAAATACCTTCAAATTTGTCGATTGATTGGGGTTGTGAATATAAAACGTAGGGTTCTGGATTCTGCGCCACATTTTCAAAAAATATTCTCTATGAGGTTAAAATCGTGCGTAAATAAAAAACTCGCTCCATAATTTATAAGACCTTAAAATTGGTGGCAAAATACTACTTCAACCTCTGCCTACCCCGAGGGAAATACATGTACCGCGAAATGAAATGCTTAAAAATTCTTAACTTTTAACTCACCCACTAAACTCAACAAGCTGAAACTAGACGTAAATATTTGAAGAACAAACTTTAGTCCCAAAAATATGACTCGGAATTGTACAGACGCCAGCACATCAGGCTACCACAAAGTGTCAAATTTCCTTTATTGCGATTTTCAACTTTATTGCTGAAGCGTATGGTGCAAAGTCGATAAAATTATAAACTTAAGCTTAAATAAAACATGGTCATTCTCTTCGCAATACGGTAGATGATAACTAGTCAAATTCATTACTTTTATTGAACTGTCAAAAACGGTTACTTTGTATGCAATTTTTGTACTACTTTTATATTACTAGAATACTTAGTTGTGACGTCACAGATTTTTCACATCAAGCCGTATACTTATTTCGGTTATATTATCAATAAAAAAATGTAAACACTTTTCGGTTCAAAACGATAAATGAAATTGTCATTATTTTAAGATGTTTGACAAATTGAATATGATAAAGTATTTTATTTTTGACCTAGTCATCATACCAATTCTATTAAACGCTGTAACTTGCGACCTTTAACAGGTACATTGTGACATGGATTTTTTGGTCCTTTCATCGCGGGTAGGGTCAGCACCGGTGACAAAGGTATGCCATTTGTATCGCAAATTAGTGCGGTCAAACATATATGCGGACGTCAGCCGAATCGTGGAAACAGTTCCACTGATGTATCTATTCCATTATTGGGTCTGATTGTTTGTATAATTATTTTTCCACGGATTTACGGATTCAATTTATCACAACAGCCCTGTGAAATGGCTTGGTTTAATGATTAACGTATTGAATTCTTTTGTTCCAGGTATGAGTTTTGAAGTTTTGAAGCTAATAAAGAAATGAGTATTGAGTATAAGTATTGAAGCGAAGATTAAACAAGGCAGCAAATATAGTTTTGATAACAAAATATCCCACTGCTAGACACAGGTCTCCCACAATGATAAGGCTTGAGCGTTAATCACCACGTTTGATCAGTGCCGGTTGGTGAGGGTGATTTCAGACTTTATAGTTCAGGTTTCCTCAAAATATTTTTCAGACAGATCAGACTTTGGTGTCCAAGATATACTGGATGATGAAAATAGTGGAATAGATATCAGCCAGTCTTAACTTATCTTAGGCTTCCTCCAAAAACGCATTTTACATTCATAATTTACTTGAACGAAAACTGCATTAGCAGTTCCGTAAAGTCTTTAAATAAAGGAAAGAGCATTAATACCTAGAAACAAAAGCATATTTTTCCTACCCTCCTCAAGATTTTAAAACAATGCGCAATGCAAGATTGCGAAGTCTGTGATGCGTCACTTTTGTGCACTGTATGATGACGTAGTATGCAATTTCAGCGGAGCACAGTTCAGTAACTGCACGAATATTGCAATACTCCAGTGCGCGTTATGTTAAGTAGGTCTCTTGCACCCATTATATGCATCTATATAAGACAATATAATAGATTTGAAAACGTTATTTTATAAGCTACTAAAGTTGAATTCAGCGAAAGTTCCATACTTTTTTATGGAAATAAAAATTTTAATACTTCGGTAGGAATGTAGAAAAACGCAAAAGTTAAGACGAGTTTGACCTCATTTGAGTTATCGGCTGGAAATGTTCCAATCTCTGGCATTGTCTTAGTCAACTCAGAAAGTGGACGCGCCCATATATTACGTTCTCACATGTCTTAACTTTGAAATGGCGCCAATTTGCGACGACGGCTTATATATAAGAGTAACACGTGCTTACAGCAAATGTATAGGTTTTTGAAGAAAACCGAGCCAACTGTAAGTTTGGACAAAGCTTTGCAAAGAGTAGAATAAGCATGAAATCTTAGCTTGTGTTCGTAGTTACAAACTTTAGTCTTTAGTTAACGAAGGATAAGGAAGCTGGAACCTTGCATCGCTAGTGTAAAACTTTTCAAGTAAAAATGTGTTTAGTTTTTCAAAAATCTTTTGGTACAGAAATTTCATATAAACGTTTGAGTGTTAAGCCTGAAACCAATAGCTTCCATGTAACAATTACTTAAGAGATCGTTGACCCATTTCTGGCGTCGGTTATTTCAATCTGGACCGCGAGAGAGCGGCAGGCGCACGGTTTTTATATGCTGCGATGCGAACGACATGGACGAGACTCGCGGATATTAGAATTTTGATTGGGTCTTTATTTTAGCGGGTTAAGCATTTGTGTCGCAAGGAAATTGGCAGATTGAGATTGACTTTTTCATTGACAGTGGCGAAATATTTGCAGAGTTTTTGAGACATTTATCTCGTACTTCCTGAATTATATAGGCTGTTTATTGATACTGTATTGTAAACTGTATATTCGCGCGCTTTTGCAGACAAAAATATGTACAACAGGGTCAAATATAAGTTTAAAACAATAAAAAAATAATACACTGCCACAAGTAAATGTGTCATTGATTTTGTTGTGTTTCACTTTAGTTATGATTGTATTAATTGATCAGCGAAAATTCTCTCACATCACCATTGGAATAAAAAAGACAAATATTGATAAATGCCTCCATTGAATATATTGAACCATTTACCTATATCTACTAACAAATAACTTACGTATTTTCCTGCCCCCATAACCATAACTCAATACTTATCAAAGCTCCACAAAATAACTTCGATTGGCACTCTATCAGATTCCCATTCGACCTCGGTACGCAACTACCAACTTCCAACACTTAATTGGACATCACAAACAAAACAGTGGCCATATTCTCCAGGAGCCAGCTGTTCCTTGGCTGTACCTTTAATAAAGTTGCGTCTACGCCGGCAGTAAACAAGTACAGTTCGACAGCAATGGCCCATTAGCCGCCGCCCGCCCGCCTTTCTTATTTACTACTAAACAACTTTGTTTTCATTTACTTTGGACGTCTGGAACATGATTTTTTAGGTTAGTTTTGTAATGATAAAGTTTGGAAAGTTTGTATATTGAGGTAATTTATTGAACCTTGTAAATACTTGGTTAAAATTGTTTGAAGATAAAAGGACTTTAGAAGGTATTTTTTTGTAGTGTAGCATAGTTGACCGTTTACTGTTTTAATTGTGAGGTACTCTTTTGCGCGGGTTTTTCCACGAATCCATCAGTCCATCTTGATAGATCAACGCTATATAACATCTTTCACATTTCACTTGCATTGTCCCCTTTTTGGGTCAACGCGATTTTATATTTGTTTTCACATTTAATTTGCATCCGTTTTTAAATATAGAAGAACAAATTTTTTAATATTGAAACAAATTTTATTTTTAAGGTGAATTATTTCTCTTACAGATCAAGCTCACTTAAATCAAGTAAAGCATACGGACGCAATTAAAATCAAACTAGCTGCTAAACTATTCGAGCATTCAACTGGCTAGACGTCTCCCATCGGAATTCGATTTGCCGAAACTATGATTTGTCGATAAAGTGTGCGCTAAAGAACGTTAAGTCGATAAGCGAACAGTCGTAAAAACATACCGTAGTGAAATCCTTGTGTTGCTATTCGTAATGTATCGCCTATTACTTTAATGTGCGTTTCGATAAACGAAAGGTTTTTTCAGGTTTATGGCGACTTAATCGATTTATCGATCGATTGCCAAATATTCTAACTTACCGCGGTTTCAATCACATTATAATTTAAACTACAATATCGATGACAAACATGTTTTGTTGTCTGTGTTTCGGATAGCACGTTAAACTGTAGGTCCCGGATAGTCAGAAGCCAGTAAGTCTGACGCCAGTCTAACCAAGCGGTATTGGGTTGCCCGGGTAACTGGGTTGAGGAGGTCAGATAGACAGTCGCTCTTTGTAAAACACTGGTACTCAGCTGAATTCGGTTAGACTGGAAGCCGAACCCAACATAGTTGGGAAAAAGGCTCGGGAGATGATGATCGATGACAAACATGAATTGTTAGCACGGCCCCGTTGGCACACTGGTAACCGCGCCGTACTGCCGAGTTTGAGGGTCCCGTGTTCGTTTCCCGGTGCGGTCGTGTGATGAACATGCATGTTGGTTATAGTCTGGATGTTAAATATGTATTAATAAATATTAATTTGTAAATTATATGTAGATTATCAGCTGTTCTGTTGTTAACCGGGTGTGAAAACGTGTCCCGATATTATAATAAATAATCATTCAACCGTAGTGTAAATAACAAGGGGTCAACGGGGTGCTTTCAGTAAAAAGTAATATCTGAAAATACAAAAATATTTCCGTAATAAGCCAAACCCACAGTTTCCTCAGCTTATCGTACTTAAACGTACCTTTATTACTTAATCCAAAATAATCCCACTTAACAATGAACTGTTGAACTCATTATACTAATTAATGAAACGTATTTATGTCGGAGATTAAACCAAGGCAATAAAATAAAAAAATAATGCGCACGTTTTTAATATCGTTATGTTTTAACTTTATGCCGGGGTCGTATTAAGAGGCACTTTTAATTACGAAAAACTCCAATTAGCAGGAAGGGTGTGGTGTATAATCCTTGCGGTCACCGAGCAAGGCTTAGCCTACATAAACAACGTAAAGTTAGCACACGGCAGATAAGGCAAGACGCTGTATTTTTTAATAAATATTTTCTAAATAATAGTTTTTGGTGTGGCGCGTTTTTATTGCAAAGAGAACATTATATTCTCTTCTGCCATGTCACCTTATCCAATACGGTAGATGAAAACTAGTCAAATTCATTACTTTTATTGAACTGTCAGAAATGATTACTTTTGATTAATGATTTTTCACATCACGCCGTATATTTATTTCGGTTATATTGTCAATAAAAAAATATAAACAATTTTCGATTCAAAACGATAAATGAATCTGTCATTATTTTAAGATGTTTTATAAATTGAATATGATAAACTATTTTATTTTTGACCTAGTCATCATCCCAATGGTGCAGTAAGCAATATAGTAATAATTTACGCTGATTCCGTCTTGTATTTTTTTTAATGTAGCGAAATGCATGATATTGTTCATTGTCAAGGTTTTCTTCAGCTAAATTTACGATAGAAGCCACAGAGAAGCACTATCTCTAAGAGTCTATAATGCAAGTAAGTCGCACGTTTATAAATGGTAGTTTACTTACAAACTAAACGCTCTAAACCAACCATTACTGAAATAGATTCCCTGGAAGTGGTCCTGGCCATCTGCGGTACGAACGCAACTGAAGTTTTAACAACCGACGTGTTTACTAGAGTACAATCAACATATATAGACGTTTTTGAACCAGTATAATCAGAACCAGTGTTTATATAAAACGGTGTTATAAATAAGATCAACATATTTCGGTCTTGCATAGTTACATGGCTGAATAAAGACATAATTGTATTTTTACAATAAATCAAATAATATCAATAAAGCCGCAATTCGATTTACCGTAATAAAATTGGATAACCACTTTCAATTCTTAAAATTACCAAAAACAAACTAAAGAGTCTAAAAATACTTTGAATGCAATGAATTCTATTTCACAAATATTTTAGTATTTAAAGATTGATAATCACATAAATCGGTAATACTGTATTACAAAGCTTTATCGCACCCAAGGAATGGTGTGACCGGCATAGGATACTAATATGCCCTTAATAACAATACAAGGAAAATTATACTTGATACTTGAATATTCTTTGCCACATAACAATGGCCAAAGGAGATATTTTACAAAGGCAAATTCCATATGGAAACGCATTATACTATCAGTAATCCTTTAACAAATAATCAATAGTGCGAAAATACCAAAAAAACTGGGTCAGGATGGAGGGGCCTTCAAAATCTCATGTGAAGGTTTATTTTCCCATAAGGTGATAGATTTACCAGGAAATTGGGAACGCGAAGAAAAATAGGTAACAGGGTAACGTTTTGTTAGAAGCTTATGGTCAGAGAGTATATTGATGGTCTTTCCGTGGTTTTTATAACATTTTTTTGTATCAAAATCCTTTGTTCGATATTTGTAAAAAACGTACTTTCAAAGGTGCTTTTAAAAATTAAAATAGCATAAAGTATTTTTTTGCCCTAGTCATGATCCCTATTGAAGAGGCAGACCTAATAAAATAATAAATAATATCAAAAGATAAAAAAATAATTAAACATAAGGGTCCAAAGACAATACGGCCCTCGCTCCGCATGATGCTGCGACCTTATGCGAGACAAAATCCCAGCGCTGATTGTCAGCGATAGCCGAAATATGTCTTGGTATATTCCGGGGTTTATTAAATTTCCAAGAAATTGCTAAAAGCTAGGTACAAATTTAGACTAAAATCTTTGCAGAATAATTCATGGAACTTGTTAAATTGTCCCTATTTGAAGTTTATTTACTCGTATCTTTCATAATGCTACGAATTCGAGGTTAAAGGGAAAAGCCGAAATGAGTAAATAAAAAAATGCCAGCCTTAGATTAGCTTAAGGAATTGTTGTAGGTACTTATTTAACTTAATGATAGTAACTACTATCAAAGCAATAATATGGATGATATAATCCTGGTTTGTTTCTTGTAAACTCGGCGTTATTGTGTTATAAGAAATTTATTTCTCATAAGAAGTCCACTTATAATGAGATTCAGAGTAATTCAGATAATATAACAAAAGAAAACTATACGTTTAAGTAACAAAAACTTATGCAAGAAATAAATCTATGGAAAAATATTGCGATCTGCTCAAAAATGTCAATCTATGCCTACTTACAATATCCGTTCTACATTATTAATCTACTAACTACTAATAGACCCAGCCATGCGTCGCTGTGGCTATTACAAGTGTAAACTATTTAAGAGGAAAGAGGTTTAACATAGCAGCGCCATCTATTGATAACTGAATAGTATCTGACCTTCAATTAATAATGTATAATTTGCCCGACACGTGGAGGGTCAAAAATAAGAGGTAACTTTAGACAGTGACACGACTCTTTGATCATTTGTCTTCGTTACACACGTCAAGGGAATCACATTCCAGGAAAAAGTGAAATATATCTCGAGCCGCAATATTTGTAGTATTATGAAATGCAAATAAATAATGATGGTATACATTTTACCTTACGGTTGCTCTCTCTGACAGAAGCGAGCAACTACAATTGTATTTCAATTCCATTTAAACCAATTTTTTTGTCGTTTCTTAAACTGTAGGTACCTACTAATATTGTAAAGCTAAAGAGTTTCTTTGTTTGCTTGAACGCGCTAATCTCAGAAACTACTGGACCGATTTGGAAAATTCTTTGAGTCCATTCATCGAGGAAGTAAAGGATTTTTTTTTTTCAAATAGTACCGACGAAGTCACAGACAAATTGTAGGTACTTAGTAGGTGTTGAATAACAATTGCTTTAGCGATAATTAATCAAATCAACTATAGTATCGTATTATTCCTATCGCTACAAAATAAACAATAAAGAATAAACATTTACAATAATTTATGACGAGCAAATAGATACAACGTCTTAAAGCTGGGATCAGACTCAAAACGGCAGACAAATGATATCCATTTCGTGTAGAGAAGAGAAATTCGGAAGGCTTAAACTGACTACAGAGTAATTATACGTTATTATGTCTGCAAAGCCTCGGAAGATGATTAATGATGTTCGTTTCGTTAAGCAGGACACTGTCTGATGGTCTTGAATTAAAGCTTTCTTCAAAGTCTTTGCTTTAAAGCGGGTATTTTGTTTGCATTTAGATTAGCATTTGTCTAGCCTTTTCACAAGCTATGCTTGGGTCGATTTCCGGATGGCACGTTAAACTGTAGGTCCCGGCTGTCATTGAACATCCTTGGCAGTCGTTACGGGTAGTCAGAAGCCAGTAAGTCTGACGCCAGTCTAAGTAAGGGGTATTGGGTTGCCCGGGTAACTGGGTTGAAGAGGTCAGATAGGCAGTCGCTCCTTGTAAAACACTGGTACTCGGCTGAATCCGTTTAGATTGGAAGCCGACCCCAGCATAGTTGGGAAAAGGCTCGGGAGATGATGATGATGCTTGGGTCGGCTTCCAGTCTAACCGGATGAGTTTTACATGGCGCAACTGCCTAAGCATATCCGATATGCCTTGTTAAGACTGGTTGTCAGAGTTTCTGGCTTCTGACTACATGTAACGACTGCCACAGATGTTCAAAAGACAGCCGGGCCCCACAAATAAAACGTGCCTTCCGAAAAACGGTGTTCGCCTTTTCTCAACTTTTTGGAGACGGCTTTCAGTCTAACTGGATTCAGCTAAGTAAAACAGTTTTACATGAAGCGATTGTCTATCTGAACTCCTCAACCCAGTTAGCAACCCGATACCCTTTCGAAAGACTGGTTCTTGCTTGTGGTGCGAGCCCTGTGCCATCATGCAATGTTTAGGTATAAAATGTGAACTTGAATTCCAGTAATTTTTTTGGATAGGTTATTGTCTACTCCACACTATTTATACTCTTTTTTGTTCGTTAAAAATAAAGCGGATACCTATACACGTAAATAGAAGCAGCTTTTGTGTACATTTTTTATTTGCCATATATTTTTTTTCGATGCCCATTCAATTTGTAGAATTAACTGAACCAGAAATTAAAAACCGCCGACCGCGAGTTAGCAAATGTTGTGTAGACATATGCACGTACAGTAGGTATATAATATTCTAACCGTTTTCATAAATGTCTGACTTAGGCTGTATGTAGACGATCAATTCAATTTCGCAATATTACGAATTGTGCAATTTAATTGACCATATAGAACTAGACAAATTGAAGATCGCACAATGATTGAACGAAATTTTGTGTGAGTTTAATTTTTATTTAATATAGATTATCTACATACATATTTTGTCCGAATTCAATATAACTTTCAATCTAATTGTTCAATTATAGTTATTATGGAATGATATTGAAGGTCTAGTGGCTTACTAATGACTTTGAATTGCCGTCCCATCGGATTATGAGAGTGAGGGAATAGAGAGTGCACCTGTGTCTGCGCGAATGCTTGTGCACTATTATATGTCCTGCGCAGCTGGCTGATCTCCATAAATGAGAACGGCCGCCGTAGCCGACAATCGGCCTGGATGCCATCATCATCATCATCAATGTTGGCCAGTCAGTCCGTCTCTCGTGTTAAATTTTCACAGTGTTTCTATTTATAAAAAAAAGATTTTTTTGAAAAGCTATATCTCGACTGCCGTTTACTAACAAAACCACTGCATTGCTGCAAATTTATATAAAAAAAAAAACATAAATAGTGGAATTGTTGAACATGAATTTTAGCGTCAATGAAAATGATTGATACAGTCAGGGCCATTCACAATAAAGCGTAAACGGCGACCGTAAAAAGTAGCGGAGCAAGCAATCAATACAGAACCAATTTCCTATTTAACTTTTACGGTGTTCTTCAACGTTGACCCATGAAGCATTTTAGGGTTGGTACACTTTTGTAGAAACCATTGCTGACTCTGGTACAAAGATATTCCTTAGTTTTGAGATGGTCTTGTTGTTCAGATTTTCATAGGCCATTTTGATTAGGAGAAAGTGCAATGTTCGATCGATCCGCTTGGCCATTATTAAAAAATTCCGAGTGGCAATCTAAAGAAAAGACTAGCTGTATTTTGAGAAGAATTCAAAAATCGCAGAGAAAATAAAATCATCAAAAACAGAAAGAAAAGCTTATATAAACTTTTATTGCCTCGAAAGTTTTCATTAAATTCTTTCCTTCCCAATCTAACGTTAGGTATTCAAAAATTCAAAAACTTCTAGTCCATAAAAATAGTCATAAAAATATTTTACGACAGTAATTTGAGTTGAGAAAGCAAACAAGACTAGGAAATTAAAAGTAAGTAATAGCAAATTTAAAAGAAAAACACTTCATAACTTCAGCGGAAACCCTCGGAACATTGAATTTAACAATGTGCCCTTTGAGATTTTCCTCTGTTTAAATTACGTAAATACATAAAACTTTACTATTGTGTAGCTATTACATAACTGACTCTCATTAAACTGTAGTCTACCAACTAACGAGTTTATTTAATTAGAATTTGTGAGTAAAACAGATAGCTCTTCAATAATTAGTGAAGATTCAACTTCATTGCCAAATCTTTATTATAATGATGGGTTAAAGATTATCAGTCTATAAACTAACAGAATCTCAATATTATTGCTCATGTCATTTTGTCTAAAACCTTCACTAGTGGAGAGACAAGAGTAAGTATGTTCTCTTTAAACCAAACATGGAAGATAACCCCATGTGTATTTAGGAATTCAATGGTGCCTTAACCTTTTGACCGGTACGTCAAAAAATGAAAGACGGTCTCTCAGCGCCAAGAAATCATCCATAAATACCTACAATAGGGTTCGGAATTATATCGATTAAGTTAAAGTAAGTGCTATTTATTTTGAACCTCAAAAGTCTGTCATATAGTCCCATATAGTCCTGACCGTGGCGTGTTGGACACTTTTTAGCTTGTCATCTATACATGACTATAGCATTCAAAAGATTAAAATACCTCCACTATATAACACTTCTCATTAAATATCTTGAAGATTATGGCATTTGCATTAACTTAACAAAAACCTTTTTAACAGGCTCACATAAATTATAATAAATCCGCGCTTAATATATCTAGTCTGTCACTATACATAAGTATGTAATAGCCACAGGTCGCCACCAGCTTACGTTGCTAGGCAACGGACGTTGTTAGTGCATGTTAAACGAGCATCGTACGCCTTAAAACTTCACTTTACCTTTTAGTAGATATTTTATTTTTGAAAGAGATTTAGGTTCAAGAGAAGTGACAGTGGCACTTGTTATAACAATTTTTATTTGGTCCCATTGAAAGGGATTTAATTCCCCAATCAAATTTCTATTGCGAAATTATTATCATTAGCTGCGTTAGGTTTAAAAAAAGAGATTAGAGAGAGTAAGACATATCTTGTGTGCATATGTGATTGTATGGGAATATAGCTTGCATAGACGGCAGCACATCAACCTACCTAAATTTGTCGTATACTTAATCGAAATAATATCTACACGTGACTAGCCCAGCAGGCTTAGCAAGGCAACCGTAGAAACAAGTTTTGTTTACCGGAGAATGGACATAATGACAGAAAAGTGACAGATTGACGTGAGATTTCTTTTGACATTTTTTAAAGAAATTTTTCTTTTCTTCGATCGACATAAGTTTACAAGTGACTGTATGCGAGGTCGCGCCATGCTCGGGCAGAAGACATGTTGACGTTGACAGAAAGAGCTTAGTCTATTCTTGACAGAATAGATATAGATTCGCCATGCTAAGCCTGCTGATGATGTAACTATGCCTAACAGAAAGGTAGCTTTAAAATATCCAGGGAATCCTGTCTATGGAGGTTAATATTCTAGTAAAAATAACGCACTTCTCCATAATAATAAAACACCAAGTTCCAGCAGTGGAAGCCCGTAAAATTGTGTTAAAGTTTTCATGTTTATTTTCTCTTCGGGCAGTTCCAACGATAAACAACAAAATAAATAAACACCATTTGTTTTACGGAATTTAAATGAATGCCTATCATTAAGCTCGATTGTTGTTCTGTAAATTAAAATATAATCAAAACATTTTTCATTTGGACTCACTCACTCCTGTTTCATTACTTACGTAAGAAATTCTTGTTGCTATACGATCGAATTGAACTATTTTTAGACGTGGCAGATTTATACATGTATGCCGTTATTCATCATCATCATCATCGGTCTTTTTATCATCTCACTGCTGGGCACAGGCCTCCTCTCACACAGACAAGGATTGAGCGCTAATCACCACGCTTGCTCAATGCGGGTTAGTGATTTCAGACTTTATAGTTCAGGTTTCCTCGAGATGTTTTCGTTCACCTATAATCAGTAATTAGTTTCAACGTAGAATAAAGATATTCTTAGAAATAACATATAACTTAGAAAAGCTGCGTTGGTACTTGCCTGATCTGGCATCGAACTCGCACACTCATAATTGAGATGCAGGTACTTTAACCACTAGGCCACGACTTCCACCACGACGACCATTATCAACAAGTCAGTAATATCAAGCAAATGTAACCCCTAAATATGATCCAGCCTGTCCCTTGCGGTAGTCAGCAATGCCCCTAAGCCGAGGTTCGTACCCCTTAGCGAAGTCGCTTAGTATATAAGCATTTTTGCCCCTGGCTGGAGGCCTTAAATTCTAGGCATCCACAGGGTATGTCATTAAAAAAAAAAACCAAATGTATTTACCTAATAACGTTGTTGAACTGGTAATTCCGATCTCATCAAACTTATAAGCACAGTATACGTACAAAATAACGTGTGCGAATCAGATACCCAATATTAACCTCCCACGTTCCTGATAGATAAGCATGCAAATACACACACAAATCCTTTCTTTCAAATTAATGTACAAGTAGAAACATAAACCCCGAAATATCTACAGCGGCAAATACTAAAAGGAATATGCAAAATTCTACAGTACATCATAAGCGAGATAAGAATACCTACTCACTATTAAGTAGTCACGTTCTTCGCTTATATTCTTTAAGGAGGAATAATCTTCACTGAAAATTAATTTCGTCTGGAATGTTGTTAAGATTTAAGGTACGCGAGTCGGGGCTCTGAATTGCCGACATTGATACCGCGAACCTGAGTCCGTAGTTCGCACATCAAGTAAAATGGCGCTTCTGATGTAATGGGATTAAGTTTATTTTGTTTTATGCGAATGATAATAGAAATGATAAAATTTACAGTTTTCGTAGTAAAAACGGTCTTTTATACATTATTTCTTGCTCAAAATTGTGCTAGGATTCGTCACTTAGGCATATTAAATTATCGCCCGCGCCATCGAAAAACTCAAACAACAAAACAACTATGTAGATGATGTTGCGTAGTAATTTCGTAGCGCGCCTACGCCATCGATCTGCTACGTAATCGTAGCAGATCTACCTTACTTCACGTGAACTTAACATTTGAGTATATTTGCGAATACTTTGTGACCTAAATAAACCCGAGCTAGGTGGATTATTTATCAAATGTGTTTGTGATACTAGTGGCAGTATCAGCAACATTTTAGCGTCCCGTTTCTATAACCGTGTGTTACATTCTCAAGAAGTCACTGTAGTGGAGTTGTAATGCCAGGAGATTATATCATCTGGGCTTCTATACAACTGTTCTATCTACCTAAATAAATCTCGCAAATTTTCTCTAACTTATGTAGACAAAGACCCATTAATTCACCTGAGACTGACTTTCAAAGTTTGATTTAATGTTCCATACTTTTAAGTGGTTATAATTTTGCTTTGCGCTGTTATACAGTTTTGTGAGCAATATTACACCGAGATTAGGTGTTTCCATTTGAAATAAAATTAGGCAAAATATTTTCTTCGTAAATGTTAGACAACAAATACGCAAAACGAACAGATATAACATTTTCCACAAACGACGTCAATCTATTAGGGTTATCACGTAGAAAAATGATGACATGAAAGCATTTTTATGGAATTCACGGCTAAAAAGCGGCGACAGCAGTAATTTGGCGAGTGAAAGCGGTTCACGGTTGAGTGGGAGGGCGGCGTGGCGCGGCGTGACGCGGCACCGCGCGGCGAGGCGCGGCGGCCGAGCCGGTCAGCTGCTGCCGGTCACTGCGCTGATTGTTAATTCCAAGGCTAGCACACACGGGAATTCCACGCTGCGTATTGGATCTAGTAATTATGTCCTCCTACGTCAGTGTGCCTCAAACATTGTTTTATCAATGATTGAATTAACTTTACATTAAAGAACTTCAACTTCGAATGCAGAAGCTGTGTACAAAGTGCAGTTGCAGCTTTATTTCTGTAGTGCAGTAATTAAGGCGGCGAGTGAGATTTATTTCGCGAGCGAAGTTCCGAAATTGCGGCCGTCAACCCTTATGCTAGCAATCTTAGTTAGGTACTACGAAAGCCAAAAGAAGAGCTTTTTAAAAGTAAGGTAATTAATTTACTGTAAAACTATAAACTAAAACAACGTTTATCTTAAGAATATAGACATATTGAGGTTGTTAAAGAGCTCGTAGCCAAGTCATAGCCGCACGGCTCGATCGATCATAAGGTTAAGCAACGCTTGGCGCGAACTGTCCATGGGTGGGTGACCATCTTGTCATGATGAGTTCCTCCGTGTTTCGATAGGCATGTTAAATTGTTGGGTCCTGGCTGAAATTGTGGAGGAGGTCAAATAGGCAGTCGCTCCACGGAAAACACTTACACACTTAACAAATTAATCAGAGTGCATCCGATTAACAATGGAAGCTGACGACAACACAGTTTGTCAAAAGCCCTGGCAGAAATATATATTTAAATTTATATTGATATATAGTTAGTTAATAATTATATTAAAGATTACAGTACATATTCATAAATGAAGCACGTTAATGTTCCCCCAAAATAAAAATGTACGATATTCGCAAATCCATTTATTTACATCGTTGGCAGCCTCAAGACATTTAAGCTTGAAATTCATTACATTATACGTCTCGAATGTGAAGAAAATAAGCTAACATTATATATTGAGGAAGTAAATCCGTTTCTTTTTAGATTTATTACTCCGTAACCACGTAACCACTCGGCGTGATTTAACTGCGGTGCAGCATAGCGTACGCACGATATAACTACTTACCTACCTCCTTAAGAAAGATAAGGCTTATAGCGCATTGCCTTGCGGTGGAATGCGGTGCGTCTATTCTACCGCACGTTAGATTAAATTTAGCATGCGTTTATTTCACCGCAGTGCGCGCACTTCTGAGAAAATCTGTACTTCATAGATTATGCGTAAAAAAAACGCACTGCAGTGCGCGCAAGTCCTAAGAATACCTTCCGAATACAACATCACGTGCATACAAATTTCAGGACTTTTTAGTTTATAGCGTTCTTGGAAGGGACTTGTCTGTGATCATGTCAATACTAGTAGTTCTTGCTTCTCGTGATTTATCAGGAGCCAAAAATTTTTCGGCACGTCACGGTCACGATTACATGACAGACTTAGGGCCAGTTTCACAGGTTACGGATAGCCACTACCAATCAGATAAATTAAAAAATGGAACAGAATTTGTATGAAATTATCTGCCAGATAAACTATTCAGAACTAATCAGCAACCAGCAAAACTGGCCCGATATAATTACGAACTAACGACTATATTGTAGGTATTTATAGATGAATTCTTAGCTTGGCGTTGAGAGCATGTCTTTCTTTTTTTGACGTGGCGGTCAAAAGGTTGAGCATAAAAACCATATACCTACGTACGCTCCTACAGTATATTCTGCATATTTGATATACAGATATCGGTACACACACAGGGTGTTTCGGACACCACTGGTCCACAAAACAAACTAATAGCGGTCATAAGGCTGAAACAGCAGCTCACACGTTAACAATACCGCGCCGTTACGCAGTGTATGGACTATGCGACTTTGTACGCACAAATATTTGTTCCAAACTTTACTAAAAGCTACCGGTGAACGATTTAATTTACAAATCGACTCTTAACAATTGAATATGTGTATCTATTTTTTTATGTTAAAACATCTCACGGTCTAGTAATCACATAGTGCGACTACTGTGTACGGGGTATGGGGTTCGAGCCTCGATTCGGGCTAAAATCGATTCGATAGGTTTTAAGAAACTTTCACAAAGCAGCCCGAAATCTGGAAGTTAGTATTGATGTGGTGAGATATCCTGCGCTTGCTCTCTCCGGTCATGTCCGATTGCCGTCCCATCGGCCTATGAGAATGTACCTGTGTCTATAGCAGTGCTTGTGCACTATAATATGTCTCCCTCAGCTGGTTGCTCTTCTTAGAGAGAGAGCGGTCACCGTGGCCGAAAAATGGTCTGGACGTCATTATAGCTAACCATAACCAAGTATCTACATGCACGATGAGAGTTTATATTGATGAACTTGAACTGTATACAAAACATTTATAGCTACATTATTCTTCGACAGTGGTTGTTATTTCTAACACATATTATGATCACTAAAAATAAAACAAAAGCTTTATTTTATTTCTTTAAATTCGCTTTCCAATGACTACAAAGAATCTAGAATCCTTTGTAGCCCCAAAACCAAAGGTTTCTGAAGCTTCGATACAGAAACGAAAGTCCCATAACATAGAACCTATCCGAACAAAAACAACAGTTGTAATTACAGCTATCGAAGTCTTTGTTTTTATTGCAAAGTGATTTTATGGTTCACTTTGGCAAGTGTTGCCTGGCTCTCGGTAAGGTAATTTTCTTTGCCAATTAAGCAAATTTAGGTCGTGTTTTTTGTTATATGCAAATCTATTTGCGTTTCCACAACCCTTTTAGACACGCTAATTGTTGTTTGTTTTATACAATTGTTCCAAATAAGTAGATGTACTTTTTGGTTTTGACGCCAGCACATCAAGCTACTACAATCTGTCGAATAAACTTTATCGCTGAAGCATATGGTTTAAAGTTGATTGGGAAAATTAGCAGTTTCAACGTATAACTTTCAG
Organism: Heliothis peltigera; assembly: GCA_958496145.1. Lineage (NCBI taxonomy): Eukaryota > Metazoa > Arthropoda > Insecta > Lepidoptera > Noctuidae > Heliothis > Heliothis peltigera. The sequence continues at coordinate 4,781,307 of OY292338.1, read as the reverse complement.
ACTACGTAATAAGGTTGATTTTGCTGTATCATTATATTTTTGTTTTGCCTTTGAAAAATGCTTTAGGATTTTGATATAAATATTAAAACGACATATTTACGTACTCAATCTGCTTCGAGCCATATTAAAAAAGTGATTCATAGTGATGATGGGGTTACCCCTGGGAGTGCTGGTTTATAGACGTTATTTTTATTAACATTAATGGCCAAGTTATGGAACTATAAATAAGGATAAATGCTCATGAATATGGGAATGTTGTGGCTAGGTATAACGTAGTATGATAACACTGAATAATACAGAATCATTAAAACAATTTCGTTACAAATTGATTACCTACTTTATAGGTTAAGGGTCAGTTTCACCGGTTACGGATAGCCACTAACTACCAGATAAATTTAAAAAATGGAACAGAATTTGTATCAAATTATCTGCCAGATAAACTATCTGGAAATTATCCGTAACCGGTGAAACTGGTCCTTAATAAGTAGTATTAGTAAGTAAGTAGTATTAGTATTAATAAGTAGTATATATAACCCCATAATAGTTTCAATACAAATCCTCTTCTAGACCAGAGTACTGAAGTTATCTTAGTAAAAATATTGAAATACCGAACTTCCACATAACATACACCTAGTACTTATGTTTGGAGAATATTAAATATTATAGGGTATTGGAAAAATGTGAAAAGTGGAAAGCTGGCGCTCGATGCCGGCGTCGACGCAATATCGCGCTGATGGCATTCCTTACCTGCCTGCTGGCCTCTTTGCTGTACCGGGGAACAGGGATAATACGGAACGGGGCACGAACACATTATTAAGGTTATTAAAAAGGACTTTTCATAAAAAAATGTTTCAATTATTTCTGTGAGCTTTTCATATCGTAGAACTAGTATTTTCACTGCTTGACTTAATACTGTTAAGTCGTTAATTTATCGGAATTAGCTTTTTAGATATTGTGTGAGTAAGTCTGGATACTTAATTTCCTGATTATTCTCTCCACAGATTCCTTGGTTCACCTACAGTAGATTTTTATGTTCAGAACGCTGTATTAATTTATGTAATTTTAGTATAATTTTTTGATTATCTTTAACAGGTTATTTATTGTCTGTTATAATTTATAACGTTTGATTTTACCGATTAACATAGTATTATCCTTTCAGAATGTGTATACAACGTCCGTGTGTGACTTCTATGAAAGTTGGAAAGTTAATGAAAAATGTAATCTCCTATAAGCCATGATCCAACCTTAGCTTAAATGTTTCAAACTGAAAGTTAGTTCCGAAATTAACTTCAGCTGAAATATAATTGTACGTTGTGAGCTTTAAAATTAACGTTTACTATAATTAGAAATCAGACTTTGCTCATTTGTGGAGTTCATAAATTATTATTTAGTATCATGTTTTAAAAATACGCTTAGTTTACGCTTGTTCCATTTTTGTGTTGGCTTTTTCTAATTTATATTATAAAGTCGACAACTGTATCTACATTATTGAGCATCCAAAACAAAAGCAATTTAAATTTCGTTCGTGGAAAATAATTCTTTAATCGTATTAGAATTTTTCATCAAAAATAACATCAACTGAATACCAATATAATCCAAGAATCTTTATAATCCAGTACAATAATAAACACAGCTTGGTTAGATTGAGCTCCCCCCAATTTTGTGTAGCTTCTTAAACTAATCTATAATTTCATCAAATTTTTCGCTCGCCTAACATTTATGAAAAGACACCTTATTTCATAGGAACTCGAGTTTCTATGCGACCAACGCTGCCCTGTTACGATATTCCGAACAATGATAAAGATTATTTGAAACTTCATTCGTCCAATATTGCCTTAAATGGCCTTAAACCACTCATCCGATATAATCACGTCTGATATGCGGTAGGCAATATCACTGAATTTGGGTCCAGGGCATTATTTGTATTATCTGAATACAATATTACCTTCTCCGTTGTGTATTAACATAATAACATTTCGGACTGATTTATTTCTAACAAATCCGAGTTATATATTTTCTATGACGTATTTTTGGTAGCAATATCGAGACAAATCTCATTTCGTTTGACAATCTTGGTTATAATTTTCTGCTGTTCGATCTGTCAAACTGTCAACGAATATACATTGAATACAATTAGATTTGCAGAAACATTTTCATTTCATATTTTCCTTGAAACGATGATTTAATAATATAACAGGTTTTTTTTATAGACAATGGGATATAAATGAATAAAAATACTCGTTTTTCGGTGACCGAAAAAATATAATAGTTTTTCTAAAAGAGGGCAATAGTTGCTCCTTTCGGTAAAATTTGCAATATCCGGTAAGGCAGCTGGATATGGTTCGTCTATTTTTCGTGAGAAACACATGCTACAAAGAGTGTGTTAAGTATGAATGAGGATGGATGGAGAGGCAGAATTGAACCAAAGAAAAGATGGATTGATTGCCTGAAAGATGACATGAATAAAAGGGGATCACGGCTGAAAGAGAGGAATGGAAGCGGAAAACACATTGCACCGACCTCAAATAACTTGGAATTAGTTCGAAGAAAGAAGAAGAATTTTGCGTCTTGCAGTTAAACTCCGCGTTGAAAGTTCAAATATCACAATCTAGAACACCATTATTGTTACAAAATTTATCAAACATCAAAGTTTATTCTCAAAACAAGTTGATTATTAATTCTATGCTTGGCAATTTAAGCTTTCAATGAAATTAATGAATTCCACCTTCATCATCGGTCACTAAGCTGTAAGATGAAGCTTCCGAAATCATGAAAGATGACTAAAGGATTTCTTATCTAATTGCTTTTCACAATGGAGTCAAAATCCCAGCTCTAATTTCCATCTTATTGTTGCATTTGTATAGAGATCTTCCTAATAATTCGTCTGTATTGTTGCTTATAAGTGTTCGCCCGGCTTCGTCTGCGAAAGGGTTCGTTTATAAGCCGTACTTATGTATACTTATAGGGTATTGTAGCTCGATCTATTGTGCCACTAATGAGCAATCACCGCGACTCACTTCACGCATTTCCACCCTTTCAATGAACGTATAGACAACTTTAAATAGATGTATTTATACGTAGGTATGTGTAATTAGTTCTATTGATATTGTCTCATGTTTTTTTCTGCAGGCTTAGCTATTAAGTGTGCGGGTATAGTTAGATTATTTTTATCAATGACTTGATATTTATAATATACCCAAAGCTTGGGTTATTTTCAATTCTTACCTAGACTTTAGCAAAAAACCGCATGCTATCGGTATTACAAAACACGATGAAAATATCTAGAGGCGTTACAGGTAGTAAATTGAAGCCAAGGTAATTGTTTTTTTCTAGATAGCTAAAATACAAGTATGGTATTCACTCGATAAACAATCGAGTAGTGTAAGAAATATTAACATGATTGAAAATCAATCACTACAATAAAATCTTGGGACAGGCCTTATCAATGCAACACGACTCATCGGTTTATATAATAGCATATCTAAAAGCACACACGCAAACATGTATGTAGATATCAAACATTGATCAAATATCGTATTTTTTTTTTAATCCGGTGGTTTTATATCGAATATTAGCATTCGAGTAATTTCAAGTCGATTTACTTGAAACGATACCTAAAACATTAATCAGTTACCAGATTCAGAAAAATAAATCGGGAACATTTCGTATTAAAAGATATCAAAGCGAGCTTTCGCAATAAATTGATATCATAAATCAATAAACAATATAATGTAATTTAGCAAAGGAAACGGATGCGTGACGCTTATGTGTGTGTTATGAAGGCCGTGATTCCTGCGGGTATTTTTCTTTAATATTATCTGTGAAGACAAGATTTTATTTATGAACGGCTAATGTTGCGACTAGCAATACTCACATTAATAAAGTATTATTAAAATTTACAAACAGGGCAACAATTTGTATGTCGTAAACGTGTACCAACATGCCTCCGGTGTTTTTATTGGAAATCCAGGCCCAGCTCAACACAAACTAAAGTCTTCTGCTACGATTACTTATGCCTATAGGTAATTTTTTTGTATCATCATTAGATGCCTGATTTTCTTATGATCGTGTCAATTCTTTCGCATTAAATATACCTAGGGCCACTTTCACAGGTTACGGATTGCCACTATCTACCAGATAAATTCAAAAATGGAACAGGATTTGTACGAAATTATCCGTAACCGGTGAAACTGGCCGTAAGTCTCATATTTTGTTATATGTATTCTTTTCAAAATTTAAATTCAAACCCTGACATTCAAACAAATACCATAATGTTTGCGATACAAAGGTATAAGTAAGTCAATCTTTAGAAAACATACGAACATCAAACACGGAGTAGGAAAAATGTTTCGTTACTGTCAAATGGGCGGATTATAAGAGCTTAACTTGAGAATCACAACGAGCTGAAATGCTGAATGGAGGCAATCAGGCCTGCCAGTTGCCGCTGAAGGGATGAAGTATACGGCACTCCTGTAGCAGCCAAGTATTTACAATGCACTGTTTTCCCGTTTTGTATAACCGTAGTGGGTATATTCCATATGCAATTTGAAAGAGTTTCTAACTATTAGGTCGGCCTTATGTAAACGACTTCTAAAAGAAAAAAAACAGTCGTTAAAAGTTCAAAAGAGTCACGAATTTTATTGCCTGTCCAAAGAAAATAAAATATCCTTTACTTCATTTGTGACATTCTGGGTAGCACTCCGGAGTTAGTAATAGTTTAATGGCGAAAGGCTCGTTCACAACAATATTGAAGTTACTTGTAGACTTTTCAAGAATTTTTGAATTCTTGTTTTCTTCTAGTTTCCATCTGAACTTAGAATGAAGATCAACACTAAGTAACTGTACAGATTTTCCCAATGAACTATAAACCATATCATCATCATCAGACTCTTTATAGTCCCACTGCTGGGCACAGGTCTCCTCTCATACTGAGAAGGATTGACCGTTAATCACCACGCTTGCTCAATGCGGGTTGGTGATTTCAGACTTTTTATAGTACAGGTTTCCTCAAGATGTTTTCCTTCACCTTTAATTAGTCATTGGTATCTAAGATATGCTTAGAAAGTACATACAACTTTTTGAAGAAAAATTGCATTGGTACTTGCTTGACCTGGAATCAAAGCCCACACTCACACTTGAGAGGCTGGTGCTTTCACCACTTGACCACCACGACTACCATATGCTTCAGCGATAAAGTTGAAAATCTATTTGGAAAATTTGACAAATTGTAGTTAGGTTGATGTGCTGGCGTCTGTACAGTCGGCCGCTTTATGCAGCGCTGCACTAAGAAACTAGTAACTAACTACAGTTGAGTTCTATTCAAGGAGCTCATGTTCGCAAGATACACGAAGCTATTAACATGTGTAAATGATACTAGGAATACAGAATACTGTAATTCGAAGTATCCACTTAAATACATCTAGATATTTCGACTAAGTTGCCTTACTTTAGTTTCACATTTCTCCGGCCTCTGTGTTCTAAACCGCCGATTATTTTCAACAATTTAAGAAACAGTAATAATTTTGACTATCTTTTATAATGAGTTTGTATACTAAGATAAAGCACTCTTATTTTGAAAACTTGTAACTAATGTGCCTAGCACTTATCTAGCTCGGAAAAAAGTAGCACTTACCTAATACTTGGAATATCTTATGTATTTTCTTAATTCTTCAGATATGCATGCTCAGATAACCGTACCTATTATGATAATAGTAAAGTATTAACTAATTTGATACAATCAAAAAGCTAACAAGTTTTCAAGAGATGCAAAATATAAATTTAATTTCATCCATCTGATATTTTTGCACTATATATTTCATTTCTGACAGTTACATACAAATCATATATGTGAAAATTGGCCTCTACAAATGCGATTATTATAATTTATTTATTACATTTTTCATGCTAATGGATAACATAACAGTAACAATTATGCTTATTTCTCCGTGATAAATAATCCTTTCATCATATGAATAAAATATTTCTGTTCATTGTTCATTATATCATGGAATTATCATTCATTACAATTCATTAGGTCCTTGCTACTCCGGATCTCTCTCCAGTCGTGTCGGATTGCCGTCCCATCGGACTATGAGAGTGAGGAAATAGAGAGTGCACCTGGATCTGCGCGAATGCTTGTGCACTATAAAATGCCCAGCGTAGCTGGCTGATCTCCATAAAAAAAAGAGAACGGCCGCCCTAGCCGACAATCGGCCTGGATGCCATCATCATATCATGGAATTGAAATAAATACAATAAACAAATTAAGAAGAATTCCGAACAAATTAGTCAAAATTATTTTAATTTTATATTGCTTGTTCTAGAAATTATTTCACGTTCCAAATTTAATTTTAATAAGTAAAGTAAGTTGAACCTTCAAGAATTATTAGGACTTTAAGATAATGGAAGCAACTTTCACTGTACAAATTACACGAACCATTTAGACGCTCTTAGAATAAATTTATAAGACGCACCTGTCGGTCGGGCTATGGAACTATTTGGAATGGTAATGACGCCAACTTTACGAACTAGGACCGCTGCAGACGAACCTACTTAAATCACACTAAGAAGGTATTTTACAAAGATATAATGGCCTTTTTTATAATATATTCTGCAAGTTTTTTGGTTCATTTAAGTTGGATAAAAAAATATTACACCTTAATAAGTTTATTTTATAGTTATTGAAATTTTAATTATTACATAGGTGAGTATTTTACTACCAATAATTATAAGAGCGTAACAATAATGAACCAGCTTTATGTATTTGTTTATTTAGCGTTATGTAATTTCTTTGCCAATATTCAATTTCTGTGCGGTTAAGCAGTAAACAGCCTATTAGGTTGAACTGCGAGTTGCCAACATCAAAAAAAATCTGTATCTTTATTATTAAAAGATTTTTCAAACAACCTTTATCAATACGTATATTTTAAGAGTTATAATGTTGTTCATACATAGATAAAACAATATTAACATGAACAGGTTCTTAAAATAGAAACGCACATAATATCTTTGTCCGCCAACTCTACTTCTCTAGATAAAATATCTCGCTATATTGAATTATTAGCTACGAGTATTGATCCAGTAGGTACCCTTATTATGATGAATAGCGGCCAATAATTTTAATCTTCGTTCAAACCTCAATAAATTCTGTCCTATCTATTTTATGAGGACATTTTATAGTGTGCCTTACATAATACTGTTCTTTTGTAAAAGGTGAGCTTGGAACTTACATATCCGAATAGAGATTTGTGTGGTTTTCCAATGATATCATCTAAATATTGCATGGTTTTTTGACTGAATTACATAGACATCGTAACATTCGAAGTGCTTCTCAATCAGAGAAAATATCAGCTAAGTTATTTTCCTTAACATGATAGTAATTGTTTTTATTAAGTACTAGGTTCCGCCAGCGCTTTCACCGGCTTCCTGAGTTAATTACTTCCTGAAACCAGATAAAAAGTAGTCCATATGTTATTCGAATGTATAAGCTATATTACTGCTAAATTTTATCAAAGTCTGTTGAGCCGTTTGGGTGTGAAGAAGTAACAAACATACACACACACACTCATGACTTACAAACTTTTGCCTTTAGTGTTACGTCATAGTGTGATGTGATGAGGGATACAATTTTTTTGTAATCTTTAAAATATGTGTACACCTTAAAGTTATCCAAGTATAAGTGTGAGAGTAAGATGGACGTATACAGGGCTTATAGCCCCATCTCATTCTCACCCCAAAACAGGATCACCTTAACATGTCAAGTTTCAGACTTCGGAGTTCTACGAAGAAATGAATCAGCAGCTTTTGAAATCTAGAATATATTAGCCAACCAAAATATTTGTAGCCCTCTTGTAATAAATTATATAATATGAAAAGAGTGCCAAGTAATATTCTTCAAATTGTGTACAAATATTCCAAGAAATAGGCAATAAGTTACTACGCAAATATATTAGGTTAGCTTTAAGAAGCGGAGCGTGTAATGTGTTTCATATTTTTATTAGAAATCTTAACCTTATTTAATATTTTGACTTTGGGACCTTCTACATAGAAAGGTTAAAAGTATTAAGACGGAATTTTGTATATACAGAGGCATATGGTTCAAAGTTCATTGGGAAAATTTGACAGTTTCGCTTAGTTAGCTTGACGTGCTGGTACTGTACGTAGATTCATAGACACCCGAAGAAAATAAATTCTGGGGAATATTATAATATTTAGTTTATTTTGAAATGCGTGTGGTGAAAACGCAGAAGCTTCTAATAGTCTTTTATATTATAATATTCTTTTTTATTAGTAGGTATTGGAGCATGCCATGGAAATCTAGCGAGGAATGATACTGTTTCTTATTCTACTGTTTTAAAACATTTGATAAAAAGACAAACAAAACTAAAATGCCAACCTATTTGAATACCAACAAAATATTTATGAAAATGTGAATTTGTAAACATATAAATAAAAGCTTAACAATGGATAACCATAACCACATGATAACGACATGTCATCCATCAATGACAAACGAATACAAACCGCAAATTGTCACAGTTATGACAATGCGGACAAACTGACCATTTAAGCATCAGCACATATAAACATAATCATTAATTAAGAATGATATCGTATAATGAAGTCGTGGTGGCCTAGTGGTTAAAGAGTCAACCTCGCAAGTATGATGCGAGTGTGATATGAGTGCGTGGGTTTGACTCCACTTCAGGCAAGAACCAATGCAACTTTTCTAAGTTTGTATGTAGGTACTTTCTAAGTATATATTGGACACCAATGACTGTGTTTCAGATGACATGTTAAACCATAGGTCCCGGGTGTCATTGAACATCCTTGGCAGTCGTTACGGGTAGTCAGAAGACAGTAAGTCTGACGCCAGTCTAATCAAGGGGTATTGGGTTGACCGGGTAACTGGGTTGAGGAGATCAGTCGCTCCTTGTAGAAATACTGTTACTCAGCTGAATCCGGTTAGACTGAAAGACGACTCCAACATAGTTGGGAAAAGGCTCGGGAGATGAAGACACATAATCATAAATTAAAAAGGGCCAGTTTCACTATGTTCTAATAGCCACTATCTACCGAATAAATTCAATGAAAAATTAAACAGAATTTGTATGAAATTATCTACCAAATAAACTATCTGGAACTTATTCGTAGGTGGTGAAACAGGCCCTCACTGTTCCCCTCGCTTTATTTATAAGTTAAATAAGTGTGAATTCTAAGTTAAAAATATATAAAACCCAAAAAAAACTGTAGGTCGAGCATTTAAGCTCTGTTCATGAATTATTTATTTCAAACAATATCTGTGCCATGTTGTATGATATTTACTTTTGAAAACGTTCTCAATATAAATTTGTACCTCTAGAAACTATACACGGTATTTACGACCAAGCATCTATCCGAAGATATTTTTTTTAATTTTGAAGCTTAAATTAGACGACATATCACAAAAAAATGCATTAATATTCTTAGGTGTATAAACTCTATTTGAAGACATACCTACATATGTTGTGTAGGTACAGCCACCAGCACATCAAGCTACTACAATCTGTCAAATTTCCTTAATACATTTTCAAATTTATTGTTGAAACATATGGTTTAAAGTTGATTGGGAAAATTTGTCATTTTCGGGTAGCTTGATGTGCTGGCGTCTGTACCTATTTACGTATTTACTACATTGAAAAGAACAATTAACGAGGAAAGAAAAATAAACGTTTATAAAACTATCAACATGCGTTTGCTCTCCGCTCTCCTCTGATCTCCGCTTTATAAATGCCGCAATTAAAAAGACGAACACTTTCAATTAATTAGCATTGCAAATAGAAGACTGAAACTGATTGCGCTTACAAATTGTGGCTACGGGAGAGCACGAGAGAACTTCCATAGAAAACTACTAATTATTGATTGCGAACATTGTACAGACGCCAGCACATCAGGCTACCGAAACTGTCAAAATTTACCATTCAACTTTGAACCATAATGCTGCAGCGATAAAGTTGAAAATCTATTAAGAAAATTTGACAGATAGTAGTAACCTGATGTGCTGGCGTCTGTACAATGAAATGTGACGATCATAGTAGGTATTGAAAATATCGATAACATAAAAATGTTAGTAAGGCCCAACTTACCGTTTCATTGCTAGACTAATGCTATTTTATTTTACGTAGACAAAACCAAGGAAGAAGCTTTGATGTTTGATATTTATGACTAGTTATGAGTAGATTTCTAAATACTTCTTTCTACTGAAGAAAACACTTCAAACTAATGTTAATCGAAAACATAACATTGAAATCTAATTTTTATATATCATAGGTGCAGGCTTAATCTAAGTTATTATGTAGTGTATGTACCTACTTGTGTGAGTGTGTATGCATAGAATAGAATAGAACATATGATAATATGTAGAAAATAACGAATCTCACCATTATAACACGGCATACAAGAGCTTAAATAAACATTAACTTATCGTTCATACCGAACATCTCAGCTTCTCAGCTCCAACGCTTAATAATATCAACACCATTTCACAGGTGATTGAAGCTGCATCCTTATTGTAAAGTGTCGGCAGCCAGATGCATGCAGCATGCAGGTTGAAGTAGCCTCGGATGCAGATACGGGCTGTCTGCATAGCTTCCGTATATATCGTGTTTGTGCCGGCTTGTTTGCCGCCTGTGTACATTATACAGCGTGTTCTTGTGTTTGTGTTCGTTGATTATCGTTTTAGTTTAATGGATATTTATGTATTACGTTTGTTTGTTAGTTGTGAAAAAGGATAATTATTTTTAAAGCCGACATTCTTCCTTTTTACTTAATGTCTAATTTAGATCTACTGGCGTTTCTTATATCGTAATTAATACCTTTGTATAGAATGTTTTTTTTTATTATTAGGTACCTGCCTAAATATAATGCGAACAAAATACATAATATATATTCAGTACATTCACTTACGAAATAATATAGGTAAAATAAGCTCCTAGTTGGTCCAGAACAAAATCATCCATATAAAACAACAACACCCACGCAAACAAACCGACCAACACACAATCCTCATATAATCGGCCCCTGACGTCTCTATTCCGCTTCAATTCATTCATTATAACACGATTAGTCAACTGCGACGCGCCAATGGAAGCCCATAGCTATGTATGGAGACAGACAGACAGACAGGCAGGCAGGCATCCGCGGTTGTCGCGAAATTAAACGGAAATCGAACGTTGCGGCTTGTGACCGCCTCGGAGAGTACTATTGTATACAAGGCTATACGTAAATACCTTAGTGTTCATGTCAGTATCGAGATTTATCTGAAAAAGTTTTATTTTAAAGCTGGATGACAGAAATTGGAAGGACTGGGTGGTACAAGGTTCTTTTTTTCATGAAATAAGTGATGTGCTAATCACACATAGGTATTATGTTTGTTTCTACGTCCTGAAAAGGTTAATTTTTGATCGTTTCATTTATTATTCATTTATACTTATAAAATGAATTTTGGACAGTGTACAATTGCGGACCCGAAGCCGTTAGGCGTTTTCTACCTACCAACCTATATTTTAAACATTAATCAAAATTATGAATCTTGTAATGTAACCTCCTAACAATAATGACTTCAACATCGCGCTGAGCCCTTTGAGACATTTGTCCAAGCTATAAAGAAGCAAGAGACTACAGAATTACCAAGCCAATTTATTACTAAAATTATATAAAAAGTTAGTCGGATACAGAGACTAGAGATAATTATTATTTACAAAATTCATGGCGTAACAAATATTGACCAAACTTTGTTTCCGTATTTCAATTTCGAATTAATGTTTGACTAAATTCTAAATTACGAAACGAACAAATTGAATTGCTCTTACAAATCTGGAATGACTAGGTATGTATCCAAATTTGAATTAATTTAGTAGCTAGACTTTATCGTCGGTTAATAATTTCACATTGGTGTCAAATTGCTGGACACAGAGTATTCTATTTGTCGACCGAAAGCCTGTAACTATTTTATTATGTACGTAAGCTGACCGAAACTGAAACTCACTGAAAACTGAAACTGAGTCCATGAAATAGGACGCTAGAATACCTAATAAAATGTGCCAACTTCAGCTTGAACGTTTGTACTAATGAAATATCCATGATTCATGTTTGCAATGGAGTTACAACACTACGCTTCAGAAAAGTTGTCAGGACAAATCGTCACGTCACACATTCACAGATAAAGCCCAAGGGAGGTATCACAATTTTCGGGGTCTCAAATGAGTGGAGCGAGAGCCACAATGGCCACGGTTCTAATGCGAAGTTTGGGACCTTATTCTATTAAGGACGACACGACACTACCGCACACTACGTGACAGCGTGCAAAACCGCCTTAAGCCCCCATTGTGCTCGGCCAAAGAACTAGTTTAAGTTTGCATAGATAAAATCGATAAGTTAAGTGCAACCCGAGTCTCGCTATCAGATGCGAGAGTCGTTTAAGCGGATTTTATCATTTTACAAATGTACTTTACTGAGCTCAGGTTAGTTAAACTTCGGTAGTTTGCTTCACAGAAACAAATTGAGAAATGCTTTGTGAATTCAATTTGTAATACAAATGCTTTGTGCATTTTTCAAGGATGTTTTTAATCTTGTTATTTCCCTAAAACTAGTTAGAAAGTTAGCATGATTTTTCAGTAAGGGTTTTATTAAATTCTTTGATCTTATAGTCTCAAGAACAATTGTAGGTATTTGTTAGATAAAATACATACGGCTGGCAAAACGCATTATTAAGCTATTTGAGTATCTATAATGCCAACCTTCTCGATCTTATTACCAGTATCTAATTAATAAAACTGGCACATACAGAAAGACATAAATATCTGAAAAAAAAAACATTCTTTCTCAACCGAAGTCTTCTAAAACTATCTCTTCTCTTGTTCCAGCCGTGCGAGCGTCGCCCGAGCCGCGGCGCGCACCGAGTATACTGGAGCCGCCGCGCCACGTCTACTTCACCAACGACACTGGCGTGCTGCTCAGCTGTGCCACCCGGGGAGACTATCAGGTCAGTCAAGAAACTTTGGTCAGGAGAAAGAAGTTTTATCTACACAAACAAACTTTGAATATGTATGTCCAGAATATGATGTAATTGATGCCAAAACGATAGAGCGCAAACCAGTTCAGGAGGTGACGGAGATATGGCATTGGATTTGTTCTTTTGAGTATGCGTTAAATAGACATGGCATACCTCGTCTATTTATTGTAAATAAAAATCTATTTATCTTTACTAATAATCATCATAAATCGGGAAGAATTGATTGTTTGTTTGAATTGAACAGGCTCTAAAATTACTTGACAGATAAAAAAAAATATTTCAATACATACATATATTGGGAAGTTACACTATCCCCGGTGACCTTAGGCTATGTTTTATCCGAATATGGGAAGAAGTTTCCCGGGGACACAAGAGAAACCGCGAAAAACGACACGTATACAAAATTACAATTTCACCTTATGAAAAAGACGAATGAAAAATATTTTCCTTTAAGTAAAAGCGGCCAACTGAAAAAAACATAAGTAATTATTAGGCAAATCAAAAGATATTGCTTATTAATCAAATAAATGTTCAAAGCGTTCGAAGAAGAAGTTTAAACAAATGTTTTACATTGTTAAAACTCATTCACGAAATGATAAAGAGATTCCAACTTTGGTAGACGGCGGCGTTATTTAGATATACTTAAGTAGGTACCCAGTATTATAGTCAAAATTAAAACGAATAAAATTTTATTGAGGTACAGACGTTAGCACATCAACCTACCTCAATCTGTCAAATTTCTACAATAGATTTTCAACCTTATCACAATATCGGAAGGTTAATAATCGATTGGTAAAATTTGACAGATTCGGGTAGGTTGACCTGCTGACGTCTGTACAACCAACCATCTTCATAATATTTTATTTCATCTCTTTTAAAAGGCAGACAAAATAATATTAACCGCACCCTTAATGCCCTTATGCAAATTAATTCAAATAAGTAAAAATGTCCGAGAGCTTATTTAAAGGTCCCGAAAACATTATCATTTTGATTGCCCCACTATAGGCATTTATCGCCTGTATGCCGATTAGTCAACCCTAGTTTTATCAATAAAGACAAATTACGTAACATATAATAGTTTCGCTGTAAACAAAGGAAAAAAACTTCCAACTCACCATTGAGAAACATTATAATAAATATACCGGTTAAAGCGATTGAAACAATAGGATGAGAAGTTCTCTCGTATTATATTTTATTAGGTATAAGTTCGTATAGCATAATACCGTTCCTTTGTGTCGAAGGAATCAAACGAGGAGCTGTAACTAATGGAGTGAGACGCCATAACAAATTGGAGACAGTGGGCTACCTAAACGGAATATTTCCCAATTTGTTCCCTCCGTCGTAATTCTTTCGCAAAAGAATAAACAAAATCCTTTTCGGCCGGATATTCTATCGTCGTGAGATATTCGTGTCAACTTGGCCTATTTACTTATTGTTTGCCTTTATGTATGGATTTTCATCACTTATTTTTGCATCAACTTTTTTTTTTAACATTCGCTGGTAAACCCAGCGAAACTTTCCACTTTTAATAAATTGAATTTAGCTCGCAGCTTTACTGCGATGTTTTTCGACAGAATAGCTTTTGTTTGGGGATGGATGGTCTCGATAAAATTCGTAGTGTAATATATTTAAGAGACGCATGGTAAAACGCAGTTTAATTTTATATCTGTATAGATTTTTTTTTACTAGAAACACTTTATAAAATGATAACCTCATAAATGCAGGCAGTGCTGTTAAAAATAAAAACTTATTATTTTACCTTTTATATGTATAAGTACAAGATTAGATAGGAGAACAAATTGATTTTGTTATTATATTTTTTTCAGTCTAGTCAACTCTCAAGATCTACACATATTTGTTATATTAACCAAGATATACCTACTAATAAACCTACTCACGCGTTTTATTCCCAAACATGTAAGCATACACACAAATCTTTGCCCAAAGCTTGTTATAATGTTTCCTCAGAGGTGTTTTCAAGAAGCGCATATCATAGATGAAATATAACGCGCAGCTTCGCATCCTACGCCAATCTGATTTAGTATTCACAAACCCGCTCTCCCAACTCAAATATAAATAAAGTTTTTCCATCCGACAGAGTTTGGAAGTTTACGGTCACAGACCCAACAGGGAAATAAAGATATACGTAATGTTTGAACATTTCGTTTCGTGATTTGGTTTGTACTTTTAACTTTTTTGTTTGCTCATTAAATTAATGAGGTCGCTTTAGGGTCGGTTCATATCTAATGGAATATGCGTCGCGTATTATCGGTCGCGTAACGCCAGAACTGACAAATGTATAGAAAAACACTTGACCGTTCACACTCAACCGATGATACGTTAGTGCGACTGATGATACGCTCGGCGTATTTTACGTCAGATATGAACCGACCCTACTGATGAAATTATATCGAGAAAACATCACAAAGCTTTCACAACTAATTACACATTTTCGAAGATATTTTAAATCTCTGTAGGTATATATTTTTATGGCCTACAGAGCTTGATGTTATTGTTTGTGTTGCGTCAATTACTCTCCATGGCAAACATTAAACTTAACACCCTATTGTTATGGCATGACATTGCGGCTTAACGGGTATCAGGTGTTGACATTGATTGCCCTATAAACGAAGAAAACATGCCGAGTAAGTGGCTACTATAGACATTACAACGTAATCTTAGCACAGATTCCTGGCTCTTTGTATTTCCGAGTTAAGAGTTATACGGTCAAGTAAAGGAAATTTCATTGAAACTAAGAGAATTGTTATCAATTCTTCTTAATCAAAGAATCTTTACGGGTCTTTAGTTATACGAATTAAAGCAAAAACTTGCCGGTTGCGAGAATTTCCCGCAAAGTTTTCACATTCAGGCGGAGTTTGGTGGAGTTTGGCGGAATTTGGCTGCGAACGCTCCCCCGGGATGCTAGCTACCTGTTCAACGTTGAGCCTGCCAGAATTCTACAATTAATTTCCTAACTTTTCATTGTAAATATTATTTGATGGCCACTTTGCTAATGGTGGAGTGCAAAACAGTTAATGCAAACTTTAAAATCGATTCCTCTAAGTTTAAATAATAGTTACAGTTTATGATGTCGTAACTACAATAGACCTAGAACTACCTGTAGATACGAAGTACCGAGTGAAACCTTGATGGTCCTCTCATGATAGCCTGAATCATATCTCTATGCAGTTATTAAGGTTCTCATGGATTAAAGAAATGTGATTGCGAATACGCAGAATAATAGTCACTTATTTTCATAACTAGAATACGTTCGAATCCTAAAAGTATTTTTTCCCCAATTTAGAATAGGCATAAAGGACCTTTTTTGTTTTTATTTCAACCCAGACGGACGGAAGGAGTTATTGATTAAATCGATACACACTTTGCTTATTATGTCAAATAAAAAATCTCTCATAAAATTTCTCAACGCTAAGTCTGAACCATAAAACCGAAGCACAACATCAATATTTTCTTAAAACCAAACCACAGAACAAGGAAACTTTAGAGAAAAAAGACGCGAAATGGCAGCCGTAATCAGAAAATACTGCTTTATTAATGAAGAGGGTGTAAAAGCGTAGCTGGCTATGCAGGGCATGAGTCGAGTCGAACAATCGTGAATGCGGGTCGCAGATGCCACAGGAAAACTAATGAAGTACCGCCATGGAGCTTTTAAGAAATGGAACTGTTACCACTAAAATACCTGTTCCGATAATACTAGTTCCAAACAACAGCCAATACAGCAATATTTTAGTAACTGTTCCACGGAATCGATTGTAATCTCCAAATGCATGAAGTTTCTAGCGGTACAATACGTGTTTAGGTAATATTTCATGGTATTATTTTCAGTTGTGGATTAGTTTTAAATAATAGCGAGTAAATAAATTTCCACAGACCATAAAATGTGTCCAGGATGTTTGTCAATACCTTGCTACTATACTTGTTGACACTTATTTTTGTTTTATAAGTCACTTTAAATGATTTAATAATCGCAAACTTTCATCATTATTAGGTACCAAAGGGTTTGAATAAATGTAAAATAAACATTTTTGAGGTCTGGCGAAAAATATTGCTAGAAACGGCAAAAGTTATCTCATACAGATGGAAATAAATGAAACAAAACACACCACTCACTGTTATTATTATACGAGTATAACTTGTGAACCGCGAAAGAAAATCATAAACGGAACATAAAAATATTTCACCAGCACATACCTAACTTCGCAAATCCTTTGTAATTGAAATTGGTACGGAACCCCAGACGCTTTTCATATTTCCTTAGCTTCATTACGCAAATGACATTTTGAACAAACGCGAAGTATGCAGATAATATTACACGAATACTCAACAAGGCTTGTCAGAAATGCATGTGCATTGTGCATGATATGTGTATCACGTTTTGTAGGGAACGAATGAAGTAAATTCATGTCTGATATCTTAGAGACTTTGATGTGTAAAAAACATTGTCTTGACATTATAAAACCCTGAACCAATGAAAAAATAAGAACCATTACACTACTATTGTGAAGAGAAAAATCAATATTATACATATTTCTTCAGCATTTTGTCTAAGCACATTACATTCCCATTTCATCAAGAATTTAATTTCTGCTTCATTGTTGAAGGATCTCAGGGTGGAGTAAGCACAATTTCGAATTTAATTATAAATATAATACTATATACAAAGAAAATAAAAAAAGAGACAAATTAAAATAGTGCATCAAAAAATTCCTCCGCATCGCTGTCAGCGGGGATCGTGCCCAAAAGGCTACTATTGTTAGTTATGGGGATGTTATTAAAGACTGTAGGAAAAACACTTAAATCAGGAAAACAAATTGGCATAAAATTATTATTTAGTCGAAAATCATAAGCGTCTATTACCATGTATTTACTCAGTTTCTGGGTGACGCGGGCCGGTGATCCCTATAGTCCCGATATTCTGAACCCTGCCTTTAATACGGTAGTGGACAACTAGTCAAATTCAATATTTTTTAGGGAACTGTCAACGGTTACAAATTCACATCAAGCAAGTATACTTATTTCGATTATATCATCAATAAAAAAATGAAAACAATTTTCGGTTCACAACGATCAATTAAACTGACATTATTTTAAGATGCTTCACAAAATGAATATGATAAAGTATGCAATTTTTGACCTAGGCCACATTCCAACTTTTTATTGATCTTTAAATGAAAACCTAATTAAATAAATGAAGCATGTGATAGTTACCATAGACTGTTTAGACCTTTATCGATCGTCATAATATAATATTACCTACTCAGTTATGTGAACTTCTTAGAAATTTTAAAACCCCTCTTAGCTATAAAGCAGATGATATCAAAACTTGAGACAGTCCTACAATATCTTAGTTACACTAACTTATTTCCCACTTCGTCGAATACACGCCTCAAGTTTATGTTTACACTTGAGATAGTGTTTTCAGCGAGTTTCCTGCAAGGCGTATTTATTTGTTAAACAACTTGTTTCCCTTTAGTATTACAGCAAATGCTATTAATTAATGTTGTTCGAGTATGTAATTAGTAGCTTAACTCTATAAAAAAATGTTTCAGAACTTTGCTTACTGTAGAGATGTGATTTCTTGTGTCTTCTGTCTCGAAGTATCGTCGTCCCAGGATACGATTAAAGGAAACTTCTAATATACATTGCTTAATGTTTATTTTCTTGTGAGGGCTGACGAACGACTGACTACCTAAATATCAAAAGACTAGCTACTTAATTAATGATTCCATATTTAATTTATGTCCCGGCCAGACCCATAATGCTGGGTGAAAGGGACATCCCTTCACAAACTGATAAGGTGCATTCAGCTCCTTATTTTGAATAATATCTCACTGGAATTTTTCTCAGGTATTTTTTTTTCGATTGTTTCGTATTTTTTTCCTTTCAATGCAAAATTACATTCTTTGCACGCAGAACTTTTTTTTAATAATACTTTTGAAGTAATCGTGACAAACGATGCGTGAAACCAGCTGTTAAATTTATTTGAGGTTTTAAAACAAATCAGTTTTATTGGATGTCCATAACGTTTGTGAAACAATTTCATGAACCAGTCTTCTTAGTATAGTATACTGAACTCACCACATCAGTCTGTGGAGGGCTGTCCCTTACACCCTGTATAATGTTGAGATGTAAAGAGGTTACATCTCAACAGTTCTGTGGATGAAGTCTTCGACGTCGTATTAAACTTTATTGTTTAATTGGAACGACGCAGACGAGTGTAATTGCTAAAGTTTTTGAAGCAAGCCATCTTTTGCCTTAAATTGATCCTATCAATTTTGCTACTGTACAATTCCCAGTGACAGCCAACCGTATGCGTAGCTTAACTTTTATTTTATAACTTTTAAAACTTGCGAAGCTGTTCGTTAACATTGTAGTGACATACAAAACATTAACCTTAATAAAATAGGTCGTAGAGCTATCAAAATGTGCATGTATACTATCGGGCGAACAAAGATGGGAAAATCATCGAATGACCACTCAAACTACATGGGACGGAGTGTTTTCGAACAATCCCGCAGCCCAGGCAAGGAGTCTGACAACATGACGTGGACAAGATGAATATAATTTTCACATTACACACAATTGCCAATTGCCGCTTTATGTTAATAAAATTGCAGCAGAACGTCTGCATAGGTACCTACGTTCTAGGTAATCTTTTGACTTGGAATAATTGCAGTCTTATATTAAATACCTTTTCAGTACGTGTGAAAATGGGATATCATGTGAAACCAACTGATGCTATCAAAAAATAAAATAATAAAACATTTTCACAAAACACAATAAAATAAAATTATAACATTTTCTCTGTCGCTAATGTGAATTATAATTTTATTTAACTCCTACTTCTTATTATTAGCGATTACAGCATTCCACTATTCAGTATTTAGCTGGACTATGGCCGTGTCGTAAACACTTAACATTTACGAGAAATGTAGGACTGCAGCCGATACCAGAAGAAGGTCGTTACAGCTCGGAGTCACGTGCGTCTGCAGCGAACCAGACTGACTTAAAAACTACAACATTGCACTCAAAGTGAAGGGGCGCTGAAATAAATCGTACGCCATTATATTTTATACTGATTCTTTGAAATATGGGCTTCAATAAGCTCTTAAACAACTGAAGAAATACAACAATAAGTTTCAGAGAAATCAGTCCCAAGAGGCGAGATTACTGATTTAATAATTATGAAACCTTATTATTCGAAGTAATTACTTATTTTCTATGAGTTTTCTACGATTCCAGATACATTGTGTAATTATTGTATAGCTACAAAATTAACATAAAACAAATAATATAATTACTTATAAAAAAATATCCGTGTTCACGAGCTAAGCTGTTAGTGAAAAATGTGTTGTAGAATTCACTTCAACAAAAATGTTTTACAAAATACAAGGCACGTTTAAACACAGTTCTTACTTGAATATCAAAGTACGCCAACCAGTAAACTTATACTATACATACTGTTGAATAAAACCTAGAACTTTAATTGAATAAGAAGACTTTGTACTCCAAATCACTACATAGTATAAAACAAAGTCGCTTTCTCTGTCCCTATGTCCCTTTGTATGCTTAAATCTTTGAAACTACGCAACGGATTTTGATGGGGTTTTTTTCAATAGATAGAGTGATTCAAGAGGAAGGTTTATACGTATAATTTTAGTATCAGCATTGCACCCGTGCGAAGCTGGGGCGGGTCGCTAGTAAATAATAATAATATAACTTTATTGCAGACCATGGTCCATAAAAATCAAAATTACAATTATACACAAAAAAAACACATACATACAATCACAAATACAAAGACAATAAGACATACATAGAATTAAAAAACAGAACAAAATACAATAAAAACATTTACTTAATATAAGTGAATGACGCACGATGTGTCGTCATCCAGTGCCACATCATCGGGCTGTCCAGTCTGTTGGCCACAATAGCCACAAGGCTGTTGGAGCTATCGCGCACTCGCCGCATCAGGGATGCTATGCGTGTCCTCATTATGGCGTGGAAATCAGGCACGCCTGCCTCTGCGAACATGCCCGACGCACTGCAAAAGCGCGGTAACCCCAACATCACCCTGAAGGCATTATTATATTGGATTCGCAGAGCATTATACGAGCTTTTTGTATAGCCGACCCATAGTGCGCACGTGTACAGAGACTGGCAATATGCCCTAAAAAGTGTTATTTTTACTTCTTTTGTACAGCGTGCGAACCTACGAGCCAGCATGTTACAGCGGACCGCTAATGCTCTGCGTTCCCTCTCCAAATCCATATCATCCGAAAGGCTATCGGTGACCCAATGCCCCAGGTACTTGAACTGAGTCACTCTGGTAAGCGGAGTGCCCGCCAGGGTGACCGGTGGCACTATGTCGTAACATTTGTTACCCGCCTTAAAAACCATCAGTTCGCTTTTGACAGCATTATACCTAAGGCCATGAGTCACCGCATAGTCCTCGCAGATGCGGAGAAGCCTCCTCAGTGCCTGATTGATGGGCTCAGCAACACCATATCATCTGCATAACTTATATTATTGACACAGTGCCCGTCAATGGAGCACCCGACATTAGTATTGCTGAGCTCACAAATCAGCTGATTTACATACAGGTTGAAAAGCTTAGGTGAGCTGAGTCCCCCCTGCCTTACCCCGCAATCCAACCTGTATGCATCCGACAGGACACCCGCCCACTTGACATAATTGTATTGGTTGTTATACCAATACTTCAGCATGTTTACAACGTCACCTGGAAGGTTGGTGACCCGCGATAGTTTCCCCCATAGGCAGTCATATGACACTAGGTCAAAGGCCTTGGAAAGGTCCAGAAAACAAGCATACACGGGTGTTCGCCTGCTTGTATAGTATCGAACAGTCTGCTTGAGACAGAGGATAGCTGTTTCAGTGGATAAATGAGGCTTAAACCCAAATTGGGCGTCGTGAAGTGTGAGGTGCTTATCCAACTGCCGATCAAACAAACCGTCCAACACTTTCGTAATAACAGTTGCCAATGAAATAGGTCTGTAGTTGCCCTTGTCACTTGAATCTCCAGTTTTGTTCTTGAGTATAGGCAGAACAATAGTTTTTAGCAAGTCGGCTGGAAGATACGAGTGACTCACGCAAAGACTAAACAGCATAGCCAACACCCGCGGTAAGTGCTTACCTGCATGTCGAAGGTGCTCCACACTTAGGCCATCATGACCAGGTGACTTACCTCGCTTTAAACTCTTTATGACAGTAGCAACTTCCACAGCTGTAAACCTAATAGGCATGTCCCCGGACCCCCCCATCACCTCCGACCCACCGCACGACGGACCTAGGGGTGACTCAACCTTAAACGCCTTACTAAAAAGGTTGGCGATTTCACTGGGGTCACTAACTCCCTCTACGCTCGCGGGCAGACTTGACCTGTGATTCAAGCTGTTTGTTGATTTCCAGAAGCTACTAAAGTTTTTTGCATCATGATGACTCGCAATTATATTCATCTTTATTTGCTCCTTATTGTTTTGACACCATTTCAATTTTCTCTTAAATATTCTTCTACTTTCCGCCATTTTATTATACAAAAAACATAAAAGCTCTTTGATTTCTTTAAAAGTTACGCAAAATTTCGTAAGGTTTATAAAAGTATTTAAGTTGAACGCATAGATAATTACCCTCATATTAGGTACATCTTATATTACCTACCTACATAATTAATGAAATGAAACATAAGAATATAATTTAATGGCGTGTAATTTTAACGAAATATGATATTTAATATTTTGCATTAAAAAGCGTATCGATTAATATTTTAATTGTGAAAACTTTTGAAATTGAACAAATAAATTAAAAATTACATTGTACAGACGCCAGCACATCAAGGTACTACAATATGTTAAATTTCCTTAACACATTAACAACTTTATCGCCGAAGCATTTAGTTCACTATGGTTAGGAAAATTTTATAGTTTCGTTTACCTTGATGTGCTGACGTCTGTACAATACAGCTTAACAAAATCACCATATTATACACTATTACTCTATCAAGAACAGCCTCCAAACAGAACCTTGTTCATACCTCATACCCAATACCTTTGGGTCAGGTCAACATGAAAAGCATTGACTATTCTGAAGTATTGAACAGTGAGGCAATATTCCCTCTATCTTCGGTAATATGGAGGCTGAAGTGAGAGAGGTCGCTTATTGGGGACATCATTGGTCGAGTAGTTTTCTCAACTCTTATTTGCCAAGGGTCCGCATCGCAATCTCCTAATGCAAATATTATAGAACTTATTTCAATTTTTCTACGTCGGATTGTCCAAGAATTTTTGCGTTACAAGACATATCTTTGGTGATATTATGTAATGTTATGGTGTTGGTACGTTCGAATCGTTTCATTGATTTCGTTCGCTGAAGTCCATAATTTATTTAATTGGTTGTTTAATTTATTTTTATGGGCAGATGAAAATAAAAATTTATAATAGATAAGCAGGAGGATGATAATGATGATATTGAACTTTGGAGAACTAGTTTAAGTATCATACATGTACAGACGACAGCAAGTCAGCTTACCATAATCTGTAAAATTTTACCAATCGAATATTACTGAGTTGATGAGCTGGCGTCTGGCTAACCTAATTAGATAAATTATTTTTTTCATAGTATCATCTATCCTTCTTCCTAAAAGGACACTTTTGTGAAGGTAATTGTGTCCTCATGTGCTTTTTCCTTCCTTCAATCCTTATATACCGATAGAACCATAAAAATAATATTTTATAAAAAATAAGTATTCACGGGACGGATATGTCGCTTTGCCTGTTGCTCATATTCATAAACCAATGAACTATATACCATACACGTGGGTCCAACCCACGTGCAGAGTACAGCACCAAGGGATATATTAAGAACATCTTAAACTAATATCCTTGATGTGGGGTCGTTCTAATCCATCGTAACACGATTATGGGCCACCAAAGGTGATACTAATGCCATTAGTACAGGTACATGGCTAGTAGCTTACTGGACTTTGAAGATAGCAACACCCACGCCAGCTTATCATTTTCTACAAAGTAATGAAACTTTTGCATAAAACGTTTGGTTCCTTTGAAGAATTTTGATAATGGACCCTCAAATATGCCTAGAGGCTATATTTGGTTCTATAAATCTTTTTAAGATTGCTATACCTATAGCATATACCTATGTTCCTACCAATTTTTATATAAATCTGCATTCTCTAAACGAAATATACTGAATACATAAATTCTCGCCTAAAAGTTGAAATTAGATAAACTTAAAACCACATACTCATAACAATTACCGTCGAACGCACAAAACGACCATAAATTATTCATTCTTCTATCTGAATGCAAATATAAGACATCATATTCAGGCAGTAAGTTGCAGCTCCCATTGATATCAGGACTCCATTCAGCAAGTCATTTCTTGTTTTGTTATTTAGCGAGGTTCATAGGAAGGAAGAAAAACCTCCCTCTCCCTCCTATAAAACTTGTAAGTTTCAAAGGGATGATCCCTTTATGTACTCTTTTTTACGCCGAAATGGAATACCCATGATGAATTGTGTTGGACGTCTTAACAGAAACAAATCTTATTAAGGAGGTTTGGGATTCGTTCCGGCATGTTGGCTGATGATAAATGTTGATAGGGGTTTATTGGAATGTCCGTACTGCGTATTCTTGTCGGGGTATTTATAAGGGTTAATAAATTCTATAATGTTCACATCCAAAACAAACAAATACTGATAAGGTAGGTACGTAAGTGGCAAATTTCTATATGTACCTACTCCACATTTTAAGACTTCTATGAGAAGATTATTGACTATCAAATACCGATATATTATTGCACTCTCTTTTCAGAGTTATTAAATCTAATTAATCCAATCTACTAGACGTAATTCCTCCATGGAAAAATAATTAAATACGAAAAAAGTTCATGTCACCATTCTCGCATCACCAATTGGTAACGTTCCAACGCAATCTCTTTGTTTTCCTTCCTCCATCCTTTCATCTTGTTATTCAATCATGAGAAAGAGAGAAAACACAGTATCTACGTGAAGTCGTAATGCAAGTCAACAGAGATACAGTCCTGACCTGAAGTTAGAATTGGACGTAATCTTACATGAGTGTACAGAAGTTCGTGCACGCCTCTTGCCTGTACAGTCAAAAAGCCAATTGTTCTTGGAAACTTGTCGACGAGTGTACCTGAAGCGACTGCACAAAACCACGTGTCTTTGTTCAAAAAGCTTCGCCTGTATAATACAAGACAAAAAAACAAACCCAATCTGTAAACTATTGATAAATTATAATCATAACATTCAACTGCATTATCTAGAAGTTGATTAAAAAACCCCATTTATACAGGCATATTTTAAATATGGCAACATCAGTAGATTTATACCCCATAAAAAAGAGTCGCTCATTTGTTATGTATGTACCAGCGAAAGTATATCGCATGTCTTTAAAAAAAATCTTTTGTTAAGTAAGCTTAGATTATTCGTGCGGAACAGAGCACCCTGATGCCTCTGTTAGCAAAGTATCGCCTCTTAGACAAATTGAAAAAGGATTCCCTGGCAAGTGATGTGTGTGGAGAAAGATCGAGATCTCATTGAAATCGAGAAGAGCCGAGAGTAATGAGGTGTTTAGGAGGGAAATGTTGAACTTAGATTGTGTTTTATGTTTACTTTAAATGTAGTTTCCTATTATAAATAAAAATAAAATAAAATTCATTTACTTCAGGCACACACCAATAGAAAGTTAAATAAAAGTAATAATAGAAATAGAAGTATTATAGAAAAAATAATGAACTACTTCTACGTTTGAAACGTAACACAAATTATTTCAAACATCAAACAGACAATAAGATTTGGATTTTCCAAAATAGGGAAACACTATTTTTTTTTTCGGAAGCCATGAAGTACGTTTTTCGAACCCCGCATAGTTGATGAACATAAAATTGTACGTCAAAATGTCAAACACCTTGTGTAACCGTGCCCCGATAATATTGTCAAAAAAATATGGATCTAGGTATTTTGACACCGATTAAATAGATACTGTTTTTTTTTGTAGTTTTGATTTTTGCCGCAGAATACAAATAGCTTGGTGAAGGTTTGAGTAGTGAACTGTTTCAGAATAATTTTGATCATAGGAATTCAGATTTTTTTTAAACGTATATGTTTGTGAATGGTACAGACGTCAGCACATCAAGCTACTACAATCTGTCAAATTTCCTTATTAGATTTTCAACTTTACCGCTGAAGCATTGTGGTTCAAAGTTGATTGAGAAAATTTGACAATTTCGGGTAGCTTGATATGCTGGCGCCTGTACCTAATTTCTTCTAAATACATAATACTCGTTATTAGACTTAAAATCAAAGCATACTTAGAAATTGAAATGTCAGTTATTTATGTAAATATGGAGCCTCTTAAAATATTCTCACCGCCTAAGCCTAGCCGAGGACACAGAACGTCATTAGGAAAAAAAAGCTCTAAAAAATAAACTCCGCTCTAGAAATTATTTAATTAATTAAGAATAATTTGTCTTTTACGTAATGAAACGTGCTTTGAATAAAAGCTTTGGTTTTAATTAAATGAGCTTTAAACTTCTTTAGAAAGAATGAATGTAATGGTCTACGTAAATAGGTCGTTGTGGAGTGCCTCATTGATTTGTTGTTTTGCTAAAAGTACCTTTTTAATTCGAAGCAAGATTTTAATTAAATTTATTTATAGAATTGCTTTTGCTCGTGTCGTTACTTTGTTTAGATAAAAAAACTCTCCACTTTGTAATTTTTGGCTCTATAGAACTTTGTAAAAAATAAAAATGATGACATATTGAAATATATGCAGAAATATGGTTTTGGTTTCCGGAGAACTTTTAACGATATTTAAATTCTTCTTATATTATAAAAGAATAAATGTACGTAGGGTTGCCACCCGTTCTTTGAATAAAGGTACCTATTATTGTGTTTTTAATGCAGGTGTAGGAACTTTTTATTCTAAAAAATACTTTTGTTCGGCAACCCGTACAGATACCGTTCTAAATAATGTCGGCAACTAATCTCACAATAACATTTCAAATTTGTCTAGATTTTTCTCTACATATCATAGTATAGCATAGTTTACAAACGTGCAATATTATTTTTCCAATAAGCTTGCACTACTTTCATATCGCAAGGAAGACAGAAAAGTTCTCATACTATAAATGATAGAAAAACATACCCAGTATCTACTATAACCTTCTCGCAGGCTATAAAATGGTTAGAGAGTAATAGGTAACTACAGCAGCGTAAGGTAACTACAATACCTGTAACCACCTGAAGGTATTGAACGGGAAGCCAGACTTTCCTATAAAGATATTTGAAACTAGAATAACTTTGTGAAGCTCTCATTTTTCATAGAAAATAACTGAACATTTTTGAAATAGGAAACGGTGATTCTTTTTTGTTTGCTGTTAACTAGCTAGGTTGTTAGGATAGGCTATTGATAAGGGGTTAATAAGGAATTATTATATTTTATAAGTATTCGTTTCACGGAAGTTTTTGCTTTATTACTTGTTTGAAAGTAGTACTAGTTCAAATGGGGTGTGAAAATAAAAGAGCTTCATGTACTATTCATTGCAATTTTTTTTTTGTGATGCATCATTTATTATTTACAATGAATGAATATTAACTTAAAGTACATAAGCGATTTAATTAATTAATGACTTGCATATTTTTATGTTAGTTTTAAGATTTTTGTTATTATGTTTATATTTATTAAATAATGTATTTTAGTTTATTTAGACGAAGAAAACTATATATTTATTATAATGATAGGTACAAAACACTCGGTGGGCGAGTCCAAGTCGCACTTGTCCGGTTTTCTTCACTCAATCACTGTTCATGTCAGCATGAAATCATTGAATTATATTGAAATAACAGTGAATTAACCAGCGAACGCTCGTCGGCCGGCGAACCGTCGACGAGTCGCGTTTAATGGCACGGAAAAATGCAAATTTGCCTGAAACGCACCGCAAACTATCGCAGTACATATTTTATACCTTCACCAGTCGGTAGATTAAGTAAGAGATTGTTAAAGCTTGCGTAAGATCTTTAACAACTAAACGATTTGATTTATATCTTTTGTTTTGTTAGGTTTTAGGTTGCAAGATTTCTTTTCAAGCTTAATAATGAAATATTGTTCGCAAAAGTGACCACGTGTTGAAGGATGGATACTCCTTGTGGGCTGGCCACATAAGATACTAGAAAATAATCTGACACATGTAGTGGCTAATTTTTATGATTTTCATTATTCATTATACGAAATAAAAGTCTGTGACGGCAGTACAATATCCAATATATATTACAACACTATTAACAAACTGCGGCTCTTTTTTTTCAATTCCATTTCCACGGTCCTGGCTCACAAAGACCTCCAGAAGAAACAAAAATGGGTTCTAGTATAGAAAAGTCTGATTCTCCCTCCAGCTACACCCACAGCGGGAACAGACATTTCATGATTAACCATGTTTTAAAGAAAATAAAAAGGTAAAACGATTTTGTACATTACACTTTCAGACGTCAAGATAGTACCCGCTTGGTAGAATAAAAAATCGTTTTAAATATTTCGGTCAACCTACTTCATGAAATTCAGCCAGACACATCAGCAGAATACGTTAAGCAAGCGAAGCTACATATAGATATAATACATACTTAAAAAACGCGGGTACAGATTTAAAAAAGTGCGCGATACGAAAAAGGCACTCTAGGGATGGGACTTTGCCGTATACTGCGATCCTCAACATGCCCCCGAGATGTATAAATATCAAGTTATATCGTATAACTGTCAAAAAACACAACTTTCTTTATTTTATTTTCGCCAGTTTTGAATTTCATGACATTGTTCTTGCTATATTTATAAAGAAATGTGATTCTTCACCGGTATTAAATGTTTCTTACTTGTTTATTCATTTGTTCTTATGTACCTTAAATATTTGTACATATATCTCAAAGGTATGACTGACATAGTGACCTATCAATGCACAGCCCAAACCATTGGCCAGATCGGGCTGAAATTTGGCATGCAGGTAGATGTTATGACGTAGGCATCCGCTAAGAAAGGATTTTCATAACTCTATCCCCACAGGAATAAAATAGTGGAAGAAAGTTTGTATGAAACTGACAATTTTAAACCGATTGGGCTGAGACTTTGCATGCACAAAGCTACTATGACGTAAGCATCCCCTAAGAAAGGAATTTTTGATGACTCCCCTAAAGGGATAAAATAAGAGATGAAAGTTAAAACTATATCTAATCAATAACTGTACTTCTCGCGTTACGAGCGTAGCCGCGAGCATAAGCTAGTAAAATATATGTATTTCGAAGTGAAACATTTTTTACTGTAGTGAAATATACTTTCGGCTTAATATATGGTGAGAAAGTTGATGCCGATATTTAAATATTAATCGTTTAATTTTTGTGTGAACTTTAACAAAAGATTGAAGTCCATACAAAGCTGCAAGTTCAACGGTGCGACAGACATTGATTGGCATTTTAAGTAATTAAAATAAGTGAGCAGTGCAATGAAACAGCAATATATTTTCGCTTGATACTCTATTTTTTAACCATACATACATTGAAATGACATTTGTCAACAAAACAAATACGTAAAACAGATAAGTAGCTAAAACGGAAGTTGTTAGAAGTCGGTTGAAAAGAATACTGATTTCTTATTCGTAACCATTTCTTAACATCTTCCTATATTTATTTAATCAACATATTTCCGTTGACATGTCGTTTTATCTCACCATCCAATCTATGTGTATGGTAAGAAGAAGTGTACAGACGCCAGTACATCAAGCTACTACAATCTGGCAAATTTCCTAAATAGATTTTCAACTTAATCTCTGAAATATATGGTTCAAAGTTGATTGGATTTTTTTTTACAGTTTCTTACTGTAACTTTCTATATCTTCCAGGTTCTTAAGCCATCGTTTGTTATTGCCGGAGGAATTGACTGTTATTTCTTCATCGATTCTGTTTATGCCTTTGCATGAAAGATACATTTTATAAAAATATCTAAAGCAAATAATGCGGTGCCTTTGACTACGAAAATACCAAAAATAAATTCGAATTGCACGTCAATATTTAAATTCAGAATTCGTAAATGTTTACGTAAAATTTAAAATAGGTATCGCTAGAGTATGTACTTTAATTCAGGTAACTTTATTTAGATAAGAATGTGTAACAGCCTCTTCGTCAATACTACATTGACTACTTAATACTAAGAAGTCAAGCAAAGCGAAGTCGATTTTTCTCTCATAAACTGATTTTATGGCCTTCTGAAATTTATAGCCAGACTATTGCTTTAGTGTATAAAAATATCGTACTGTCGTACAAAATAATAAAATCAATAAGACTCGCTAGCGTCATTGTGAACTTTCTTACAACCATAGGTATAGCGGAAACCTCAAAAAGGATAAAACCTAAAACGATCAAATTCGCTTATCAACCAAAATCACCATCATCATCTTTTTTTAACGTCCCACTACTGGGCACAGGCCTCCTCTCACAAGGAGAAGGATTGAGCATTAATCACCACGGTTGCTCAATGCGGGTTGGTGATTTCAGATTTTATAGTCCAGGTTTCCTCGAAATGTTTTCCTTCACCTTTAATCAGTCATTGGTGTACAAGATAAACTTAGAAAGTACGTATAACTTAGAACAGTTACATTGGTACATAAACTATTTTATTCACTTAAATTGTACAATAGGCATAAATAAAATTAAGTTAACACTGTATCTACAAAACATGACAACAAGGAATATTTTTCAATGAGCTTCCACCTAAGACCGATTTAAGATTTAACTTGCGTTTAGGGTGTTCTCCATGGTTGATAGTGTCAGCTAAATGAATGAACTGTTCTAAAAAAATCCATAAACTATATTCCTATATCAAACTCTTAACTTATGAATCTCTTCCAGCTGGACTGGCTGCTCCCAGACAACACGCTGGCCGGTTCTCTAGCGGGTCTTCGCCGGGTGCTGGCCAACGGTTCTCTGGAACTACCCCCGTTCTCAGCGGAGCACTACAGGAGAGATGTGCACGCGACCACGTACCGCTGTCGACTGAGAATCAGCAGCGGGTTTGCCATACTCTCCAAGAACATCCATGTACATGCGGGTAAGAAACAAGGATGTATTTTTGGAAACTTATGTAAGAATCTACTAAAGTACCGAAGGTCCATCATCTTGCGAGCCTTTTTCCCAACTATGTTGGGGTCGGCTTCCAGTCTAACCAGATTTAGCTGAGTACCAGTGTTTTACAAGGAGCGACTGCCTATCTGACCTCTAACCCAGTTACCCGAGCAACCCAATACCCCTTCTAAAGTACCGGCAGGTATTTCTATATAAAACAAATACTTTGACTTTGCACATTTTTAAAGTGGAGTTCAGTAACCCTGCACTGCATGATAAAATATTAACACAGCAGCATTAGTTCGTAAAGTGACCTGCCACAAAATTTAAACCGTCTAAAAAAACTAAGTGACTGACTACAGCTAAGTGAACTAAAAAAGTAATAAAAATCTAGAGTGCTCAACTTTGCGATGCACTGCGAAATACATCGAAAACTCGAAATATTAATCTTAAATTCAGCGTAGAACAAAAAATGCAACGGAGATAAATTGAACATAAAAGTTCCTAGGCGACCGGCGAGTTCGTCTTACACTTGACCAGAAAATTGGCTCAGAGAGGCTGCAGTTCAATAAGTCTCAAGTTTACTTCACGAAATAACAGTATCCACGGTGAAGTCTGCTACTTTCTCTATAGAATTTGACGTATTATAAACTAAAGTCTGGCTTGAATACTTGTTTTGCGTCTGGGTTAACCACAAAGCGAGCTGAGATCCTAATCTCGGTAACTGCATCTCTACCCCATCTTGGAAGCACAGACTAATTAATTGCGGAAAAGCACTGCTATTTGCATACCAAATACTCCATTTTCCTCGAATATTGTGACATTAACTGGATGTTGCTAGGTATAATCAATTAATTTGCAGGTTGTAATTAAAATGAGCGGTATGAATCAATGTAGATTAAAAATGTGCAGCCAATCATGTAGCGAGTCATTGACAATTTGAAATTAGAGTGAAATATGAATATTGCTTTGTGGTGCGATAGTTTATTACTATTTATAGCTATACGTAAATGTTTCATTAATTATTGCTGCCTTGTTATTCTTTAATAATTATATACTGTAGGTACAAAATGTGTTATTTCGACAAAAATTCTTTTGAGAAACTGTTTTGTATTAGGTACACTGCCTGTACAAACAGTTTCAAAAGTTTGTAACTTTGGTATCGCTATTAAGCTATAAAAAATAACTTCGTTTAGTTTCATATAAAAAGCTGCGTTGTTGACTAAAAAAATATAATTTTATCTCAAAAACAAAAACATTCAAAGGTGAAACTTTTTAAAACGAAACATTTTACTGTTATGCAATGTTACCTGTATAAATAAAGGTGGGTAAAATATTACGAACCTACCGTTAATTGAGGGTCCTTTCCATAAAATGTAGGTACCGTGGCACCATTTATAATTTATGGGAAATAAACTAAATGAAGCGTGGATGAAAGCGATTTCAAATCCGCAATTAGAGGTCTGTGAAGAAATTTGCCGTTTGTGTTAAAAGGGATTACAGAGATAAAACGTAGTCAGCAGTTTTTATTTCTTAATTGTGGCCTACTCTTAAGCTGTTACTGACCTACGATAGATGAGGATGGAAATCGTTTTTTTTTTAATTCGCAATATTATCAAGCTTATTTTTGATGTGGGATTGTACGGCGGAGAATAGAGTAGGTGACAACTAGTCAAATTCAGTACTTTTATTGAGCTTTCATAAACAGTCACTTCGTATGCAATAAGTATGAAATCATAAACTGTGACGTCACAGATTTTTCAAATCAAGCCGTAATTATACTTTTTTTGACACTTTACAAAATTAATATGATAAAGTACATTTTTTTTTGTAATTTCAATAATTTTATTTTTGACACTAGGTATATTGTATACCTCTTGCAAACACGTTGGTAATGTTTTTAGTCCTTATTAATTGGATGAATTCAACAGCGATTTAATATGTTCATGAATAATGTTAATAATTTATTTGACTGAATTTAAAAAGTGGGTACGTCTGGACCCTAACTAAATTAAAAACGTAGAAGCACGAAAATTGAACTAAACAGTTGAGTAAAAGTCCAACTTAGTGAATTTCCTTTTTTCTTAAACAAGACGAGAGTATCAAGTAGGCGATTTATCTGAGACTGAGACACTTTAATTAACCTTATTTTTTGTTCTCTATAGTTTAGCTAAATTGCCAATAGCAGTTGAATCTTTGGGTACCTCTACAAATGTTTTGTTTATTTTGTCAGAAACTCTCGACAACTGGGATAGATTTTTTAGAATCTCTGTTTAATAAGAGCTCGGTATTGTTAATTTTACTTTTACTAGATATACATTTTATTATATACATATTTACAAATTATTAGGTTATTATTCGCGTAACATTAAAATGCATCATTCATAAATAACATAAAGAAAATGCTCCTCGTCGCTGCCCACCAGGATTGTACAGACTGTCAAATTTCCTTAAAAGAATTTCAACTTAATCGTTAAAGGTTTATGGTTCAAAATTGATAGGGAAAATTTTAGAGTTTGGCAGTTTTCGGTAGCTTGATGTGCTGGCATATGTACCCAATAGGCTGGCATTGTATGTATCTGGCACTGTATCGCATTATTATGTACCTAACTATTGATTTCTATAAAATTCCAGTATGCACTTTTGTTTGCAGCACTAAACATACCGTGGGAGATCCACGTACCAGATGAGTACGTGATGGCTGGCAACGCCGTTGTGCTGCGGTGCGTGGTGCCCCCCCACTGCGCCGACCGAGTCAGCAGCACCGACTGGTTTACTGATGACCAGGTCACCGTGCCGCACCATTTAGGTATGTAATGAACTGCGGTTGCCAGTGGCGAACCTGTTAACATCATGCCGACCGCACCATGGACAAAGTCAATGGTGCACAATATTTAGTTTTTTAAAGAAGTGCTGCTACCTTTTAAAAAGGTCCCAATGCTATGCCGTTAAAAGTAGGTATGTTACATTACAAGTTAAAGAAGGCGAAAATTTGTACGCGGTTAAGCAAACTACACATATCACTATTACGATTCCATATGTACGATAGGTTATGTAGATATGTGACCGTTTTGCGAACAGATGGGTCCTCACGTAGTTAATATTCACTAGTTTCTACCTGGGAACCATATACTATTGGATAAATAAGAAAGAATTAGAAATCGCTGTATAATATAAATAAAATTGATAAATTCTAACTGTAAAATTGTTTAATAAATAAATCAAATGAAACTCGAGTGTAACACAATTTAATGACAAACAGTAACAAAATGTGAAATTTGAGTTGTACAAATTCCCTCCCAGTGCACTAATCGCGTTAATTGTATAAATTACTTTTCGCGGAACTAATAAACAAATCGAATATTATACCGATTGTAATTGGAAATGATAAAATATTCAGAGAGGGACATTAATCAGTTGAATGAGCATAACAAACTACGCCTTTATTATATTCAGTTTGATATACGTCTCCATAACATAACTTTGCGAGATATCGAAATAGAGAAGATTTACATTAGCTACGTGATATTCTGAGAGATAAATTATGTTATATAGTCAATTATACGAAATAATATAATGACAGTCACGTTCTTAATAGCCATTCAGTCCATTTGTGGTATACTTGCTATTGCCTACAACGTTTCATGTTATCTGCGGAAAACGTAACGTAAAAGTGATATTTTTACATAATACATACCTATACATACATAGGTTACACGGTATTAAGTGTGACTTTATCATACTTTTTTCTATTCCGAACAACTCTATTATAATCTCTACTAATTTTAATAAAAAAAATGTAAACATTTTATGTGCTCATAATTTTACAAAAATAAATAATCCGGGCTCTAATTGACAAATTCCAATTTCAAAAACTGCCACTAATCTTGGCTATAATTAAAATTAAATTGTATTTAATTTTAGAACACAAAAAGCGATGTGACGACACTTTTCTGTGATTCATATTTATGTAGATTTTTGTTTGCATATTTTCTATAAGAAAAGTTAGCTAGGCCTGTGTCATAGCACTAGAAAAATACTCCAAGAAATCTTCTAATAATATCGCACAAAAAGGAAATTGTTGCTTTTCTCATCAAAACACTTGTCAAGCGACGACACACGCAATTACATTTTCACCAGGAATCTTATTTCCACGTAAAATAAATTGAGGTGTTAAAAAGGAAGCTGAACGCGTCATATATAACAATTTCATTCGTGTAATAGGATGACGGTTATTAAAAACTTGTTCCGGAGAAAAAATATAACTCATCTGTTCTATTTTAGCTTCATTCAAAAAAATGTGTATTATAATATAACTTCAATAATTTTTCATTGGACTGCTTCTTTTGAGGTATAAGTTCAAGTTGTTGTTTCAAGACCAAGCTACTAAAAATATATAAATTCCACCTTGGATTTTTACCTATCAAAGGACTGTGGTATTTTTAGAACAATGACAGCATAAATTTATTTGATACAAAAACAATATTATTTACTGAATTTTCTTTTTCGATAAGCTATATTGTTTGTCTCTAGATATCTATGTACCTTCCGCGTTAGTATTTAACAATTTAGCTGGTTTGCCCATATTATCC